>CM053788.1:580391808-581685558 GCA_028749045.1 Cupressus sempervirens | reverse complement strand
TTGATAAAAAGAACCAACCTCAGTCAACAACTCACCATGAACAAGTGATACAACCCACTGTGACTGATCACCAGCTAAGTCAGGAGATGTCATAGCCAAAGGAGTAGAATCAATAACAACAACCGCTGAAGCATCACTCCCAAACTCCTGCTCTAAGTCATGTATTATCAAGCTGTCAACCACAGAATCTATCGCCATGTCATGCCCATCACAACTCTCATCCCGAGGCGTCAAACTGTCCCATAACTAATGACAAGCACTAGGAACCAAAGTACATCTCTGTATCATCATCTCATCAACATGGTCATCAAAGGTAAATTGATGAGCATACCTTACAGTGTAATGCCGATAGAATGCACCAATCTCAGTCAATGGCTCAAACTGCAATCCAGATGAAACTAACTGTAATCGATCATTAAGCATGTTGGAACTGACTACTACCTCCGAAGATATCACCAAGCGAGTATTACTAGCAGGAACCATGCCAATTGCCGGCTCACCAACATCACACATGATCTTTGATACAACATCTCTAGTCTCCGTGCCATCAGTACTAGAGGCCACCACCATGTTAGGCATACCACAACAATCTGCTGCAGCACCCAACTCAACTGAACTTGACTCTAGTGGGAACGAACCCGATATGCCAATGTAGTATCAAGGATGGATGCATCCCCATCTCCACTGTCTTTGACAATCTCGACCATGGACATCCTTGGATCACCAGACACCACAGCTTGTGACTGTACAGAATCAGGTAAAGACTGTAGTCGCTCTAACTCCATGGTCACCTTAGCCAAATGAAACTGTAACTCCTCGAAAGCCAACTGTGTACTCTCAAGAATCTCAGAAGTCACCTCGAGCTGCTGAGTAAGCTCACTCACCTCATCTTCCTTGGCTAATAATGCATCGTATGTTGTACTCCCCCACTCCATAAGATAATCTCTGTCGGCTACCAACTGCATATAATTCTGTCTCAGAATCTGGATAGCCTCCCATAAAGAGTGGAACTCTGTCAAGGAAAGATAACTGCCTCCCTGCTCATCACTAGTAGGAGAACCCCATCCATAAACTGCTAACAATTGACGAGCAGCATCGAAATGTTGGCAAGCGATAGCAATGTCTCGCTCACTAACTCTCAACTGACTAGACACATGATGGCACTGGCTAGACTGTCTCCTACCAACCTCCTCTGACGCACTGTCTAAAGGAGTATCCTCAAAGTTACTGGTCTCTAGAGTATTACCATCCATATCCTGCAAGTCAACTCCAAAGCTCATATCAACATACGGAGTATCAAAAACTGTAGCACTGTTGTCCAACTCTTCTGTACCAAAAGAAACTGCCAAGGAAACTAAGTCTTCAAAACTGCCCATTGCATCCTCCTAGATGTCATCAATGCCAATATGATCCTGGGACTCATCTGTACACACTGCCAAATATGAAGGATCATCAACACATTCCAGCAAGAATGGTCGACTGGATATATGAACAAAGCCCAACACCGATGTATAAAAACTAATACCAACATCGGACAAGCTGCTGGTGCAAGAAAAGACAACACCGTGCAATCTGCTAATCAAATCCATGATAGCACCCAAACAATCACTGCTACCAAAAAGTGTTAAAGATCTCCAGTCAACTGAATCTCAAACGCCAATATAACAATCTCGAGTCCATATCCGTAAACTAGAATCAGCTAGTAACTCAAGCAAACTCCTCACCTAAGTAATATGACCAATACCAACTAACTCCACATACCTGTCTGACATTGTCCCTGTATCCTGGATGTGAATGCAAGATGAACTCGCAACATTATCAACGACCGCATATGATTTATGTGCCGCAGAAAGCTGAGTATCAGGAGTGCAAGATGGAACTAAACTCAACTCCATGCCATGCTTATCCCCATATCTCTCCCAGTCCTGTAATGCCAATGGAGTATTCACCAAAGAAGCTCGAGTGTCCTCAAGCTCGCGAGAAAGCCTGTCGACTTCCTCCTCCTTCCTCCTCAAGGCATCTAAATAGTTTCTGACAAGTCTAAGAAGATGGTCACGATCTGATAGAAGATGTAAATAACTCAACTTCATCGTTCCCATTCCTTCCCTAATCGCCTGTAAGTCAACACAAGAAGACTTCGCCTGAACTCCCTTATGTCTACCCTGTAACTGAATCATTCGAATGTGATCCTCTATCATATCCCGCATCTTGTCATGATGATATAATGAAGTCACAATACTGTCTTTGCTCACCTTCAGCTGGCTGGACAAATCATGTGAAGTACTACCAGCCTCAACCTCATGTGACGAAGCATCTAACTGTGCCTGGTACTCTCTCTCAACAAAGTCATGAATGCTCAATGTCTGCTCATCTCTACCAAGTATCTCACCATCATGCACAACAACATCCTCATAATCATCATCTGAACCCACTACATTGTAGTCACTGCCTATTGGAACTAAACCATCTCGAGTACCTGTGACATCACCCTCTGACGACCTGTATACAATTGTCTCAACTTGAGTATCAAGTTGACCGTTACTATCAATCTGCGTAATATCCATTCCCACTACCTTCTGAAGTATTGTGTGCCCAACATCTTCCTCCAAGCTAGTCTGATTTTTGTCCTCCCTAGATTCGACTATATGTTGGTCACCAACTGCTGCAAACTCCTTGTAGAGGTTTCTAGATACCTCACTTGTAGAGACCTCTTGTTCCTCTTTGTCTTTGTTCTGTGATGTAGCCCTCTTAAACATGGAAACCATCAATTCATTCATCCTTTTCTGACTTTCATCCAACCTCTTCAAATTTTGTTTAAGCTTCTTCATATCCTTGTCCCACTGCTTCTGGGTACTTGAAGTAAACATGATTAACTAACTGATTCAATGTCTAATCTACCCAACAGGATGGCAAGTCAATTGCTCTGATACCACTGATATAACCCCAATAGGTTATAACTTTGTCAATCACAAAAAATCTTTATACTTCAGTTGTTTGACATTTTGTCAAACACTTTGCAAGCAAGGGTCATCTGACTGATATAACTTTTCAGATTGCTGCAGTGATTCTTGTTTGGATTTGCCTCAAAGAGAATGCTTACAAAATTGTCTAAACAATGACCTAACATGAATGTGCAACTAATTTTGGCAATATTCAATACAAATATGTGACTTAAACTACTTGCAATATGCAGCTACAGCAATTAGTAATTATGACAAATACTTTGGATGCAACCTAGGATGGCATTAATGCACTTACAACTGAGTGGCATTAATATAAACACTTAGTATGCAAAATTATAACATTATTTATGCCAAAAAGAGAACTTACAGCCAATTGACATTTTGTCAAACAATTGGCATGCAAACTAATAAGCTGATCATCAAACTCTAGGTTTACAATATAGATAGTCTAAAAATTACAATGCTCGTTAATTGCAAAATCCTAGCCTTCCTTTGATACCAATAATGCCTAATGGCAAAAAAAGACAAGTACAATATGGAAATAGTGAAGTGCTGAAGCTATATTTTGTACTCAGCTGAAAACCTACTTTTCTCAGAAAATATGCCAAATGAGAAGTGAAGAACTTGATTGTAGATGGCTGTAATAATTTTCTACAATGCTGCCTCTTCTGTTTTGCTTTTTTCCGATCTGCTTTTTCCACTTGCTTTTTCCGGATTTGCTTTTTTTTCGTTTTTGCTTTTTCGAACTGCTTTTTCGGATTGCTTTTTTCGGAGTTGCTTTTTTTGGATTGCTTTTTCCGCCTGCTTTTTTCGGGTTTGCTTTTTCGGCCTGCTTTTTTTCGGACTGCTTTTTCGGCCTGCTTTAAAATGGCATCCTATAATTTCAGACCTGCTAGAAATGACCTCCAATAATTTCGGCCCTGCTAAAATTGCCTCCTGAAATGCTGAAATGCTGAAAATGGTCTTAGGCCCAATGATGCCCTAGTTGAAGTGACTGAAGTATCACCTCCAAATGTGCAACCCTTCAGAAGATATTTCACTTCCTCAGTTATGCTAATCCAAGGGAGTTTTTGTTCCCAAAGATCAACTGACTATCTGAAACCACTTGGCTCCACAATAGACTATGTGACTGAATCACAATTTGATGTCAAGAGAGAAATAAAAAACTGGATTATTAGAATGAAGCCCGGAGTGCCTATTTATTCTTTTTCTCCACTTTCTCCAGAAACTTCTAGAATATTATTTTATTTTATCTATTAGTGACTTTATAAAAAATATTTTATAATTCAAGTCACCTTATTAAATTAATTAAATATAAAGTTACCTTTTAATATTTATTTATTTGATAACTTTATAAATAATTAACTTAATATCACTTATTTATTTAATTAAAATAATTAATTAGTCATCCTCCTAAAATATTCATTATTTTGGACAACTTAATTAATTAAATTAATTAAATCAAATTGCCTCCAAAATGGGGACATGACAGATTCTGAATTTTCAGGCTTCAAAGTGTTCCTTCCCGTCAAACCTGTCTTTGGGCCTGATTGTATATGCCATTGAAGATAGGAGAAGATTACTAAGTATATGTAAAGTCTGATGACTGAATTTGCAAAGCCTTGGATTTAATAACTTGGCTCTAATACCATGTAAAGTTTTCTGCAAATTCTTTATATTTGGATCAGACTTTGAATCTGCCTTTTGATCAGACTTTAAATCAGACCTTGGATCAGACTTTGAATCGAACTTTGATTGCTGAGAATGAGATCTTAATATTCTGAATATTCTGAATTGTTTGAGAAAGTAAACACCTTGTTTATTGCAGATTCAGTACTTCTAAAATCGATCTTGATTGAAGAAGAGTAATACTGATTTATAATTCGCTGAGTGAGGATACTTGAAGAAGCAGACTTAAGTTTTGTGTGTGTCCTTCAAACTGCATCAGCACCCATCTAAATATCTAAACCAAGAGACTTAATCCTCAAAGGACATGTCGCTATGCTTGGTCGGCTATCATAACCTTCTCTAAATCGGCGACTTTATAAGACTTAATTTAAGATAAAGCACTAAAATACATATAACATTAGTTTAGCATTAATGCAAACAAGTCTGAAAAATCGCCGGTCTTAGAAAGGAAATACTAAGAGTATTTATAGCCATTCGAAGACATCTATACTGAGAAGAATAAGTGTGACCTGCACTTATAGACCTGGAGATTATCATGTTACATTCTTAACAGACTTTGTAAATTATCCTCCTGTTTTCACACATCAATGGAGTCGAAATGATCTATGCATCGTTGTATTTTTATAATTGCAAAGCAAATTAAGTTTTTGATATTACAAAGATATTTTGATAAATGAAACCAAATAGTTGAAACACCTCCATTAGTTGCAAGAGCAACAAGCAGGACTAGTTTAATCAAGAGGATGCTGCAATAGGAAGGAAATTTCTGCGGAGATGCTGAACCACTGGTAACTCTTGGCCACAATTTGTCAACATATGCATCATATCTTGCCGTAGGGCTGGCACAGTTTTGGATTCATTGGCACTAGTATACTTGGTAGTTTCATCATCATCCATCTTTAGTTTTCTCCAAGAGAATGTCTTTGGCTTTGCTCTTGATGTCCATTGCCCAGTAATACACATCAGCATACGATGACATGGATACCACTTCCATTTTCTTGTATAGCAAGGGGATTAATTTGTTAGTCCTAAGGGATCAGATTACTGAGAGGATAATCTACTGATTACAACACTTATTAACCTTTACATCCTTATCACAAAAATAACTTAATAACAGCAAATGAAAACTTCAAACACATAAACATACCCACAAAATAGACACAAAGATTTGGTATCATGTAAACCCAATTTGTGTGAAAACCACAGTGGGATTTAGTACCCACGTATTGTGCACTCTTTTGAAGTACGCCCTGTGAGGAGCTTAATTCCATTGGGAGTTTACAAAGACACTGTTAGGTGCCACTTTGGAGATTTACCTCTAGTCTTGGTAGGAGCTATACCTTGTTAGGAGTAGCCTTGTTAAAGGACTTGAACACTAATTGAAGTGCCACCCTGTTAAAGGACAAATTAGGACCTGTTAGGATCCACCTGGTTAAGGGATTTTGCTGCTGCAACTATTAGGGAACAACAGAAAGAATGACTTGTAGAATAACATTACCTCTGCTTAATTAGATCTACTGAAGATCAAGCTCTCTTCACAAAATACTCAACTCTACCTTAGCTTGATCGCAACTTGTACTCTTCAACTACACTTGTCCAACTGCGATCAACAACAAAAATGTTTAGCTTCAACCAGTATGTATTGAACTTTTAAGTCTACTGCCTTAATCAAGCCTTAAAATTTGAAATAGACATCAATTTCAAATATCTCACTTAGATCAAATGGGCCAAAAGACATATTTCAAAATATGAAACATGTTTTTAAGACCGTGGCAGCTAATACATTGATTTGCATATAATTTGTGTTAAGAGGTCAAATACGTTTTGACCAAACACAGTCTTCCTCTAGAATCTTCTTCATATGCTATCATTGAACAATGTGATGCCAGATCATCACATCCAGTCATGAAGACATGTCAGTAGATCGTGACTGACTTAACTAAATCCATCGCAACCTCAACACTGATCAGCGATCAACAATTTATTAACTGCCATTCAAGAACACAAAACACTTCACCTTGTTTAGCAACTGTCTCTGCTCATCGATCACCTATCCTTCACACCAGTCACACTAACGAGTTGCAGTCGTAACCATACCATCTAAATAGTGTTGTTTACTTTCTCTTGTGATTGTCCCACTTAGCTCATTGTAGATTTTACAGACCAATCAAATCACCTATCGCTTGTTACTAACTGTTCTAGCAGTTGCACTGACAACATTCATTCGATCATAACTTTCTCATAGGGCCACTTCAACAGTAGCGGTCATACCATAGACCTTCAGAGACATCCCCAATTCACTCACAAGGATCACTACCACTGAAAATGACTGCAACACCTTCATGTTTATGCTTGGTAACACAATAGAAATACTAGGTCAATAGTTGACACCAATGGCAATGAAAACACAATAACTGATCATCATGCAATCAAATTTGTATTATGACAACACTAAACATCAGCTGCCATCACAACATCAGTTATACTAACATTCTCCCTTGTTGGCCTTGATGACAACACTCTCTACACTCTTTTCCTTTCTGCCAAAGTGATACTTTGTGTACAAACCTGCTCAACATCAATCAGCACTAGGAACCACAAAATATTTCCATTTCTATCTTTCATGGTGGTCAAACATGTTTTGACCAAACACACGCTTCCTCTAGAATCTTTTTCATATGCTATCATTGAGCAATGTGATGCCAGATCATCAACTCCAGTCATGTAGACACGTAACCTGATTGTGATTGAATCAGCTGAATCCACCACGACCTCAACATCGATCATTCATCATCAATTTATTAACTATTGCTTAAGAACACAAAACACTTATCCCGTTTAATAACTCTGTCTCTGCTCTCCAATCACTTATCCTTCACATCAGTCACACTAATGAGTTGCGGTTGTAACCATATCATCTAAATAGTGTTGTTTACTTTCTCCTGTAATCGCTCCACTTAACTCATCCTAGATTTGACGAACCAATCAAATCACCTATCGCTTGTCACTTATTGTTCTAACAGTTGCACTGACAACATTATCTGATCATAACTTTCTTATAGAAACACTTCAACAATAGCAGTCATACCATAGACCTTTAGAGACATCCCTAATTTGCTCATAAGGATGGTTGCCACCGAAACTCAAACACCTTGTTCATCATGTTTATGTTTGGTAACATACTAGAACAGTAGGTCAATAGTTGACGTTAATGATAACACAATAACTGATTATCATGCAATCAAATCTGTATTATGATAACACTAAACATCACCTACCATCACAACATCAGTTATGCTAACACAATCCCTCAATGAATCAATGTTTCTTCAGGCCATTAGCTGGCTGATTAGATCTAATTTGATTGTTACAATGGCAATTCCTTGATTTAATTGAAAGAATGAAATGAACATATATAGGTAGTTACATTGACGATGTTTCCTAAAGAAACAATATCATGCCTGGGAGACCCCACAACTTCAGAGTAAGAGTCATTAGAATCCCACCCATGAAGACTAACACTTAAATCTGTAGCTTGTAAGGCAATCTCAAAGCTCAAAACAGGAGAAAAGGGCTGAAAAGGCTCTTGTTCTTCATCAAAGACAACATCTTGACTGAATATGAGACTAACAGTTTCTATATCAATAAGTTGATATGCTCTGTGCTTTTCATTATATCCTGTGAACATTAGCTCGTGGCTCTTGGAATCCAGTTTTGAGTGCTTGGCATTTTGAACCCAAACATATGCGGAAGAGCCAAAGACTTTCAAATGAGTGATTTTTGGCTTCTTCTGTAGTCTTCTCTTATTGGCCTGTCTCAGAAACCAATTTAGAAAATAGACAACAATTTAAACTACTTCCGTACAAAACTTCTTTGCAACATTTCTATGTTCCAACACAAACTGAGCCATCTTGGGATTGTGATGTTTCTCTGTTCAACCACACCATTCTGCTAAGGTGTGAAATGTGTAGTAAGCTGATGCTTGATACCACTATGTACACATAAGTTGGAGAAATTAGAATAACAGAATTCCCCTACATCATTTGTTCTAAGAGTTATTATTTGTTGACTAGACTCTTTCTATACCAACGCATTATTCTGAAACATACTAAACACGTCTGATTGTTGTTTAAGGAAATACACCCATATTTTATGACTAATATCGCCAGCAAGTAACAAAAAATATCTAGACCTAGTAACTAAAGGAGTTTACATTGACCCACATGCGTCAACATGAACTAATTGTAAACCTTGGAAGCCTGTCAAGAATTGCCATCTGAAAATGGAGTTCAATGCTACTTTCCAGCTTGAAAGCTCCATAAACTCCATGATTGAAGTCTAAATCTTCACTAAACCAATAACCAATTCCTCTCAAACCATCTAAGAGAGATAGTGTATGTTCAACCGCCCATACCACTGATGCTAGAGATTGCTGAAGGAAGAACTTTTGGCTGTGATGGCATGCTTTGAGAATCATCAGTGTCAATGAGTCTATAAGATCTTGATCCTCAATACTCAAACAACTGTAGTGCCAGTCTTCTGACCAACACTACTGTAGTTGTGCGAACTGAATACCACATCCAGCTGAGGAGAGCGTCTCATAATCTAACTAACAAATAGTGTTAAAGTTTTTGTCTTGAAATAAATGATTAACAACAATAAAGAAGAACAAAACAAGAACATAAGACACAAGACATTTATCTTGGGAAAACCCTTCCACTTGAAGGGAAAAACCCAGCCACACTAGAAAAAATATCTCTTTTATTGATAAACAAATGTTCAAGTACAATGCTTTCACTTGATACAAATTGTTGTATCTACACACAAAGTAATCACACACACACATATATAGAATTGAGAGGCACTTCACATCCCAACCGAAGGTCTCTTCAATTTCCAAAAATAAGTCTCTTCATATTTCCAAACGCATGCCTCTTCGCATGGCACATCTCTCTCTATATAATATTATTTCGATTATTATCATAAATAACTTCTTCAGCTGAAGATGACCATAACAGCCATATCTCTATTTCATAAAATTAGAGATAAAGATCTCTATCATAGCTACAATCTTCAACATTCGCTCTTAGTATGGCATGCACTCATAGCTGTAACCAAAGATGTCAATATCACATTGATTGTTATAAATACATGTTATTTCAACATAACATAATTCACCATAATTACTCCATAAACACTTAAAATTGAAGTCATGGAGTCACACACGACTTCCACCATGCCTACTTGCAGAGGGTGGTCAATCATACCTACTTGCAGTGGGTGGAATGAGAGCTTTCACCTCAGACTTCTTCCGGAGAAGA
The DNA here is from genome assembly GCA_028749045.1 of Cupressus sempervirens. Taxonomy (NCBI): domain Eukaryota; kingdom Viridiplantae; phylum Streptophyta; class Pinopsida; order Cupressales; family Cupressaceae; genus Cupressus; species Cupressus sempervirens. The sequence goes on along the minus strand of CM053788.1, from coordinate 581,675,585 downwards.
ATGCATTTCTACCATGCCTATTTGTAGAGGGTGGGTCCACCATACATACTTGTAGAGGGTGGAATAGGGGCTTCACCCCAAACTTCTCCTAGAGAAAAATGCATTTCCACCATGCTTACTTGCAGAGGGTGGAATGAGGGATTTCACCTGAGATTTCTTTCAGAGAAGAATGCATTAACAACATGTATAAAAATGACTAAGGTTCCATATAGACCCCCTCTCAGCAAAGACAATTTTGATCATCACAATAGGATAGATGATATAACCTCCTCTAAAGCTGAGAACATCTCACTCTATTAGGCAACCTCCCTTTGAGACTACAAAATCTCCTTCTAAATATCATTATCTTCATCATTTAATGAAGATATGTAATATCAACTCAGTCCCATGACTGCAAGTCCCCATGTTCATTTCTATAGTCAGCATATAATCTCTCATCATCTTGATGCATCCTGCAACCAACATAGATTAATAAAATCAATCTATCACAAAAAAATATACTATTTCTAGTTATATAACAAAAATTTCATGAACTTTTACAAAAAATAGAATACTTTCTCTATGTTGGTGCCAAACCAAAGTCCATTCAACAACTGTTGTAGTCATCTTACTACAAACATTGATGTCGAACTTTTCCTCTGAGGTTTGGTCAAGTGATGAATGACTAGAAGCTCAACTTTTCTTTCCCTTATTCTTTCTAGATAATTCACCACCCTGTTCTCACGAATTCCCTTTTCTATTTGTAATTTACTTACCTTTGTGAGACATCACTGTTGATTCCCCTGAATTGATTCCTTCTGAATCAACTTCTGGATAATACAATGATGTTCTAGCAGTGGCAATCAGCTGCCAGGTTCAAAGTTTTGTACATACACAAAATGTGGAGATGGCAAACTGAATATGAGCTGAGTATCACATTCTGTGTGAATGCAAATCTTTGCCCAATATTCTGTGTGAAGAGGTGTACAATACCGACAGGTGTTTTTCAGTTACAAGACACAGTCCATAGACGTAAGTTAACTGACCGTGATTTCATAAGCACAACCTGTCCAGAACCAACACAGGCATTGCCAGGAATTAACAGCGGTGGTGCCATGTCATTGTAATACATACGCAAAATGTGGAGCTGGCAAACTGAATATGAGCTGAGTAACGTATTCTGTGTGAATGCAAATCTTTGCCCAATGTTCTGTGTGAAGAGGTGTCCAATACCGACAGGTGTTTTTTGGTTACAAGACACAGTCCATAGACGTAAGGTAACTGACTGTGACTTCATAAGCACAACCTGTCCAGACCCAACACATGCATTGCCAGGAATTAACAGCTGTGGTGCCATGTCATCATAATGCCATAGTGAGAATATGAAAGACTTGAGGACCATCTTAGAAGAATCGACATCGGCAAGGAGAACCCGATAACTTTAACGCGGCTGAGAAAGCTTAAACACATGATGAAAAGCTCCAATCGATCTAACTCAGCCACTGATAGGCTTGCATTAGGATCTCAATTTTTACATTCCGAACTACTCAATGTATTCATTTACAGCATCTCAGATGTCAAGGATGATGATATTCAAGACACTTGTCAGAGAAGCACAAAATAAAGAAAAAATAGAAAATGGCACAGGCCCAGCTTCGAGACATTAATGGAGTTCCTTCCTTAACAAGCTTCTCTTCAAGATATTAATGGAGTTCCTTCCTCAACAAGCTTCTCCAATACCACTCTATCTCTCAGACCTTACGGTCGTGAGAGTAATGGAAACCAATGATTGGAAGGACCATTGGCCGTGAGAGAAAAAAGAATCACACTGCAGACAATAGAGAGACTCACATCCGAACATTTACTACACAAGTAATCGAGTTTGTATATGCAACAGAAAGACTGACCACGAGAGGGCAAAGAGTTGACCAACAAGAGTACTTCAGGGTGCCAGAATGAGAGAATTTTGAACTGTATTGGGGATTTGACACCACAGCCTAAACGCACGCCAATATTCAGAAAGTTTTGCACCATGTAATGTCCCTTAACCAACGGACCTTCAAATTTTATTAAATTTGACTCATGGTGCAGAATTGAACAGTTTCAATTATACATGTTTTCTTTTGCTATTAATATCTTTGACAAATCTGTTGTAATATTGTATTCACGTCTTTAATAATCTCTTCTTCAAATCTACCTATAAGATAATCATACATCTTTAGTAAAATGACCACTAACTCCTCATATAAATCTACTACAAGATTCTTTATCTCCTCATCAACTCTTCAATTTACACCATTTTTTTGGTTCTAGAGCTTCATACAATTCCTTGTTCTTCTCATCCTGTTGTATATCCATTATTAACCTTCTTATTTTGTCATGATAATTGTATCACACCTTCACTTCGTCTTTATATGATTTTCAACTTACCTTTTCATAAGCAACATCTAGTCTTTCAAAAAGTCATCTTTATTTGATTACTTTGTGTGGTCTCTCTTACAATTCGCATTTCCTTAGTTGTTGTACAACCAACTCATTGTAGTCGTATTACTGAGATTTAATGTATAAATATTTATATTTTCAATCCTTAATCACTTTTCTAGGATGAATCTTGCTTGATTGTTGTCTCTGTAATAAAAGTCAGTTGAAGCTTGGTTTACAAAGATGTTGCTTGATTGCTAAGGCACTCAGATAGAGATTACCACTCTAGCTGATATAGTCAATATACAATGAGAGCAAACTGAGAGAACTATTAATCAATAAATGCAAAATTTATCCTTCAATCTTCTAGTGACGAGACCAATAGAACTACATTTTTGGACCTTAAGTAGTAAGATTTCTGTGTCTAGATCATGCCTCTATGTGGTGCAACTTGGTTGATCAATTATGACTAAGTGTATTCCCCCTGTTACATGTCTGTGCGAGTGAACTATTTATCGCTGCTCAATATATATTGCTTAAATCTCAATCAAAGGTAATTTTCCGTAGAAAATAGTTACACATTTTCATAACAATAAGCCACAAGAAACTCTTTACCTGATTCTTATTCTTTGCAATTATGGTTTCTCTGCTACTTGGATCAGGTTATATGTTCAGATTAATATGATCCCATAAAACTGCTGATTGGATTGCATGGTCTTTATTCACTGACCTATCCTCCGTATGCTTTACCTTGCTGATTGAGATTTTGTCCCTTTCAAAATTACTTGGATTCTCCAAACTGTACTTGCCATGTGGAATGTCTATTTCTATCATCTGACTACGGTCAATGCTCTACATTCCCTCTTCCCACATAAACCTTAATGGTGACATCAAAATGTTATCAATATATTGTGTTTGGATTTAGTTTCAATCCTCCTTTTAGACGTGATTGTTGATCATATCCTCTTCATTGATGGTTCTGTATTTTTCTTTTCTTGCTGTCTGTCCTTAATGCCTCTTGTCAGCTGTATGTCCCCTTATCTTGACTAGTATTTAAAACTTGATTGATTGTTATGATTCTGTCCTTTATTCATAAATACTGAAGACCGCATATGCTCTATGAGACTAGCGCTTATGAATGTGTGGATTGAGTTACTGTGTGTAAATCCTCCAGTATGCTTCCCATTACGATTCTCCTTCTTTGGGCATTGAGTAGAAATGTCCAGCATATGGGAGGAGTCGCTACTGCAACCTAAAGCTTACTCAACAAACTACAGATTTGTTCACAGGGGCGAGTGCTCCATATTTTCCAATACTGACTATTTGGGTTTCCCTTTCATGGCATCTGATCCTATTCCTCCTGCATCTTATTAGTTACCGGTGATGGTTGTTTGCTTACTCATTTGAGTTGTCTGAATGCTTTATTTGTCTTCTCTCTATACCCTTAATTTGTATGCTTCCATTGTTATATACTTCTCTGTCCTTTGAAATGGCCTTCCTAAAGGTCGTGACTTTTGAGTCAAACATCACTTGATGCTTTTGATATATTCTTTATTTTTGATATCTGATATATTTTATATTTGTACCATAATAATAGTTGATTTATTTTTTGAGTATTTTTAATTATTGTTTATAATAAGTATTATTCATTATCTATTTCTTTATTTAATAGTTTAAGATCCTCTTATTACTATTTTAATTTTATTAATCTTCCATAAATTTCTTAATAGATAAGTTTAAATCTTAATTTGGGCTTATACAATCATATTTAAGTATTATTTACTACTAATCACTTATATAATTATTAGTACTTGGTATTTGATTCTTTTTATAGTTTAATATTATTATATATTTTATTAAATTCTCTTTGGGAGGAGGCATTACACACCAAGCTTGCCCAACCAAATAAGATCCTATCATTGTTTGAATCGGAGAAATGAGGAACCAAGGGAAGAACTTAATCCATTCTTTTTCTCACATAGAATTCTGCAACCAATTATATGAACGACACCTTTGCAAGGTGAATCAACGGGCTCCATAAAGGACGCGAGCAACATAAAACTGTCTGCATAGTCTTTGTCGATATGAATTATTACTCCCGACCTAAGTCACAAGGTTCGAATTTGAATTCGAGTTTGTCGATCATAAAATTCAAATGAAATTCAACAAGGTTAAAAATTCGGTTAAAAAATTTGACATCAAATTTTAGTTATATGTACTATATATTTTGAAATATTACTAATATATCCACAAAATTGTCAAAATAGTTAAACATTGCTAAATAATTTAACTAAATAACTCAATAACAGTTCAAAATAAAATAACATTATATTTAATATAATAAAATTTGGATGAAGTTCGGAAAGAGTGAAAATTCGTTGAAATCCGAATCTGATGGATGAAATTCGACGAATCTTGTGACTTAGCTCCCGACAGATTGTATCTCCCATTCTTGCCATTACAAAGATCCACTGCACATGAATGTGCTGTTTAATAGAACAAGAGAGAAATACAAATACAATGCCTAACTGGTGCGCGATGATGATATGATGCTGAGTCACTTCAGTATTAGACTTCAACAATATAGAAGCAACTCTTAGGTAGTAGTGACCTGACTCATGTAACAATAGTATATAAATTCCTATCTCACTGAGATCAATATGCTCAGTATGCATGGGCAGGAGAAGATGCATTTTCTTCATGCCGGTTAATTTGTTCAAGGTAATCTCACGCAAATAACCTTATACATTCTCCTTTACAGTTGTTATTAGAACCAAGCTCTGATACCATGATACAGTTTTTGTCTAGAAATAAATGATAAACAACAATAAAGAAGAACAAAGCAAGAGCATAAGATGCAAGACATTTAACCTGGGAAACCTTTCTACTTGAAGGGAAAAACCTGACCACATCAGAAAAGTATCTTTTTTATCAATAATTTTTTTTCAAGTACAATGCTCTCACTGATGCAACAATTTGTATCTACAGACAAAGTAATCACACATATCTATAGAATTGAGAGACACTTCACATCACAACCAAAGGTCTCTTCAATTTCCAAAAATAAGTCTCTTCATATTACCAAACACATGCCTCTTCGCATGACACATGCCTCTATATATAATATTATTTGGATTATTAGCTTAAATAACTTCTATATATAATATTATTTGGATTATTATCATAAATAACCATAACAGTCATATTTCTATTTCATAAAATTAGAGATAAAGATCTCTATTGCAGCTACAATCTTCAACAAATAAAAGGTTGAGTTCCATGCCTGGAATGTAGTATACATTGAGGATATGAAATTCCTCCCTCCATATTGAATTTGCATGTTGCCCTTTACGACAACAGTATACTTTTAAATAATTGACTCAGTGAATAGTGTGTAGTTAGTAAGCCAATCTTGATTATGAGTAAAGTGTTGAGGGCAGACAATGTGATGTAATTTGTAGGTTGCTTGGCCATTAAGGCATAAAAGGTTGGCTCCTTTTTCTCAGTGCCCTCAATGTGCTACATTGGCTTTCTGCCAAGATCCTCTTTGTTTCTTTTGTTCAGAAGCCAAACAATACCAACATTCTTTCTTCATGTGACCATAGTTGTGGCTATAATTGCACTAATTTTTCTTCTTCTTGGGGCTGCCTTCGGATTGACCTGGGCTTTTCTACTGAGGGAATTGATTATTCCTTTCTCCTGAGCAAAAGAATATGCTGTGAAGGCCTATTCTGTGGAGGATGAACTAGCACTGCCATCAAATTGCTGTCTCCATTGATCTAGCTGCAAGAATTGTGGTACAAAGGTTTGGAAACTTCAAGTTAACATTAGTTGAGGTAAATGTTGAGTGTCTCAATAAAGTGCTCATTAGACTTCGCTAGACTTGTAGGAGTGATTACTACCATGTCTTTTTCCTCCATTGTTTGACTAATCACCTCCGACTGATCACAGATGTCCTTGATTTTGTGGGATGTTTTTGCAGAGACATCCTTTCATCCATCATGATTGAAAGAACCAATGTTTTTCAGGAAAAATGCATGGCTCTTGTTAGATGTTTCATGTGATTTTCTGATATCCATATTTCTGCAGGTGTCTTACTTGAGAGAATCTCAGCTAGCTGATGTCCACTGACCAACAGTTTAACTAGTATTAGGTCCTAATTCTTTGCATAAAATTTATCTTGATTTGGCTGTGCTGTTGTAGGAAAAGAAGACTTTCCCAAGATGACCTTGTTAAGGTACCAATATTAAAAAAATGTCATCATTCGTTGCTTCCAGGTGTTGTAGTTGTGACTGTTGAACTTTTGAGTGCCATCCAACATTATGTTAGTCAAAGAAGCCATCTTTCATGCTTTTTGAAAAATGGCATAAAAAAAGGAGTCTAATTCTACAAAACCGAATGCACAAAAATAGAGGCACAACGATGACACAAATTTTGAGGCAGATAATAGAATACAATGAGAACTGAATTCTCTTTGCAAACCCTAACTGATAGGAAAACATGGATAAAATTCGAATTCCTGCCAAACCCCAAAATTAGGAAACCTTGGCTTCAGTGGGCTTAAAAAATAACATCTGAGAGCAGCATGAGCTTCTTATGTGGGCTGAAAAGCTTCTGCAAAACACAGGTTGCGGAAAGAACACATCAAACGAATGACGTGACAGAACAAAACCATTGTTGTGTAGCCTTGTGAACATAGAACAAGAAAAAGATTGGTGTTGACAGGTCTCGATAAAGGGAAACAACACAAGAAAATGTGATGGATAGGCTTTAGGCAAGCAGAAAAATCCCGTTGCATGAAACAAAAGAAAGGCCCCGTTGGTGCTCTTCATGAATGAGAATATTACGTGTGAAGATTAGATAAAGCATAATGAAGGCCTTTGTGGTTGAGAAAAATATGAAAATAAAACCCTTTTGCTTGCTTGCTTGCAAAAGAGAAGAAGATTTTAACACTGCAAAAGACTTTGAAAATTACATGGATCCTTTTTCTCAGAAATTTTAGAATGACAAATTTTTTTGAAAGATTTTCTTCCTGCTTTGGTACTATGTTACAATGGTAATTGCTTGATGTTATATAAGAGAGACTCTTCACATAATAACTGAAGGTCTCTTTAATTTCCCAAAACATAATTTTTTATTTTCAAATACAACTCTTCATATTTCCATGCCCCTATGCATGTTGAATGACACGTCATTATATTTAATCATAAGTGTCCTCTTCAGCTGAAGGTGACCAAAATGATAATAACATCCATATTTCTAGAGATAAAGTTCTCTATCGCAGCTACAATCTCCAACACTGATTGCTTGGCATTTGTCTTCTATCTTTGACTAGCTGTAGGAGTATTATTTTTTGGGGTATATCTCTTGCTAGTGTAATGCTCTTCTTTCTTCCTCTGGTTTCATTCTTTGTACTATTGCATTTTTTGTTGCTTATGTTGCTTTTGGTCCATTTCTTCCCAACAATCTCAAAGGTTAATGAAATTACATGTGAGCAAACCTTGGTAATCTCTGAAGAAGATGATATACTTTGTTATTCATTGTAAGACTACCTTGGATGATACTCTTGGGGACATCTTGCTGGAGAGCCTCCCTTTGAATGTACGAGTTCACAAATACTTCCCACAAGTACACCAAGTCATGTGTCAGATTGTTTTCTTTGTGTATTCCTCTTCTTCAGTTTTAGTTACTTCCGGTTCTTCCACAGTTCGGCCCATTACATTATCATACTGCCGGCCTGTGACTTATATTTCCCTGGAGCTATATTAGTAACGATGCCAAATGTTTACTCAAGTATGGCTATGTTCCTTAATGTATGAAGTATATGAAAATGTTATTTACAAAACATAGAGCATCAAGTATGAATACAATTTGTAGAAAGATAGAGCAGTTATTCCATTCAATTGATATGCAATGTATACATGACCAAATGAAAGCCGGACCCCAGCACACACAGAACAAGCACATATATAGCAATCCTTGGTTAAGATTACCAACTGTCGGAAACAGTCAACTGACGGACCACTTGTTGGGGACTAATAATACAATTACATAACATAGTTTACTTGTCAAATATCTGATTAACTTTTAACAATATTCTACACTCTGCTAACTAATATCTATTGATTAACATATATGGCATGTTTGGCCAACTGCAAAACACATGCAAACCTTAATCTTTTGAGAGTTCGTCCACATAGATTATTCCTATTGAGGGCGATTATAGTGTAGCTAGTAATGCATCTCTTGTTTGAGTCATATGCATCTATTGATGAGTACAAGACAATGTGAGACTTACCTCTAGATCTTTGAGAATTTGTTAGTCAAAAACAGGTGGGCCAAATCTTCATTCAAATGAAGATTTGCAAAGGATTGTAATAGGCAGACAACGGAGAGCCCATACTGAAGGGTGTATTGCTACATATTTCATATCAAATGTTTAATATCAATGGGAAATTTCACTTGGATGATTCTAGAGTCATCTCTTTACTTACCTGTCCAAGAGAATCGTAAAACCCAAATTATATATATATATATATACCAGTGACATATATTCATTAGCAGATCTTACTCTTAGTGTATTTGAGGCTTTGATAGTTAGCACATGAGGGTGCAAATCTCTTTGGGCACAGTCAATAATATGGAAAACCATTTTCATGGATATGCATAATTTTATTATGATAAATTGCTGCATTAAAGTTTAGCGCATGCTTTTTATCAGTTTCATTTAATAACATTACTGAAAATATCTCAGGCTTCCTAAGCTAAGTATAAATGATAAAAAGTCCCTCTCTTTGATCACTTCCTTGTGTATTGCCCTTCGCCCTCAGGGTATCAATATCAGGTTGTTTAGTGACTGAATTATAAATATTGACTAGTTTATCCAGTGATTGCGATTTTCATGCTCTTTAAAAGGAAATGCAGTTGCATATATGCACATTCTTTCAGATTATTTGCAATGATTTGTATGGTAAGGCCATGTTTAAAATATCTATATTGATTGGTATGATACTTGTTATTCATGCCCTTGTTCGTTTTCGGTGCTGTGATTTTTCTTTGTAGACTGTGTTTTGCAACTTAAATACAAATTGAAGTGATGCAAAATACAAATGATAGAAACTGTGTACTCTGAAACACTTTTTTATGTGAATGTGAGAATACGTTATACTTTTTTTTTAATTTATTGTTTCTTCGTAAGGGTATGACAGAATGATGCAAGAATTTACCAATTTCTCATGAGAGGATTTCCATATTAGCTGCTCGAAGATTTTGATTATGCTTGTTAGCCTGCAGGAACATGCACATAAACAAGCAAAACGTAAAGCTATGGAGATGGAAGTTGTAACATTGTCTGAAGAGGAGCAAAACGTCAAGATAAATAGGGAAGCAATATCTTGGCAAATACAGATGAAAGCTAAGGAAATTGAACAACGGCAAGCTCAAACTCGTGTGATGCAGGAACGTTTTGCTGAAGAGGTAAAAGTTGCTTCTGTTCTAGAAGTACTGGACACACATATGGCTTTGTTATATACCTTTTTACATTTTTAATATTTCTATGGAGTGTTCCGTTGATGCTTTAAGTTACCTTCTATGTTCCAGAATATCTCAGTCACAAAGAAAAGAGACTTCTTATACTCAGCAAATTAGAGTAGTCCCTTTTTAATGAGTGGTGATATCGAAACAAATTGGCAAGGAAGAAGATCCAGATCTTTCAATATTTTCATTTCCATGTTTTTGAATTGAACTTTAAGTTGGCATTTGTTATGAATCATTATAGACCTAAAATTATTCTTTGGCCAGATGATCTCAATATCTTTACTTTTGTTTTATTATATTATTTTTGAAATTTCTTTAATTTTTCCTTTAAATAGAGGAGGAATAGAGATAATTCACAATGGATTTACTTATGAATTATTTGTGAATTCGCGTGATTATTTTTCTTTTCCTACCTTTCTGCTTTTTGCAATGTAGTTCATTCTACTGTCAAAGGTTTTCATTAGGACAAGTTATATTGTATGATATTTGCAGGATAGAAGACTACATGAAATGTTTGAGGCAGGTGTGTCTAGAGTGGATGAAGAAGGTTCTTCTATAGAGAGAGAGCTCAGGGAGCGACTAGAGAGAGATGAGAAGTTGCATGAAAAGGAAAGGAGTTTTCGGATGAAGCAAATTCATATGCAGCATCAAGCATTACAAGAATTGAAAAAGGGGAATGAAAAGCTTGTGTAAGTAGAACCCTATAGGAGAGTGCCATATCAAAAGGCATCTTTCAAGGATTTCAGACAGCTCATTCTGTCTTGATGCCTTTGACTTAGTAAAGATTCCTAGACCCATCTCTATTTTTCAGATTGGTGTTTGCATTCACTTCAAATTCTTTTGTGCAGAGAAGAAAAAGTATTGGATAGGGAGACTGAAGTAATGAGTAAACGGGAAAAATTTATGGAAGCAGCACGGAAGGCTGAGACTGATTTTATTAGAGAGATGCAGAGGGTCGAGTCATCTTTGCAAGCTGAGCAACTAGAGGAGATGGCAAAAGTATTTTCCTTTGTCCTCTGTTTCCCCTTCTGCCGCTTCTTCATTTTTAGTATAAATGTGTGTTTAGGACTAAATGTTCAAAAGAAGTGCATAATTTCCTTAATCTTTGTGGGGCCTACCATAGGATATAATACCATAAATTCAAGCATATTAGGGTAGGAACACGAACTTACAGTTATTTCAAGGTTAGTGTAGTGCTGGAATGATCTCTTGAACATTAAGCACACATGATGCAATGTAAAATAGTCTCAAATTTATCAAAAAATGAAAATCATGTCAATTATATCTAATATGATTACCAGGTCACATGCAACAATCAGACATTAATGAAATATATTAAGAGATATAACCATAAAATGAACTTCCATTACGCAAATATACTAAATAATATAAGATTTCATTAGAAAAGAATACTAATTAACCTTACAATAAATTCAAGTCATGTTGAGCATTAATGGAATATATTAAAGCATCATAAAATAAAATAAATTTACATTTGGTGTTAATAAAATATTTTAAAACAATATAACAATAAAATAAATTCATATTACATAATAAATAGGTAATAATGTTTCTGCATCTAGATATAAATAATAATGGTGATATAGTAAACTGGAATCAACCAGAAACTTTTTTGTATATCCTAAAATCAAATCGAACTTGGAACAGAATACATCTCCCAAGCACCTTTACAGGAAACTGCATCAGAAACAGACAGAAATACCTGTGTAAACACTAGCCAAATCATCAATGAAAGTAAGAATTGAAATACTATAGAAACATGGCTTTAATTGTATATTATAAGATATAATGTGCCTTTTCTAGATGTATTAACAGTACAGACAGAGAGAAATATGGAGAGATCCTTTCGTGATAGTTGAAAGATGAAAATATGTTCAAGGCGGTACTGGGTATATCAGTTGGGACAATCATTCTCAATGTTTTCATATATTATTAAGAACATTTATGATTGTAAAAGTTTTTATGCTTAATCCTTTCTTTATTAAGCTTGGTCAATTGCTTTGCCAATGCTAATTAACTAGCTGGAAGATGAGACTGGCATCTTATTCAGTGGATAAAACTGGGCAGCAGTGGGGCAGCCTTGGTCAAAGCAGCAAATGGGCTGACTCGTGTTCAAAGTTTCTTTGGATCTACAAGATGCTAAAGCAATCTGTGAACCTTCTAATTGGAACACTTTCAATGTTTCTTGGGGACACGTTTTTTTAGGTTTTGATTTAAGACTTACAAAATCTATCTCCTACCTCAAGTATACTGACCTTAGTTGCAGTAGATGTACTCTGCCCCTGCATGTTGGGTCTGGATGCACACTGGTTTGGCTGTGTCATCCAGATGAGCATCTTGGCTTGTGGAAGTGTGCCGGATGTGCTGGTGCATCCAATGCGCATCCACAGGCTAAGATGTGCATCCGGTCAACGCATCTGGAGCGTGATTGGACATGTCTGGGGGCATCCACTGCCCAGTCACTCAAAGCGACAAATAAAACATTTTAAAACAGTGTTTCTTTTTTAAAATTTTAATTTGCTGCTTAACAGAATTGAAGTACATGCGCATCCGGCACGCTTCCACAAGCCAAGATGTGCATCTGGTCAACGCATCTGGAGCATGATTGGACATGTCTGGGGGCATCCACTGCCCAGTCACTCTAGTGACAAATAAAACATTTTAAAATAGTGTTTCTTTTTTAAAATTTTAATTTGCTGCTTAACAGAATTGAAGTACATATTCCTTTATTCACTAGTAAAGTATAACTGGCTGGCTTCAAAAAGGGTTGAAGATTTAGTTTATATTAGTCCCAATTTGTGTCTTCGGCTATGTAAGGATCCCCAATACAAGTAGGCAACAGTGGAGTTTTGAAATATAGCCCTGAGTGTACCAACTTGGATGCAACCGTTGAGAATCTTGCTAGTCACTCTGGATGATGACAATGATGATGACAGTACACCTGCACATGGTGCATCTACTGCGAGTGGCACTGCATTGGGTTCAAATAGTCTTGAACTTGCAGCAGCTGAAAATGCAATAGATGATGATTTTTTTGTTAATCCTTTTCAATGATTGATGGACGACATTGAACAATGAAGGTGGAAGACAATACTATTTTTGATTGGCAATTTTGTACTATCAAATTGTGATCGTCCTTGTCCAAGTAGCTTGGAATATCGGGGCAATGTTCTTAAAACCTTAATTGCTAGAGATTTCTTTCATTTAAAACCTTTACTCACATTAGTTATCTTGATCTTATGCAACAATTAGATGGCCAATAATACTTGATTTATGGATCTGATTGCATATATATAAGATAGATCCCGAATATATTGGTATATATTGTTAATGATTGTAGTTTCGATCAGATGGTTCCAATCAATGAAATTAAATGTTTGAATGGCCTATTGGCTTTAAACATTTGATATCTATCCTTCACTATTATTATCATGGAGCATTATTATTATTGATAATAAACTATTAAGTAAATATCTATATCTATATATATATACATACATATATGTGTGTATGTGTGTATGTATGTATGTATGTATGATGTATGTATATTATATATGAGATATATTATACATATATATGTATACTATCTATATAAATAAATTATTATCATTTATTATAATCATGATAATACTTTGAGCAAATATCATTTGTGATATATGTTAAAGCAATAACTAATGTGAGTTAAGATATTAACAGGAGACATGTATCTATGGGAGACATGCCTATTTATATCATACACATATTCATTGGAAGAGTATTTTGAATCAAACATAAATCAATAAGTGCTCTTACAAGTTACAGCTGAGATACATTATACCATCTCAAATGAAAAGCATAACAATATGCATCTAGAAGGCAGAAATTAAAATTAAAATCTCCTAAACTTAAATCTGATTAAACTTTAACATGGTATTAAAGCAGGTCGCTTGCTGGGAATAATTAGAGTACTTCAAAGATATGCCATGTCATGGATAAGCATGAAATACGTTTCTTGAATTTTTTTCTCATTCATGTCGGCTAATCCGGGAGAAGTTGTATGGATGAACTCAACCACTTCCAAGATCCTCTTTGAATATGCACAAAATGGGGGTTTTTGAAATAGACTACATGCATCCATTAAGAGGAATATTTTTAGATATTTTATTCGCAATGCCATTGTAGCAAACAGTGAAATGCACAAGGATCATGGACCATTTTATTGAGCTCCTTAAGATGTTCAAAGATTAGCATATGCATAAAAGGACTTGTTGAAAAGACTTTGAGAACCTTTCGAGCAGATACAACCAATTGTTTAGAGCCAAACTCCACAATCGCTGCCAGTATGTACTCTTCCTGTGTGTGCCTAAATTGGAGCTCTGGACCAATATTTGGACATCTTTTTATACATGTCTGTGAGGTAATTTTCTAAATTATATAATGGTGACTGCCCTCGTAAAAGTAGATGCCGAGGTTGGTTGTTTAACTGTTTGTCAGATTAGAAAATAAAATATGTTCTCCATGATTGCAAATGATTTCCGTGGTGAGGAACAAAATAGATTTGTTGAACCATTTACAGTTGGCAGTTTTAAGTGCTCTGGTAGATATGTGTGAAACATAATAGACATGTGTTTGTCTGAATTGCTGAAAGAAATGTACTCTCATTGAATGCCATAGTTGTGGGTTATGCATAAAATAGAGTTGTTAAAAGAATTTAGAAGTCTTCAAGCAAGTATAAGGATCATTGTGAAAGCATTCAAAGGAGTCAACATTGAATTTCGGCAAGGTAATGTTAGAGCAGAGTGTCAGTAGACTTGATTTGCTTCAATCAAGTACAGACCTTGGGCAAGCAATTTTTTTTTCAAGAATAGATTGTTCTTATACCTTTCTCCCTTTATCTTTAACCATTACATGCAAGGTGCAATGCCTGTTGTGTTTAATACAACTGTTTTGAAATGGTATGGAAGTGATTGGGTATGTTGAGAGTGAACTGACACAACATCCCTTCAATGACATTGGAAATTTATTCGATATTTACTCCACCTATTCCAATGTTTTGCATCTACAAATTAAGAATATAATAAATATAGGAATGTCAATCTATGTATTTAACTCGGCAATCAAATTTCTACAAATACGGGAGCTCGTATATCTCCCCAACTTGCAAACAACCGTGTAAGATAAACAAATGTGATATTTGGAGCATACCATCTGTACAAAGACCTAAGTATTAATCTGTTTCGTGCCATTAAAATAGAGAATGCTCGGGTGCAGGCGGTAGAAGCACTCTACTTGTCACTGTGGTGTTGGAGACTAATAAATTTTTATTTAATCAGAATATAACAGAGAAAAGTAACTATTGGATAAGTACAAAGTCGGGTACTCAAGTGAATTGAAAACTATTGAAGGGCCTGGTACAGTTTGAGAGTTCATAAAAACTCGACATGTTTTCCAAATATACCATTGGACCCTATCAACAATTAAGAAGCACTCGATAACTTTTAGACTATGAAGCCGGGTTTGCACCTTGCAGCCTGGATTCAGGTCTGGGTTCGCGTGGGTCTGGATTTGCATCCAGGTTCGCTGCGGGTCCGAACAGGGTGCTGTGGGTCTGTCCGGGTCCTTACGAACACGAATCCGGGCAAACCCAGGAGGACCTGCAGCAGTAGGGTCCAAAAAATGAAATAAAACAACTTAAGATAATGTTTTTAAAAATATTTGATTCATGTAACCCTAAAAGGAGCCTAATAAAAAACATCTCACTCATCTAATCTCTCATTTGCTCTCATTTTGGTGTGCCCATTTTGCAAGTATTAAGAGAAGGTTGTAAAGATTGTTTGTTCCAATGATGAGGATCTAGATATAGTTGCAGCCGGGGATGAAGCCATTGATCCCTCATTGTTTGATGACCCATTTGACCCTTGAAGGACATTTGATACTATGAGCATTGATAAACTATCAAACACTTGCCATTTATCATTATGTTCTAAACTTTATTATTTGATGAACTATGCTATGCTTTGAAATTTTATATTGCAATTTAGTAATTTAATGTATGATTTTCTTTACAATCATGAACATAGATTAATGAGCAGGTATTTAATGTATATCTTTGACATTTGCCATTGATCAATAATCAAGCAACATATATTCATACTATGAAATAACTAAGTTTGCGATTATGCACATTTCTCTTTTTTTTTGCACATATATTGCGTGCACACACACCCACACCTACGAACCCAAATGGGATTTTTTTGTTTTGCCCAAACTCACGAACCCGAATCCCTCCCCAAACCTGAATCGGTAACTTAGCTTTTAGAGCTTGGCATGAAGTCAAGAAAGTTGAGCTTTCCTTGTACCGTAGAACTACCACTTTCATGGTGGAATAGGCATTGAAATTGTCCGATGACAGAGATAATGAGCATGGCTCAAATCCCCAACATATGGGAAAGAAGGAAGATTAGATGCCTGTCTTGTCTGCAAAATCTATGGTGTAAAAAGGGTTCATGTTCGCAATCTAATTTAGTATTATATTCAATTGCAGAGTGAGAAGCCTGACTTAGATGAAGGGCTTGCATATTCTTTATGAGGATTGAATGCCCCCCTTGGTATCTTGAAGTTCTTGGTTATCTTAGAGAAGATACAAGTGGTGTCACCAAGGAGGAACCTTGGATTCAGAATTCGAGGAGAGGCTGGCAACATGGCTTAGTCCAGTTGTTTTGGAGCTCTACTGTGTTACTTGGAATGATCGGCAGCATCTGTTAGAGAAGATTGTGGTTGTACATCCTATTAGTAACCCTTTAAGATCTGAAGCAGAGATTGGAAACAGATTATCACTTCTTTGACTATTTACATCCTGAAATACCAGAGTATGTCTAGTCAACATGCTGCACGTTATACTGTTAAGGAGACAACTATGTTGTTAGCTTATATCCTATTCAAGATTTGCCAAGATGAGGCCTAAAAATAGACAAGTTTATTTTGGATCTGTACTCAAAATTGGATGGTTTGCAAGCCTTAATATGACTATCCACAGGCATTGTAATGAGTTGAAGCAATGATGGAATAACTGTATCAGCATGGAGGTGTTGAACTCGTACCATATGCTTTTACTTATGAGAATGATATTTCAGGATTGAGATCATACAATGGGAATATAAATTACCTTTTCAGGATGTTTCAGGATTGAGCTAATACAGAAAATAAATTACGGCTGCCAAATTGTGTTCCTTTACTCAAAATCAAGAATGCATAGCCTGAACCTGCTTTGCACTAGCAGTATGCTTACTGCTGCACCTGGTAAACTACACACATTAAATAATAGTAAGTTAGGCAGTGTGTACTAGATACAGGATTAAAATGTCTTTAGTTGCTCATGAAATTATTACAGAAAGTTTATCCAACTATACAATACTATCTTCCTTGTTGATACACAACATTTTTAAAGGACCCAACAATTGCCAAGAGGAACACAACTGTCAATCAACTGACACAACTACCTGAGGGTGACTGTTGATTTTCAGATTTTAATTTTAATCCTTCTAACAATTTTGATTTCTATCTTTATTAAATATATTGAGGCAATATAGAAAGGACCTTGCAATAGAAAGGACTTTTGCTAGATATATTAATAAAGTTGACTCAATTTATAATATTGACTTTATACATGTCAATAACTTTACTCAATATATAATTGAGTGATTATACCCTTTACATAGACTTTATGAATATTGATGACGTCACAAGGAAAAGGTGGTGAGTGACGGGCAAAACTGAAGGACAGAATAATATGTGAGATCCATGTTTTTCTCCTTTTTTAAAAATATCATCACAGATTGAATGAGGTAATATATGTATGATTAAAGGGAGTCATGACCCCGGTGGGTTTTGACTCCATATTGAGGTCACGTCCAATCGGGTTCGTGACTCCCGATGGAACAAAAACACATGATTTGCACTTACCAAAACTCGGATTAAATTAAATGAGAGTAATATAACTGCCATTGATAAACTCATGAAAGATAGATATGTATTCGGTTAAATAGAGGTATATATATATATAACACATAACAAAGGATATTATTAATATCTATAATATTAATCAAGGGTTGAATGTTATATTTATTTTTTAAGTTTTATCCGATAGAACTAATAAAACATTAACACTCCCTCCTAGTTAGGAAGGATAAATACAAGATGAGATATAACTTTCAACATTAATTTAACAAAGGAAATATCTTAGATCAGAAGATATTCATCATAGTTTATGATGATTTAACTCAATCATCGTAAGGTGGCCATCATATAAGAGACAAGTATCATGGTCTATTTTAGGAACTTAATCCACCATGCAAAATATCTTCTATTGTGATCTACTTAAACATCATAGATGTCTATCACAATAGAAGGCCATGGTCTATTTAAGGAACTTAATCCACCATGCAATATATCTTCTATTGTGATCTACTTAAACATCATCGATGTCCATCACAGTAGAAGGTCATGGTCTATTTAAGGAACTTAATCCACCATGCAAGATATAGTCTATTATAATAGAAAATTTAAGTTATTGTCAGATGTCACCTTTCAATAACTTATAATACAAGTGAATCATTTTAGAAGTCGTCACTTCCTCATGATGTACACAGGGCCCATATAAAACAAATAAGAACTCATTTGTACAATAATAAAATGTTTGAGATTGTCTTAATAATTATAACATACAAAGTTTTACCTTCAAAGGTTTAGTGATTACGAACTCCCTCTTAATCTAATATTACTTTAGAATGGAGAACACTCTGAATTCAAGTTTGGATTGCTGACTTCAGCGAGATAAGCTTGATGTTTGAGTCTATCAGGACATATTGTTGAGTGTGTCCAAAGTTGTTGCATCTGTAACATTGAACTTTGGAGTAGTCTCTTTGTTTCTTGTGAAAGGATTTACTATTAGAGTATTTCCCCTTTTTCCTTTGAAACTTAGTGGTTAGAGCTTGAACGCCTTCACTTGTGGGTCCATTATTGATTCCTCTGGATATTAGGTTACATTCTTCTTGAATGCAGTCAGCCTTTAGTCGATCAAATTTAGGGAGTTTGGAGCAGGCACATACTCCTTGTCTAAAATTTTCCTATGAAGAAGGGAGTCCATTTAATGTTACAATGGTCAACTCCTTACTATCATAGATGTGACCAATTGTTAAGAGTTGGTTTCTTAAATCCGTTGTCCTCATTAAGTATGAGGTTATGGTTTCTCCTTTATTCATTTTTATATTAGCAAGTTGGTTCTTCAGAGTAAGATGCCTACTAGTGTTGTTAATTTCACACATGTCTTCAAGTGCTTTTAGCATATCATATGCAGAGTCCAACTTGGTAATAATAGGTAGTAAATGATTTTTCACTCCATCCACTAATAATTCCATCGCTCTCGTGTTGTCCCTTTTCTCATTGATTCTTTTTGTTGTGTTTCTCAGGTTTAGGAGAACTTACTATAGTTAGTAGTTCATGCTTTCTCAAAACTAGCATCATTCGCAATTTCCAAGCTTCAAAATCAGAAGCACCTTCAAGCCTATCTTCGAGCCTCATGTTGTTCACCATTTTGAAATAATATAATGATATATTAGAAGTTTATTTATTTTGACATTAAGAAAATCTGATCTGATCTTTTCTTCAAACCTGGCTCTGATACCATGTTGATTTTCAGATTTTAATTTTAATCCTTCTAACAATTTTGATTTCTATCTTTATTAAATATATTGAGGCAACATAGAAAGGACCTTGCAATAGAAAGGACTTTGCTAGATATATTAATAAAGTTGACTCAATTTATAATATTGACTTTATACATGTCAATAACTTTACTCAATATATAATTGAGTGATTATACCCTTTACATAGACTTTATGAATACTTATGACATCACAAGGAAAAGGTGGTGAGTGACAGGCAAAACTGAAGGACAGAATAATATGTGAGATCCATGTTTTTCTCCTTTTTTTTTTAATATCATCGCAGATTGAATGAGGTAATATATGTATGATTAGAGAGAGTCACGACCCTGATGGGTTGTGACTCTGTAGTGAGGTCACGTCCAATCGGGTTTGTGACTCCCGATGGAACAAAAACACATATGATTTGTAGTTACCAAAACATGAATTAAATGAAATGAGAGTAATATAACTGCCATTGATAAACTCATGAAAGATAGATATGTATTGGGTTAAATAGAGGTATATATGTATACAACACATAACAAAGGATATTATTAATATCTATAATATTAATCAAGGGTCGAATGTTATATTTATTCTTTAAGTTTTATCCGACAGAACTATAAAACATTAGCAGTGCCACCCAACTTAATATGAACAATCGATAAATTGCCAATTAATTAATGCTATGAAACATAACAGTAGGCATTGTATGTTGGTAAGAAGAAAAAGTCATCTTGTGGACAACAAGTATACATCAAGCAATATTTAAGAAAACTCATGAAAATAATATAGACAATGACTTTTATTTTGCAAATTTAAAGCTGTATTATATTTTAAAACTCAACTGGGGATCTGGGGCAGCAGCACCAGTGGGTAGAGGGGCAGTGTCAATAGCGCACACCATTTTTATGACATTTTAAGATGCTAGGCATAATGTTAAATAAACCAAAAAACAGGGATTTCATGCCAAAATTATGATGTAGATGCTGCGGAAGCTGCGTGTGGATGAATTTATGATGGCGTAATTGCCATATCTAATGGCCTGACCACACTACAGACTTCATTTTAAGGTGTTTCTGTGCTGCTGCTAAGTAACTCATACAATATACCAGACTTCTTATCCACATGGACTGCTTGATGTGAAGTTGCCATATACCATATGAAAAACTCAGAATTGTCATCTGTACCACATACGGCAGAAGCGATTGTCGTCAGGGTACTGAAGACTTACATCATATGATACAGTTGAAAAATATTGTTGGAGTGGTGTAGGCCTTACGTTGTATAACAGAATAGATCAGTTGGTATGTGCCAAGTTGAGCTATACTCTGTACAATAGGAGTGAAGATAAGACCTGTACGTGAGGATGAGTATGTACACCAAGAGGAATCCATACGCTAGTAGGAGTCTATTTGCTAGGAGTCTGTATGCAAGCAATAGTTGTAATGACCCTGCTCAAATCAGATCCCAAAATGCTGATAAAGGTTCAACAAAACACTTTGCATACAAGGGTCATATGACTGATATAAAGTTTCAGTTTGCTTTTATGGCTCTTTCCTTCACTTAGCATCAATAAGAATGCTTGCAAGAAGACTCTAAATTGACTAAACAATGACCTAACATGAATGTGCAATTTATTTTGACAATATTCAATGCATATATGTGACTGAAACTACTTGCAATATGCAGTTACAGCAACTAATAATTTTGACAAACACTTGGGATGCAACTTATGATGGCGTTAATGCACTTATAGCCAAGTGGCATTAATACAAACACTTGGTATGCAGAATTATAACATTATTTATGCCAAAAAAAGAACCTACAGCCAATTGACATTTTGTCAAACAATTGGCATGCAAATTAATAAGCTGATCATGAATGATAAATACATATTCAATTACACTATATCAGACCAGCAAATTATGTCTCATTTATTGCACATAAAATGTTAACTACAATGTTAGTATGAAATGGTCAAGACTCTTGACTTACATCCGGAAGAATAGTGCTTAAATCTGTTACAACTTTCACCTACAACCTTACCTCCTAATATGCATCTAAATGATAAGAACAATGCATGTAATATCCAAAGGAACTTGATTGTAGATGGCTGTAATAATTTTCTCCAATGTTGCCTTTTTGTTTTGCTTTTTCCGATCTACTTTTTTCACTTGCTTTTTCGGATCTGCTTTTTCGAATTGCTTTTTCGGATCTGCTTTTTTTGATCTGCTTTTTTCAGACTGCTTTTTCGGATTTGCTTTCAAAAACTCAAACCCTCAGGTAGTCTGAGTATACAAATTAAGCTCAATTTGAAATGGCTGAATACCACTTCCAAAGTGCAACCCTTCAGATTATCTTTCACTTCCTCAGTTATGCAATCTACTGGGAGGTATCGTTCCCAAAGACTAATAAACTATCTGAAACCCTTGGCTTCACAATAGACCATGTGATTGTATTCACAATCTAATGTCAAGAGAAATGATAAAAACTGGATGATGAGAATGAAGCCCAGGATGCTTATTTATTCTTTTTCTCCACTTTCTCCAGAAACTTCTAGAACATTATTTTTATTTTATTTATTAAGTGACTTTATAAGATATTTTTCAAGTCACTTTATTAAATTAATTAAATATAAAGTTACCTTTTTAATATTTATTTATTTGATAACTTTATAAATAATTAACTTAATACCACTTATTTATTTAATTATAATAATTAATTAGTCATCTTCATAAAATATTCATTATTTTGGACAACTTAATTAATTAAATTAATTAAATCAAATTATCGCCAAAATGGGGACATTACAGTCCGCACCTCCTGAAATTGCTTGACCTCAAGCAATTCACCACCTGGATCCCACAAGAAGAACTACATAATGTCCCTGTCATCACCAAACAACTCCCGCAACATTTGCTCAATCCATCTATCATTCTGTCGTACCAACTCAATACCACCAACGCATTCCACTGGCCTAAGTGGAATGTACAACCCAACTCTGCAACAATGGTGAACATTCTCGAATGAAATTGTACTGAGTATGGAGAATCCACATATTGTACAACTCCTGCAGTCAACACAACTTTGCAGATCACCGGCCACTGTCTCATAACCATAACTCCCATGCATCGCTAATGGCGAATAGTCATCACATGACAGATAGCAAGAACTAGAACCCAAACCAAATTTGACAGCCATCAAGTCCTCAACACCTGGATCCAATGCAAACTGATGAACATACCCTGCAGTATAATGCTGATTAAAAGAATCAACCTCAGTCGACAGCTCGCCATACACAGGTGATGCAACCTACTGCAACTGATCACTAACGAAGCTGGAACTAACTACTACTTCCAAAGATATTGCCAAGGGAGTAGTGTCACTAGCAGGAAACATGCCAACTGCCGGTTCACCAACATCACACGTGGTCTCTGATACAACATCACTAATCTCCTTGCCATTCGTAGTAGAGACCACCACCAAGTCAAACATACCTCCATGCTCAGCTGCAACACCCAACTCAACTGAACTTGCCTCCAGTGTAGATGAACCAAACATGCCAATATGGGTATTGAGGATAGATATGTCCTCATCTCCACTGCCTCTATCAACCTTGACCATGGACATCCTCGGATCACCAGACATTGCGGTCTGTGACTGTACAAAATTTGATAAAGATTGAAGTCGCTCTAACTTCGTGGTCACCTTAGCCAAATGATAATGTGACTCCTCGAAAGCCAACTGTGTACTCTCAAGGAACTCAAAAGTCACCTCGAGTTGTTGAGTAAGCTCACTCACCTCATCTTCCTTGACCAATAATGCGTCATATGCTGTACTGCCCCACTCCATAAGATAATCTCTATCGGCTACCAACTGCATATAATTCAGTCTCAGAATCCGGATTGCCTCCCATAAAGAGTGGATCTCTATCAAGGAAAGATAACTGCCTCCCTGCTCATCACTTGTAGGAGAACCCCATCTATAAACTGCTAACAACTGATGAGTGGCATCGAAATGCTCGCAAGCGATAGCAATGTCTTGCTCACTAACTCTCAGCTGACTAGACACATGATTGTGCTGGCTGATCAAACTCCTATACTCTACCCCTGGTACACTGTCCAAAGGAGTAACCTCAGAATAGCTATTGTCTGTAATACTGCCATCCAAATTCTGCAGTCCAAATGTTGAACTCGTATCATCAAATAGAGTGACTGAAGCATCAACATAAACCTCCGTATCAAAGGAACCCGCTGAAGAGACTAAGTCCTCGACACTGTCCACAACATCCCCTTGGGTGTCATCTGTAATAATCAGATCCTGGGACTCTTCTATAAACTCTGTCATATCTGAGAGATCATCAACCCATTCCAACAAGAATGGTCGTCTGGATGCATTTTCAATGCCCAACATAGGTGTATAAAAACTAATTCCAGCATCAGACAAGCTGATGGCATGGATGAGAACTACACCTGGTAAACTACTAATCAAGTCCATGATGGTGCAACAGATACTATTACCAAAAAATGATAGACATCTCCGATCAAAACATTCCCAAGTACTAAGATAAGGATCCCAACAACTAATCCATGAACGGAAATCAACTGGCAACTCAAGTAAACTCCTCACCTGAGTAATTTGAACAATACCAATTGACTTCACGCACCTTTCTACTGTACCCACTACAATCTCTTAATCCGGAGTGTGAATGCTAGACATACTCATATCATCATCAACATGTGACCCGACTATAAAAGAAAACTGAGTCCCTGCCATATGCGCTAACTCCTGAACTGAACTCACCTCGAGACGAAGCTCGTCCACATGTCTCTCAGAATCCTGGAGAGCCAACTGTGTATACATCAAGGAATTCTGAGTATCCTCTAGCTCATGAGAAAATTGGTCAACCTCCTCTTCCTTCTTCAATGCATCTGAATAGATCCCCACAAGATTAAGGAGATGATCGCGATCTGAAAGTAGGTGTATGTAACTTACCTTCATTGCTTCCATGCCTTCCTTGATCTGTTGTAAGTCGTCACAAGAAGAACCTATTGTGACTCCTTTCTATCTCTCTTGCAGTTGAATCATCCAAATGTGATTCTCGATCAATCCACGCACCCTGTCATGATGAGATAAAACTGCAACAATATCCTTTTTCTTTGTCTTCAGCTGGCTTGCCAAAACGCGTGAAGAATTACTAGCCTTTATCTCATGTGAAGAAGCATCCAATTGTGCCTGATACTCATTTTCTGCAAAGTCCTGAATGCTCACTTTCTGATCAACCGTACTATCATAGAACATGACAGTATCCTCAACTATTGTAACTTCATCCAACCCAACTGTACTGGAATCACTATTTATGTCAATCACGCAGTCCAGTGTGCCTATGATATCACCTTCTAATGCAACTGGCTCAACTTGCACAACATCTGTAACCACTTCTGCCTATGAAGATGATGCAGATAAACCATTACTTGAAGATGTGCTAATGTCTCCCTGTATCGAATCAGCATGTCTGTTAAATTCCTCATACAAGTTTCTGCTTGTCATAGGAAAAGTACTTCGATCCTTAGGCCTATCAATCAGGCTCTTTAACCACGTACATGCCATAGGTGACACATTCCTCTTTTTTGTCCAAACCCACCATAAATCTTCTGCCAAAAGTTTAGAAATTTCATTCTCCTCCTCAAACAAGATTGTGAATATGATGGAGTGCATCGATGCTGATACGCTGCTGGGATGAAACTCATCCATAATATTCCAAAATGTGTTAAACATCGTGCGAATGTCACCGATACAACCTATTGCCAACATAATGTTTTCAAATCTACACCTTGCAAATACTTCAAGTAATCTTGCCCTTTTTGTGAAATAAGGGTCCAGGATGTTGTCCAACTTTTCGAAGCTTTTTACCATGGCGTGAAGTATCTCTCTCATAATCTGATCGTCATAAGAATTAAGGCTAGCTATTATCCTCATGATTTCACTAATGCAAGAGAGAGCTGCAAGTCTTATCACCTCATCATGATGTCTCAATAAGCAGGGCTTAACCAACGAACCAAATGCTGGAGATAAAGCTGTTTGCATAGCATCGGGTTTTGACTGATCAATTTTGCCTAAATAATTTTCCAACTCCAAAGTTTTTAGAAGGTCCTCTGTTCGCTGAAATGGGCAATCAAATTTCTTCTTTGCATTGTGCATTCTTTCTTCCAAATCCTTGTCTGCTGTTAATGCCATACTGATAATTGTATTCATTTTGAAATAACCCAGTCAGGTTGGCAGGAAACCGCTCTGATACCACTGTAATGACCTTGCTCAACTTTGATCCCAAAATGCTGATAAAGGTTCAAGAAAACACTTTGCATACAAGGGTCATATGACTGATATAAAATTTCAGTTTGCTTTTATGGCTCTTTCCTTCACTTAGCATCAATAAGAATGCTTGCAAGAAGACTCTAAATTGACTAAACAATGACCTAACATGAATGTGCAACTTATTTTGACAATATTCAGTGCATATATGTGACTGAAACTACTTGCAATATGGAGCTACAGCAATTAGTAATTTTGACAAACACTTGGGATGCAACTTGTGATGGCGTTAATGCACTTATAGCCAAGTGGCAATAATACAAACACTTGGTATCCAGAATTATAACATTCTTTATGCCAAAAAAAAACCTACAGCCAATTGGCAGGCAAACTAATAAGCTGATCATGAATGATAAATACCTATTCAATTACACTATATTAGACCAACAAATTATGTCTCCTTTATTGTACATAAAATGTTAACTACAATGCTAGTATGAAATGACCAAGACTCTTGGCTTACATCTGCAAGAATAATGCTTAAATTTGTTACAACTTTCACCTACAGCCTTACCTCCTAATATGCCTCTAAATGATAAGAACAATGCATGTAATATCCAAAGGAACTTGATTGTAGATGGCTGTAATAATTTTCTCCAATGCTGCTTTTTTGCTTTGCTTTTTTCGATCTACTTTTTTCACTTGCTTTTTCGGATCTGCTTTTTCGCTTTGCTTTTTTGAACTGCTTCCAAAAACTCAAACCCTCAGGTAGTCTGAGTATACAAATTAAGCTCAACTTAAAATGGCTGAATACCACTTCCAAAGTGCAACCCTTCAGAAGATCTTTCACTTCCTCAGTTATGTGATCTACTAGGAGGTATCATTCCCAAAGACCAATAGACTATCTGAAACCCTTGGCTTCACAATAGACTATGATTGTATTCACAATCTGATGTCAAGAGAAATGATAAAAACTGGATGATGAGAACGAAACCCAGGATGCCTATTTATTCTTTTTCTCCACTTTCTCCAAAAACTTCTAGAACATTATTTTTATTTTATTTATTAAGTGACTTTATAGGATATTTTTCAAGTCACTTTATTAAATTAATTAAATATAAAGTTACTTTTTTAGTATTTATTTATTTGATAATTTTATAAATAATTAACTTAATACCACTTATTTATTTAATTAAAATAATTAGTTAGTCATCCTCATAAAATATTCATTATTTTGGACAACTTAATTAATTAAATTAATTAAATCAAATTACCGCCAAAACGGGGACATTACAATAGTTCATAAGTTGGGATGAATCTGTATCCTGTATGACAAAAATGCTTGTGTGTGAATGCTTGGCCTCGTCCATATGCCATCTGGTAAGTTTTTAACCGGCTTTTGTAGCACGGTGATTGGAATGTGTTGTCATATGGACCAATTCGTACACTGCACGAGGGTTGTAGGGACTGTACAATGGCAACCTGCATGTTGTAAGGGAGTTGCAAAGGCTGTACAAGAGCACTTGAAGCCTGCATGCAAGGAACTCGTTCGCAGAATTGAACAGTTATACATGCTATATGGTGCGATTATGGTGCCACTTCCAGACTGACTGGTGCAAAGAGGTTTCTGCATAGTGAAGAGGTCAGCGGGTAAATTTCTCTGGCCCTTCTTACATGAATTGCCTTCCACTGCTTCTGTCAAAACACATATACCCTCTCTTTTGATAGTCAGTATTCATCAATAAACTTGACCAAACCTAAAGTTTGTGAAGTTTTGCAATCTCAGACTTTCTGTGACCTCTGTGAAACTTCATAAATCTTAAACTAAGCAATATCTGCATAACTTCTTTTTGCACAAGCTGAGATTCGTATTGAATCTCATGGAATTGACAATGGTGGATCTTTCATCTTTCGTCACCATAGTTGATCTTCTTCATGAGGGCTTTTGTTCTTCAGAAGGTTAAATCAAAGAAAGTTTAATTCCCATATTCTGAAGGTTTTTACCAGACAAAAGAAGAATAATCTGCACTACGCCAAGTGAATCCACCCAAATGCTCTTTTATACTTTTTTCCTGCCAATTTTTAGAAAAAAATGATCTTAAATTTTCACTTTTTAATTTAAATCCCATTTTTGTTCTGAAAAAGTCTATGTTACCCTAAGTTTTGGGGATGAGGGGACGGGGACAGCAGTGGGAACAACTATACAAAAAATAGGGAAAATTTAAAATATGTAGGGAAATTTCAAATATTCATATAACTAGCTTTTGCACCAAAAGGAGGCACAATGGTTAGCCGATAGAAAGATATACAATTGATTTTCTATTGAAAATTTAGGTAAGTAAAATTAAATTTGTATTAAGAAATAAAACAAGCAACATTTTAAAATTAAATAAATTCAAAACTTAATATAAAATTATTTTGAACAAAAGATTAAACATATAAAAGATTTATTCGACTTAGTAAATTAGGAAACAAATTTAAATAGGTTAAAAAATTTAAACTGTTTTTTCAAGTTTATATTATGAAATAATAATCTTAATTATTTTAAATTTAAATAAATGAAACAAGTCAAATATTTTTGGGCTAAATAAGGACCTGACTCCAGAAATAAAAATATCTCTACTAAAAATCTTAAATAATTCAGAAAAAAGAGCTAAAATATAATACATGTTAAATGAACAAAAATGTTGTTTATATCTATATAAAATATTTTTTAATTTTTAGTATATTAACATTTTTGAAAAGTGGCTTTTATTATAGTAAAATAAATTATTTCTGGCCAATTGTGTGTTTGTTTTTTTGTGTGAATTTATTAAATATTATCTTATATTAATTTTGAATCATAGTGACAATATTTAATTTTAGATAAGTGTAGTTAAAATAATATAATATAGCAATCATATTTAAATAATTATATTTCATTCTTTTTTATTGCCCAATCTATACTACAAATACAAACCCAAAATAGAATCTTTATTACTAATTCTAAAGTTTAAAGGATACTGCTACACTTAGATGGTGCTATTTCAGATTACAGATTTGTGGTTCAATAGACAATTTATTAGCATTGTATCATTTCATGAAAAAATTGTTAGTTCCTAACCTGCTTTATGCAGGCAAATAATAAAAATTGTATCAAATAAACATAGATGCTGTCACGTTGTTTGCCTGCAAGGCTGCAACCACTGCTTCAGCCACAACAGAGTTTCACTCTGCATTCATCCTCGACTGTACTTTTTCTTTGGTAGAAGCTGCCACATATTCAAACTTTCAAGCACAGCCATGTCTCACACAACAGGCTATAATGTGTTTATAGTGCCTCTGCACTGGAGGTCGGTAGTGAGCCTAGCATGGAATCTCATGCCTGAAATCTCATATTGTAAGCATGAAATCTCACACCTGCTCAATTTGAGTAATGAATGAATGAGTGTGATTTTAATGACATCCACGAGACCACAGCAGTCTATGGGACCAGCAGAACATGCTAAACAGATTCCATATTTCTTTCCTTTTCCAAACTTCTGATATGGACCTTAATCAAGAAGTCCACTGTTTGCTTGATCCTGTCAACCTCAAACAAAATATGCATGTTGACCGCCTTTTGTATGAAATCATAGTATATTCGGGTGTTTGTTGTAAGTTGTGTGGTCGGAGAGAAAATGTCATTCTGTTTCAATAGCTCTCGTCTTACAAGACACACATATCCTCTCCTCCGAAACCTCCTTGGGCCTCTTTGATCTGCCTGTCTTGCATCTGATGTGATGGGATCCAGTCCTCAACTGAGCCAATAACAACCTTGCCTTACTTTTAATAGCAACCCCAAGGTACGCTTTCTTGCTGTGATCCCCTGTTGGGTTGAATTCTTTAATGTGATAAGCCTTTTTTCTGCCAATGCTATTATTCCACATGGCACTTTGAAACTTTCCCTAACAAACTTTTTTATGCCTGCATTATCATAAAGATTGTGACTAAATAAAAAACTCCAGATGTCTGTTGTCCATCCGCGCTGACCAGGGTTTGGGAGTGAGAAGAATATTTTTTTCTCAGCAGAAAGGGAAGAATTAGGGGTTATGTTACAGATTCCAGAGACTTTTATTAATTAAATGCAATATAAAATTCATAAGTTTGTTTTTCTTTATTATGAAATCAATGGACAGAATTTGATAAAAGCTGGTCCGCGATCTATTTTTCCCAACTTCAGTCACTGTTGTTTTATACAGTCACTGCTGACTTTAAACTCTACTGTGATTTCTTTCAATGTTTCAAAAGAAAATAAATGCGTCCACCACCTTGGAGTTAAAGCCAGTCTTTTGCCAGAAATATTCATCTCCGCCAGTAAATCCTCAACTTTTCTCTGCGCTTCTGGCCGGTTTTTTTTGCGAGTAAGACATCACATTTTCTGATCAAAGTCTGCAGTATAATAGCCTACCGGCTTAAAATATGAATAAATCATGCTTATATAAATTATAAAACCTCAAAATATAATGTTTATGTTAAATAATTTAACTTTAGAGTTCACATGAGAGTGGAAATCAACCAAATTATCAAAACTGAAACATTGATTTTATGGAACAACCAAAAGAAAGGTTTCCAGAAGTTTTTGAGTTTTCGGGAAATGGGGATGGATCAAATTTTGGCGAAAATACGTCCTTGAGTAACACAGGAAAAAGTTGTTTTTCCCTGTTTTATGCATCCGTGATTCAAAACTATTTGCCTTGATTCTGACAATCTATGATACTAGAGTGCAAGTAAAATATTTTAATTAAATTTAAGCAACCTTTGTAAAATAATCTGAAAAAGTCATTGATATACCCATTTTGTGGAAATTGCCGAAATGCATTGGAATCAAGACCCGTCTGCATTGGGGTGATTCCGACAACAAATAATGATAATGGAGGCAATCGAGCAACTTACTCTAAATAGATGACATATCCAAGATTCTTGGAGATCACACAAGAAGACAAAAATCACCCTGCAAAGTGGCAGATGAATCCGTCAAACTATCTGAGCTCACCAGAAACATCAAATAACCCATAGGCAAGACAAACGCCCACAGAGTGGGTTAGAAATTTAGAATCAACTGCATTGCAAGAGAACCCTACGATGGGAACATAACATAGTACCTGCTTGATCAGGCAAGTCAACTTTATTTAAATACTATTCAGATTTTCAGATTGAGCAGATGAAAATATTACCATAGCATTGTCATGATTTCATTTAACTTCTAAGAATTGAGTTCCATTTATGGTGAGTAATGTAGATGCGTAATGATTTTTATAAGTTCCTGGACATTTTCATTCAATTCATATTTAAACTTAAGCGCAGAGGATCATGCTGCCCATCTTATTTGCACTCCTATTGAATACAGTAGCATTGTCAGGTAAGCTAATTGTTAATTGGTATTTGGCTTTTTCTTGAAGCTTGCTGAAGAAAGTGAACGCGAAAGAGAGGACTTCTACAAAGAATGGCAGAAAGAAAATGAAACTATGAGAAAAGAATTTGAAAATCTCCGGACAAACAAAGAACAGGTATGGAAGGAGAAAGACAAAGTAAGAAACATTAGTTTGATATACAAACTCTAGAATCTTTTGTTTTTTGTGAATTTACTGATTCTTCTTGTGTTGTGCGCATGATTTCAAGGAAACTGAGGAACAGATACATAAGGAGAATGAGGAGGTTAGCAGAATAATTTTCTTATGCAAATTTGTACTGCTAAGCATATTTGCTGATCTATTGTACACTGTGGACATACATATTTGTTTGTTTGGGGATTATTTCATTTTTATGGGATCCGTGTGCAGGCTCCAGAGTGTGCGATTTGCTGGGAGTATCTAACAGCAGATAAAAGGGCTTTATTAGCTCCTTGTGGTCATACACAATTGTGTGTTGGATGTGCACAGGCAGTCTTCAAAACTACAAAAGAGTGCCCCCTTTGCAGGCAAAAGATTACAACGAAGCCCATGCAATGTCCGATGTCACTGCTTGGTGCATCAGTCAAGGTTGATTTCAAGAAAAATGAGGAAAAAATTTGTAAGGAGAATGAGAAGGTTAGCAGAATAATTTACATATGCAAATTGAACTGCTAAGTTAATTTGCCGATCTATTTTATGTTGTAGAGAAACATTTTTGTTTGTTTGTGATTATTACATTTTATTGGATGTATTTGCAGGCAGCAGAGTGTGCAGTTTGCTGGGAGTGTCTCACATCAGAAAACAGAGCTTTATTAACCCCTTGTGGTCATACGCAAGTGTGTGTTGAATGTGCACACGAAATCTACAAAACTCCAAAAAAAGAATGCCCCCTTTGCAGGCGAAAGATTGCGAAGAAGCCTACGCTATGCCCAAAGTCACTGCTTGGTGCCTGATAAATCTTAACATGTTTCCAGCAATTCTTGATTGTTCTCTATTATGAGGAAAAGAAATGCGCTGGTCTATTATCATAGTTATAACAGAACATATGATTTGTAGATATATATTAGTAAACTTTTGCTGTTTCAGGTCGGAATATAATATTTATCAGAACAATTTTTTTCATAATTTTACTTGTATCTTAGAAGTTTAGAACCAACATTAGTAGTCGTTCATTTTTGAAGGGATCGAACTCATCCCTACTGCATGGCTCTGAAATCATTGACTGATCTTCTAACAGCTATAACATTATCCAATTGGTTTTCAAAGAAGTTAGCTCGTAAGGAGCATTTCATTGTCACCTTTTAGAGATGCTCATATAGCCAAATGATTAATTTACTGATCTGAAATCAAGGCCAATCTGACTAACACTAGACAGATGACAACAACTAAACTTTCAAGGTTTTCTATTATCATAGTTTTGGGTAGCCATTATGTTGTTCAGTACCATGTACTATATTTATCTATGAGTTTGACTACTTTCTAATTGAAACTATGTAAATTACAAAGTGGGCACAGACCAGTCTTGCAGTTCACTTTTGACATCAATATTTGAGCATAATAGTTTGTCGTTTCCATCAATATTATAATCAATATTTCTTGTGTATAGAGTATTGGTTTGAGAAATTTTTATGTACAATAATTTCAGTATAGAAACTAATTTGATTTGTTGGGAAGAGTTTTTCCGTATCCACAAAGATATTGAAAAGTTAAAAGGGTATACACTTTTTAATATTGAGACTTGAAGAGCAGAATATGGTAAGGGCTGCAAAAGTGTCGATGTCCCCTGTTTGGAGCCCTGTCATACATTCTACATCACACCCATTTTGCGAAGTTTC
Source organism: Cupressus sempervirens (assembly GCA_028749045.1). NCBI lineage: Eukaryota > Viridiplantae > Streptophyta > Pinopsida > Cupressales > Cupressaceae > Cupressus > Cupressus sempervirens. The sequence continues at coordinate 581,642,384 of CM053788.1, read as the reverse complement.
TAAGAGACAAAATGGTAAAGATGACAAGTAAAGAAAATCGATTAAGGCACCACCCTTGATATCCTGTTTCCAAATAAGACTTCATATTAATGATAGATAAATATACCAAATATATCAATATATATAAATACCAAAACTTACGAATGGACTGAACTACCGACTCAATATTAACAAAAGGATGTGATCATAGAGTTGTCACGAAGTGATCTTAAGGGATAATTTATTTGCTGTAATTTCTTAAAGTTGGCTGCTTGTGGATTTGAAATTAGAAAGATGTCGTTTTCTGAACTCTAGTCTTTTCAAAATTTCATTGTAGATTGTTCTCACATTGACTTGCACCAACCATTAATAGAAACCCAATCAACGATTTGAAACGAACGGAAATGTCGGAATATAATTTGAAGACCGAGCAACAAGTTCATATCCGACGACTAGAAGATCGAGCCGCATGACCATTGACACTGAGATTGCCTTTGCCTTCACAAGCTGCGATGTTACATCAACATAACATATTGCCAGAGATCATCATCGGCGAATTCACTGAGAAAGGATTGATGTCACCACACTGCTTGATGGTTGTTTTGTTCCGATTGCTAAAATTCATAACATATGGCTAATAGTCGCATGCCTGGGAATTATTACGGGGACAACAAAGAATATTGGTTGTTAGTGCGTGCATTGATCTTAAATAATACCCACTAATTAATTTCAACAACGATAATACTATTGGTGGTTCCATATTCTGCAAACACGGGGAGGAAGAGCAATCATACCGCCTAACATCTATAAACCATTCATTAGTTCTGATTGTTAGGCAAACATTGCATCTCCATATTAGTATATTAGAACGATTGCAGACTTGAGCAGCCCGTATTATCAGATTAATACGCATGTTCGTATTGGGCAAGCACTAAAATCACGAGTTGGTGTACGAAGAGATCATAGGTTAAAGAGGACTGACAATCTATTATCAATCCAGAGATCATATATACATACCTTTGTCCATTATGCATCCACAATCTCCTTCTTGGTATATACATCAAGAAAGGATTAATTCATAGATATATAAGACAGCCCTTCATTATTATGAGTGATTCTAATGTTAAGCAAGGATAATCAATTCGTGAAAATATAAGAAAGAAAGAAGTGATGCAAGCTTAGATTAAGTTAAACAATAGATGTTACCAATCCGAATTCTAATTGTTGGTTTTAATACAAGTTGAACTGAACTCTAGTTGGGAGTTTTAGAACAAATTGAACAAGGTCCTTTTTGGAGAAATTGCAATAAGAAATAAGGTCAATATGATAAAGAAAAAGGATTTTCCTAAGTAATGAAAGGGTCTTTATTCAAGGGAAGATGATAGCTCTTCCAAGGAAAGGAATAAAAACTATTCGAGTAGTGATGGAGAAGACATAATCTTCATGCAAATGGAAAAAAAGATGTGTAATAAATAAGAAGAGGGAGCAGATCATGAGAAAGAATTGCACTACACTTAACGAAAAACTTCCAAACCAAAAAAAGAGAGAGACCAACACCAAGAATGGACCAAGGCAAAAGAATCTACATAACATAGAAAATGACAAACCAAAAAAAGATGTAGAACTTGGGGAGGGACAAGGAATCCCAACATTGGATATCAACACCAATAAGACCATGTACCATAATCTTGGGTCACAGAACAAGAGAATTGGAAACAAAAATAGAAACCCCAAAATTCCTTCATTGAAACCCCATCCAAAAACGACAACCTCTAGTAAGGTGCAATGAGAAGCCAAAAAATAGGAGCCCATATGTTGACAAAGAAACTAGTCCAAACCACTACAAAGATTGAAAATCATAGACAAAGACAACCTATATTTAATGCCTTTTACACAAAACAATCCAAGTCTAGCACCATAGGGCATGAAAAAACAAATCCAACAACAAAAAATCAAAGCCCCACACCAACAAACACCAAGATCACAGCCAAGATACAAAAAATTAAGCAATCATCATTATCTTCCTTGTCTTCCTCATTTGCATCACTAGGAGCCTTCCCTTAGACTCCTTTGCAACAACCACAAACCCTGCACTTTACACCACCACTCTCGGTCCTTCGCTTGTCCATTCCTTACCCCAATATTATTATCTTGCTCATCATAGTTGATGCAACTCAAGGAAGGAGAATCCTTAAGGGAGATGTCCAAACCTTGCAACAATGAGTCACACAACATACACACAAGAGATACAATTGAAAACAAACTCATTTATTATCAGAAGATTCAATTACATTAATAAAGCATCAAACATGTCGGGTTGTAATGCCTTCTCGATTGCAACCAATAAAAGGAAACCAATATAGACCAAACTACTACCAATCATGCCACATAGATGATGCAACACACTAATACACATCCATGTTAATTCAGTTAGTATAGAATAAGAAAACAATCAAAGCACAAGATGAACTCAAGAATTATGTCTTCTTCATTCACCAAGTCGACCTCTACAATAATCTCTAGATCCTCAAATAAAAGAAAACTCTTTAAAACTAGAAATCTAAAAATACTTTTTTTGGCAATTTTTTCGTAGTATCATTTTTTTTTGTCATTTTTGGTAATTTTCAAAACACCACCTAAAAATCTGATTTTTCTCCTAAAGATGCCCTTGACTAAAAGAAGAATCACCAACTAATATCCAAAATTAGAAATGTAAATTTGAATTTATTGCAACAAACAACTTTCTAAAACCTAGAAAAAAATACTAAAAGCTAATTTTGGAGGCCTAAACAAAACTTTGTGGCTCTTGAGAAATTGTCAAAACAACCACCAATCAAATTGAGCATTGTTAGAAAAATATATGCCACCTCCTGAAGAATGTACCTATAAAATTTTGACAAAATTAGACAACGAAGTCAAAAGCTATGATTGTCAAAAGTCCTTGCATCATTAAATGATGCAACACACTAATACACATCCTTGTGAACTCAGTTAGTACATAATAAGAAGATAATCAGAACACAAGATAGACTCAAGAATTCTGTCTTCTTCATTCACCATCCATCCAACTCTACCTCTACAATGATCTCTAGCTCCTTAAATAAAAGAAAGGCTCTCTAAAAATAGAAATACAAAATTACATTTTCTAGCATTTTTTTCCAACAATATTTTTTTGCCATTTTTGATAAATTCCAAAACAACTAAAAATTTGTTTTTCTCCTAAAGATTCCCTCAACTAGGATAAGAAGAATCACCAACGAATATCCAAAATAAAAAACATGGCTTCGAATTCATTACAACACAACTTTCTAAAAACTAGAAAAAAAAACACTAAAAGCTAATTTTGGAGAAGCAAATAAACTTTTGGGTTCCTAAAAAATTGTCAAAAACGACCATTGATCGAGTTGAGCTCTATTGGAAAAATATATGCCACCTCCTGATGAATGCACCTATAAATTTTTAGCAAAATCAAACAATCGAGTCAAAAGTTATGTCTGTCGAAAGACTAATACACATCCATGTTATCAATTAGTACATAATAAGAAAACAATCAGAAGACAATATAGACTCAAGAATTCTGCCTTCTTCATTCACTGTTTAACTCTACCTCTACAATGATCTCTAGATCCTTGAATAAAAGAAAAGCTCTCTAAAAATAGAAATAAACAATTACCCTTTTCTAGCATTTTTTCCAAGAATTTTTTTTGCCATTTTTGATAATTTCCAAAACAACACCTAAAAAATTGTTTTTTCTCCTAAAGATGCCCTCGACTAAGATAAGAATAATCACCAACTAATATCCAAAATCAAAAGCATGATTTTGAATTTATTACAACACAACTTTCTAAAAAACTAGAAAAAAATACTAAAAGCTAATTTTGGAGACCTAGATAAATTTTCTAGCTCCGAAAAAATTGTCAAAACAACCATTAAATGAGTTGAGCTCTATCAACAAAATATATATTGCCTCCTAAAGAATGCACCTATAAAATTTTAGCAAAATCAGACAACGGAGTCAAAAGTTATGATTGTTGAAAGTCCCTACATCATTAAATGATGCAACACACTAATACACATCCATGTTAATTCAATTAGCATAGAATAAGAAAACAAACAGATCACAAGATAGACTCAAGAATTTTGTCTTCTTCATTCACCAACTCTCCAACTCTACCTCTGCAATGATCTCCACATCCTTAGATAAAAGAAAAGCTCTCTAAATCTAGAAAGCTAAAATAACCATTTTTGGCATTTTTCCAAGAAATTATTATTATTATTTTTTCATTCTTGATGATTTTCAAAACAACACCTAAAAATGACTAAGATAAGAAGAATCACCAACTAATATCCAAAATCAGAAACATGATTTCAAATTTATTACAAAACACAACTTTCTAAAAACTAGAAACAATAACACTAAAAGCTAATTTAGGAGGCCTGAATGAACTTTTTTGCTCCTAAAAATTTGTTAAAATGACCACTGACCGAGTTGATATCTATTAGCAAAACATATGCCACATCTTGAAGAATGCACCTATTAAATTTCAACAAAATCAAACAACTGAGTCAAAAGTTATGACCGTCAAAAGTTCCTGAATCATTAAATGATGCAACATACTAATACATCCATGTTAATTCAATTAATACAAAATAAGAAAACAATTAGAACACAAGACAGACTCAATTTTGTCTTCTTCATTCACCAACTTTGCAACTCTGCCTCTATAATGATCTCCAGACATTAAAAAAAAAAAAGGCTCTTTAAAACTAGAAATCTGAAAATTACCTTTTTTGATAGTTTTTTCAAGACATTTTGTTCCTTTTTTTGATAATTTTCAAAACAACACCTAAAAATATGTTTTTTTATCTTAAAGATGCACTCGACTAAGATTTAAGAATTGCCAACTAATATCCAAAATTAGAAACATGATTTTGAATTTATTATAAAACACAACTTTCTAAAAATTAGAAAAAATCACTAAAAGCTAATTTTGGAGGCCCTAATGAACTTCTTGGCTCCTAAAAATTTGTTGAAATGACCATCAATTGAGATGAGATTTGTTGGAAAAACACATTCTATCTTCTAAAGAACACACTTGTGAAATTTCAGCAAAATTAGACAATTGAGTGAAAAGTTATGACCATCGAAAGTCCTAACATCAATAGATAATATCCTCCTAATGATCTAGCATATCATCCCCATTGCCCCCTTAGGATACATCATTACAATACATATATAGCCATCGTGACATGTAGGTCAACTCAAGGAATCACATTCTCCAATAATTAGGAAAATGAAATATAGTAAAGAACAAGACCTGATTACAAGATCAATGATTGACCAACAAAGCATAAGGAGATGCGTGATCCAAGATATAGATCCTCACATGTTCCATGAATCATCATGAAGATCCATGAACCATCACACAAATTATGTACTGCACAACAAAAAATTCACCAATTGGTCCCGAAGCCAACGAAGAACATGCTACCTAAGAGAAAAAACAAATAGATACCATCTTAGATGAATCCAAATGATGCACAATCATTGGAGAATGATCCAAATTAGGTCCACAATAAGCCACTAGAATCACAAAGACGAAATGCATAGACACGGAACAACACACAAAATCTTCTGGACACGAACATAAAAATGGGACATATTTTTTGGTGATGCATGATTGCCAACTATCCAAGGATGCTCATAGAAGATGTTCCATAAGAAGGAACTTATGAATAACTAATAAGATTCAAAACATAAATCCCATGCTCATACTTTATCCACATATCCATTGTTGACATTTGAGTCAAGTTTGTTTATTAGTGACACACACACACTTATTCAAACAACTAGCAGCTACTGAGCTTATTGTATAGTTAACAGTGTTAACCAAGTAATTCAGTGCCTACTGAGTTCTACAGTTGCTACTGAGTTCTAGGAACATCATTCAATTTGCACCAAGCAATTTCTACTAGGTTGGTGATTATTAGTGTAAACCAAGCTTCATATTGTTTACCAAGTTTCTCAGTGCAAACTGAGTTCTACAGTGCTTACCAAGTTCACATTTCAGTGATGTGAATGCAGTGCTGACCGAGCTATGCAATGTCAACCAAGTGATTCAGTTTATATCAAGCTCACAGTGATAGTGTTGACTGAGCTATGTAGTGTCAACCAAGTGATTCAATTTATATGTCGAGTTTCACAGTGTTCATCGAGTCACTAGTGTAGACTGAGTTTAGACTACTTGGAAGTGATTAGTATGAGTTGAGCTTTTATGTCTACCGAGTGCATGATGATGCCGAGTGTTGACCATGGTTGTTGAGTGTCAGAACCTCACCTAGTTTGTCTTTAGAATACGAGTGCCTGTAGTTGGGTCGACTTTGTGTATTTTGGTGAAACTTGTAGTGTAGTCGACTTTGATGAATTGTAAATTGGATTGGTATATATGTAATGTATTTTATCACATCCAAAGAGAAATAAGTATGAAAGAATATGTATTAAGAAGAAGAAGTGCAAAGTAAAAAGGCTACAACAGTATAAGGAGCAACAAAGATTTATCTATCACAGCAAGGTGATCATTACACTCAAAGGAATCTCATTCAACAAATCAAGTTGTAGATCAGAGATCAGCCATTGGTTCATCCTAATAGGTGGAACAGTTAAATCCTTTCACAAGGTAGACTTAACAGTCTTTTGTACATCTCCTTATCGAGCACATACTTCATTGTATGTTTGTAAATCCTTTTGCAAGGTCGACCTAGCAATTCTTATTGCTCATAACAAGGAAGATCATCATAAGTGTTCATTGTAAGCCTTAACGGGCCAACTTTATACTGCAGTGCTAAAGCTTGTGGGTATCATCCCCACCCTAGTTTTACTTTCTATTTGGAAGGTTTCTGGGTCACCATATTATGTGTCAAAGTGTTATGAATGTTTTAATGCTTTTAGTTTTTCATGCATGCAATTAGATCATAATACATATGAAGGATTAATTGGTAAATTAAGATTAAGTTTTATTGGTTACTGATTCACCTCTCCCTTCTCAGTAACTTAGCCTATCTTATATTTCCAAAAATACTTAACATTAGATAACTTTTAGTTTGGCCAACAACCAATCCCATTTTTTTTGCATTCAATCCTCTTACCATAAAAAAAGAACAATTTTGATGTTGCTAACAAACTCAAGTAACTTACCTCTACCACAAAATATTGACTGATTAATATTCACAATCTCCATACCTTTACTTATGTTCTTTACCAAAGGATCCTTAAGCTACCTTGGTAATTGTTGCATACTACGATCTAACTCATTCTTCACAATAATCCGTTGCATTGTGTCATTCCTTTAGGATTAGCATTTACATTTACCTCTATAATTGTGTTTCCTACATGATCAATAACATCTAAAGTGTAGGTATTAAGAACACTCATGTTCCTTGCACTCTTACCTATATCATCCTTGAAAGGAATCAAGGTAAAGTTCTGACCATCATTTTCAATAGTAATAACGTTCCTTTTGCAATAATGAATATCTCCCCTATCATATTGCTAATGTATAATAAGAAAAACATGGAAATCATTTGTGTTAACCACAACACATAAGACATCATCCTTGTAATGTCCAATATTGAACTTGACCAACCATTTATCTCTAACTTCCACCTAATGATTATCCTAGAACCAACATACCCCATAAGGACATGGGTGCTTAAGTCTCTACAATCCAAGATTCTATACCATTTCCTATGACACAAGATAATTAGTACCATCACCAGTCATGGTGACTTTACAATATTTTCCTCCAAACTTAAAAATAGTCCTAAACAAGTTTCTTCTTTAAATTGATTCTTCTTCATGCTTCCAAAAATTAGAGATTATCCAATCTTCAATAAAGCCATATCAACCCTAGTTTCACTCAAAACTTGATCTTGATGTGCTGCTAAGTTTTTACCAAAATGTTTTCTTTCACACTCTGGGCATTAAAAATATCCATTATGCTCATTCCCACACTTCAAATAGGTCACTTGAAATCTTTGATGTCAAATATTTTCCGAGGAGTCCTTTGATTAGATTTAACTATGACCACATGCTTCTACTTCTCCACATTAATCACTTACATATCCTCACCTAAACTGATCCTTATCAAACTTAACTCATCCTAAATGTTAAGTCCCAACCATTCACATGCCTAGCCATATTTTCCTTTCATGACTTCTTGAGTCTAGATTTGACTTACATATGGTAATTGATAAGTCCTTTTGCCTCAAATTCTACAACTTCTTAATAAATTCTAGTTCATAATCCTTAGGTATGAACTTAACCTTAAGTATAGAAACCATAACCTTCCACCTACTAATCTTAGTGATGTAGGAGCATCGAGCTTGGTTTTTGAGGACCATATGTTCTATGAGCTTGGGGTTATGTTTAGGGTCTACTTGTGGATTATTCCTAATGTTCATATAACATTTGGATTGATCTTGTTCGAGTTAGAGCTCTTTTGATGGCTGTTGGTAGTGTGGTCCTCCTTTGTTGGACAAACATTGGAGATTATTTTCGCAATCTTAAATCCATAGGAGTTGGCTTATGTGATCTTAGATCTGGATCGTTGGATGGCATGTGAGCCTATGTCTAAGGCCTCATAGTTTTAATTTATCCTATGAGTTAGTTATGTTTGTAAAATTAGGGATTGTGCTAAGTTTTTTATTTAATATAATATTCTAGAATGACTTGTGGATTGATTTGGTTTAAGTATAGAATCTTGAGATGTCTAGAGCCGTCAGTAGTGGAGCATGGAGTAGCTAGGAGCATCTTGAGGGATGCTAACTAGGAAATGGATCTTTGCATATGAGGATTGAGTTGTATTTTTCTTTGTAATGGTTGTAACCAGGAAGGCCTTACAACCCAACATGTTAGATGTAAATCCAATTATTCTATTATGAGAATATGTGTTGTTTTTGATATGAATCTCTGTATTATTGACCATTGTCCACTATGTGGCTATTTGTTGGGGGCTAGTCACCTCCAAGGGGGGTATACCTGACCTTGCATTGCATCCAATGGTATCAAAGAAAAATTTGATCTTGTGCTAGTTGTGTGGTGGAATATTGATTATTGTGGAGCCCTAGATCTATTTGTTGTGAGGTGGAAGATCATGTTTCTGGCTCGCAATTGTAGATGATTGATAGATGGATTATTTTGGTTATGAAACCTTGATGTGAGAAGATGGAGTTTTCCTTGAGAGAATAGAATGCCAATTCATGGCTAGTCATGAAGATGTAAAGATCACTAAGTGTGAGGTAGTTGGAGTCTTGCAATTAGATTGTCGATATGATGCAGTTGCACTTTGAGAGGAATATGATGGATAAGTTGGATATATTTTGGGCTAAATTCAATGAAAGGATTGAGGAAATAAGGTAGTCTTGTTTGAGTTGGCATCTTTTGATATAAAATAGAGTTGTTTGGCCAATCAAAAGGATTGTTCGAATAAGATAGTTCACGGATAAAAAAGTGTTAGAGGTTTGAAAAGTGCATGATGACTTGATTGAAGATGATGAGGTATGTGTTGATTTCATGAGTAGATGGATGGATTTGGCATGGAAATTATAGTGCATCTTATTGTGAGGAATGAGATTACTGGTTGTGAGATTTTCATTTGTGGTAATGAGGATTTACATATGGGTGTTGATGTTGTTGTTGAGATGATTGAGGATGTTCAAGTTACTACTAATATGGTTGATTTGGATTTACATATTATTGCTAATGTGAACATGGTTTTGGATTCACATGTTTCTTCTTATATGGTTGGGGATTTTATTGTTGCTAATATGGATATGGATCTACATGTTGATGATATGGATGTTACTACGAACGTGGAGTTGGATTTACATGTTTATGTAGATTTACTTGCTGATGATGTGGTTTTACTTGTTGTTGATGTGGTTGAGGATCTACATGTTACTACTAGGTTCTACTTACCAAAATACTTTCCATTACCCTCAAGACATTAGAAAGATCTATGTCTCTCATTCCCACACTTAAAATAGGTCAGTTGAAAGCTTTGACGTCAATTATCTTCCTAGGAGTCCTCTGATTAGACTCAACTATGATCACATGCTTCTACTTTTCCACATTATCCACTTACTTTTCCCTACCCCTAGGGTTACCTTGTCTTATGCTAACTTATCTTCTGCCTTTAGGGCATAGTGGTAAGAATCCTCATCTAAATTGATCCTTATCATACTTAACTCATCCTAAATGTTAAGTCCCAAACCATTCACATACCTAGCCATCTTTTTCTTTCATGATTTCCAGTGTCCAGATTTGATTTACATTTGGTAACTAAAAGCCCTTTTGCCTCAAATTCTACATCTTCTTAAAAAATTCTAGTTCATAATCCTCAAGTATGATCTTAGCCTCAAGTATAGAAACCATAACATTCCACCTACTAATATTAGTGATGCAAGAGCATCAAGCTTGGTTTTTGAGGACCCTATGTTCTATGAACTTGAGGCTATTTGGGGCTTATCTATAGACTATTCCCTATGTTCAAATAATGTTTTGATGGATCATCTTTGAGTTAGAGGTCTTTTAGCATCTGTTGGTAGCATGGTCCTCCTTTGTTGGAAATACATTGGAGATTATTTCCACAATCTTCAACTTGTGGGAGTTAGCGTATGCGATCTTAGATTTGGATAGTTGGATGACGTGTGAGCCTATGTCTAAGGCTACATAGTTCTATTTTATCATACGAGTTAGTTATGTTTGTGAAATTAGGGCTTTTCCTAAGTGTTTATTTAATATAATCTTCTAGGACGACTTATGGATTGATTTGGCATAAGTATAGAGTCTTGAGATGTCTAGAGTCATCAGTAATGAAGAAATGAGTAGCTAGGATCATCTTGATGAATGATATCTAGGACATGGATCTTCACATTTGAGGATTGAGTCGTATTCTTATTTGTAATGGTTGTAACCGGGAAGGCATTACAATTTGACATGTTCGATGTAAATCTAATGATTCTATTATTAGAATATGCATTTTTTAATATGAATCTACGTGTTATTAATCATTTTCTATTATGTGGTTATTTTATGGGGGCTAGGTCACATCCAAGGGGGGTACACCCAACCTCACACTGCATTTGATGGTATAAGAGTAGAATTCAATCTTGTGCTGTTTGTGTGGTGGATTGATTATCTATGGAGCCCTAGGTCTCTTTGTTGTGAGGTGAAAGATCTTGTTTCTAGATCACAAGTATAGAGGGCCCACACATGGATTATTTTGGTGTGAGGAGATGGAGTTTTCCTTGAGTGAATAGATCACCAAATTGTGGCAGGTTGTAAAGATGGAAAGAAGATTGTCGAGTGTGAGGAAGTTGATTCTTGCAATTAGATCATCAATGTGAGACAATTGCACTTTGAGAGGAACCTAATGGATACATTAGATATGTTTTGGGATAAATTCAATGAGAGGATCGAGGAGATGAGGTAGTTAAGTGATTGAGTTGACATCTTTCAATAAACAAGATAACTATTTGGCCGATTGAAAGGATTGTTCAAAGATGTCATATCCTCATTTTAAGATATAATTTTAATAATAATTAGATAATATAATATTATTAAATAAATAATGACAATAGAGTTATATTAAAACTAATACTAAAATATAAAACTAGGAAATAATAATTATTTATCTATATTGTTAATGACATAATATTTAGTAAGATATTTTAAATACTAATAAAATAATAAAATTTTAAGGAGTAAATAAAGAAATAACATTAAATACAAGAGATAATGTTGTAGAAAGTCTTTAAACTTTCTAAATAGAATTTAATAATAAATAATAATAAACATAAATAAGTAAGTAAATAATAGAACATAGAATAATATAAAATAATTAAATCTAATGAAAAGTCAAGAGATGTTTAACAAATAGACATAAATCCTTAAAACTAAGATATAAACAAAAAGGAAGAGGAGAGGAGAGGAGTTCAAAAAGGAAAAATGGAAGAGGAAAGTAATATGAAGACAATAAGGAAGTGACTTTTTGAAAAAGGTTGTGACTCTTGGAAAAGAAAAAGGAAAGAAAGGTACGTTTATGGATTATTTGTTCAATTATGTTTATGAATTTATTTATATTAATGAATCATACTTGTGGATAATATTGTGTTAGCTCATGGTGTTAACACCGTGGATATTAATGAGAGTCGATGCATGAAGCATGTTAGATATTAAGATCTCCATTGTCTACCATGGCTGAGAATCAATATGGACTCGAATCATGGTGCATGTTAAGATCTCCATTGTCCACCATGGCCGACAACCAATATGCCAGAATATTTTGATGATGTCAATATATGCATATGCGATTAGCCTTGGATAAAGGATGTCCGTCCAAGAAGAATCTTGAGGGGTGTGCTCCAGGGAAAACAACAAGGTAGCTATGAGCTAGGAAGCCTGATCTAGAGTCGTCCTTAAGATTGGGGTTAAATTAGAGGGTAGAATAATATAGTTATTTTTTTTATTGTTGTGATTCTAACCATTATTTTGCAGGTATTACTTGTCCCAAACTAACCCTAATATGAGGACATTATAGAAGAAGACAACTTGCGGATAAAGAAGTGTTAGAGGTTGCAAAAGTGCATGATGACTTCATTGAAGATGATTCGGTATGTGTTGGTTTTCATGAGTAGGTGTCATGAACCAAAATTAATACGTTCTTCCTTTCTCAAACATGTAATATATTAATTTAAATGTTTAAAATTATTATCTTTAATTTAGTACCATGATAGCATTATTGTCAAAATTTGTCAACCAATAATGTGCAAAGCATAATTACAAATATTAATGTATCAATGTTAAATTTATTAAAGGTATTAATATATTGATATATTGATGTTAAAATTATAATCATTAAACCCAATATAAACATTTATAATTATAAACATAGGATTTATCTTAAAATACATTAATATCAAATTATTATGAAGTTTAATATGTACCAACTTATTAAATTAATTAAAGAAGTAACCCTAAACCTAAACCTAACATTGGACACAACCTTACAAGGCTATCAACCTAAAATATATTAATAGCCCTAAACATAGTCCGTAATACAAGGAAGACAGGAGAATATAACACAAACCAATAAGTGCGAAGTAAACAAGTATATTATAATCTGCGAATCATCACCTGCCTTGGCATTTGACCATTCTCCACGATTCTACTATCACACTGTATTGAGAAACCATCCAACTTCCGTGCTGGAGTACTGACGAGACCAGGCTGATAACATTGCAAACAGTCACTTCCGTGGACACAAGTACGACTCCAAATTTCACTACAATCCCATCTTTTGCCATTTGCTATAGTATTTATGGTAACATCACTAATAGATTTTAATATGGAAAAGTTGCATTCGCGTTGTGGGTGTAGCGTATTATGAGAACATTGTACAGAGTTTAATTAAATACAATGCTCTTCACCCACGGATCCAAATTGGAATATACCATCAGGTGTAATCAAATCAATTTTTATAGATAAGCATTTCAACATAGAACTAGACTGTATGGAGTTACACATAATAATAAATATTTCAAATCGTAAATAAGGCATAAATTAAAGAAAGTAACATATGTTGTTAAACATTTACAATATATGTATGTGTAGATTACTATATATATATATAATGATGATACATGTTCAAAACAGATATTAATACATAATCTATTAATATTTATATGGGTATAATACATTTATGTCTAAAGGAATAGAATAACATTAAGGAGTATTTTGAATCATAGTATGGAAGATTGTATCTTTCCCTGAGTTTTGAAATCCTGAGATAGGGAGTTGGTGGGAGGAAAGGCGGAGTAATTTTGAGGACTTGTCGGATACGATTGGACCTTGTTTCATGCACCTCCGCATCGTCATTCTACCGTCTCAAAATAATCGTAATCAGGAAGAAAGATCGCCTGACACTATGAGAAGAAATCTTCTTTGAAACTCATCAATTAGCATTAATGCTCAAACTCCTCACACATCAAAATAGTAGAAAGGATCTTAGGCTATTTTAAAATTTATGATTTCCTAATTTATACCTAAAATTGATTATCAGATTAAATTTTTGAAAAAGGGGTCATTATAGTAGATGGATGGATCTTACATGGAAATTGCAATTCATCTTATTGTGAGCAATGATATCATTGATTATGAGATTTTTATTTGTGGTAATCATGGTTTACATATGGTTTTTGATGTTTTTGCTGAGATGATTGGCAATGTACAAGTTACTGTTGATATGGTTGATTTAAATTTAAATATTATTGTTAACGTGAATATGGGTTTGGATTCACATGTTGATGCTTATATGGTTGGGGATTCTATTGTTACTAATATGGACATGGATCTACATGTTGATGATATGAATGTTTCTACAAATGTGGACTTGGATTTACATGTTGTTGATGTGGATTCACTTATTGCTAATGTGCTTGAGGATATACATGTTACTACTAATTTGGATCTACATGTTGCTACTGTTGTGGATTCATGTTTACATGCTATTGCTGACCTTGTTTTGGATTTTCATGATGCTGCTGATATAGTTTTCATGTTTGAGGATGTTACTACTGTTGGTTGTGATCAATTGTACAGATTGTTTTAGAAGCCTTATGATGTTCAGTTTGTTCCTATGATTGAGAATGTTGATTGGGCTGTTGAGATTCAAAATATTTTGATGTTTGAATGTATGAAGCAAAGGTGGTTCATTTTTATATTTATTCTTTTGTTTGAGAGGAAGTGGAAGCCTTTAGTGAAGATAAAGTTGTTTACAGATTTTTTTGGCATCAAAGTGTGGGACACACTTTTCTATTTACCTTAGGAGTCTGATGTATGAGTGTTGTGCTTGGTTTTTGATCGCCCTATGTTCTGGTGAGCTTGGGGTTATGTTTGGGGCCTATCTGTGGATTTTTTCCTATTTTCACATAACATTTGGATTGATCTTCTTCGAGTTGCAACTCTTTTGGTTGTTGCTGGAAGCACATTGCTCCTTATTGGACAAATGTTGGAGATTGTTTCCATGATCTTTGATCCATGGGAGTTAGCTTATGTGATCTTAGATCTAGATTATTGGATAGCACATAGGATTATGTCTAAGGCCACATTGTTGTATTTTATCATATAAGATAGTTATGTTTCACTACTAATATCGTATTCATTTTTTGACGTGAATTGGTCGATTTTCTACAAATGTCCTTGTCACAATATTTTGGTTGATTGATTGACGACCAACTTGAGAATCTAAATTTTGACCCATTTTGGCATCAAAAAGAGGTCAAATGCTTGTAAAATATGGTGTTGAAAGATTTGATTTTTTATGGTCGCTCACAACATAGTTTGACTAGGATGCTATGTCCTTGATGAGATCCTCGTCAAAAGTTGTATTGATGGTTGTAGTCAGCCAAACTCATTTTCAAAGAGAAAAATGTCAAAAGTGTCTAGTGAGAGTCAAAATTTTGACCAAAATAGTTTGCTTAAAAAAAACAATTGGTATGAAATTATGAGCTGCAATGAGATCGGATGGGGAGGCTCTTTTCTAACAACTTTGGCTTCATGAAGCATTTTGATATAATTGAGAATGAAGATGATATTTAAAAAGAATCAATATCATTCTTTCGAAACCTCCTTATTTAGAAAATTATTGATCAAAAAGAGATGATATGGATGTTGCTATGGATGTAGAGTTGGATTTACATGTTTTTGATGTGGATTCATTTGTTGTTGATGTGGTTGAGGATCTACATGTTACTACTAATTTGGATTTATATATTGTTGCTAACCTAGTTTTGGATTTTCATGATGCTATTGATATATTTTTCATGTTTGAGGATGTTACTATTTCTAGTTGTGATAAGTTGTAGATATTATTTGAGAAGCCTTATGATGTTCAATTTGTTCCTGTGAGTGGGTATGTTGAATAGGTTGTTGAGATTCATAAGATTTTGATGTTTGAATGGATGAAGCAGAGGTGGTTGATGTGCATATTTGTTCTTTTGTGAGAGAGAAAGTGGAAGCCTTTGGTGAAGATGAAGTTGAGTATCAACATAGCTAGCTTGTATGATAAAATACAACAATGCGGCCTTAGAAATAGGTCCATGCACCATCCAATGATCTAGATGTAAGATCACATAAGCTAACTCCTACTGATGAAAGTTCATGGAAACAATCTCCAACATATGTCCAACAAAGGAGGAATACACTACCAACAACCACCAAAAGATCTCGAACTCAAAAAAGATCAATCTAAATGTTATGTGAATATAGGAAACAATTCAAAAATAGGCCCCAAATAAACCCCAAGCTCACCAGAATATAGGGTCCTCAAAAACCAAGCTCAATGCTCCTACATCAATTTCTTGAGGTAAACAGAAAAGTGTATCCTACACTTTGATACCAAAATATATATTTGCCACTAGTAAAATTGTATTAATTTTTCAACACCCATTGGTCTATTTTTCTATGAATGCTCTTGTCACGATATTTTGGTTGATTGATTGACGACCAACTTGAGCATCTAAATTTTGACCCATTTTGGCATCAGAAAAGAGGTCAAATGCTTGTGAAATGTGGCATTAAAAGATTTTATTTTCAATGGTGGATCACATCATAGTTTGACGAGGATGCTATGTCAACAATGAGGTCCTCATCAAAATTTGTGTCAATGGTTGGAGTAAGAAAAACTCATTTTCGATGAGAACAACGTCAAAAGTGTCTTGTGAGAGTTGAAATTTTGACCAAAATAGTTTGTTTAAAAAAAAAAAAAAGTATGCAATTATGAGATTCCATGAGACTAGATAGGCTAGGCTATTTTCTAACAACTTTTTCTTCATGAATCATTTTTATATAATTAAGAATGGAGATGATATTTCCTAAGAACCAATATCATTCTTTCGAAACCTCCTTAAGAAATGATTGACCCAAAAGAGATGACATGGATTTTGCTATGAATGTGGAGTTAGATTTACATGTTTATGTGGATTGACTTGTTGCTGATGTGGTTGAGGATCTAGATGTTACTACTAATTTGGATTTACATATTGCTAATGTTGTAGATTTGTGTTTACATGTTATTGCTGATTTTCTTTAGATTTTCATGATGCAACTAATATAATTTTCATGTTTGAGGATGTTACTACTGTTGGTTGTGATCAGTTGTAGAGATTGTTTAAGAATGCTTATGATGTTTCATTTGTTCCTGTGGGTGGGCATATTGATTGGGTTTTTGAGATTCAAAAGATTTTGAAACTTGAATGGATGAAGCATAGGTCATTGATGTGTAGATTTGTTCTTTTGTCTAAGAGGAAGTGAAAGCCTTTGGTTAAGATGAATTTGAGCAAAAATATTTTTGTACTAAAGTGTGGGACACACTATTCTATTTACCTCGGGAGTCTGATGAAGGAGCATTAAGATGTGTTTTTGAGGACCCTATATTCTGGCGAGCTTGGGGTTATGTTTGGAGCCTATGTGTGGACTATTTACTATGTTCACATAACATTTGGATTCAATTTTTTTTGAGTTAGAGCTCTTTTGGTGGTTGTTGGTAGGGTGTTCCTCCTTTATTGGACATATGTTGGAGATAGTTTCCATGATCTTCGATCTGTGGGAGTTAGCTTATGCGTTCTTAGACCTAGATCATTTGATGATACGTCAGTCTATGTCTAAGGATTTATTGTTGTATTTTATCATACAAGTTAGATATGTTTCACTACTAAAATTGTATTCATTTTTAACACACATTGGCTGATTTTTCTATGCCCATTTGTCAAATTTTCCACAAATGCGCTTGTTGCAATATTTTGGTCAATTGACTGATAACCAACTTGAGCTTCTAAATTTTGACGCATTTTGGCATCGAAAAAGATGTCAAATGCTTGTAAAATGTGGCATCAAAATATTTGATTTTAGACAATAGCTCACATCATAGTTTGACAAAAAATGCTATGTCATCGATACCGTCCTCGTCAAAAGTTGTGTCGATGGCTAGAGTCATCCAAACTCATTTTTGAAGAGAAAAATGTCAAAAGTTTCCAGTGAGAGTCAAAATTTCAACCAAAATAGTTTATTTTCAAAAATAAATAAATTTTGGTATACAATTATGAGATGCCATTAGACTAGATGAGGTAGGCTATTTTCTTACAACTTTGGTTTCATGAAGAATTTTGATATAATTGAGAATGAAGATGATATTTCCAAAGAACTAATATCATTCTTTCAAAAGCTCCTTACTTAAGAAATGATTGATCGAATAGAGATGATCTGGATGTTGTTCTGGATGTGGAGTCAGATTTACATGTTGTTGATGTTGATTCACTTGTTGTTGATGTGGTTGGGGATCTAGATGTTACTCCTAATTCAGATTTACATGTTATTACTATTGTGAATTAGTGTTTACATGTTATTACTGACCTGGTTTTGGATTTTCATGATGCTTCTGATATAGTTTTCATGTTTGAGGATGTTACTACTGTTGGTTGTGATCAATTGTAGAGATTATTTGAGAAGCTTTATGATGTTTAGTTTGTTTCTTTGAGTGGGCATGTTAATTGGGTTGTTGAGATTTATGAGATTTTGATGTTTGAATGGATGAAGTAGATGTGGTTGATGTACAAATTTTTTTTGAGAGGAAGTGGAAGACTTTGGTAAAGATGAAGTTGAGTGCAGATATTTTTTTGGTACCAAAGTGTGGGACACACTTCTATTTACCTCAGGAGTTTGATGTAGGGGCATTGAGCTTGATTTTTGAGGAATCTATGTTCTAGTGAGCTTGGGGTTATGTTTGGGGCCTATCTGTGGACTATTTACTATGTTCACATAACATTTGGATTGATCTTTTTTGTGTTAGAGCTCTTTTGGTGGTTTTTGGTAGTGTGCTCCTCCTTTGCTGGACAAATGTTGGAAATTATTTCCAAGATCTTTGATCCATGGGAGTTAGCTTATGCAATATTAGATCTAGATCATTGGATGACACATTGGCTATGTCTAAGGCCATATTGTTGTATTTTATCATACAAGTTAGTTATGTTTACACTACTAAAATTGTATTCAATTTTCAATGCCCATTGGTGGATTTTTCTATGTCCATTGGTCATTTTTTCCACAAACACCTTTGTCACAATATTTTGTTCAATTGATCAACAACCAACTTGAGAATATAATTTTTGACCTATTTTGGCATAAGAAAAGAGGTCAAATGATTGTAAAATGTGGTGTTGAAATATCTTATTTTACATGGTGGCTCACATCATAATTTGACAAGGATGTTATGTCATTAAGGAGGTCCTCATTGAAAGTTGTGTTGATGGTTGGAGTCATCCTACAAGCTCATTCTCGATGAGAATAACATCAAAAGTGTCTAGTGAGAGTCAAAATTTTGACCAAGATAGCTTGTTTTAAAAATAAATAAATTTTGGTATGCAATTATGAGATGCCATGAGACCAGACAAGGTGGGCTCTTTTCTAACAACTTTCACTTCATGAAACATTTTTATATAATTGAGAGTGAAGATGATATTTCCAAAGAACCAATATCATTATTTTGAAACCTCCTTACTTAAGAAATGATTGACCCAAAATAGGTGATATGGACATTTGTATAGATGTGGAGTTGGATCTACATGCTATTGCTGTGGATTCACTTGTTTTTGATGTGGTTGAGGATCTACATATTATTATTAATTTGGATATATATGTTGCTACTGTTGTGCATTCATGTTTACATGTTATTGATGACTTGGTTTTGGATTTTCATAATGCTATTGACATAATTTTCATGTTTGAGGATGCTACTGCTGTTGGTTGTGATAAGTTGTAGACATTTTTTGAGATGCCTTATGATGTTCAACTTGTTCTTGTGAGCGGGCATGTTAATTGGGTTGTTAAGATTCAATTTTTTTTAATGTTTGAATGGATGAAGTAGAGGTGGTTGATGTGTAGATTTGTTCTTTTGTTTGAGAGAAAGTGGAAACCTTTAGTGAAGATGAATTTGAGTGAAAATAACTTTTTGTTATCAAAGTGTTGAACACACTTTTCTATTTACCTTGGGAGTCTAATGTAGGGGCATCACGGTTGATTTTTTAGGACCTTATGTTATGAAAATATTGGGGTTATGTTTGAGGAATATTTATGAAATGATTCCTATGCTCACATTGTTAAAAATAATTGATCAATTGTATATTGTCTTTGATGTTACATAAAATGTCATATCTTTACTAGTTAATATATGCTGAACTCACTCAGGAGATGAACACAATTCTCTATGTTTTTAGAGCATTCCAGTGTTTACCAAGTTTAGAAGATAGTGTCTACCAAGTTCACTCAGGCAGCAAAGAGAAGTCCAAAGAAGTTGAGTGCTAACTGAGCTCACTCGAGTAACAAAGGAAAGTTAGATGGACCAATGTTAACCAAGCTTACTCAATTACTAAAGGAAGTTTATGAAGTTGCAATGTTAACCAAGTTCACTTGGTTATTACAGGAAAATCATTTTAGTGTTAGTCTCTATCGAGCTAGGTCGACTAACAAAGGATTTTCTTGTTTTGGCATATTGAGTTTATTGGATTTGTTTGTTAGTTCTAGCCGACTAAAGAGATGAAGAATTATTGTTATAAATTATATTCAAGCCAACTTTTGAATTTTTATGATATAAGGTCAAGTTGAGGATTGAATGTGTAAGAATGTGAGGAAAATAAGAAAATTCTTAGAGGAAGCGAATTGGAAGGATGATTAAGTAGAATATCCTCGAGGAGCTACAAAGATATATCAGATCAAGAAGGATCAAGTACTGAAGCTAGAATTGAGATTTGAAATTAGCAAAGATAAGTTTGCATCAACAATAAGGTCATATCATTATTACTCTCTAACCATTGTAGCAGTGAATCAAATCTCTTAATGGAGTTGAATTAACAAATATTTTGTAAATTATCTAATAAGGTGGCATTTCTAGATTGAAGTGTCTAAAGACCTCTAACAAGGTCACTCCTAATAGGGTGATTAAGTCCTCTAACAGGGTTACACCCAACAATGTGTTTTGTAACCTTTAACAGGGTTGCCTCCTAATAGGGCTCACTTCATGTAGACACTTAAAAATGGTTCACATCTATGGTTTCATCACTTCTTCATACTAACTCATCCCATTTTCTAATTTTACTAATTCTAATCTTTTGGCCAACTTGATCATCATTTGATTACATCTCAATAATATTCTTCATCATTCGTATCCTCTTTCACATCATATCAAATCAACTTGAAATCATATCAAATCAATACAAAATTACTCAAAATAACCTGGAATTAGTCTTAATCAACCCAGAGCATGTCAAAAATCCCAAATATATCATCATTCATCCAACCCTAGGAATTGTCATGGATCTTAGTGCCTCAGAAACCTATCAATCTATCAAACTTATCAATCCAACCTTAGTACTGTCTTGGCTCTTAGTGCTAGGTCAAAGTGTCATTGACATCATTCGATCTTCAACATTGTCAAGTCTCTCAGTGTTAGATTATGACATCATCAAATCAATTTAATAACATTAACAATGTCCGTCGATGTTATTAAGATCAACCCTATCAACCAATCTTTATCTTGTAGCATTTATGACATTGGTTAAGTGTTACATGTCCTTAGTTCATGTCAAGTGTCCTTGGCATGCTATCAATCTTAATCAATCAATCAGTTTGACCATGGCTTTGGTCTATCTATCATCATCCTAATCAATCTACATAATCGTCGCATTTCATCCAAGGATATTGCCACACTTATTTAATCAAATTTGCCAATAATCTACTAATTTTCTCTATAGGATTAAATGACCCATAAATTTAATCCTATGTCATTTCACTAATTTTTCTTCCTAATTAACATCCTCAATTAATTAATTGATTTAGCATTCACAAAACCATGGAAATTCACAATTTTCTAAGTCATATTTTCCTCCATTAATTCCATTTTTGCTAATTTCTATTTGTGTGGAATAATGGATTTTTAATTCAAACATTCCACATGATATTAACATCACTATGACACATGGGCATGACACATCATGGATTCTCCATATACACTTGGCTAAGAATTGTCATAATCCATATATTCTTATTCCCTTACACATGACTATATTTGGCTTCCATTGTCATAGATGCTTGGCTTTAAGTGGGTTTGAGGTGTCACATAACGCATCATAGATCCTCTTCCATTTTTAGTCATGTTTGACTTCAAAGCATCATACAATCCTACATTTGGCATCTGGTGTCATATGTATCATGGATTCTCAAAGGAATATCTTGCTAAGTCACATATCCAAGTTGACAAGTCCAATGCTCTCAACTTGCATGTTGATTATAAATTGAGCATTCTTCCTCTCATTTTAGGTCCCTAAGTCTTAAGTCCTTCAAGTCCCTAGGTTCTAAGTCTTAGTCTTTTTGGTCTCTCAAGCTTAAATAACTTCTTCTAGTATTCTCATAGCATTATCATTATCATAGGCTTTTGCTTCCTAATTGTGTGCATAAGGAAATTGGAGCTACATCACATGGAGAAGAAAGAAGGACATCAGAGCTACAAATGAAAGAGGGGGTTTTTAACTTTATGTTGCTTCCTTTTGTTTATTTGGCTTTCATGGTAGACTAGAGGGTATACATATATGTTTATTGAGTTTGTGATTTACTCATAGTATGTTAGATATTAGCCCATTTTCTAGTCCTACAATTGGTGAACTCGACATGAACATGCTTAACTAACTTGGTTTCTTGTCTTTTGTGCTTGTAGGTGCAAGGAAGGAGCTCACTTGGAAGGGTATAATGACTATATGCACTTCCTTATCACCTCTAGATTAATTAGGGGGTCTAGTAACATCATTATATGCTATCATTTTATGCATTCTATTAGCTTTCTATCCTAGGGTGCACTCTGCTTTGTTAGGGTGCACTTGGGACCTCTAGGAAGCAGTTTTAAGGGTCTAGGAGCTACCATAACCCCCATTTGTTGTTCCCAATTCACCAAATGTACTTAGAAATGACCAAATTCACCCTTTTGGTCCCCAACTACACCATGGGAACTATCTACACTATGTGAGTGCACTTGGTAGGGTAGATTTCAAAATTTTAGTTTTTTGGGTATTGTTTAGGGCTCGTTTCCCCATAACTTGCAACTAGCCTCCCAATTGTGCCTAGAAACTACCAAATGCACCCTTCTGGGCCCCAAGTACACTATGGATGTAGTTAGCACTATTTGAGTGCACTTGGGGACATCTTGGGTCAATCTAACCTTTTGGGGCATAGTCTACTCTGTCAGAGCATAGTTGGTTCATAGAAAGCACACACTTCACTTAGAATTTGCATCTAGGGTTTTTGTTTCTTTCTAGGACCTAGATTAGATGTTTTTGTGTTGCTGATGGTCTATTTTTAGCATGTGGCAAGTGTTGGATGAACACATAATCATTACAAACTACTAATGCTTATTTGCAGGACGTTGTCGAAGACCCTATGTGCTTGTCTAAACTATGTGTGTGGATTTCCTAGATTAAATAACACTTCGTTTGGTGCATTAAAATGAACTTTTTCCAATCTTCTTGGCATGTATATGGTGTTTAAAACCCTAGGAATTACAAGGACGTATCCTCTCCCCTCGCCATTTGTGGATCTTGGGCATAAGAGAAATCCATGTGACTTTTATAGAGAAGGCTGCCTTGGACCAAGATATCCAATATTGGGTATGCCAGGGGATGACTTCAGAGCGGTAATGGGCCAAAGTTAGGTCAATGTTCCAATTTCTATATAAAATTTGATATGATTAATGCCATGTCTATGGTATTTTTGTGTGATAGCTCTCCCTTAGTACCCTTGTGGTGTGTCAAACACTAGTTCTCGAGGCTGGGAGACCTTCTAAGGAAGTTTATCATTCACTTTTTGAATGAAATACCCACACTAAATACTTTGTTTTAGAGGCCAAAAACCTTTCTATCCATTGGCTCAAGGGGTCACCCATGCTTGTGAAGACATCTCATATTCTCGCGGTTCTTAGTAGAGACAAAAGTCCCTTGGGAAGTCATGCCCCTTGGGAAGTGGATCTTGGTAGCCTTGAGAAGTGAGTGTGCTGTAAGGGGGAGCCTATGGTGCCAAGATTCTAAGTTGTCCACTTTGGATAAGTGTGGCTAAACTTTGGTTCAAGTGGGAATTTAGTGGATCCAGTCCTAGAGCCTAGGTTGTGGTATGTCTTTTCACTTTAATAAGTATTCTTGTCTTATTTTGTCTTGTGTGTGTGTAAAACATTAATCAAGATAAAAACCAGCTTACAAATTTACACCTTGGATACTATTCAAAACTTTTCAAAGCTTCAAACATTGTCAAAATATTACAACCTTTGTAAAAACTTTACAAACTTTGGTCCAAAATATTCAAGACTTGGAAAACATGGCAACTTGTGATCCTAGACGTGCTTGGCATAACTTAGATTTCATCTTTGCATAGCATCCACTTGCATTCACCATAGCTTGAGCCTCATACTTGCATCATCTAGGCTCCATCTTGCATCTTCTAGCGCTCATTGTGGATCCCTCATCTTTCATATTGCATTCATTAGGGTTTAGTTTGCATTCTTTAGTCCTTACATTTCAACCTCAAAATTTGCATCTTGCATCTCTCATTTGCATTCTCACATTACCCAACTTCCATATTGCACACTTTAACTATCATTGTGGGCTTCCTAAACATAATTCTAAATCTTCATTCTGGTCTTATAACTATCCTTTGCTATTTAGCTCACTGCCACATCAATCTGGAAACCCCAGCACCCAAAATCATCTAAGTTTCAGCCCAGTTTACCAACTGCACTCTGAAACCACCAACTATGCCCCAACTACACCATAGGTCTAGTTGGTAATATGTAAGCACACTTAGTAGTCTGAGAACCCAGTTTAGACTTCTAGACAACATTTTGAGGCTTCAATAGTGTCCTTAGATACTTGGATAGGCCCCCCTGTCTCAGCATGTCTTGGTCTACATTCTACATGTCCTAGCCATCATGGTATTCAATTAGGGATTCATTCCTTAGGTCATAACCTTCATTCTACATATCCTATCCAATCATAACGTAAACCCCAACATCCTAGCTCTTTGGTATAGCAATTTAGCCATCATCCAGCTTAGAATCAACAAACATTCAACCCAGTCTCCTAACTATGCCATGTGTTGGTGTTTGAAAATGCTGGGGGGTTTTCAATTATCCCACTGAGAAATTGACATGTCTAGGGGCAACTAACTCCCATTTTCAAGATGCCTTTTTTGACAATAGGCCAACTATAAGGCATGACCCTTCTTCTACTTCAGTCTCTGCTAGACATAGGTGGGTAGACCTGAGATTCAATTGATACCATACCAGTGCAAAAACATATCCTTGAATCAATTAAGTAGATGAAACCCTTATATCTACTAGTAACTCATGAAATGACATGGACCTATAGTAGCTAGGTGCAGATCTATGAGTCTCAAAAGCTGCGTGAGGGTCAAACAATTATGCCCACTTCAAACATGAACAACTAAATTTATTTGAATAAAAGATTTGTGCAAATGGCATTCATATCAGCCTGCATTTGATTTAGAAACATAGAGTCATTACCAATAGGATGACCTAACTTGCTTGCCTTACAATCAAGTTTATCAACTGAAATTACCCAATCCTATACTTATGCAATATCCCCTTCATGCACCTAGAAACCCTATCAGAACTATGAAGCATTTACTTAACTGCTTGAGTCAAAAGCAAAAAAGATCTGATACAAACTTCATCCAAAATGTCTTAAACCAAATGAACATTATCCATTCAATTACAAAGTTAATGACACATGAAGAATCAAGAGATAGAATTAGAAAACTCAGATAATTCTTGTAAATCCCCTTTTGTATATTCATCCATGAAAAGACTGAATACATTAACGTGGTAAGACTAAATGAAGCTCTAGATGATACACATAATCTAGCATCCATTATCATATCTCAGAAACAATGCATGAAATGAAATGAAAATCTGCACACAAACAGGTGTATGGCTTTCACTGCTAGAGCTCAGCTCCATAGTCAGGAAGTAAAACCATCTACAATTGTGGTTTCAACAGTAGAACTAGAACCCTGCTGGTATTACCCAGAGCCAAACTGCCAACCCATTTACAAAAAAGAAGAAGAAGAAAGATATAGGAAGGAAACAATTCTCAGATTAAATCTACAACTAACATGTGTACCCCTAGAATTCCTTTCCAAGAAGCTTGGAAATAATCTTTCTACCTTTTCTCCTTAACTAAAAATCAAATCTTCATTATTCTGGCTCTACCAACACCAAATATCTGAAACATATGATTAAAAGAAATAATTGATTTGGTGCTTGGTCTTTACCCATGGTAAAAGTGAAATTCAGTTAAAAACTGACTTCTACAAGCCAAGGATACCCTCTGAAATTGATTTTCTTCACATACAAACTTTACCAAGCCTCCAAAACTGTCCTGCAAACAACTCTTATACTCAATGATGAATTCTTCCCATTTTATCGCCAATGCCCCAAAAAATACAAATTGACCTACAACGCGAACCAATGAATTGCTGTGTAGAAATTGACTTCAAATCTAAAAAATTTAGCTTCTCCCAGTTCCAATAGTATATTGGAGTCTATGTTTTGAGTACTGGAAACCCCAAAAAATCAGTTTGAAAAAAAAATCCTTGGTAGAAAAACTCAAGTATGCAACTCTTGATATTAAAATTTCACAAAATTTTAAAAAATTTCTAAAGTTTTGACTTTATAAAAATACCTTTTGTATTTTTCATTGCTGCATGTACATACCCCCTTTTTTTGAAAAACTAATTTAAATCACCTTTTAAAACATTTTATTTTTTCCCAATATGCCTTCACTCGGGTCAATCAGGTTTGACTACTTTGCCATGTGTCTATACGTGATTGGCTGACTGCTCCATTCAGATGCCACATGGCATCATCTCACTGGTCCTCTATTTTACGTGCCATATCACTGCCCACTTCGCCACATGTCATTCACCTCCAGACTTGTTACTACCACCACATGGCAGCTACCTACTGGCTCACGAACTACCTGCTCATCATTGATGAAGTCACCATGTCAGCAAGGGTGCTATGTCTCTATGGTTAACTTCTGAGCAACTTCCATTGGCGACATAGCACCTACCGCAGGATCTTCCACGTGTTGCAATCTCCTCGTTCTGTCTGCAATCTTGCCACATGATCACCTGCTCCGGAGTGCCACATCATCACTTTGTCACTATTTTGGTTGCCACTTGTCCTTTTCTGACTGGCTGAGGACCTCAAGTAGGACCCACCTGTCTTGCCACACACTTTGCCAGATTTCAAGGTTTTCTGGTAGGGCGTTATGTCGCCATCGAAAAACCTTGCCATTTTTTGATGACGCCATAGTACCTTCCCAAATTTTCAACTTTTCAATCATTTAGGCAATGATGATGTCATCATCCCTTCGTTGCATTTTTGTTTAAAATTTTTCCTACTTCATCCTCTAGCTAGCGCACGTAGGTCGGGTCCCACAACATCATATGCACACTTGCTTTCACAAAAGGTGCTTGCCTTTAGACACTAAGCATAATGACTCTAAAGGTATTTAAAACTAAAAATACTACTCATGTAACAAATGTGGGACTTAATGTTTTATACTGTTCTCTGTACTTTCAACGTGGGGTCTTCTTTTTGTTTGCTGCCATGAGTCTTTTTATAGATGGCGATTGTCCTGTCCCAAATAGCTTCCCCACATATCTTTTCCCATTGCAAATTCCCCTTGGCCATGGCTTCTTCTAACGATTGCCCCTGCATTCAAAATGGCGTCTGAAGTCACCTTGGGGTCTTCTTCTATGCTAGCGTGATCTGCTTTTTTCATGTCACTCACTCCTCAATACAAGCCGACCCCTTTTGTTTATGCTATGTATGGGCATCTTCGACATAGCGTGTGAGATTTCATTCTTGCCAAATACTAGCCAGCTACTTGCTTGCTGCAGGTGTTGCTTTAACTTTCATGGCTTTGTTTTCATTGTTTTGGCATCTCTACTTGGCGTTGACCTTCTTCTAACTTCAAATTCTAACAAGAGTCGTCGCATGCATGTTCTTGAAGATAGCAATTAATCAAAAATGGGCATTGTCTACCATTTTCTTGGATAAGAAGTCTCTTTACCCTTATACCTATTGACTAGGTTCTTCCATTTGTATTTTTTACTATTCTGAACTTCTCCTGTAACCATTCTCTTTTATCTTGGCAACAGTGAGCTCCCTGAGAATTTTGTTCCTCTTTGTCTGTATGAAAACATCCTCAAGTTCGGCCCTAATTACAATGAATTCTTTGGTCTCATGAAAACCCCATTGAGGAGATCACTGAACCATCAATTAAAAATGACTTTATCACTTATCTGCAAACTACCAATTTAATACCAGAGGGTCCTTTGACTGGCTTTAAAAACTAGCCAGAACACCTGATCGGGCTCTAAAAACTGGCACACTGACTCTTTATTCCGCATACTTGCACCCCGTCAAATATCATCTCATGATGAATCCTCAATCAAAAGATATTGACTGTCAAAGTTGCCTTCTTAGAATTACCTGCAAGTAAACAAATCAGAAAACAACAAATTGGGTTCGGATTTGGCTTTAAAAACTGGGCAAATGAGCAAATGGGGAAATGAAAACTGGGGCGTTGGTTCTCTGTCATGAGAACATTATGAATTTGGAATTTGGGCTTATGATGAATCATATGAAAAAATGGCAAGCGGTTAAAGTAGGCTACTTGGAAATTTGCAAACTGGAAATACTGACAGAAAATAATTTTTGCAAATGGAATTGACTTGGAAAAGTGTGCAAATGGATTCGTCATGACTTGAAAAATGACACACTTAAAGTATTTTTGGAGTACTTCACAGTGGTACAATCCATTCAATCTAGGCAATCAAAGATCTCAAGTTATAACATTAGGAATAGGGGTCCTGACAAATCTGCAAATACTGACACCAGTATAGGTTACAAATTGCGTTTGGAATTACATTTGAAAACTAATCAAACGAATTCATCAAGACTTAAAAATTGAAACATAACAAGTCTTTGATGTCTACAATGTAAAACAAAAGGAAATTTAGCATTTTGGTCAACTGGTCAAAAGTTATTACTCGTCAAACAGGGCTTCCCAGAAATGAACATTTCATATCAGCATGACATTGAAAACTGACCAACTTTGAGGGATTCAAAACCTAGTTAAACAGACTCAAAATGACTCAAAATCTGAAACATAGGTTCTCAGGTATGGACACTAGACACTCCCAAAGTGGTGAATCATGACACAATTCTAGGTGCGAGATATTTAATGGCAAATACAACCTCCTGTCGCTGTGTGACACTTAGGTGAAAATGCAAAAATGACACCAACTCAAAACAAAACTTCGACAAACAACTCAGAATCTCAATTTATCATTATGGAATGCTTAGGCAGACTAAATGGAAGGTGCTAGAAACATTGAACACCTCTAGGGATTTATAGGTATAGCTGGGTACAATCTCATTTAAAAGCGTTTATAGGGCTCAAATTTCTCAAAAGTGCTCAAAATTGACCATGCAATTTTTAGCACCAACATTATGAAATTACCAACTGCACCCAAACTGGCCCCAAGTGCACCATAGTTGTATTTGGTGTTGTTAGAGTGCACTTGGTATTGTCAGAGTGCACTTGGGTACCTGCATGAACATTTTGGGCCTCCAAACTACATTTTGGGACCTTAAAATTGCATTTAGATGCCATTGTAGGTCCTCATTCTGCATCTCACCCAAAACAACATCTTGCACCCAAAACTGCATCATAGGACCTTTTCATATTGCATATCCAATCAGCACATCCATCATTTTGAGCCTCCTAAGCATCATTTTGAACCCAAAACCTTTGAATTTAGTAAAAAATCTAAACAAAAGTATGGACCCTAGAGTATTTCATTGTGTCAATGGATAATGGATCTTGACCATGGTCATTTTGTCATTTTCTTTGGTCAAACTCTATCTATTTCAAGAAAGATTTTACTTTGTCATTTTGATATTTTCACTTTTGTCTCTTTATGGTCAAGATCCAAAGTCTATTGTCATAACGTTAAGCTCTTAGGTTAATACCTTTCAAAGATTTTACCTAAATTCAAAACCTTGCAAACACCATTGACATTAGCATTATCACATTCCTAGTCTCCCTAATGTAATTTTGACTTACCCTACTAGTATATCCCCTTCATCTTGCATTTTTGAAAACCCTAGCATCATTTCCACTATCAAACCCTATCACCTTGTCTATCAACCAACTTGTCTCCTTGATCACTTATCCTCATTTTGCATATCCCAAATTTCATTATTAACCTTATCACACCATCCCTTGCATACATCAACTTCCAACACCATTACCAAGTCCAAAGTCTAACCCTAATCTTCATTTTGCATACCATAGAGTCATTTTCATCTCCTTTAGTCAAATTCCAAAATGTCAACTTACATTTGCATTTGCATAATTTCCCTAGGACATTGTCACCTTGCATATCAAAACCTTAGTTCATTTGGCACTTCCTCACATTGCATAACATCCCTAAACACCTAAACATCCAAAAAACACTCATATCTTGCATACCCATTTCTAGATTTCCAAGTTTTGCCCTATTTTACCAACTGCACCCCTATTTTACCAATTGCACACTTCAAGTGCACAATTGGTAGTTTCAGTGTGTAGTTGGTAATTTCAAAGCCCTTGGTAATTTGGGATTTTAGTCTAGGTTCCAAAATCCTAATCTACACTTCCATAGCTTGCATTACATCCCTAAACCCTAGAAAACACCTAAAAAAACTCAAATCATTCACATTCTGCATTTTAGTCACCCTAACACCTCTATTTACCATCTACATACCTTCTACTTACCAACTTCTTACCTTTAGGGCCCCAAGTGCACCAAGGGCACACTTGGTATCGTTGGAGTGTAGTTGGTAGTTTAAGTGCGCACTTGGGAGGCAAAGAGTCCATTCATGTTTCTCCCCATCCTTAGGTACCATGCCAACACTTACAAGGAATAATCAGGTTAGAGACTCGAAGAACTTTATCAACCCTTGTTTTCTAAGGTAGAAAAACAAAAAAACCTTGTCCAAGGCCAAAAAAGACCAAAACCAAAGTCAACACCACGATCTCGCTGGAATATATTTTTGCGAGAATGCGATTGTGTAGGCTTCGCGGGAATGGAGGATTTGGCTTAATAAAGGTAGAAAAAGTTGGGGTTGGGGAAAGGGAGGATGGGAGGATAAAAAACTAAGATAAAACTAACATTTGGATTTGTTTTGGTGGTGTGCAGTGGTTTTTGGATGCGCTAGTATCATAGGAGCAGTAAGCAGCAGTGTTGTGCACCAGAGAGGCACTAACGCTCATCGACTAGGCATAGATCGAGGTGATCAAACTGGGCTACTTGGGGAGGTTGCCCCATACTAGTACTTACATGGTGATGGTCATAGCATTGTGTGAGAGATGGCACAGTGAGATAGTGACTTTCCACTTATCGACTAGGGAGATGACTATGACATTAGAGGATGTGTATCGCATATTTAGATTGCCAGTATAGGGGACGCCAGTCATGGTGACTAGAGAGATGATAGCAGAGGCAGCCATACAAAGATTAGTGGGGTCTAGAGTCAAGTACAAGATTCAAAGGGACAATTTGCATTAGACAAGCATCTGGATCACATGGCGAGAGAGAGATGGATGAGAGGCATATGAGGCCGAAAGATGGCCAACCAAGTTGCAAAACTCAGTGGCATTTATGTCAGAGGGGATGCATGACTTACAAAGAGTACTGTCAAAGATCTCTTGATAAAGTGGGCTTGTCTGTAAGAGATCCAAGATGGAGATCTGGGCTGGCGTGTTTCCAAGGTGTTCCAAGATGTTATAATGTGTCCCTAGTGAAGGTGATTCTAATGGAGATGCTCGAGATGGAGGTGGTCATGCTGATGGTGGTCTAATTTGTGTGGATATAGGTGGACCAGCTATATTGAGTCATGTCCAATGGGTAGCAACTACATAATAAGTGTCTAGGTCGTTGATATTTATGACGTTGATGAATGGTTCAACTTGTGATATGCAACCAATTAAGCTACAATAGTATAAGTATGTTGGGGTATAATTCTGAGATGTATCTCGATTGTCACCTTGTTTACTCAGAGCATTAGGTGAGGGTTGTGCCCCTACTGTGATCTCTTTTTGATCAATGAGGTCTTGTACACAATCCTTAAGTTGCATGCATTTAAGGGTAGTGTGCCCTTTGACATGATGGAATTTGCAATATTCATTATCTTTGTACCAGGATGCTCTAGACTGATTGGGCTCCAAGGGTTGCATTTATGGATATCAAACAAGGTTATCTTTGGCCAATTTTTTGAAGATTGTATCAAGAGGTTCCCCCAATGGGGTGTATGTTCATGGTTGCCTCTAAACATGGGGTTTACTACCTACCAATAGTATGATAGCATTAGTTTGATTATGAGGAATAGGTATTTGCCGATGAGTTTGCACGAGTGGCTAGTGATACATAGGGGGTTTTTGTTGATAAGTTTGTTGTTGGCAAAAAGTGGTGGGAACATTGGTAGCTGCCCCAACAATATGGACCTGTCGAGTGTCAATGGCACCATCTGTCACTGTATTCTTGTTTTTTTCCAATATCAGGTTTTGTCATTGCTCGGACCTCGGTCTTGGGTGTTTTCTTTGTACAATCTGATGACACCATCCTTAATGGGGCCTTGCTCATGGCCCATCCCTTTTTCTTTAATGTCCTTATACGTTTGCAAATAGTTCATAACCATATGATGAGCGAGGCTTGGGTGTGCATTGTTTATGAACATCTTAACAAGATGATGCTCAGGAATGGTACAAGAGATTCTTGTTATGAGGATCTACCAGCATTGCAAGTATTCTGTGAGGCTTTCTCTATCTTTTTGTTTAGTGTGGACTAGGTCTACTATAGACAGTTCAGTTTTAATGAGATGGGTATACTGAGCAACAAAGGCCTCAGAAAGTTTTGAAAAAGTTTTAATAGTACCTTGAGGGATACGACATAACCATTCCAAGGCTGGTCCTGCTAGGCTCTTGGGAAAGAGCCACATGAGGAACACATCATTATAAGCTACCTTCTAACAATGCATATAGAATTCCTTTACATGTGTGGCTAGATCACTTTTCCCCCTAAATTATTCAAACCTGGGGATCTTGAAATGTTTAGGAAATGGAGTCATTGTGATAGTCCTATCAAAAGGGTATGGGCAATCATTTTCAAATTTGAAAGTTTTGGTGTCTATCCCATCCTTGAGGGCTTTGAGAGCATTTTTCATCTCTTCCCATTCAGAATTTATAGGTGGGGAAGTAGGTGCCCCCGATCCAGGTGCCCCCAATGTAGGATACATGCCAGAATCTAAATTTTGATATGGAGAACTCTGATGGCCATACGACATCTGTGGAAAAATGGTTTGCACAACTAGTGGAGTGGATGCTATGGGTTGCTAAAATGTGGATTGTGTGTACTGTTGCATCTATTGAGGTTGGTGTGGTAGATAACTATGAGGTTGCCGCCCTATGAGATAGTTCGACGTGGGTGCTTGGGCATACTATGGATGTGAAGACTTCTGCTAAAAAGGTGGTAATGCGGATAATGCTTGTGTTGTGTTCTAGGATTATATATCATGCCCAATATATGTGGGTTGTGTGCCTACTTGAGAGTAGGACTGATTTGGAATAGGCGCAAGGTAGTTAACTTGTGGTAGAGTGTTTACTGTAGGGAACTGCAGTGGTAG
Source organism: Cupressus sempervirens (assembly GCA_028749045.1). Taxonomy (NCBI): domain Eukaryota; kingdom Viridiplantae; phylum Streptophyta; class Pinopsida; order Cupressales; family Cupressaceae; genus Cupressus; species Cupressus sempervirens. The sequence goes on along the minus strand of CM053788.1, from coordinate 581,608,500 downwards.
TGGATTTGGGCTATTGCCTAGAGGTGGCATGGAGAAATAGTTGGTGAGGGGTGGGAATGAATAGCTATGTGAAGCATTAGATGATAGTGCTTGAGGTGTCGATATGACTACAGTGCTAGAGGGGATACTGGTGATAGGGCCCTATGTTGTGGTAACATTCCAAGGTCCTAAAGGAAATGCGGCTGAAGAGCTTTGACTAGCTACTGTAAGGTCCCTCCTCACGTGTACTTATTAAATATGAATGTGTCTATTAAATCTATTGTAGGAGATTAGAATGGATATGGAGTAATGTTGTATGTTTTAGATGTCCTAATGAAAATTGAGATCAACAGAAACATCCATGTTTTAATACTTAAAGATTGGAGAAATACTATGTTATCTCGATCGTTTAAACATTATTTTGTACTAACAATGATACAAGGTGTTTCACTTGATGATGATGTTATTGATTATGGTACCTCAATGATTAGGATTATATGCATTTAGATAGTTTAGTATTCTTTAATTGGTGTTGTTATGATGTTTAGGTATATGCATGCCTAACGATGATTATACTAGTACTTAATCTGAATTGATAAATAAGTTATGTTATTTTGATTATGTGATTTCTAATGATTAAATGTGAGTAGAAATGAATTAAATAGATAATTAATTGAAGGATTATGTTCTAATTGATGTGATTTCCTGATATGTTATATACATATATGCATGTGATTTCCTTGAGCTACTGATGTGTGCAATGAGTATGCAGGATATTTTAGCCAAAAAATCTAACGAAGAAACAAAATTGAGCCCTATGTACCATTTGTGGAAACCTCATTGTATTTATTTTATTTGTGTCATGAGATGTATGAATGTATCATTCTATAATCAGTAAATGTTAACGTTTCATAATAGTATTTTTATAGTGTCACTTGACACTTGTGAATTGTTTATGCATTCCAGCATGCTAGTTAGGGTTAACCGAGTAACCTAAGATCTAAGTCAAACTAAGTTAGTGACCTCCTTGTTAATCAAGTTTTAATTGAGATTAATTACCCCTAATCTAGATTAGTGTTTAATCTACTTTGTGAAGGTTGTTAGTAAGTCCTAAATTATTCCTAGCTTTTGTTAGGTCTCTAATTAACCCTAAAGGCCTAAAAACATGAAATTTAAGTATCCAAGAGGTATGGGTATGGTTTGGGGACATTTTCCACCCCCTTAGCCCCTTTTTTTGACTTTTATGGTTCCCCAAATATCCCATTTTTCCCTTGTTGCAAAAACTGAAGTTCCATCATGAGTTTGACAAGATACACTCTACCCTAAAGTTTGCTTTAGTGGTGAGGTTGAGTTAGAAGTTTCTAGAAACCTAAGTCAAGTGGGGGAGTTATTGCATGTTGCATGTGGTTGAGTTTGGATCTTATTTTAGGGGCATTGTTGAGAGGTTTTGGGGGGTTACCCAATCTCTACTTTTAGAGAGGAGTCTTGGAAGATTGAAGGCAAGGAAGGGAAAAGCTCTACTCAAATTGCTCATTTTCCATTACCTCTTTATGAAGGTAGGATTTCTTCATCTCCCTTGTTCAAATTTTTATGCTTGTTTCATGCTTAAGTGCTATGGTGTTGTTATTTGGATGCTTGTATGTATGTTGGGTATGTTGGGAAGGATTGAAACCATGTTTTCTTGAATGCTTTTCTTTCATGTTTCTGTTTGAATTTTGAAGTTTTCTTGTATGGGTGTTTTGGCATTACTCACCCTTGGAGAGGGCAGAAGTGGCCAATTTTGAGAAAGGTCCTTTTAGTTGGACTCCAACAGTGTAGAATCTCTTCTCAGGATGAGAAGAGGGAGAGAGGGTAGGGTGTTATGGGCCCCTACCTGTCAGCACAAACCATGTATGAGTTTTGGCATGTAAGAATGGAAGAACAGAAGTTCTTGATTTATAGCCCCGATTGGGCACCTGGTTTGGTTTTGTGTCTGATATCTCCTATTGGAAAAATCCACCTTTCCCTAGTTTTGATTCATTATGAATCCTATTGTGAAAAACTAGTATGAATATGCATGTTTGATTTGTCTTTTGGTCATGCTTGTTGACACCTGATCAGATTCTATTCTCTCCACGATCTTAGTAATGTATTGCAGAAAATGATATGGACCCCTTGTTAAGGGCCATGATGGAATTGTATATTGATTGTTTAAATTCAATTATATTCAGGATTAGAATCTTGTGTAGAGATGTATTTAAAACTTTTGTTGAAGTGGCAATGAAGCCGAGTTTTCTTACTGGTTATTTCCCGACAGAGCCTTTGAACCAGGTAGTTTAATAGAAAAAGAGATTGAGTAAATATTCTTGCCTTGAGTCTTATAGCTTTTTTTTCAGTTTTAAATATGTTATTTCAAAATTAGATGTGATGGTGTTACCTTACTGCACATTTTTATGATAGGTAATCACATTCATTTAATTTAGATTAATTAGATAACATGTTGATATATACTTAGCTATGCAATTTTAAGTTTAAAATATGTTAAGAAAATTTTCATTTGAGTTGTGCTTAAATTTTATTATTAGACATGTGCACAAGGAAGTTAAGTGAATTTATTTGAATACTTGTTTGTTACATTTAATCCTATTATCACTTTTAAATATTTAAACAAAAAAATTGTTGGTGTTTTTGGGCATGACAGCTACAAAGGGGTTAATAGTGATGTTTGGTGGGATGGAAGATGAGGTATTGGACCCTGATGGTGGTATTTGAGTAGCAAATGGAATAGATGTGATATGGGGTGGAAGTGAAAAGGTAGTGCTACTGGATGCAAATGGAGGATTTGGTGGAGTGGAAAAGTGAGTGGTAGCAACAGATGTAGATGGTATACTCAGTGTTGGTTGGGAAGTAGTATGCACTAATGGTTGAGTGAGAGTGCGATGAGTGTTCTATGGAATGGGAACTAGCACCTAGGTCGAGGGTATATTTAGGCCTCCTAGTTCCACCTGAGGTGTTTGCCATCCAAACAATGGGTGAGTAAGATCAGTTATGTCGATAGGTGGTGGACATCCAAACTCAATGACACCAACATTATCTCGTAAGAAATTTGCCATGATGGTTTCCTTATTTTGATCTATGATGGCATTTACGATAGTGGCATGACTTGGTTGGTTCATGAATGCCTCAATATCTATGGATGATCCTGGTTCTTTTGGGATTTGCGGTGGTGGATCTGATGGTGTCATGGATACTATAGAGTATGGCTGAGCTCGAGTTGTGTTACCACTATGACTAGGATCCATATCTTTGTTTTTTCGTGTGTTTCTACCAAAACATGTGGTGGGTGGCATGAAAGGAGGGTTTTCCTAAAGATGCAAATGCAGCGAGGGATGATACTAAGGAAGTCTAAATGATATGGTGCTAAGTGCAAGAGACTTGTGTTTTCCTAAAATATGAATTTGGAAATGTGATGGTGATGTGAAATGTGTGACCCTAACCTTTGGCTCAAGGTGATGTGGGACACCAATAACAACCTATTTCTAGAAAAATGTTGTGTTTCAAGGATACTCAAGATGATGAGAGATGTGATGAAAAAATGTTTCTAAGTGAGTGAGGAAATAATGCTAAGATTTTAACAATGCATGTGGAGGATTCTTCTTCAACAACCTAAGATAAGAGGAGATGGTTTAACTTCAAATGCTTGAATGAGATAGTGCGATTCCTAGATGAGAGACTAAAACTATAAGTGTGTAAGTGTGTGTGGAAAAAGGAAGGACCTAATTAGAATGAGTAACAGTAGAGTTATTGATAAGGCTCATATTACCACCACATCGAAGGGTTAGGTTTTTGATTTTGTAGTCCCATTCAGTTTGCAATGCTACCTCAATTTCGTCTTTCTCAATTTGATCCAATTTGGTAATCATAGGGTTAGGGGTATGTTTTTTACGGTCCACTTCGATTTCCTTATAAGTTGGTATTTAAGGAAGCTTGGCCTTTTTAAACTTAGTCTTGGGATGGCCTGACATGAGATATCTCCAAGGATTTAAATCACAACTGTGGGGTTTTGGAGGTAGTGACTATGCTAAGTATACCTTCTAGACCTTGGGTTGGAACATAAATCAATTGAGAAATAGCAAGTTTTGGATTTTTTTCAAGATTAATTTGGCTAACTATCTTCTAGGCAAGGAAAAATGTGTCATTTTTGGTCAAGTAGATTGGTAGAAAATGGTATTTTGAAAAGAGAAACTTTTGGATCTTTTTAGAGAAAAAGGGGTTTGTTGGTAACTAGACTTTTGTGGGGTATTTTCTAGGTAATAAGTGTAGACAAAAGGTAAACTTAAAAGTACGGTATTGCGAGTGGGCTTGCTAACAACCATTTCTTACATATGAAGGTGAGGTCTCTCAAAGATAAAATTTGTGATATTTTCGGTCGAGTAGGGTAAATGGCAAAGTATTTTTGAAGAAGAGCAAGACTTTGGGCCAACAAAGGATTTTATAACTTAGGTTCTGCTTAGTGATTTTTGAAGCAATAAGTAGATCACTTTGAAAAAAATGGACAAATTGGACCAGGGAGACAAGCAGTTGTTACAAATGGACTAGCTAACAACCTTTGTTTTGAAATGACAAAGGTGAAACTTTCTTTCTTCTGATACGGGGATAAATGAGCAAACAATTTCTCAAAGGACAAAGCAACTTTGAGAAATAAAAATAGTTGATCTTTTTAGCAAAAGAATTTTTTTTGATAGTAACCACTAAATTGTGTATGGTCAACAAATGTTTTTCACAGGTCTTGAGCACAATTTAAGACAGTTCAAATACACACTATATCCCTACAGTCAAAATTTGATTGTCATATGCTATTCAATGGCCCACAGCTTGATGTCTCCTAGTTCTAGTGCAATATTTCCCTCTAATCAAAGAGGTGAGTCGATACAAGAGTTGATCGACAAAGGATATGCATTAGAGAACCTTCAAGGCATGACAAATAGAAGGTCCCCTTCTATGAGAACAATGACCCTTGGAGATAAAACCCAAGTGGCCTTATGCCTCTACCAAGGGAGCACGATGATGAGTAATCTTGAGGGATGTTGTTTCCCTTGCACCATGAATAACATACCATGAAAGAAAGTGAGATACTTTAGACTAAGAGGGTTGTAAATGGGTCTGTGGAGTCTCTGTAATGGTTGTTATTGGTTGTGATCCACTTAAGGGTCTATTTCGAACATGCTAAAATTGTGGGAAAGTTTTTGCACCTTAGACTACCCCCAGAAACATGTCGTCGCCTGAATTGAAGAGATGGAGCGAGAAGGTTTACCCTTCCCCTCATTTATATACCGACCAGACTATTTACTAATTTGAGCTTCTCACCATAGGGGACGTGCTTCCCAGAGGTGGATGAACTCGTTAGAAGCACTCCTAGGTTGTTATGGATGATCTTACTAAAAACTTTCAGTACATGTGTTACGTACTTTAATGGTCTTACTTTGCATGAAAAGAGAGAAGTCTAAGATGTGCAAAAATGTACAATCTCAACAACACACAAGACATGGGGTTCATTTCTATTTGGACACTTTAATGCTATATTCTATGACTTTTTAAAAACACATGTGTTTAGCATATAAGGTTCATTCCAACTTCACAATGTTGCCAACAAAAGTAAATCGAGTCAACAAAAGGGAAATCGCACACTAAAGCTTTAAAGAGGAGGGAATAAGAGCATTTTAAACCTTTAGGGAATTCAAGATTTGATGAAGTTTATTTTAAGCCCCAAACTTGTAGTGTTTGCACATAATGTTCTTTAACACCTTAAAATGAAGTGTTCATCACAATGGTTAATTATAATCACTAATCATTCATTCCATGAAAAAAAAAAGATTTGTTGAATTTTAAGCCATTTAACAGATGATTATGATGATAAAACATGCAAAAAACATGTCAGCATGAAACTTGTAATGAAAAAATGTCAAAAATTTGAACAAAACAAATTATAGTGCAAACTCGCGAGTTAAGGCAGCGATCCCGCAGGCGTGGGATTGCGAAAACTATCAGTAGGAATGCGAAAAAGGTAAAAATTGTGAGTTTAAGGCAAAAACACAGCATGATCCCATGGGTTGCAATGATCTCATAGACGCGAGAACATGAAAATAGTCAGCAGGAATGCAAGACAAAAATTGGTAGGATGGTGAAAATTTAGACTGCAAATTTAAAAACATAGTGTGATCCTGCGAGTATACTTCTCAGCATTCCCGCAGGAAAAAAATTTGGTAGTTTTGAGAGGTCAACTATTTGAAATGGTTAGCAGGTTTGATTGAGCAATAGAAGCGTTCCCACACAGAAATGACAGCGATCCTACACAATTTTAAAGCATTCCTGCATAATGAAAGGTCAACAGGGATGCAAAGATGTTTTTTGCTTGTGTGAAAGCTGCTTGTAAGGATGAACTATGAACTCACAGTCATGGGTTCGCATTCCTTCCAGGTAATAGCAGTGTTCCCGCGGTCACAAGATCGCAAAATAGAGGTTCTGAAGTGTTTAAAATTTAAAAATGTTCAGATGGTTGAAAGTGCATTTTCCAAAGATTGACTTGTGTACCTGCAACAATGTTAGCAAACCACTTGCAAAAACCCAAAAGAAAACAACATTATTTTGGTTAGTGTATCACAAAAAACCCAAAAATATGATTAGATTGACCCAAATGTGGGGTCCCACCGGGCATGCCAAAATGTATCACGTAATTTAGTAGTGCAAATTGAAAACTAACTATTAAATGAAAGTTTTAACACAACTAAATATGGAAAGCACTTATGATAGAACCAAAGAGAAACATATAGAGGAAAGTAGACTAAGAATGGTAAACTCCTCAAATGCTTTATGTCCCTGATGGGAGGGGGTGTATGCTCACTTTGTGCTTAAGCTTCCAATGGATGGGGATATTTAGCAAAAGTGTATATGGATAAGGGTTTTAACAATGGAGTCATGGAGGTATTTCAACATTATAATAGTATTTTGGTAGTTTATGAGCTCTCAAAATAACATTATAACTTTGCATGGAAGATGGATGATCTTGTGAAGAGAGGAGGTTCAATTTATAGGCCAAGGGTTGGAGAAATGGAGGGCCAAGATGTCAAGATAATGAGATGGTGAGGGAGGGTCAGGATGCAGTCAAAAGAGAGCACAAGGATTGTGCTAGTTTAACACCACTGGGGAGGTGACAAGTGTTACAAGGAGAATGCATGTGAGAGGATAGGAAATGGGTTGGTGAAAGGCTTAATGAGGGTGGTTGAGTATGTAAGAGTCATCTAAGAGATGTAAATGAGGATGGGAGAGATGTAAGAGATGTGTAAGGGTCATTTATGTTGGAGGGTGAGGGGAGAAGATATTTGTTGACTTTGGCTTGGGTTAGCAAGTCTTAACCCATTTTTATGATTGTGCACATGATTATAAGAGGATTTAGGATTAGCTTAGAAGCGGGGTTAGGGGGTAATTGATTTAGCTTTGATGGGATGGGTTAGTTAGGTGGCTAAGTGAGGTTAGTATGGGTGAATGAGTTGGATTAGGGGTTAGGGTAGGATTTAGGAAGCCTTTTTGGATTTTAGATATTTTATTAAATGTTTTATTGAATAAAATGAGAGTATGGAATTAAATTGAATAGGTTTAATGATTTATCCAATTTAATAGAGGAATTGGGATTTAATTGATAAATTGATTTTGGGTGATCATTTGATTTTGTCAATTGGACTATAGTTAATTAAATTAATTAATTAACTAGGGGATGATGATTAATTAATTAAATAATAAGTATTTAATCAATAATGTCCTAGGAGATGACTAAATATGATTACTTATTGATGTAATCAAATTTAGGTGTCTACAAGAACTGGATAGGGAATCAATGGCCAAGGCATTGAAGAAGCACACTGGAAAATTTGCACCAAAATATAGGTCATTCAACATATTACAAAACAAGATTGGGGATGTTGTACAAAAGACCATTTTGATTTGGAAATCACTATATGGTTTGACAACACCCAAGGCAATAATGTAGGTACCTATTGAGGTAGGTGAGGACAAAGAAGAGAAACAAGAGGTAATTGAGGTAAACACAATTGATACTAATCTAGTTACACAAGAGGAAGACACTAAAATAAATGTAGCTACACATGTGCCAGCTAAGGATGAGTAGCAAACATAATAGAGTGTACTAGATACACTAGTGTCAAGTGTTAGTCCTCCACATGAAGTGAATACAAAATGTGATAATTTAAAGATTAAGGATGTTTTTGATTCTATCACTTAGAACATAAATCACCTCACAATAGATGACTTGAAAAAGATATTGGTGGAATCCACTACCTAGGAAAAACTTTGTGAGAATCCTATACTAGTGATTGTTGATGAGATTGAGAAGGTAGATAAGGTATTTGCAGGGGAGGAAGTATAGAAACAAGTTGCACCTACAACCCCTCCTAAATTTTCTATGATACAACCTACATTACCCCTTGTGGTATATCAAACTAAGGAGCTAGCTACTTCTACCATTAGTACATTGGCACAAAGTACTCCAGTATCAGTCACTATAAAGAAAGTGAACATGATAAGGGTGAGATAGTTGGATAGCAAAAAGATGAAACAGAGAAGACTAAAGGAACACAAGTTGAAATAGGTCAGGTAGAAACTCTTGCACCTACAACACAAAAGCAAGGTGTATCTATGAATGTAGAGAAGGAAAAGGATAAGATTGAAGAGCTAGGTATGAATACCAAACCTGAGGAGCAATTAACAATACAAACATTGGTAACTTTACCAAGAATTGTTACTCCTCCTAGTCAAGCTCTTTATAGGCTAAGTATAGAAGCTATACCCCTACAATCATCATGGTTCAGCCCAAGCACAAATAAGGTAGATGAAGTCACATCATTTGTCAATGTGAACTTGGATGAGGTGATTGAGTTTCCCAAATTTGATTTTGCAACTATCACTATTGAGCAGATGAGCATACTATAGGATGCTCTAGAAAAGAAGAAGAATCAAGAACTGCTTAGATAGGAGCATAGGTAGAAGCAAGCCTCGAAAGATATCAAGGACATTTTCATTTATGCATTTAGTCTACCAGCTCCAATGGAAAACAAGCCTATAATTGAATAGTTAACTAGCTTAGTGGAGAAGCTAAATGACATAAACCTAGATTCAAATGTAAAATTACTCAAATGGTCTAAGAGAAGTTTCAATATAAGTTTGATGAAAAGATATCAAGTGCTACTGCACTATCACAGGTTGAGTTAGCAACCAAAATAGATAGTGTGAAGAAGGCACTAGAGAACATCTTCTCTTTGTACACCAAGTTGTGTAATCCTACACTCTTCACACAAGAAATAAGGAGTCATATTCTAAGATTTGAGAGTCATATACATCCATCAAGTATAACTCTTCCAAAGTCTCCAGCTCAAAGTGAGAAACATTTCAAACATCTCCTCAACTCTCAAAGTTAGTTAACAGTGTTAAAAATAGATGAAGTGAACATCAAGGCTAAACTGGTAAGCATCTTGTCAATTCTAACTCCACATATGGAGATATTGCAGAAGGAACTAGACTTTTTTGAAACACTCATGAAGAAAGATTCACATATTTCTACTTGTGAAGGCTTAGTTCACCTTGCTACTGAGTTGGCCATCTAGATCAAATCATTGGAGGTAGCTTTTGATAACTAGCATGCAGCATGGGAAATCATGCTTGAGGTCCACAAATCATTTTTGGACAAACACACTCTAAGTGTATAACCCTTTGACATCAGTGTCAAAATGGGGGAGAAATAAGAGGATAAGAGGTATGGGGGAGATAATATTTTTGAGGGAGATGATAGAAATAGAGTACATACAAATCTACTTAGCAAGAGGAATAATTTTGAGTTTAGACAGATATAAAATAACATAATCAACTTAGGCAAAGTTATTGAATTTTGAGGTATGACCGATGAGTCATAAGCTTTTGCAAAATTTTGAAGTTTTGAAATTTTGTATGTATATGGATATTATCTTAGTTATGCTTGAAAGGAAAAGGTTATTCATACATGATCAAGTATTTTTCCACTCATGTCAAAGGGGAAGATTGTTAATCTCATTTTTTTTTTGACATATGACTGACAATGTACGTAAGTCATTTACTTTGTTCATGCCTAACAAGTAATACATGTCAAGCATAAGTTGTCAGATAGAATATGTTGAGTGATAGATATTTAGTGTGAGCCGAGTAACTAGTAAGTTCCAAGTCACTCAAGTATCAAGTAGATGATACATGCCGAGCCATTCAGTTGTTGAGTGATCAGTGGATGTCAATTCATTTAGAGGCTAAGTTACAACATTAAAATTATAGTTGATGACAAGCATCAGGGACTTCAAGTGTTGAATACATAGTTTTGACATAGTTGTTTGTAATGGCACAAGCTTCTATGTAAACCATTTTTGGGTTGACTTAAGGATTGATTTACGATCTTTCTTGATAAGGATGAATCTTAATTGTGAATCCCTATGAATTAAATGCATCCAATTAGAAAAAGGGAAGGTTTAAGTGGTAATATGGGTGAATCATTACCAATTGATTCATACCTAACCCTAAGTCACCTAGGTCTTCTTAAGGAAGACAAACCCTAAACTTTCAATAGAATGCCAAGGAGAATTGAAGTGAGTTTTGCATGCACAAATAGAGCATTGATAGTGGTTAAGGTGTTATGAATTGAGTTACATTGTAGAATTATTTAAAGAATAATAGAGGAAAGGAATTAGAGGATGGTGATCAAGTACACATTAGTATAGAGGTGATCTGACATCAAGCAATAGAGTGCTAACCACAGGATCATTACCGAGACATTCTAACATGTGAATTAGTTAAATCTCTTAACAGAGTAGTCTTAATAGGCTATTGTAAATCCTTTAACAAGGTGCTTACTTCATTGTAAGTTAAAGTCCTTTTAATAGGCACACTTTTAGTAGGGTGCTTAAATTCTTTAATAGGGTAAGATCTAACAATCTTGTAAGCCTTTAGCAAGGAAAATGTTTCATAGGTTAGATCATTTTTCATGGTTAAACATTGTAACCTTCATTGGATACACTTTATTACTTTTGTAGTGAAGATTTGTGGCTATCATGCCCACCCCAGTTTTACCTTCTCCTTGGAGGGTTTTTGGGTAACCAAATATCTTGTGTCATACATGTGTTGAATATTTTACTTTCATGCTATTAATGTAAATGCTTAATTTGGTGTTTCAAGTTTATATGCATAGATTGTGAGATGGATGTGTAGTGAATAGTTTTAGAGGTTGAAATTTTTAAGTGTTGATTCACCCCCCCCCCCCTCAGAGTTTACTTCCCTATTGTATTTTCAACAATTTATTGTTGATAGTTGACTTTTATTGATGAGTGTGAGCTATTTATTGGGGGTGTACTTATCATTGGATGTTCTTATTGTTGGTGATTTAGTTTTATTGATGATAGTTCTAGTATCTATTGATTATTATTCTTTTACATGTGGTCTTTGACTTAAGGTGGATTCTTTCATTGAATTTATCTTGATTTGATACATTATTGTATTTGATATCTAGATGTTGACTTGGGGTGTGATGTTGAATTGGAATTGAGTGTCCTTTCAATTTTGATTATATCTTCTTCTTGAGTAGTTTGTATTACCCTTGAGGTATTTTTGGTTGTTAGGATTCATTTCTTAGGAATGTTTTATGATTAATTAGCCATTTTTGGATCATTCATTATCTTCCCTACACAGTGAGAGTGGGAACCTAACTAGGTGACCATGCAGTTGGGAGGTAGTGTCTTCTTATCATTTGTGCCCCCCCTCAATTTGACAAATGTTGAATATTCATGGATGTAGTTGTACTATTATTATTCTTATTGTTATCTTAGAGGCTTATATTCAATTGATTTATGTACATTCTCATGTATCTTGTATTCCAATATGATTGTTTCTTTTCTTGCATACCCTGCGACATGTGTAGTGGATATTATTCATTGGGTGTATTTTCATTCTATCAGTTGTACTTATGCATTTTATTATGAGATAATGTATCTGTTATTTACTTATGATTCATAATCATGTACTTGAGACTTAAACTAATTAATATAAACTTCTTAATGTGACTCAATGTGAAGGAACCCTTGATGAATGGAAATTGCATTTGTAATTGCTTATGTGTACTTGATGTGTATGTGTATATTGCTTCCACATTGTTATCTTTTGTTTTTTAAACTTTTTTTTAAATAGTTAAGTAAACATTGTCACATATTAGGTTTATTTCCTTTGGGTTTTCTAGTGGGGTGTTACACCCTATATAATCCTCTTACATCCTCTTAGCTAAATTTCCAACAAGGTTGCCAAAGGGTAGCTACAAAAAGTTAAAGATGAGAAGGATAGATCCTTCTAGGATAATCAATAAATATAGAGCCAACTAATACAAGATTGGTTTTCCATCAAACATATCCCTCTCTATAATTTTTAATGTATCATATCTAACATGTTTGAAGGCCAAACACTAACTGGATTAGATGATACATGAACATAAGATGAAAGAGAGGATTGGGCTATAGACCTACATATCACCATTGAACCTGAGATGGAAAGAACTCTTGAGAGTAGAGAGTCCAAAAGGAAAAGGAAGAAGGTGTACATAGAACACCTATTCAAGTGGAAGGTCAAGCTAGTTCTAGATGCCACTTGAATGAAGGAGGAGAAGATTGTGCAAAGAGGAGGTGATCTGGAGCATTTAGTCTCTAAGAGGACATGAGACTTTTCTGCCTAGGGGAGTATGGTGTAGGAACATCTTAGAAAAGAAATAAGGTACTAACTAATGGTAGATATATTTTCTTATGTTTTCATTTAATGTAATCATGTAATAGACAATGCAAGATTGAAGTCAAGTTTTGGGCCTAAATGGCCATTACAGACATTTAGGGCTATGTTGGTCAGATTGATCTAGAGGTTTCGATAAGGTCAAATATGGTATGCAATGATCTTAAGTGATCCAAAATTATGCAAGACAATCAAATATTACCATTTTAAGGTTTTTGGGTGGGTGAGTTTGGTGTTTGAAGTTGATAGGCAAAAAGTTGCAAAAGTTGACACAATGTTGTTGATGCATCATACATTGGTTTGAAAAGATTTGGATTGAAAAGATTTGGATTGATGAAAGCAATAAAATACCTCTGATTTTTTTATTTTTAGACTATTATGCGACATTATTGTATGGATTATAGTGGCTTGATGTTGGAAGTGATATGATTTAATGATACCATGTATTATTTCATGGTTCCTTTTAGTTTGAGTTAATTTTATGCAATTCAAAGTTAGTTAGAAATAAATATTGTTCATCAGTCAAATAAACTAGTCTAAACTTGGGTTTCAAAAAGAAATATATCTAATTTTAATTCCAACCATTTTTTTTCCTTTGTTAGAATTTTATCTATGAGAGTGTATTATAAGATTCAAGTGATTTTTTATAAGAATTTCGAGATGGTTGCAAGATAAAGCATGCCTTAGCCCAACATCTCTATGTGCTCGAGTTAGAATAGATTGCAAAGAAAAGGTTGGAATGGTTGTGATCAAATCAATTAAGGATTTGGTGATTTTATGTGTGCCCTAAGGTTTCTAAATAATTTTACAAGTTTTGGAGTTGAAAATAATAGTACCATCTTTGTAATTTTGGCATAATTAGGCATATTCCTCAAATTAGCCATGTGTGCATTTGGTGGTATTGTGTAGAAGTTAGGGATTGATCTTTTAGGGTTTGGTTAAAATCCGAAAAGGGTGTTAGAAAAGGTTATCTTTTTTTGGATTCTTGTGGAGAAATTTGGAGTTAAGGCCCAAAAATGGGGTAGGAAAACCAACTAGGATTATGCTCTTTAATTAGGTCTCTGTTAACTAGTTTGAATTTGAGGAATTCTAAGAGGAAAGACTTGTGTATTTTGGTTGGTTTAGCCATAAAAGGGTGTAAGAGGACCATTCCACCCTTGCTAAGTTATTGGAACCCATAATGAGGGTTTTTCATGTTTTTTAAGGCTTGAAAAATGAAGGAAATGTGTTGTTTTGAAGGTGATTGATAGGTAGGAAGAGTTTGGAATCCAAATGGGTTTTGAAACATTCATATTGGACTCTACATATAGACCATTCTCAAGCCTTGTGTTATCTACATTGTGGGAAGAATATATTTGATTGTCCATTTAACTTATCCATAACCCCTAAGTGTGTTGTTTGTTAACTTTCCAAGTCTCTTCCCATCAACTATCATATGCCAGTTTTGGAAGTGAATATATGTCAAAATTATATATGATGTTGCATTTTTTAAGAATCATCGATTCTTCTAGGGTCTGCAATATATTTCTACTAATCTTTGTATTGAAAAAAAAAATTTAAAATTATTGATATTAATATTTGTAAGTGTGGATTGAAACATCGTATTATTGTTTGAGATATAATAATAGCAAACAATTCTTGTTTCTTTACCTTGTTAAGAATAAATTATGTAATTTGCATTGTAAAAGATAATAATAATACTTAAATATAGCAATGAAAGAAAATTATTTTTTGAAATTATTGTGATATTAAAGTAACAAAAAAAATTATCATTTTAAGGTAGCACATTACATTGATGAGTTCAAGGATCAAATCTATGATTGAAATTACATGGAATTGTAATCAGACATTGTTAGATGTTACCTATGATAGCTCATTATATTGTGATATCAAAATTGTGTGTATAAGTCACTAAGGCTTCCTTGGGTGGGTGCTTGAGATGATTAAGTAATGAGCTCTAGGTTGGGCACCTAAATTTTTTATGCATTCCTCTTATTGCAATAAGTTATACTTCTAACAAGGTAGTAGACTTATTACGAGTACCAACCCCACTATGGTTTTCAGCCTATTTTGGTTTCCATGACAAAATTGTATGTGTTGTGGTTGTCTTGTCTATTACCTCATGTTACAATATTTTTCTTTCAATTTGATATTTATAGTAACATGAAAATTGACAACATTATTACAACATTAAGTCATGCCTCCCCCATTTTTCCCTCTTTCCAAAAAAAAAGCCTCTTATCCCATGATTCTTATAAAAGATATACACTCATCAAAAGTAAAGTCTTTTCGTCTACTTTATCTTAAGCATTTGATTTTCTATCTATCTCATTTTTAACCATGGCTTTGAATATCTTAAACTTTTCTATAGCTTTAAATTTTTCTTTGAGTAAAGTAACCCAAATTCACTCTAGAATAACCGTTAATAAAAGCATGAAATTCCTATCACCTTATTGACTCTTTTTTTTGTTTGGACCAAAAAATGTAATATTATATATTTTAACAATTCAATAAAAAATTTCTTGATGCAAGAGCATCCAACGATATAAGGGAAATCTGGCATCACCCAAAAATATGTTTAGAGATAGTTATTGTTTGATGTGTTTAAATTTTTGGATACCCATTTCAGAAAAATATAGATTCCAACTCTTAGATTTCCATTGTTACTTTTTTGGATTAGTATTTTGGCAGACCTTGGAATATACGCAAACAAAAAAATGGGTTTTTTTTTGGGTGAGATATAATT
Organism: Cupressus sempervirens; assembly: GCA_028749045.1. Taxonomy (NCBI): domain Eukaryota; kingdom Viridiplantae; phylum Streptophyta; class Pinopsida; order Cupressales; family Cupressaceae; genus Cupressus; species Cupressus sempervirens. The sequence goes on along the minus strand of CM053788.1, from coordinate 581,592,944 downwards.
ATGAAGAATTAAAGGGTGTGAGTTGGAGGAAAGGTTGCAATTCAAATTTCAAGTTGTCTCAAAAAAAAGAATCAAGTCAAAAGGTTTCACAGTTTGAAAGCTATTCCAGTTTTAAGTTGCTCAAAGACCTCCTAGAAATGCATCAAAGTCATATTTGAGGCACTAAACAACCTCATAAGACCCCAAAAAAGGGGTGATGGCCATAGGCCTTCCATAAAGCTATTGAGAACTCAGATAGATATCCAAAAATATAAATAGTTTGTCAATTGAAGTCCCAAATCAAAATTTATGCCTCTTGAAAGTGGGACTAGTTTTTCTAGAACCTTCTACTTTTGTATCGACTTCTGACTTGAATTCTAGGACCTTTGTTTTGGTGTTGGCCACCAAATGTCAAAATGTAAATTGTATTACTAACCCAAACATAAGGAAGGCTATTTAAGGGTCATCCTTGAGGTGTAAAGACAAGTTTTTAGTGGACTTTTGGGAGAAGGTACTGTGAAAAGAGTTTTTTTCTTCAGAATCTAATAATATTGTAGCCCATAGGGTATGTAGTTTGGGTTTGTTTCTATTGTAATGCATGTAGTAGCTTCTCATTTCAAACAATAGAAGTTTTCTTTTTCTTTTTGTCGTGTTCATTTTTTTCTCAAGTTGTGTCCTCATAATTTATCTTTAACCTTAAAACTTGTAAGTTATTTCCAACTTAATAGCCTTTGTAAAACATTAGTGGGTTTTATAAGCTTTGGTAGATCCCTGATTCCTTGAATAGAAGTTTTGTATAATGAAATTTGATTCAATAGAATATGAATAACAAGTAAAAACACTCAAAACATAAATCCAAAGAAAAATACAAGATTAGATGAAAGGAAGTTATAACACAACAATAGAGACAAATTAACAAACCCTTAACCTCCTTAATACAATGATTTGTATATGGATGTTTGGTTTAATGTGTTCTCATTCAATATTTTAGCAGCATAACAATGTTCCAAGTTAAAAATGAGTGAGAGAGATAACAATGGTGAGGGTTTGGATTAATAGGGTTGGGAGGACATAAAATAATGATCAAGATTGATTATAAAGGTCAATGACATGGGATTCCTGAGAAGAATAAAAGGACTTGAAAAATTCTTTATTGATTACATAGGAGATGATCCCATGTGATTGAGTACATGAGCTCATGTGCACGATGTAATGAAATAGTTAAGTGACTTATCTAATTTTTGGGAATAGAATTATGTACATGATTGAGAAAGGTGATTAGTTTTGATAAAGTGGGACTAGGATGAAGGAGGGAAACATGGGAGGATATGATAGGAGGAGAGAAAATGAGTGACTAATTTTTTTTAAAATCCAAATGGGTGAAAAGGATTAATGAAGTGAATAATGCAATTTACTTTATCAAATGAGGGATTTAGATGCAAGTGGGTTAAGAATGTGCAAGTGATGGGAAATGGACTTTTTGAGTTAATTTAAATTTTTAAAAATAGAAGAAAGGAGATTTACATAAACACATGAATATGTTTATTTTAGTTAGAGAGATGATATTGTAGGAAAAATAAATTAATTTAATTTACATAGGAACAATATAGCAAAAAGGGAGGGTTAGTAGAATTTACTTTGATAAATTGTTTAATGATCAAATTTAGGTGTCTATAACGCTCTAAATTACCAAAATTAATATGAGACATCATCTAGTGTGATAACCAACTTTCATTAATTTGAGTTGTCAAACAATATCCAATACCAATCCCTAATAAATGTTCCTATTTCTATTCCTTCTAGTAGAAATTGTAGCTCTAGACCTTTTTATGATTTCACAACCACCATCCTAAAAAATAATTTTGTATCCATTTCCACACATTTGACCATAATTCAAAAGATTATGCCTTAAGTTATTAAAATAGTAAACATTTTTAGTATTATGTATGTTATTGAAATTGATTCAACCTATACCAACTATCTTTGTAGTTTGATAATATCCAAACATACAATACCACAATCATTTTTCCCAAGATTCACAAAATTACTCATATCATATATCAATGATTTGAGTATCCAAATTCAATAATCTAGCCATCCTTGTCTTTTCTAGCAAAAAAAGAAGACACTGCAACGTATTCAATTTTAGTATCATCTTCCATAGATTTTTCTTTCAAAATGTTTACCACAATTAGGAAAAAAAAAATTCTTTCTTTACACCTAGGAACATGATTTCACATTTTTTCTTCATGATCACATTTGTCATAAAAAAAAATAGCATTTTTTTGAAAAATAAGCCTTCTTGTATCTATTTCCTTATTTTTCCTTATTCTTATGACTTGTATCAATAACAAGACATCGAGAAGCATGATGACCTATCTTACCACAGCTAAGACATTTGAAGGGAAAATTACCTTCGCACTTTCCAATTTCCTTTTTCATGTTGTTTGCAAAGTTTTCCTCAAATCTCATCAATGTCCTCCTCATTAGATTCATTATTCTTCATTTCTTTAGCAACTTTAAATGTAGTTTTTTTTCTTCACAGTGTTAGTAAAAAATTCCCTCATCTCAAAAGCAAGGAGCCATGCATCAATTCTTTGGTATTCATATCCATAATTTGTGATTATTCTATGGAAGATACTTTGGAGCTATAAGGTTTAGCAAGAGTTCTAGGTACCTTTTTCACAACTTCATTTTCTTCATTATGAAAGCCAAGACCTCTAATTACATTTATAACATGATCCACCTTCTCTGTTAGAAATTTTTTCAGTGTTTCCCTCAAGATTCATGACAAGGGCTTAACCACCACCTATGAACAATAATTTGAGCGGTTGTATCAAGCATTGATAGATCGGTCTTTTGGTACAATGATAACCCCACTCTAAAAAGTGATATCAAATCTTGGTCACATGTTCAAATGCTTTGACCCTCAGGTAACGTTGAGGGGGAGATTGTTAGAAATTTGTTCAACAGTCCCCTCATAATTTGTGACAAGGACTTAACCACTTCATGTGTACTATAAGTTAAGTGATTGTATCGAGCATTGAAAAATTGGTCTTTTGGTGCAATGGCAATCCCACTATAACATTCTCTAGATAGCATGTTATATTGTCATCATCTTCCATCAACAAGTATTTAATATTAGCTCTTGAATTCTAAATCTTAGCATGCTTGATATTTTCATCACCTTCATAAATATTCTCTAACTTCATCTAAACACCATGAGAAATTTCTATAGACAGAACTTTTATTAACTTAGATATAGATAAACAACTAAAATAACATGCCTTGCCATTGTCTTCAAAAGCCTCAATCTAAACAAGAATATTCAAACTAGTTTCTAGTTTAAAATATTATTTTTCTATATCCTTCTAGACCTCATAACTAAATTCATAAGACAACTAGTGGGGTTGAATTGACTTTCCATTTTTTTTAAATCTTTTTATAAATTAGATCCATAAAATCTTATATTAATCTGTAATCCTGATATAATGTAAACATAAAAAAGAACATGTGAAAATCAAGAACCAAAACACACCATGCACAATTAAATACCAATTTTACATGGAAAAACCATGTAGAGAAAATTATTTCTAAATTATAAAAAACACATGTTTGGATGACCACAAAGAATTCTCACTACTTGGAAGAAAGCTTATTATTAGAGGGATAGCTACCTAGATGAATAAGAATAAAAGAGAAAATATCTACCGTTGACACACCTCTATAACTTGATTGAAAATATATATATACTTTTTCTCATTGGTTTTGGGAAAAAACACATGATAATTTGCAAATCACAATACATCATGCCAACTCACAACCATGCTAACTCAAGTATACTCTTGTTGCCTAGTTTACATCACATTCACCAAGAAATTCATTCAGAGTTTGAATGTCCTTGTTGGCAAGATGTTATGTCATGAGTATTAGAAAATGTAGCATCACTAGCAGATCTGTATGTTGAAAGAATAGAGAATTTTATTATGTCAATCACACAAAAACCATGGTTGTGCCATGATGAAAAAAATCTTAAAGATGTATCTACTGCAAAGAATGAATTTTTTTTTGATGATCAAAATTCCTAGGTAGTGAATCCAACACCGAAAATGTTTTCCTAATAGCAAAAATAATATCTTCAAAAGGACTCCTCTACAAGGAAGATCCTAAGGCATCTTACAGTGATACTTCTTTTGATGGAGGAGTGATCCCACCAAATTTTGAAGGGTTGATAACCACTAGTAGGTGAGAATGGTTTTTTCAAAAGTCAAGAATAGAAATCTATTTTTGATATACCTGAGGGAGAGGCTTCCAAAATCATAGAGATGATAGGATGACTACAAGAGAAATAGTGAGAATGCATTGAACTCGTATCCAAAATCAATGCCAACAATGCACCTATGAAAGGAAGTAATGCTGCCCAAATAAAATTCCTCCTCATAAATAGAAACATTTATCTTCAATTGAGTGAACCATATAGTTGAAGAATATCCTACCAGAACCTTGGAGTTGATATTTATTGACTTTTCAGGAGAGAGATTCACTAGAGTTTCTATCATTGTCATCATGCGAAAATGATACTCAATAGTCTTCAATCCCAAAAATTAGTATACAAGGAGGCTTGGGAATTTAATTCATACATCAATCCATCAAGCTATCATATACAAACATGATCAAGCACTAGCAAACTTCAAGAAACTAGTCTAAGGAATACATTAAGCATTCCTCAAAGCATTCAAGATCTAGCTTTTCCTTTTACCATCAAGTTTCTTCCTTCAAGGTGGTAGTGGAGTTTGAGTTATAAGGAGGAGATCTTCCATTCATTCAAATTCACAAACATTTCCATTTATGAGGTTTTTACTTTCATGGTTTTCTTTTGGTTTCTTTGAGTCAATGATATTACATTTGCATACTTGATCACATATCAAAATTGATTGCATATACAAAGATAATCATATTTATAATTGATATATTCAATCCTAATACATGCTAGCATTTCCTTTATGATTATTTTCATCTCAATTTCAAGGTTTATTCAAGAAATCCCTCATCAAGAAAAACAAAACCCATTTTTCTTGCATAAAGGAGAAGGATATCTAAATTACATCTTTGAATATGAAAACTACTTACCAAGGGCTTTCTATAGAATCTAGGTTTATTTTCTTACAATGAAAGAGCATCCTAGGTTTCCTTTCTATCCTACTCATCTTTGCTCATTCTACTTGTTAGTGACGAGTTGTAGATAGTGCCGATTTTAGTGTTGGTTAGTTGTTTAGTATTAGTCGAGTTGTTTGGTATTGGTCAAGTTGTTGCTTTGGTGACCAATTATTCCTTCATGTGTCAAGTTAACCTAATGTTTAGTGATGCTAGGTTCCTTCTTTGATGGAGTTTGTTTATGATTGGTTCCTAGTGTGCTTCAACTTATGTATTTAATTTAGGTTATGAATTCAATGTAAGGATCTTGTATTGGGATGTGTATGGACCATTTTGCTATTGGCCTTCTATTATGTAATGATCTAGAATCTTTTGTAAGTTAGTTTGGCATGTATAAGTAGGTGTGTCTAGGCTTAGGTTAATTAGTACAAAGTTAAGGGAGATAGAAGAGTTAGAATGAAGGATCTGGGAAAAATTCTAAGTCAAGAATTTCATAAATCTTGTTGGTTGTAACCCGAAAGGGCTCATAGTTGAGCATGTATATAGATAATTTAATGAATTAATAAAGTATTTGTGATTCCTTGTCTTCTTGGTGTTGTTTTCTTCTATAGTATTTACTCTACATATTTATTGTAATGTTAGGTGTGCCTTTGGCCCTAATTTTCCCATCCATACCTACGTCAAGTGGTATCAGAGCTTGAGGTTCATCCTAAAGGAATTAGATCATGTAGAACCCTAATTGATTTTCATTATAGGGTGGAAGATCTATGGATTTGACCTATAACTTGTAGAGGGTTACAATCTTGTAGGAACCTAATTGTCAAAATGGTTTGAGGTAGAGGAAATACTGATAATGCCATATTAGACATGTTGAGACATATTGAAACCATATTAGATGTTGTGGAGACAACCTAGAGGAGAGTGCATCTTGATTATGTGAGCGAGGATGAAGCAATGTCACAAAACCCTAATCTAGAACCTAAAAAAGATCAAGATGAGGAAATATTGTTGAGAATTTTGTCTAGGGCACATTCAAATCCTATTGTGAAAGTTATTCTGTTTGATTAAAAATTGGATACTAATGCTAGGTTGGATTGGATCTCTAATATGGAGAAGATCTTTGAGTTTTTGAGCACTCTTGAAAATAGAAAGGTGAAGATTGTAGTCACTAGATAAAAGGTCATGTCTCACTACGATTCGAGAATTTGCAACCTGATAGGTAGAGAAGAGGAAAGAAAAAGATCAAAACATGGGTAAAGATGGTGAAAAAGGTAAAGAAGAAGTTCCTTCTTGTTGATTATCAAGTTAGTTTGTTGAGGAAGATGGAAAATCAGAGACAAAGAGACATGATTTTAAAGGAGTATACTGGGGAATTCTATAGATTAGACATCAAATCTAAACATGTAGATGATGAGGTTGAAAAAGTCACAAGGTACCTAAATGGATTGAGATATAGAATTCAAGATGAAATAAGTTTTGTGAAATTGCATAGTGTGGAGGAAGCATATCAATATGCCTTGAAAGTTGAGGAGTTCTTGACAAAGAAGCATGAACAAAGAAAGAGAGGTAGAGGTGGTAGATTCTAGAGAGGCAAAGGTAGATCATATGGAGAAAGTGATAGATTTGACAATATTGTGTGAGATAAAGGAAAATTTGAGTAGAAAAGTGAGGAGAAAGGAAAAACCAAAGTGGACAGGTGGTAATTATTATCGAGGAGGTACTAGTTCTTATCAAGGAAGTACTAGTTCTTATTGAGGAAGAGATAATTCTTATGCTAGAGGTGGTTTTCATGGTAATTTTTTCAAATGTGTCAAAGAATGGCATAGATCCTTTGAGTGTGCATACTTTGGTGAAAGTGAACAAGGTAACAAAAATATTGTGATTCAAGGAGATCTTGAAGGTTCACCAAGTGGACCTGAGGTTGGAGAAAACTTGATGGCAAGGAGAAACTTATGTAGCAAAATTGTTGATGGGGAACTTGTCTCGAGGAGAAGTCTTTTCAAAACTAAATGTAAGATGGCAAGAAAATGTTGCAAGGGATTGTTGACTATGGAAGTTCAATGAATTTAGCATCATAAGAGATGATTATAAAGTTGCAGCTACAGAGGTTGAGACTATTGGAAGATTGGAGAGATTGTTGGAAGATTGCTTGGAAGCATGAATACTAATGATATGATGATATGTTACATTAATGACTGAGTTTGTCATTGATGTCAACATAGCATGTTTGATTTCTTTTGTTGTATCTGACAGAAGAACAGTGGAAAGATTAAGTTGGTACAAATGGCTAGTTGAGCATGATAGCCACTCGAAGTTATGGGAGATACTTTAGAGTATCTGGTATATGTAGTTAATTTTGGAAGAAGAAAGGATAAGTCTAGAAGAAGTTATGTAAGTTTTGGTGATATTTGTTCTAAGATAGAGTTTATAGAGGCATGTTTTTGTAAACTTGTTATATCTCTTAGCAGAGTTGATATCTTGAGGATTGAGGTTGGTGACATGAAGAAGACATGTTGAGGATGACATGGCAAAGATCACTCATCATAATATTGCATGTACAGTAAGTTATTCAAGTTGCAAGGTAGAAGAATAAGGTTATCACTAAGTATAACATGTTCTTAATGTGGTCCTATAATAATTAATTGAGAAGGACTAACAACCAACTTAGGGAATTATTTTATGGACTTAGTATAAAGGAAGGACATTTTCCTTTATCAAAGTATCAAAGATATGTGTTAATATGATTGAATGATCAATGATAAGCAATAGAGAGTGTGAAATGCAAAGTTGAGCAGAGCAATGCAGAAGTGAAGAAAACTTCATTATCGAGTTTTTCTAAGTGATCTAAGCTTTGGTATTTCGATATGAGGTTTGTGACCTAGTCTACAAGGTCTAACAATGATTGGTCCAGTTGATAGGATAGAGGAAAGAGCATAGGAAAGAAGAAGATAACAGTAAAGTACTTGTTTGAGCAACGAGCTCTTCTTGTAGTTGAAATTACATGTTTGGGCAGTGGGCTCTTCTTGCATACATCATACCACAACTCCTAATAGGGTTGGAATCTCCTAACATGGATTCAAAGTCTCCTAATAGGGACTCGTTGTACTAAATGTTGTAATAGACTCCTAACAAGTTCCATCCTCTAACAAAGAATATTTATATTAGTACATCATCTTCTGGGCATCATTCCCACCGAGGTTTTTCTTCTAATCAAGGGTTTCCCTAGTCAACATATCTAGTGTAATTTTCTATGTGCATATTTGTATGGTTTCTACTTAATTTGGTTGAATGGTTAAGTTTGTTTAATGAAGATAAATGTTTTAATTGTTGGATAACTAATTGCCCCCCCCCCCCCCCCCTCTCAGATAGCTTGATGGACTGTTGTTTCTAACAATTGGTATCAGAGCATCAAGTCCCTGAAGAAAAAGTTTAATAACTTTGGGAGATCCATGGTGAACATGTTTACGAAAGATAGTCCAAAGTTTTATGGAAAAAACTATGTAGCTGGAAGGAAAAGATGAAGACACATTTGTTGTGTATGGGTCCAGGATATTGGATCTTGACAAAATTAGTGAAGACAATCATTGATGAAAAGGAGTTAGAAAGTTGCTCTGAGGTAGAAAGAGATATTTTCATGTGTGACATGAGAGCAAAGCAAGCACTATTGATTGCACTTCCTAAAATTGAGTACAATCAGGTAAAATCACTTTCTACTTCACATTTGATTTAGAAAGCTTTTGAAAATAGTTTTGAAGATGATGCACATTCTAAGAAGTTGAGGCTACAAAGTTGGATTTGTGTGTTTCAAGATGCTAAGATGATGGAAGATGAATATGTATGAACATATATAGACAAGATATCATAAATTACTACAGGTACTAAAGCTCAAGGAGGAACCAAAGAAGATGGTGAGATTATATGGAAGATATTGAAGACTCTAACACCACCATTTAAGTTAGCAGTTCAAATGATACAGTTGTTGATATCATGTACCAAAGATTTCACAAAGGAGACATTGCTTGGAAGAATTAAAGCTATTGAGAATGAACTTAGATAGTCCAAAGAATTGACCAGAACATAGACATCTTTTAGTACCTTGAATATTTGACCTAACCTATCAAGGAGCATGACTGCTAGAGGAGATTTTGCTAGCAGCAGCAAATCTGAGGAAGATAGAAAGATTGACAAAGCAGTAGCCCTTTTGGTTAGAAGAGAAAAAGGAGGTAAGAAAATCTTTAAATGTTGAACTTGTGATGAATATGGTCATTATGCATCTAAGTTTCCTAAAAGGGAGAAAAAGTGTAAGGGAAATCATAAACCTAGAAAAGATAGAGATTGTTTGTATGCAAATGAAGATGATGAATCTGATGAACAAGCATTAAATTCTAGTGATGATGAAATTAGATTTGTGGAAATTAAAGAAGAAATTCTAGAGAAGGTAGCTTTGGTATCACAAGTTGAGAAGAAATCTAATTGGATAATTGATAGTGGTTGTTCACATCATATTGTTGGTGATATGAACAAGTTTTTTGACTTCAAAAGTTAGGATGGAGGAATTGTCAAAGTTTGAAACAATGTTGCATGCCAAGTAAAAGGTATTGGATCTATAACTCTTGATTGTACAACTAATACTAAGGATGTATACTTTTTTGATGGTTTAAAGCACAATCTTTTGAGTGTTGGACAACTAGTAGTCAAAGGTTATCAATTATAGTTCACAAAAAAGACATGCATGATCAACGATAAAAATGGAAAGGTTATTTGAATAGGAACCAGATCTAGAGGTAATGTATTTCAGTTGAATCCTACTAAAATGACATGTTTGGTTATAAAGGTAGATGACAGTTGGTTATGGCATAAGAGATTTTGTCACATAAACTTTGATATTATTGTGAGAACAAGTAGAATGTTTGTTGTTAGAGATTTGCTAAAGATTGTAAAGCCTACTAACACAATTTACAAGGAATGTGTTTTGAAAAAGCTTAACAGAACTTCTTTTCCCAACAAGAAGTTTACCACTATAGCAAAGTTAGAGATTTTACAAACAGATTTTAGTCGTCCTACAAAGACTAAAGGATTCTATGGTAAAAAGGTATTTTATGATTCTAGTTGATGATTTTTCTAGAATGATGTGGGTTGCATTTCTTAAAGAGAAATCTAAGGCATTTGACAAGTTTAAGATATTCAAGAATAGATTTGAGAATGAATCTCGTGTAAAGATTAAATGTTTGATATTAGAGGAGGAGAATTTACTTCAAATGAGTTTCACATGTTTTGTGAAGAAAATGGAATTAAAAGATAGCTATTAGCTTCGAGAAACCTTGAACAGAATGGCATTGTAGAGAGAAGGAATAAGTCTATTATAGAAGCTGCAAGAGCTATGTTAGCAGAAAATGATGTATGCAAGACATTTTGGAGAGAAGCTGTGAAAACAATAGTCTACATTATGAACAAAGTGCAATTCAGGTAGGACACAAACAAGACACCTTATAAATTGTGGTTTGGTCACTCACCTATAGTTAAGTATTTCAAAATATTTGGAAGTAAGTGTTACATAAAGAGAGATGATGACATCGGCAAGTTTGATGCTAGAAGTGATGAAGGTATGTTTCTTGGTTATTCATTGAAAAGCAAGGCTTATAGATGTTATAATCAAAGAACTAAGACTATTATGGAAAGTGAAAATGTGAGAATTGATGAAAAATTCATAATACAAGAGAGAATAGTTTATTACAATTCAAATGATGATGTTGTTAGTAAGCAAAGAAATGATGAGGTATTTCTTGAGACTAACAATGATGTGTATAATGAAGGAGAGAAAAGGCAGAAACAATGATTGAAACCTTTAGTAGAGCCAAGAGTTGAGATAACAACTCCTACTTTAGGAAAGAACATGATAAAGAATCACCCATCTGAATAGATTATCAAAAGAAAAGATAAAGGTGTGATGAAAAGGAGCAGAGTGAATGAAGAACTATGCTTGATATCTCAAGTTGAGCCTAATAATGTAGATGAAGCATGTAAAGATGAGTATTGGAAGTAAGCTATGAAAGAGGAATTGGATCAGACAGAAAAGAATGACACATGGGAATTGGTCCCTAGACCAGCAGACAAGAATGTGATAGGAACTAAAGGGGTATTCAAGAACAAGATGAATGAGCAAGGAGAAGTTGTAAGAAACAAATCAAGATTGGTGTGTAAAAGTTACTCACATCAAGAAGGAATAGATGATGAGGAGACTTATGCTCCAGTGGCTAGAATAGAAGTAGTAAGATTATTCTTAGCCTATGTAGCATAGAAGAAATTCAAAGTATATCATATGGATGTCAAGTCAACAATTATGAATACAGAACTTGGAAGAGGTATACATTGACTAGCTTGAAGGATGTCCTTTGAAAAATGACAAGAACATAGTATGCAAACTGAGGAAAGAATTGTATGGATTGAAGCAAGCACCTAGAACCTGTTATGTGAGGTAGGAAAAGCATTTGACAAAGGTTAGATATAGCAAAGATATGATAGATAGTAATTTGTATTGGAAAGAAACTAATGGTGGGTTGATGATTTTGGTAATATCTGTTGATGACATTATATTTGGAGGTAATGATGAAGAAAGTAAGAAGTTTGTAGAAGAAATGAAGAAAGAATTTGAAATGAGTATGATAGGAGAGATGAAATATTTCCTAGGATTGTAGATTGTATAGATAAAGAAGGAATCTTTATTTCCTAGACTAAGCACTTGAAGTATTTATTGAAAAGGTTTGATTTGGAAACATGTAAACCTATGGAACACCTATGGTAATTGGACACAAGTTATCTACTAAGGATGAGACACCTACTATTGAGTAGAAGAAGTACAGATCTATGATTAGACATTTGCAATACTTGACTCACACAAGGTTGGATATAGAAAATGTAGTTGGAATTGTTGCAAGATTCCAGGCTAATCCAAGAGAAGCACATTATGTAGTAGTGAAAAGGATATTTAGATATCTAGAGGGAACATTTGAGGTTGGATTATGGTATGAAAAATCTAATGATTTTACTCTAAGTGCTTATACGGATGTAGATTGGGAAGGTTGTATGGATGATAGAAAGAGCACTAGTGGGGGAGACTTCTTTCTCGAAGGAAGATTAGTTTCTTGGTTAAGGAAGAAGCATGATTGTGCATTTCAAAGTACAATAGAAGCAGACTATGTTGTAGTAGCAAATAATTGCAATCAAGTTATTTGGATAAAGTAGATGTTGAAGGATATAAGGATAGAAATCAGTGACCCTGTTGTTATACATTGTGACAATACAAGCACGGTAAACATGTTTAAGAATCTAGTATTGCATTCAAGGACTAAGCACATTTCTATTAAGTATCATATGTTGAGAGAAAAAGTTGTAGAAAAGGAAATTAGATTAGACTATGTGAGCAGTAAAGAGCATATTGTAGATGTATTCACTAAGCCTCTTCTGAAAGAGACTTCTGAGTATTTGCAAGGTATGCTTGGGGTTATGCCCCTTCCTACATCAGAATAGAAAATTCAAGAGTGCATCAGTCCAGGGTAACAGAGCACCATTGTTTTTTTGGACTAGATGTTGATGCTTCCTGTATGGGGGAGTATATGTGATGGATAGAGTCATATAGGACTCTTATTTATTTATTTTGAACAATGTCTTTTGACACTTGAGCTAGTAAGTATCAATTGTTGTAGAGTTTGATATAGAGATGTTGGTTGTAGAAACCTTTGATATTGATGTCAATAGGGGAGAAGTTTAGCATGAAAAACCTTATGTTAAATGGGGGAGAAGTATTGCATGAAAAAGAGAAGTTTGGCATGAATTTGTAATGATAGTTTGGTATAGAGGACATTAAGGTATATCAATGGAGGAGTATGATTGATGAAAAGGATTTGAAGATTGACAGTCTTTTGTTTGTATTCTTGGAACTAGATATTTTTCATCTATGTTTCCATCAATGCCAAAGGGGGAGATTGTTGGAAGATAAGAGACATTGTTGGAAGACTGGTTGGAAGCATGAATACTGATGATATGATGATATATTGCATTTATGATTGAGTTTTTCATTGATGTCAACATAACATGTTTGATGTCTTCTATGGTATCTGACAGAAGAATAGTGGAAAGATTAAGTTGGTACAAATGGCTAGTAAAGCATGATAACCACCCAAAATTTTGGGAGATACTTCGGACTATCTAGTATATGTAGTTAACATCAAAAGTAGAAAGGATAAGTCTACAAGAAGTTATGTTATTTTTGGTGATGTTTGTTCTGAGATAGAGTTTATAGAGGCATGTTCTAGTAAACTTGTTATATCTCTTAGTAGATTTGATATCTTGAGGATCAAGGTTGATGACATGAAGAAGACATGTTGAGGATGATGTGGCTAAGCTCGCTCATCATAATATTGTTTGTATGGAAATTTATTCAAGTTGCAAGGTGGAAGATTAAGGTTATCACTAAGTGTAACATGTTCTTAATGTGGTCCTATAATAATTAATTGAGAAGGATTAACATCCAACTCAGGGAATTATTTTATGAACTTTGTATAAAGGAAGGACATTTTCCTTTATTATGGTACCAAAGATATGTGTTGATATGATTGAATGATTGATGATAAGCAATAGAGAGAGTGGAATGAAAAGTTGAGCAAAGAAGTATGGAAGTGAAGGAAACTTCATTGCCGAGCATTTGCTGAGTGATGCAAGCTTTGGTATTTGGATTTGAGGTTTGTGACCTAATCTACAAGGTTTGACAATGATTGGTCTAGTTAATATGATAGAGGAAAGGATGGAGGAAAGAAGAAGATTACCAGTAAATTACTTGTTTGAGAAGTGAGCTCTTCTTGTAGTTGAAATTGCATGTTTGGGTAGTGGGCTCTTCTTGCATACATTATACCACAACTCCTAATAGGGTTTTGCACAACTCCTAATAGGGATTCAAAGTCTCCTAATAGGGACTCATTGTACTAAATGTTGTAATAGACTCCTAACAAGGTCCATCCTCTAACAAGGAATATTTATATTAATACATCATCTTGTGGGCATCATTCCCACCATAGTTTTCCCTCTAATCAAGGGTTTCCCTAGTCAACATATATGGTGTAATTGTCTATGTGCATCTTTCTATGGTTGTTTTTTACTTTGGTTGAATGCTTAAGTTTTTTTAACAAAGATAAATGTTTTAATTATTGGATAACTGATTCACCCCCCAGCCCCCCCCAGATATCTTGGTGGACTATTTTTTCTAACAGAGACACCCTAAACCCTATCATGTGTCATGGATCAAGGATGAGCATAAGTTATTGGTAAGTGAGTAATGTGTTGTGAAATTCAAGTTTTGATACTACTTTGATGAAGTTTTGTGTGATATTATGCCTATGGATTGTTGTCAAATTCTTTTGGGTAGACCTTGGCAGTATGATAGAAATATTGTGCATGATGGTAGATTGAATCAATATACTATTTGGGTGAATGGAGAGAAGAAAACATTGTTTCCTTTGATTGAAGTTCCTAATGAAGTAAATTGTACTATTGTTAGAGTTTGTATGGTCAATGCAAAACAAGTTGAAAAGGAGATGAAAAAGAACTAAGTTTGTTTTGCTATAATCCCCAAAGGGACAAGTTGTGGTAGTAATGGCCAAGTGATAGAAGATAGTAAAGTTTGAGTGATAGAAGAGAGTAAAGGTTGAGTAACAAAAGATAGTAGAGGCCAAGAAAAAATAGAATTTGAGTGTTAGTTGAGTGCTAGCATAAATTAAAAACTTGTTGAATGAGTACAAGGAAATTTTTGCAAAGGATATACCCGATGGTTTACCACTAGTAAGAAGTATAAGTCATTGTATGGATCTAATTCCTAAATTTAGTTTTATGAATAAATAACCATATAGATTAACACCTGCTACGAATGAAGAACTTAACAAACCAGTGCATGAGTTATTATAGAAAGGTTTGATTAGAGAAAGCTTGAGTCCATGTGTTGTACTTACTATATTTGCACCTAAGAAGAATGGAGAATAGAGAATGTGTATTAATTCCAGAGCTATTTACAAGATAATAATAAAATATAAGTTTCCTATGTCAAGGATGGATGACATAATAGATTGTTTGAGTGGAGCAAAGTATTTTACCAAGATTTATTTGAAGAGTGGTTATCATCATACTAGATTCAGAGAAGGTGATGAGTGGAAGACTACTTTGAAGACAAAAGATGGTTTGTATGAGTTGTTGGTTATGCCTTTTGGTTGGACTAATGCACCTAGTGCTTTAATGAGGTTGATGAATGAGGTCCTAAAGAGATTCTTGGGAAAATTTGTGATTATTTCTTTGGATGATATCCTGATATTTAGTTCCACTAAAGAAGAACATCTTGAGCATATTAGACAAGTGTTGCAGAGATTGAAAGAGGAGAAGTTATTGATTAATTTAGAAAAGTGTTCCTTTGTGGAAGAGGATATTGTGTATTTGGGATTTTTGATTTTAGATTATGGTTTGAGAATGGATCCTAAGAAAGTTAAAGTGATTTTGGAGTGGTCTACACCTAAGAATGTGGTCAACGTAAGATCATTTCTTGGTTTGGCTAGTTTCTACAAAAAGTTTATAAAGAATTTCAGTTGTGTTTGTAATGCCATGAGTGAGACTATGTGAGGAGATAAAAGGGACTTCAAATGGACACATGGAGCTGAAAAGAGTTGTGAGACTTTGAAACAATAGGTTGTTGAGATACCTGTATTGGCTTTATCTAATTTCAATAAGGTATTTTAAGTTGAATGTGATGCTAGTGGTAGTGTAATAGTAGTTCTATTAACTCAAGAAGGTAAACCTATTGTTTTCTTTAGTGAAAAGTTGAATGATGCTAAAAAGAAGTATTTTTTGTATGATATAGAGTTCTATGATATTTATCAAGCCTTGAAGAAGTGGAGATATTATTTGATTCCTACAAAGTTCATGATATTTGTTGATCATAAAGGTTTACACTATTTGGGAAGTCAGCAAAAGATGAATCAAAGACATATGAAGGGGGTTGAATATTTTCAAGGTTTCATGTTTGTAATAAAGCATATAAAAGTGGAGTCACTAACTGAGTGACAAATGCATTGAGCAAAAGATGTTCTTTGTTGACTAAGTTGTAGGTTGAATTTCTTGGTTTTGATGAGATGAAGGAGTTGTATGATATTGACCATAATTTTTCTAAGGTTTGGAGAGAGTGCAAAGAACCATATCTATCAGATCAATCGAGCAAGTATGATGAGTATTTCATTCAAGAATTTATGTTATTCAAAAGAATTCAGTTGTGTATACCAAGAAGTTCTATGAGAGTTAATTTGATTAAGAAAAAAATATTGTGGTGGATTGGTTGGACATTTTGGCATTGATAAGACATTGAGTTTTCTTAAGGATAAGTATTATTGGCTACATATGTATAAGGATGTTCATAATTTTGTAAGTAGTTGTGAAATGTTTCAAGTTGCAAAATTAGAAAGTTAGAATACTAAATTGTATACACCTATTTTGTTCCTGAGAAAACTTGGAGTGACATCAGTATGGATTTTGTTCTTGGATTAGCTAAGACAATAAGAGATTATGATTTCATATTTATTGTTGTGGATAGATTTTCCAAGATAGCATATTTCATACCATGTAATAACACATTAGATGTGCATGTTGCTGAGATTTTATTCAAAGAGATTGTTAGATTGCATAGATTATTGATCTTGACAAAGACAACAAATTTGTTGGTTCCTTTTGGGGAACTTTTTAGAAGAATATGTATCCTGAGTTTAGGTTTAGTTCTACAATCAATCCATGTATAGATGGGCATACAGAGGTTGTAAGTAAAATCTTGGGTAATTTTTTGAGATGTTTAGTTGGAGATAAGCTAAGTAATTGGGATATGGTATTGACACAAGATGGGTTTGCATATAATAATTCTGTGAATAGGACTACTAGAGAAACACCTTTTAAGATTGTTACTAGAATGTAGCCTAGATGAGTATCAAATTTGAGGGATATTTTTGGTGAAAAGAAGAGAAGTGTTGAAGGGGAAGTATTTGATAATTTTATGAAGTCTTTGCATGATGAAGTGAAGTTGAGATCAGAACAAAGTAATTAGAAATATAAGCAGAATGATGAGAATTCTAAGAGACATCATGTTTTTGAAGTTGGTGATGAGGTGATAGTTCATTTTAATAAAGGTAGATTTCCTATTGGAACATATGGTGAGATGAAAATGAAAAATTTTGGTCCTTGTAGACTTTTGAGGAAGTTTGATAGTAGTAATGCTTGTGAAGTTGAGTTACCTGATAACATGGATATATTTCCTATATTCAATGTTGTTGATTTGCATAAGTATCATGAGTTAGATGATGAAGTTGTTATACCATATGATTATCCTAAGAAGTAGATTGAATAGATTGAACATATATTGGATTGGAGAGTTGGTAAAAACACAAGAGGAAAAGATTACTATGAATATATGGTGAAGTGGAAGAATAGACTAGTTGAAGATGCTACACAAATTTCTCAATTAGAGTTGGATTCAACTTGAGTTATGACATCTCAATAATTCAAGAGAATCATTTCTTTCAACCTTGATTGTCTTATGTAGGAGCATCCTAGGTTTCCTTTCTATCATAATCATATTTTCTCATTTTGTCTGTTAGTTCCAAGTTGCAGATAGTATTGAGTTCAATGTTGGTCGAGTTATTCAATATTGGTTGAGTTGTTGCTTTGGTGACCAAGTGTTCCTTCATGTGTCGAGTGAACTTGATGTTTTTTGATGCTCAATTCCTTCTTTGACCTTCTCTTATGAAATGATCTAGAATATTTTGTAAGCCATCTTAACAAGTATAAATAGGGGTGTCTAGGCTTAGGTTAAGTAGTGCAAAGTCAAGGGAGCTAGAAGAGTTAGAATGAAGGATCTATGAAAAATTCTAAGTCTAGAATTTTGTAAATCTTATTGGTTGCAACATAGAAGACCTCACAGTCAGCCATGTATGCAAAAAAATTGATGAATTAATAAATTACTTGTGGTTCTTTCTCTCCTTGGTATTGTTCTTCATGTTGTTTACTTCCGTAGTGTTTAATTTACAGGACGATTGGACTGTTAGGTGTTCCTTTGGCTCTAATTTTCCCATCCATACTTCTGTAACCTAGGAGCATGTCCAACTTTCTACAAACCTATCGATCAATTTTATTATGGTCAACTTGTACCTAAAAGCTTGGAATTTTCAAATTTTTCTGAGTTTTTTGTCCTGATTAAAGAACCATAATTAGAATCACAGTCACAATTCTAGATCCATAGTTTTTAGAATGAAAAAAAATCTTCTCTTGCATATTCCATACTAAGTTTTTCACACTTCTTTTTATCTCTTAGTATAGACCTATTTCCATATCTTAATTGTGCTAATTGCATACATATAACACTTAGATCTATTATACTCTTGTCATTTAATCAATTGATTCAATTTACACTCACATTACACATCATAAAGTTAATTAATATTTTATGAAAGAGGACTTTCTTGCATACTTCCTTGATATAATTAAGGTTTAATATTGATATCCCTTTGAATCCTACTTGAGTTTTGCTAATCTAACTAGGGCTATATTGAGAGTTATGTTTGGAAGTCCCTCTTTCTCTTGTATTTGAAAATTAGTGTGAAGTGGGAACCCTATATTCACATATCTTATTAAGTGCTTCCATTTCACCATTAAACACATCATAAATCATGACTAAGATGATTTAAAATATATAAAGGAAAACCAATAAAACTAGATGACACTTTCTCAATCAACACTAAGATTATGCATTGGGAATAATAAAAAATAGACCAAAAGCAAGGTAAGACTAATGAAATTACAAGGAAGAATATATTTGATGTTGCATAAAATTGGCATGTCTAACATTGTATAAAATCTAAACACCTTCATATAGTGAAATAGACAACTTTAGTTTGGGAGACACCCTATGATCACAATAATCTCTAAATTTCTACAAGTTGAATCCTCACATTGTTAGCTTCGCTCTATTTTTTGTAATATTGACCTAATTTATATGAGTGATTTAAAATTGACGAAAATATTTGTATTGATTATAGAAATTTGCAACCTATTTTTCCTTTATCTTTGGTATTTGCTTGGATATAAGGACATATGTTATTAAAAACTACCATGGGAAGATTGTCGAGTCATAAACATCATAGCCTCCTACTTTAATATATTATTTATTATATATATTAAATTATATATGTATTATATATTATTTTATATAACATATATATATGTATGTATGTATGTGTATATTTATTTATTTATTTATTTATTTATTTTTATATATATGTATATATAATTTATCTTCTCAACAAAGTTGAAGCAAGTATAACGAAAGTCATGAATAATTATCAACAAAGAATAGAGATTGAGGAAGGAACTTTTATCGATTGGGATTGTGAAATGAAGAAAAATTTGAACAAACTAATTAATCCCCCATGAATTTATAAGAATTAGAACCCTAGAGCAAGAATTGAGTGCAAATGGGAGCCTCCTCCAAAAGGTTGGTATAAATTAAATTTTGATCGAACTTCTAAGGGAAACCCCAGAAAAGCTGGAATAAGATGCATAATCAATTTAGACTTTGGCAAATGGGTCATTAAAGGGGCCAAAGTGATGAGTATCATCACTAACAATTTAGCAGAGTTAGAAGCCCTCCAAGAAGGGCTTTAACTAAGTTTAAATTTAGGGATCAAGAAACTTACTATAGAGGGAGACTCCCAAATTGTTCTTAATGCTTTAAGGAAAAGGGAAACTCCTATTGGGGTTCTTAATTTGAAACTAGAAGAGGTATTAAAATTATTAGATTTATTAGAAGACACTAAAACTCAATATATTTACAGAGAAGGAAATAAGAAAGTAGATCTCCTAGCAAATAAGGGTGTGGAAGGAGAGGATATTACTCTTCGACCAGTGAGCTAAATCATTGTTTGGTAGGGTCCAATATTTTTATGCAACAAAGGAGTGGTTCAATAAAAATAGGGCGTTGATAATTCTAGACTCTTTGTTTACCCTCCTACTCCTTTTATTTTTTCCTATTGACTCTTTTGGTTCAAGTTCCTCAATAAATACACATGTTTCATATGTAATCTATATATTTTTGATATTACATTAAAGGAAGACTATGATGTTATTTGATATCTAACTTGCCTTAGAAGGAAAGCAAAAATTGTTTCTTGTAGGACATTGATAGGTTTGTTTTTCCCATCTCCTTATGTTCTCCCCACCTCTCATCTGCAGATTTCTGAGGTGCAAGTTGCTCAATTTGCTTCTTGATCCCTCCTTCGAAATTCTTCTCTTTGTAATACCAAAAGAGGAAGGTTGTAATATTTGAAATATAATTGAACAATATTAAATAGTTTTAAAGCTGATATTTTGTAAACTAGGGTATGCCCCTTTTATTTTTGTAATAATACAGGACTTCGGTCCCAGACAAGAATGGAGGTTTTCTTCTTTATTCTTTCCTACCAATGCCCATATGAACGGAGGTGTTGTAAGATGATTTCTATTAATTAATATATAAATTAATGGCTTCGACCTTTTACCGATCAAAATATATCTATATATAATTTAATATATATAATAATTAATATATATTTCATATTTAATTTATATTTAATTTTATATATAAATAATTAATATATATTTCATATTTAATTTATATTTAATTTTGTGTGTATATATATAATTTAATAGGTTTAATAATGATGTTTTCATTTAATAAATATATTATAAGGTAAGATTTATATAATATAAATATTATTATTTACTTTGAATGCAATTTGATATCAATTTAATTTAGATTTTGATGCACAAGACTAATAACAAATTATACATCATGAGATTTCATCTTCTATTGGAATAGTGATGAACGTTCAAAAAATTTGGTTAATTCTATTAATATTTAAATAAAGTTTTTTCTAAAGCATTATTATTGAAACATGGAGAAAAAATGATAGACTTCATAAGTGATCCTTGGTGTGTTATAACATGAACACAATTTTAGTCAATTGTAGTCTTTAGTTAGTGAATTTTGAAAATAAGAAACTGGAAATCGAAACAAGTTTTTTTAAGCATCCAACGTGAACTATCAGCTTGTAAAATGTAAACATTCAAAACATTTATCATTATAGTAGCAATTCAATTTAGCTAAGTGATCAGTTAACCTAGTTTTAAATTGATTAGGAAAAAAAATCTGTTAGTATGTTTTGTCCAAATTTTGGGCATGATAGTCTCCTACTTTAATGCATTTGATTAAATTGGCTTCACAATTATCAAGGGCAATTCCCAGTCAATCATCAAAGAATGTCAAAGACAACACCTAGTCATGTAAGCATCCTAGATGAACACAATATAGATTAAGGTCCTTTTAGTAATCCAAAATAAAATGTTTGAGGTTTAAAATAAGTATTGTATAGGTTTAATAATGTCTCATTTGATTGTTTTTTTTATAGGTAATGGATCAAAGCCTAGATTGATTGTTATTATTTGATATAATTAATTATTATCATGTATTAAGCTTAAGTAGACTCGAACCCAAGACTCCAACATAAAAAACTCACAGAAAACTATTTCATTGTCAATAAGCAATTATATCAAGCTATACTATTAAACAGAGAGAAAACTTAAAATAAGGGACACAAGTGTCAAAGTCCTCGCCTATAATGGGATTAGGGTAACATATGGTGAGTTGAGGTTATGGTTTAGAAATTTAGATTTCATGGAAATGTCTGAATTGGTAAAGTGAGAAAATTAGTTTTTTTGCAACTTGTGCACTTGAAGTGATCAATTCACTTACTTGAAAAGATAGAAAGATATTTTGAAGGTGCCTTTTGTTACAAATTTTGACATGGCATTGGTGTTCATGTAAACTCATGGATCCTGTTTCTTCTAAGCATTCCATGATTGCTTAATGGTTGTAGAGGCTTTAAGATTTTTACTAGTTTATGATTACATAACTACCACATCTTTGAAATCATCAAAAAAATTCATATAAAAATTGTAGCATTTGTCCAAAAATAACTTAAAATGCTAAAGAGACTCCAAATACCTCTTGCACTTGTTTTTTTATTACTATTGAAATGTTGGGTGAGATTGAACAATTTTATAAATAATTGTGAATGCTAAATGGAATCTAGTAAAATTCATAAATATAATATATTTTAATAATGAATTTAAGATTAAAATAAATTCATTTCAAAATGATTATGTGTTCAAGATGCCTAAGATTATAGTGTTAGTTTAAAATGTAAATAAATAAATATATTGATTTATTTGAGTTAACTTTTTATTCAATTCCATTTTAATTAGACTCTTTGTTGTTAAATGAATATTTAAAAAATATAAATTATTTAACCCTCTTAAATACAATTTAAACTAAAAGAAAAATTCCTCTAATTTAAATATTACTAATACTCTTAAAATAAATATCTTATCCTAAATTTATTAAGAAAATTAATATTAAATGTAATATATTCAAGCAATATAAGAAAATATCAAATTCATTGTCACAATCAATTGATATACTATTTTTAACGATTTTAAAATATATGTCAACTATTGTATCCAATAAAATAATCCTTGCATTAAAATATTTTTCTTCCATTATCGTTTAGTGGAAACCATAAATTATATTAAGTTGCAATTAAATATTTCTATTTGAACATTTGAAATGTTCACATGTTGAAATTTGCCTGAGATGGAAGTGGAATCCACTTGACAATTATACACAAGAATTCATTTTTGAGTTTAAGAAATCCATATATATTGGAAAGATTACTTCACATAGTCATTGCCAATGTATTTCAAATTCACATGTAAGGATTATGTCATAGACTCATATGAGTTTTCATGAATTCATTTCACCATCTCTATTTCAAAAATATTTTAATTACTTTAAATTTTCAAATGATAAAGAAAGTGTTAGCCATTTCTTATTTAATTATTAAGACTACACTAGCAAAAATACACATCAAGAAATTTTGTCGTTTTCTTTTTAAGGCTATCATTTTAAAAGTTCTCCTGATTAAAAGGAAAAATGAATCCTAAATTTTTGCCTCATTTCAAAATTATAATGAGAGATTTTAATGTTGATAGTGTTGGTGAAATATTGAGTGCTAGGAGGAAGGGCAGGTGGAATCATTGATGAAACGTGGCATTCTGGTAGATAGATGGTGTGATCTGTTATGCCTCAATTTTGTAGTCATGTGACCACATGGAATGGAAAATATATAATGCGATAAAATCAACCAAACTCTTGTTACATTATTTCTATAGATATTAGTTATATTTGGGAGTTATTAGTTAATGGTTTGTCTTCCTGTATTTTGTGATTTAGAACTTGACTCTTAGAGTGCCCAATGGTAAATGGAAACCAAAGCAGCTAACAATAGAATGGTTCAATGTAGTAATATATCAAATACCCATGAATTGAAAGTTACAGGTCCCTTTTAAA
This sequence comes from Cupressus sempervirens, assembly GCA_028749045.1. Classification (NCBI taxonomy): domain Eukaryota; kingdom Viridiplantae; phylum Streptophyta; class Pinopsida; order Cupressales; family Cupressaceae; genus Cupressus; species Cupressus sempervirens. The sequence goes on along the minus strand of CM053788.1, from coordinate 581,569,297 downwards.
TGCAAGATTTGCAATAAATTTTGTTTTTAAGTTTTAGGGATATGCTCTTAACCAGAAAGCAAAAGAGGTGAACAACTAGATTGTTTAACACTTCAATCAATCTAGGCAATTTTCACAGTTAGACTAACACCTAAAATACAACCTATTCCAACTTGGATGCAATATTGAAAAGCATGCAAGACTACCTACAATGGAAAGAGAGAGGAAAGGATGACTAATTGGGCAATTCTCGGATTGCTAAAATAACTGAGTTTTGACAATACTCAGATTGTCCCCTTTTCAGCTACTTTATTAAATGAATTCTAAACTCCTCATACACATGATATAACACACATGAACTAAAGTGCATAACATGAGGGGAAAATAATAATAATTATCTCGAGGAAAGTAAGCATAAAATCTATTGAGAAGAAAGAAATAAAACCAAGTTCACTTGAAATCTTTTCAATTTTTAGTTACAATACATTCATCTGAAACATTATACAACAACTAAATGAAAAACAAAATTAAAACATAGACTTAGATTCACACAAAGTAGTCCTAGCTACAGTGGTTTACCCACAATATAATTTTGTTGACCTTATTAACGTCTCAAAAAAAAGTTACATATATAGGCCTCTTCAAAATGGCCAATTACATTCGATGATTGCAATGCGAAGCATCTCTAAATGGAGAAAGCTAAAAATAGGACTTGACTAAATCATCGTCCATTATAGAGTCTAAGCCTACTAAGGAAATGCCAAAGGTGGCTACAAAAAATGAGAGAGAAGAGAGAGAATGACATATGTCCAAGAGAATATCAGAGCATCATGCTTTCTTTGGAGTCATTTCCTTAGCTCTATAAGCCTTCATTGCATTTGTTGCTTGATCCAATTCATCGACACTAAGGATTATGATGTTATCAGCTCAAATCATCTAGTAGTCATACATATTTATCAACTCATCCATGCTAGTGATCTTCAATTTGGAACTTTTTTGGTGCTCGCCTTAGGATGGAATCCATTGATGAAATTTCCTAGATCTTTGACATCTAAAAGTTGATTGGATCAGTGGCCTCATCAAAAAATGCTAGGAATTTAGCTATCATTTGCTTAATGTCTACCAATCAACCATTGTTGGGTACATAAGATTTTATATGGAACACTTTTCAGTATTCAAAAAGCTTCTTCATGTACATCTTTAAACTCATTTCCAAATCTTATTGAGCTATCCACTATGAACTATAAAGATTGTTTCTAATGAAACAATGGCTCTTGGCCTATTTTGAGGATCCTGTGGGAGATGAAAACATTGGTCTTCATATCAATCACCTCTTGCAATAGTGTCAATTGCTCAGTTAATCTTTCTGATGTGTTGTGCATGGTAGTTTGATGACTAGAAATTGTCTCTCTCAAATTGTCAACATCTAAAGTAGATTTCCCAAATTCTCGATGAGTGGGGAACCTTGTGCCTTCATCTAATCAATCCATGATCTACCAATTTGACCAAATTATCTTTCTTGTTGTAGCTTTAAAAGTAAGTTATATTTCTCTTCTTCATTTAGATCAAAAGTGTTGGATGAAGTGCTTAGAAGTGCAATTTTGATGTAGTCCATTAGTTCTTTCTTTGAGTCCTTGAGTTCCTCTTTCTCTGCCCTCAATCCCTCTAGTCTATCTTCTATAATTTCATTGGTACACTTCCATATATTAACCATGGAATCATGGACCAGAATACCAATGTCTACCATTCTAAGTTGAAAATCATTGACAGTGAGCTCATGGAACTTGCCCTCCTTCTGAGGATCAACTATCTCCATCACCATGTGACCAGTAGAGGGGTCAGTGGTCAATACTGCTATGGACTTCTACTTCTTTGTCTTTTTTGATTGCAGCTAAGAATAAGTTTCCTATGTGATGAGGTCTTTGGATGGGGTGGCATCCTCATATATATGCTTCTTTCAATCAATGGTCTCCTCCAACCATGACATAGTTGAGAGGACATTGATCGCTGATTGCAAGTTAGTGGGATCAAAGAGATTCCTTTCTACTAGGGGAGTTTTCTTGCTCTGAGAAATAGTGGGGAAAGTAGAAGCTTTGGTTACTAATAGGGCCAAGGTATTCCCTTGCTAGGATGCATCCTGTTCTTGACCATCCATGGGGTTGATATCACCATCAAGATTGATGACCTAAATAGGGGAGGAAGGTTTGACCAGAAACCTTTCTTTTTTCCTACTCTTTTTCCTTCTCCTTGCCCTTCTCCTTCTCCCTAAATTTTTCTATATTTGGAAGAGATCCTCCTCCACAAGTAGGGGTTATTAGAACATTCTTCTCTAGAGGTTGATCTCAGCCTTGGCCAATTGACTGGGCCAAGCTAATAGATGTTGAAGTGGCAGCAGTAGTGGAGGTCATTATAGTTGATTAATTAGTTCTAGAGGCCACTCCACTAGCGAAGCCTGTGCTTCACGTTATTTTCTTCCTTTCTCTGGTCCACTCCACCCATTTTTCTGTTCTCTTAATAATTTTTTCCATAAGGACCTCCATTTTATAGATGACAAGACCTATAGGTGGGATAGACATAATGGGAGTTCCTTTAACATGATCGTAAGATGAAGGAAATATATAGGAGCCATCATCTACAAGATCAAAAACATCAGTAGAGTCATTATACAATTTTATTTCATCAATTTTCATCTAGGACAAATACTTCTCCCAAGTTTGATATTCGTTGAGAAATTCAACCCAAAAATTTTCAATGTCTAGACATGTCTATGGGTGTATCCCAGCTTCAATTGATCTCTCACAAAGTTGACAAGGGTCATATTGAGGCCTAATTACCTCATAATCAATCAACTTGATCTTACTCTCATAACTTTTAGCTAGATTTTGATCATTGGATCTAGAGGCACAAAAATAGGGTCCAACCACTATTGGGAAGGGAATCTTGGCTATCTTCTATACATTTGAACACAAGGTGTTCACTTCTAGTATTTTCCAACACAGCTCGACAAGAACAATCTTGTCCTCAGGGTACTTCAGAAGCCTTTTGGGAAAACCATCAAAAGCATCGATCCATAGGTAGGAGAAACTTGGGAATTGGATGAAAGAGAATTTGAATTGGCTAATAGTTGAAATTTCTTCAGGTGAGAATCTTTGACTGTTGCAGCCTTGCAATTCCCAACACAATCTCATAGTGAAGGTATTATTCACTTTCACATACTCCTCAAAGCTCCTCTACAGCTGAAAGTGTGGGTAGAATTCATACACCTTTGTATTTTCATCATAGTCTTCAGTCCTAGAAAGACCTAGCCATAGGTAATGCGTAGCCAAGGCATAGATTAAATATGAAGACATGTAAAATTGCTTGAATCCCTTAGCTAAATTCAACCATGAGGAAAGCTCATCACATATGATCTCAGCCTAGTCGATATGTAGTCCTTCGGTAGATATGGCTTGTACAAGGAAGAAGTAATGCTCAATAAATTCTAGAATTTCTTCTTTTCCTTTCAATCTTAGTAGCAGTGCCATGATATCAATAATCTCCCTTTTCAAGTTGGTTCTAAAAAGAGTCTTTAGCATTTTTCTCTTCTCTGAGCGAGGTGTTTGGAACCAAGTCCTCTACATATCTTCTCTTCTCAAAGTTTTATTTTCATTAACTATGGATGCAAAGGAGCTAAAATCAATATCACAATATTCCTCCTTCACTAGCACATTGAATGCAGATTGCATCAAGGCCTTGTTTATTAAGAGAAGTATAGATTGATTAGGACAAAAGATTTGATCTGTCTCTAGATTATATCTTTTGATGCATTCTCTGAATAGATCTAGAGCTTGCATGACCATGGGAAATATGATAGCTTCCACCAATCTATGGGTAATCAAGTGGATGGACTAAGAATTAAGTCTTCTGTGAAGATCACCTATATCATATAACTTGAATGAAGTATCAATAAGATCCTCTAATTCAGTTTCCAAGCCTATAAGTTTATCATTACCTACTTCTTTGATTTCCATTTTTTGTGATTTTAAGGGGATACAATGCTCGATAAATAGCCATTTAACACAATGAGGAAATAATTTTGAGGCAATTCTAATGAAATAAATGCAAAAATCTAAACATTGGCACTGCAAGAATGAAATTAAGCCTGACCAATGATCATAATGGTATATTTGCAATAAATTTGATAATCAATGACTATTTAAAACTTTATGTTTCTATCACATAATGATTCATAAATCTGAAAGCCATATTACTTCACTCTAAGTGAAGTAGTATGGTGAAAATCCACTTAACAAAACAAGGTTTTTAGTTTAAGGAAAAGCGCCTTGTTTACTTAAGGATCTGGAAGAAGGATTCATATGATAACTCAATAGATGTTGAGGAGAGAGAACAAATCCATCTTCCTGTAATCTTATATTTCCTTTGATTCGAGATCATAGTGTGAGGGATGATCCTTCGATACCTTGAGCACTTCATCTTCTTATTCTACGCATTGAGCATTCAACACTTGATTTTGTTTATGTCAAGGTTGCACCTCTACAACTAACTTTATTGGAGGCATCTTTTGGGCATCTCCATAGAATATTCTCATATTATAGTCACTTAGCTCTTTATTTTTCAAAAAAACTTTGGAGAAGTAGCATTCTATATTCCCTTAGATAGAAAACCCCTCTGAGAGTAGTGCATTCTAGAGGAAGAAACACTTTGAAGAATTTTCCTTTTGATATGATCAAATATCTTGAAATGAGGTTTTCAGCTGCATGGATTTATCATTGTGGACTTAGATTAATTTGTTTTTTTTTTTTTTAATATCTTGCCTATGTCTTGTCAATGCATAAACTTTTAAATAGAGCACAAGCCATGATGGCTTCAAAATCATAATAGAACACTTTCATTTCCTTTGATGAGAAACTAAAAACTTGTAGATCCACTTCTTTTCAAATATATGGATTTTTACCTCAAAATTTTTGTTTGAGGCTTTCTTTTCCCTGATTTGCACTTCTTTAGATCTTTCCATCATAAGTCAAGAAAGCATACATATGTGATTACTATCATAACCATGTTCCTTGAGTAAATGCTTGATGAACTTCATCAAGGGGAAAGCTAACCAGATTATTCAGAATCTAATGGAAATGATAATGTTGGTGTAAAAAAGAAGTTATGAAAACAAGGAGAACTCACTTCTCATTGGGAAGATACTTAAAACACATCCCAACCAAATCTAAATCATCTAAACCTTGAATGCATTAAAATGACAAGAAATTTGCATAGAGGGATAGGGAATGGTAAAGCAAGGAAGGTCTAGAAAAGATGCATTATGTGACTTTGGGAACTTGATGAGAATTGAGTCACCTAACGGCTACATTGACAAGAAAACTTGAACAAAATCCTAATGAATACCAACAACTACAAACACACAAGGGAAAAACTAAAAGTTGATAATAGGAGTCTAGACTCAATGTCTACAAATTTGTGTTCGATTTCATGATAATGTTGACAAGTAAAAGAAGATGTTGGCCTAATTTTTAGTTCACCAAAAAATCTGCAAATACCAGTGAAAATTAGGAAGTTTTCTACTTAGAATTGCCTAGGGTTTTAAGCAAAATTGTCATTCATCTTCAAACTCTAGGGCTTTTGCCTTATTTTTGTTTTGATAAACTTTTGAGAAGGATACATAAAAACCTTGAATATATTTTCATATCCCTAAGTTTCTTGGCCCTTTACCCCTTTTATATTGTCTTGCCCTTAAGTTGTGACTTTTTGACCAACTCCCAGGTGTAGCTTCACTACCCTTTAATTGTTAATAGTCTATGGTGATGTGACTGTGTGATAATTATTATCTTTAGATGTGTGTGGTTTCACAAAAACTATGGGTAATTGCATAGTCTAAGGTGTGAAGATGTGATTCAATGGATCACAAGGTCGTAGGCAGAGTCCAACTGGAAGCATTTAGGGTTGCGAGGCAGCAAAAAGAGAACACATCTTGTAAGGGGCCCAAGGAGATGCAGTTGCGAGATAGAAAAATCAAGGGGTGACATGTAGAAAGTTTTATGTAGTAAGGGAAATGTAGTTAAGTTTTATGTTAATCGACATATCGCATGTAGTCTATTTAAACCTGAAGTTTATGTTGTGATGGTGTGATGAATGGTAGAAATAGTTAAGGTTTGTTGCATCGCAAGATCACACAGAGTTAAATATAACCTTGGGTTAAAGTGGCGAGGCTATTGTTGGTGTTTTGAAATGTTAAAATTTTAAATTACCCTGATGAGAATAGAATACATCTAGGGGCAGCTACTTCCCATCAGCAACATATCCTTTCAAACACTAGGCCAACTATAAGGCTAGACCCTTCTTCTACTTCAGGCTCTACAAAACCTAGGTGGGTGGACCTATTAGATTCTTCATATGGTACCAATATTCAAAGCATAGATTGAATCTAAACAAAGTATATTAAACCCTTATATCTCCTATACTCATGAAATTACAAAGATGTATAGTAGCAAATTGCAAATTCTATGAAATCCACAAGCTAAGTGAGCGAAATTATTTTGAGTTCTTTAAATGGAAAGGGAAATAGATGATTACAATTTTGATTTCACCAAATCCCCAAAATATGCAATAGTAAGAACGAGTTGATCCTATAGCTAATCAGTGCCATATCTATTGGGCAATTCTACAAGTCATACGCATACATCTATGATATCACTAATATATTCCATACATCAAGATATTAGATCTATCTTATCACTTTGTGAATTAGACATTAGTGTTCATAAAAACCTCATTCTCATGAATTATCCTTCTCAAATAACCAACAACCCTATCAAATACATCAAGCATTTACTTGGTCCTTTGTTCCAATAGCAAAACATATCAGACATACAACCTTAAAGGGATGCAAAAGGATCTAAATTATTTGTCCCTAAACCTTAAAATATTATAGATTATAGAGACAGGAGATGAGAATCAAAATGAAAATAAGAATATTCTTGCTCATTTGTATTCATTTCTTTGAAACTATAGATTCAAGATGCATGCAAACAACTCATGAAACCACTAAATAGATCAGAACTATCTATATTAACTTAAATATTGCTATTCATACAAGAGAAATATGTTGAAGAATGGTATCACAATAATGAAAACATATCAAAAAATTGGAACCCTGGTCTCACAATACTAAGAAAACTCAAGATTGGAACATTAGTGAGAAAATATCAAGATTGGAACCCCTCTAATGAATCAGAAAGAAAGAAATATAGGAAAAGAATGAAATCCAAAATCTAATATGGAAGTGACATGTGTCTACTTGAATCTTCATTTACTATTGTTGTAAAACATCTCTCATCTTTCTATAACTAAAATCTAATATGATTCTCATCATTGTTATGTAATAAACTTGAAATATCTCTTCTTAAATGATGAAAACCCTTGTGTTGCCAAAATATTTGAAATGCATCTGAAATGTTGATAACATCCACTAAATTGACTTGGAGATGACAAAATCTACCCCTAACTACATCCCCACTACCTCTAATGTTCATCTAGTTCACCATTTCACTCGAAATCAAATCTGAACTACCCTGAATGAATGAAACTTATAAATGGATACCTTGTATAACTTGAACCAATGGCTTCCTATGTAGAAACAAACTCCAAAAATGAAAATTTATTTCTCTCCTAGTTCTGACGATATATAATAGTGTTATATTGGCACATCAAAGATGCCCAAAATCTCATTTTGAAAATCAAGCTCCTGTCATGGCTTTCTGGTCTACATTTGCATTTAGACTTTATGCAAAAAAATTTTAAAAGTTCTCAAGTCAAAACTTTAGATTATATCCTCCCTGATTTAGAATGCTTATGTACATGCCTTTTATGAAGAAAATAATAAAATTTGATTTTCTAAATTTTTTATTTTCCTTCCATTTTTAATTTGGGTCAAACTAGGTTTGACCAACTAGACATGTGTCATGTTTTCACTATATCACAAAGGATAAAAGTTGAGTAAGTCCCATTGGCAACCATCATTGATTAGCCCTACATCAGATGGTAGAGCTTTATGATAGTCCTAGTACATACAATGTGGGCCCACGATATTTCCTTCAGGTCACTATGTCACCAAGGATAACATTCTTGCAACTTCCATTAGCAACAAAGTGACCACTGTTGATCTTGGGGAGATTTGACAGTGCAGACATATATTTCATTTCCTTTAAAACAAATCCCTTGTGGCATCTGATAGTCTAACATTTTGACAATCCTTTAATAACATGGAATTTACTATGTTGTCCTGAAAGGTTGGTCCTGTTACATATCCACATGGTAATCAGGTGCTTCCCCACTTTAGTTAAACTTTGGTCACTTTCATAATGTGGTAAAGCACCTTCCATCGATCTTCCAAATGATTGAAGGTCTCATATAACTCACCTTTTTCACAATCTAGTCAGCATAAGAAACCAATAGAATGTGTTACCCTTTCCAACGTGTCTGACATTTGCCAAATGTTCCAACACCTTTTTAAACTAGCGGTGCATGACCTCAACGAGTACACATGTTGCTAGGGAACTTTCTTGCATTTATTAAACATCGTACATCTTTACATTGTGGGGAAGCACTCACCATAGATCTTCCCAAAATCGACGGTGCAACGTTGTATTACCTTAAAGTAATTTTGTTGCTCAACTTGACCAATGAGATGGCTTGAAATTTCCAATGTGCGCTGACAACCACCTGATAGTTCTAAACCCATTCTAACACATCCAACTTTTTTAGTGCATTAAGGAACTAACATCATGAAGGGCTATGTGGCAATTAGGTGCTTCCCGACATTTGCTAAAGGTCGAGCAAGTTTGTGATGTAGGAAAGTACTCATCGTTGATCTTTCTAAGATTAACGGTTAGCAAGAGTAAACCCTATAGTGGTTAAAACACTTTGAAGAATACTAAGGAAATAAAAAAAGGGTAAAAACTATGGTTAAGACAAAGGTTTATGACATAAGATATATTTTCTAGGAAAGTAAATAAAAAATAAAAATGGGAAAAGGTAAGGATAAAACCCTAATACAAAAAGCTTCCCGCGCTATTTTCAAATAAAACACTACTTTCCAATTTTTTTGTAGACTAAGGCACACAAAAAAGGTTTCATGAAATTTTAATAATTTCATCTAGGGTTTTTAACACACTTCACCTTTAAAAACTAAAACACTAGGTTTTCACTATAAAATGTAACAAAATTATGCAAAGTTAAAAAACCAGGCCAATAGTTGTGATGGCTTGTGTTCACATGATTGCAAGGGTTAAGGTTGCATTGATATTCAAGTTGTGAAGTAGTGAAATGCAGTTGACCACATGTTCATAGGATTTAATGAGTAATCATGGGTTAAGGCGGTGAGGATGCAATGATCTTCTATGTGGCATGATGGGCCCAAGATGCCTAGCCGAGGTGGAACAATCAAAAGTTTACACATGGCACACTTTAGGAAAGATGAAAAGTCAATAGAAATGGTGGGCTCACATTTCGAAGGAGCTATATGATATGATTAATAAAGCATATAAAAATTCATTTGATATCTTTCAATCGAAGAAGCAATCAAAGTAAGTTGTAATGATGCAAAAATGTAATCAACTCCGTGGGTTAAATGAAGCAGCTAAGAGATCAAGTTGTGATCTTGTAAAATAATAAAGAACGGGAGTTTGACACAACATCACAAACATGAAGAGAGTTAAGTTCCAAACCACAGTGAAGCTATGAAAAAAATAAAAAGAGGCTTTTGCATCTTTGCAAGCAATGCATAGTTGTTAAGGAAAAGATGTGCAAGGTTGTGAAACAGTAAGGATATATTTGTTTGCATGGTCATAGCCAAGGATAAAGAGAAAGCATAAATTGATGTGAAGGTGCGATAAATAGTTAGAATGAAAGGTTCATGAGTTTTTGGGTGAGCATTGTCAATAAGAAAAGAAGGTTGTGACATTGTGAAAAGGTAATGAGGAGACAAGTGAAGCTAATAAAAAGATGACAAATGGTTTTAATTGGAAGTCAATTGAGTTTGACCCTCAAGGCGGTGGATATGTCTCAAGAATAGAGCATGGCCCTAGCCAACGTCGAACAAATAAATGAGTTGGTGTTTTAAGCTCCTCAATATTTAGTTTCAGAAGCACATTTTCAGTTAGAGATAGGTAGTGGAAGACAAAAGAGGTTTTATCATTTTTTATGAAGATATTTTGCAAGTTTTTATCTAAGAATGATGGGATTTAATTTTTAGTTATAGCAAGAGAGTAGAGAGAAGTTATTCATCAGCAAGTGGAAGTTTTTCAAGTGGACAAATGGCAAAATTAGATCAGATCCGAAAATTCTTCTTGTCTATTTATTCTTCTTTTCTCTCATTTGTAAGGGTTGCAATCTTGAGATTTTTCTGACTATTGAGAGACCAATAGGGTTCAATTTCTGGAGAAATTTTCTCATTGTTGTGATATGAATAAAGGGGTTCTAGTCTTTATTACTGAGATCACAAGGATGAATCCAGTTCTATTCCTATGATACCACCCATGTCTCAACATTTTCTTTGATTGAACAATAGTATTGTATTTCTTTTGAAGTATCTAAAATATACGGTCATCTTTTGGGTATATTTTGAGTCTTGCATACATTTGATGTATTGATTTCAAGGAAATTAATAAGAATGCCTCATTGAAAGTTTCAATATAAGATTTGTCTCCATCCTCATGGGTTTGTAATTTTCTATTGATATATGCATAAGGTGCATATTGTCTAGTTGCATCTTGGCTTTGAAGTTGTATGTCATTGTGTGTTTTGCTATTGGGTCAAGGACATGAGTAAATTTCTTGATATACATTGATAGAATTGCAGGGATCATGGGAGGATATGATAAGCATGAATTTCATTTTGAAGATAGATATCTATTTACAAGGTAGATAGATAGATTCAATATCTGAATATATATCTTAGGTATCCATGTGTATGTTTTGACTTAGCTTATGCCCAATGGATAAGGGACCGGCCAACTAGGAGATTGCATGTGTTTGTTGTTGCATACTTGGGTTGTGCTAGTTTTCAACATCATTAATCAAAATCTTTTCCCTTTCATGTTGAAGAGCAGGAAAGTGTTGCCCTCACTCAGCTTGTGGATTTCATAGGATTTGTAATTTACTACTATACATCTTTGTTATTGCATGACTATAGGATAAATAAGGGTTTTATCTACTTTGTTTAGATTCAAGTTTATGCTTTTGAACAACTGACCTACCATATAAATGAATTTGAGGTGCACTCACATAAGCTTTGCAAAGCCTAAAGTAGAAGAAGGGTCTAACCTTATAGTTGGTTTGGTGTCTGAATGGGTATGTTGTAGATGGGAAATAGCTGCCCCTAGATGTATTTTTTTCTCATTGGGATAATTTGAAATGTGATGTTTTAAAACACAAAGAAAATGGTGACTCTACTGGGGAAGTATTGAATTTGAAAGAGAGATTCAATACGGTTGAAAGAAAGGCATGTGAACAATTTTTTATCAGCAACAAGGCTGTGCTGAAAATTCATGTCTCCCAGTAGTGTTTTATTTATTTGTAATAGTAGCTTTGACGGTTGAGTGTAAATGGTTGTTACTAAGAGATTTCATCTTCAATCAATTTAGCCACATTTTGTTTTCAAAGTGTTGTTATAAAATTTGTGTCAAGGATGAAAAACAAAATTTTGATGTCTTTTCAAGTTTGTAAATCTCCAGGAGTGGTTTGATGATTTGCATTCTTCCATAATTTGAAAGTTTGGTCTAGATTTGTCAAGTGACAAATTATGTTTTATTTATCACAAGTGTGAGTGGTGACTTTGTATCTCTGTACTAGTGTTCCTAGTTGATTTCATGTTGTAAATTTTGAAGGATTTTTAGTTTGTATGGGTAGATCTGAAGCTCTTGATAGTCATTCTTGAAAAGAGTGTTTGATTATTGATTAAAGTTTTTAGTGTTGTTTTTATCTGTTGTTATAAGAAATCTAAATGATTGAAAGTGAATCACAACTATGATTTATTTTTCCTCTTTAAGGAGGTGGAGGCTCTACATGGTTTTTATTAGTTGTGTGAAGGATTTTCAAGCTTGCACCTGTGCCAAATTAGCAAATCAAAGTCTAGCATCAACACTTAAGGTATTTTGATTTTTATGTGTTCTCTTTCATGGAAGTTGAAGGTTAGAAATGGTTGCCTCTATTCAATGATTTCAGCACTAGCAAGAGGAGGTAGAGTTTTTTTTTCAAGATGGAGTCAGATCTTAGATCTGAGATTAGTTTGCCAAGTTCTGAAAGTTTGGAAACTATGGTTAACAAAAATGCTATGTTGAACAAGCAGATCCACAATAAGATTGCTAGTATCATAAGAACTGAAGTAGGAAGTACATAGGGTCTAAATGTTGATCAATGCTATCTAAATATTATATTAGTAATTAGAAAGATGCCTTTTCATTCTAGACTTGAGGAATCTTCCTTGCCTAGCATTTTCCTTGAATGCCTGATTCAGTTAATTAGCCAGCATCTATAAGATTACAAAAGTTTTTGCAAGCTTAAACATTCATTAAGGAGATGGAAAGTGATGATTATAGAGTTCATGTTATATCTTCTAATGATAATAATGGGTGTACTAAAAATCAAGGTAGTAATGAATATAATGAATCTTTATATAGTGATAATATGTCTTCCAAATGTGAAGATGTGGATTCAAATGCTAGTGAGTTAGATGATTGCAGTCAGCATGAGGAAGATGGATATGAAAGTGAAAATGAATCTTATTACAGTAAGTATGAAGTTGAAGAAATGTATAATAGTAGTAGAGGTAATTCTTACTATGATGAAAATGAGTGTAGTGAAGCTTCTAATGTTTTAGATTTTTCTACTAATGTTTCTGCAACTATAAGTTCTCCATGTCATCTAGATAATAATCACAATTAGGAGAAGATTTTTGAGGCAATCTTCTTGAGCCCTAATGAAATTTCAGCCTTGTTGGCTTGTGATTTTGAAAAGGATGTAAGTACTTCTAAGGATGCTCATATTTTCCCTTATGTTGTTTCTTCATTTAGTTAAGTTACTTCCCCAAAGTTTGATGTGCAAAGAGCCACAAAATCAAAACAATCTTTGTCAAATTTTGGAGGTGTATATGATAGTACCTCAAATTTCTTTTCACATGATGACTTGTTAGATGCAGGGGATATGATTGAAGCAAAATTTCATACTATTTTAGTTTCTTCTCATGTTGGTGATAGTGCTGCAATATACTTTGATGCTTTAGGTAATGAAAAGGAAAACAATGAAATTTGTAAATCTGACCATGGATTTCCTTTATGTTGATAAATCTTGTAATGATAAATTCAATGTTCCTTCTAATAGTTTGTTAGATGAAGACTGTGATTTTGATTAGCATATTTTGTGTCAACATTTCCAAGATAGTTTTTCAAACTTGGTGACTGACCAGTTTTTTCAGTGTGAAGAAGTTTCAGTAAATGACAAATGTGATTTGATAAGTAACATGTCTACAAGTAGGCAGGGATTAGATTTCATATACTCTTCACATCTAGATACACAAGGTGAGTTACAATTTTTTGAGATGTGCAACTTTGTAAACAAATGAGAATGTGAGCACTTTGTGTTTCCAATTGATAGCATGCATGATCCCTCTCAATTTGATTATTATATCCAAGAGTATGTTGATCCTTGTTTTCATAGTGAGCATTATACGCACCATGAAGGTTAGGAAAGTTATTTTGTTTTGCCAACTAACCTAATTGATAATTCTGATGTGTTTGGTGAAACAAATGAAAGTGATATTTATAGCTTACCTTAGAGAGATGTAAATGAAAAACAAGTTTTTGACAGAGGTAAAAAGTTTTGAGTTTTGATGGCCTGGGGCCATTAATCTTGTACAATTAGGAGTAGGTTACCATATTTTTCAATAAGTTGTTCAGAAAATTTTGTGATGTCAGGTGTGCGGTCTTCTTCCTCTTGAATTATGAATCCTTGCCATGCCCACAAGGGACATGCACCCCCAGATAGAGCCACTATTGGTCTAATTTTAGTTCACCAAAAAATCTATGAATATTGATGAAAATTAGGAGTTTTATGCTTAGAATTGCCTAGGGTTTCAAGAAAAAATATCATTCATCTTCAAACCCTAGGGCTTTTATCTTATTTTTATTTTGATAGGGTTTAGGGTTTTAACCTTTTGAAAAGGATACATAAAAACCTTGCATGTATTTTCATATTCATAAGTTTCTTGGCCCCTTACCCCTTTTATATTATCTTTCCCTTAAGTTATGACTTTGTGACCAACTCCCGAGCACAACTTTGCTACCCTTTAATTGTTAACATATTATGGTGGTGCTATTGTGTGATAATTGTTATCTTTAGATGTGCATAGCTTCACAATAGTTATGGATAATTGTGTAGTCTAAGGTGTGAAGACATGATTCAATGGATCGCATGGCCATAGACAGAGTCCAACTAGAAGTATTCAAGGTTGTGAGGCAACAAAAAGAGAACATGTGTCTTAAGGGTCCAAGAGGAGATGCAGTTGTGAGATAGACAAATCAGGGGGTGACATGTAGCAAGTAGTCTAAGGCATGCACATGATCACAAGTTAGTTTCTAGTTATGATATTTTAAGTTACGATGGTGTGAGGAAGGGAAACATTAGTTAAGTTCTATACTAATTACAAGATTGCATGTTGTTTATTTAAACCTGAAGTCTATGTTGCGATGGTGTGATGAATGGAAGCAACAATTAAAGTTTGTTTCATTGTAAGGTTGAATAGAGTTAAATGAAACCTCAGGTTAAGTAGTGAGGCTACAATTGTTGGGGACAATTGTCTAATTGTGTGTTGTCTTTGATGTTACACAAATGTCATATCAATTGTTAGTCTATGCTTACTGAGCTCACTTAGTCAGCAAGACAATTTTTCTTGTCTACCAAGCATTCCTAGAGATTACTTTGTGAAGACAGTGTCTACCGAGCTCACTCAGGAATCAAAGAAAATTATGGTAGAATGTAGTGTTAATTGAGTTCTCATGGTTAATAAAGGAAATTTGGTCAGAGCTAGTGTTCATCGAGTTCACTCGATTGACAAAGGATTTCACAAGTTCAGAGTATTAACCAAGCATTTTTTGGTTAACACATGAAATCATGTTAGGACCAGTGCTTACCGAGTTGGGTCAACTATCAAAGGATTTTGAAGGATTTTGTTATGAAGTTTAATTATTTTAGTATTGATTTCAGCTGACTGTGTTAATAATTATTGGTCATTGTAGTTTGTAATTAAATTGACTTGATAATCTGGATAGTATAAATATAAGGTCAAGTTGAGATTCTAATGTATGAGCGAGTATGCAAGTGTATTGATTGATAGAGAAGGAAAGTGTTTGAGAGAACTTGAAGGATGGTCAGATATCCTTATGGAGTAGCAAAGTAACATTCAATCAGGAAGGATCTAGTATAAAGCATAACAAAGATCTGTAATCAGCAATTCAGTTACATCTCATTAGGTCATTTCGTTGTTACTTTCTTACCATTGTAGTAGTGATTCCAAAATCTCTTAAAAGAGTTGGTTTAATAGCTAGCTGTAAATCCTCTAACAAGGTGATAGTTTCATTGAATTGTTTTAAGACCTCTTGCAAGGCCACTCCTAACAGGGTGATTAAATCCTCTAACAAGGTCACACCTAATAGTGTGTTTTGTAACCTTCAACTAGGTTGGCTCCTAATAGGGCTCACTTCAAAAGAGTGAAAATCCATAACTAATTACATTGGTGGTTTTTCCCATATTTGGTTTCCATGTTAAATCCTAGTGCCTCGTGTGTTCATGTTATTTCTTTTATGCTTGCAAAGTTAATCACTGTGAATTATTAAGTTTAGTTAAAAGTAAAACATACTCTACATTTACCAAATTACAACATTTTCAGTATGTTTACCGAGTTACAACAATAATTAGTTTTATCAGACATCTAAGGGATCTATGAATTATTTTTGTGGTAACTAATTCGCAACCCCCCCCCCCCCCGCAAGTTACTCCATATCTAATTCCAACAATTGGTATTAGAGCTTTTGGTGCTTGTAGGAAAGGTTTCAAGGACCTAAGCTAAAGATCAGGATGTCTTATAAGAGATAAATTCCAAAGCTTAATAGAGAAAACTTTTCAGCATGGCAGGGACTCATGACACTTCATATGGCTTCCATTGGTGATTCAAAATGCAAATACCTTGATGAAGAATACACAACTCCTACTAGTAATTATCTGTTGGAGATATTGTCAAGAAAAAGAACCATAACACCATGATGATAGATATTGCATCTGCTCTTAGCTATGAAGAATTTTCTGATATCAATGACTGCAAAACTGCTTTTGAAATGTGCAACAAGCTAAAGGACATCTATGGTGGTTATGAAAATGTGAGGAGAGCCAAAGCTAAAAGCCTTAGAGGATAGTTTGATCAAATGAGAATGAGAGAGGATGAAAATGTTGTCAAATATGTGGAAAGAATCAAAGCCAATGTCAGTGCAATCAAAGCATCTGGAGGAGAAATCAAGGAAGAAACTATTGTAAGTAAAGTTCTTAGAACATTGCTTCCTATCTATGCAATTAGAGTATCTACTATTCCAAAAAGAATATGTGAGATAAATCATAAGATAACTTTGGATACCTTAGTGGGAAGATTGACAACATTTGAGCTAGATAACTATGACAATTATGTTCCAGCTTCCAAGAATATTGAATCTACATTTGAGGCCAAGCTTTCACTTAAGGAGAAAGGAAAGAAAATAAAGGACATTTAGTCAAAAAGTGAAGAAGAATTAGAGGAAAGTTTTGATAGTGACCTTGAAGTTGTTGAAGCTCTACTTGCAAGGAAATATTCTAAAGGCAGAGGAAAATACAAAGGTATAGTTCCCTTAATCTATTTTTCATGTGAAGAGGTTGGTCATATTGCTACTAGTGCCCAAAGAAAGAAAGCAAGGATGAGAAGAAAAGTCACAAGTGCAATGGCAAGAAGGATTTCAAAAATCACAAATCATTCAAGGAAAAAGGTAAGAAGACTTGTTTTATGGCTAAAGATTCTGATAATAGTGAAGATGAAATAGTTTACATTGCTATAAAAGATGAATTTGATGATGAAGTAGATAAGATGACACTTATCTTTCATGTGAGAAAAAATGATACATGGATCATAGATAGTGGATGTTCACATCATATGACTAGTGACAAAACAAATTTTGAACACTTTGAAGACTATGATGTGTTGGGTGATGCGACGCGCTCCCCTACCCACAGGTGGTTAATTATGTGGTGTTCCATGTTCACTAACAGTCATGGCTTTTGGTGCAACGGCAAATGGGCCCAACAATTGGTATCAGAGCCTGGTTTTGGCCTAGTCATGGGTTCAAATCTCTCCGGTTCCTTCCCAACTCGCGTAAGCACCTGGTATGCGCGTCGAGGGGGAGATTGTTGGATGATGCGACGCGCTCCCCTACCCACAGGTGGTTAATTATGTGGTGTTCCATGTTCACTAACAGTCATGGCTTTTGGTGCAACGGCAAATGGGCCCAACATGATGGTGGTAGTGTAAGGTTTGGAAACAATGAACCATGTTGCATAAAAGGGAGATGTTGAATCTCATTAACCAAAGAAATTGTATGTTACAATTCCTATTGGGTTGAAGCACTAAAACATAATCTTCAGAGTGTGGCATAGCTAATCAACATTGGATTCAAGGTGGAATTCATGCATGGCAAGGCAAGACTACTGGATGACAAAGAAAAACTAATTAGATCAGGGAAACAAACAAAAGGTAACCTATTTTATCTTGATCTTGGTGATATCTCATGTTTTATTGCTCAAGTTGAAGAAAGTTGGTTATGGCACAAAAGGTTATGTCATGTAAACTTTGATAACATGGTGAAAATAAGCAAATTTAAGAAAGTAAGAGGCATTCCTAGTTTGAAGAAACTAAATTTTGGTTTATGCAAGAATTGTCAGATTGGCAAAATGGGAAAGACTGGTTTTAAAAGCAAAAACTACTAGTCTGAAGATATCTTGGAAATTGTGCATACTGATTTGTGTGGAAATATTGAGATAGAAAGCTATAGTGGAGAAAAATTCTTTATTCTTTTTGTTGATGACTATTCAAGAATGATGACTGTCATGTATCTTAGAGAAAAATCAGAAGCATTTGAGAAATTCAAATGGTATCTAGCAAGAGTAGAGAAAGAAATAGGTAAAAGACTAAAATGCTTAAGATCAAACAGAGGTGGTGAATTCATCTCCAATGAATTCAATAACTTTTGCATTGAAAGAGGAATCAAAAGATAGGTATCAACCCTTGGAACTCTCAAGCAAAATGGAATAGCTGAAAGGAGAAACAGATCTATCATGGATTGTGCAAGAACTTTGATGATTGAAAAGAGCATTTCTATCAAATACTGGAAGGAAGCTATCAGCACTACAATTCATACCTTAAATCAAGTATAGTTAAAGAAGGACTCATTTAAAACTCCCTATGAGTTATGGTATGGCTATAAACCCAATGTAAGTTACCTAAAAGTATTTGGAAGTAAATGTTATATCTTGAAAGAATCTAAAAAAGGCAAGTTTGATGCAAAAGGTGATGAAGGTATATTCTTAGGATATTCTTGTAGAAGTAAGGCATATAGATGTTTGAATCTGTCTACTCATAAAATCATAGAAAGTTCCCATGTGAGAATTGATGAGTTTGCAAAAATGACTGAAGAAGAAAGCAAAAAAGAACCAGAAGACTACAAGAGATTTGTTTACATCAAACCTGATACATTGCCAAATACATCTATCAATAAGGAGACTTCTACTCCTGAGTCTTCCACAGTCACCGAGTTACAAAAAGTTCAAACTAAGTCATAAGGAACCGAGTCACAGTTTCAAGCTACCGAGTGAATGCCTATCGAGTTTGAAGGACCCAAGCCATATACAGATCAACTAGAGCTAGAAGTTGAAATTCAAAATGAAGATAGTGGAATTTAGTCAAAAGGCAAAGAACCTGTATTGGCTAAGTATGTTAGAAAGCATCATGCACCAGACCAGATTATTGGAGATAAAATAGAAGGTACTATGATAGAAGTAAGTTAAAAGGTACATGTTTACTTGCTGATTTTGAACCTAGAAATGTTAAAGATGCATTGGAAAATGAAATTTGAATTGAGGCTATGAATGAAGAAATAGAACAAATAGAAAAGAAAAAAACCTGGACTATTGTACCTAGACCTAAAGATAAATATGTGATTGGAACATAATGGGTATTCAGGAATAAGTTGAATGAAGATGGTAAGGTATTAAGAAACAAAGCTAGATTGGTATGTAAAGGCTACTCTTAAGAAGAAGGCATTGATTATGGTGAGACTTTTTCTCCTGTTGAAAGATTGGAAGGTGTTAGGACCTTACTTGCATATGCATCACATAAAGGATTTAATGTATATCAAATGGATGTTAAATTTGCATTTCTCAATGGTATTCTTGATGAAGAAGTCTATATTGAATAGCCAAAATTTTTTGTCGATCCAGAAAAAAGGGACATGGTCTACAAATTACACAAAGCATTATATGGTCTGAAACAAGCCCTTGGAGCATGGTATGAGAGGTTGCACTACCTTATACAGATTGGTTTCTAGAGAACTAATGATAACAGTAGTTTGTACATCAAAGAAGGACTAGATAACAAGATTGTATTAGTAGAAATATTTGTGGATGATACTTTATTTACAGGGAATGATGATCTATGCAAAGAATTTTCAGAGCAAATGAACAAAGAGTTTGAAATGTCTATGTTTAGTGAGATTAAGTTCTTTTTTGGTTTACAGATACAGTAGAGCAAGAATGGTATCTACATCACTTAGTCTAAGTATATCAAGGAGATACTTAAGAAGTTTGGTATGGAATATTCAAAACTAGTTGGAACCCCCATGTGTACTAGATTAAAGCTTACCAAAGATGATGATTCAAAAGAGGTAGATCAAACCTTATATAGATCAATGATTGGAAAATTACAGTATGTAGTTCATACAAGGCCTAATATTGCTCTTGCAATTGGTATAGTGACAAGATTCTTGGCAAAACCCAGAGAAAATCATATGATGGCAATAGAAAGAATCTTGAGATATTTAAAAGGTACTCAAGACTATGGTCTATGGTATAAACTTGGAGGAAATTTGGACTTAAAAGTGTTTATTAATGCTGACTGGGCTAGAAATTTGGATGATAGAAAGAGTACAAGTGGTGGAGCATTCTTTCTTGGTAAAATATTGGTATCTTGGACAAGCAAAAAGCAAAATTGGACATCCCTATCCATAGCAAAAGCAGAATATGTTGCAGTAGCAGTAAATTGTTCTAATATTTTTTGGTTTAAATAGTTGTTGGAAGGAATGAAGGTTGAGATCAAAGAACCAATTGTCATGTTTTGTGATAATACAAGTGCAATTAACATATCTAAGAATCTAGTGATGCATTCCAAAACCAAGCATATTGCCATAAAATATCATTTTTTCAAAGAATTGGTGCAGGACAAAGAAATCAGATTGGAATATGTGCATACAAAAGAACAGATTGCAGACATATTTACCAAGCCATTACCTAAGGATGCATTCTTGTATCTAAGAGGTAAGTTAGGGGTCATTCCCTTATTTGAAACTCACTAAATAAAGCTTTAGTGATCCATCAATAGGAACTAAGTTGAAGATCAATCAATTGATGCTACATAATCAAGAGAACATTGCATATGAATCAATACTCAAGGTACATTGATACTCATTTGGTATGTGTTGTCTTTGGCATGTGTTGTCAAAGAGGGAGAGGTTACTATCATATCTTTCTAAAATTTTTTTTGAAAAGAAGCTATGTAATTCCTTCATAGAGGGAGATTACTACATGAAAGTTGTGGTATAAAAATCTAAGAGGGAGAAACTTTCTATCAAAGAAAATCTTGTTTTCAAATTTCATTGTGCTATGACATGTTGTGTTTCCATCAATGTCAAAGAGGGATATTGTTGGAGATAATTGTATAATTGTGTGTTGTCTTTGATGTTACACAAATATCATATCAATTGTTAGTCTATGCTTATTGAGCTCACTTGGTCAGCAAGACAATTTTTCTTGTCTACCGAGCATTCCTAGAGATTACTCTGCAAAGATAGTGTCTACCAAGCTCACTTGAGCATCAAAGAAGATTATGGAAGAAAGTAGTGTTAGCTTAGTTCTCATGGTTAAC
The DNA here is from genome assembly GCA_028749045.1 of Cupressus sempervirens. NCBI lineage: Eukaryota > Viridiplantae > Streptophyta > Pinopsida > Cupressales > Cupressaceae > Cupressus > Cupressus sempervirens. The sequence goes on along the minus strand of CM053788.1, from coordinate 581,548,048 downwards.
AAAGGAAAGTTGGTCAGAGTTAGTGTTCACTGAGTTCACTCAGTTGCCAAAGGATTTCACAAGTTTGCAGTGTTAACCAAGCATCTATTGGTTAACACTGGAAATCATGTCGAGACCAATGTTTACTGAGTTGGGTCAGCTATCAAAGGATTTTGAAGGATTTTGTTATGAAGTTTAATTATTTCAAGTATTGATTTCAGCTGATTGTGCTAATGATTATTGGTCATTGTAGTTTGTAACTAAGTCGACTTGATAATCTAGAAGGTATAAATATAAGGTCAAGTTGAGATTATAATATGTGAGCAAGTATGCAAGTGTATTGATTGATAGAGAAGGAAAGTGTGTGAGTGAACTTGAAGGATGGTCAGATATCCTTGTAGAGTAGCAAAGTAACATTTGATCATGAAGGATCTACTATAAAGCATAACAGAGATCTATAATAAGCAATTCAGTTGCATCTCATCAGGTCATTTCATTGTTACTTTCTTACTATTGTAGCAGTGATTCCAAAATCTCTTAACAAAGTTGGTTTAATAGCCAATTGTAAATCCTCTAACAAGGTGATAGTTCCATTGAATTATTTTAAGACCTCTTGCAAGGCCACTCTTAATAGGGTGATTATATCCTCTAACAAAGCCACACCTAATAGTGTGTTTTGTAATCTTTAACTAGGTTGGCTCCTTATAGGGCTCACTTCATAAAAGTGAAAATCTTTAACTAGTTACATTGGTGGTTTTTCCCATATTGGGTTTCCAAGTTAAATCTTGGTGTCTCATGTGTTCATATTTTTTTTTTTATGCTTGCAAAGTTAATCACTGTGAATGTTTAAGTGTAAAACATACTCTGCATTTATCGAGTTACAACATTTTCAGTATGTTTATTGAGTGACAACAATAATTAGTTTTATTAGACATCTAAGGGATCTGTGCATTATTTTTGTCCAGTAACTGATTCACCCCACCCCCCCTTTCAGTTACTCCATCTATTATTCGAATAGCGATGGCTTGTATTTGCCTAATCACAAGGGTTAAGGTTGAGTTGAGTGCTCAAGTTGTGAAGTAGCAAAATGTAGTTGATTGCATGTTCACATGAGTTAATGAGTAATCATGGGTTAAGATAGTGAGGATGCAATGATCTTCCATGTGGTTTGATCAGCCTAGGATGCCTAGCTGAGGTGGAACAATCAAAAGCTGACATGTGGCACACTCTAGGAAAGATGAAAATTCAACAAAAATTGTGGGGTCACATTTCGAAGGAGTTATATGATATGATTGATAATGTAGATATAAATTCATTTGATATCTCTCAATCAAAGAAGCAATCAAAGTTACAATGATGCAAAAATATAATCAAGTAGTCAAGGTTTATGCAATCCCAACTTCGTGGGTTAAATGAAGCAGTTAAGAGATCAAGTTGCAAGCTTGTGAAACAATAAAGAACAAGAGTTTGGTGCAACATCTCAAACATGAAGAGGGTTAAGTTCCAAACCAAGAAAAAGCTATGAACAAAAGAAAATGAGGCTTCCACATCTTCGCAAGAAAAGCATAGTTGTTAAGGAAAAGATGTGCAAGGTTACAAAACAATTAGGATATCTTTGTTTACATGGTCACAACCAAGGATAAAGAGAAAGCATAAATTGATGTGAAGGTGCAATAAATAGTTAAAATTAAAGGTTCACAAGTTCATAGGTTAGTATCCTCAACAAGGAAAGAAGGTTGCAACATTATGAAAAGGTAATGAGGAGACAAGTCAAGCCAATCAAAAGATGACACATGGTTTTAATGGGCAGTCAACTAGGTTTGACCCTCAAGGTGGCAAATATGTATTAGGAATAGAGCATGGCCCTAGCCAACATCAAACAGATAAATGAGTTGGTATTTTAAGCTCCTCAATATTCAGTTTCAAAAGTACATTTTCAGTTGGAGATAGGCAGTGGAAGACAATAGAGGTTTTCTCATCATTTTATGAAGATATTTTGCAAGTTTTTTATCTGAGAATGGTGAGATTTGATTTCCAGTTAGCAAGAGAGTAGAGATAAGTTATTTATCAGTGGGTGGAAGTTTTTCAAGTGGAAAAATGGAAAAACCATATCAGATCTTGAAATTCTTCTTGTCTATTTATTCTTATTTTCTCTCATTTGTCAAGGTTCCAATCTTGAGATTTTTCACACTATTGAGAGACCAATAGGGTTCCAGCTCTGAAAAAAATTTCTCATTGTTGTGATACCAATAAAGGGGTTCTAGTCTTTATTACTGAGATCACAAGGATGAATATTGTTCTATTGCTATGATACCACCCAAGTTTCAATATTTTCTTTGATTGAACAATAGTATTGTATCTATTTTGAATTATCTAAGATATATAGTCGTCTTTTGTGTATATTTTGAGTCTTGCATACATTTGATGTATTGATTTTAAGGAAATTAATAAGAAAGCCTCATTGAAAGTTTCAGTCTGAGATTTGTCTCCATCTTCATGGTTTTATAATTTTCTATTGATATATGCATAAGGTACATATTGTCAAGTTACAACTTGGATTTGAAGTTGTATGCCATTGTATGTTTTTCTATTGGGTCAAGGACCTGAGTAAATTGCTTGATATACATTGATAGAATTGTAAGGATCATGGGAGGATATGATAAGCATGAATTTCATTTTGAAGATAGATGTTTATTTACAAGGTAGATGGATAGATTTGATATCTAAATATATGAGTATATCTCAAATATCCATGTGTATGTTTTGACTTAGCTTATACCCAATGGATACGGGATTGATCAACTAGGATATTGCATGTGTTTATTGTTGCATACTTGGGTTGTGCTAATTTTCAACATTATTAATCAAAATATTTCCCTTTTTATTTTGAAGAGCTAAAAAGTGTTGCCCTCACTCAGCTTGTGGATTTCATGGGATTTGTAATTTGGTACTGCACATATTTGTTATCACATGAGTATAGGAGAAATAAGGGTTCTATCTTCTTTGTTTAGATTCAAGTGTATGCTTTTGAATTGATGCAGGAGCATCCTAGGCTTGCTTGCAATCTTGCATGTTTGGAGGGATTTTGGTTAAGTGTTGAGGAGAATTGAGCTTAGATTTGGGTGGAGTTATGATTTTCGTGGTCAGGGATGTGTTGGACATACATTGGGGAATCTTTCCTCATGATTGCATAGAGATTGGATGGATTGAGTTGAAGTTTGAACTATTTTTACATTGTTGTTGGAACTGTGTTTTTCTAGTTTATGGGTGCCTATTATAGGCCTAACTATTTTTTCAGAATGAATGAGAGGCTACGCACTTCATGGATTGAAGAGGGCCTAGAGTACTATCTATGGTCCAAGGAACAAATTATAATTCCTTATAAGTTTCGAGATATGACAATTCTCTTAGAGTATCGATTTCTAGCAGGTTTGGGCGACAATTTTTTATGCTTGAATTTCAGGATGGATGTGCACTTATCCTTCATGAATCATCCTTTGTGCCTTTAAGGGGTTGTAAAGGACCTAAATTTCTACCTATGGTACAAAGCATGAGTTCTAATTCAATTAAAGCTAGGAGATATCATGATTGTTCTAAGATATCAATTTTTGGACATTTAATTGTTGTTACAGGCTAACTTGTGGCTCTTCAAGTATTTAATTTTAGTTTTTAGCATTCTAGGCTGACTTGTGGCTTAGATAAGTATATGTAGTGGTATTGTAGATTCTTTTAGTTATGGAGTTGGGATGGAAGGAAGGATAGATGCAAATTTGAAGAGCTAGAGTTGTGGCTTAAGAACTAGAGGATATCTTGGTGGACCTGAGGGTACAAGTGTGGATTCTTCTTAGTGTTCTTATCCAGTTGTGTATATGGACTAGCTAAGATTGGTTTGTAAGTTGGATCTTGTTGGATCTTCTAGAACTAATTTTTTAATTGTTGTTTGTATTTGAGCCTAACTCAAAAGGCCTTATAGCCGGGCATATTGCATGTAATCAGTTATATTTTACAAACAATTATTGCAATTTGGTATCAGATCTTGCATTGTTGTTTCTTCTTGTTGTGTTTTCATTGTGTGGTTATATTGCTAGGGGCTAGGACATCTCCTTTTGGGATAATCCTACCTTGCACTACATTAGATGGTTTCAAAGCGAAGGTTGTTCCTAAGTGTGTTGATAGATCACTGAAGCTAAGGCAATTTACACCAGGATTTGCAAAGAAGGTTGATCTTGTGGCTGATTGATATTCTGGATTGGTGGATTTGTTGCTTAGGGTTTGCTAAAATTTTGGAAGATTCCTCCAAGAAGATTTTACCCTAGGGAAATTGATGATCTTAGCGATGTTGTGGAAGAATAGATCTCAGAAAAGATGAGAGCAGAATTCAGATTTGAGATTGCATTGATGAAGAGTAACATGATTGCTAAAATTGTAAGTGCTTTAGGTGGTGTACCTAGGAATGTGGGTACTGAAGGAAGTTATGAGGAATTTGTTGAAGACTTTGAAGCTATTGGATCTAGTGGTGAGTGTATCACCTAATCTAGTAGTGTAACATGAATACTAACTATTAAATGAGAGTATTAACAATACTAAATAGTTAACACTTAAGATAGGACTAAAGTTATCACCACAAAAGGAAGCAAAACAAGAATGGTAGGCTCCTTATGGTATAACCCATGATGAAGTGGATGTGTCCCTGATGGGAGAGAATGTATGCTCACGTGATCAAGCTTCCAAAGGATGGGGTTTTTCACCAAGTGTGTGTATGGATGAAGGTTTCAAATGATGGAGGTATGGAGGGATTTCAGCATTATGATGGTATTTTGGTAGTTTTTAGGCTCTCAAAATAGCATGATAACTTTGCATGAAAGGTGGATGATGGTTGTGAAGGGAGAGGGTTCCATTTATAGGCCAAGGGGCAGAGAGATGGATGGTCAAGATGCAAGGATGATAAGATGGAGAAGGAGGGTCAAGATGCATTCAAAGGGGAGCACATGGATTGTGCTTCTTTGGAGCCAATAGGAGAGTAACACTTGTCACAAGGAGAATGAGTATGAGAGGATAGGATAAGGGTTGGTCAAGGGAGTAATGAGGGAGGTTGAGTATGTAAGGGGGATGTAAGAGCCTTAAAGGGGGATGTAAGAGTCATAAATGGGGATGTAAGAGTCATAAATGGGGATGTAAGAGGTGTAATAGGGATGTAAGAGCCTTAAAGGGGGATGTAAGAGTCATAAATGTTGGAGGGTGAGGGTGAGGATGAGATTGTTGACTTTAGCTTGGGTTAGCAAGTCCTAACCCTTTCTTAAGGTTGTGCACATGTTTAGGAGGGGGATTATGATTAGCTTAGAAAGGGGGTTAGGGGGTAAGTGGTTTAGCTTTGATGGGATGGGTTAGTTATGTGGCTAAATGAGTTTAGTATGGGTGAATGGTTTGGATTAAGAGATAGGATAGGGTTTAGGGATGCTTTAAGGGTTTTAGATATTTTATTAAGTGATTTATTTAATAAAATGGGGATATGGGATTAAATTAAATAGATTTGAGGATTTATTTAATTTAATAGAGGAATAGAGATTTAATTGATAAATTGATTTTGGGTTATCATTTGATTTTATCAATTGGACTATAGTTAATTAAATAAATAAATTAACTAGGGGATGATGATTAATTAATTAAATAGTAAATATTTAATCAATAATGTCCTAGGAGATGACTAAATACGATTACCTATTGTGTAATCAGATTTAGGTTTCTACATTTTGCCCCTCTTTGACATAGTGTTGAAACAACACTATTTCAAAGAAGTTCAGATATAAATGATGGGAAGAAAACTTTTTGAAGCAACATGGTTGCCCCATTTTTGAGTAGAAGAGGAGACAATGGATTGTGCAATGCCCCCTCAAGAAGATGGTAGGGAGAGAAGATGAGGCCTAACAGCTTCTTGAAAGGTACAAGAATCTAGGACAAGTGAAAGGACTAAGAGTGGCTAAGAGAGGGGGTTGAAGGAAGCTCATACTCTCACTATGGGAGAATGATAAAAATGAAAACGTTGTGCACAAGGAGAATCAATGGATTAAGAACATTGGTGATAGGGGAGGGATTGGTTGCTTTAAAGTGAACCCATGGAAGTGATTTGGAAGATGGTAGGGGCGGGAAGATTATGATTCTAGGATTATGATTGGTGATGACTAAGATTATGATTGATTCAAGAGCTAGGATTATGATTGATGTAGGAGCTATGATTATGATTGATTCAAGAGATATGAGTATGATTGGTTCAGGATATATGATTCTAATATGGATACTATGGGTTTGATAGATTGGTTGGATCATGATGGCAGGATTGATTGGATGGGATGCTTGGATAGGATGGGATATTTTGAGAGGATGGGATGCTTGGATAGGATGGGATGCTTTGCTAGGATGGGATGTTTGGATAGGATGGGATGCTTGGATAGGATGGGTTGCTTTGATAGGATGGGATGCTTGGATAGGATGGGATGTTTGGATAGGATGGAATGCTTGGATAGGAGGGGATGTTTTGATAGGATGGGATGCTATGAGAGAATGAAATGTTTGGATAGGATGGAAGTGTGAAGTAATCCATTGAAGCTTGAGCGTGGGGGTGTTCCAAAGGGGAGCACCGCCATGTTTTTGAGCACTTATTTTGATATAGAAATATTGGGGATATGCCAAGGTTACTAAGAACATCAAGGCATTTGTACCAATATTTCATAGGAATGACATGAAACAAGCACACAAGGAATGCCCCAGTATCACACATGAATCTCAAAAGAATAAGATATATTGGTTGGATCATGATGGCAGGATTGATTGGATGGGATGCTTGGATAGGATGGGATGTTTTGAGAATGGGATGCTTGGATAGGATGGGATGCTTTGATAGGATGGGATGCTTGGATAGGATGGGATGTTTTGATAGGATGGGATGCTTTGATAGGATGGGATGCTTGGATAGGATGAGATGTGTGAATAGGATGGGATGTTTGGATAGGATGGAATGCTTGGATAGGAGGGGATGTTTTGATAGGATGGGATGCTATGAGAGGATGAAATATTTGGATAGGATGGAAGTGTGAAGTAATCCATTGAATCTTGAGCATGGGGGTGTTCCAAAGGGGAGCACCACCATGTTTTTGAGCACTTATTTTGATATAGGAATATTGGGGATATGCCAAGGTTACTAAGAACATCAAGGAATTTGTACCAATATTTCATAGGAATGACATGAAATAAACACACAAGGAATGCCCTAGTATCACACATGAATCTCAAAAGAATTAGAGTGGAAACAATACTAGGTAACCCACAAGAAAACAATATTTCCCAAGTGCATCATGTAACCACAAATGATCACATGTTTGGACTATGCAAGGGTCATATCTGACTAACACACAAGCAGAAAAAAGAAAAGATGAAAGATCCAATCCAGACCTTGCTCTTGAATTTCCCCATTCGCAGCACACCATGATATAAAAGATCGTGGTGACCTTGAGGAGGGAACAACCCAAATCACTTGGAAAAGATACTTTAAGAACCAAGCCTGAAATCCCAAAAAGAAAAGAAATTGAAAGAAGATGTAAATCCATAAAAAAGTTAACCTTTTGCCAAAGAGATCAATAGGACTAAACACTAATGGTACAAGATTAGACAAGAGGAAGGATGTATCCTACAAGGATCTATCAGTAATATTGAGGACTAGGATGAGATGGGCAATCAGAACTCTTTAGGACAACATTGTGATGACAAGGGATCTCGTACAAGGATTCACTAAAGTACCTAACCAAGATAATTTCAATGTGCAATCAAGCATGAACTGACACAAAGAGATGAGAGATATACAATGGGACCAAGCTAAGGACTAACATGTAAGCAATATACAGCTGACAGATCAAAGGATTTACAAGGGATTACAAGACAAAAGCTTAGCATGATAGGATAACAATAAGAAAGATAAAGATGAGAAGATAGCAGATAAAAAGATTGGGATGAGGAGATAGAGGGAAATCATAGGATGAGAAGATAAAGGGGATGAAAATCTTGGGATAGTAAGATAGTGGATAAAAAGCTCAAGAGGAGGTGATAGTGGATAAAAGCTCGGGATAGGGAGACAATGGATAAAAAGCGTAGGATGAGAGATAGCATAATGAAAAGCTCAAGATGAGGAGATAGAGGGGATGAAAATCTCAAGATGAGAAGATAGTGGAAGAAAAGCTCAAGATGAGGGGATAGCAAGATGAAAAGCTTGGGATGGTAAGATAGTGGATAAAAAGATTAGGATGAGAAGATAGTAGGGACGAAAAAGCTCACAATGAGGAGATAGCAAATGAAAGCTCAGGAGGAGGAGAGATACCTAAAGATAGGGAGTGGGAAGGAAGGATCCAATGATGATGATTGGGGTGTGACCAAGGCTTGCAACAAGGTTGGGTAGAAGATTAAGAATGTGATTGGGTGAGTTGAAAGATGTGCAATGGAATGGTGCAATAGATGGTAGAGTTCTAAGAGCTTTAGGATATGAATGGATGGCATTGGGGTACATGGGGATAGCCTACAACTAGATACCAATGACAAGGGATGTACTAGGCGATGAAAAGATGGAGAGATGTTGAGAAGTGCAAGGATAGATGAAAAGGGGACAACTAGTGTTGGGGATGAGAAGATAAAAATAGGGCTAGAATGGGGGGGGAGAAGATGGACACAACACAATTTCCAAGGAAAATAGTGCCCCCAGTTATAATATGCTATTCAAGAGGAGTGTGTATGAGAAATGTGTTAGGATGGAAGATTGGTCAACAAGATGATGAGGGAGATAGATGGAAGCTAGGATGTGAAAGGTGAATGAGGTAGAGGGTAAGTAGGATGGGTGAATGAGGCCTATGGAGGGAGTGTATGGACAAAAGAATGGGTAGAGAAAGGATAGGTGGATACAAACTTTGATGGAAAATGGGTGTCAAAGGGATGACCAAAAGCATGTATCTAGTGGTAGACTTTATTTTTATCAAGATCTGAAGGAGGATGGTGGGTGAAATGGATAGGATAGGGTTGGTATGGTCGGAAGAGATGGGTATGGTGGGGGATGGAATGTGCCCCCATGTTTATAGGGCATGTGGATGGAGGGATTACACATGATGCTTGTTTGCCAAGTTTTCATCACGGTACTTGTCCAAGGTGCTTGAATTGCCAAGCTTTCACCATTGGACGATTTTTTTCTTTACTTGATTTTTTTTTTTAATTGACTTTTTCGATGCATTTTTACTCAGAGATGTTGGTAGGAAGGGTAGGAGGTGATATATAATGGATGGGAAGACATAAGACTTTGAGTAAATGGATGAGGAACATGAAAAGATCATCATTGGCACACACCTTGAAAGGTGATGAAGTAGTGGGAAAGATGGTGTTGGGCGAGGTTAAGGAGTATATGGAGGAAGAGAAATATAAGGACTACAAGTAAAGTTGTAAGATGGAGGATGGGAAATTTAGGATAAGAAGCATATGGAATAAAAGTGGATTGGGGGGATGAAGGATGTATATAGGGAGATTCGGGTAGAGTATGAATGGATGAGGCTTTTTGAGTAGCATGAATGGATGCTAATTGAGATTTTTCTTTGAGATGCATTTCTTTTATGAGCATCTTGGATATCCACATGATTTTTGACTTTTTCAGCTTAGGCTTTTGTGGCCTCTTGACTTTTTCTTTGATTTGGATCAAATGTTTCTCTTCTTGAACATGTATTTTAGAAGGGACGTGTCAAAACTTGGATTTTGGTGGATTTGTGGATTTATGCTTTTTTATTTTGGCATCCAAAATGCTTTTTTAAGCCATGATATGGGAACAAGAGCATGGATGATATGGAGGGATTATGGATGGAGTTATAGAGGTTGAAGGTTGGAAGGGATTCAAGGACGAGTGCCTTTGATGATCTAGCTTGTGGATTTGAGGGGATGGAAGGATGCATTGGAATATAGGATATGGATGCATATAATTGCACAAAATGGATGGAGGAAATGAAGGATATGGGCCTAAAACATATGGAAATGAGGAAGGAGTAGGTCTGAAGATAGATGGAGGAGATAAAGGATTTGGATGAGGTAAATAAGGACCCTAAATGGATGGAAAGGATAGTGGATTTAGATAAGGGGTATATGGACCCAAAATGGAGGGTTGGAAAGAAGTAGTAAGATAAGAGCCCAAAATAGTTGTAGAAAAAGATGGTGGATAACTTTGGGGTGAAGACCGAAGGACTTGTGACCATGAAAGGGTAGGAGGGATACCAACATCTAGAGATACACTTTTATTTATTTCTTCAATATGTTGTTCATTATTTGGAACACAAGATGTGAGTCCATTACTAGCTGAAGGAGTCAAAGCTTTGGATATGATAGTTCTTCTTCTATGGATCTATCATCATGGATTATGGGAGATGTATGATCATGAAGCAGAGGAGATGGAAGGATAAGTTCTTGATAGGGATGGTTTGATGGAAAGGGATCTTGAGATGGAGTAGGTAAGATGGTAGGATTTAGATATGGAGGGGATGGTAAAAGTGGATCGTGTATGGGAATAAGTGGGATGGTGGGATCTTCTTTTGTGTTAGGAGATATTTTAAAATGTTTTTGGACAAGATCTTGACAGTAATGGATTAGAGTGGATGGTGTGGTAGGAGAAGTATGAATGGTTTGTTTAAGTGAGGTAGATGTATGGGTAGGAGGTTCTCCAATGGGGGTGGGCTGATGGGGGAGGGAATCATTAGGTTTATTATATGGGATTTGGATAATTCTAGGAGGAGGGGATGTAGGTGGGATTTGGAGGGATTCAATGGGTGGGAGGTAGGAGATGGAAGCGGTTTGATAAGTGGAGTGGATGAGATAGGGATGGTAGTGATAGGATGATGTAAGAGGAATGATGGGTGTAGGAGATGGATTTTCTTTGGGTTTTCTTGTAAAATTCCTTAGAGATGTGTGTGTTGGACTGGCAAGAGTAAGGGGATTAGGGTGATGCATTGTATAAATAGGATTGGCTAGAGGATTTGGAAAGGGGTTTGGAAGATATTGGGATGGTGGGCTTGGACTAGGGATGGAGCTACTAGAATTGCTCTCGAATGGTGGAGAATGGGATATAAATGTGGAGGAAGATGGATATATGGCTGATGTATAAGAGGAATATACAGGCACAATATAGGAAGGAGGTTGGGATGAAGATAATAATGGATTTCCCTTGTCAAAGGCATGGTAAGGAGCACTAGTGGGTATGCATAGAGGAATGATGGGGTAGTTTGGAGGAATGTTTGGATTTTGGGGGATGTTGGGAACAATCTCTCTAAGGCTTTCAATAAATTTGTCATAATAAACAAGATCTTCATCATCATTGGAAAAGGATGGAGTGGGAGAAAAGGTGAGATGACCAAACTCATTGTAATAGGATTGTGACATTATGTTTTATTGATGAGTTGGGTACGGATGGAATTTACTAGTTAAGAAAAGGAAGATTTTATGGAAGACCTTATGAATGATGATACTAGAGGAAAGCTTGGAAGCTTGGGTGAATCTTAGATGAGGCTATGACTATGCTAAGTATATCTTTCATTGGGGTTGAATGATTGACCAATGGTTGGGTTGTTGCGAATGGACTTGCTAACAACCGTTTCAAATGATAGACAAGTGATCTCTTTAGCAAAATGATTTGATTTTTTTTGATACATGGGGAGGGTGTTGAACACTCAAGCATGTCAAACACACCAATAGCCCTATAAGATGTGTGCTAGGATATACAAGATTAGCTAGGGGTGTCCTCAATATACGCAAGGTACGTGACGCCCAAATCTATAGATGAAAGAAAATAATGCCACACAACCAGGAGGAGACATTAACCCAAATCTCCACCTTCACTTCCCAAAGGTATAAATTTCTTTGGGGCTTAGCCAACAGTGACAAGATTATGCTTCCAAGAGAGGGGTCTTTTAATTCACCTCTCGATATTTATACTCTGCCAGAATGCTAGAGTTGAGGTCATCCCAAGGGGTGATGAAATCCTCAAGCATGCCTCCTAAAAAGTGTAAAACAAGACAACAAAAGTGATCTTGGGTTTAAAAGACACTTGTTCTTTTCCAATTCATGATTTAGATTTTGTAAGCTATGATTGAAGACACTCATGTTTATGCCATATAATGTTCATTCCAATTTTACAAAGTTGTCAGCATAATGAAAATTGAGAGTTCATCAACATAAGAAATTTGAACGTCATTGAAGTGTGTCAAAATCGTGCAATGTTCATTGATTTTTAGGCATTCAAGATTGAGTTAAAGTATTTTATGCCCAAATTTGAAGTGTGAAGTATAACAATGATTATTTGATCTTTGACATTCAAGATTGGGTTTGTTGTTTTAATCATGCATTCCAATAAAAAACTTGATTTTAGTCCATGGCATTCAAGATTGATTTGAGTGACATTCATTCAATGAGAGATATGTTTAAACATGCAAGTTCATTCTAAGAAAAATTTACAAAAACATGGTTAGGCTTTGAAGATGTTCCAATCTGCAATGTGACAAAAAATCAATTTGGTTAGTCACACAAAAATCTCCAAAATCAAAGCTTAACTATGAGAAAAAAAATTTAACTTTTTTTGCTCATTTTTATAGGCGTAAAAATGCTTAGAATTACCCCTATCATACATAACCATCAAAAGTCCAAATTTGATTTATACTTTTCTTTTCTTTTTAAAATAAATAAATAAATAAAATAAAACAACAATCTCGTGGGTCTGAATAGCGATCCCATAGGTTTAGGATAGCAATCTCGCAAGGTAAATAGTGATCCCACAAGTTTAGGATAATGATCCTACGGTTGTGGGAACATAGCTAAGTGGCAGTGGGATTACGATATAGAGACTAGTGAATAGAAAAACAAGTCATGGGTTAAAAGTTACAGAGCAATCTCGCCAAACAGCAATCCCGCAAGTTTATGGAACGTGTTCTCATGGACAAATGGGTCGCCAGGATTGAAAGTGAAAGGATAAAACTAGTTTTCTAGGCTCGGCTATTTTGGACAAGCATTCTTGCAAGTTTCTACAGTGACCCCACTGATAAAAACTCATGTTACCACGGGAGGATTGGTCAGTGGGATTGATGGGGAGGGCTTTTACTGATAAATTATGATCCCACCCTCATGAGTTCATGTTCCCGTTGGTTTATGACAGTGATCCCATGGCTGTAGGTTCATGATTTCAGGGTTGTGGGATCACGAAAAAAGCAATTTTAGAATTGCTTGTAAATAAAAAATTGATTAGATGGCTAGGAGGGCTATTCCCAATAGGAGACCTGTGCACCTACAAGAATGTTAGCAAACCACCTGCACACACACACAACCACAAAATGTCAGTTTGGTTAGTGGTCAAAATAATTAGCAAACATGATTAAAATGACCCAAATGTAGGGTCCCACTAGGCATGCCAAAATGTATCACCTAATCTAGTAGTGTAACATGAATACTAACTATTAAATGAGAGTATTAACAATGCTAAACAGTTAACACTTAAGATAGGACTAACGTTTGTAAAACAAGATTTAGTGTGCAAAGAACATTAACAATAAGAGAAACATTCACAAACTAAAACTAAATTCACATACAAGCTTAGACAAAGAAAGCAAACAAGAAATGCAAACCTCAAAAGAGAAAACACTCCATGCTTCCTTGATTTTGTAGATGTGTCCTTTGATGTGGATGTATGCTCAATTGCTTGCCCAATTGCTTCAATGGTGGAGATGGGTAATGGAAAATTGGTAGCCTTGTGAGCTCTCAATTTGGCATTATAAGGTTAAGATTGATGACTTTTGGTTCTCAAAATAGCATGGTAACTTTAGCTCAAGGATTGTGATGATATGGCTTAGGAGGGGATTCAATTTATAGGCCAAGGGGTAGAGGGATGGAGAGCTAAGATGCAAGGATGGAGAGATGGTTAAGGAGGGCTAAGATGCACTCAAAGGGGAGCACATGGATCGTGCTTGTTTAGCACCAATGGGAAGGTGACACTTGTCACAAGGAGGATGAGTGTGAGAGGATAGGATAAGGGGTTGGTTAAAGGGATAATGAGGGAGATTGAGTATGGAAGAGGGATGTAAGAGTCATGAGTGGGCTTGTAAGAGTCTTTTATGGTTTGTAAGAGCACTCATGGCTTGGTGGTTGGGATATTTTGGAGAGGGGAGTTTGATTTGGTTTAGGAAAGTCTTAAACTTGTTTAGGGAATGTGACAACATTAGGGGGTGGATTAGGTTAAATGGAGGATTAGGGATAGGTTAGGGGTTTTTAGATTTGAGGATTTTATTTATCAAATAGATTTATTTAATAAATGGGGATTTTTGGAATTAGATAGGAGAAAAGGATTTAATTGATAAATGATAGGTTATTTGGTTTATTAATTAGGACTATAGATGATTAATTAAAGTAATCAGCTAGGGGATGACAAAGGATTAATTAAATAAGAATTTAATTAATGATGCCTTTAGAGATAACTAAATAGGATTACTAAAGTGGTGTAATCAAATTTAGGTGTCTACATTTTGCCCCTCTTTGACATAGTGTTGAGACAACACTATTTCAAAGAAGTCCGAGTGAAGACGACATGAGGAAGATGTTTTAACAACAAGGTTGCCCCAGTCTCGGATAAGAAGAGGAGAAACTAGACTTAGATGATGCCCCCTCAAGAAGGCAGCGGAGAGAGAAATGAGGCTCGACAGCTTCTTGAAAAGTACAAGAAATCGAGATGAGCAGAGACACAAATTGGCAAAGAGGAGGGGCTGAATTAGCTCACACTCTCACTACAGGAGAATGATAAAGGAGAATCAGAAGCACAATAGTAAAGCAAGATTAAGACTTTTCAGGATTAGGGGGGAGGATGGAGGAGTAGAGAACTATAAAAGGAATCCATGGTAGGGAGATGGATGATGGAATGATAAAGCTGATGCAACAAGATTTCAAAGAGTCAGATTGGTGAAAGATGGGTTTCGGTGATCCCTAGGACTAGGATTGTGGATCTTGAAAGATGAGGCTTGGTGGATTGATTTGATTGGTGGATCCCTAAGACTAGGATTGTGGATCCCTAAAGCTAAGCGTGAGGAGTGATTCAAAGAGATACTGATGCATAAGCTGAGGGAGGAGTGACAGATGTTGGAGATGGATGGGGGATAATGGAGATGAAGGGAATCCATTGAAGCTTTTTTGAGCGGGGGGGATACTTCAAAGAGAAGTACCACCATGTAGTTGAGCACTAGATTTGCTATAGGACTGTTGGTTAATTGCCAAGGTTACCAAGAACATCAAGGCCTTTTCACCAACCGTCCAGAGGACTAACAAACTGACTCAAAACAAACACGTAAGGATTGCCCCAGTATCACACATGAATCCCAGAGGAAGTAGTGTGGAAATGGCACTGGGTAACCCACAAATAGAAAAGAAAACAAGAAAAATACATGATCAAGACCTAAACCTCAGATTTCCCCATTCACAGTATACCATGATATGGAAGATCATGGCAACTTTGAGGAGGGAACAAAAAGATTGCTTGAAAAAGATATTTCAAGACCCAAAAGGGAAGATTCCAAATCAAAAGAAAGTGAAAATCCAAAAGAGAGTCGTTTGCCAACGAGATGGGTAGGACAAGGTACTAACGAACCAAGATCAGACATGAGGAAAGCTATATCCTGCAAGGATTTATCGGAGAGCACCTATGCTGATGAATCTGGATGAGTGATGCATCTGGCAAGCTGAACTAAGAAGGATAACACTTTGGTGATAGGAGATCTAGCTAAAGGATGCATTGGAATAGCTAACCAAGATGTGTGATGTGTGCAAGATGCTAATCAAGGATGAATTGACACGAACGTTGGATAGATACAATGGTACTAAGCTAAAGAGGATGTACAAGCTGACGGACCAAGATATTTACAAGCTGAAGCTGACCAAGATATTTACAAGCAGGCAAAAGCTCAAGATGATAGGATAGCGGGAGGGTTCGATGTTGTGTAAGATGTGAAAGCTAAGGACGGGGACAATGCTAAGGTTGGTAGCTGAGCTTGTAGATGGCGCTAGAGTGAATGGCTAATGAGAGGATGACATTGGATTTGCATGAGGATAGCCTAGAACAAGATACCAATGACAAGGGAGGATGGACAAGACAAGATCTCCAAGGAATACAGTGCCCCCAGTCAGAAGATGAAATGTGGAAGGAGGTCTTATGATGGATGTGATAGGATTGAAGCTAGGATGGAAAAGCTAAAGGCGCTAGGGAGATGGATGATAGCTAGGATGATGGGGTGAGGTTGCAGAAGATAAATGGATAGTGATAGATAAAAGTTGGAGGATGAAAGATAGGTGGATAAATGGGAAGATGGATTTGGATGGCAAGATGTGACCAAAAGCATGAGGAGGATAGGCTAAGTTGGGGATGGCTGGATTACGCATGACGCTTGTTTGCCAAGTTTTCATCATGGCACTTGTCCAAGGTGCTTGAATTGCCAAGTTTTCACCAGTGGATGCTTTATTTTTGTTTATTTTTTTGACTTTTTGACTTTGGACTTAGTTGGAATGATTTTGGCTTTCTTCAGCTATTTTTGGCTTCTTTGGGATTTTTCACTGGCTGTTGGAATGTTCAATTTTGTTCCTAGCTGTTGGTACATAGGATGTGTGATTTATGCAATAGATTGGATTAGATGGGATTGATGGTAGGAGATGGAGGGATGAAAAGGCTGGAAAGGAGCATGAGATGGGGATACTTGCAGGATCAACATTAGCACATGTTGGGACGGGTGTGAAAAGAGCATATGGGGGATAGATGGTAGATGCGAGCTTGATGGAGGATTTGTGGAAGTGCGCTTAGGGATATAGGCAACCAAGATGGAGGTAGGAGATGGGGGACATGAGTCACTGGATGGGGGATTAGCAATGGTGGATGTCATTATGCATTGGGTTTCAACTTTTTTCTTTGGGATCCACATGGTTTTGGATTTTCTTTTCATAGGCTTTTGTATTGTTTTGCATTCTTTGATTGGATTTTGCCTTTTTGGAGTATGTCTTTTAAAATAGACATATGATTGCCTAGGATGTGGATTTTTAGCTTTATGCATTTTGAAGTTGGCATTTACATTGTTGTGGTAAGCTTTGGGAAGATGGTTAGGAGAAGCTTTGTGAGATGGAGAGGATATGGAAAAGCGTGTAGGGGGATGATGATGGATGGTGTGCCCTGATATGTGCCTTTGTTGATCTTGCTTAGGAATGGATGGAATAGGATTTTTATGATGGCTAATAGGAGGATGGAGGATGGTAGATTTTGGGACATAGGGACCCAAAATGGATTTAGCAATGAAGGGGGGATATGGTAGGTTGTTTTGGGTTGCAAAGATGGTGGAGGGGGGATGACATAAGATTTTTTGAAGGAGTGATGGGAGGATGGCATGGTGGGTTTGGAGATAGGCTTGGTTTGGGGGTGTGGTGTACCAACACCTTTAGATGGTGAGCCTTTGGATACATATCCAAGACCATGAAATCCTAGATTTTTTTGTGCAATAATAGGCTTTCTGATTCCTTGCTCTTATGGTCCTAAACCTTGACCTTGATAATGCCATTGATTGAGAATTTGAACTAGCTAAGGATACTTTTTTCTTGCGAAAAATGGTGGAAGTGCTTTATTAGATGTACTGCAATAGGGAGATATTGTTCTTAATTCTTCTGCTGAGAGGAGGCCAACATGGATGAATGTAAGTGAACCAAGAGGGTAGATTATAGATGGTGGAATAGCTTGGATAGGTGGTAAGATGGAAGCATGGAGTGGAGGAGATGGTAGGATAGGATCTTGATTTAGCTGATGGGATGAAAAGATATCCTGTAGTAGAGGAGGTATGGCTTGAGGTTTTGGAGATGGAGGGGATGGTGACTGCACTATGGATGGAAGACATGGTATGATGATATCTTCTTTTATGCTTTGGGGGATGTCAACATGCTTTTGGACAGGATCTTGATAGGATTGTATTGGAGTGGATGGTGCGATAGGAGGTGAAGGGATGGATTCTTTAAAGGTAGTGGATGGATAGAGGGGAGATTCGGTAGTGGAGATGGGTGAGTAGAAGATGGATGCATAAGGGTCATTACGGGAGATTTGGGAAATGCTTGGGGGTGATGTGGATAGGATTTGGAGGGATTTGACAGGTGGTGGGATTTTGATGCTTGTGGGAAGTGGAAGGATTTTAAGCAATTGGATGGATGGTATGGGGATGATAGCAATGGGAGATGGAGGTGATATTATAGATAGGGAAGCTTCATCACTGACTACTTCACATGGTTGGATTAGATGACATGGCTTATCGACTACTAGAGGCGGCTTTTCTTGTATTTCCTCTAAGAGATTCCTTGGAGACTTGTGTGTCAGAGGTGGAGGTGGATTGACAGGAATAGCTAGTGTGATGGGGGTGGAAGATTGGAAGCTTGGTTGATTGGGTGATGGAGGAGAAGCTGGGATATCAGATGGCATGACTAGATAGTTTGGAAGAATACGTGGATTTTGGGGGATGCTTGGGGGAATGTTTCTAAGGCTTTCAATATACCCATCATAGTCAACAAGATTTTCATCATCATTGGAATAGGAGGTTATGGGAGCAAGGACAATATGACCAAACACATCATGATAGGTTTGGGATTTCATGTTTTGATGATGAGTTAGATGGGGATGGGGTCTTGCATATGGATGAACACGGAATTTCATGGTTGGATTTGGATTAAGTGCAAATTTTGGATTGGTTGATGAAGGATTTCCTAGGGAGAGTCAAAGCTGTATGACAGACCTAAGGAGGATTGGCTAGAGATTTTTGGCTTTCCTGTAGATGGAAGACTTCAAGGGCATGCTGTCAAAAAGTGAGAGTTTTTCTTTTCTATGCACTGGATTGGTGGAGATTGTGTCAACTTAAGGATAGACTAATGATCCTATGGGCATAACATGCAATTGACCACTTGTGGATCCCAACCTTTAGCTCAAGGTGATCAGGGATACAAGTGACAAAGCTAGATTACCCTAGACAATGCTCTATCAGAGGGATAACCTTGGTGAGATTGGTTGATTGGTAGGATTGATTGGATAGCAAATTCTGGCAGAATGACAACAACTCTCTAAAGGCTTGGGTGTGATTTTGGATTGGGTTGCTGGCTGGCTAGGGGGGATGATTTGGATGGAATTTGGATTTGGAATTGTTCTAAGGCAAAGAACTAGATAGATTCGGTTGCGGCAGGGGAGCTTGGATGATCTTCTGATGAGGTAGTGACTACACTAAGTATGCCTTGAGCTGGGAGATTTCTGCTTTTTTGAGATTTTGACCAAAGTTGGCAAACATTCATTCAAAAGCTATGAACAAACAAGCAGACAAAATTTTGGAGCAAGCATGTCAAACACACCAACATCCTAGGAAGCTTTCTACAAGGATGAAATTTGGTTTAGCTAGGGAGTCCTCGATATATGCAAGGTACGTGAGGTCCATATCCATAGATGAAACCAAAAAGATGTCACACAGTCGAGAGGAGCGGTAACCCACTTCTCCTCTTTCACTTCTCAAGGGTATAAAGTTCCTTGAGGCTTAGCTTGAGTGACAAAATTTTGATCCCAAGAGAGGTGTCTTTGGATTCACCTCCCGATGTTTATACTCTGTTGGAACGCTAGAGTTGAGGTCGTCCAAGGGGTGATGAAATCCCCAAGCAAGCCTCCTAAAAAGTATAAAACAAGACCACATACATGATCTTGGGTTTTAAAAGAAACGTGTTCATTCCAATTGATGATTTAGATTTTGCAAGTTATGATTGAAGACATTTGTGATTATGGCATACAATGTTCATTCCAACTTGACAGTGTCGTCAACATAATGGAAGTCGAGAGATTATCAACATAAGAAATGTGAGCATCATTAAAAATGCGTCAAAACCATGCGATGTTCATTGATTGTTAGGCATTCAAGATTGAGTGTGATTTTGTTTTAAGCCCAAAACAAAGATATGTGAAACTCAATTTTTCAAGCGCACACCCGGAGGCCCTCCACGTCAAGATTTGTTCAATTATTATACCCAAATGAAGTGTTAGCGAAGCTAATGTGCATTCAAGAGATTTTCTAACTTAGAAAAACTAATAAAAACCCAAGTGAGTGGAGTTTGATTTGCGTGGAGCACTTAACACCTTCTTAGCTAGACCCATCCTCATAGATGGCACCGAGATTGCAACCAATGGTTAAATTGATGGGTGATTAAAGAGGGTGAGTCCAACTACAAACTCACTCGGAGCGTCTTTATTAGTTTTTATAACTTAGAAGATTTCTAAAATGTGGATTCTTTTTATGCCCAAAATTGAAGTGTGAGATATTGCAATGGTTGATTGATCTTTTGCATTCAAGATTGAGTTTGTTTGTTCTAAGCATGCATTTCAAGAAAGATTGATTTTAATCCATTGCATTCAAGATTGTGTTTGAGCAACATTCATTCAAAGAAAGATGTGTTTAAGCATGCAAGTTCATTTTAGCAATATGAGAATCTGCAAAAAAAAAAACATGGTTAGTGGTTTCATATGTGCTCCAACCTGCAATAGCTACAAAAAGCCAATTTGATTAGTAACCCAAAAATCTCAAAATTTGAAGCTTAACTATGAAAAAAATAAAATCAACTTTTTTTGTTCTTTTCCCTAGGCGTAAAAATGCTTAAAATAACCTCTACTCTATGGAATCACCAAAACTTAAAATTCGATTTATACTCTTTTTTAAAAAAAAAAAAAACTACAAAGTGCAGAAACAAAGATGTTAAAACAAAAATACAACAAAGGCAGGCGGAGACGACAGTTCATCAGGTGTAGACGCCAAACTGCGGAGACGTTGATTTGCAGAGACGCCGATCTGTGGAGACGACAGAGAACTAGGCATAGACAATAGTTCAGATTGGCAACGACGGAGACGATAGTTCAGGTTGGTGGCGACTGAGATGACAGAGTATCTGGCGGAGGCGATAGAGTATCTGGTGGAGACGAAAATTTGTAGGCGCAGATGCCAATTTGCGGAGATGACAGTTGAGGTTGCAGAGATGACAGAATAGCTTGCGGAGATGACAGTTTGTAGGCACAGATGCCAATCTATGGAGACGACAGTTGAGGTTGCGGAGATAACTGAATAGCTGGCGGAGACGACAGTTTGCAGGTGCAGATGCCAATCTACAGAGACGACACTGCGCGAAAAGAATTGAAATGCGCAAATTTTTTCAAATTTTTTTTTTTTTTAATTTTCAGATTTTTTAAAGGGTATGTCTTCTTCCTAAGTGCGCCTTTCAACCTGCAAAAACAAGGAAAACACCCTACAACCTACTCAAACAACAACAAGCATTAGAGGGTTAGTTTATAAAAGCAACATGTAGATTGAAATGGATAAATAAATGACCCATAGTGGGGTCCCACCGGGCGTGCCAAAATGTAGAACAAGATTTAGTGTGCAAAGAACATTAACAATAAGAAAAACATTCACAAACTAAAACTAAATTCACATATAAGCTTAGACAAAGAAAACAAACAAGAAATGCAAACCTCAAAAGAGAAAACACTCCATGCTTCCTTGATTTTGTAGATGTGTCATTTGATGTGGATGTATGCTCAATTGCTTGCCCAATTGCTTCAATGGTGGAGATGGGTAATGGAAAATTGGTAGCCTTGTGAGCTCTCAATTTGGCATTATAAGGTTAAGATTGATGACTTTTGGTTCTCAAAATAGCATGGTAACTTTAGCTCAAGGATTGTGATGATATGGCTTGGGAGGGGATTCAATTTATAGGCCAAGGGGTAGAGGGATGGAAGGCTAAGATGCAAGGATGGAGAGATGGTTAAGGAGGGCTAAGATGCACTCAAAGGGGAGCACATGGATTGTGCTTGTTTAGCACCAATGAGAAGGTGACACTTGTCACAATGAGGATGAGTGTAAAAGGATAGGATAAGGGGTTGGTTAAAGGCATAATGAGGGAGATTGAGTATGGAAGAGGGATGTAAGAGTCATGAGTGGGCTTGTAAGAGTCTTTTATGGTTTGTAAGAGCACTCATGGCTTGGTGGTTGGGATATTTTGGAGAGGGGAGTTTGATTTGGTTTAGGAAAGTCTTAAACTTGTTTAGGGAATGTGACAACATTAGGGGATAGATTAGGCTAAATGGAGGATTAGGGATAGGTTAGGGGTTTTTAGATTTGAGGATTTTATTTATCAAATAGATTTATTTAATAAATGGGGATTTTTGGAATTAGATAGGAGAAAAGGATTTAATTGATAAATGATAGGTTATTTGATTTATCAATTAGGACTATAGATGATTAATTAAATTAATCGGCAAGGGGATGACAAAGGATTAATTAAATAAGAATTTAATTAATGATGCCTTTAGAGATAACTAAATAGGATTACTAAAGCAGTTTAATCAAATTTAAGTGTCTACAAGGTTATCATCACAAAAGGAAGCAAACCAAGAATCTTAGGCTCCTTATGGTATAACCCATGATGAAGTTGATGTGTCCCTAATGGGAGAGGATGTATGCTCACGTGCTCAAGCTTCCAAAGGATGGAGTTTTTCACCAAGTGTGTGTATGGATGAGGGTTTCAAATGATGGAGGTCTGGAGGGATTTCAACATTATGATGGTATTTTGGTAGTTTTTAGGCTCTCAAAATAGCATGATAACTTTGCATGAAAGGTAGATGATGGTTGTGAAGGGAGAGGGTTCCATTTATTGGCCAAGGGGTAGAGAGATGGATGGTCAGGATGCAAGGATGATAAGATGGTGAAGGAGGGTCAAGATGCATTCAAAGGGGAGCACATGGATTGTGCTTCTTTGGGGCCAATAGGAGAGTGACACTTGTCACAAGGAGGATGAGTGTGAGAGGATAAGATAAGGGTTGGTCAAGGGAGTGATGAGGGAGGTTGAGTATGTAAGAGGGATGTAAGAGCCTTAAAGAGGGATGTAAGAAGTGTAAGAGGGATGTAAGAGACTTAAAGGGGGATGTAAGAGTAATAAATGTTGGAGGGTGAGGGTGAGGATGAGATTGTTGACTTTAGCTTGGGTTAGCAAGTCCTAACCCTTGCTTAAGGTTGTGCACATTTTTAGGAGGAGGATTATGATTAACTTGGAAAAGGGTTAGGAGGTAAGTGGTTTAGCTTTGATGAGATGGGTTAGTTAGGTGGCTAAATGAGTTTAGTATGGGTGAATGGGTTGGATTAGGGGTTAGGACAGGGTTTAGGGATGCTTTAAGGGTTTTAAATATTTTATTAAATGATTTATTTAATAAAATGGGGATATGGAATTAAATTAAATAGATTTGAGGATTTATTTAATTTAATAGAGGAACAAAGATTTAATTGTTAAATTGATTTTGGGTTATCATTTAATTTTATCAATTGGACTATAGTTAATTTAATTAATTAATTAACTAGAGGATGATGATTAATTAATTAAATAGTAAATATTTAATCAATAATGTCTTAGGAGATGACTAAATACAATTACCTATTATGTAATCAAATTTAAGTGTCTACAGTAAGGACAAAATTGATCATGTGGAGAGACCTATTGGAATTAGGGTTGGTCAATTCGCTCGACTTGGATCTCAGTTGAAGCTTAAGCATAATATGAAGGTTTCTAATTTCTTGGGTACTTTGAATTCTGAAGATCTAATTGATTGGACTGGTGAACTAGGAGACTACTTTGAGCTTGAGGATCAACTCAGAGTAAGGTTGGCACAAACTAAGCTAACTTAACATGCTACTCTTTGGTGGAAAGAACTACAAAGAGATAGAGAAGAGGAAGGTGAAATGAAGATCACTAGATGGAGGTTGATGGTGACTAAGTTGAAGGTTAAGTTCATTCCTACTGATTATGAACTTGAGTTGTTTAAGAGGTTGCAGAATCTGAAGCAGAAAGATATGACTATGAAAGATTATACTGAGGAGTTCTACAAGTTGACTATTTGGCCTGGGCATAGAGAATTGTCAAAAAAGAAGGTAGCTTGGTATATTAATGGTTTGAGATTCAATATTCAGGATGAGGTTGTTATGCTTAATATTTATTTAGTTGAGGATGCTTATCAGTATGCTTTGAGAGCAGAGGAGAAGCTAAAGAGGAAGAATCAAGGTAGTTCCAGAGGGAAGGAGAAACATGATAGTTCAAAATAAGCTAAACCAAAAGTAGAAGGTGAACCAAAACCTGTTGAATAGAAAAGAAGGACAGATGGAGGTGGGTTCAGAGGTAATTGTTTCAAGTATGGTCAAGAAGGGCATAGATCTTTTGAATGTCCGATTGGGAGGACAACTATTGTTGTGAATGAGGTTGTAGTCCAAGGTAGTTAGCTTGAGCAAGGAGAGAGTTTGATAGCTCAGTGAGTATTGGTTGGTGAGAGAAAATTGGATTCTTGTCAAAGGACTAGTTTGTTCAGGACTTGTTGTAAGTTTGGTGGCAAAATCTATAAGGTGATTGTGGATGGTGGTAGTACTAATAACCTTGTTGTTGAAGAGATGGTTTAGAAACTTGGTTTGAAGAGAATGAGAAATCCTTATCCTTATAGAATTGGTTGGTTGCAAGGTAAGCATACTTTGGAAGTGAGGGAGTAATGCCTTGTTGATTTCCAGATTGGGCAGTATAAGGATCAAGTGTTGTTTGATATTGTGGATATGAATAGTTGTCATGTGTTGCTTGGAAAACCTTGGCAGTATGATTGCAAGGCTATGCATGATTGTGTTAGGAATATGTTTACTATTGAGAAGTGTGATATGAAGTTTTCCTTGATTCCTTTGATGAATGAAGAGCTTGATAGGAGGAACTCGAGTATTGGCAACCAAGTTAAGTTGGCAGATTCTGAGAAGGTTGGAGATCAACATGGAAAGCAAACCTATGGAACACCTATGGTCGATGTGAAAAAGAAGAAGAAAAAACAAGGGAAAGAGTGTGCAAGTTGAAGACTTGGAGGAAATATATGTGAAGAACCAATTTGGGATTTATGTGTTGAATTCCAGAAGATGTTCTTCCAGTTACTAGAACATCTTTTCAAACCTAGGATGTCTGATGTAGGAGCATCCTAGGCTTGCTTGCAATCCTGCATGTTTGGAGGGATTTTGGTTAAGTGTTGAGGAGCATCGAGCTTAGTTTTTTTATGATTTTCATGGTTAGGGATGTGTTGGAGACACATTGGGGAACCTTTTCTCATGATTTCATAGAGATTGGATGGATTGAGTTGAAGTTTGAACTATTTTTACCTTGCTGCTAGAATTGTGTTTTTTTGGTTTCTGGGTGCCTGTTGCAGGCCGTATAACTAATTTTGTACAATGAATGAGAGGATACACACTTCGAGGATTGATGAGGGCTTAGATCAATATCTATGGTCCAAGGTGAAATTTCTAATTCCTTATAAGTTGGGAGATATGGCAATTCTCTCGAAGTATCGATTTCTAGCACTTTTGTGCGACAATTTTCTATGCTTGACTTTCGGGATGGATGCACACTTATCCTTGATGAATCAGCCCTTAAAATTTTAAGGGGTTGTAGAAGACCTAAATTTCTACCTATGGTTCAAAGCATGAGTTCTAGTTCAATCAGAGCTAGGAGATATCACATTTTTTTTCAAATATCGATTTCTAGACATTTAATTGTTGTTGCAGGCCAACTTGTGGCTCTTTAAGTATTTAATTTTAGTTTTTAGCATTCTGAGCTGACTTGTGGCTTAGATTAGTATAAGTAGGGGTCGTGTGGAGTCTTTTAGTCATGGATTTGGGATGGACGGAAGGATAGATGTGAATTTGAAGAGCTAGAGCTGCGGCTTAGGAACTAGAGGATCTCTTGGTGGACCTAAGGGTACAAGTGTGGATTCTTCTTGGTGTTCTTATCCAGTTGTGTATCTGGACTAGTTGAGATTGGTTTGTAAGTTGGATCTTGTTGGATCTTGCAAAACTAATTTTGTAATTGCTATTTTTATTTGGCCCTAACTCGGAAGGCCTTACAACCGAGCATATTGCATTTAATCAGTTTCTATTTTATGAACAATTATTGTAATTTGGTATCAGATCTTGCATTTTTGTTTCTTGTTGTTGTGTTTCCACGGTGTGGTTATATTGCTAGGGGCTAGGACATATCCTTTAGGGATACTCCTACCTTGCACTACATCATGAACAACTGGTACCATATAAATGAATCTGAGGTGCGTCCACCTAGGTTTTGTAGAGCCTAAAGTAGAAGAAGGAGCCTTATAGTTGGCCCAGTGTCTGAATGGGTATGTTGTAGATGGGAAATAGCTGCCCCTAGATGTATTCTATTCTCATTGGGATAATTTGAAATGTGATGTTTTAAAACACCAACAGAAGGTAATGAATATCATTATAGAGTATACCGTAGAGCTCTGTAGAAGTACACAACCATGAGAGTTTTCCTAGAGTATTTTTGGTACTTTCTACTTTTGTGATTTATATTTTGTTTGATAAGTGATTGTGGTTGTACATATGAACAATCGTAGGACCTGTAAAACATCCCATACTTCACTTTCCTCCCACCCTATTAACATCAATGAAGCTTGTCCTTGTTTCTTGTATCTCCTACATTTGATATTACTATGTACGATAGTCTTATATTGGCTTTGTTAAGTAGACTCACATGTTTTGGTTAAGAAGGGACTTGGAGCATAGTGTAAAACAATTATTTTGAATAAGTATCTCATGAATTAGTTACCAAGCAAGGAAGATGTGAATGAGACAACCAAACATCTATAATAAGCACAAAGTCTATACAAGTCAATTAGCTTGAGTCTAATTTACAATAGAATAAGAAGAAGGTCTACTCAAGTCAATTGGTCATCGTGATCTCTATTGAGTTGTTCACATCTGAAGTGACTGAAATATGCAGACAATTCTTATACATTTGGCAAGCATTCTGGGACAATGGCCATGTAATATTGTATATGCTTGCCAGCCTAGTAGTTGTATACTGATAATTGTTAATATAATATTCCATTTTCTTGGAATAATTCTATATTTCTTGCTTGTTTGGATATGGCAAGGCACTAAAGTAAATAACTTGTAGTGTTTTTGTCGACATGGGTTATCTTGCACTATACATTGGTAAGCATTTTTGAACCCTAATACAAAATTTGTATTTGTTTTCCAACTAGAAGAACCAAATAAATTTGAAGCTAAACTTGGAACATTGAAAAAGCTAGGGTGTTTTTCTTGGTTCTTTGTATGGATTTGGACCTTCTAATTCACAATTCCTATTAAAAGATTTTACCATAACTAGAAACACTATAGAAGCTAGTGTATATATTAGTGGAGAGAAAGATATTGATATACATAGAAATTAGTCTGGAATGAAAACTCATCTATTAATTAGACTAAAGCTAATTGACTTTTATAAACTTGAAATCAGTTACTAAGCAAGGAACTTGCCTTCTTGAACCCTACTGTCAAAAACTCTTGTTCCCTTGTTTTCCACAACTTGATCAGTTTGGGTGTCCCTAGAAAGCAACCCATGATTGCACAAGCATGGCTCCCTACAAGATTGTTTGAATTATACAAAATTGTCCAATTGAGCATTTTAAACAAAAATAAGGAACATTTTGCATAGAGAGTAGAGAATACCTCTCTTTGAGGCATCGTGGCTCTTTTGATTCTGTAGGCACTTGTTTGGTTAGGAATGTTATAGTAATATGGAGAGTTGCCTATGAAGGGCAGTTTAAATTCACGGGCTTGGAGAAAGAATATCTAGAGCTTTCATGGCGGTTTGGAGAAATGTGGAGAAATTCTAGAATTTTCTAAAATAAGACTCTTGTAATATCATAATGTCATAAATTTTGTATTTTTTACTATAATTTTTTTTTCTCATTGATTGAACCAATGACAAATAAGAAAAATTATATTTTTAAATTATATAAAAAAATATTAATAAATTAATTATTGTTCTTAGTCTATTGAAATTTAATTAGCCGATAGGCTTTCCCCTAGGCAAGAGCCCGCCAGATTTTCCTCATGTTGCTGCTTGCTCCTAAAAATTTTGTCGTTGGAAAGTTGATTTGGTTGTCAGAAAGTTGGTTGCATTTTTGTTGTGTCTACCTACTCCTTGTAAGGTCCCATCCAAGTAAGGACTCGAAGGATTGTTAATTTGTCTACAACATAATTTGATTAGAAGTAAATATTAATTTTGTCATTAGAGAACATTATATGGCTTATGCAATAACATGATTAGGGAGGATCCTTACGTGACTTGCTATGATCAGTATTGTTTAAATAAGATCGACTTATCTTTTGTAACCATCTAAATATTAAGTGCAAATGTGTATGTGATACTTTGTATAGTAGAATCTTGCTTATTTAATTAATGTGCAAAGTTAGACTCAACTTATGATAAACTATAGATTTTGTACATACAATTGACACTGATTACAAATAGAAATGGTTGGACCTCTTTAAATATGACATGATAGTTTATGAGACTGGTAGCATTAGACCTAATTCACACTATGACAGAATATCTAATTTATGTTAACAACTTGATTAGCTAATGTGAGTTACCTTATGGGTAAATATCTTATATTGTTCATCTTAGCTCATCATGATAATTAGATAGTTTTTGTAATTGAAATTATGGCCAATTGAATTAAATAGATATTTTGTTGTGATGAATACATTTTAAATAAGGTGATTGTGAAAATGGAAATCAAGTTTGGGTTATGCGATTATTGTTTTGAAGTGAATTATGCATCATTTAATTTAAAATAAATAAGTACAAAAATTATTAGAATGTACATAACACAGTGAATATTAGTGATACTCGTTATGCTATTCTAAGAGATGTTATGAGTTGAATCCTATAATTAGTGAAAGTAAGTACCTATGCTTGATGAAATTTTTAAGAAATTGCCAATCAATTTAAATGAAAAGATCATTGATGTGAATAATGATCTAAATATGGGAGTGATGTCATAAAACATTGGTGACTTATCAGAGAAAGTCAATGGGTAAAGGGGTAGTATGCAATACCCCATCTCATTATAGATTTAGACTCAATGGTAAGGACTTGATTAATGCATGTGTAAGGTGTTATGATACATACATTATGAATTATTAATGTGGCTACTATTCTTGAAAATGTTGTAATTAGAGAAGTAGTTATAGTAGAATGAATGATACAAATTTGTAAATAATTTTTCATAGACATATGATTCTTAAGAAAATGATGTTAGAATATGATGTTGGTCTAATGTGTTGATCTATGGTTCAATCAAGGATATGTATTAATGTTTACAATTATATATTTATAGGTTTGGGTTACTGATGTTTAAGTTGAATTGTGCAAAGGATGATTATGAAGACCTTTGAAGAATCTATGCCAACTCCTATACAATAATCAAAGTCTATCTCCATGCAAAATTCTTGTAAAATCGGATGTAAACTAAAGCTAGACTTTAGAGGCATTAAAATGGACCCTATAGTGCATTTAACTTAACCCACTTATACTACCTAGGGTTGGGGGTTAGTTGAGGGTCAAATCATGGTTAAAACTTACATTATGACACCTCAAAAGGGCCCCACTTCAAATGTGACAAAAATGAATAGCGGGAGACAATGGGTTATGACACATTGATAAGCAACCCATGTGCCTTCATTAAAGGAGGAGAGGGTTTTGGAAGAAGAGAGAGGAAGACTTTGGAGGATGGACAATTCACCATTGTTGGAGATGAAAAGGGGAAGTTATATGTAGAATAGGAGAATGGAGAAGGGGGGAGATGATCGTAGAACTAGTATGAGGAGAAGAAGATCAAGAGGGAACTTAAGAGAGAGATGAGTCTTTGATGAAGGTATGCTCGGATACCACTTGATGAAGGGCCACACCACCCTTACCAACTCATAACCAAGAATGCAACAATATGAAGACAATTTTATTATACTTGAAAATCCAATAGTAATTACAATAACATTTTTGCAAGACCTCTCAAGATCCAACCCAAACCCAAGCTAGTCCAGATCCACACTCTGGTATAAACCTTTGAGATCTCAACTTGTGCTCGCAAGCCACCAAGCAACCTCCTTCTTTCTAAACCGTGGTCACTAGCTCTTCTCCAACTTTATCCAAGATCCAAGTGTAAACTGCCTCACATTCGACACTATGTCTACAGACTCAGGAAAAATCACTCTTCACTTCCTCTTTCTCTTTCACACCTTGAAGAATTCACACCTTCCAACTTTCCTTCCAATGCTTCTCCTTCTCGAGCTTCTTCTTCTCAAGATTCTCCTTGAGCTTGATTAGAAATGCTCATATGCCTTGCTTAAATAGGCACTTATCACCCAATGCATGACTTATCCACAACCTTCTAGAATTCCTCCACAACCTTCTACAACTTCCATAACCTTCTACAATATCCACAACTTTCTATAATATTCATAACTTTCTAGAATTCTTCCCACATACCTCAATAAATGGAATGACAACCATTTATTTTTTATTATTTCTCTTCTAATTTTCGTCACTTTCTCTCTCCTCCACAATTTTTTTTTTCAATTTTTTTTTCCCAATAATTTTCCCATGCAAGATGCTCCTGCATCAGACTCCCCCGGTAGATAGAAAAGTGTGTCCCACACTTTGACACCAAAAAGAAAGGTCTACAACCATCTTCATCTTCACCAAAGGCTTCCACCTCAACGGGGACAAGAAAACCAACGTGCAAATCTTCCACATCTGCATCCATATGTCAAACACCAACATCTCAACCATTCAATCAGCATGCTTACTCCTAGGAACAAACTGAACATAATGCTTCATGAGAAAAACCTCACTCACATCAGCAACTAGTGAATCCACACCCGTAGCAACAAACCCCACATCAACAGCCACATGTAGATCTCCATCAACACATGCCAAACTCTCAACACCAACAACCTCATTGCTCACAACAAGATGATCTGCAAAATACAAGTCACCACCAACAACTAGATCATCCACGACCAAGTGCTCCACAATCTCCATGTCAGACTCAACCATTTGATCATGAAAACCAACCTCTGTCCCAACATCAACAACGTTAGGAATATCTTCAGCAACAACCTCTAGTTGCTCTGCAGGTTCTGCATCAGACTCCACAAACTGATCAGCAAAACCAACCTCTTCCACCTTGACCTTCTTAGCTTGATCAACAAATCTAGCATCCAATCGAGAAATCATCTTAGAAAAATTCCTCTCTACTATATCATGGATTTTTGCAATCATCTTAGGGTCCAATCCTCTTGGAGCCATCTTCCAAGATCTTCGTAAACCCTCTACAACAAATCCTTCCCGCGCTCCTTGTGACAACCAAATTGTTTGCAAGTCAAATCGCAACCTACCACCTCGCACGAACAATCAAGAACCACATCACAAGTCTAGGACAATGGATTTGCAATCCACCAGCTTTGATTGCCCAACCATTCCTGGTACAAACTACCTCACACTTCGGCGATCTACTTGTACACTCAGGATCTCCTACTCTGATACCACTTGATGAAGGTACGCTCTGATACCACTAATGTAGGTATGCTCTGATACCACTGACAAAGGGCTACACCACCCTTACCAACTCATAACCAAGAATGCAACAATATGAAGACAATTTTATTATACTTGAAAATCCAATAGTAATTACAATAACATTTTTGCAAGATCTCTCAAGATCCAACCCAAACCCAAGCTAGTCCAGATCCACACTCTGGTAGAAACCTCTGAGATCTCAACTTGTGCTCGCAAGCCACCAAGCAACCTCCTTGTTTCTAAACCGCAGTCACTAGCTCTTCTCCAACTTTATCTAAGATCCAAGTGTAAACTACCTCACATTCAATGCTTTGTCTACAGACTCAGGAAAAATCACTCTTCACTTCCTCTTTCTCTTTCACACCTTGAAGACTTCACACCTTCCAACTTTCCTTCCAATGCTCTTCCTTCTCAAGCTTCCACTTCTCAAGCTTCTCCTTGAGCTTGATTAGAAATGCTCATATGCCTTGCTTAAATAGGCACTTATCACCCAATGCATGACTTATCCACAACCTTCTAGAATTCCTCCACAACCTTCTACAACTTCCATAACCTTCTACAATATCCACAACTTTCTACAATATTCATAACTTTCTAGAATTCTTCCCACATACCTCGATAAATGGAATGACAACCATTTATTTTTTATTATTTCTCTTCTAATTTTCATCACTTTCTCTCTCCTCCACGATTTTTTTTTTTTTTTTTCCCAATAATTTTCCCATGCAAGATGCTCCTGCATCAGTCTTTCTATCCCTTTTCTTTTGTAGTATTTCTCTTTGAGTTGGATTCATGTAAGTCTAAAATGTGTAACAAGTGTAGTTAAAAATATTGTTCTTGTATTAGGAACTCACTCATATGATAACATCTATGATCCTTAGATGCAGTGAGTTCTTGCTTGAAGGTATGACTAGGGCACCAAAGACCTCATGATGCCATTAATTGGTAGGGTGGAAAACGAGCATTGTTTGAGTATTTGTTGTTTTCTTTATTGTATCTTGCAAAGAAATGTAAATGAAACTTATAAAATCTAAGTCTTGTTGTTTGATTCAAGATTGTGTATATGACTCTGTGCAAAAGAGAAGTTGTGATCTTACATTTGTGATGTATGAAAGGTTTCCTATTTGAATACAAGAAAACAAAGGAAAAAAAAGAGTAGTCCTATGTTTTATTAAGATTTATATTTGAAAGACTTTAAAATGGAAATCTAAACCTAATGCTCTTTCGAGTTGAATAAAATTAGTTAATCAAAGTTTAATTTCCTTATAGTGCATATATGAAATTTGTAGTGGAAAATAGTTATCTAAATCATACCTTCCTTTAAAAGAATCTATGTTTTATTTTGGGTAAGAAAATATGGGCATGACATTCCCCAACTCCTTTCCCTATTGCTCTGAATCCACTTTCTAGTTCCCTCAACCAAAATTCCAAATTCATTGGTTTTTGTAGCGAAAGTAACAAAGGAATCCATGGCGGAGTTCTCTTGGCCAATCAATGTGGGTGCTGACTGCAACAAAAGTAACAAAGGAATCCATGGCAGAGTTCCCTACTCTAAATTTCTCTACTATCCTTGATTATCATCTATGAAAGTCAAAGAAGCATTCAAAACCTTTCAAGATAAACAAAATGGAATGAAACTTTACCAAGATTGTATTCTTGGAGAAATATTGTTCTCACATCTTCCCCGAAGGACAACCCTAGAACTCGTTTGCTAATCCTAGACCCTTGTTAGGATTGGGGATCACTCCAAAGTATTTCACACATCAGCCCTTTCATGATGAATAACATAAGATTAAATATATTTTGTACCTTGAGAACCTAAAGAAAAACCTTCACACATTCATAAAGCAATTGGTCGATTCATGATAACAATTTCACACAAGGCAGTCAATTTAGCCATCCACAACATAAAATTATTAGAATTCTAAACAATAAATACTCAAATGGCATGCTAGAATAACATTAATGTCAGAGAGACACACATCTTAAAAAGCATTTCAAATAAACAAAGAGCAACATGTGTATGCAAAATATCTTGGTTATAAATTTCACTCTATGACGAATAAACGTTGAGCCTATATGTTGAGTTTTTTTCATAAGAAAAATATATTTTGATTAAAAATTATTAACATAAAGCGATGTGTTTAATACAAATTTTCCATCCATTTACGTTTTACAAATGCAAAGAAAATAATAGTTACAGCTGCCTTTTGCTCTCTTTGGAAGTGGCATAACAAATAATGTTCTAGAAAAGTCATTCAAGACATGCCCAAACTATTGACATAGTGAAGGACGTGCTCAAACCTAAGCCCTAACCACTTCATTTCTTCACAATATCTTAGATTTGATAATAATAGTGACATGTATAATGTTGATAAGTAGGAGATAAATTTTCCTATGTATAATGTTTTGAATCTCTTTTACTATGTCTTTCCTTTCATGACTTCTATTTATTCATTTCATCAATGTCTTTATTTGATTTTAATCTCAAAATAACTATTATTTTAATCTGTATTTGTTTTGAAACTCAAAATAATAATTATATTATTCTTTATATTTGAGTTCTAATTTGATAACAAGTAAATACAACAGTGTGTCACATTTTCCATCATGTTGTGAAGTTAAATTTAACATTTCTTAATATTAGATTATAATAATAAAGATTGTAAAGAATTATGATATGGTAGAGAAATAATGGTTTGTGAACTTAAAATATAATAGTGTATACAAAATAATTATATTATTTTTTGTCAAATTTTAGTAGATTTTTTAAGTTATTTATTATTATTATATAAGACTTTTCATAATATATTAGATAGAGATTATTAAACTAATATCAATTGCATTAATATTTTTAAAGAAATTGTCTATTCTTAAAAATAATTATTTGATTTAATATTAATTATCTTAAAATTGTTTAAATATTTGATTTTTCCATTTCTTATTGTTTGAGTTTTTATAGGTTATGTTAAATGTTGTTAATATTTGATTTTTATATTTCTACATCAAACCATTACAAGATTGTAGCAATTGGTCAAAAGGATGGTCATGGGAGGCATTGCACTCAATGCTTTATTAAATTATCTTTAAGTTTTCAAATTGAAGCAAATAATAATTTCTAAACATTTTCAAGCAAAATGTTCCTAAGATTTATTAAATTATGTACACATCCATTGACAAAGTCATAAACCAAACCTATGGGCTATACACTTGTACCCTGCCTCAGTTATTTGCTTTCATTAACTCATTGACTTTTCCAAATTATTAAATATGGATTGAATGAACTTAAGTTATCCTTTGAAGGAAGGAACTAATAAAATTACTAATTTATAGTAATAATAAATTTATTTTTTAATATTTGCCAGCTAATAAAAAACTTTATTTCCACCCATTACTATTCATAATGTTTTCTTTTCTATTTTTAGTCCTTGCCTTATAAGGCAGGGAACCGTTGCACCCCCTGCTCCATCATTTTAATTTTTTGATGGCATAAGTATAATGTTCAAAGCAAAGGTTTTGGTATAATATTTTTTAATTCATTCACAACATGTCAATTTCTTAATTTTTATTGGCCCCAAACCAATTTTCTAGGGGAAAAACTCAAATTTTTGGAGAATAACAAAATAGGGAAAAGATTGCGATGAGAATGTAATAAATATTTGTTGGATGACATACAATAGATTACAACACAAACACATATACTTGTCACATTTAAACAAATATATATACAAATGGATAATTTTAATTAGCCTATGTGTATATAATATTGTTATGTATTTTATTTTAATCATGTTATTTTACTTTTTAAAGATAGATTTATCTATTTAAAGATAAAAATATGATTATGTAAAATTATTTTCTCATTTCAAGTTGATTTAAATATGAATTTATAATATTGATTATATAAATATATTTTTAAAAATAGATTTACTTTTTAATTTTACATTTACATATTTATTTTTTAATATTTTTTCACCTTTTTTTGTTTTCTATTTTCACAATAATATATCAAATAATCTATGATTATTCAATATTTAATTTCATAAATTACAAAATTTATAAATTACAACAAATCATTATGCTTCCATTTTTATATAATAAATTGACTTTTGTATATTTTTATAATTGTACACTTATAGTTTACCCTTCTTCTCACAAATGCTTAGGTACTGTATTAAAAATAAAGAAGCTATTTTATATTTTTGTTACATATTTCAAAATTATAAATCCTACTTATTTTGAAATAGAGTTAAAATGCTAATTTTTTAAGTTATTAATATTAAGAACAAATGATATTGACAACAAACACATTTTATATTTTTCTTAAATCATTTAATAAATATAATGTATTTGTAATTTTCTCTTTTAATTCTTTTACTTAGTCTAAAATTATTTTGAACATTTTAAATTATATTAAAACAATACTAAAATTAACTTTAAACTTAATACAATTTTACTTTGACAATATTATTTGTAAATTTATTCTATTATTTTTAACTAGAACTACAATAAACTATTAGCCATTACGTGGCACTTGTTAACTAAACTTTTTAAAATCTTAATTAGGATATGGTCCCATGTAATTTTTCTACTTCTATCAGATTTTTAATAATAAATAAATAAATAAACTACTTTGAATTTTTATTTTTTATCCGGAAACATATCTCTGATCTCACAAGAAAAAAAAAATCTGCTGAAAACCCTTATCCAACTCTCTCCTGTTGTTGTTTGAGCAGCTCTGCAGTATTTCAAACATGACGACTATGTTATGCCGCAATATGTTTGATATACACCCATTCCATTCTCACAATCAGTTTGTTCAGCTTCCATTTCATGCTCACAAACAGTTTGTCCAGCTTCCATTTCATTCACGCACTGCTTTTTCAAGCTTTGCAATTACCAGAGTCCAGACGGACAGCCTCTTTGCAGACTTGGCCTCCACCAAATTTAACATGTCTGAGAACGACATCACTCGGATTCTCAAGTTGGCCCCCAAATTGAAGGATCTTGAAACTCTCGACGACGTAGAGCAGTTTATTGACATTTTTAAGAAGCGCGGTTGCACTGACGACCAAATTGCCATGGTAATGAGGGCTCGGCCCTTAATAATGAGCCTTTCGTTAAACAATTTGGAAGCCAAGATCAGGCTGCTGGCAGATTCAGGTTTTGAGGGCCAAACCCTGACGAAACTTTCGACGGTCAGTCCAGGCATCTTGAGTCTGGACCTCGAGAAAGGCTTTCTTCCCACTATGGCGTTTCTCAAGAGTATATATGAGCCCAAGGACGTTCTTGTTAAAACCTTGTTAGAAGAACCGCAACTTCTCGTTTGGGACCTGGAGAAGGTACTGAAGCCCTCGCTTGCTTTCTGGGAGGAAAATGGTTTCACCAGGGAAGAACTTTCTACATTGTTATCGAGGACGCCGAGACTACTGTTACGCACTTCTCTAAAGCCTGCAGAAGCTAATTTCATTCAAAACATTGGTCTTCTCAAAGGAAGCGCAGTGTTCAAATATATTTTACTTACAGTTTGTACCAACCGCTTGAAAACGTTGAAGGCCAGGATAAATTATCTCAAATCCCGGGGTCTTTCGGCCAAGGAAATCTGGCAAGTATTAAGGGTTGCTCCCCAAGTCTTAAATTCCACCATGAAAGTTATTGGTGCGAAGATGAACTTTCTAGTTAATGATCTGAAGGCCCCTGCAAATTCTGTTGTGAAGCACCCTATCTTCTTGGTAAAGGATTTAGAACGGACTCTGAGGCCCAGGTTTCTGGTTTGGCAGAAAATCGAGTCAACCGGTGGCCTCGATCTTTCCGTTTTAGATGTATTGTGTATGACAGAGCGAAGGTTTATCAAGGTTATAGAAGAGCATACTGACTCTGAAACACTGCGGACAGCATATGAAAATGCCGTTTCTGATTCCCGTAGTGGATCAGTGGCATAAAGAGATCAAGCAGACTGATACTGTGTGAGGCAGGACTTCAAAACCACAACAAATTTGTGTATCTAGTCTTTGGCCAGGCTTTCCCCATCTAGGTGATTGCTGTGACCATTTTGCTTTCCTGGAGGCGCCATATTCAACGTTAGGAGTGACAATGTTAGTGCCTCTGTCATTTGTTCTTTGTGTAATTACTTTTCAAGCGAGGTATGCATGGCAAGTTTTCAATGTTAATTAGCTTCTAATTTGTTACCTTTGCAACCAGCAGTGTGATTTAATTGGTGAATATTTAATGCTTAGAAGTTTTCTCAGCAACTAAATTCCATATCAAAAATTGCGTCCTTATGTTTAGGATGGGGAATTATGTCAGAGCAACAAGGGGTGAACCATTTTACATAATGTTCATCAAACAAGTTTCTCAGGACTTGAATATTTTCTTCAGAAGTAATTTGGGGTTGATGCATACTATTTAGATGTTCTTAGTCAGTTGAGTAGAGATATCATTTGAGTTCATCAAAGAAGACATTAAAATAGATAAGTAGGAACAGTAGGTTCTTGCATTCAGAGAGCAATTTCATCAGCAATTGAAGGAAATTGTAAAACATCATTAGTTTGAAGCCATATTTTATTAAGGGTATGAATCATAGTTTTTCGATTGATGTTGGAGTTTCATAACGGAATTGAAGATAAACAGTAGACAAAATGAATGGGCACAAGATATAGCAAATTATTTTGGAAAAACCCTCCAACTTGAGGGTAAAATACCCAGACACACAAGAATCATTATTATTGATGAAAGAGCAGTAAATAGTTTATACAATACGCCCAAAAATAGGCCAAAACTGAAGCAATAATCATCATCCCCATGATCTGCAGACGATAAATGAAAAATCCCTCTGAAGAATATAAAACATTGCCTTGACCCTTTATTGTCTTGCCGTTATAATGTGAAGAGTGTTCATCGTCTTGACTCTTGACTCTTCAATGTTATTTTCCCTTCAACTTGAGGACTCTTCGATCACTGTAATAAAAAATAGACTATTTGTACATTTCAAATTCAGAGAAAGATATCTTCCGAAGCTGTATCTCCAACAACTGTGTTTCAAGATAAACTGGATTTTGCTGATTTCCAATTCATATTAACAACAATTGCACATGAGTTGAAACTGTAAGTCCTCTCAAAATTCTGGAACAAGCTGCAAAACGGACAGCTAGTAGATACCCAGTTAGAGAAGTTGATAACGAGTCAATTAATTTGCAATGTCCCTTTTCTGGATTGTCCTATAAATTAATAAACTCCAAATGAAACAAGGAACACTATATAGTTAGAGGTATATCGCTAAACTAGGAATAAAATGAGATAAAGCTGTCTTCGAACTTGCAATCAAATGAGATAATAATATAATCATAATATATGCAATGCATCGATTTTTTAGGGTTAAGAGACAAATTGATGTGGGCAAAACCCAGGACACAAAAGAATACATTAAAAAAAAGATTTGCATTACTTGATAGAAAATATTTTGATTACATGGATCTTACAAACTAGAAAATCAAACTACATGCCTCACTGGCTATATCATTGTACAAACACTGGATGACTCCTGTCTCACTCTACAACCTACTCTCCCAAAACTGCCTTCCCACCTTTAAGATCGATCCCAAATAACCTATTGTTTCAGTTTAGAGACTAAATTTGAAAATTGAATTTTGAAATTTGGCAGTTGGGCTCAAAAACAAAGAAAAAACAAGGAAGTTCTTGAAAAATTACCCAACTTTCAGGAGGCATAATTACTAATTGTTGATCTGAGCATCTGATTCACATGCCATTTGAAGCAACAGAAAGCTCTCTGAGTGAACTATGCCCCTTTTGTTGTGCTCTGCCCATCTGACACATTTGTGAGGCCCTGTTGGACCATTTAGTGCCTCAAACCTGAGTCAAGTTTTTTCGATGGGTTTTCAGAAACTTAAAACGTTAATAACTTTCAAACAGTGAATGATTTTGACCCGATTCTTTCACCAAAGTGCTTAATATTTTATTTTCAAGCTCCCCTTAAATATCTGTTCCCATCCACCATAAAATGAAAACTTACTAAAAATATTAGGTTGATCCAAAAATGCAATAGGGGAAATCTAAGAGTTGGAATTTCTAATTCACCCGAATGGGTATCTAGGAATGCAAAAACTTCAGAAAGAAACTAGTAGAAAATAAATATTTTTGGGTGATGCAAGATTGTGTTGACAATGCTGTGTGCTTATGTATTAGACACCCATGGTAGTTTGAGAAGTGACCTTGGAGCGTTACAACTGGTTGAGCAAATTTGGACAACCATGATGAGTCTTCCAAAGGTCCTTTTAACATTTCACCAAATATTCTTGATACTGTATGTTTTTGGTACTCCTTTGCACGTGGCTATCCAAGATTGCTTCAATCTCTTCCTCTGAAGTAGGTGCCAGAATGCTACATTTTTCCAGCAACGGTTCCTCTATTCCACTCTCCCAATATTTTATTAAATCTGCAATGTTGAACACAAAGGAAATATTGATTCCGTTTGGCAACTTTATCTCAGATGCACTCCCTGAACCATGCTTCTTTAGAATCTTACAAGGACCAGATTTCGTCTTTAGCTTGTTATAGGTTCCACTGGAAACTTTTCTTTCCTCAAGTACACCATAACTTTATCACCAACTTGAAATTCCTTATGACTCCTCTTCTGATCTGCCTTAACTGTATAGTGCATATTCATATTATTGATGTGCTCTCACACTTCTTCATGTAGGCTCCTGAAATGTTGTGCAAAGTCTTCAACTTTAGCACTTGTCCTGTTCCCTTAGTCCAATGCCTTCAATTCTGGTGCAGTCCTTGGATTACTTCCGCATGCAACCCTGGAATGGGGATCTACAAGTATTCTTGTTCTCATAATTGTTGTAAGAGAATTCTATTTGTGGTAGGATCAAGTCCCATCCCTTGGGTTTATCTCTTACTAATCATCTTAGCAGGTTACTGTTGATGTCAGTTTTGTACCACTTCATAACATATAGCAATTGAATACTTGATATGGAATATCAAACACTCAACCCTCTCTTGAAAAGTAAATACTCATGAAGAACATGAGAAAACTCCAAGGTTCCTTACACTTGTGGATACTAACTTAGTTATCTTAATGTGATTTGCTGGTTAATCATGTAGTCAGGCTTATGTTATTCATTCAAGGATGTTGGACTTTTGCTGTGATGGTGAGGAATCTAGCTTTGCAATATATGCTAGTGCCAAATGATGTTGATGGTGATGATGAAGGGAATGTCCACCAATGATGCTTCTCCTTTTCTAACTTTCTTCTTAAATGAACTCCAACTACTAAACTACTCGTTGCTTTACTTCTATGAATGGCAAGGTCAGCAAATAGACGAGGATCAAATCTGATGAAAGCTTACTAGCGGTGCTACCTCCATAGATGCAATGATTCAAGGGAAAAAAAAACTAGATTACCACGTAAGACTTTCTAACCAACAGCTAGGATGGTAGTGGCCTAGTTTATAGATCCCTATCAAACATCCACTAATATCACCTTACAACTATCCATCTACTCTTACTCTTAACAACTTTCTTGAAATAAAATCTACTTTAACAACTTAAATGAAATTTAACTCTAACTATTGGAAGTAGAAACCATGTAATAACACCAAGTGTTCTTAATCATCATGCAAGTCACAACAATGATAAAAGAGAAGCAATTTTGGTATTATCTTAAGCAACAATTTTCTTCAACTCTTTTAACTTTAACTATTGGAAGTAGAAATCATGCAATAACACCAAGTGTCCCTAATCACCATGCAAGTCCCAACAATGATAAGAGAAGCAATTTTGGTATTATCTTGAGCAACAATTTTCTTTAACCCTTTACAAATGAGAGCAAATCGCCTTATATAGGGGCCAAAATTAGAACCATCGGTAGAGATTAAGAGGCAAAATCAATGATCTAGATTAAATCTCAGAAACACTAATTAGGGTTGCCACCCCCTTGGCTAATGAGAAGATGCCACCTCATCAATGGACGAATGAGAAAAAGGAAAAGTGGCAACCAATGAGAAGGCACCAAAATGGTAGCCAATCAGAGTAGACACCTATCTTGCCCGATAAGAAGGAGAATTTGCCACTTGGGCTTACATAAAATGATCTTCTAATATATTTCTACCCTTTTCTTTCATTTTCTTAGCCAAAGCCATGATCTTGGCTAGCCTGTCGTTGACCTCCTTCATGGGAGGGTGAGACATGTGCTTCATCTTGAGTGCAACTGAATTCATCATGTGGCTTGTTGCTTGCAATGTCTTCTCATGATCCTTCTCATGTCGATAAAGGCATTGAGGGAGGCAAGGGTGCCCAAATGTTTTTTCTTGATGGCAATCTTCCCCAAGTCATCCAATCTTGATCCAAATTTTGTCTCATTGACGTTCTCCTTTTTGATATGTTCAAAATCAAGTGCAACCCCAACATCACTCATCATGGTTGAAATAGAAGTGTCAACGCCTGGGCTGTGCTGTGCAATCTCATTCTGTATCTCTTCAAGTATCCTCAATCTGATAGTCAAGGCAACAAACCAAGACTTCACCGTACTGATTCCTCCTTCATCTACCAACTTAATTCTTTCCAAATATCTCTCTGGTAGCTCAATAAATGCCTGTACCTTGGGAATGGCTAAGTCCTTGACTAGAAGGAAATCCTTCCACTCACCTTCAAATGTTCTGAATTTGTCTTTAATAGCCACTAATGACCTGAATGTCGAGATAAAAGAAGGCAAGAAATTTTGCCCATCTTGAATTATAGCATTGATCCAATCCTTGACTTCGTGAAACTGAGCCAATACCTCTTCTATATTGCTCTTGCTGTCTTGTAGAAGGGTTGCCTGATGCAATTGTTGGATAGGCTGGCAATCTCTCCAATACTTGTTTTCGGTCTCCAACTTTACAATCCTCTAATTTTTCTTCTGCAATTTTTCTCTAATTGAAACCATGCCTTCCTGGATCTCCTCACACTCCATATCATCCGTGATTCTTCCCAAGTTATGCTCTACTATTTCATACTCGTTGGCTACAATCTCATCAACTGCCTTGCTAGCCTTTGGTATAGCAATCTGAACTTTTCGGTGACCCTCTTCATTGCTCCAGATTACCTTTGCCATCGTTTTTGCAATTTGTTTCTGTTTCTTGCTATCATCCTTCTCCACTAACCCTTGAA
The DNA here is from genome assembly GCA_028749045.1 of Cupressus sempervirens. Classification (NCBI taxonomy): domain Eukaryota; kingdom Viridiplantae; phylum Streptophyta; class Pinopsida; order Cupressales; family Cupressaceae; genus Cupressus; species Cupressus sempervirens. Next base: position 581,505,319 of record CM053788.1, on the reverse strand, counting down.
TATCTTCAACTGTTCGGACAGTCACCACCTTACCTCTTGGCATAAGCATTTGCATTAATCATAGTGGTGCAGTGCATCTCCCCAAATTTGGATTTGATTCGACTAGAAAAGTATCACCAACGATGTTGGGTGCTTGGCATATTTCCTCAATATCAATTGGCCTATCCTCTTCTTCACTAGTGACTGTCACATCATCTCCATGTTGGTTCTCCGAGAGAGGAGAGTACTCGGTACTGTCGCTGTAACCACCTGATTCCGAATCAGAGTTCACCTCTATTGCAAACCCCTTGTCCACTTGTATTATCCCCTTGGCTTTTAGCCTCTTTGCTAGAGGTTCTTGATGTTCTTTACTTTTCTCAACATCCAAATTTCTCTTCTTGCTCTTAACTACTCTTGGTTGCCAACTACTGCCCCCACTTTTCTGTTTGATTGACTCCGCTGGACCTTCTTCCTTTGGTTTCATCCTCTCATAAGTAAGGCGTACCTTCCAACTTTGTTATTGGCTTAACTTCTCATTGTACCATGATTCAGTATGTAGATCAATTGTCCTTGTAATTGCCTCTAAGGAAGGATCCTGATGATCATCTCAATCCACTGGATCATAATCTTCTCTTAGCACATTTTCATCATCTTCTAGCTGATTGGGAATATCAAGGCCTTTCCATCTGATTGCCTTCATTATGCCCATTGACAATCTTGAAAAAGCTAGCTTCCTCACATGAAAGTAATCTTGTGCATTGGCTCAAAAATCTTCTATAGTAGAAATATGTTTGAATGTGTTTTCATGAGATGCCTTGATAAGACCATTAGGATCGAATCATTGTCTTGCTCTATACCATCCTAGATGATACCATTCTAACTCCTCCGCAACTGCAAAGGCGACAAGATTGGGGCAAGTATCATTGCCTATTCCAAATGAGAAGGTAATCCCTGTCTCACCTTTAAGTTTCATCATCTTGTCATAATGCTCAAGTTACCTGGCCAACTCCATCAAAACTATCTTGTCGAGTGGGTGCCTTGGAAGTCTCTTGGGACAAACTATACTTCTTGCTACTCTAATGTATGTGAATTGTAGAAATTGAATGAACCAACTCCCATACTTCTTAACTTTTGCTTCCGCTTCTGATGGGAGCCTCCTAGCAGGTGTCCCTTGTAATATTCTTACCATCTTCATAGAAAAGGCATCATAAATCATCTTATAATCTTTGGTGTTGTGCAAATGAAGCTGTGGATAGCACTCATGCACCAAACATTGCCCTGAGCCATTGCCAATCAGCCCTAAGGCGTTAAGTCCATGATTTTCATATAGTCTCGCAATCAGATGGAAAAGATAGGATCCCATATAGAATTGCTTTTCGTTTTGCATTGTCTTAAGTTGCAACTCTAGATTTTCACTTATGATTCTAGTCTAATCAAATTTTCTCTTTCCATTTTCAATTTCATCAATAAAATAGTACATCCAGTTCTCAAATTGCATACTTTGAGCCACACCCATGATTCGGCTAAGAAGCACAATTAGATTGCCATACTCCAGTTTGAAATCTCACTGGGTGAGCATTGACGACTTGGTAACTCCCTTCTTGCCTTCGTGTAACCAATTCTGCTTTAGGTGAATGAAGTAGGCCTCCTGGTCACCCTGAAAGAACTTGGTTTTTTGATCCATCATTACCACCATCATGCCTCTATGCTGGGGGATATTGAATACTTCTTCGACCACTTGTCCGCTAATGTTAGCCAACACTCTCTTTCATCAAAAATATCAAACTGGGATGCACACTCCATTATCAATTCCGGACAAGGCAAGGTAAGAGGAAAAGCTGCCGTATGTACAATTCTGCTCTTGTAGATCTTCTTTGCCATGGGAGATTGTCCTTTCTTCAATCTATCCTTCAATTGTACCATGTTCACTATGCCAATATTGGTATCATTTATTCGCCTCACTTTCGAGAAGAAGGTGGTCTTAGGCATCATGTCTTCCTTGTCTGTTTTGGTATTTGTTCCCTTTGGGTTCTTGCTTGCACTAACATCTACCATCCTAAACACTTATTTCTACCCCTTTGTTCTAAATGATATGGACTACGCTTATCAATCTCCAAGCTTCTTTCTATCGATGGAATCTAGCTTTATTTTTGCCTCTCCAAGTCCTATCTCTACATTTGTCAATCTCCAAACTTCTTTCCTAGGGATGAAACTACCACTTATTTTTGCCTCTTTGTTACCTTAGGCTGAACTACACTTATCAATCTCCAAACTTCAATCCTAGGGTGGTCCAGCTTATTTCTACCTCTCCAAGTGTCCTATCATGAAATCTACACTTATATCTCCCAACTTCAGCCTATCAATGGAAATGATAAAGTGGTGGATGCGTAGTGCAAGAAGAATATAAGGGAAACAAACCAAGCAAGAACAAGGAATAAAATCCGCCTTTAAAACCAATTTTCACCTCTAAAATGAATGAGAATTTTATCTTAAATCTGCCTTCTACCAACAATCGGGCTTCTTCAAATTCAGGTCTGATCTCAGAAATTTCAATCTTCCTCCAAAATGTGATGCCCTAGCAAATAAAATGTTTGCAAAAATCTGCCCTTTCCACTAAATCTTGACCTCCTTGCCAAAATCGCCTAATTTGAAGAAAATCGCTGCCCTAGGGCAGAAAAAAATCTGCCCTAAATCAGAATTTCGATTCTCCAAATTCGCCCAAAATTGCCAAAATTCAGACTTTAAATTGCCTTACCAATTCACCAAATAGAATCACCAAAGCCGGAAGAAGAAAATTGCAGCCCTTGGAGGAAAAATCAGACTTCAAAATTGTTGCCAATCTCACAACAATCAGGCCCCAAAAATCACCTTAGCTGGAAATTCGCTCCCTAGAAGAAAATCGCTCCAACTTGCAAGAGGAGGTGGGAAGAAGGAATGAGGAAATAAGAGGGGGGAGCCCCTCTTATACCAAACCTTTTGCCTCTCCAAGTGGGCTGACCTGCCTGGAGGGAAACAAAATTTAAGTTAAACCTCCAAAGATAGCCCAGTTTTAAGTAAAACGTGAAAATAACTAAGCCATATAGTGAAATTAGCCCATGTAATTGCCAGTTTGATCTAGAATTACAAAACAAAAATAAGGTAAGCCTAGGAGATGTCGAAATTTTCATTTAACAACATTTTGACAATTAAAATATCATTAAAATCAAATCTAGCAAGCTAAAATCAATTTTCAATACCAAATTACCAATTTCTTTTAACATTTCTAAAATCTTCTAGGCAAAATTTCAACCAAATTAATGATATTTTGCAATTTAATCCAATTTCAATTTTGCAATGCAATTTCAATTTTTTAACAAAATAAATCCTTTTCCTGACAATCGAAAGTCAAACCCTAAATCCAATTTCACTATGAGAATTTCTTTCACCGAAAAATTTCAAGAATTTCTAAAACGACTAAGTCCACAATTCATTTTGAAAATGCTCAAGCTTATACAATTATATCAAATTTTAAAAAATCCATCTAAGTCTCCAAAATTTGCAATTTTATCTTGCCAAATATTATTTTAACCATCAAAAAATGTTGTTGAAACCTGTTACGTCTAAGGACAAAATTACATGTTTAGGAAAATCAAGTTTCGCACTGAGTGAAAATAAATTAAATCCCTCCTGGCCATGATGTCCAAGGTGTAAAATTACCAATTCGAAAAACTTTTGGACCGCTCCTAATCTTGCTAAGGCAATCTAAAAATTCCCAACACTCACGAAAGTTGCCAAGGCTTGCCCGAAAAAAGGGGTCCCCAAAAAGTTTGGGGCGATGGTGTGAAAACCTCACAACAGTTACCCAGACTCCTATTCACTACTTTAGTCTTCCCATGAGTTTGTGGGTGGTGTGCAAAATTAAACTTCAACTCTATGTTCAATTTCTTTCACGAGATCCTCCAAAAATATCCAACAAACTTGGTATTACAATTTGAAACTATACTCTATGGTAGACTACGTAGTCTTACCACCTCTTTGAAGAATAAATCAAACACATGAACCACAACACGGGTCTTTCGCAAGAAATGAAACATGCCCTCTTTGAAAACTTGTCAGCCACCACAAATACTGAATCACTGGCTTTGTGTGTTCTTGGGAAGCCAAAAATGAAATCCATAATCTTTTCATGGCCCTGATGGTACATGTAAGGGTTGATAAAGTCCTATATTCCGATTAACCCCTTTTGCATTTGACACACTACACAAATCTGCATAGCTTGTGATAGTTATGGCTAATAATAATGCCATTGGTAATGGCAATGATCTTATTTTGACCAAAGTGTTCTTCCATTCCTCCACTTTGCTTCTTTTTGATCAAATTCTCCCTCATGGAACTACTCGAGATGTACAACTAGTTTCCCTTGAACAACATACCACTTACAATATCATATATGTAATCCAACCACCTTGCCCTATCCATAGTAATAGGTTCTTTGCAAAATTTCAAAGCCTCTACGAAATCAGGATCATTGAGGTACAGGGTCTTGAGTTCATTGAACCCAACCACTTTAACGGGCACTTCCATCAACAAGGTTTGCCTCCTACTCAAGTCATTTGCAACTTTGTTAGACCTCTTTTTTCTATGCTTCAAACAAAGGTACAACTCTAAAAAAACTCTACCCATTCCAAATATCTTTGATTCAATTTACCTTGGTTATTCAAGTATTGTAATGCTTGACGATTAGCATACAAAACAAATTCTTTTGGCAACATATAATGCCTCCATTTCTTCAATTCTTGAACTTTTGCATAGAATTCTTTATCGTAAACAAAATACCTTTTATTGAATCATTTAACTTCTCACTAAATTATACAACGGGCTTACCTTCTTTGCTCAAAACAACTCTAACGATATTACCATTGTAATCACAATCCACTTGAAACACCCAATTGAAATCAGGGAGGGCTAAAACAGGTTGTTCTGTTACCTTCTTCCTCATCATGTCAAAACTTCTTGTTGCCCCTATGGTCCATTTGAAGTCCTTCTTATCCCCTCTCTTTGTCTTAGTCATTGGTGCACAAGTACTATTGAAGTTTCTAATGAACTTCCTGTAAAAACTATAGCCAAACAATGGAAAGATCTCACCTTAGTAGTAGTCCTTGGGGTAGGCCATTCTAGATTGACCTTTACCTTCTCTAGGTCCATTTTAAGACCTATTGGTGAGACAACAAACCTCTAGTACCCTAATTCCTGTCTTACAAAGTTACATTTCTTCAAGTTAGTCAATTGTTTCTTCTCTCTTAGCTTCTCAAAGACTCTAGACGTATGCATTAAGTGCTCACCCAATGTGTTAATGAAAATCAAATATCATCTAAATACACAATAACAAACTTGCCCAAAAATTCCTTAAGCACCTCATTCTTGAGTGTAGCACAAATGTGCCTGGTGCAATGGTTAGCCCAGAAGGTATGACTAACCACTCCTATAGGCCTTTTTTGGTCTTGAAGGCGGTCTTCCATTTAACTCCCTCTTTGATCCGAATCTGGTATGCCCACTCTTGATGTCTATCTTTGTGAAATGCTGAGCTCCACTCAGGCAGCCCATAAGGTCATCTATTATTGGTAGGGGAAATCTACACTTGATTGTTATCTTGTTTATGGCCTTAGAGTCTATACACATCCTCCACTCCCCATCCTTCTTTGGTGCTAGTACCGCAGGTATCACACTCAAACTCAGGTTCTCTTGAATCAATCATTTTCTCAATGATTCTTGAACTTGTCTGTTTAAGTCCTCATTTTCAGCAGAATTCATCCTATGAGCTGCCTTTTTGGCAAACTGGCTCTAGGAATTAAGTCATTTGACAACTGATCTTCCTTACTGGTGACAATCCCTCAGGGACATTATCAAACACAATGTCTTGAAACTCATTTAACAAACCAAAAACTTCTATTGACACTTCTCTACTATCTTCTTTATCCAATATAGAAATTAAAGTACATTTGTTAGTGTTTCATGTCTTCTAGAAAATTTCTCCCATCAAAAAAACATACCCTAGTACTACTACATACCTTTGATTCTGCCTTCATTAGGGGTTTCAGCTTATGACAAACTCCATCCTTTGTAAGGGAATAGGTGTTTGCACAATTATCATGCATAGCATGCCCGTCGAGCTGTTGTGGCCTCCCTAACGACATATGGCACACATCCATGGGCATGATATCACAAATTACCACACTACAATAACTGTCTATCTTGAACTTCACCAAACACTGCTCATTGACCAAAACTTTTCAGTCAGTGTGCAACTAGACAATCTGATACAGATGTGGGTGTCTCTCCCTTTCAGCTTTAACTTTCTGATCATTTCTTTTGACACCAGTTTATCAGTGCTTCCACTGTTAATAATCACAACACAACTCTTATCCTGATATTTGCATCTAGTGCGAAATAGGCTCTCCTTTGATCTAATTACTTCTATTTATTAAATAAAACTCTCTTGACAACTAGGGTTTCTACCCTCTCAACATCATTAGAGTGCTCCGACTGAGCTTCTTCATCTGCATGCTCAACTTGTGCATGGCTTTCAGTCCTTTTATCCTTCCTTCCTTGGTGTTGTAGACATTCATAGGCTCGATGTTCTTCCTCGCCACATTGGAAACAAGTTCCTCTGAAGCCACCTCTCCCAAATCCTTGTCCGGGTCTTCCTTTTCCTCTTCCTCTTCCTTTTTGTTCTCCATTGTTTTGATCACAAATGCAGTTGCAACCATTGTTCCTCTGATTTTAGTTCGTACTCACATCTTCATTTTCCCTTTGGTCCCCATTTCGATTCCCGAAGGCTGCTCCTTCCTCTTTGACTTACCCTCTTTGCTTGCCTTCAAATCTCTATTCAGCTTCTCTTCCCCCTTAAAGAAAACTAATATGCATCTTCAGTATTGGTCATTCTGACCAAGTTTAGCTTCTATTGTATACTTGGCCTTAACCCATTATGGTAACTGACAACTTTTTCATTGTTGGCCTCTGCATGGCCTGCTCTTGATAATCATCTTATTAAAAGTCTCTGTGTACTCCTTAACAGACTTACTCCTTCTCTTAACCCCTGTAGTTTCTCCAGAAAATCCAACTCAGGGTCCATTGGGTTGAACCGTTTCTTTAGGATGATGAGGATTATGATGACTGAGATGAGGATGCTGAGGATGCCGCTGAGGTTGAGCCTTGGGCATAGGGACAGAAGATGGCTGCAGAATTTACGCAGGGAGATATAGGCTACTTTGAGCCTTTTGAGGCAGTGCTTATTTTCATCTCATTCCTTTTTTCTCCTCCTTTAACTCTTTCTTGATTCCACCTTACTGTTTTCTCTTCCTTCCTCTCTACCCTGTTTCAAATAAACTCTCCTTTTTATATTGTATTTTGAGGGAGGCAAAACTCTTCATTACATATCCTTGACCTTTCATAAACTTAATTAACTTGTAATCATATTACATTATATTATTTTTTTTAGTTTTATTTTTTATTTTTAATTATTATTTAATCATATTCCAGAAAGGGTACATAACATAATTTGAGACTGTAGAATGGATATTAACCAGAATAATAAAGCATACATCCAAATATACTAGAATCAACAAAGCATTTAATACAATTATCATATGTACCAAAGTTCGCAAGGGAAAACAGTATTCTTTCATTGATTACCCAAAACTAACAAGCACATCATTCAAATTCCAATGTTCTTAAATAGAGGCCAGTTGGTTAGGAAGGCCAACCGACACATCCTTTCACTACGAAACTGCCCAACTCCAAACTAACTATCTTTAATTACATCATTGTATTATTATGCCCTACAGATACCATTTACAGATACACACATTGCTGAATGTTTAATGAAGCTGCTTCTAAAAGACTGAATACTTCAAGATGACTGTTTCAAGTTTTAGACTTTATGGTTCTTAATTTCTAAAAACAAGGTGGGCCTGACACTGATTAAGACTCGGACTAGTTCTAAAAACACCAAAACAGAAGTGTAGAAGGCTCTTTGGGATTCTGTTTAAGTCATTGCTTCATTGAGTCAAGGCAACAACACGTGCTGCTGCTGGCTCAGCTTGAAACTTTGCAACTCTACACAGATGTTCATTGTCTCAAACTACACAGATGTTCATTGTCTCAAAATTACAGCTTTAAGCATGCCAATTTTCATGGATAACACCTCAATTACTATACTGATCATGCAATCTATTTATGCTTTTCTCATATCCCATGGCAGGATTCTTCTAGCTCTCCTCCGGTCTATATGCATGCACATAATGCAGTATCACAAGCATCTATACATGACAATCATTTTTGTTTTCAAAAAAATTCAGTGGCTAACTTCATATTTGCAATAATGAAAGATTTGCGTACCCACTACAAAATATTGGGACATCACAGTCTCAGGGAATAGTTTTAGACAATTGGAGAGAGGAAATGATGTAGGCCTTTGACACTGACGAAATCCAGATATGTTTTGAGTTGCTGGTGCGGTTGGTAATCATTGCTGTAGATCTCTTCGATGCAATTTATAGTGATGAGTTTTCATTTACAGGAATTTTGATTGTAAATATAATGCTTATGGAAAATAATTGTAGACATTGAATCATATTCATAACGGCAGTCGAGATTCAAACTCCATTACACTCTGTAAAGTGTGAAACAATCATTCAATATTGTTGTCATGAGTATTATTTAAACCTTCTTCATGATAATCCAACAATGGAATTATGATTCTTGACTATTTGATGGCACTAAATGGTCAATCCATCTGAGTAAATTGAATTTAGATTTATATCAGTGAAACTTTTAGATGAAAATCAAAATTGTGTTAATATTATTATATTGATCCATGATTGTGAACTGCACATGGCTCACGGTATTGCCCTAGGAATGGGACAGTTAAATGAAAATAAACAAATAAAAAGAAAGGAAAGCAATGTTGTATAAGATTGTGTTGTATAGCCATCATTACCGTCCTTTCAAAAAATATGCATGTTGATATTTTTCTGAGTTTGTTAAGATAAATATGGAATATTGGTGTGTATTTCTGAATCGAACTGCGATGAGTAGGAGAATAGCCCACCTGAAAATGAATTCCTTAAATTCAGCACGTTGATTGGTTGAAACTTGATGCCAAACCTGATAAAATTATAAAAGCAATCAATATTGACTTTGGATATCAAGAAGTAGGTACATGATGTATATTTGCTGCATAATATCATAATTTATTAGGTTGAATTAATCATATTAAGCATGGAAAATATTGATCAAGACAAATACATACCCACTGTCTACGCATTAATTTTAAAGGGTTTGTGTAATTTTCTTGGTATTGTTTGACAAGTCCGAGACAGTTTAAAATGCACCTTTTGAGACTCAGTGTAAAATAGACATGCTGAGCAGCGTGAGCTCCATTTTCAACACCATGACGATCATCCAACTCAAATAGATAGGAAATAAGGAGAAATGCAATGTACTATTATATAAATATTTCATAAATAATACTTCATTTTCGGTGGAACCTGAAGAGTCTTTCAGAAGATGAACAGTCACACTGTTGATCTATTTGTTCACAGCTTCTTGTTTGATGAAGAAAATTTTGGGTTTGCATTTTTATTAATTTTGTCTGGATTGGATTTTCACTGTCCTAACATTAGGAGTAAAGACATTTCTTTCATTAATCTGTACCAAACTCGCCTCTGCATATGCTCGCCTTCATTTTTGCTTGATTGTAATGTCCCTTATCTGATCTTGAATGAAATATTTGGTTTTTTGGTATTTTATTGTTTTTGAGACTTGAACAGCAACAAACTGAACTGAATGATAAGTGCTCATAAAATAACAAGCGCCTGAAAATCACACCGGATTTATACTATTAAAATAATCATGAACACCAATTTAGAACCCTAATATGTGGATTTTATTCAAATGTAACTGTTGAAAATGATTGCAATTGCTACAAAAAATATATTTTTAAAATTAGAATAATTAAAATCCACCCATGAACTACAGATTTAAGCAAGTTGAAATGAAAACCTGGAAATAGTTGATGTTTTAAGTAATTTATTGATTTCGGAAATGAAACAACAACAGACCGGACCAAATGGTAAATGCTGATAAAATAACATGTTCCTAGAAATCGTACCAAAGACACTAAGTTGCAAAGTAGTTGCAGAGTTGGATTAGCTCAGTAACATGAATAACCTTTTGAAACCATCAAAGGACAATTGCTGAAACTGATTACAAATGCTTGAAACAAACTTTTCAGACTTGGGATGATTATAATCCATTCATGAATTATAGATTTGAGTGAGTGGTGGTAGCTTGGGGATTTGTGAATGCTGAACTGAAATGGTCCTGCAAAGAGTGGTGGGGGGACCTTGGCCATAGCACATGAGGTATTACCTCGATTATAAGATAACTCGAGATGGGCAACACATCCAATGCCACTTTGTTTGAACTTGAATATGGAGCATGACAATATGACAAATTAAAGCTTTAGTGAAAAGCAAACAATAATATCAATATAGCTGTGAGAAAAAAATTACAATATTCCCATCTTTCAGCAAGAAAAAAGAATTTCCACCTTGAATGCATGCTAGATTTGGGCATTGTTACAAGAGGCACAAGACCAATCCTTCAAAAGAGCCATATGCTAGGGGAAATATACTAGCTGAAAGGGGAAAAAACAATCATAGAGTACAACTCCGTAGTTGTTGAGCATGACGATAAAATCAAAAGTGGTTTTGGAAGGACTCAAGTTCACCACAAAACACACTCCAAGGGTCCAAAATACCCATATGCCAAAGATGAGAGCCCCTAGGGCAAAGAGGGTGAGCTTAGGCCCAATAATGGTCAGCCAAATGTTGTGAAATTGATGATGCCAAATTGACAAAGGTGACATGCAAATACCATCGTAAGTTAATGGGAGGCACCATAGGAAGGTGTAGAGAGAGTTAATAGTATCCCAAATGCAGCTTAAATTGCTGAAAGTGGTTTTGGGAGACCAATTCCAATATCTTATCTAAGGTTTGACTGTGTGAATACCAATTTTGTGAATCATGGAAAGAGGAAGATCCCACAAAAAAATGTTGAATGTCTCTTGATTTCATTGAGAGAGAAAGTATTTGGTTTTTAAATCTTCCAAATAGCTAAGCTTCATAGTAGCTCTAGAAAACAAATATGGGGAGTATGCATGCCCTTTTTTGTGAAATCACAAGGCACAAACACAAGGCAAATGAGCTAGATGGAGTCCTTGAGTTTGAAGAAGTTGAGAGCACCAAAGGTTGTGCTAGTTAAAAGATAACCCATCTCGAAAGCCACAATTGACCCGCCAAAGCTAGAGCTTGATGACTGACTAGACATGCTGATTGTTTTTGGCAACAAGAGTGCCCTCGAGATCAACTACACTTTTCATGACCAAAAGGGTTTGAAAATCAATCTCCCTTAAGTAGAGTAGTTGACTAGAAAACTAGGGGAAATACAATGTTTGAGGAGATTTCTTTAGGTTTAATTCACTAAGATAGCATGCACAATGTCTAGTCCCTTTTGCTAAGTGGAAAGATACCCAAGGTCACTTGAATCTCATGAGAACACAAAACTCTCGGGCAACATGGTGAAAACCTTTGTGGTCTTATTAAGAGGCCACAAAAAGCCACGAGTAAATTTTTCCAACTTTATGTAGGAAGCTTTGGAAGAGGTCTAACAAGAGAAATAATACATGATTTACATCGAGAATTATAGAGCACATATGAGGTTTACTACCTAACAAAAGTGACTTGATGATTTAATAAGAGAGCCTATTCTCAATTCTAGTGAGGACAACATTCCTAATGTCAATTGTGGAAACCTGGAAAACAAAGGGAATGCCATGAAATCCATGCTTTTCTCCATTTCTAGTCATAGTTGAGAAGCCAAGTTATGGATGAACACTTTTTTAGTGTTTGTTGATAGGCAATTTATGTTTACCATTTCATTGTCACACGATATGAGGAGTTTCACATCCCCTATCACCATGTAGACATCTTGGTTTAAAAAAGGTTTATTGTTTCTTAGTTTAGAACTTGCACGAAAGACATTACTTAGTTATGTATTCAGTTTGGGAAGTTGTATGTGCAACTTAAGAAGGGCATTTTGATGCTAGTAAAGGGGAATGGGGGAAGGAATAGGAGAGAGGAAGCAATGAGAGGGGATTGACAATGGGCCTTGGAATGAACCTACAAAATCTGTAAAACATTGAAAGATAGAAAGGGATGTTTAACCTTCGTTCTCTGATTTGAGTTGTACTTTTTTGTAGTAAGTTCTTGTGTTTTCTGAACTTCACATCAATATTTTAACTTGAATTGTTAACTTCTCGTTGACTAAAATTTTTAGTTTCAATAAAAAATACCACGGTACCGAGTTATAGTTTCCATGAGTGATTCTAGTAGGAGAAAAATCTTCAAAATTCACAAAACAATGATAGAGACTTTGAGCATTGCAGGTGTGGGTTATACAAGGAGGATGTTGGACATCATTATAATACATAGAGTATCATTTCATCCTCCTCTTTTCATGGAAAATGTTAGGTGATTAGGTCATGTGATTTTTCAACTAAACATAATCCTTGTCAAGGTGGGATGACATTTAGATTTAGCAAACCCAACTGAAAACCCTTCCAATTTGTTCCTAGGAGGCTCAATAAGGATAAACAACCCTCATTTGTTATTTGTTTTGAGGAATGCTGTCCAAAGCAAAGATATGAGTATTGTGACCATTTCTTCATAGATGCTTCAAAAGATTACAAGTCCTACATGATTAATTCAATTACTCTTCTTGCTCATGATGGTGATCACTGAAAGATAGGGGCAAATCTTATAAGCTCGTTCCCTCATTCCCTCAAGTTGACCTAATTTATTTTTTTCAAATTCTAGCTAGCAACTTTTCAAGTGAGGCAAATCAAGTAAGGGTTTACCTTCTTCAAAAATTTCGGAATGAAGATTTTCTAAAAAAGATGATGCAAATAGGGTTCTTCCTCCAAAAAAATCCTTCACAACTCAAGGTATTCTACATGGTTCTAATAGGGACAAGGTACCTTCTCTAGACCAAAGTATGAAGGATTGTATAGATCTCCATTGTCCACCAAGCAAGTTGCTACCTTCCTTTAGGGCTTCGTTCTATTCAAAAGACACAAATATGAGATAAGATAAGATAAGATAAAATTATTAATGTCCACGAAAAACCAAAACGGTATATGGAACTGAGCATACAAATAGAAGAGCCAGCTAAGGAAAGGCACCAAACGGTGACTGAAAAGGAACGAAGCAACAAGAAGAAAGAAAGACGAGGTAAGGACTAAGGTTCCTTCATTGTCACAAAGAAATCCATAATAGAGAGGTACGTCCGTGGACAATCCATAGTCTTCGGATGCCGTGAAGAACCCCTATAGGACTGATGCTGCCTGTAGAGACTGGTACAATGTCTGACAGATCTTGAATGTGAAGTAGTGGAAGGCCTTTTCAAACCCCGCGGAGAAGACAAGGGAGAGAAAAAGGTGGTAATGAGTTGATCAAAAGTCCATCTCTGGTGAAAGGACTGCAGGGCATTCTCTCGAAGATGGGTGGCCTCTTGAAGATAAAGTGCTAAACACCATTGATCAATATAATTGAAGAACATCGAGAGAGAAGAACAGTCTCTGAAAATGCAATAGAATCTCCCTCTGATCTCATAGTAAGGAGGACAACAAAATATGAAGTCAGTCTCGGTCTTAGCCTCCATCAGAGTGCATAATTGGCATAATTGATCAACCTGATCCTTATGGTGATCAGTCCGAGCTATGAGATGATGAGAACCAACCCTAAAAGAGCCCAAAGAGAACCATAATGCATGATTCCAACACGGTAAAGATAGGCAAGGCAAACAACAATACCATCCTGAATAAGAAGAAAATGCTCAGCATAGAAGGCCATCTTAGGTTGCAAACCACCCAGGGGATGACACCAAGTAGTGGTAATCTACTGCCTAGAGATATCTTGTCTAACATGCTCATTCAACTCTTGACGAGAGGGAAGAAGATGAGCCGGGGCATCCAACGAAAACTGATAGGGAGGAAGACGATCAATCTCAATCCCGATCGAACCCAACAAAGAGGTGGCCTGAGCGTACCAACATCTTGATCTAGCAGAAGTGTTAGATCTCATAATCTCCACCGAAGAACAATATGCCAAAAAAAAGCATCTATGTCGGTCAACACCTGTCTCCATAAAACCACGAAGTCGATGAAGAAACCAAATCAAGTAAAAAATAACGGTAAGTTTGAGAAAAGGACCCTCACTTAGCCCTCAATCACTTCATATAGATTGAAAGCAAAGGTAAAGGGGAAGGCAAAGAGTATCAGGGCTTTAAAAGTCAAAATGCAATCTTAGATGGTTTATAAAGACATATTTAACAAGGGATTTCATGATCCTACCAAAAAAGTGTCACAAGAAAATACAAAAGAGACACAAAAAAATGATTTTGTATATGATTCTTGTTCAGGAGAAGCTATTCTTGAGCTACCGAGTTACAAGAGTACTACTCATGAGGATTCCTCACATATTCCTCAGATACCCTAACTCAAGAAGGCTTGTTTTAGGTGAACTTCAACAAAGAACAATTGATGCCTCAATGTTAGCACCTCTGATAGAGGTCTATCATATGTGTTCAAACAATCATCCTTTCCATTGTATTCTATTCAAGAGTTAACTATGGATAGATAGATAGATAGAAGTAGACCAATTTTTATATTTATATTTTTATGTAGATACATAAAAGGGGATATTTTTGGTTTTCATGAAGCCATAGATCAAGATGTGGTAAGTAAAATGCCGAGAACCTTGTTACTTGTTTAATTGAGATTCTTTGACAAAGTGTCTATTGATTGGTTAAACAGTAAGCTTACTACTTTTGAAATGAGTAACTATGACAATAGTATCTCTAAGGTTGAAGCTACTTTTAGAGCTTCATCATCATTGAATCTAGGAAGTAAAGGTAAGGAAAATGCTACATAGTCTAGTCCTAGTGATTTGGAATCATATTTTGACAGTTAAAGGAAATAATAATGAGTTTGAACCCTTGTTAAGATGTTACCTAGAGGTACCAATAAATCTAAAAGGAAATTACCATTGGTTTGTTTATCATGTAAGGAGATTGGTCATATTGCTACAAGATTTCCCAACTCTAATGTAGATTAGAAAGCTAAATAAAATGATCTTCAAGGACAAAGGAAAGAAGAAACATTATGTTGCATATTCAAGATTTTGCAGAGCACTCGAAGAACAATCATGAGGAGGTGATGAAGCATATTAAGATGAATACACAATACAATGCTAAGGAAGATGAGAAAATGAGGTATTATGAATTTCAAGTTGGGGATGAAGTCATGGTTCCTTTTAGAAATGAGAGATTTCCAGTTGGTACATATAATAAGTTGAAAATGAAGAAGTTTAGACCATGCATGATACTAAAAAAGAATGATTTAGAAAATGCCTCTAAAGTAGAGTTGTCTTTTGAATTGAATATTTTTAACTAGTATTTAGCATTTTAGATATGATAGCGTATCGTGAAGGAGGTATTGCAGATGAGGTCATAGAAGTACATTGGAGTATTCCGGCAACTACTTCAACTACAAAGGAGATTGAGGAGATATTGGACAGTTGTTTTGACAGAAGTACAAGGGATATAACATATGAAGAATGGGTGGCTAGTTGAATTGTCATCATGGCTGACAAGGGAAGAGGTTGACCGTCTTGGTTTTCCTCTAAACACTTGAGACATGAGAGGTTAACTTCCCAAATCACCTGGGATGTTTGATGCATGAGTATCTTGGTTGTAAGGGAAATCTTGCATCACCCAAAAATATTTCTGTTTTTGTCTTTTCAATAAGGGCTATTTAGTGTAAAGTTACTATTTGTGAATATTTACTATTTTTAGTAAGCAAGAGATATGAGCTCGGAATGCTCTAATTTCACAAGTGGAGGTTCATTTTAGTTATTTCATCCTACTAGCAGAGCTACATTGTCATACCATAACTATTGCAAAAGTTATTGAGGTTTTTGGGTACAAAATCTTTGAACTCAATTTTTAAGGCTTTAGAGGCTCTTGCACAAGGTCAAACCCTGACTGACAACACTTATGTAGTTAGGTGTAGATCAGATGCTGGCAATTTCAAAAAGTTCTTATAGTTGCAAATTGAAGCTATGGTTTGAAAGTTATGGCCCCCAAAAGGTGGGCTACCTACAAATATAATTTTTGGGCCAACCTTATGCAATAAATACAAAAATAATAATTATTTGGGGGTCGGACAACCTTTGGAGTTAGGGCTAAATGTCTAAAACCTTCCCAAGCAGTTGAAAAATGCCTGTGTAAGGAACACCCACAGTGTTGTCTAGAGCAGTTCTAGGTGGTAGTTAGTGGTTTTATCTTGAAGAATGTTGTAAAGAAAGTACCCATGTGACTTTGCATATTGTATTTCTAAAAATTTGTAATTCCATATTTTTGAAGATATTTAGAAACCCCATTTTATGTTCTTGCAAAATTCTATTGTTTCTCTATTTTTGTTGTTTGTTTGTGGTATTAAGGGGAGCACCCTTCATCAGTACTAATCACATGAGATGATAAAATGACCAAGTGCTCATATATATTCATTGCTTGAGACATTTTAATTCCTATATACTCATTGATTATATGATTTGGTTGAATGAGTCCTTACACTATTCATTTCTTATTACCAATATTATATGACTGTAGATAAATAATGACAATCTCTTTGATATTAGATATTATGGTGCCAAAATAATAATTTTTTCCTTAACTCTAGCTCGGGGTGTGAAGCGACCATACAGTTTCCCTAACACGGGCTGTTCTAGATCGGTGAGACCCCGCTGGGGACCTTTTTGCTAGCGACACTCCTCTCGTGGCACTCAACTTCATCATAGGGCTTCTAGTAGCCGCACAGATCAGTCACTGTTGGACTTTTTCCCTGTGAAGACACATACCTAATCTTTTCCATGATGTTTCCTGCTTTCTTCTTCTTTTGTTGTGCTTGTTCTTTTTTGGACACCGTTTGGTGCTCCGTTTGTTTTCTTTTTTCCTTGTTGTAAGCTTCCAGTCCCATAGACTCACGTTGTGGTCTTTTGCTGGACATTAATATATTTATCTTATCTTATCTTATATGTACTATTGACATCTACACCTGTCTCTTGCTTTTGTGAGTTCCTTGACATGATACCTTGACTATGGTAGTATCTTTGTTAATCTTTTGATGTTGGTTATGGATGTAACATGCATATATGATTTGATGTCGAGCATATATAACCTCCAAGTAGGACAATACCTTCTTATCAATAACATTCCATCCATTGATACCCATATGATTGACTTCATTTTGATATTCATGCACTTGCCGCTAATACTTGGCTTCCTTTATGAATGTCTTTATGTAGTTAATCAATCTCCATGTGGATTCCATATATCTTAGTAAGTTCGATGTGGTTGACTACTTTAGCAATCCTTGTAGTTTAGTCTTTTAAAATTTTTCTTATAGATAGATTGAAATCAACACTAATATGTATCAGGTAACTGCTAAAAATTCCAATCTTTAATTAATTTTTTTTTGTTGTACCTTTATCTTTGATAAGTTACGACTGTTGTGGCTAAAAATATATGAAATAATATTTAAGATTTTTAATTGATGAAGTTGTAAGTAAGAATTTGAATAATATAATAATAATAATATATTCGATATTTACTTAATAATAATTTTTACTTTATTATTGTATTTTGTTTAAACATTAATTATATTTAAAATATAAATAATTATTTATATAAAAATCATTTAATTTTCTTTATTTAATATTTATTTAATAACTAATATTATTATTTTAATTTTATTATTATTAATTCTATTTTTGTTAATAGATAAGTTTAACTATTTAATTTAAACTCATCTAATTTTAGATATTCATTATTAATCACTTTATATAATTATTAGTTCATGGGAAACTATAGAATCATTAGATACATTATAATTTTAAATAGACCAATCAAATTAAAATATTTTTAATGTTAATTCATGTTGTCTAAAGTTTTATATTTTAAACATATTTTACAATTTTAAATACCATTTATTAACAATTCTATTGGCTCTGAAACAATAACGCAGTGAGAAAAATAATATTTCTCTCTTAAAAGATTAGAGAATATAGACATTAAAAGACATAGATGCCAATGTAATAAAGCCACATGCAATAATTAAAAGATACGGATGCCAAGAAAAGCCACATTTATGACAACATTAACTTGATATTATGAGAGAATTAAATGGATATTAATGGGTGTCCTTGGTAATTTGGTATGTGGAATTTACTTTTTTTGTTTGCCTGGATAGAACCACCATTTCTCAACGCTCCAATCAAGCTAGGATACATAAAATAAATTCAAATTCCTGTGGTGCTTGGAAGTTTAAAGCATTTGTTATTAATTTCTCTCTATGTATATAGAATGTTAAAAATATGTAGTTAACAACTAAAAATTTTCTTTGGCGAGAAGTTATCACTGCAAACTTTTTTTTTGTGTGTGGCTAATTTCTATCATGTTTGGGTAACGCCTATCACATGGATTATTATTTATAAGAACGAAGACAAATTGCATTAAAGGCACAAATAGCTCTTCACATGAAATTGTTCAACCTGAATCTTTTCTATGTTGTGATAACAAGATGGGGCAAGAAGGTACACAAATCATGATTCACTCTTTTTGTTTGACTAATAAACAACCATCAAAGCAACAGAAGGATGAAGAACCATGTGTCACAAACCAACAAATTTTTTTTTTGGAATGTAATCCATTTAAATTTCATATGCTAGAGTGCAATGTCTTATCAATGAGAGATATGTTTGAAGTTTTTTAAGAATAGAAAATTGCTCCTGAGGAACTTTTTTAGTAAGAAAAATGTTTAAGAATTCTTTTGAATCAATCCATTCAGAAAAAAAAAACATTTAAGAATTCTTTTGAATCAATCAATATTGATGTTGGTTTAATGAAAATTTTAAAATGTGGTATTCTATAATGTCATGTTTGGGTACACTTTTGACATGATCAATTGAGCATGGGCATAATGGTCAAGAGTTACTTGGGTTAAATATGAAGATCATATTACTATTCACTTTAAAATACTAAGAATAATTGAAAAGATGAAACTTATGTTGATTTATTGTAGCATTTTTGTTCTCGCAATTTTACATTGACGTGACCTATGATGAGTTTGGATGAGTAATCTTTATAATCTATAGTAGAGACTTTACCTCTTTCCATATCTTATGGATACCCATTTCAGTATGCATTTATAAACCTTAGGGGAGATTTTATCTTGTCCTAGGCTTCTATGGATACCATTTTGGAGTATCCATCCTTGAGAGAGACTTTATCTCATGCCAAACCTCTATGGATATGCATTCAAGATTATCCCTCTTTATAATCCTTATGAGAGACTTTATCTCATCCTAGGCCTCTATGGATATCACTTTAGGAGTAACCATATCTATTTAATCCTCAGGAGTGACTTTATCTCATCTTAGGCCTCTATGGATACCCTTTTACGACTATCCATCAGTATTCAAATTTTAGGAGAGACTTTATCTCATCATAGGTCTCTATGGGCATCCCTTTAGGACTATCCATCTCTATTTAATAAATAAGAGAGATTTAATCTCATCCTAAACTTCTATGAATATCCCTTTAGGATTATTCATGTTTATAATTCTTGGTGGAGACTTTATCTCTTCTCGAGGCTCTATGGATATCCCTTTAGGATTATCCCTCTCTATTTATTTCTTAGAAGAGACTTTATCTCATCCTAGGCCATTATGGATATCCATTTAGGATTTTCCATATAGATACATATTTCTCTTCTCTAATCAAGCCCAAAAGTACAAGATGACCCTCTAGTCATTCAACAACCCCTATTTTGGGGCTGGCCCACTTGATTGTGGATAAGTGTTGTTGCTTTCTTTGTTTTAGATTAAGGTAAAAATAGGTTTTGAAGGGGCCCCGAAACCCTTTACATCAAAAAGAAAGATATACCATGAAGCCCTACTAGGTTTTAAAAGGACCTGAAACCAACATATGTGTCCAGAAAAAGCAACCAGAAAATACATTGGAACTTGGAAAGTAAATAGATTGGAAAGCAAAGCAACTAGAAAAACCTCCCAGACTAGTAACCAGTGAGCCAGTGCCACAACCCGCTTACCATCAAAAAAAAAATAGTCAGAACAGGGGAACTTAAGATTTTCCTTTTGATTTGAAGTTTCCCTTACATGACTGAAGGTTCATATCTAAAGGGGGAGCAGAAGGCTTAGATCACTTACTCTTAACCGCTATCCACCCATCCTCAATCTTTGCAACCTCAACAACCCAAGCCTTAGAGGAAATAGAACAGTGGAACCCAAGGGGCACCGAAGCCGCACTAATCTTCCTATAAGAATCAGACGACAACTGGCTCTTAGGAAGAGCATCTGAAATAGGGGTAGAGACCACCTCCTCTACCACCGGCTCCAAATGAATGCTAGGAGAGACCTTAGCCATAGAATCCACAGAAGTATCCAAGGATTGTTTCACCGTATAGTGCTCAGAAGAGGCCCCTGACCACCAAGAAGGTGGTTGCCTTGATTTAGACTTCCCAGCAACACACCTAGCAACAATGTGAGCAGTCAAGTGGCAATTCCTGCAACAAAAAGGGATACCTTTGAAATGTAGCATTTCTGTCCAAGAACCCCTCGGGGAATCCAAGAAAATCACCTCAAGGAGGCCCTTAGAAACATCCAAATCAACAAGAAAATGCGCACAGGTCAAGTGGAAAATATCAGACGTGTCAGAATCCACATATAAGAAATCACCAATAACATTCCCACTAGTTTCAAAAGTTGGATCATGCCAAAGATGTATCAGGAGATTTGGAAGCCGGACCCAGATAGGGAACTTGTTAAAGGACTCCAAAAGTGGATCGAAATCCATATGCCACGGTTTGGCCATAAGTGGAAATCTGCCAGTCGTCACATGAGAATGTTGCTTTCTTTGTTATGACCACTAGAATCTACTATTAATCTATCTTTAGTTCTCCTTCCAATTTGTGTTAAAGACTATATGGGGCTCATTATATAGTCTCATATAAATCCAATTTATGTTCTTCAAATGCAATTGTACAAATGCTTTATGACTGAATTATTCTTTATCTCTCTACAACATGAATGTTTTATATATAATAACTTTAACCCTCTAGGATGACAGGATTGTGCTCTGATACCTCTATAATGCCCCTTGTCAAGATGACTTAGGACTGGACTGAATTTCTCTACATTACAAGAGGCCTCTCTCAATTTACTCCTTAATTAGTGTACAAATTTGATGTAAAATGCAAATAAGTATAATATATTTATGAAATGTTTCCTACCTGAATGTTATACAAGAGCCATACGCTCTTATTTATGTTTTTAGTGCCCACGCTTTGTGATGTTTATAATGGCTTTATTAAAAAAGAAGAAGTGTCATGTAATTAATGCTTCTTGTACTATATGTATCAAAATGCTTGAGTGATAATGTGTTGTCTAGATATCTTATTCCCTATGATGACTTGATCTATTAAAATAAATATATTCTTTATGAAGATCAAAGTTCCTTTGAATAGGGCGGCGGCCCTAGCTCGGTTGGCTAAATCTTCTGTGTTATAGGGGGTTGGTCATGGGTTCTAGTCTCCCCCGTCCCCGTGGTACTAGTGGGCGTGTCGTGCCAGCGCTACTGGTCACATTAAAAAGTTTACCCGGTGCACTTTAAAAAAAAAGAAAAAAAAAAAAAAGTTCCTTTGAATAACTAGCTTGATGTTTCAATCTACCAATGTTAAGTAATCGAAGATAATCTTTATTTCTATTGTGATTTTGTGACTAAGAGATTGAAAAAAATCCCTTTAACATGGTTGCTGACTCCTTCCTTACAAATTATTGTTTTCTATTTGCTATTGTTGTTTTCTCCAAGTCAATTACTTAGCATGTATTGAGTCTGATGTTTCCTATTTCTACCCTTCACTTCTATCTTCTAGCATGGAATATAAATATATCTTTGAATGGACATGGTGAATCATCACCCCATATTGTTATTTTCTTCTTTGATTGATTAACATCATGTTAATGTCACCTGCTATCATAAACTGACAGTATAATGTGATCTGATATTAATCACATGAGATAATAAGAATGACCAAGTGCCCATAATTCATTTCTTAAGACATTTTAATTCCTATATACTCATTGATGATATGATTTGGTTGAATGTCCTTGTGCTATTCATTTCTTCTTATCAATCTTATATGGTTGTAGATGAATCATGTCAATCACTCTTTGATATTAGACATTATGGTGCCATAATAATAATTGTATCTTGTGTGCATTGTTCTTGACATGATACCTTGACTATAGTGGTACCCT
This sequence comes from Cupressus sempervirens, assembly GCA_028749045.1. Lineage (NCBI taxonomy): Eukaryota > Viridiplantae > Streptophyta > Pinopsida > Cupressales > Cupressaceae > Cupressus > Cupressus sempervirens. The sequence continues at coordinate 581,482,844 of CM053788.1, read as the reverse complement.
TTTTAATCTTTTGATGTTGGTTATGGACGTAATATGCATATATATTTTGATGTTGAGCATGTAGTTAATCAATTTCCACATGGATTCCATATGTCTTAGTACATCCAGCATGGTCGACTACTCTAGTGTCTCCATCAATTTGCCTTTCCACAACTTTCCATCCCACATGGTATTGTTGACCAATTTTTCATTGTAATAAGGTCATGATGAGTATCAATGATAGTGTTATTCGATGATAGTATTATTTGCATTAGTTGTCATGAATACTACTAGAAGAAATCTTAATGGTTTAGTCTTTTATTGTTTGGTAGCGGGAATATAGGTGGAATAGGCATATGTAAATTCTTAAAATTTTAAATTCTCTATCTAGATGCACCAAATCGAAATTTGAATAGGAAATGAAATTGGAATACGTATTCCAATTTTGACTAAAAAATGAGCTTTTGCAATTTGACCTAAATAGGTGGAATTGGAATACGTATTCCTATTCCAATTTTATTTATTTTAGAAAACATAAATGTTTGTGTCTATGAATTCCCCATCAAATTATGGCTTAAATCAAATAGAGAATAAGAATATGTACCCCCATTTACTATTCCAGAATAACTCTTCTTATTCCCATATTTATATTCCTGCAACCAAATGCGCTAAATATTTTTATTATAGGCATTGGCTATGTTCTGAACATAATGTATCAAAAGTTTTAAAAAAAAATCTTTAGATTTTAAAAAATACAGTGATTTTTTCTTAAATTTTTTGTTTCGATTACAGAACATATAGATCATGAAGAACATAAGACCTCAAGTTAGGAAGTATGTTTCCAAACACCAAAACTCCACAGGCTGGAACAAATGCTAAAAATTTCAACAAAATCTATTGTGTTTTTTTCTTCTTCTCAATTTTGGTCAAAGGTACATTTTGTCCGGAGGATAACCACATCCTTTATTACAGATGGATTGATGTTGCCACTAATATGTATTAGGTAAGTGTTACAACTTTTAATCTTTAAGTAAAATTTATTTTAAAATTCTACCCTTATACTTTGTAAGTTGTAACTCTTATCACTAAAAATATATGAAATAATATTTCAACCTTTTAGTTGATGAAGTACAATTAAGTATTTGATTATATAATAATGACATATTCAATATTTACTTAATAATTATTTGTACTGTATTGTTATATTTTTTTCTTTGTTAATTATATTTAAAATATAAATAGTCAATTATATAAATATTATTTTTATTTCTTTGTTTAATATTTACTTAATATTATTCATATTACTATTTTAATTTGATTAGTCTTAGTTCTGTTTTTGTTAATAGACAAGTTTAAAGGTTGAGTTGAAAAGTAAAGTGCAAATAACCTAAAATGCTTAAGATATGATAGAAGTGATGATTACGCTCCTTGGAATTTTTTTGACTATTATGATAGGAAAGGAATCAAGAGATAAATGTTATCTTTGAGATCTCCCCAAAATAATAATATAGAAGAAAGGAGAAATATAACAATTTTTTTATGTTACAAGGGAAATGTTGTTGTAAGGAAATATTGTAAATAACTTGTAGAGAGAATGAGGTACAAGTAAAAAAGGGAACTAGTAAGACACCTTATGAGTTGTGGTGTGGTCGTAATCCTCTTGTGAATTATTTCATGTTATAAAAATCTAGTGGTTGTATCAGGCATTAACAAGTCAGCCTTTTGGTGTCACGGCTACTCTAGCTTGTAACAAGTGATATTAGAGCTTGCTCATAGGTTTAGATCTCCTTGGATAGCTTGTAACAAGTGATATTTTTAGACTAAATAACAACATTTTTCTTTGGGATTCAGGACATGGTTTAACTGCCTTTTATTTTCTATAATTCTAGTGGTTGTATTGGGCATTAACATGTTGATCTTTTGGTGCAGTAAGAACTCTATCTTGTAACAACATCTAAAGTGAATGCTGATTCAAACAAGTAAGAAATAGAGACATGGCATGGCATGATGTTTATCTAACCAGAAGTGAAATAAATAATTGTACAAAATAATGAAGATATAGAGGTGCAATTGGTCAATGAAGAAGAAAAGTAAATACTTGAACTAGTATTATGAAGGCATGTGTGATTGAATCACTCTTCTAATTAAATTATTTGATGCAGGAGCATCCTGGGTTGCCTTGTTATCCTACTCATTTTTGTTCATTCTACAAGTTGGTGCTTAGCAGTCCTTCATGTGCCTAGCAGTTCCTTCATGTGCCTAGCAGTCCCTCATGTGCCTAGTAGTCCTTCATGTGCTGAGTTACTATAACAATTCTTTCATGTGTCGAGTTACCTAGTGTATGCTGAGTGACTCTTCATGTGTTGAGTTACCTAGTGTATGCTGAGTGTCAGCATTTGGATGTGATTTCTGCAAGCCGACTTGTGGGATTTATTTTTGATTGCAACATTTATGTTAAGATCTTTTCTTGGGATGTGTCTAGTCCATTATTGGGTTGGCCCTCCTCTTATGTAATGTTCTAAAATAATCTGTAAGTCATTTTGGCAAGTATATATAGAGTGTTTAGGCTTACAATTAGGCAAGTTTTTGGAGAAGAGGAATTCTAAGAGTAGAACTGAATGTGCAAATTCACAATTGGATCTTTGAATGTGAATGCATTTGTAATTGGTCGTAACCTAGAAGGCCATACAACTAGGCATGTATGAAGATGTTTTAATGAATCGATAAAAGTATTTCTCTCTTCTTCCTCTTTTGGTTGCTGTTCCTTGCATTTTCTTCCATTGTGTTAACTCTTGCAGGGTGGTTTGGATAGCTGGGTGAGCCTTTGGCCCTAGTTATTCATCCTTTGCTTGTGTCAGTTGGTATCAGAGATTGAGATTCATCCTTGTGGAGATTGGATCATGTAGAACCCTAATTTGAATTTGGTTGTAAGGTGGCAGATCTATGGATTTGACCTATAACATGCAGAGAGTTACGATCTTGTAGGAACTGGTTTGTAAAGATGGTTTGTGGTAGAAGAAATGTTGATGATGCTATATTGGATTAGTTGAGACAAATTGCAGCCAGATTAGATGCTGTGGAGATAGCCCAGAGGAGAGGAGCACATCTTGATGATGTAAGTGATGATGGAGCAGCAACACCAAACCATAATCCAGAACCTGGAGAAGATCAAGATGAAGAAAGATTGTTGCGAGTGTTGTCTAGGAAAAATTCAAAGCCTACTGTAGAAGTTGTTCCTTATGATGGAAAATTGGATACCAATGCTGTATTGGATTGGATCTCTGATATGGAGAAGTTCTTTGAGTATGAAAACACTTCTGATAATAGAAAGGTGAAGATTGCAATCACTAGGTTGAAAGGTCATGCATCACTATGGTGGGAGCACTTGCAAACTGATAGACAAAGGAGAGGAAAGGAGAAGATCAAAACTTGGCCAAAGATGGTGAACAAGGTAAAGAACAAATTCCTCCCTGCTGATTACCAAGTTAGCCTATTGAGAAAGATGCAAAATTTGAAACAAAAGGACATGACTGTGAAAGAATATACTGAAGAATTCTATAAAGTGGACATCAGATCTGGACATGTGGATGATGATGTTGAGAAAATTGCAAGGTACATTAATGGATTGAGATATGGAATTCAAGATGAAATAAGTTTTGTGAAGTTGGAAAGTGTAGAAGAAGTATATCAATATTCCTTGAAAGTTGAGGAGATCTTGACAAAGAAGCATGAACAATGACAAAGAGGTAGAGGTGGTAGATTCCAGAGAGGCAGAGGTAGATCTTATGGAGAAAGTGGTAGATCTGACAGTTCTATGCAAGATAAAGGAAAATTTGAATGGAAGAATGTTGACAAAGGTAAGACTGAATGGAAAAGTGGTAATTCTTATCGAGGAGGCACTAATTCTTATCGAGGAAGAGGTAATTCCTATTTTAGAGGTGCATTTCATGGTAATTGTTTCAAATGTGGTAAAGAGGGACATAGATTTTTTGAATCTAGATCTTCTGAAAGTAAGCAAGGTATTAGAAATGTTGTGATTCAAGAGGATGATGAGGGTTCACCAAGTGGACTTGAGGCTGGAGAAAACCTAATGGTGAGAAGAACCTTATGTAATAAGGGAAGTGATGAGGAACCTGTTTTAAGGAGAAGTCTTTTCAAGACAAGATGTAAGATGGCTGGAAAATGTTGCAAAGTGATTATTGATAGTGGAAGTTCAACAAATTTGGCATCAGAAGATCTAGTTACTAAGTTGTAGTTATAGAGGCTAAAACATCACAAACCTTATCATGTTTCACGGATCAAAGATGAGCATAAGATATTGGTAAGTGAGCAATGCCTTGTGAAGTTCAAAATTGGACATTACTTTGATGAAGTTTTGTGTGATATTATGCCCATGGATTGTTGTCATATTTTGTTGAGTAGACCTTGGCAATATGATAGATATGTTGTACATGATGGAAGATTGAATCAATATACTCTTTGGGTAAATGGGAAGAAACAAACATTGTTTCCTTTGATTGAAAGTCCAGGTGAGGTTAATTGTACTGCTGTAAATATTTGCATGGTTAATGGGAAAAAATTTGAAAAGGAAATGCAAAGGAATCAAGTTTGTTTTTCCATAGTTCCTAGAGGATCGAGTGTTGGTAGTAATGGCTAAGCAGCAGAAGCTAGTAATGACCAAGTGACATCAAATAGTGATAGTCGAATACTAGTAGAAATTATAGAATTGCTGAATGAGTATAACACCATTATTGCTGATGATATTCGTGATGGTTTACCTCCAGTGAGAAGCATAAGTCATTGTATGGATCTAATTATTGGAGCTAGTTTGCCAAACAAAGCACCATATAGATTGACACCTGCAGAGAATGAAGAACTTAATAGATAAGTGCATGAGTTGTTGCAAAAAGGTTTGATCAAAGAAAGCTTGAGTCAATGTGTTGTACCTACTATATTAGCACCTAAAAAGAATGGAGAAGGGAGAATGTGTACTAATTCTAGAGCCATTAACAAGATAATAGTGAAATATAGGTTTCCTATGTCGAGGATGGATGACATAATGGATTGCTTGAGTGGAGCAAAGTATTTTACCAAGATTGATTTGAAGAGTGGCTATCATCATATCAAAATCAGAGAAGGTGATGAATGGAAGACTGCTTTCAAGACAAAAGATGGACTGTATGAATGGTTGGTTATGCCTTTTGGTTTGACTAATGCACCTAGTACTTTCATGAGGTTGATGAATGAAGTTCTGAAAAGATTTTTGGGTAAGTTTGTGATTGTTTGTTTGGTTGATATTTTCATATTTAGTAAGACTAAGGAAGAACATCTTGAGCATATTAGACAAGTATTGCAAAGAATGAAAGAGGAAAAGTTGTTGATTAATCTGAAAAAAGTGTTCTTTTATGCAAGAGGAGATTGTGTATTCAGAATTTGTGATTTTAGCTAATGGATTAAAGATGGATCCTGAGAAGGTTAAAGCAATTTTGGAATGGCCTACACATGTGAATGTGGGTGAGGTAAGATCATTTCATGGTTTGGCTAGTTTTTATAGAAAGCTTATAAAGAATTTCAGTGCTATTTGTAATGCTATGACTAAGACAATGAGGGGAGATAAAAAGGAATTCAAGTGGACACATAGAGCTGATAAGAGTTTTGAGATTTTGAAACAAAAGGTTGTTGAATTACCTATGTTAGCTTTACCTAATTTTAACAAAGTATTTCAAGTTGAATGTGATGCAAGTGGTAATGCAATAGGAGTTGTATTGAGTCAAGAAGGTAAGCCTGTTGCTTTCTTTAGTGAAAAGTTGAATGATGCTAAAAGGAAGTATTTTGTGTATGATCAAGAATTTTATGCCATTGTTCAAGCATTGAAGAAGTAGAGACATTATTTGTTTCCTAAGGAGTTCGTGTTGTATACTAATCATAAAGCTTTACAATACTTGGGAAGTCAACATAAATTGAATCAGAGACATATGAATTGAGTTGAGTATTTGCAGAGTTTTACATTTGTCATTAAGCATAAGAGTGGAGTTACTAATGCATTGAGTAGGAGATGTTCCTTGCTGATAGAAATGAAGGGTGAAGTTCTTGGTTTTGATGAAATGAAAGAGTTCTATGATGCTGATCCTAATTTTTCTAAGGCATGGAGAGAGTGCAGAGCACCAAATCTGATAGATCACATAAGTAAGTACAATGAATATTTAATTGAAGAAGGTATGTTGGTCAAAGGCATTTAGTTATGTATTCTTAGAAGTTTTATGAGGTTGAATCTAAGCAAGGAAAAGCATAGTGGTGGATTAGTTGGACATTTTGGAATTAATAAGACATTGAGTTTGCTGAAAGAGAAGTATCATTGACCACAAATGTATAAGGATGTTCAAAAATTTGTAAAGAGTTGTGGAGTTTGTCAAGTTGCAAAGGGAGTGAGTCAAAATACTAGTTTATATACACCTATTACTATTCTTGAGAAACCTTGGATTGACATCAATATGGATTTTGTTCTTGGATTGCCTAAGATAGTGAAAGGGTATGATTCCATATTTGTTGTAGTGGATAGATTTTCTAAGATGGCTCATTTCATACCATGTAAGAAGAAATTAGATGCTGAGCATGTTGCTGAACTTTTATTTAAAGAGATTGTGAGATTGCATGGATTACCGAGAAGTATTATTTCTGATAGAGATAGTAAGTTTGTTAGTTATTTTTGGAAGACTTTGTGGAAGAAGATGGGTATTGTGCTGAAGTTTAGTTCTACATTCCATCCACAGACAAATGGACGGGTAGAGGTTGTGAATAGAAGCTTGGATAATTTGTTGAGATGTTTAGTTGGGAATACGCCAAGTAATTGGGAGATGGTATTGGCACAAGCTAAATTTGCATATAACAATTCTGTGAATATGAGTATAGGGAAGACACCTTTTGAGATTGTTACTCGAATGCATCCTAAAGGTATATCAAATTTGAGAGATGTTACTAGTGAAGAAAAGAGAAGTGCTACAAGAGAAGAATTTGCTGATTTTATGGAGTATTTGCATAAGGAAGTGACATTGAGGTTGGAACAAAGTAATTAGAATTATAAGGAGAATGCTAACCAGTCTAGAAGACACCATGATTTTCAAGTTGATGATGAGGTGATGGTTCATCTGAAGAAAGGAAGATTCCCAGTTGGAACATATAGTAAGTTGAAGATGAAGAAATTTGGACCTTGTAAGATCTTGAAAAAGTTTGATAATGGTAATGCTTATGAAGTTGAGTTACCTAATGACATGGATATATCTCCTATATTCAATATTGTTGAGTTGTATAAGTATCATGAGTCAGAGGATGAAGTTGTTGTATCAGATGATCATCCTAAGAAGTAGATTGAAGAAGTTGAATAGATATTGGATCAGAGAGTTGGCAAGAACACAAGAGGAAAAGATTACTATGAATATTTGGTGAAGTGAAAGAACATACCTATTGAAGATGCTTTATGGATTTCTCAATTTGAGTTGGATTCAACTTAGGTTGTGACATCTCAATGATTCAGGAGAATCATTTCTTTCAACCTTGATTGTCTGATGCAGGAGCATCTTGGGTTGCCTTGTTATCCTACTCATTTTTGTTCATTCTACAAGTTGGTGCCTAATAGTCCTTCATGTGCCTAGTAGTCCTTCATGTGCCTAGTAGTTCTTTCATGTGCCTAGTAGTCCTTCATGTGCCTAGTTGTTCCTTAATGTGCCTAGTAGTCCTTCATGTGTCAAGTTACTGTAGCAATTCCTTCATGTGCTGAGTTACCTAGTGTATGCTAAGTGACTCTTCATGTGCCAAGTTACCTAGTGTATGCTAAGTGTTAGCATTTGGACATGATTTTTGCGTGCCGACTTGCAAGATTTATTTTTGATCATGACATTTATATTAAGATATTTTCTTGAGATGTGTCTAGATCATTGTTGGGTTAGCCCTCCTCTTATGTAATGTTCTAGAATAATCTATAAGCTATTTTGGCAAGTATATATAGAGTATTTAGGCTTAGAGTTAGGCAAGTTTTTGGAGAAGAGGAATTTTGAGAGAAAAACTAAATATGTGAATTTGTAGTTGGATCTTTGAATGTGAAATGCATTTGTAATTGGTTGTAACCCATAAGGCCTTATAGCTGGGCATGTATGAAGATGTTTTAATGAATCAATAAAAGTATTTCTCTCTTCTTCCTCCTTTGATTGTTGTTCCTTACATTTGCTTCCATTTTTTTAACTCTTGTTGGCTGGTTTGGATAGCTAGGTGAGCCTTTGGCCCTAGTTATTCATCATTTGCTTACATCATTATTGGAGATAAGAATGCAAGTGTGAAAATAATAAGGAAATTAGAGAAAGTACATTATTTATTTTTGATATGGAACTAAGAATAGTTAATGAATCCCTGAAGAGAGATGATTGGGTTTTGTAGGAGCATCCTTGGCTTGCAATCCTGCAGGATGGTGTGGTTTGGCTTTGGAGTTTGAGGACTCTGTCAGTGAAGAGATGGTACTCAGTCATTACTAGGTAGTTTTTGGTTGTTGTGTTACTCAGTTAATGAAGGTGTTTGGCAATGCTTGGGGCACTCAATGTATACTATGGCTTGGTTTACATTAGGAATTCAATAGTAGTGTTTCCTGAATTAGCTCAATCAATGAAGGAAGGTCGGTTATGTTTGGTGAGTCATTGATACTCGATCATGTCTTGGTGTCTATGTTCCTTGAGTTATCCGTGAGCCAACCTTTTGACATTTAATTTGGGTTGTATGTATTTAATGAGTGTTGTAGCTGACTTGTGGCTTATGCATATATTTAATGTAAGGGTTTATTTAATTTGTAATTGGTTAGGATGACTTGTGGTTTAGTTGGGTATAAGTAGGGGGTCTTGTGGAGTCTTAAGTCATCGTTCATCTAGCTTGGAGAAGAGGATGTGATAGAATATTGAATTTTGAGCAAGAGTAGTAGCTAAGTCTTGGGAAACAAGGAGATTGCTTGGTGGAATTGCGAACACAAGTTGAGATCTTCCTTAGAGGTTTCTACTAGAGTGTGGATATGGACTAGCTAGTGTTGGGATTGGATCTTGAGGGATCTTGTAGAACTATTTTTGTAATTGATATTGTATTTAGCCCTTGTATATGAGCAATGTTAGTATGCTAATAGAAACCAAATTTAAATAAAGCTTCTACAAACTAAACAAAATTCATAAACGTCAAGATAGACTAAGATGAGCTCTCAATTGAGAATATGAGCCATTAATGGGCTCTCTCAATAAGAAGCTCTCTTGTTGAGTGGCTTTGTCTAAATAGATAGGATGTATGCTCAAGCTTATGCTTCAAAAAGGGCTTCAAATGGAGTTGGAATTTGGGTGTGAGTGTATGGTTTTGATGTAAAATGGCTTCTTAAAATGGCATTATGACTTTACTTCATGGATTGTGTTGTTTTGCAAAGGGGAAGGATCCAATTTATAGGCAAGAGGCTTGAGGGATTAAGGGCTAAGATGCAAGGATGGGAAAAAGCTCATGGAGGGCTCAGATTGCATGAGAGGAGAGCACATGGATTGTGCTTCCTTACAGCCAATCAGGGAGTGACACATGTCATAGGGTGAGAGGATGGAGGAAAGGGGAAGGATGAGTCAAAAAAGGAGGCTCAAGGGATAAAATATTCATAAAGACCCTCATAATGGCTTGTAAGAGCAATAAAAGGGCTTGGAAGAGTCATTTATGGCCTAGTGGGCTTCATAAAGTTTTATGGTTGGGATATTTTGAAGGAGATGAGAGGAATTTTGACTTGGGCTTGATTAGGAAGGTTTTAAGCTTGCTTAGGATTGTGCAATTAATTAGAAGATGGATTAGGATGGTTTAGGATTAGCTTAGGGATAGGCAAGTGGATGACATTTAATGAGGGTGGGTGAAAGAGGAGATATTTGTTAACTTTGGCTTGGGTTAGTAAGTCTTAACCCATGTTTAGAGAATGTGACAAGGTTAGGAGGGGATTAGGATTAGGTTTAAAGACATCTTCTAGAAGAGTCTAGACTTTGGATGAGGATAAAGACTTTCTAGAATAGTCTAGAACTTCCTAGGATGAGGATGAAGACTTTCTAGAAGAGTCTAAAACTTCTTAGGATGAGGATATATTAGATTTTTAGGAAATAAATAAAGTTTTATTTATTTCAAGGGTTTGGGTTGAGGAGATATTTATTAAAACTTTTTTAATAAACATGAGGATTAATATTTAATCTTAATTAAATATTTTGAGTTGGTATTAGGGGTAGGAAATGATGGGATTAGCCTTTAATCAATATTAAAGGAGGATTAGAAGATTTTGGAAGAGGTTAGTGGTCTTAAGGAAATTGGCCAAGTTTTGGGCAAAAAATAAATTTTTTATTTATTTTGGATTTTTTGGTCAATTTATTAATTAAATAATTAATAAATAAGGAAATAATGTTTAAATAATATTTAAACATTTTTGGGAGGGATTCCTTAATTAAATATTTTTAATTAAGATAAAGGGATTTAATGGCATAAAAATAAATAAATAAATTAAATAATTAATTAATTAATAAATGATGATGTCATCAGGAATTTTTTTAGAAAATAAAAATACTTTATTTTCTAAAGGTTTTTAGATGTCTACAGCCCTAACCCAAAAGGCCTTACAACCAGGCACATTACATGTAAACAATTATTTTATGAATAAAGAGTTGCATTTGGTATTAGATTGTGTATCTTCTGTTGTGTTTTTGCTATGTGGTTATTTGTAGGGATTACCTCCAATATGGGTAGCCTCAAATTCTTACTATAGTAGATGGTATTAGAGCTAGGTTGTTCTTAAGTGTGTAGACTGAGCGTCGAAGTTAAGGCAGTTTGCACCAAGACTTAGGTGAAGGCTAGAAGAGAAGGTTGATCTTGTGGATCTAATTAATCTTTTGGACTTATGGATTTATTTCTTTGGGCTTACAAGAATCTTGGAAGATGCCTCCAAGAAGATTGGACCCCAAGAAGATTGATGATCTTTGTGATGCTGTAGAAGCGAGGCTCTCAGAGAAGATGACATAGATGAAGAGTGATATGCTAGTTGAGATCATAGGTGCTATAGGTGGTGTACCTTGACATGTGGGTATCGAATATGGTTATGAGAAAGTTGTTGGATCAAGTGGGCAGGACATAACTGATCATGTGGAGAGCCCTATGGGAAATAGGGCTAGTTAGTTTGCTAGGCCTAGATCTTAGTTGAAGTTGAAGTATAAGATAGAGGTTTCTAATTTCTTAGGTACTTTGAATCTTGAATACTTGATTGATTGGATTGGTGAATTGAAAGACTACTTTGAGCTTGAAGATATTGAGGATCCACTTAGAGTAAGGTTGGCACAAACTAAGTTGAAAGGGCTTGCTACTCTTTGGTGGAAAGAACTGCAAAGAGACAGAGAGGAGGAAGGTGAAATGAAGATCACTAGATGGAGGTTGATGGTAACTAAGTTGAAAGCTAAGTTCATTCTTGCTGATTATGAACTTGAGTTGTTACAAAGGTTACAAAATTTGAAGTAGAAAGATATGTCTGTGAAAGATTATACTAAGGAGTTCTAAAAGTTGACTATTCAGTTTGGGCATAGAAAATTGTCAAAGGAGAAGGTAGCTTAGTACATTAATGGTTTAAGATTCAATATCCAAGATGAAGTTGGTATGTTGAAGATTGATTTAGTTGAGGATACTTATTAGTATTCCCTAAAGGCATAAGACAAATTGAAGAGGAAAAGTCAAGGTAATTCCAAAGGGAAGGAAAAGCATGAGTATTCAGAAAAGGCTAAATCAAGTGCAAAAGATGAACCAAAACCTATTGATCAAAAGAGGAGGAAAGGGAGATGTGAGTTTAAGGGTACTTGTTTTAGATGTCATGAAGAAGGAAATAGAGCTTATAACTATCCTCAAGTTGGTGACAAAAGAGCTATTGTTAAGAAGGAGGTTGAAAACCCTACCAGTGAACCTAAGGAAGGAGAGAATTTACTAGCCAAAGGAAACTAGCATCTTGTCAAAGGATTAATTTGTTCAAGACTCGTTGTAAGTTTGGTGGTAAAGTTTATGATGTGATTGTGGATGTTGGTAGTACATAAAACCTTATTGCTAAGAAGATGGTTTCGAAACCTGGTTTGCAGAGAGTAAGACATCCTTGTCCTTATAGGATTGGCTGGTTGTAAGGTGAGCATGCTTTGAAAGTAAGGGAGTAGTGGCTTGCTGATTTTCAAATTGGGTAGTATAAGGATCAAGTAGATCAAGTGTTGTGTGATACTATGGACATGAATAATTATCATTTGTTGCTTAGTAGACCTTGGTAATATGATTGCAAGGATGTGCATGATTGTGTCAAGAATGTGTTTACAATTGTGAAAGGTGGCAGGAAGCATTCCTTGATTCCTTTACAAAATGAAGAGCTCAGTAGAAGGAACCTAAGTATTGGTAGTCAAGTTGACTTGGAAAATTTTGAGAGGGTTAGAGGTCAGTGTAGAAAGTAAACCTGTGGAACACCGAGGATGGATGTGAAGAAGCAAAAGAAGATCAAGGGAAAGAGGGTGCAAGTTAAGGACTTGGAGGATATGTATGTGAAGAACCAATTTGGGATTTATGTGTTGAATCCCAAAAGATGTTCTTCTAGTTATTAAGAACATATTTTAAAACTTGAGGTGTTTGATGTAGGAGCATACATAGTTGGCTTGCAATCTTGTACGATGGTGTGATTTGGCTTTGGAGTTAGAGGACTCAGTCAGTGAAGAGATGGTACTCAGTCATTACTAGGTAGTTTGTGGTTGTTGTATTAATTGGTTACTTGATTAATGAAGGAATTCAACAATTCTTAGGACCCCCCGATGCATGCTGTGGCTCTGATTACACTGGGAACTCGACATTAGTGTTGCTTGAGTTAGCTCGGTCAATGAAGGGAGATTAGTTATGTTGTAAGTTGTTGATACTCGATGGAGGTTTCTAACACTCAATCATGTCTTGTTGTCTATGTTGTTCAAGTTATCTATGAGCTAACCTTTTGGAATTTAATTTAGGTTGTATGTATTTAATGAGTGTTGCAGCCAACTTGTGACTTATGCATATATGTAATGTAAGGGTTTATTTAATTTTTAATTGGCTAGGATGACCTATGGCTTAGTTGGGTATAAGTAGGGGGTCTTGTGGAGTCTTAAGTCATTGTTTATCCTGCTTGGAGAAGAGGATGTGGTAAAAGAGAAAATTTTGAGAACGACTAGTAGCTAAGGCTTGGGAAACAAGGAGATTGCTTGGTGGGCTTGCGAGAACAAGTTGAGATCTTCCTTGGAGGTTTCTACTAGAGTGTGGATCTGGACTAGCTAGTGCTAGGATTAGATCTTGAGGGATCTTGTAGAACTATTTTTGTAATTGCTATTATATTTTCCCCTAACCTAGAAGGCCTTATAGTTGGGCACATTACATGTAAAAAATTATCTTATGAATAAAGAGTTGCATTTGGTATCAAATTGTGTATCTTGTGTTGTATTTCCACTGTGTGTTTATTTGCAAGGATTTAGATTACCTCCTATAGGGGTACCTTCAAATTCTCACTACATCATTGGGTTAAAACCATGAAAGAAGAACTTGATCATATAAGCAAGAATAATAGTTGGGCTTTGGTTCCTAGACTAGAGAACAAGAATCTTATTGGTACAAAGTGGGTATTTAGAAACAAATTAAATGATGATGAAAAAGATACCAAGAAAAAAAAAAGTTTGGTGTGTATAGGTTATGATAAAGAATAAGGTTGGATTAAGGTGAAACTTTTGCAATAGTACACAAACTTGAAGGAGTAAGGACATTACTTGCATGTTACCAGATGGATATAATTTTTTAATGTTTGGATGGTGTTTTGGAGGAAGTCTATATACAAAAACTATATGGTTTACTCCATCAAAGGATATAGACATTATTTACAAGTTGAAATAATATTTATATGGTTTGAAGAAATCTCCAATAACATGGTATGCAAGGTTACATTTATACTTAGTGAAGATTGGTTTCAAGAGAACAAGTTAAGATAACAATGTGTATCTAAAATTTGACGATGATAGATTGCTAATTGCTTAAGTATTTAAGGATGACATTCTTAGCATGGATGCTCATAGTATTCCTTTGGGGGATTCTATTAGCATGTTTGGAGAGATGATTGAGTCTTATGTGTTGAATTCATGAATTGGTTTGTCAATGATGTCAACACATATGCTTTTTGGTTATGTCAGTTAGAGTTGTAGAGGGACTTTTGGTTAGTGTGGTCAAAGGATGTAGAGTATGTTCTACAATATTATACTCATGATGTTGGATATGTATTAATTATGTATATGTGTTCACATAAAGTAATTTGAAGGTTTGCATTAGTTATGGTAGTTTTTTTTGAAGACTAGTTGCAAGCCAGTGTGTAGGAAAAAATTTAATCGTAATTGAGATGTATATATTAAGGAAGGTGAAATTTGGTTGAGTGGGCTTGGATTTTGGGCAAAGACTTGTTCGTGTTGATATGTTCAAGGTAGAAGTTTCTAGTGATGATTCTGTGAAGATTGTTGAAGGATAACATGTATTTTATTCCCTGGAAGCTAAATTTTGATTATATCCTTTTGGGAAGTTGTAATTATAATATAACATGTATTGTAATATATTAAAAAGAGGTCCTATATTACTCATTGTACATTAGGGAAGCCTCAAGGCCAAATTAATTAGTTATTAGGACTTGTTATAAAGGAAAGATGTTTTGCTTGGGTTGTAAGTGTAACATGTGTGTTCGTGATTGTAATTGATGTATTGATGCAAATTTGATGAGATCAGAGTAGAGGATGATGTTGATGATGTCTTGAGAGATTCAAAGGAACTATATTGGAAAATAAGTTGTATCAACCCATTTATGCTTGGACATGTTAACTTGAGAATTGTTTTATGAAGATAGTTCTGAAGTAAGAGAGTGGGTTCAATTGACTTCCTATAATCTCCTAACAAGATTGAAGCATGTCCTAACATTCTTGGAATCTTCTAGCGAGGATTTAAAGTCTCCTAATGTGGAATACATGTACTAGTTGTATGTAATTGGAGCCTGACATAGTCTTACCCTTTCACAAAGAACCTTTATATTAATACATCATCTTTTGAGCATCATTCTTACTAGGGTTTTTCCTTTGATCAAGAGTTTCCCTAGTTAACATACTTTTTATTATTGTGCATGATTTATATCATTTAGTTGTTTCTTATATTCATTATAAGTTTTAGATTTAATGAATTTGATTTAAGTTATTTAAGCACACAATTGATTCATCCCCCAATTGCATTGGTGGACTTTAGTTTCTAACACATATTATCTTTGGAAGTGACGACAACTTGAGTATGGATTTCTATGAAGATACGAAGAAAGAGTTTGATATGACCATGATTGGTGAGATAAAATCCTATATTGGACTATAGTTAATGAAAATGGAAGATTGAATTTTCATTACTAAATTAAATATTTCAATGAGGTGTAAAAGACATTTCTTATGGAAGATTCAAAACCAATAGGTAAATGGTCATGGGTTGTAAATTATGTATGGAAGATACTTCAACTTTAGTAAATGAGACTTATTACAGATCCATGATTGAAAAGTTTCATTATATTATTCATTAAAAAATGAATATTGTTCATGCAATTGAACCAATTGCAAAATTTTAGGCTGATCCAAAGGATGCACATATGGTGGCAGTAAAGAGGGTATTTAAAATATCTCATAAGAATAATTGATTATGGTCTTTGGTACTCTAAAAATGATTATTTTTTCATGAGGGTGGTAATTAATGTAAATTGGGTAGTAAATATTGATGAAAGGAATATTACAAGTGGTGTAAGATTATTTCTTGGAGGAAGATTAGTTTCTTGGATAAGTAAGATGCAAAATTGAATATCTTAGGTAATAGTTGAAGTTGACTATGTTGTTGCCTCAAATAATTATTTACAAGCTATTTGAATTAAGAAAATACTAGAAGGTTTAAATGAGAAGGTTGTTTAGCTGGTTACCATCTATTGTGATAACACACATATTATCAATATATCAAAGAATCTAGTACAACATCCCAAGATGATGTATATTATAATTAAATATCATTTTATAAGGGAAAAAGGTATCAAAGAAGGAAGTGAGAATGGATTATAATTCTTCAAAGAAGAAATTAGTACATATATTTAGTTACTAAACCATTTTCTAAAGATGTTTTTGAGTATCTGAGAGGTAGGTTAGGGGTCATTCCCTTTCTATGCCATAATTGCCATAATTAAGATGTAAATCCATAGGAAATAATGATTATCTCTTTATGGATTTGTGTAATGAGGGATAATTATTAGGTAGAAGTAAGAAGTTAAATGGTTTAGCAGTTGATTGATTTATGAGGAATTTTGTTGGAGATTCAAATTAAATATGAAGGTGAAGTCAGAATTGAGTGAAGCACATTTGGAATTATTGTCAAAGAAAGAGAAGAGATGAATATAACAATGAACAAAAGTAGTCAGTGGAAGTAAAAAAGATGATAAGAAAACAACATCAAGGGAAATAAAACACAAATTGAGAGAAGAGAAAAAGAACTATAGAGGAAGTATAAAGGGAAGAAGAATGGAAGATTAAGGAGATTATATTCTCTGGGGGAGAAATCTAAAGAACATATCATAATATGTCAAGGAACATTTAGTTAGTCTTGTATTATTTATTGTTGCCTTCAATGTAAAAGTGGGAGATTGTTGGTATAACTAATGTAGATATCTTAAAGATTTGTTAGGAGATTTTATGATGTCTTTAAGAGCATTCTTGATGATGATTGAATCAATTGTTGTGTTTTCATTGATGCCAACTAGATAATGTATGTTTAACTATTTATCAAGAAGAGCTTAACTTATTGTCAAGGTGACAAATGAAGTGTGTTGTTGATTTGTATGATGAGTTAGTGTTCACGATTGGTATGGGAGATAAAAGTTTGTCTATAGATCCTATGTTTATAAGTTCATGTACCACACATAAGAACTGAGTGAGTTATGAATGATTAAAGTGAAATAGTCTTGTCGAATTAGTTAATTCATGACAACTAGTGAATGATTTGATTGGTTTATCAAATTGTTGGTTAGCAATTTTTCCTCCTATTAGATTTGATAATCTTGACCCTTTGATACCCAATGCTTGAAAAGACAAAAGGATGTTTACCAACAAATGGGTCAGTGTATATACTTTATCACTACCCTCTGAATTGATTAGGTATAGCTCCCTATGATTTGCAATGATATGCAATGAATATGTTTTTATGAGATCAAAAATCTTGACATTATAAGCTCTTAACCTAAGAGCAGTAAAGGAAAATCAAATTGTTTTTAGACACAAACAACTTAGGTAGGATGCATATGAATAATCTATCACACTCAGTGGAAATTATTGCAATATATTATCTTGATATCTTCTAACTTCTAAATCTATTCTAAATGCAAGTTACTCATCTGAATGCAAAAGTAGGAAAGAAAGAGCTTCACATATGAAGGCAAGTGGAATTGCTTTATCTATTAGACCTACCTAAAATGGAATTCAACAAGTACCAAATAGACTTCACATATATCATTCTTTAATACCCAATGAATTATCCAATATGTATGAAACTATCAAGAGAAGAAACATAATTATATATGAAACAACAAATAAAATTACTAGACTGCAAATATCAAAATGAAGTGGAATCCATCTAATTATTCATAGGATCATACACAATTGTCTTCCAAATCTAAGTGCAAAACTATGTAATGCATGGACCACAAAACATGAAAAGAAAATACTGTAAATGGAATTACAGAACCATTCACTCTCAAGTTTGCCAACCTTTGTTATGTCAAACAAGATTACACTTATAGTCTGTTGTTATCTTTTTCTAATTTTGCCAGAGCAATAGTCATAATATAAAAGAGAATAAATGTGAAATATCCAATCATATGAAGATGTGGTGTCTTCTCCATAAGTGATTTTGGATCCATGATGCTTCTAAAACACTTGACAACCATTTGGCTTCTTGAAATATTAGAAACCTTTGCGAAATATCATTGTTTCTGCATCTTATATTGTTTTGCGCCAAATCCATATTTTTCATATTCTAATGGTCACCGCATTTTCAAATTTTGACCGTCAATGTTAAATCAATGATCATGATTTAAACGTTGAGACTTTCCTTTATGGTTTCCACCATGGGTTCACCAAGTACATGTGTCTTCTTATCACTTTTTCACTAAGAATAATAGTCAAGAAACATTGTCTAGTGAGATACCAAAAACCATGGATCTCTTTCCAATCCAACAATGATAAAAAAACAATGTTAAATTTCTTTACTTTGTGGCATGGATCCCTCTTTCTAGCTAGGTACACCATGGTAGATAAATGATAGAATTTTATTGTTTCACATAAGACTGTTTTGCTTCATTAACACCTTGCGACTAGACTTTCATTATATTTCACAAAAAGTGATGGCCCACTAGACACATGTCATTCTCTTTTTATGTCGCTATGACTAATTTCTAGCATCTCTCCATAGCGAAATAGTGAGAAGTGTTAATCTTTCAAGATCTGACTACACTTGCAAAAATGACCCACCTCTGTCACTATCAGAGAATCTATCCAATTGTAGTATGCCAATCTAGCACCCATTTACCTTTTGTAGCTCACAAACTAAATTTTTCCCCATAGCTACATGTGTCAAATCATCACTTTTTTCACATTGTCTAAACCTTAGACATCTTCGAAAAGTGAAAAAGTGATGGACGTCGATCATGTAAGATCCAACGGTTGAATGCATTCTCTTTTCATTTAATATTTAAATGGGACCCAATCTAACAGGTAAGTGTTTGACTTTTTAACTAGCCAATAGCATGCTTTCTTTCATTCAATTGATTTTTCAACTTGGTGATGTGGACAATTAGATGTGTTTGATTCGTCAAATCGATTCCAACTTTGGTCTTCACCACCTTTGACCATGTTCTTCACCTTTTTTGCATTTTTTTAGTGTTCAATCTATATTCAAATCAATTGATCTTTCTTTTCAATTTATGTTCATGATCTGTATATTAATCTTTGGCCTCAGTCTTTGATATCCTCTATTGTATTTTCTTTGTATATGCCTGTGATAATGTATCCTTCTTTAGATATAGATCTTTGACCATGGAATTTAGAAACTTTCAAAGATGAAGAATTGTTTTTCAAGATGAATCTTTGTCTTAGACATGATTAGGAGAAAGAATATTTTGAATCCTTAGAAGCATCCAAATCTTCTTCTCATTAAGAAAATGTATAACAAACCCTCACAAAATCTAATCACTAGAAAAGAAATAATGTATTGCTCATATGATTTTCCGCATTA
The DNA here is from genome assembly GCA_028749045.1 of Cupressus sempervirens. Classification (NCBI taxonomy): domain Eukaryota; kingdom Viridiplantae; phylum Streptophyta; class Pinopsida; order Cupressales; family Cupressaceae; genus Cupressus; species Cupressus sempervirens. The sequence continues at coordinate 581,463,473 of CM053788.1, read as the reverse complement.
GGTTAACTCAAAAAGAGATGAGAAGAAAGACCATCCTAAGGGTAATCTAGACTTAGAGTTAAGACTTTAACTTTTGACTTGACTTCAAACCCTAAAGTAAAAATGATATGACTAAAATTTGGGCAACAACTGGCTCTAATTGGGGATTTAAGCATGATAATGCTTCAAAGAATCCAAGCAATAACTTGGAAAAAAAAAGAACAAGCTTAAACTAAGAAAGAAACAAGGAATAACCTAAGGAAAACAAGCAACTAAACTAAAGAAAAAGCATGAGAAGGAAAACCTACATAACTATCTACTACACATGGATTACCTATTTTTCAATTTTGCATTTGACATAACTTTAAGTCTTGTCTATTATAAGAGCATGGTAGGATTTCTCTAGTTGGATATGCTAATTTAAAAGTTTTTTTTTTATTCACCTGTATGATCTAAAAATTTCCTATCCACAAACATTGGAACTTGGAATGCATACCTCTTGGCTCATGTCTCTTATTCCATAACATCACCAAGTCACCTTCCATAAATTTTCTAGGCCTTGCTCTTCTATCAAATAGTTTCTTTATCCTTCTTTGATGTTCAGTAATCTTGTCAATCATCTCTTTCTCTCTTCTTATAGTTTAGCAAGATACAAGATCCTCTTCTCTAACCCATCTTGGAAGACATCATCTTCAATTGTAGTTTTCAATTTACAAGAAATTAGTTCTAATGGCAGTGAAAAATTAGCTTCTACTCTATATACCAATTCAAAAGGTGAAATCCCAATAGCTCTTTTAGGTGTGGTCCTACCAACACATAAAGCATCATGAATTTTCTTATGCCAACCTTTCTAATTATCTGAGACCAATTTCTTCAAAATACTAATCACATTTTTATTACTGGATTCTACCTGCCCATTTCCTTCAGGGAAATAATTACAAGATTGCCCAACTTGAATACCACGATCATAAAAAAATTCAATGATCTTTGAGGAGGAAAAGTAAGATGCATTATCCATTACTAACTTTATAGGGACTCCAAACCTGACTAGAATATGTTCTTTGATAAATTCACATACCACTTGTGAGGAAGTCTTCTTCATTGGATTTTCCTCTACCCATTCGCTAAAATAATCTATAGCAGTGAGTATGTATGAATTTCCTTGACTAAAAGGAGGATTAATTGGGCCTATAAAGTCTAAACTCCATTAATGTAAAGGAGCTTCAATTAATACTAGCCTAAGAGGTAAGGCAACAAGCTAAGGTTTGCTAGTAAACATCTTGCACTTCTCACAATTAGCTACCCACTTATATCAATATTTAAACATACTTGACAAATAGTAACATTGTCTTAGAGTTTTGAAAGCAATAACAGTATAAGAAAAGTGCCCTCTACATGCTTCATTATGAAAAGATGTCAATAATTTTACTTGCTACTCTTTATCTACATATCTCAGAAATGTTCCATCAATGGCTCTTTTGTATAAGACATCATCATGGATAACATATTTCAAGGCCTTTGTTTTGAGATCCCTAGAGATTTCCAAATTAGATCAAGATAGTCACACTACTATTCTACTAACAAGGGTACTATATCCATTTTTAGAACTATCTATTCCATTATGAAAATAAATTTGAATTGTCAACCAGGGATGTAGGACTTGAAATGGGTCAACAAGTATATGCACCAAGTTCCTTTAAGAGTCTTAACACCTATATTGCAGGAAAGTAAAATACATGAAAGGAATCTATACTACTGATATAGAATAGTAAACACACTTAGATTATCAACAGGGAACTGTAGAAACTATAGAAAAGGGAATTCTAAACTAGTTAACAGTTCAAACATCCACTATGACCATTTTCCACAAGTGCTGTAGGAACTTTCACAATAACTATGCTGTAGGACTAATATAGTAAATCTATCTTAAATAGGAAATCACAAGAAATAAATCTAATCTACCTAAATCTATTCCACCTCCCAAGTGGGCCCCCTTGGTTGGCTTCAACTAACTAAGAACATAGAAAGTAATCCAAAATCACTCTCTCATTAGAATTATTCTTTTGTTACATGACTGAGTGATTCATAGAGAATAGAGAAAACAACTTTAGAATCTCGGAATCTCCTCACTAACTCTAACTTTCTATATATAGAGGATTGGAACTTATTAAAAAACATAACATAAAAAATCGCGTGCAAACATCATCAGTAGAAAAAGGATGGGATATCAACCATAACTTTTAAAAAATTGATTGAGCAACATAATAATAGTCCCCAAAAACAAGTTGGGCTTTCTAAAATAACTCCTTTTGTAGACGTGGCTTATCACCCATAACTTACCTGTGCTTCTCATGCTATGACCAGTCTTCATTACTCCTTCTTTAATATGGTGCTCACCACTCTTCTCACCACTTCTACATTTCCTAAAGATTAGAAACATTTGAACACATACAACAATATTCTTCTCTCATTGAAATATTAAAACATAGGGGTAAAAGCACAAACCTGTGTCACCTTTTATAAAGGAGAAGTGATATCAGAATTTAAAGTCTTCAACTTTAACAAAATAAAAGTGGCATTTGTGCTTAGAATTTGAAGATGATGTAAACTAATGAAATGTGTAAAATTGGATGAAGTTTATGTCTATAATTTTTTAAAAATAAATTGAGTGAAAATTTTATTTATTTTTGAATTTTTAAAGTGTATTTTTTAATTTTTAAAAAATACTAAAAATATAGAGTTTTTTTTCCCATCAAAAAAATATGAAAATATTCATATTTTGGTTTGATTTTGGAATATGTTAGAGTTAACATGTATACCTAGTGCACTAAAAAAGAAAAATTGAAATTCGGCTAATATTTTTGAAGTTATAACTGGTCAAAGTCAAAGTTATCAAAAATAGACAATTTTTTTCTCCCGTCAAACTTTTTCCATCAAATCTACATATTTTTAAAAAAAAATTACATATTCTTGAAGAAGAATCTCTCCTCTAGTGCAGCATAATTTTTAAAATTTTTTTAAACATGATTTACTATTTTTTTCTTATTTTTGAATAGACATCTTCCTAAATCTTAAGATACGTACTTGTAATATTTTCAAATTATAACATATTATTCATAATCAAAATTAAAATTAAAGTATATGATCATAATCGTGACTCCGAGAACTACAAAAGTATATTTTTAGTTTTAAAAAAAACTTCAATTTAGTAGGTCAAATTGGCCTTCAAAGTGAGAGGTTTACAAAAGTTCTGATTTTTGCCTGTTTGGCTACCACATAGGCTGCCACATAGACTGTTTCGGCTGGAACAGTTCTGGCCGAAACACTTGTCGGCAGAGTAAACTGCCAGCAGTTAATGTGACTATTTGATATTAATTTTTTTTTTCTTTTTTAAAAAATTAAATATACAGGGCAGCGAAAATTGGAAGAGGGTTTTCAAAAGACAATTAATTTTGAAGCAATTTTCAATAACTGTTCTGCAGATTTAATCAATATTGCAAAGGATCAAATATTTTAAAGGTGCTTTTTTTCTCCTCTAATTATTTTTATTTTTATGTATTATATATTGAACCATTAGCTAATATTTAGTGAAATCTAAATTTATTTATTTTTCTTTCTATAGATTGAAATATTCAATGGGTAGTAAAAGGAAAATATCAAGGAAATATGATAGAAAAAGAGATGACAAAATGAAAGGCCATACAAAACATGATCAAAACCAACCTACTGAAATTCTTGAACATGATGAGATTCATGAAGAAAATGAAAGTAATGAAGAGGAAGAAACTGGTAGTTCTATTGATAGAGACAAATTAGAAAGCATAAAAAATTTGATGGATTTGGATGAAGAACTACTTTTAAGCCAAATTCAATCTAAAGATATGATAAATGATAACACTATCAGAAAGCATTGTCAGAACATGTGGGATGAATATTTCAAGGATAAAAGTATATTTGGACAGGCACAATTATTTGTCAAGTTATTTAGGAGAAAAGATATGAGACCTGTTTTAGAGTTGTTGGGTGTTGATAACAGGAAAAGCCATGCCCATAATATTAATAAAATAATAGTTGAAAATAAAGTAAATGGGATATAGTTTTATTAAGGTTGATAGTAAGGTCAGTCTATTATGTGCTAGTAAACATATGAATACCTATTACAACCTATAACAAACAAAATGACCTAGTAGGAGTCCTTAGGTCCCCTTAACATGTATATGGATAAAAATACCTAGAAATGTATCATAAGAGGTTGTTATGTGTCATTTGGTAATGTAAGAATCATCATTACCTAATAAGACCTATTATATCCTAATAATACATATTAAGACTTATTAGAACCTATAAAAAATAGTATGACCTATTACGACTCCTATGTCCCCTTAAGACACACATGTATGGATAACGTACTGAAAAATGCAGTTGACATAAGTGATCTTAATGTTTTGTTTGGCAATGTAAGACTCATTATTACCTGACAATACCTATTATGTGCTAGTAAACATATGAATACCTATTACAACCTATAATAGACGTAATGACCTAGTAGGAGTCCCTAGGTCCCCTTAACATATATATGGATAAAAATACCTAAAAATGTATCATGAGGTTGTTATGTGTCATTTGGTAATGTAAGAATCAGAATTACCTAATAAGACCTATTATATCCTAATAATACATATTAAGACTTATTAGAACCTATAAAAAATAGTATGACCTATGATGACACCTCTGTCCCCTAAGACATAGATGCATGGATAACGTACCTAAAAACATATCATTTAACTAATCTTAATGTGTTGTTTGGTAATGTAAGACTCATTATTACCTAACAATAACTAGTTGTTAAAATGATCATCATCAATATCTAAGTGTGGTTCATTCGGTTAGTAGAGGGCCTATGTTATGGTTAGAATGTGGTATGGGTTATGATTGTAGTTAATATAGGGTTATGTTAGAAGGTGTATTTAATGTCAAAATTAATTTCACCATAAGATATTATTGTTTCACCTCTAGATCCATCAGGTTATGTTAGAAACTAAATAATGTCCCCTAAAAGTTTGCTACATTTTTTACTAATGTTTTTCTACATGTTTACCTCATGTTTTTCTATATTTTTAAACTAATTTTTTTGACATTTTAACCTAATATTTTTCTATATTTTAACCTAATATTTTTCTATATTTTAACCTAATGTTTTTCTATATTTTAACCTAGAATATTTTTCTACACTTTTAACTAATATTTTTCTATATTTTAACCTAATGTTTTTCCTAATATTTTTCTATATTTTAACTTAATGTTTTTCTACACTTTTAAGTAATGTTTTTCTACGTTTTTATCTCATGTTTAACTACATTTTTGCTAACAAATTAATTTAAATACCATTATAAAACAATCTAAAATAATTAAAATAATTTAAACATATTAAAAAATAAACAATTTTAAGTATTTCACTCACAAAATAGGTCAAAAACAACTACTTTAAGTACAATTAACATCTATTAATCAAAAAATACATTTAAAAACTATTAAAAAATGGGGAGGAAAAAACCACTAACCAGTTATGGCCGAAACACTTGACTTGCTCTCTAGAAACTGCAACAGTGACAATGATAGCCGTTAGAGGTTTACAACAGTTTTATTGCGGGTTGGGGTTTCAGCTGTAACAATTTCGGCTGAAAGGGTTTTGGCCGAAACTGTACGAGCCACATAGGCACGTGCAAACGCCACGTATGTTTGGCCGTACCCATTCTGGCCGAAACTGTTCCGGCCGAAAGGCTTCTGACCGGAATGGTAAAAGATATCACTAAAGGTGACACAGGTTTGTGCTTTTACCCATAGCTCAAAATATTTATATGAAATACTACACTTTATATATAATATTAAGAAAGGTACATCATATCCACTATCTATAGGTTTAATAGGTTCTAGCTGCATTCAACATAAGTTCACAAGACATTTAAAACAAATATTTTGGAAATGTTTTTCACATGGCTCAAAGAGTAAGTTCAGACTATATAAAAACTATATCAAATTTGAGACATTAATATGCCTCATTATCTGCCCCCAATGATGCAAATGCTTTTCCTCAAGCATTGTACTTCTTCACCATTGCTCTGAAATCTCCCACTATTGTCTTCCACTGTTTCCCACTTTTGAAGGTGTAGAAGTACCCTTTGGATCATCTCCAATGCTCACCCAAGTGTTCTTCAAGTAATGGATCTAACCTAGTAGCATTGCTTTCATACAAGGGCTAGAGATTGGTAGGAGGTTGGAAGGTTAGTGGCATCCATAATTATTTCTTGATTTCCCTTCCCAATTGCATGTATATAGGCACTCTATTTATTGCTACCTCAAAATTAATAGGGTTGTGTGGTTCAACCTTCTTGAAAGATTCTGGCAGTTGACTTCACCTATTTCTAAGCCCTATAATTGCTCTCTATTGTGTAAAATTAGGAAGTTTCTGATACTCTCTCTCAAGAGGTCATAAGGCTTATGGGATTCAGCCCAGAGTGCCAGTGGCTCAAATTTTTTGAGGTCTCTATAAGTATCCAACTGTCTATCATAATTGGTTTCATTGTGCATCCATGACATTAGAGCTCTTAAGTGAATATTCCCTATGTAAAGCAAGGGATTCCACTCTGTTTCTTATGGAATTATGAAATTATGCAAATAGAGCTCACACAACAAGTTCTTTTGCCATGAGGAAAATGTTTGATACATATTATAGAAATCTCGAGCATTCTTAAATTCATAATCAATATTTCTCATTGTCATCATCAACTAGAATGATAGAAACTATTCTTTTAAACACATAGCATACACCCTTGGGGTTGGTCTATAGGCCATAGCCTGATCAACTAGCTTCAAAGCCTTATTCATTTTTTGCTTCTGCTTTTCTAGTTGCTCCTCTAATGATTCAATTTCTTCGTCTTTGTCAAATATTGCCTTTTGCATCTAGTCTCTCTCTTGCTTCCACAAGGCTTTTTGAAAAATAAATTGATTGTATAGACCAAAAAATATTGACTGAACTGTTGATGATGAAAATTCTTGAGTTTTAGATTTCATCTTTTTTTCTTTGGAAACTTGTTGGAAATACTAGGTGTACCAGGAAGATTTATAAGGAATGAGGGAGACATTGGAATATTCAGAGACTGATGGCACAACATGTTGCTCATTGCTAGTTTCTTTTTCTGGAACAATAGTAGGATTTGATTTACACATTTCTTGATTCTCTTGCGGTGTCTCCTCGATAGACTCAACTTCATGTGTTTCTACATTTTGGGGCTCTACTTGCATAGGAGAATCATCTGGGACATTTTCAACTACTAACTTTGTTTGAGATTTTAAAATCGGGGCATTTGGTTTCTCAATAGAAGCTAGAGATAATCAACCTCACATACGAGGGCTTCTATGTACAGGAACTTCTTCAGCTTCGACCACTTTTTGGGTCTATTTTTGTTTAGGTGTATTGGAGTGGATGCTGCAAGATTAATTTCTGTAGGCACAAACCTCATTCTTTTTGTCACCTTAATAGAGGGATTTTTCACTTCCTTTTCAAGGCTAGGGCTAACCTTACTCTTGCCTTTACCCCTAGAAGAGCTCGGCATATCATCCTCTAAATTTGGCTTAGCAAACTTATCAAGAGAGGGTTCTTTTTCCTTCTTAGCTAGATTTTGAATTGGCTCCGTGGTTTCTTCCTCATTTTCTAAGTTTTGAGGAATAGGGTTGGCTTGCGGTTGTAAGGTCTTGGATTCAATAAATTTTGCCCATGAAATAGGGGAAGAATCCCTAAAAGATCTTTCAACTAGAAGTTTAATGAGGGCATGATGGGAAACATAATTTGGCTTTCCTTTTTGGGTTTCCTTAGAACTGATACACAACATATTGTAAAGAAAGTTGGGATTATTAACTTGCATGTTATGCCTTATGCAACTAAGCAATTTAAAATGATGAGCATGTAACTTCAAAAACCTACCTTCATAGGTTAAATATCTAATAATGTGGGTTGCTAGCTTTGGATATGGAGGTGGAAGAGAAAGTCTCTTACATCTTTGTTTTGTAATATCTAGTTGAGTTCACCTTGTTAAGTGAACTATGCCCTTGAAGATTTGGCATCATGCTCATTTGGATAATGTTCCCTAATTACTGGTAATCCTGTGACCTCTGCTATCATTTCCTTGGTAGCAACCACTCTTAATCCCCAAACTGAGGCTTATCCTTCATCAAATGTCATCATGAAATCCATTGCCACTTCTTCATTCAATTTTGTTAATTGTAAGAAATAATCGAGCCATCCACAAGCTTGGAATCGTTAAACTGATTCAATGTCCATGAGTAAAATATTATGAATGACTGGCTCATACCTCTTTAGCTATCCTACCATCTTCAAAATGTTTGGCTTCCACTCTTGCTACTACGACAAAATTTTTTCCCTCTTACCTCTACAAATTTTCTTTTTCTCTGAACTTCAAAACTAATATTTAAAAAAAATACCATATGTTGTTACCACTTCTCGTAATCAAGACCCCTTTGTTTTTGGCATGTAGAATAATGATACATTAATTATGGAGTACATTGAGGCTCTAACTAAAAATTTTCCCATAATATCTCCTAGTCATTTCAATCATGTCAAGTACAAGAGATCTTTTCCCAAAAATTGCAATAAAAGGTATGGTGGATACAGAAAGATTTTAAAAATTAATGAAATTAAAACTATCAGACTGCTACCAAAGTACATTCTTTAACATAGACATGACTAGGATAATATGTAGGTGACATTTGGAAATTACTACATTTTCTTGGCCCCCAACTAAAATTTGACAAGTGTCCTCACTTTAAAATTTTGGCATGGGAAGGAGAAACTAGCTTAAGTCCTATATGATATATATAATGTAGTATTAGATATAAATATCAAAACCTAGATTCTAAAAATGAATAAAGAGTAAAAGAAATTGTTATACCTACAAATTTGAGATTGTACATCTGCATGCAAGTTGATTAGGTGGTAAAGGCTGAGGATCACAGAAAGTGCTGACGGTTTTGTTTATTGAAAGCAAGAAAAATAGAGTGTGGGTGACGTAGAATGTGTTTGGATGGTAGATAAAGAAATGAGATGGGTTGATATGAAGAAAGAGAAAAGTGAATGGAAGAATGGGGCCTCATATTTAAATGAGGTTTTATTATGAAGGTTCCTAAAAATCTGTCATTGCATGGCTATAGGAAGAAGATTTTCATCTTCTATTGCAAGAATTGTGTCCATAAGGGCTGGTGCACTAGTTTGTTGGAATTGCCGCAGGAACCGCACTTTAGTCTGTGGCTTATGATAGAGACATAGTCTATGTCCATTTACAAGTAACTTAAACTGATCAAGATCAATGGTTTTTAGTTGTACTACACCATTATCAAATACATGCTGAATTTCATAAGGCCCTAACCATCGAGTTTGCAATTTCCTTGGATTCTCTTTGAAGTGAGAATCCTAGAGGAGGGCCCAATCTCATGCTTGGAATTTTTTATTCCTGATATGTGCATCATGCCACTACTTTTGCTGCTATTGAATAATTTATGTTCTTTCTAAAGCTCTCTTTCATATTTCATCCAATGAATTTAAGTGGAGGAGTCTCTCTTGTTGTGTTGCAGGAAGATTGATGTTTAATTCTAAAGTAGTACATAGTGTCTTGTGTTCAAATTCAATGGGCACCATTAGTGCTTTATCATAGACAAGCTCAGATGGAGTGAATCCAGTTGTTGTCTTCCATGTGGTCTAGTATGCCCAAACAACTTTAGTTAATCTTCTTGTCCAATCCTTCTTGTGTATGTGTACTATTTTTGTTAGAATGGATTCATGTTCTCTATTGGTAACCTCTGCTTGCCCATTTTCTTGAGGCTGGTAAGGATTGGATTTACAGTGTCTTATGCTATACTCCTTCATAACATCAGTGATCAAATTTTATGTAAATTGAGCTCCTTGATTTGTGATAATTTCTTTGGGCACTCCATAATAGGTGAATATTTCTTCGTATAGGAACTTAGCTACTTTCTCATCTTTGGCATTTTTTATTGCCCTAACTTTCACCCATTTAGTTACATAATCTGTACATACTAAGATGTAGGATTTTCCACTTGATGGTGGGTCAATTGGACCTATGAAATCCATGCCCCACTTATCAAAAGATGTTACCACAACCTATGGAGTGAGTCACATCTTATCAATTTTGGTTGGTCGGCCCATCCTTTGGCATTTATCACAATTAGCTATATATGTCATTGCATCCTTGTGTAGGGTTGGCTAATAGTATCTCGTTGTAAGTATCTTTAGTATTGTTCTTTTTCTTGCAAAATGGCCTCCACATGGTTCATCATGATAAGCATGCAGTATATCATATATCTCATCTTCCTTGACACACCTCCTCATGACTTGATCTGGCCCTACATAGAAGAGATTGTTATCTATCCAAGAATATTGAAAACTTTTCTCTACTAGCTTTCTCTTTTCTTTATAAGAGAAGTGTGGGGGTAGTCTATTTGAAACAAGATAATTTGCAATGTCTGCATACCATGGTGTATGGGTTGCTATATGGAACAAGTGCTCATCTGGAAAGGTGTCTTCAATTAGAGTTGGATCTTCATCAGCAATAATCAATCTAGACAAATAATCTACAACTATGTTAGATTTGCTTGGCTTATCAATAATGATAATATCAAATTCTTGTAACAACAAGAACCATCTTGCCAATCTACCAATGACAGCTAGTTTGTTCATTAAATACCTTATAGATGAGTGATTAGTATGAAAAAAAATAAGATATCCAATCACATAATGTCTAAATTTGTTCAATGCATAGACTACAACACAACTTTATTTTTCTGTTACTGTATAATTTAGCTTGGGTCCATGAAGGCTTTTACTAATATAGTAGATAGCATTCTCAAGATTAGTAGGCTTTTGTCCTTATATAGCTCCTACAACATAGTCTGATGCATTAGTATGAATATGAAATGGAATTGACCAATCTAGTCCTTGTAAAACTAGTGTCATGGTGAAAAGTTTCTTAAGCTACAAGAAGGCTTCATTACATTCGAGTGTCCAAATAAATTTAGCTTCCTTAGTCAACAATGTGTACAAAGGAGTAGCTATTTTGTTGAAGTCTTTTATGAAATGCCTATAATATCCAACATGACCTAAAAAAGATCTTACATCTTTCAGTTTTGTAGGTATGGGTAGTGTTAGAATTACCTCTATCTTAGCTAGATCCACCTGTATTGCTACAACTGATATGAAATGAACAAGTACCACTCCATCCTACATGAGCATGAAACATTTTTCATTATTAAGTGCTAGTTTATGTTCTTTACATTGGATAAGAACCTTTTCAAGATTCATCATGGCTTCTTGAAAGGTGACTCCAAATGTTGTGAAATCATCCATATATATTTCCATACAATCATGTGATATATGAACAAAAATGCTGATGATAACTCATTTGAATGTTGCAAGAGCATTCCATAGGCCAAATAGAAAAATAAAATATGCAAAAGTACCCCATGGGCATGTAAATGTGGTTTTGTATTGGTCTTTGGGAGCAATACTTATTTGATTATAACCACTGTACCCATCTAGAAAAGCGAAATACTTCTTTCCAGCTAGAGTGTCCAGAAGTTGATCTATGAATGGTAAAGGAGAGTGATCCTTGTTGGTTGGCTTATTCAACTCTATGTAATCTACACAAATCTACCATTTCCCTCCCTTTTTAGGCACTATGACTAGGGGTGACACCCATATACTATCAGATATAGGATAAATAAAACCAACATCAAGCAATTTTTGCAATTCAGTTTTAACTATTTCTCTAAGGGCTAGATTAATACTTCTTTGAGGTTGATAGAGTGGTAGGTACCCTTCATTGATGTATATTCTATGAGTACATAATGTAAGACTCAATGCTTTCATATCCCCATAGTCCCATCCAAAAACCTTTTCATGTTTTTGAAGCAGCTTTGTTAACTATTTCATCTGTGTGGAAGATAATTTGGGGTTGACATGAAGATTATGACCTTTTGACAACTCAAGAGTAGTGGTAGACTCAATTATAGTAGCTTTAGATATTGGATTTATATTTAATTCACATGGTAAGAGTTGATGAATAATGTTTGGTTCTTTGAGCAAAATACAATTCTCATTATATTCCTCATAGGTGGTTACCTTATACACGAAACTATTAGATACATCTTTTTCTACCACGCAAGTGTTAGTAAGAATACTCTAAATTACTAAATCATCTTCTTGCAGCTTTAGGAAAGATTGTCTACATAACATCATAAGCTATGCTATAGAGTTTAACTCTTCTTCTTCATTCCCTAAATCTAGCCAGATAGATGTGCTTAAATCTAGTTGTGGTTGTGCTGGAGGATATAAATCAAATTTCTTTGTTGCTTGACCATTAGATATGGTCATATTTCCTAACCTACAACTTATATTTGCATCAGTTGTAGCTAACCATGTTCATCTTGGAATGATAGGGTAACTGAATAAATTGACTTTTGGAGACAGAATCATGAAATATGCAGGGTAATCTAGAGAGTCTAGGGTTAAAACTATGTTTTCTATCATCCTATTAGGAGTGAGAGTAGAACTATGTGCAAGTTGCAAAATTGTTGGAGTAGCCCTTAATCCTTCTATTTTCAACTTTGTCAATTTTATTAACATAATGTTAGCCAATTTCCCTACAACATGGACTATAGTTGGGTCCTTTTTCTTCCTCCCAAGCTTCTTCAGGTAGGCTTCTCTAATGGCTTTGCCATAGATAGGAACATCTTTACTAGCTTGGAAGAGGGGTATTTGGACATGCATGTTCTTTAACTGATCAACAATATCAAAAGACTATTCCTCTATTTGCACAGGTTTACATTGTAGGAGCTTCTCTAGAAAAGGAGGTTCAACTACTGGTTGGGCTTGAATTGAAATAGTGACATTAGTTGGGTCAACCATTTTAGAAACTGGGGGTTTTGATGCTGCAGGAGTATCTAGTATTTTAGTTATAAGAGGTAGTTTAGGTGCTGGTATGGTTGTACCGAATCTCAAATATATATTTGCAACATTAAGAGCGTAAGCAGTATATTGCTGAGCATCAACAAAGTACATGGGTTATTGTGACTACTAATTATTTGGATTTGGCTAAGGTTGTGTAGGTAACTAGGTCTTCTTTTAAGGTCCAGGACTCATAGGTGGTGGCATTAGTGCGGGTTGTTGGACTGGAGGTGGTAATTGTGGATTACTAGTATTTTGGTCAGGCCACTGTTTAGATCCTCTCCATTGATTTGTAGATTGCCAATTCCCTTGGGGTGGTTGCCATTGGTTTTGTTGGTTCTATCATTGATTATTCTATTGGTCTAGCTAGAAAGGTTGGGAATTCTAAGGCCATTAAGGCTATTGTGAGTTATTTTTCTAAGCATTATTCCAATTAGGTTGACTATATTATGGAGGACCTTGGGTATTATAGTTTTACCATTGATTACTATATAGATTTGAATTTTGAAAAGGGTCCTGAGACATACCTTGATGTTGGGCCCATGGCCGGTGTTGAGAAACAAAGAATACTTGCTCATCATCTCCATCTATTTTGATGTACTCAGTTGGAAGATGCTAGTTTTCCATGCTAGTGACCAGTTTGCATTGGCAATCTTTCTTCTACTTTTAGAAATGGGGGTAGTATTCAACTAATTATACTTCAGCTTCTGTGTATTTCTTCTTTGTAGTCATTGTATCAAGATGTGTAGCAATGCCATTTATAATGTATTCTTGAAATCTAAGAGCAGATTAGATATCTCAAGCTTTGGAATACCTTGATTAATTCCTTTAATAGCTATAGTCCAGTGTCCTTTTCCTTTCTTCATGGTTGATCTTGAGTAATTAAGACAAATTTTCTTGAGGTCATCCCAAGAAGATTGATACAAATATCCTCTAGCCATCAAGTCTAATGCTTCTAGACAACTATCATTCACACCTCTCAAAAAGACTAGCTTTTGTGAATCCTCAAACAACACATGCTGAGGGTTCTTCTACAATGTATACAAGAAATGTGAAACATAGTCTTCCAATGTTTCTTCCTCTTTTTGTGATATTCTAAAAGTATCATCTCCTCTTGAATCATTTGCTTTGCAATACTCTTTGTATTTGTCCAAAAATAGAGTTTGCATTTCATCCCAAGTACCTATTGCATTGGCTCCTAAACCCATGAACCATTGTAAAGATGACTCTTTTAGTGTTGCTAGAAATGATTTGAGCTTATGGGCATTAGTTTTGTAGTCAAATCTATGATAGAGTATGTCAAACTCAAACAAGAAAGTATTAGGATCTTCAGTTGTGAGGCTATAAAACTTTGGAAGAGAATTTGGAGGTTTATTTTTGAGATTAGCTTTGGTTACAAGGCTTGGGAGAGGAAATGGATAAGTGAATTGTGCCATTACTAGAGGTATTTTATTATTAGGTTGTTGTTGAAAGGGGATATTGGGCACTGGATTGTTAACAACTGGTGGATTTGGAGTAGTACTATCAAGAAAACTAGCCAAAATTTTAGCAAAAGGTTGAAGGTCACTTACATCCAAAGGTTCTGCCCTTGAGGATGATTCTATAGGAAAAATAGGGCTTGTGTCTTAAAAGGGCGACTTAGTGTCTTCTTCAATTTCTTTGTTTAGATTAATAGGCTCTCGTGGAAGAAATCTCCCATATTCATCTTGTGGTCTTCCTCTTCGATGCATGCAATTGAATTGGTGACTTGCAAATCAAGAACTCAATCTTGTGGTTTCAAGCTAACACACTAATCTAGAAATAGAGAGCTCATGAAGGTTCCTATTTTGACACCATCCCCAAAAATGACACAAAAAATGGAGGTTTCCATAATAGATCAAGATAATCACACTACTATTTCGCTAACAAGGGTACTATATCCATTTTCAGAACTATCTATTCCACTATGAAAATACATTTGAATTGTCAACCCAGGGACATAGGACTTGAAATGGGTCAACATAGTATGTGCACCAAGTTCCTTTAAGAGTCTTAACACCCATGTTGTAGGAAAGTAAAATGCATGAAAGGAATCTATACTACTGATATAGAATAGTAAACACACTTAGATTATCAATAGGGAACTGTAGAAACTACATAAAAGGGAATTCTGAATGAGTTAATAGTTCAAACATCCATTATGACCATTTTCCACAAGTGCTGCAGGAACTTTCATAGTAACTATGCTGCAAGACCAATACAGTAAATCTATCTTAAATAGGAAATTGCAAGACACAAATCTACTCTACCTAAATCTATTCCACCTCCCAAGTGGGCCCCCTTGGTTGGCTTCAACTAACTAAGAACACAACAAGTAATCCAAAATCACTCTCTCATTATAATTCTTCTTTTGTTACATGATTGAGTAATTCATAGAGAATAGAGAAAACAACTTTAGAATCTCCAAATCTCAAAATCTCAGAATCTCCTCACTAACTCCAACTTTCCATATATATAGAGGATTGGAACTTATTACAAAACATAACATAAACACTCATGAGCAAACACTATCAGTGGAAAAAGGGTGGGATGCCAACCATAACTTTTAGAACATTGATTGAGCAATAGAATAATGGTCCATAGATAATGTAACAAGTCAGGATTTCTGAAATAACTCCTTTCGTAGATGTGGCTTATCACGTAGAACTGACTTGCACTTCTCATGCTATGAATGTTATTCATTACTCCTTCTTTAATGTGGTGCTCACTACTCTTCTTACCACTTCTACATTTCCTAAAGATTAGAAACATTTGAACACATACAACAAAATTTCTACTCTCATTGAGATATTAAAACATAGCTTAAAATGTTTATATGAAATGCTACACTTTATATATAATATTAAGCAAGGTACATCATATCCACTATCCATAGGTTTAATAGGCTCTAGCTGCATTCAATATAAGTTCACAAGACATTTAAAATAGATATTTTGGAAATGTTTTTCACATGGCTCAAAGAGTAAGTTCTGACTATATAAAAACTATATCAAATTTGAGACATTAATATGCCTCATCAATCCCTTGTTTTTTTAGTAGTTAGTCCATTAGGGCATTCATCATATGTCAGAAAATAAGCAATGTTTGAGAACTAGGAATCTTGAAGACCTACCATAAGAACCTTTGGAGTATCTTCCTGTTTGCATTGGTTATCCTCTGCTAAGGCTTTACAGAGTGCATTCCCTCTTACAAGTTTGGTTGATTTTATTTCTATATCATATTCTTGAACTTTTGCTATCCAAACTCCTTTGTTATTATAACCAACTTCTTGTTGCATCATAATAATTTTTACTACAAGCTCTAGCACATATTATTGAATGAGAATGCAATACATAAAATCTAAAATTCTTAAGGGCTCTCACCACTACGTATGCATATTTTTCCATTTGAGAATATCTTAGTTCTTGATTTTTCAATGGTATACTCATAAAAGCTATTGGAGCTTGTATTTTCTCTTTATTTTCTTGCATCAATATAGCTGATATGATATGCTTTGAAGCATAATAGTAGATGATGAACTCTTTAGTGTAGTAAGGATGAACAAGTACAGGGGCTTTGGCAATGGCATCCTTGATATCTTCAAAGGCCTTTTTCCAACATAACTCCATTTGAAATTTTTATTTCCTTTCATCATATCAACTATACATTTAACTATTTTAGAGAAATCAGGAACAAATCTTCTCAAGAAATTTACCTGGCTAAAGAAGGACTTCACTCCAGTTTTACTCAATGGTAGACTTAATTGTTGAATATATTTAACCCTATTTGGATCAATCTTCACTATTGCTTGAGATAAAATATGACCAAGCAACTTGCCTTCTGTAACACAAAATAATGATTTCTTTGGGTTCAGAGAGGTACCATGCTCTTGGCATCTTTGTAACACCTTTTCTAGATCTCTGATATGATCTTTTCTCTTCTTGTAAAAGACTATCAAATCATCAAGATATATGACAACAATTCTATCTTTCAAACCTTCAAAAGCCAAATTCATTCCACATTGAAAAGTTGCATCTGCATTGATTAGACCAAAAGGAATTCTATTATAGGCAAAATTATACCATTGCATGGTAAATGTAATCTTGAACTGATCTACATTTACCTGAATTTGATTGTATCCTAAAAATACATCCAACATGGACATCATTTTTGATCCTGCAATAGTCTGTAAGAGATGACCCATATTAGGGAGAGAAAAATTATCCTTTAGTGATGCTTGATTTAAGTTTCTAAAATCTACAAAAATACTTATTTCTCCATTATTTTTCCTCGTTTGTACAATATTAGCCACCCAAGTGGAATGATGAATAGGATATATAATCCTAGCTTGCAACATTTTGTCAATTTCCTTAAAGATTTCCCTTTCAACTATAGGATTATAATTTCTCTTATTCTGCCTAAATGGTGTTGCATCTATTTTAAGAGGGATTTCATGTATGAACTTCTCACCCATGAAATTATTTAGGTCTTCATAACTCTAAGAAAATACATCTTGGAATTCAATGAGCAATTTCTTGATTTTGACTCTCTCTTCTGGTGTGCAACACTTGCCTATTTTTATCATCTTAGGGATGACTTTTGTCCCTATGTTGATTCCATCATATTCACCATAGGTATTTACCTTCTTATCTCTTTCTCTCTTTGTATATGCATCATGCCTATCAAAAAGTTTCTCCAAAGAGATCAAATGAGGTGGAATCTTATTATCTTTCAATTGAATCATATTAAATATTGTCTTTTTTTCATCTCCTACCACTGAATCACCACCTTTTGCATTAGTACTTCCTTCAAAATACAAATATTCAAAAGGATCTTCCCTTCAATGAATTTAAGGATTTGTTTATCATCTTCAAATATCTTCCATGACTCCTCATTCTCATGGACATTAGGCCTAAATAGAACTTCTACTTTATAGGTTTGATCTTTGAAATTAGGATGTGGTAAGAGAAATGATGTAGAGACTGCCAAAGAATTGGCTCTTGAATTGAATTCTCTAAGTACTGATGTAATTGAAAAGGCATCAAAACCCTTAATTTCATCCCACACCTTATTACGATAATTTCTCAATCTTGAATTCTTCATTGCATGTTGATTTTTGACTTGTCTTAGTATCAATTGTGCATTTCCTTGTGCTTTAAGTATCTTGAGTCCCTTTTGTTTTGCTGCCATTGTACCAAGAAGGAGAGCTTCATATTCAATAGTATTATTAGTGTTTTTGAAATCCAACCTATAATCAAAACAAATCATTTCCCCATCAAGTGATATCAACACCACAACTACACCTGAACCAACATTTGCACAACTACCATCAAATCCAGGGTCCACAATTGATCACCTTTATTTGGTTCTAATTCTTCTAAGATCTTAGGGGTACCAAAGAACACCATATAATTTCCAAACTACATTTTATGATACAAGATTTGGGATCTAGGATCATTTGATTTCAAAACAATGAATTTTGCTTTCTCTTTTGGTTCTAGCTTCACCTACTTAAGAGCATTCCATAGCTTGTAGGGATGTCTGCTACTAGAATAGTAAGTTTCAATCTCTTAGAGGGGTGAGTAGTAAGGGAAACTTGAGCATCTTTAATCTATCCTAACAATGGTACTTGTTTGGCATCCATTGAGTAGCATCTACCAAAAGTTTTAGTTAATGGGAGTCCTAAAGCTTTTGGAATTGGAGTAGGCATCACATTATTAAAGGCTTTTGAATCTATGATGCAATTACTCAATCTATTTCCATTGATGAACAAAGAAATATAAAAAGGATCTAGCTTTTGATTTGGGCAAGTAGCTAAAACAATAGATTCTTCTTCTTGAAATAGTCTAGGAATTGAAAAATCTTCATTATCAAAAGAAGTTCCACTAGTGCTAGCCTTATTATGATTTTCAACATTGGCATCAATATTAGCATAATCTATATCTTTACTATTGCAATGCTCAACTTATCTTTTCAATTGATCAAGATTAGATTTCAAATAATCCAATGGAGATATCTAAATTCTTGCTTCTTCACAATATTGTACTATGTCAAAGGAATTAGTAGACTTACCTTTGTACTCTTTTTGTAAAGATGAAATTACTATGCCACTATCTTTATCAACTTTACTTGATGGTGCATTATTCTTGACAGGGACTGAATTATTGTTTTGATTTCTATTCTTTTGACCTTTGGTCATTACTATTAATCGAGGTCCTTCTAGAATAGCAAAAAAATCCTCCTATTTCTAAATTTGACTCCTACTCCAAGAAATAATTTTTAGAATCACCACAAGGAGCATGATCATCCTCACTTTTAGGATATTCAATTGTTTGTTCTTTGTTATCCAACATCTATCTATATTTGATCATATCAACACGTGTATCTCCATCATGATCTTCTCTTAGGTGAAAAGCACACATTTTGTCTTTTTGGAGTAGGTTCAATTGCTAATCTTTATTGAATAGGTGGTATTTACAAAGCTTTACCTCCATTTGGATTTCTATAACCTTCCTAATGAGGTTGATAAGTAGGTCTATTGACTTGTTTCTTTAATAAAATGAGCTCATTAGACAATTTTTGAAGCATGGCTTCTATAGTGTTGGCAGTACTAGTTGTATTGTTTACAGTTCTAGATTGAAACTCTCTTTTCCACTTACTAGAGGCTATCATGTCATCCTCCATCTCCATAGCTAGTGTTTGAGCAGCTTGCAAGTTAGCGACATTTTTTCTTCTAATATGGTATCCTAGATCAAGTGGCATGGAGCTAATTAGAAAGTTTTCTTATTATCATTAATAGGTGCACTTGTAGCAGGAATTCTTTTGGGAAGTTTATTAAATTTTGCTTTGAAATCTCTCATGGAAACTAAGGTTTCTTTCTTTATTTGTGCCAATTATAATAACAAGGTTTTTTCATCTTCTGTGCTTTTATATCTTTCTTCAAACCTTTGTTTCATGGTTTTCCAATTTGTGATGCATCTTGCAAGAAGATCTTGAAACCAATTTGATGTATTGTCTAGCAATATGTCAATAAATATTCTTATTGCTACATCCTCATGTTGAAGATTTACTACACCACATGCCTTATGGAAAGCACTCAAGTGCTGTTATACAAAAGTAGAGCCATCTCCATTGAATCTTGGAAAGTTCTTCCTTGATGCTCTTAGTAGATCATTATTAACCCCAAGGGAAAGAGGACCAATAGAATTTTCCAATGGTTGTACCATAGCTGCTTGTACAATATTTTGATTTTCCTAAAAAGTAATAGAAAGTAGAAGGGTTGCATCAATCAACAAAAAAACATTAAAAGTAGGGAGAATGGAATTTCTTAAACATGAGGAGTAGAATATTGACTTCTCTATGTTCTATTTGGAGGAACAATTGTAGATAAAAAGGTATCTTGGAGTTTCCTAGTTATAGATTCCCTTGCACGTGTTCTTGCTCTTCTGCAAAGATCTTCTAGGATAGGAAAATTAGTTTTCTCAAGTTCTTTGTATATTGGGTCAATCTTTCCTTTATCCTTGGCATGGTATATTTGGAAATGGTGTTTTTCAAATGTATCATACCAGTCTTCAACTTTGAATTTACTACACTTCTTTAGTAGGTTGAGGCTATAAACTAGTGTCAAGTTCTTATGGAAAACACCTAAATACCACAAGTCCTTTCTTGTAACTCAAATATATATTAAGAGTATAACTGGTTATGAAGGGAAATTCTTTAGAACTTTCATCTAAATTTTCCCTAGTACAGTAACAAAAAATTGTTGGTTACTAGTTTTTCCTCCTATTAGATTTGATAATCTTGACTCTTTGATACCCAATCCTTGGAAAGACAAAAGAATGTTTACCAACAACTTTGTTAGTGTATATAATTTATCACTACCCTTTGAATTGATTAGGTATAGCTCCCTATGATTTGCAATGATATGCAATGAATATGTTTTGATGAGATCATAATTCTTGACATTATAAGCTCTTAACCTAATAGCAATAAAGGATAACCAAATTTTTTGTAGGCACAAAAAACTTAGGTAGGATGTATATGAATAATCTATCACACTTAATGGAATTATTGTAGTAGATTATCTTGATATCTTTTGACTTCTAAATCTATTCTAAATGCAAAAGTAGGAAAGAAAGAGCTTTACATATGAAGGCAAGTGGAATTGTTTGATCTATTAGACTTGACTAAAATGGAATTCAAAAAGTACGAAATAGATTTCACATATATCATTCTTTAATCCCCAATGAATTATCCAAAATGTATGAAACTATCAAGAGAAGAAACATAATTAATTTTAGAAACAACAAATGGAATTACTAAACTACAAATATCAAAACAAAGTGGACTCCATCTGATTATTTACATGATCATACACAATTGTCTTCCAACTCTAAGTGAAAAACTATCTAATTTATGGACCACAAAACATGAAAAGAAAATACTATAAATGGAATTATAGGACCATTCACTCTCAAGTTTTCCAACCTTCGTTATGTCAAATGAGATTACATTTATAGTCTGTTGTTATCTTTTTCTAATTTTGGCAAAGCAACAATCATAATATAAAAGAGAATAAATGTGAAAATATCCAATCATATGAACATATAGCATCTTCTCCATAAGTGATTATGGATCCATGGTGCTTCTAAAAAACTTGACAACCATTTGGCTTCCTGTAATATTAGAAAATTCTATAAAATATCACTATTTTTACATCTTCTGTTGTTTCATGCCAATCCATATATTTTATATTTTAACGGTCACCACATTTTCAAATTTTGAGCATTGATGTTAAATCATCAATCATGATTTAAATGTTGAGACTTTCCTTTATGGTTTCCACCATGGGTCCACCAAGTACATGTGTACATGTGTCACTAAGAATAACTATCAAGCAACTTCATATAGTGAGATAGTGATAACCATGGATCTCTTTCCAATCTAATGATGATAACAAAACACTGTTAATTTTCTTTACTTTGCAGTGTGGGTCCCTCTTTCCAGCTAGGTACACCATGGTAGATATATGATAGAATTTTATTGTCTGATGTTGGACTATTCTGCTTCATTGGCACCTTGTGACTAGACTCTCACTATGTTTCATGAAAAGTAATGGCCCACTGGACATGTATCATTCTCTGATTATGTCACTATGACTAATTTCTATGCATCTCTCCATAGCGACATAGTGAGAAGTGTCAATCTTTTAAGATCTGATGACACTTGCAAAAATGACCCACCTCTCTCACTATCAAAGAATCTATCCAATCATAGTATGCCATTCTAGCACCTATTTACCTTTTGTCACTCACAAACTAAATTAGGCCCCACAACTCCACATGTCGAATCATCACTTTTTCACATTGTCTAAACCTCAGACATCTTCAAAAAGTGATAAAGCAATGGAGGTCGTTCATGTAAGATTCAATGATTGAATGAATTCTCTTTTCATTTAATATTTAAATGGGACCCATTCTGACAGGTAAGTGTTTGACTTTTTAATTGACCAATAGCATGTGTTCTTTCATTCAATTGATTTTTCAACTTGGTGATTTGGACAATTAGATGTGTTTGATTCATCGAATTGATTCCAACTTTTGTTTCACCACCTTTGACCATGTTCTTCACCTTTTATGCATTTTTTTAGTGTTCAATCTATATTCAAATCAATTGGTCTTGCTTTTTGACTTGTGCTTGTGATCTATATATTAATCTTTGGCCTTAGTCTTTGATGTCCTTTACTACATTTTCTTTGTATATGCCCATGATAATGTATCCTTCTTTAGATATATATCTTTGACCATGGAATTTAGAAACTTTTAGAGATGAAGAATTGTTTCTCAACATGAATCTTTGTGTTAGACATGATTAGGAAAAAGGAATTATGAATCATTAGAAACATCTAGATCTTCTTGTCATTAGGTTAATGCATAACAAACCCTCCCAAAAGCTAATCACCTAGCCAAGAAATAATGTATTGCTCATATGATTTTCCACTTTAGGTTAATGCAAAGGGAGATGAGAGTCAAGACTTTAACTTTTGACTTGACTTCAAACCGTAAAGCAAAAATGATATGACTGAAACTTGGACAACACAAATCTATGTTGTTTTAAGAGATGACACACAAGATTTATGAAGGTTACTATTTTTTGAATAAATGTCATACTTATGGTTGATTCGGTTCATAGGAAGTCATGTTTTGGATTTGATTGAACAAAGTTAATGAAGAAAAATAAAGAATATGTTGAATGTTTTATTGTTATCAAGAATAATAACTGTTGGAAATATAAGAGGAGTAACTAAGAGAGGAGGGGTGAATCAATTATCACTAAAACAATTCCAAAATCCCTTAGATGTCAAAAGAAACTTATTAAATCAAATTCTTGCACAACTTAGTTAGAACTAGATATTCACTGTAACTTAGTTAGAATTAGATATTCACTATAACTTAGTTAATAAAGCAATCTTGAGATATTAATGTGTATTAACCTTTAGTAACCTAGTTGCAGAAAGATAAAGTAGTAAGCAAATAACATGAACACATGAGACACCAAGATGTAGCATGGAAATCCAATTTGGGAAAACCACCAATGCAACTAGTTATAACTTTTCACTCTTTGAATTGAGCCCTGTTAGGAGCTAACTCTATTAAACATTATAAAACACACTATTAGGTGTGACACTATTAAAGAATTTGAATCACACTATTAGGAGTGGCTTGGTTAGAGGTATTAAGACACTTCAATCTAGAAATACCACCATGCTAGAGGATTAAAAAAATGACTATTAAGTCATCTCTATTAAGAGATTTCTTCACTGCTACAATTGCTAGAGAGTAACAATGATTGACCTAATTGATGAAGCAATTGATTTGTAGATTCAGATCACTATTCTAGTTTATCTTCTAGATCCTTCTTGATCAAAATATTCTTTGTAGCTCTTTGGATGTTCTTCTCATATGAAACCCAAAGTCAAGTTGACTTGAATACCTTTACAAATAAGCAATAAACATCCACTAAATCAACTTACATAAAAATAATAATAAACAACACTATTCATCTATAGGTCAGCTAAAACTAATTCTGGGTCACTCAGTTACCACTGAGTTCCTTGGTAACTAACATGACTTGGCTTACACTGAACCCCTTTGATAACTAACCTAACTTAGTTAACCTTTGAATCCTTCAAAGACTAACCTATCTTAGTTTGTACTTGATCACTAAACTTCTGCTTGACTAATAGTGGAGTCTTTCGAGCTTAGTTACAACTAGTAGTGCTCAATTAGAGTGTAACATTTGTGAAAAATCAATGACAATATGCAATTGAATAATTGTTTTCAACAATAAAAAGTAGCTCATTTTTGGTAGATCTTTCAAGTTTGTAACTAGATCTTTCAAGTTTGCAACATGGTTGATGATGTGGAGATGAAACATTACAAGGCTAGTGTATCCCCAAAGGAGATGACCAAACCTATAGCTACTAATCACATAGTGGAAATAAGATAATACAAATATTTGGATCAAATGAAACAATTTTTATTTATCAAAATCAATAAATTACATCCAACATGCCAAACTATAAGGCCTTTTTAATTATGGACAGTACAAACAAAATCCACATAGACCCAATGCTAGATCTAGTTAAGTCCTATCTCCTTAGAGCTTATATAAGGATGCTTCATTCATCCCAATACCCCACTTTTCCCTCTCAAAATCATAAGCCCTTGATTTATACACAAAGCCACTGCATGTCATCATTTAATGTATTGCATGTTCCTTGACAAACATGCTAGATTAGTTGACCTGAATTATGAATAAATATTTATTTCACCAAGAGTGATCCAACCATAAAGTTGGATACATAGAAGTCCACCTCTCTCCTAGTGGGTGGTCCCATAATACTGGTTCCCACTTTTTGGCCAACTTTGACACTGAAACAAATATTTAAAAAAAAAGCTTCATTTCCAAATGTGTATTACTAAAATAGTGTAAAGAATTTGAAAATGTTGCAAAGTAGTGATTTTTAGCATTTTCATTCAAGTTTATATATATATATATATTATTATTATTATTATTTTTTCCTTCTTCAAGAAGTGGTTTATATGAAAAATTGACATTTCAAAGAGTGACAACTTTTTTTATCAACACAATTTTAAAAAACAAAATGATAATGATAAAACTATTTCAAGGCTAGAATGATAAAATTGATACCTATAAACTCTATTTGGTTTCAATCAATTTTATTATGTAGATTTTATTCAGTGGTAAAGTGAAGTTAACAATGATTTAGACATAGGTTGATTTTGACTAATATAATTTGA
The DNA here is from genome assembly GCA_028749045.1 of Cupressus sempervirens. Taxonomy (NCBI): domain Eukaryota; kingdom Viridiplantae; phylum Streptophyta; class Pinopsida; order Cupressales; family Cupressaceae; genus Cupressus; species Cupressus sempervirens. Next base: position 581,438,120 of record CM053788.1, on the reverse strand, counting down.
TTTGTAAGAATTGAAATGAATTTTCTCTTATTTTTCTAGAAAGGTACCAAATATATTTGTAACACATATTTTTCAAATTTTTTTATTATCTCATTTTCTATTTTTCCCAAAGCTTCAAACATAGATTTGTGAAATGACAAAAAAACTCATATTTAATAAAACTAAAAATATTACATCATGATAAACACAATATATACTAAAAGTATACTCATTGGAAATTTTTTTTAGAGTACAACAATATTGTATATTTAGCTTCAGAATATGGACCTATTTAGCCCTTGTTTGAGCCCTCCAAAGGGAAAACTTTGATATAAAATTAAGGGCTTTTATTAAAATCTTCATTTTTGGTGCCTTTGTGTGAAGGGTGCTTTGATTGAAGTCCTTGGTAAGACTTCTTTTAAAGCCTCTTTATCCAAATCCCCCCAAGGGGAAATTTCACCTTTTCATGTCAATTGATGGGGGCTTCAAATGAAGCCCCTAGCTCACTTTCTAGCGATTTCTTGTCCCACTGGATTGTGGCCTAGGGGGCTCTGAACAAAGCCCCTACTAGCCATGTTGATTCCTCAAATTTTTCATTGGGAAACCTATGAGCCTTTCTTTCTTAATGCTAGGTAATCTAACACAATTTGGTCAACAACTAGGATTGATGTTCAATGATCTAATCCCATTCACTCTAGGATTTGCTAACCTAGGTGGCTATCCCTTATGAAAACTATTTGATATAGCTTATGCATATTTTAATAAGTGATACTCTTGATATAGAAAGTTATTCTCAAGGAGAAAGCACAAGTGTAAGGCTAAATGCTTTTTTGAATACTTAAATCAATGTTTTAACTATAAATGAATGATGGAAATGATAATATTGACTTAATGTGATGCTAGTAATTAGATGAAGAACCTCACCAATTATAAATGTTGATCAACTTTAGAATAGATAGACTAGTCCTTTTCCATTGGGTAAATAGAGTCTAACCCTAAATACAAGTATCATCAAACCCTTGAAGACAACATGCAAACCATTAGTTATTGGAGATTTTTTTGAGGAATATCATGTTGGAAACTATAATTGAGACAATTTTTATGTTGTCATTAATGTCAAAACTTATTGGTAACATAGTTTGCTATCTGATTTGAGTCCCATATCAAGATGATTGATGAAGAGGACTTGAGAAGAAGGACATAACAAAAGGAGCTAGAGGAAATGTTAAGTTATGAAAGGAACTACAATGGGTAATTTATTAGCTAGACTTTGACAAGATAAAGTGGTTTTTTAAATCATTCTACAAATGAGGAAGACAATTGTACTAAAGCCTAGTAGAAATAATCAAAGAATGAATAAATGCATAGGCTTGACCAAGAAAAAGTGAAGAAGACTAAGGAACTTGAAGTTTATGCCAAGTGATTCTAGTGTTGACCGAGTGCCAGTATGAGTTGAGCATATGTAGTGTCAATCAAGCATTAGTATTGACCGAGTGACAACATATGTGCTGAGTCAAACAGTTAGTAGTAATCGAGTAACCAAGGGATGACTGAGTGTCAATCACAATGTTGGTCAAAGGATAAGATTTGATAGAATAAGAGGAAATTGTGATTTCTAGCTGACATAGTTGATTTCTTGGAAAATGTAAAACACATTGAAGATAAGGATGGATGAGCTAGAACATTTAATTCAAGAGAAACCATTTTTGAGAGATCCTATGCAAGAATTCAAGGAAAAGTTTGGAGAAGTTTCTAGAAGAGAAAATAGGAGATAAAATGTTGGAAGGATTTGATGAATCTAACTTAACCCTAAGATCTATGGTGGTATTTAAGCATAAAAATATTAGAATTAGTTATTTAAGGAGGTATAAGGGCTAAGCCTAATAGGGTTAGCAAAGTTGGTGAAGACCTAGTAAGGTTGGAGCAGTTGTTGATGCTATTGATTGGTGAACTTGAGAAAAAGGATGAGAAGAGTTGTGAAGGGTTGAAGTGTGATTGCTTGAAGGAGTGCCAAGTAGATCAAAGATAGAGATGACAATGAAGCCTAGTCAGTGGATCAATATGTGAACCAAACTATGATTTGTATTTGGAAAGTGAGTTGTATTTGTTAGATCAAACCTATTATTACTTTCTAACCATTGTATCAATATTAAAATTCTTTAATCAATGTTGAACTAATAGTCATATGTAAATCCTTTAATGAAGGTGACAATCTAATTGAATGTTCTAAAGTCCTCCAACAAGTTCACTCTTAACTGGGTCACACCTAACAATGTGTTTTGTAACCTTTAACAAGGTTGGCTCCTAATAGACCTCACTTTAGAAGATTGAAAAATTGGTGACATGTTACTATTGGTTTTTCCCAAATTGGATTTCTAGATTAAATCCTAGTGTCATACTTGTGTGGATGTCATTTGAGATGTTTTACTATTAATGTTTTACATTCTACAAGTTTGATAAATATTAGGATAATGGATTACAAGTTTATGCTATTGATAGTTTTCTATAGAGACCAAGCTATTGAATGAGTAGATCTAAAGTGTTTGAAGTGGTTAAAAGTTAAATTGGTACATCCAAACCTTGGATAATTGATCCACCCTCCCTCATTTATTCTAAATCATTCTAAAAATTGGTATCTGAGAATTGGTTCTTGTAGAGAAAAGTTTGAAGGTACTTGGAGCTAAATTTCAATATGTACAAAAAAGAGGTGCCAAAGTTGAACAAAGAAAACTTCCCTTCATGGAAGAGTTTGATGAAGTTGCATCTAGTAGGAAATGGATATGGTGTAATATACTATATAGGAAATACATATGTGGCAATAACAATATTTCCATTGACAACTCAACAAATGAAAGAGAAGCAAGAACACAACCAAAATATGTTAGAGATTGCATCAGCCCTTAGCTATATCAAATTTGATGACATAAAGGATTGCACTACTACAAAGAAAATGTGGACTACACTACATACCATCTATGGTGGAGACAAAAATGTTTGGAGAGCAAAATTGGAAATCTTGAGAGGTGAATTTGATGAAATGAGAATGATGGAAGGTGAGAATATTGTCTAGTATTATGGAACAATCAGAGAAGTGGTAAATTCTATAAGATGAGAAAATGGAAAGATTGATGATGAGACTCTGATAAAAATGCTATTGAGAAATCTACATCTTAATAATTCTATTAGAGTTTTTGCAATACAAGAATTGAGACATACCCTTGGTAAAACCTAACTTTGGAAGGTGTAACTGGTAGGCTTACTACTTTTGAAGTGTCAAATTTTGATGATCTCATAGTTACTTCTATTAAATCTTCTTTCAAATTGCAATTGGTTATTGGTAAGAAAGGAAAAGGAAAGTGTGTGACTAGTGATAGTGATGCTTCTGATGATGAACTTGATGAGCTTGAAGCATTGATGATAAGAAAAAAATTCAAGAGGAAAGGGAAAATACAAAGTTCCTATAATATGTTTTTCATGTAACAAAGTTGGTCATATTGTTGCAAGGTGTCTTGACAAAGAAAACAAGAATGAGAGAATGGAAAGCAAGTACAAAGGAAAAAGACATGACCGAGACAATAGGAAAAAAAAGGACTACAAAGAAAAAGGTAAGAAATCTTGTTATATTGTTGAATAAGAAACTAATAATGAGCTTGAAAGTAATGATGAAGAAGTTGTGAATGTTGCTATGAAAGAAGATCCTGACAAGGATGAGAAAACTAAATTAATCTCATATGTGAGTAAAGTTGATAGGTGGATAATTGATAGTGGTTGTTCACATCACATGACTAGTGATAAAAGTAATTTTGAAACCATAGAACCATACAAAGGTAGTTGTGTTAAGTTTAGTATTGACGCACCATACCTTATGAAAGGTAAAGAATCAATACAACTGACTAAGAAGATCAAGTGTGACAATGTTTATTGGGTTGAAAGACTTAAATATAAATTGTTGAGTGTTTCATAGTTGAAAAAATTAGGATACAAAATTGGATTCCATGATAGGAAGGCCAAGATATTTGATGCTTCTAGTGAACTAATTGGAAGTGGTGATCAAATAATAGGTAACTTGTTCTATCTAGACTTATCTGATGAGACATGTTTGTTTACACAAAATGAAGATATATGGTTATGGCATAAGAGGTTATATTATGTGAAATTTGATAATTTGGTAAGCATTAGTAAGATGAAAAGAGTAAGAGGATACTAGGATTGAAGAAACTTGATAGTACTATGTGTAAACAATATCAATTGGGAAAAATGACAAAGTCTAGTTTTAAGAGCAAGACTTATTCATCTATTGATATTTTGGAATTGGTTCATACTAACCTTTGTGGACCTATTGGTGTGCAAAGATACTATGGAGACAAATATTTCATTCTATTTGTTGATGACTCTAGAATGATAACTATAATATTTCTTAAAGAAAAATATGATGCTTTTCAGTTGTTTAAATGGTATTTGGCTAGAGTTGAAAAGGAAATAGTGCTGTAGATATAATAGAGGAGGGTAGATTATCTCTAATGAATTCAATATATTTTGCAATGATAGAGGAATCAATAGGCAAATGTCAACACCTAGGACCCCTCCCTAAAATGGAATATTTGAAAGGAGAAACATATATATCATGAATTGTGTTAGAACATTGATGATGGAGAAGAATGTGTCACAAAAATACTAGAGACAATATGTAAGTGCAACACTGTGTACTTTGAATCGAGTACAAGTCAAGAAAAGTACAAATGTTACACCCTTTGAATTGTGGTATGGATATGCACCTAATGTGAAGTACTTTAAAGTTTTTGGAAGAAAATTTTATAAACTGAAAGAAAATAGAAATGGAAAACTTGATGCTAAAAGTGATAAAGGCATATGCCAAGGATATTCCACTAAGAGAAAAGCTTATACATGTTTGAACACTAACACTAAAAAAGTTGTGGAAAGTGCATATGTGAAAGTTGATGAATATCTAGAAAAGAATGAAGTTGAATGCAAGATATAGCTTAAAGATTACAACACATTCATTTATGTGGATGAAGGTGTTCCTTGCACCTTACCTGAGAAAGAGAATAAAGCTATTGAGCAATAGTGAAAAAATAATGCCAAGTTGTAGCAACTAGCTACTGAGCAACAAATTTTAGGTGCTGAGTGTCAATAGAATGATGCCAAGAGACATGTAGTAGATGTTGAACATCAAGAAGACTATGCCAAGAAATAAAAACTTGAATGATAACTTTAAGTAGAGATACAAAATAAACTTGAGATCAAATTTCAAGATGAACCTATGCAATGAAAAAGAAGAAAAGAAGTTGTGCTAACAAAATATGTGAGAAGACACCATGCACCTAAACAAGTGATTGGAAAATAAGACTTAGGAGTTATGACAAGGAAAATAGTTAGAAGTGATACATGTTCACTTTATGAAGTTGAACCTAAATCAGTAAAAGATAATTTTGAGAATGAAGATTGGATTCAAGAAATGAATGAAGAATCTAAATAGATAGAGAAGAAAAAAACCTAGACACTATTACCTAAACCAAAGAACAAGAATGTTATTGGAACCAAGTGGATATTCAAAAATAAGATAAATGAAAAAAGAGAAGACACAAGGAACAAGGATAGACTTGTATGCTAAGGATATGCACAAGAAGAAGGAATTGACTATGGGGAAACATTTTCCCCAGTTGCAAGATTGGAAGGAGTTAGAACATTACTTTCCTATTATGCTTATAAAGGATTTAAAGCATACCAAATGGATGTCAAATCTGCATTTCTGAATGGAATACTTGAAGAAGAAGTTTACATAGAACAACTAGAAGGATTTGTAGATCCCAACAAGAAGAATAGGGTATGTAAACTTCACAAAGATCTATATGGATCAGAAAAAGCTCCTAGAGAATGGTATGAAAGGCTACATATATTTGGTAAGGATTGGATTGCAAGAACTAATTATAACCATAATTTGTACTTGAATACTGAAGGTAACAATGAGATATTTCTATATGAAATTTTTGTTGTTGATATCATATTTTGAGGAAATGATTCATTATGAAAATCATTTGTAGATGACATGAAGAAGGAATTTAAAATGTCTATGTTTGGTGAGATCAAATTCTTTGTTAAGTATATGAAATGAAGCTAGTTATCTACATTACTCAATGAAAATACATAAAGGAGGTACTAAAAACCTTTGGAATGGAAGATTCAAGACTAGTGGGTATTAGAGTAACTATTTATTTAAACTTATTAATTAGATCATGTTGATTTAATTAATTAAGTCATGTATTACTCTAGCCTACTTAAGCTTACTCTTAGGTGCATATAATTAATATTTTATATTAATTATTATGCGCAAACCTAGTTTTCTTTCCCTTTAGGGTTTTTTTCACTTTAAGGTTGAACTTTTGTACTTTTTTTTTCATAACTTGGAATACTCACACTATTGAGATTTCCAAGATCTATTTTTTCCTTTTTTGGTTTCTCTTCAGTACAAGTTATTTGCATGTAGGTGTTCTTGGAAATTTGTGAAGTTGGTTTTCACAACTTCTACATGGTGTCAGAGCATCCTTGCTACTTCCTGGTTTGGAGATTTTGAAGCTACAATTTGGAGATAGAAACCCCAACTTTTTCAAGCGTTTTTCTTCAATCAAGAGGAGGCACATTTTTCGGGGCACTTTGGGCAAAAAGGGACATCGCCATCATGCTCAAAAGTCCTAGTACAATAAAAAATCATATAATTTTTTTAATTTTTGGCCATTGTAGCTTTTTGCAAAAAAAAATTGGGCCTCCCAGAGGGCTGTATGGACGAAAAAAATAAAATAAAATTAAAAAAATCTTGTTGAGGCTTTCTATCCTTCATGTTTTTTCAGCATGTTTGTTCTATTTGTTTTTGGAGAAGGGTTTTTCCCACTGTGTTTTCTCCTTTGTCTCCACTTTACAGAGATTTCCTGTCATGTCCCCTTTTCAAATAATTAAAAATAATAATCTGCCCAAAAAGGTGAAGTTTCAAAAAAAGGGGATAATCTTTGGAAGCTAATGGACTAATAAATAAAAAATTATTATTAAAATATGTTTTATTAACCCCTCTTGGATGTGAGTTAGGGTTATGCCCTCTTTTAAGGGGTTTGGAAGCATTTTGGGCTCATTCCAAAACTTAATTTTTGCTCATTTCTTTGTTATTCTTCAGAGGCTGCCAAACCTGTGGAGAAGGAGACCCAAGAATGGGAGTTTGCAAGTTTCTAGGAAGGCTAAGGATTTATTTTGAAGCCATTCCATGTGCATGCTCATGCAGAGTTTGCCTTTGTGCTGAACAATGCAGATTTGTGATTTTTCAAGTGTATTTTTTGTAAGAGTTTGGTGTTTCTGATTGAGTATTTCATATCAGTTTGAGTTTCTACTGTATTTCAAATTTTTAGATGTTAAATAGAGTTGAATATATGTATTTGGTTGTGATTATACTTCTATGATAAATTATTAGTGTTTTTGTGGTGTTTTCGAGCTATTCTATGTTGTTTTCGGGAGCTCGATGAGCATTTTTTTAATCCTCCGTTTGGGAGCTGTTGTGTAAATATTATAAAGATCTGAAAATGTCATTTTTTAGGCTGTTATGCTGCTAAAATTTCTATAAAAATGTCCACTTTCAAATTTACTAATAATATGTGAAGCTGTGAAGTTTTTGGCACTATTTTCGGCATACCCGATTTGGGGTTTATTGAGAAATTGGTGGATCTTTGAAAGATTGGTTGTTTAATCTTAAAGATCTGATTAGAGGCTTGAAATATCATATAAAATCATAAAAGGGACATTTCAGTGGTATCAGAGCTATGATCTTGCCAGCCTGAGGGTTTGTAGAAGTTTGCATGTCAATTTTGACAACTACCCAAATCTTGCATGTCAAAATTTATGGTTCCATGCTACTTCTAATCATTTGCATGTTAGTTCTTGGTGAATTTGGTGGTTTCATGTTGCTTCTAATCAGCTACATGTCAAAATCTATGGTTGCATGCTACTTCTAATCATTTGCATGTTAGTTCTTAGTGAATTTGGTGGTTGCATGTTGCTTCTAATCAGCTGCATGTCAAAATCTATGGTTGCATGCTACTTGTAATCATTTGCATGTTAGTTCTTGGTGTTTGAAGAAGTTATAACCTATTGGGGTTACACTTTACTTTATCCAGAATGGACAGGTATAGTACAGAGTCTCAGAGGACACAATCTTGGACAAATGATATCCAGAGTCAGAACAGTAGAAAGGATGGTTATTTAGAAATTTGAGATAAACTTAGGAAAATAAGCCATGAAATGTCTGAACAGTTGGTTGAGCACCATCATATGATGAATGACATGTTGTCCAACCCAGCTAAGGTGGATAAGTTGATCAAATTTCTATTTGGCAAATTTTCTCACAGGGCAGGTGACACAATTACCAAGAACTTGCATGAGGAGTTTGAGAAACTAGCTTATAGCCAGGCAGAGGTCTCAGATTCTACTCTGCCACAGGAGGTAGTGAGAAAGGATATTACGCAGATTGATAGTAATGGTCAACTTGATACTCAATTTGAGACAATTGTATATAGGTCATTAAAGGGTGATATCATAGGTATTCAGGATGGTATAGTTACAATAGGTAGTGACTACAACGTAGTGGGTTCAAATGATGATTATGAGGATGTTGTTGTGCATGATGGTGAGATACCTGGTAGAGATGAGAAAACATTGAGCATTCATGAATTTGCTGAGAAAGAGTACCAGGCATAGTTAGATGCTTCATCACATGAGGTTGAGGGTGGTAGTACTTCACACAATTTGTCCAGCTAGCTGAAAGTGAACAAAGATAGTATTGTGACTTCATTATCTCATCATGACAGGTATGTGGAGTTAGTTGGTATTGGTCATATTACTCAAGTGAGGATTTTTCTTGAGTTTCCAGCTAATTCTAGTTTACAGATATGGACTCGAGATTGTTATATTGGCATTTGGGATTCAGTTGACTGGAGATCTTTAACACTTTTTGGTAGCAGTGTTTGTTTGGGTGCTATCATAGATTTGATTAGCAGATTGCACGATGTTGTCTTTTCTTGTGCTACCAGCTTGTTCAATGTTGGTATTAGTTTTTATACACCGGTGTTGGGCTTTGTTCATATATCTAGTTGACCATACTTTCTGGAAAGTGTTGACGATCTTTCATATTTGGCAGTGTGTACAAATGAGTGCCAGGATCATATTAGCATTGATGACATCTAGGAGGATGCAGTGGGCAATTTTGAAGACTTAGTTTCCTTGGGTACAGAGGATTTGGACAGCAGTGCTACAATTTTTGATACTCTGTATGTTGATATGAGCTTTAGAGTTGATTCACAGGGTATGGATGGTAATACTCTAGAGACTAGTAACTTTGAGGATACTCCTTTAGATAGTGCATCGGAGGAGGTTTGTAGGAGACAGTCAAGCCAGTGCCATCATGTGTCTAATCAGTTGAGAGTTAGTGACTGAGACATTGCTATCACTTGCCAGCATTTCGATGCTGCTCATCAGTTGTTAGCAGTTTATGGATGGGGTTCTCCTACCAGTGATGAGCAGGGAGGCAGTTGTCTTTCCTTGATAGAGTTCCATTCTTTATGGGAGGCTATCCAAATTCTGAGACAGGATTATATGCAGTTGGTAGCCGACAGAGATTATCTTATGGAGTGGGGCAATACATCATATGATGTATTTTTGGCCAAGGAAGATGAGGTGAGTGAGCTTACTGAGTAGCTTGAGGCGACTTTTGAGATTCTTGAGAGTACATAGTTGGCTTTCAAGGAGTCACAGTTTCATTTGGCTAAGGTGACCATGGAGTTAGAGCAACTACAATCTTTACTAGATTTTGTACAGTCACAAGCTATGGTGTTTGATGATTCGAGGATGTCCATGGTTGAGATTGTCAAAGATAGTGGAGATGGGGATGCATCCATCCTTGATACTAACATTGGCATATCGGGTTCATCCCTAATAGAGTCAGGTTCAGTTGAGTTGGTTTCTACAACAAATTGTTGTGGTATGCCTGACATGGTGGTGACCTCTAGCACTAATGGCACGAAGACTAGAGATGATGTATCAAAGACCATGTGTGATGTTGGTGAACCAACAGTTGGCATGGATCTTGCTAGTAATACTACTCCCTTGGTGATGTCTTCAGAGGTAGTAGTCAGTTCCAACTTGATTAGTGATCGATTGTAGTTAATTACATCTAGATTGCAGTCTGAGCCACTGACTGAGATTGGCGCATTCTATCAGCATTACATTGTGAGGTATGTTCATCAATTTACCTTTGATGACCATGTTGATGAGATGATGATACAGAGATGTACTTTGGTTCCTAGTGCTTATCATCAGTTATGGGATATTTTGATGCCTCAGGATGAGAGTCGTGATGGGCACGACATGGTGATAGGTTCTACAATTTATAGCTTGATAATACATGAATTAGAGCAGGAGTTTTGGAGTGATGCTTCAGTAGGTGTTATTATTAATTCTACTCCTTTGGCTATGACATCTCCTGACTTAGGTGATGATCAGTCATAGTGGGTTGTATCACTTGTTCTTGGTGAGCTATTGACTAAGGTTGGTTTTCTTTATCAACATTATATTGCAGGGTATGTACATCAATTAGCATTTGATCCTTGTGTTGAGGAGTTGATGGCAGGAAAATTTGGTTTGGGTTCCATTTCTTACTGTTTATCTTGTGATCGCTTTTCACCATCAGGGGAGCATGGGAGTTATGGTTATGAGATAGTGGCTGGTGATCTGTAGAGTTGTATTGACTGCAGGAGTTGTACAGTGTGTGGATTCTCCATACTTGGTACAGTTTCATTCGAGAGCATTCACCATTGTTGCAGAGTTGGATTGTACATTCTGTATAGGCTAGTGGGATGCGTTGATGGTATTTACTATGTTGGTAGTTTGATTTGTCCACTTTACTTGGGTTTTGATGTTCTAAGAGTTTGTGTCTCGTTGGTTTCTGACTGTGGCAATGGTGATTTTGGAGTTTGTTTGAGCTATAATTGTCAGTTTGATTATGGATTCCTCTTGGTCATATTGCAGAGGATATTGTAGGAGCCTATGTTAATTGGCAGTAGTATAGTTCATGACTACATTTGGGATCCAGGTGGATTGATTGGTTTATTGTTCAGCCATTTCTTGAGGACAAGCAATATTTGGGAGGGGAGGACTTGTCATGTCCCCTTTTCAAATAATTAAAAATAATAATCTTTGCTAAGGCAGGCAGGCCCAAAAAGGTGAAGTTTTGAAAAAAGGGGATAATATTTGGAAGCTAATGGACTAATAAATAAAAAAATATTATTAAAATATGTTTTATTAACCCCTCTTGGATGTGAGTTAGGGTTATGCCCTCTTTTAAGGTGTTTGGAGGCATTTTGGGCTCATTCCAGAACTTGATTTTTGCTCATTTCTTTGTTATTCTTCAGAGGCTGCCAAACCTGTGGAGAAGGAGACCCAAGAATGGAGTTTGCAAGTTTCTAGGAAGGCTAAGGATGGGATTTTGAAGCCATTCCATGTGCATGCTCATGCAGAGTTTGCCTTTGTGCTGAACAATGCAGATTTGTGATTTTTCGGGTGTGTTTTTTGTAAGAGTTTGGTGTTTCCAATTGAGTATTTCATATCAGTTTGGGTTGCTTCTGTATTTCAGATTTTTAGATGTTAAATAGAGCTGAATATATGTATTTTTTCATGATTATACTTCTATGATAAATTATTAGTGTTTTTGTGGTGTTTCCGGGCTATTCTATGTTGTTTTCAGGAGCCCGATGAGCATTGTTTTTATCCTCCATTTGGGAGCTATTGTGTAAATGTTATATAGATCTAAAAATATCATTTTGTAGGCTGCTATCCTGCTGAAATTTATATAAAAATTTCCACTTTCAGATTTACTAATAATATGTGAAGCTGTGGAGTTTTTGGCACTATTTTCGGCATACCCGATTTGGGGTTTATTGAGAAATTGGTGGATCTTTGAAAGATTGGTTGTTTGATCTTAAAGATCTGATTAGAGGCTTGAAATATCATATAAAATCAGAAAAGGGACATTTCATTTCCTTTTTTTGGGTACCTGATTAGGCCTTGTTGTTAGGACCTATTTTTTCTTTCTTTCATAGCTTTGTTAGGTTAGCTTACCTCCTGAGCTTCGCTTAAGGCGGGGGGGGGGGGGGGGGGGGGGGGGGGGTGGTGGGGGGGGATTAGAGTAACTATTTATTTACACTTGTTAATTATATCATGTTAATTTAATTCATTAAGTCATGTATTACTCTAGTTTACTTAAGCTTACTCTTAGGTGCATATAATTAATATTTTATAAATATTATTATGCGCAAATCTAGTTTTCTTTCCCTTTAGGGTTTTTTTCACCTTTAAGGTTGAACTTTTGTACTTTTTGTTTTCATAACTTGGAATACAATTTCACTCTCACATTATTGAGATTTTTCAAGCTCTGCTTTTCCTTTTCTAGTTTCTCTTCAATATAGGTTATTTGCATGCGGGTGTTCTTAGTGATCTATGAATTTGGTTTTTGCAACTTCTACAGTGGGCACACCTATGGCTACAAGACATAAGCTATCTAAGAATGATTATTTAACTGATGGGAAACTACAATATGTTGTTCACAATAGACCTAATATTGTCGTAGTAGTTGGGATTGTTGCATCATTTCTATAAACACTAAGGAGAATCACATGATGGTAGTGAATAGGATACTGAAATATCTGAAAGGAACATAAAACTATGGCATATATTGCAAGAAGAATGACAAGTTTGAACTAAAACTATAAACTAATTCTAAATGGTCAGGCAATGCTGATGATAGAAAGAGTACAAGTGGTTGAGCTTTCTTTCTAGCAAAGTTACTAATCTCATGAAAAATCAAGAAACAAAATTGTATTTCACAATAAAATTTTGAATGTAAAAATGTGGCAGTAATAATAAATTGTTCAAATATTATATGGATCAAGCAATTATTGAAAGGTATGAAGGAAGAGATCAATTATCTAGTTGTTATCTATTGTGATAACACAAGTTTTATAAATATATCAAAGAACCCTATAATGCACACAAAGATCAAGCATATTGCTATCAATTATCATTACTTGAGAGAGCTAGTTCAATATAATACACACAAAGATCAAGCATATTGCTATCAAGTATCATTACTTGAGAAAGCTAGTTCAAGATAAAGAAGTGATATTGGAGAATGTAAATACTAAGGAGAAAATAGCTAATATTTTAACTAAGGCACTACCTAAGGATGCTCATGAATATCGAAGAGGTAAGTTAGGGGTGTTTTCTCTAGCTAAATCTCTAAAGATACTTAAGCTGAGATGGAACTATACGTCAAATGAGTTGATCATAATATCTTACAAGTTGATGCAGAAAGTCATAATTTAGGAACTTCCTAATGTTTTGAAGGAAGAAGAACATAATGTTGTATTAGTCATAGACCAGATAATAGATGGTGAATGAGATTTAGATGTATGAGACATATGAAGTGTCTTTGGCATTATTTTTAAAGAGGGAGATTATTATGAGGGAGAGTATATGCCAGTTACCAAGAAGTAATAAGAAAGAGGGAGAGTATATGCCAGTTACCAAGATTTGATACCAATTGTTAGAAAGAATAGGGTTTTTGTTGCACCAAAAGATCAACCTATTAATGCTTGATACAACCAATAGTCTTATAAAACCACAAGAGGTGGTTAAGCCATGTCATGAATCTTGCAAGGGACACTGGCCCACTACCAACATTGACATAGTGCTTTTACAATGTACCTGATGTACTGATTCATATGCGATGAGCTCTAACTTCTTTGCATCAATTTGATAGTTCTTCAATGAAGCTCAGTTGATGCATAGCTAATATGTACTCTAGTGAGAATCAAATCGGGGAATGACCCCTAGATTTCCTCTTAGATACAAAAATGCATCGTTAGGTAAAGTTTTGGTAAATATGTCACAAGCAATGTGATCCTTTGTTTTAGCATATTCCAATCTAACCTATTTATCTTGAACCAATTCTCTCAGAAAATGATACTTGATTGTAATGTATTTTTTCTTGGTGTGCATCACTAGATTTTTAGATATATTGTTTGCACTTGTGTTATCACAATAGATAACCATTGGATCCTTGATTTTTTCCTTCATTCCTGATAAAAGTTGCTTGAACCACATTATGTTGGAATAATTAACTATTGTTGCAATATATTCAGCCTCTGTTGTAGAATGAGAGATACAATTCTGCTTCTTACTTTTACAAGATACTAACCTCTTTCCGAGAAAGAATGATCCTCCATTTGTGCTCTTTCTATCATCAATGCTTCCAACCCAATCAACATCAATAAAGGATTTCAACTCAAAGTTCCCTCCTTTCTTGTACCATAGACTGTAGTCTTGAGTACCTTTTAGGTATCTTATGATTCTTTTGATTGACATCATATGATTTTCTTTGGGATTTGCATAGAACCTTGCAACTCTACCAACTATTAATGCAATATCAAGTCTTGTGTGAACAACATACTGAAGTTTTCCAATCATAGATCTATAGGTAGCATGAAATCCTCCTTTGAATCATCATCCTTGGATAACTTGTGTCTAGTAGACATAGGTGTTCCAAGTGGTTTGGAATCTTCCATTCAAAAGGTCTTCAATATCTCCTTAATATATTTTGATTGAGTAATATAAATACCATCTTTCATTTCATGAACTTTTAAACCAACAAAGAATTTATTTCTCTAAACATTAAAATTTTAAACTCTTTTCTCATTTCTTTATAGAATGACTTGCATAAGTCATAATGACCTTTAAATAGGATATCATCCACAAATTTTTTTGCTAGAAAAATTGTGTTATGTGTTATGTGTTATGTGGTCTCTCTTTAATATACATACTACTGTTATCATTGGTTCTTTTTGAAAACCAATTTTTATCAAATATCCATGAAGTCTCTCATACCATGCTCTAGGAGCTTGCTTCAGACCATATAAATCTTTGTATAGCTTACAGACCATGTCTCTTTTTTTGGATCAATGAAACCTTCACGCTGATCAATGTAGACATCTTCTAGAATTCCATTCAAGAAAGCTGATTTCACATCCATTTGATAGACTTTGAATCCTTTAAAAGTAGCATATGCAAGTAGTGTCCTTACACCTTCAACTCTAGTAATAGGAGAAAATGTTTCTCCATAGTCTATTCCTTCTTCTTAAGTGCATCCCTTGCACACTAGCCTTGCCTTATTCCTTGATACTTCTCCATTTTCCTTCAATTTATTTATGAATACCCACCTTCTACCAATTACATTTTTATCCTTGGGTCTAGGAAAAAGATTCCAAGTATTGTTTCTTTAAATTTTCTCAATGTCTTTATTCATTGCCTCTATCCAAATTTCATTTTTCAATGCATCATTAATAGTTCTAGGTTCAAATTTAGTTAGAAAACATGTACATTTTAGTTTGTTCCTTGTCATTTTGCCTTTTATCTAATCTCAAATTATTTTTTTAGGTGCATGATGCCTTCTGACATATTTCGCAAGTACATGTATATTACTTTTAGAATATGGAGTGGGTTCACTTGGTTCACCGTGCTCAAAGGTTCTATGAATTTCCAAATTTTGTTCTTCTATTTGAGACTTGGTTCCCACAAACTATGATTCAGGTTCCTTTGTTTGAGACTTGGTTTGAACTCTCTCCAACTCAGATTGCACTGGCTACAATTTGGTTGACACTAGATGCAACTCAATTGACACTCTAGACTTAAGTCACTCGGATGTGGTAATCTATTGAATGCTGGGTAATGTAATAGGTCCAAAGTAGACAAACTTTCTATAATCTTTAGGTTCTTTACTACTTTTTTCTTCAATCTTTTCTTCAAACTCATTAATTTTTACATATGCACTTTATATTACCTTGTGAGTTGCAAGATTCAAACATTTGTATGCTTTTCTCTTGTTGGAGTATCCTAGGAATATGCCTTCATCACTTTTCACATCAAACTTTCCTTTCCTTGAATCTTTCAAGATATAAAATTTTATTCCAAATACTTTAAAATAACAAACATTAGGTTTATAGCCATACAATAATTCATAAGGTGCTTGATTTTTACCTTTCTTCACTTGAGCTCGGTTCAAGGTATGACCTATGATGCTGGTTGCTTCCTTCTAGTATTTGGTTGCAACACTTTTCTCAATCATCTGTGTCCTTACATAATCCATGATGGATCTATTTCTTCTCTCTACTATTCCATTTTGTTGAGGTGTACTAGGTGCATATACCTATCTTTTGATTCCTCTTTCATTTCAAAATTTATTGAATTCATTAGAGATAAATTCTCCCCCTCCATCTAGTCTTAAGCATTTTAACTTCTTTCATGTTTCTTTCTCAATTTTAGGTAGATACCATTTGAATTTTTTTAAAGCTTTATATTTATCCTTTAAGTACATTACTGTCATCATCCTAGAGTAATCATCAACAGATCAAATGAAAAATTTATCTCTAGTGTAGCTCTCTATACCTATTGGTCCACAAAGATTTGTATAAACTAATTTCAAGACTTCTTCAGTATTGTACTTCTTACTTTTGAAGCTAGTTTTATCGATCTTTCTAATCTATCATTGTTTGCATATGATCATTTCAGGTTTCTTCAGATTTGGAAAACCTCTTACTCTTCTATTTTTGCTTATAGTAACCATATTATAAAAGTTTACATGACACATCCTTTTATGCCATAACAACTTTTCTCTACATGAGCCAAGAAGCATGAACTACCAACAAGATTAAGATATATGTGCACCAAGTTGGTGTACAAAAAAGTGGAACCACACCCCCCCCCTCCCCAAAAAAAAAACAAAAGAAAAAAAAAAATTTCAATAACCCAATCTGGCTATTTAAAAGTGAAATGCTGGCCACGATTGGTATCCAAGCCTAGCCATTGTACTTTTAAAAACCTAATTGGATATTGTAAAATATATGTTTTCTCTACTGTTTGCATTTGAGGGCATTTTTATACCCTCAATTGACAACAACAATGTGGAGTGCAAAGGAAAACATCAAAACTCAATCAGGTTTAGCATAAAAAATGACTTTTTGTTTCATTTCCATCTATGGTGCCCTGCAAACTAGGTAGGTCTTCATTCTTTTTTTTTATTATGTAATTTTTATCAAAATTTGTAATGTGGTTTTGTAATTTATAATTTTTATAATGGTTTTTAAATTTTTTTAATATAGATGCAACAAGGAATCCTAGAAAATGAGGGAGAGACAAAAGACCACCTCCTACACAATCAAACCCTCCACTCATTAGGACATAACCACAAAACACTCCACGTCTTGTAACAGAACCATAAAACCCTCCACCCATAGTGACATAACCACAAAACCCTCCACTTAATATTTTTGTTCAACAACCACTACCTCGTATCAACCCTCCACACATATAATTACATCATTTAACTAATACACAAGAGGACCTCATACACCACCTCTCACAAAATAGTGCTAACATTACCCAAATGATCAATAGGTTGTGGTCATCTACACTTTCTCACCACTCAAGCCTAGTGAATACACTTGAACAAATGACCCAAAATGCAAATGAGGTGTCTAGGGAGGTTAAAAAATGGGGTACATGGAGGGATAGGTGTCATGCATTTTATGCCGATGGGTTATCATATCAGCAAGTGAAAGATAAAGACATAAAGAAAGGTACTATATATTCTCTTTTCACCAATCATATATCTGGCAACTCCCTATTACACACAGCCAAAACTTTTCCTATTCATTGGTGCGCTTATACTAGGATGAGATCATGTTTTTTGGATAGGTGGTATATGGTATTTTACCCATGATCATGTAATAGTTATGAGGCACCTCTATATTTTTTGAGAAAGCTATATTGTGAGATCATCCTTGGTGAGAAGCCAAATTACTTTGACATTTGTTAGTTTCAAGGTAGAGGGAGAGGCTCTATGTAGGATAGACCTAGGGCTCATAGGGTGGTATTGAAACATGTGAGGAGACATGCAACATGAAAAACCATGCCTCATGTTGTGATCCCATCAATTATAAATAACTCTATTGATTTACAAACTCTTCATGTGACTGCATCATTAGCAAATCTTATCATTGAGCATGACTCACAGTTAGCTAGTTTTCCTTCACCTATGGCACCTCAACCATCATCAAATGCACCTTTAGGGTCATCACAACATGAAAAATGTCCATCATCATCACCTATGGCACCAAGGTCATCACAAGATGTGATCACTCCATCATCATCACCTATGACACCTTGGTCATCATAGCCTATGATAGCTCTATCAACATCACTTGAATCACTAGTGTCATCTCTTCTTGTGTCTCTTGCACCACCAGTGTCATCTCCCCTTGTGTCACCTGCACCACCAATGTCATCCTCACTTGTGCTACCTACATGGTCATCACATGCATCATTATAGTCTTTGAGGCCTAATCAGCATTTGTGTTTTAGTTGTTAGCACATGTGTGATGGGATAGATATGGAGGTGTTTGAGGATGGAGTGTGTACATTGTGTGCATACTTGTTATTCATATGAAGGTGAGGATTTCACACTCACAAATGATTTGATGACGATGGTCTTTAAGTGGACATGATACACATGTTTGTTTGTTTGAGTTTTGACATGATATTATTTAAGCACCTAAATATTGTAAAAGTAAAAGAAATTATTTTATAGATCACTCTAGATTGATATGTGAAAAATATGCAACGCAGGATGCAACAAGTAGTACATGAACACCACAAAGTACTCATTCTTCTAGAGGTGTGAGGCTAGGAGCAAGAGCACCTGAGATAAAGTATTTTAAATATTCTTAAAAGTACAATAATACATTGGCTTTGAAATATTTTTTCTTAATTAGTATGAAACTAACCCACTTATAGATCCTCTTCCGTCTGCTACCATCATTGAAACCCTCCCATTCATCAAATCCATCCAATTCCCATCCACATATCTTCCTCCTAGCATTACACAAACCCCATCTAAGGAACCTTATGAGTTTTGACATGATAT
Source organism: Cupressus sempervirens (assembly GCA_028749045.1). NCBI lineage: Eukaryota > Viridiplantae > Streptophyta > Pinopsida > Cupressales > Cupressaceae > Cupressus > Cupressus sempervirens. The sequence goes on along the minus strand of CM053788.1, from coordinate 581,419,057 downwards.
TATTTAATCACCCAAATATCATAAAATAAATAATTTTTTAATTTTATATCAAAATTTAGATTGATAGGTTCAAACAATATGCAATGTAGGGTGCAACAAGTGGTACAAGAACACCACATAATACTCGTTCTGCTAGAGGTGCGAGGCTAGGAGCAAGAGCACCCAAGGTAAAAAAAATTAAGTATTCTTAAAAGTAAAATAATACATTGGCTTTGAAATATTGTTTCTTAATTGGTATTCTTCAAAGTAAATAATACCTTTCCATCTCCTACCATCATTGAAACCCTCCTAAATTCATCAAATCCATCCAAATCCCATCTACATATCTTGCTCCTAGCATACCCAAACTCCATCTAATGAACCTCATGAGTTCATCCTCCATATACCCATCCACACAAAGAATCTCCATATCACATAGGATGTCTTGTAGGAGTGTGGAGATCATGAGTCTCCATTTTTATTTCTTTAGAAGGTGCCAAAAGTTCATTAGCATCTTTCTTTTCCTTCTGAATCTTTTTTTTTTTTTTTTTCCAATTTAGGCCTTGTAGTCTTTTTGAGCCCCATTTTTTCCTATCTTTCAACTATCCTTCCAATATCATCCTTCTTGTGTCTCCTTTCATTCCTATCATATTCTTGTTATTGTTATGCCTTCTTTCCATTTACAACATTATCTCATATTTATAACAATACTCTTTACTATTTTATGGGGCTTTTCGGGGGCTAAAATTTCTCAAATTGATGATGCCACACTTTTTGCCATTAACTTTGGCCTTGAGAGCTATGTAGTATCATAGCTTGCACACCTATCAAGTTTATGATTTAAATTGAACTCATGATGTGTCTTATTGATTCCTCTTATATTATATGTGTTTCTTCTTAAGGGTACTCCACATAGCTCAAGGTATTGATGAAAGAGAAGGAAATAAAAAATAACATCAAAATAGAAAAAGGTATTAAATACAAGTCAAGTTTATATTTTGAAATTTATTATGATGAATATATATACATGTACTCAATATTGATGAATACGTGTTGTCTTGTTTGTTGTATATATGTAGAAATAATTTAGTTTTGTAGAGTTGATGAATGCACTTGAGACTATTGATGTTGAGGCAATGGAAGAGGTAAAATTTCATATTTTCCTTCTCATAAATTTTAGGTTATAGTATGCATTTGTTCTATATACATATTAAATAGTTGATTTACAAATGAGTACATGTTTTTTTTGTGTCCAATTTTATAGTAATTATCAACAATTTGTCTTATTAACATGTTTTATTTATCTTTTACCTATTATATCACTCTTTGAGACTTCATGCAAATCCTTTCCCATTTCATTTTGTTAGGAGTCTCGAGTGTCAAAGATAGGATAAAAAACAATAAAGGCTAGAGGTATGTATGTAGAGCCTTAATTGAAGCCCTCTTGTGATCTCAATTTGGATTGCTTGTGTGTGGGATAGAAATCCCTAATGCCTACTCTAGAATTCTAACATTTTATCACTTATCATAAAGGCTATGCCTCGTACCAGCATTGATTCATCAATGGTTGTGCCTCCTACTAGCACAAGAGATCTAGCTCAGGTTACAGTATGTTTTTTTCTTTTTCATTCTATTTGTAATCCTTAATTCCACTCTATAATGATAACATTTTATCACTTACTATACATGTTGTGCCTCATACTAGCACTAATTCATTAGTGGTTGTACCTCCTGCTAGCATGGGAGATCTAGCTCAAGCTGTAGTACATTTTTTATTTTTTACTCTATTTGAAATCCCTAACACCTACTCTGCAATTCTAACATTTTATTGCTTACCATACAAGTTGTGCCTCATACCATTATTGATTCATTAGTGGTTGTACCTCCTGCTAGCATGGGAGATATAGTCAAGCTACAGTACAATATTTTTGTTTTTTTACCCTATTTGGAATCCCTAATTCCACTCTATAATGCTAACATTTTATTGCTTACCATACATGTTGTGTCTCATACTAGCACTGATTCATCAATGGTTGTACCTCATAAGAGAACAAGAGATCTAGCTCAAGTTGTAGTAATTTTTTTGTTTTTTTACTCTATTTGGAATCCCTAATGCCACTCTATAATGCTAACCTTTTATTTCTTACCATAAATGTTTTTTCTCATACCAGCACTGATTCATTAGTGGTTGTGCCTCTTGTGAGCATTGATTCATCGTTAGTTGTGTCTCCCATCATCACTCTACCTCATCATTTTGTTAGGAGTCCCACCCATCAACAAAGGAGCTCATTATCATTATCATTTAGTCCAACTATGGGACAAAGGGATGAGGTAATGAACAAATCAACTGTTTACAATTTAGAACCCAATTTCTAGTTATTTTCATATTACTTATAGATAAGATATTTGATAGTGTATTTTGATTTTTCTTCTATAGACATGTGGCAAGCTACAAACTACATCAAAGAGGCTCAATTTTGATGATCTTGCATAGTCATAGATATTGATAGTGATATACATATGTAGTTTTGGTCATCACATGACATTGACATATATTCAACTTTTGTATTGTATATATTCAAGATTTGTATTATGCACATTCAACATTTCTATTGTACACATTCAAGATTTGTTGAGTATTTGACTTTTGTATTGTATATATTCAAGATTTCTATTGTGCACATTCAACATTTCTATTGTACACATTCAAAATTTATCAAGTATTCAATTTTTGTATTGTATCAATGAGACATAACATCTTTTTGTAACTATGTGATTGATATGACATAATATATTGTTTATTTTGATATACATTAAACTTGGATTTCCATCCAAGTTGTTCAATGTGTGCATACAAACTTGTATTTAAGCTTACTTTCTTGTAATTAATCAAACACATGAATGTTGATCATTTTATACAAAAAATGTAACATTTTTATAAAATTCATTATAACATGTAATCATATGTCACTTATTTTGATGTACTAAGACATGAAAAGTAAAGATATGTCATGATTTTTGTATTTGCATCAAAGATTGCAATCTGATAGTGCTTAGTGACCCATAGGGACACTTCCATTCAGTGTGGTCAATACTGTTGAAGGGACATTTTGGCTGAAACAAGGTTGGCCCTAGGCTAAACTCGACCAACTAGAGCTAATAGAGTAGATGGTTTGATCCTAGGACCAAAGGTTTGAAATATAGACAACCTTGCTCATTTTAACTAAGAAACATTGCAACATTTGACAATAGGCAAGATATAGATGCCAAATCCAAACAAAGTAAAATCTCTAAAAATTGAGATAGGTTAATGTAGACCTAGATAAGGTGATCTTGTAGCACTTGAAAATTCATCAACACCTCACACGAGCTCAGAGAAATGCCTGATCAAAGACCACAGTCTGATGGTGCTTAGAGACCCTTAGGAACACTTCCGTTTAGTGTAGTCTATACCATTAGAGGGAAATTGTGGCTAAAATGAGGTTGGTCCTAGCCTAAACCCAACCAACCAAAGCTAATGAAGTAGATAATTTGATCCTAGGACCAAGGGTTTGAAATATACATAACCTTGCTCATTTTAACTAAGCAATATTTTAACTTTTGATAATAGGCGACATACAGATGCCAAATCCAAACAAAGTCAAATCTTTAAAAACTAAGATAGGTTTTTGTAGGCCTAGATAATATGATCTTGTAGCACTTGATAATTTTTCAATACCTTGCACAAGCTCAGAGAAATATCCGATCAAAGACATAGCCTAATTTTGCTTAGAGACCCTTAGAGACATTTCCATTCAATGTGGTTGATATCGTTGGAGGGATGTTGTGGCTGAAATGAGGTTGGTCCTAGCCTAAACCCAACCAACCCAAGCTAACAGAGCAGCCATGGATTGCTAGGAAAAGCCAAAATTGCTCATTAGGTCCTAAGTTGGTCAATAGGTTAAAAGTTCTTAGGGATGGACAACTAAGGTATTAGGTGCATGGGGCAAGGTTGAATGCATGGATATGGAGATGAGAGAGAGGATTGAGTTTTTGGAGTCTAGTTGGGGTATGAAGTGATAAAATTGACAACTGATAGGTCTATAGTGTGGATTGAGGGCCTAGAGTTTATTCTTTTGGAAGGAAGAGTAAGGTATTGTTACAAAACAAAATAAAACATTAGCATTCTCCTAAGAAGATTTTGAAAATCCTTCATTAACATCTAAATCATGATCTCCGACACATATACACTCCTCTAGGCCATTTGGTCATTTCCCAACCAAATTTTGCACTTGGTTGTGCATTCTTGACAACTTTTGCAAGAAATTGCAAAAATTACACTTTTGCAACATTTACACTTTGCAACTTTTTAACAACTTTTTGTACTACTATGCAAATTTTCTCTTATCATGATTTATATAGGGTTGTAAATCACCCTTTAGGACTCCTCTTCAATGCTTTGAAACTTTCTTGCCAAAACTTGCTCAAGAAACTTTTGAAAGTTGCAAAGTTGCACAATGCAACTTTTACATTTTTTAGCAACTTTTCGCCAATTTGGTCAAATGACCTTCCTATCATCTCAAACTTAACCACAAACCTTACCTATGGTAAAAATTTAACCCTAACTCTTTGTAGACCCTATTGACCTCATGATGATTTCATCATCATGCCTTGTGCCAATCAGAGGGCTATTTAAGCCTAAAAAGGGTTGACTTAGCGTGACAGCAAGGACATAGTCCAAAACAACCCTATCCAAGCTTTGAATATGTTGTAGATGAGCCAAATTAGTATCCAAATATATAATTTATTTTCTTGATGTTTTAGGAAATTTGGGAGAAAAATGCAAGAGGATAGCCACCTAAATCCATATAAGTTGAAGGTAATTGAATATTTTTTTAAGGATATCATCAAACCTATAAAAAAAAGTTCAAGAGACAAATTTATAAAAAAATTATAACAATAATGCACAATATTTACAAATCTTATTATTTTTATATACAAAATATGGCATCTAAATATGCACATGCTACATGTCTTCTCTTTTATATATACAAAATTTGGCATCTAAATATGTACATGTGACATCTCTTATCAAATTTTTATAGAAAATATGGCATATAAATATGCACATGTTACATGTCTTATCAAATTTATATACAAAATTTGGCATCTAACTATGCACATGTGACATCTCTTATCAAATTTATATACAATATTTGGCATCTACATATGCACATCACTACAAAGTTGCAACATTTTGCATTACATACATACATACATACATACATACATACATACATATATATAGATATATATATAATTTTTAAAATTATATTATCATATGTAGAATGTGTAGTGCCTCTTGTTTTTGCAGTCTGTACCTTATCTATTTTGAGTCAAGAGATACTTGATACTCTTATTGTTATTTGTAGTTTGAGATGACCTGAGGGTCAAATGATATACTTTGATTTAGTACCATAGATGCTTTACTACTATGCTATTTAGTTTATCATATTTGCATGTAGATGCCATTTTGAGATGATATTTGGTTATATGGTTTATTGGAAATATTTGTTGATTATGCTATGAGTTGGATTTTATACTATGGTTATTTAATTCATTCTTATTCTTTGTGATTTATAAAAATGTGAGTGATGTAAATGGATTAATTAGTTATTTAATGCATTTTGCTTCGACTATGATATTATTATGCAATTGCACTTGATCATGTGTTTCAGTGTACAGGAATTATATCCCTGGCAGTGTGTAATGCCCCAATTGGACATCCTTGGAACAAGGATTCAATACAAGCCAAGATATTTTTTTTACAAGTATGAATGTACATGAAAACATCATACAGGGATCACAAAGATTGCAACAGAAGACTTCACCACAATCCTAGCAACCAACGAATCTTCGAACACCACTACCAAGCAGACACACACAAAGAGAGGCCAACAACAACCATGCACATGATGAGGAATCAAAGAAATGACCACTCATCAACAAAAAAATATGCTAGGGTAAAGTGAAAAATCTTAAAATTTGGCTAAGTCTAAAATCCTAAAGCCCTAAAATTTGGCTAATTCTAAATTTTTGAAGCCTTGAAATTTTCTAGAATCTTTATCTTATCTCGGAGAGGTCTGAAACCTATCTCAAAAGACTCATCACATTTATTACAATATATCTTAAGCATAAGGAATTAAATATACATCAACTTAAATGATATATTTTAAAACCCTAAAAAAGACTATTTTGAATTGGAACGATGTGAAATCCAATAAGGTGTCCAAAACCAACTTTCAAAATTTCCTCAACCAAGCCTAACTACTCCCTATTTCACACGCAAGAAAGTGCACCAGTCTTGAGTTTTGAGCTAGACTTTGCATCACTACATGTGAGAAAGTGTATTTCTCTGCATAAGGATATGCATCACTTCGCACAAGAATTTGCAACAACCCACAGAAGGATTCACAATAGAATGCACAAATTTCTACTTTCGCTATACAAGGAAGTACATTCTCATGTGAGGAATTGCCTTTCCATGCAAGAAAACACATCAGTACGACAACAGAGCAAGAATAAAAAGCATAAAAATATGAAAACCTTCACATTGATGAGTACTAGGTCCATGTAAATCAAGGAATAAACACTCGAGTACATAAACAACAAGGAAGAGGAATAGATATCCATCTAAACCATAGCAATAAAGAACATACTAAAAGTAACGTCACAATGAACATAAGCAACATTGCAATATATAGAAATAACATCGCAATGAACAAAACAACTAAGTACATAGTTCCTTCCAACCATCAATAGGATCATAAGACCGTCATGGATCCTAGTCATCCCCCATGTTTAACATCCCAATCCATTGATCAGATCATCAATACTATCATAATAGGGATGCCACTACTAAAACATGCTACAATAAAAGCATAAGGAATTCTAACATGTAGTGGTAAAGCATAAGATAGTCCTACAAGTCGATAAAATCACCTATCACATGCCAATCATCATAATAATGGAATGTGTCAAATAAACTAACATCATCTAAACATGATATACAAGAATTCCAATGAAAGCATAAATCACAAGTAAGCATACTATGGAACTTGAAGCATCAAGTGAAAACATTTAGCAACGGTCACAATAGGAAAAAAGATCATCTTTGTACACTTGTCCCTAGTAGTTCTATAGGTAGCTATGCCTCCCAACCACATGGCACTCATAGGTCCATGCCCACCATGCTAATGGAGAAAATGATCCAACCAAAAACACTCAAAGAAAACATCTAAGGCTAACACTCACGCCAGATAGTATGATGGTTGTAACCAAGAACCTAAGACAATGCAAGTAGCATAGGTTTTGGTTAGACATGAAAAAGGCTACTAAGTAAGGGTTGACATCATGGAGAGTCACTTGGCATTGACAAGCCCAAGGTCAAATCGTGCAGATATAAAATCCCTCAATGGAAAGGCTCTCACACACACATTTTATTATCTTAAGTTTTATTACCACTCACACATTTTATCTAGTTATCACTTATTTAAAACTCCCTCTACCATACCTATGGCATCATGATCACCAAGCTATGAGATAGGAGCCCCTCCATATGCTACCCTACCCTACCCATGCTCATCCTACAACAAGTGCCCGTGGGCATGCATACTCCCATCCCAACCCCAATGATCATAACTTAAGGAAGTACCACAGAAGATCAAGCCTTGCAAGTCACTTGAAAAATATATGCACACATACTCATGTGTGGTGCACCACCATCATGAAGATCATAACACAAGGACTAGATGAGAACACAATGCAAAATATCACTCACCAAAAACAACTTGGGAGAATGGATTCTACATGAAACCCAAAGCCAATAAAACCATACATCATGAAATCACTCAACCGGCCTCAATTTGGGAGTATGGATTCTACATGAATCTCAATGATGCAACAAGATGAAACATCATGAACTCACTCAACTGGCCTCAATCTAGGAGCATGGATTCTACACAAATCCTAGTGTCCATGAAATAAAAGCAAAGGTCCAAAAGAAACCATAACACCTGGTACAAAATCACTTAACTAAACACAAAGTCAAAAGTATGGATGAAACACACATCTCAATGCAAAAAAAAAAAAATGCAACAAAAGTCTAACTAATATCTAAATAGATAATCTAGATCCATGACCCAACTCGTGCCAAGAAAACCTGAGAAAACAGGGCGGCACATAAAACAGGATAAAACTCTCAAGTTTTGGAAAATTTCAAAATTAAAACCCATTTGGCCTTTGGGTACAAAAACCCCAAAAATAAAAAAATAAATGAGTTCAAACACTATATGCAAAAATGACAAGCATAACAGTGCAAAATCCCAACCCTCATCCTGAAAAATTGTGAAATGCTCATACTTGACCAACTAGGTAGAACCAACATATAGAAATGGAGGGGAACACTAGTTCTCAGCCTCCTAAAAACTGACTACCAAAAATAGAAGTAGAAATGGAGTAGAAACAATAAAATGGGAGAGCCCTACCTCATAGCCAAAAGGGAAAAATGAGAATCTGAACTAGAAAATAAAAAGCCTGCAGAAGTGGCCAAAAATCATGGCAATCCAAGGTCTCCCCAAGCTGGATCCAACAAGCCCAACCTCATGACGATCCCACACCCATAGCTCCCACAAAAAAAAAACAATAAATCCTCATGAAGAGGATTTTGGGTTTTACTCTCCAACTTTCTTATTCAAAAGTGAGAAGTGAGGAATTAATTTTCTTTTTAGATACTTATTCACTTTTTGAGCAAATAATTGATTAGGGTGAATAACTAGCCAACCTAGTTAAACCCTGAATCGACCCAAAAAAGAGAGAGGATATTCTTATAAATAGAAATTCATCTATGAAAAAGCTGCCAAAAATTAAAATAAATCAATTAAGAGCCTGAAAACCAAAAAACACAAAAATTTCTTTAATAACTTTTGTGACAATGCAAAACTCTAAATGTATAGACATTCTCACTGGTCTAATCACATATTGCAAATGAGTTTGGATTTAATAATCACCAAAAGGTTTAATTAAATAATTAAAATAACGATACTTAAACCATATAGGGACAACATTGGTAAAATATGAATAGCTGAATCATTAACTCCATGTGCCACTGCTAGGGATATAAATCCTGCACACTAAACAACATGATCAAGTGCAATTGCACATAATAACATAAATGGAGAAATAAATGCATTAAATAACCTAATTTAACCATTTATTTAATTATATCAAAATAATCTATTCACATCACTCATATTCACATAAAGCATAACAACACATGAATAAAGTAAATAACCATAGCATTAAATCCATCACATAACATAATTAGAGATATGTCCAAATATCGAATAACCAAATATCATCATAAAACACACTATCATCTCGAAATGGCATCATCATGCAATATGATCAACCAAGTAGCATAGTAGTCTAACATCTATGATACTTAAGTCAAGGTAAAACATCTGACCCTTAGGTCATCTCAAATGAAGAAAACATAACATGAGTAACGCGTATCTCTCAGATCAAAATATAACAAGGTGAATATCTACAATTCATAACCAATGAATCCAACATGGACAATCCATTTCTAATTATTTAAGTATTTAATAATGGTAGATTAAACAACATAAAAAGGCACTAAAAGATAAAGGTGAACATAGTCATAAACATGACTAACCACTACTACATGAGCCTAGTCCAGTGTAGCATGGTAATAGTACATAGTGCAATCTCTGCACACCTCTTAGGGAAATTATGGAATAACATCATGATACCACAACAATATTGATAACCATTGGCACAAAACTCAGTGAACCATAAATCACATCATAATCTCATAAATCAGTCGACAAAGCATAATCAAAGCAATTGATATAGAACATAAATCCAATCACCTCAACAGTGTAGACCACTCATGGTCACAATCATGATCCCATCTCAATGAAAGATCAACAAGGTTGCATCCATTAGGATGACTTACAGAAGTCAAATGGGAGAGGCACTGCATCATCCATTTTAAAGACTAGGCTTACTCCTGGAAGCCTAAAATCCTAGAATAGAAACCAAAACACAACAAGAACCAAATATCAAAATTGAGCAATAGGAATGAATCAAAAACTCTCCACAAGTCAAACCAGATCACTCCAACATTCTCAAACCATCACATCAACCCCAAAATAGGTCAACCATAAGAAAAAGGTTTCACACTAACACAAGGTCCTCCAACAAGGAACCTTGTAGGTGCTAGGAAAAACCCATCTAGCCAATAAGTCAACAATACAAGGTAAGGAAAAAGCCACTCTACCTTGCCAATAGGTGACCAACTAAACATGCAACTACCACGTGACCACAAAATCTGGTCAAAACACTACACACTTCCAACAAGAGATGGAATCATAGGGAATACCATCCTAAAATTCCCAAGAATACTATCATGTCACACATGAGCATCCTTGAATCCACTTAAACTCACCCTTAGAACAAAGTGGATGATAGTTTACCAACAAAATTACACACTCTAAAATGACTACTCACCACCAAGCATAGGAGCACAATGCTTCTCCAAGGTACAAAAGTTCAACTACCACTAGGAACTAGGGTTACACAAACCAACCAGACAAGATATCACCTTCCACAAGGTTGCAAAGACTTTCTTCAATGGACACAATCATGAGATGCTAACATATGTCCATTGATACAATGTCCCTCTAGCAACATGCTAGGAATACCACACCCAACCTACCACTAAAATCAATCTCCAGCCTTAAGTCAATGATCAATGAGAAAATTTGACTAAGACAATCCTCTTGAAGAAACAAGCTTAGGGAGAAACAAACTATAGAGTACTAGGACTGAGAGGGAGTCTCTCTCAACCTCTACACTAAATCATCCCAAGACATGTTAGGGAACTCACAATTCCACCAACCATCAACATACTCATCTGAAAACACTAACTAAGCTAGTGGCATAACCACACTACCCTAGTCTCTCAAGAGAGAAAAGGATACAAATTTCCACGAAAGTCAACATCCAAAAAGGAGAATCTAGACTCATCAAAGAACTGAGTCACTCCCAAATGACAAGGCAACATCAACCTCAAACAAGGAACACTCATAAATGACACTTCACCTCACAAGGGTGTGTCGGTGCAATAGGAAACACACAAACCCAAGCAAAAACCCCAAAAGGTACCTAATAGATTATGAAGACTAGAAAACTCTTCCATTAAAAATAACATGAAGAGTTAAACTTCTCCAATAGCCATAAGTATGATATGTCATGACTGAATTGGCCTCTACTCGATAAAGAGTACTTGAAACATCAATCAACAACTCCAAAAGTGCAAACAAGATGCTCATTGTTCCCTAGGAAAAATCTTGCATTAGCACCACCTTGTGTAAAGTTTCTCAACAAACTAGGTGAGAAAATGCAATGAACCAGGTGAGAAAGTGCATGATCACTAGTTTCTCGCATGAAATTTCAAATCAGCAAAAAAATTGCCTTCACTCTAGTGGCCATAACTTTCATGTCCAGACTCAGATTAACTCCATTCAAAAAGCAACAAAAAGATATCAATAAGTCCTACAACAAGATGGAGCTAAGAGAGTCCTAAGACCTAAGAGATTGAGTAACCACTCAAGACAGAAGAACAAAAGTAAAAATAATAGTCTCAGTAACCAAGAAAAGCAATGGACAAAATGTATAAAACCACTCAAAAACACACATGCACAAAACAACATAAGACATGGACTGAAAGGTAATTCACACACTAAAACCATCATTACTTCTCTTTCATAATTCAATTAGTTAAACATAGCATAAGAACTAATGTACAATGAAACTGAAAGGTTTTCAAAGAAAGGATTCAATAGTCACCATAAAACAAGTACATATCTTTCAATTTATTTCAAGAATAACATTACGTTTACTCATCTTTTAAACCATCAAATTAAATTAAAAACTTTAAATATATCAAAGACATACTAGCATGTTCTCCATGATATTATCCCTTATATGTACTACCAAAGGTTTGAGATGAACATGGTAGAATCACAACACACAACTAGGTAGCTATTAAAACACATTCATAATAGTCATCAAGAACCACAAAAAAACCCAAATGGGGAATTGTCAATTCCAACAGTAATATCAAAAAGTGAACATTTCAACAATAAGTCAAATATGAAAATTGTCACAAAGAGAGATGGATAAAATTTGATGACTATTCCAAGAAAGGAAAATACTAAAAACCAATGCTAGACCAACAACATGAGGAAAGTACCTCCAGTCAAATAAAATAAGGCATCAATCAAATCACATTACATGTGATGACTGAGGATAGTCACACGAGAGGGATAAATCACCACACATTGCTAAGGAATGCATCATCCTAGCAATGTTAGAGAGCACATTCACACACATCAAACAATATACCATCAGTAATCTCATGCATACATAGAAAACAATAATTTTCTAATTTATTTTTCCATGCAATGCAATATTTAAATATTCATCAATTTAATGCAAATTTCCATAAGCTTATGAAGCAATCAGATTGGGGACTTAAGTGATTAACCCAAAAGATCTAATGCAAGACCTACTCCTTTGCAATGATTCACAATAAACACTTATTTCTCAATGAAAAGAACCATTTCATTACTATAATGAAAAAACATAGAATCAAAAATAAGATTCATTTATTCACTTACAAATAGGAGAAGATGAGGAAACAATGCACCTTACTCCACAAGGAGAACAAAAGAGGCACTCAAAGCCAACACATGGATGCCAATCAGTGGTTCCATCCAAAAAGGTCACACACACAACCAACTAAAAAAAGGCACATCAATTCCATCAACAAAAATAGGAAGACTCACTTCTGTCTCCTCACACAAATCTAGTCACATCTACTAGATAGGCAAGTCCATCACAAGTAGATACCAAAGCAACAAAGATCATAAGTTCTCACTAAGACACTCACACTCACACTTGAAGCACCAACCACAAGGGCAACATAAACATAGAGATCCCAATATTTAAACATGGGCTCTGATATCAAATGTAATGCCCCACCTAGAGATCCTTGGAACAAGGATTCAATACAAGCCAAGATATTTTTTTTTAATACAAGAATGAATGCACATGACAACATCATACAGGGATCACAAAGATTGCAATAGAAGATGTCACCACAATCCTAGCAACCAACAAATCTCTAAAATCCACTACCAAATAGACACATGCAAACAGAGGCCAACAATGACCACACACATGATGAGGGCTCAAAGAAATGACCACTCATCAAAAAAACAACATGCTGGAATAATATGTAGAATCCTAAAATTTAGCTAAGTCTGAAATCTTGAAGCCCTAAAATTTTGAAAGTTTGAATTTTTGAAGCTCTAAAATCTTGTGTGTAACATCCTAAGCCACTAATCAGATCGTTGGTACTATCACAATATGGACATCACTATTAAAACATGCTACAATAAAAGCATAAGAGAATCTAACATGCTAGTAGTAAAGCATAAGATAATCCTACAAGTAGATAACATCACCTATCACATGCTAATCAACATAATGCATCAAATAAACTAACATCATCTAAACATGATATACAAGCATTCTAATAAAAGCATAAATCACAAGTAAGCATACTCTAGAACCTGAAGCATCAAGTGAAAACATCCAACAACGGTCACATTAGGAAAAAAGACCATCTCTGTACACTAGTCCCTAGTAATGGTATAGGTAGCTACACCTCCCAAACATGTGACACCGATAGGTCCACACCTACCATGCTAATGGAGAAAATGATCCAACCACAAATACTCAAAGAAAACATCCAAGACTAACACTCATGCTAGAAAATATCATGGCTGTAACCAAGAACCTAAGATAATGCAAGTACTACAGGTCCTAGTCAAATACTCAAAAGTCTACTAATTAAGGGCTGACATCATGGAGAGTCACTTGGCATTTGCAAGCCTAAGCTTGATCATGCGAATACAACATTCCTCAACAGAAAGGCTCTCACACATATATTTTATTATCTTAAGTTTTATTACCATTCATACATTTTATTTAGTTATCACTTATTTAAAACTCCCTCTTCCATACCTATGGCATCATGATCAACAAGTTGTGAGATAGGACCCCCCTCCATATAGTACCCTACCCTACCCATTTTTATCCTGTGACAAGTGCCCATGGGCATGCATACTCCCATCCCAAACCCAATGATCATTAATTTTGGAAGTACCACAGAAGATCGAGCCTCACACATCACCTGAAAAATGTATGCACATGTAATCGTGTGTGGTGCACCACCATCACAAAGATCATAACACAAGGACTAGATGAGAACATAATGCAAGATACCACTCAACCAAAAATAAATTGAAATAAAAGATTCTACACAAATCCTAAAGCCAATAAAATCATACATCATGAAATCACTCAATTGGTCTCAATCTGGAAGTATGGATTCTACACAAATTCTAATGATGAAACAAGACCAAACATCATGAACTCACTCAACTAGCCTCAATCTGAAAGCATGGATTCTACACAAAGCTTAGTGTCCATGAAAGAAAAGCAAAGGTCCAAAAAAAACCATAACACCTAGTAAAAAATTAGTTAACTAAACACAAATTTAGAAGTATGAATGTGACACACATCCCAATGCAAACATAAAAGTGCAACAAATGTCTGACTGATATCCAAATAGATAATCTAGGTCCACGACCCAAATCATGCTAAGAAGACCTAAGAAAATAGGGTGGCACATAAAATGAGGTAAAAACTCCAAATTTTGGAAAACTTCAAAATTAAAACCCATTTGGCCTTTGGGTACAAAAAACTCAAAAATCCAAAAATAAATGAGTTCAAACACCATATGTGAAAATGAACAGCATAACAGTGCAAAACCCCAACCCTCATCCTAAAAAAAAGGGAAATGCTCATACTTGACCAATCCGACAGAACTAGAAAACAAAAATAGAGGGGAACACTAGTTCTCAACCTCTTAACAAACAGCTACTAAAAATAGAAGTAGAAATAGATCAGAAACAAAAAATTGGGAGAGCCCTACCTCATAGCCAAAAGGGAAAAATGAGAATCTAAACTAGAAAATAAAAAGCCTATAGAACTAGCTAAAAATTGTGACAATCCAAGGTCTCCCCGAGCTGGATCCAATGAGCCCAACCTCAAGATGATCCCACACCCCTAGCTCCCATAACAAACAAAATAATAAATTCTCATGAAGAGGATTTTGGGTTTTACTCTCCAACTTTCTAATTCAAAAGTGAAATGTGAGGAATTAATTTCCTTTTTGAATACTTATTCACTTTTTGAGGGAATAATCAATTAGGGAAAATAACCAGCCAACCTAATTAAACCCTAAATCAACCCAAATGAAAATAGTCTATTCCTATAAATAGGAATTCATCTATGAAAAAGCTGCCAAAAATTAAAATAAATCAATTAAAAGCCTAAAAACTCAAAAACACAAAAAAATCTTTAACAACTTTTGCAATAATGCAAAACTCTAAATGCATAGACATACTTACTGGTCTAATCACATAATGCAAATGAGTTTGGATTTAATAATCACTAAAAGGTTTAATTAAAAAATTAAAATAAGGATACATCAACCATACATGGATGACATTGGTAGAATATGAATAGTTGAATCATTAACTCCATGTGCCACTACCAAGGATATAAATCCTGCACACTAAACAACATGATCACGTGCAATAACATATAATAATATAGCTAAAAAAATAAATGCTTTAAATCACCTAATTTAACCATTTATTTAATTATATCAAAATAATCTATTTACATCACTCACATTCACATAAAGCATAACAATGTAGGAATGAAGTAAATAACCATAGCATTAAATCCATCACATAATATAATTAGAGATATCTCCAAATACTAGATAACTAGATATCATCATAAAAAACACTATCATCTCAAAATGGCATCATCATGCAATATGATCAACTAAGCAACATAGTAGTCTAACATCTATGATACTTAAATCAAGGTAAAACATCTGACACTTAGGTCATCTAAAATGAAAAAAACATAACATGAGTAACAAGTATCTCTCAGATCAAAATATAACAAGGTAAATATCTATAGCTCATAACCAATGAATCCAACATGCACAATCCATTTCTAATTATTTAAGCATTTAATAATGGGAGATTAAACAACATAAAAAGGCACTAAAAGATAAAGGTAAAAATAGTCATAAACATGACTAACCATTGGTACAAGAGCCTAGTCTAGTGTAGCATGGTAATAGTACATAGTGCAATCCTTGCACACATCTCAAGGTAATCATAGAACAACATCATGATACTACATCAATTCTGGTAACCACTAGCACAAACCTCAGTGAACCTTCAATCACATCATAATCTCATAAATCAGTCAAAGCATAATCAAAGCAACTGATACAAAACATAAATGCAATCACCTCAATGTTGTAGACCACTCATTGTCATAATCATGATCCCATCTCAATTAAAGATCAACAAAGTTGCATCCATCAAGATGACTTATAGAAGTCAAATGGGAGAGGCACTACACAGTGGCACATGGAGTTAGTGATTCAATTGTTTATATTTTACTAATTTTATCCCTATATAGTCAACATATCCTTATTTTAATTGTTTAAATTTAAAACCTTTTAGTGATTAGTAAATTTGAACTCATCTACATTATGTGGTTAGACAAGTGAGCATGTTTGTGCATATAGAGGTTCACATTTTCACATAGGTTTTAAGTGATTCTCTATTATTTTGAGTTTTTGGGCTTTAAATCTTTTTGGGTTTAATTTCTAGCAACTTTTCCTTAGGTGAATTCTTGTTATGAGCAATAACCTATTTTTGTTTCGGTCAATTTGGAGCATAGCTAGTCTAACTAGCAATTATCCCTAATCAACTATTCACTCAAAAAGTGAATAAGTATTGAAAAGGTGATTTTATTATTCACTTCTCAGTTTTTGAAATACAAAATTTGAGGGCTTTTTGAGAATCTTCTTCTGAAGGATTCAAATTCTGTTTGTTCTAGGAGCTATGAGCATGGGTTTTTCGTGAGGTTAGTCTCGTTGGATCCAGCTTGGGGTGTTCTTTCTTTGCCATCACTTTCAACAGTTTCAGTAGATTATTTATTTTATTCTATGGGTTTTAGTTTTTGCCCCTTTTATTGTCAGGTAGGGCCTTCCTATTTTGTCATTTTTGCTCCGTTTCAGCTTTTGTTTCTTGTAGTAGTGTGCTAAGAGGCTAAGAACTAGTGTTCCCCTCCATTTCTGTTTGCTAGTTTTGCCCAGTTGGTCAGGTACAAATGTTTTCCTATTTTCGAGATGGGGGTTTGGTTTTTTGAGCCATTATACTGGCCATTTTTGCATACAGTGTCTAAGTTCATTTATTATTGAATTTTTGAGGGTTTTGTACCCAAAGGCCAAATATATTTTAATTTTAAAATTTTCCAAATTTTGGGGTTTTTATCTCATTTTAAGTGTTACCCTATTTTCCTAGGTTTTCTTGGCACAATGTGGGTCATGGACTTGGACGATCCATTTGGATATCAGTCATACCACTATTGTACTTTTTATGTTGCATCTGTCCTCCCAAGTTTTTTTTGGTTGAATGACTTTCTATTTTTGTTCTCATCCAGTCCTTGCATTATGATCTTTGTGATGGTGGTGCACCACACACGAGTACGTGCACATACACTTGTCAGGTGACTTGTGAGTCCCAATCTTCTGTGGTACTTCCACAAGTTATGATCATTGGGGTTAGGTTGGGAATTTACATGCCTATAAGCACTCATCATTGGATGAGCATGGGTAGGGTAGGGTAGCATATGGAGGGGGCCTCTATCTCACAGTCTAGTGTCATGATGCCATAGGGTTGGCAGAGGAAGTTTTAACTAAGTGATAACTAAATCAATAATGGTTGGTAATAAAACTTAAGACAATAAAATAATGCTTCAGTGTGAGAGCCTTCCATTGGGAAGTTGAGTCTACACAGATTCAAGCTTGGGCTTGTCAATGCCAATCATCTTTAGGAAATTTCAGGCCTTCAGAAATTTAGACTTAGCCAAATTTTAGGGCTTCAAAAATTTAGACTTAACCAAATTTTAGGTTTTGGACACCCTTTTAGAGGCTAATGAAGGATTTTCAAAGTTTAAAAGTTGGCTTTGGATACCCTTTTAGGTTTTACACCTTCCTAGAAGGTTCTAGAAAACACGTCAGAAGTCAGTATAAAATTAGAAGAATCCATAAATTGTAGTCCAATTACTGGGAGGCATAACTTTTGATCCAAGACTCCGATTGACACACCATTTATATTTCTGGCAAGCTCTCCAAGTTCTCTATATCCCTATGGATGAGCTTGGCTTGTCCCCACTTTTTTGGGCCCTTACGAGGCTATTTAGTGCCTTAAATCTAACTTTGAATTGCTTGTAGGGTGTCTTTAGGCAACTTAAAACTATAATAACTTTCAAACCGCAAAGCCCTTTGACTTGATTCTTTTTCTAGAGTGCTTTAAATTACAAGTATAATTATTCCTCCAACTTAAAGCCTCTAACTCACCATAATTATGGCTCAATTATAAAATAACCTATTTTTTGCATTGATACGTATCCTAAGGTGCTAAAAAACTCTAAACCAAAAAACTAATAGTGGAGCTATGAGAGTTGGAATCTCTATTTGACTCAAATGGGTATCCAGAAATGAAAACACATTAAATAGAAACTAACACTAAGCATATTTTTGGATGATACAACATTTCCCTTACACCATTGGATGCTCCTACATCAGACACCTAGGCTAGATTGAAAGGTGACCCTATCACTTTATAGATGGTAGAGGAAAACACAAATGGGCAACCTCTACTATGGATATCCAAGTTGAATCTTCTACTAGTCATCCTTTCCACTTCACTAGGTATTCTTCATATTGCCTATTTTTGGTACTTTGACTCACATGACTATACAAAATTTCTTCAACCTCTTCCTTCTTAGAAGTAGGAATTGGACATGGCTCTAGCATTAACACCTCATTTGCACCATCATCATGATATTCTGTTAGGTATAAAATATTAAAAATAGGAGAAATGTGAATCCCATTTGGCAACTCCCCCTCATATGCATTTCCTAAGTCATGTTTCTTCAAAATTTTGTCGGGGCCAAATTTACTCATCTTCAGCTTGTTATAGGTACCCACTAGAAAGCATTCTTTCCTCAAGTATACCATAACCAAATCCCCAACTTGGAACTCCTTATGTCTCCTCTTTTGATGTACCCTAGCCTTATACTGTAGGTTCATCTTGGTAATATGTACATGTGCCTCCACATGTAGGTTCTTAACATGTTCAGCAAAGACATTTGCCTCAGCACTTGTCCCCTACCCTTGCTCCATCTTCCTCAGTTCTGGTGCAGTTCTTCAACTACTCCCATACACAATTTGGAATGGTGATCTACCAATACTCCTATTTATAGAATTATTGTAAGACAATTCTACTTATGGTAGAATAAAATCCCATCCCTTGGGCTTATCTCTTGGGTCAAAGCACAAACCTGTGTCACCCTTTTGTGAAGGAAAAGGCTAATTGAAGTACAACTATTCACCTTCAACAATTTAAACCTAGTATTATTATTTAGAATTTGAAAATGAAGTAAACTAATGAAATGTGTAGAAATTGATCAAGTTTAGGATTATTATTTTTAACAATTATTTGGATGAAAAATTTGATATGTTTTCATAATTTTTATAGATGATTTTTTAGTTATTGAAAATTAGGGGTCTAGTTCCCACCACAAAAATATATAGAAATAAACTTATTTCCCTTTGATCTCAAACTATGTTATAGATAGCATAATATCTAGAACAGTCAAAAATAAAAAAATTGCCTTTAGACTTATATTTTCACTTTTATAATTATTCAAAGTTCAACTCACCTGAAATTGATAGTTTTTATCTCCCACCACATTTTTAAAAACAAATCTATTCTAACCAGAATAAAAATTATACATTCTAGAAGATGACTCTCTCCTCTAGAATGTCATATAAGTTTTAAATTTTTTATGATATGATTTACAATTTTTTCCTTTCTCAAAATTGATATCTTTTCAAGTGTTAAAACATGTGCTTCTAGAATTTTTTAATTATGATATACTATATCTAATTAAAACACTATAAAATCTATATGAGAATATTCTTGACTTTAGGCTCTATAAAATCATGGTTATAATTTATTAAAAATATATCATAAAAAATTGTAAGAGTTATTGAAACGTCAATTATTTGAAATAATTGTATTTCTTTAGCAATTGGATACGAACTAGTATAAAATTGTAATTTAATAGATATTTCCAATTGGAAAAGTGTGATACCATATATAACTTAGCTAGAATGAATTTATCTAGATCATATCTTTAAAAAAAATTGATTTTTAGATAGAAATACTCAAATTCAGTCATTCTGATTAGTTAGATTGAACGGTGACACGACTTTGTGCTTTTATCCTCCTACTAAACACCTTAGCAAATTTCTTAGACTTCTATTTACTACTTTTGTTTGTCCATTAGTCTGCAGATGATGTGTAAAACTAAACTTCAATTCTGTCTTCAACATATTCCACAAAGTCCTCCAGAAATACCCAAAAAATTTAGTATCTCTATAAAAAACAATACTTTTTGGGAGATCATGTAGCCTCACCACCTCTCTGAAAAACAAATCTACAATTTGCACAACATCATGAGTCTTGTGGTATGGAATGAGATGTGTCATCTTAGAGAACCTATCAACCATGACAAATATTGAGTTATTACCCCTTTCTGTCCTTGGAAATCCAAGAACAAAATCCATACTTATGTCCTCTTAAGGCTTTGATGGAATAGGCAATGAATGATAGAATATAGTATTGTGACTAAATCCTTTTGCTGTTTGACATACTCTACAACTTTGCACAAACTTCTTCACATCTTGTGACAATTGAGACCAAAAATAATATTCTCTAATAATGAAAATGGTCTTATCTTGACCAAAGTGTCCTACCATCCCTCCATTGTGCTTCTCCTCAATCAAGTTCTCTCTTACGGAACTCCTTGGAATACACAATTGACTTCTCTTGAACAACATACCATCTTGAATCATGTAATCTAGCTACTTGGTCCTGTTCAGAGTTACAAGCCTTCCAAGCTTCTGCAAAGTCAAGATCCTTAGGGTACAAAATCTTGAGTTCATCAAACCCAACCACTTCAACTTGCATTACTGTTAACAACAATTATCTCCTACTTAATGCATCTTCAACCCTATTAGACTTTTTGCTTCTATGTTTAAATACAAATGTATAGCTTTGCATGAACTCTACCCATTTCAAATGTCTCTAATTCAATTTACCTTGGCTATTTAGGTACTGCAATGCTTAGTGATTAGTATACAAAACAAATTCTTTTGGAAACAAATAATGCCTCCATTTCTTTAAGGCTTGAACTATTGCATAGAACTCTTGATCATAAACAAAATAATTCTTTGCATCATTCAATTTTTCACTAAAATAGGCAATAGGCTTACCTTCTTGGTCAACATAGCCCCAATAACACTGCCACTAGCATCACAATCCCCCTAGAACACTTTGTTGAAATTAGGAAGTGCCAACATAGGTTTTTGTATCACCTTCTTCTTCAATAATTCAAAACTCTTAACAGCTCTTGTAGTCCACTTGAACTCTTTTCTATCCCCCCTCATTGTTTTAGTTAGGGGTGCACATATACTACTAAAATTCCTAATGAACTTCCTGTAAAAAGTAACCAGACCATGGAATAACCTCAACTCAATGGTAGACCTTTGAGTAGGCCATTCCAAGGTGACCTTCACCTTCTCTGGGTCCTTTTGAGACACTTAGCTGATACAACAAACCCAAAATAGACTAAATCCCTTTGGACAAAGCTACACTTCTTAAAATTAATCAATAATTTCTCTTCTCTCAACGTTTCAAGGAAACTATGAATGTGCAATAAATTTTCATCTAAAGACTTATTGAAAATGAAAATATCATCCAAGTAGACAACAAAATTTTTTCCCAAAATTTTCTTTAGTACCTCATTCATAAGCTACATGAAGGTCCTTGGTGATTGGTTAGTCCAAAGGGTATGACTAACCACTCATATAGACCCTCCTTGGTCTTGAATGTAGTCTTCCACTCATCTCCCTCTCCTATCCATATCTGGTGATAGCCACTCTTGAGATCTATCTTTGTGAAGTACTAAGCTCCACTCAAGCAATCCATAAGATCATCCATCCTTGGCAAAGGAAATTGGTACTTGATAGTTATTTTATTTATAGCCTGAGAGACTTTATATATTCTCTAGTCTCCATCCTTCTTTGGTGCTAGCACTATAGGTACATCACATGGACTCATGCCCTCTTGAATTAAACCTTTCCTCAATAGCTCTTGAACTTGTCTATTTAGCTCCTCAATCTTAGTGGGAGTCATCCTATGAGCAGCCTTGTTAGGAAAACTAGCTATAGGGACTAAATCTATTTGATGACTAATTTGCCTTATTGGCAACAACCCTTCTAGAACACTATCAAAGATGACATCTCCATACTCACTTAATAGACTTGAAACTTCAAGTGGAACTTCACTACTATCTTCCATATCCTTTCTAGGAATTAAAGCATAACACATATGTTGATGCTTCATGTTATCCAAAAAATTTCTTCCATCAACAAGACATACCCTAGCACTACTACATACCTTTTCATCCTCCTTTATTAAGAGCTTCAATTTGTGGAAAACTCCATCTTTTGTCCAAGAATATGTATTTGCATGACCATCATGTATAGCATGCCTATCAAACTACCATGACCTTACCAAAAATAAATGGTAGACATCCATTGGCATGATGTCACAGAGAGCCTCATCATGGTAACTCCCAATCTTGAACTTTACCAAACATTGCTCACTAACCAGGACCTTATGATCATCCTACACCCAAGTAATCTAATAGGGTTGGGCATGTTTCTCCCTCTTGATATTTAGCTTTGAGACCATCTCCTTTGACACCAAGTTATCAATGCTTCCACCATCAACAATCACATCACAACTTTTACCCTTGTAGTTGCACCTTGTACGAAACAAACTCCTCCTTTGTCCAAGTTCAGTCTCACCACTTAGTAAGACCCTTTCATTAACTAAAATCTCACCTCTTTCTACATCCTTTGAATGTGATGACTATGCATCATCATCCACATGAGTAACCCTTGCTTGACCATTAGCTCTCCTATCTGTCCTTCCTTGGCATTGAGGGCATTTGAAAGCATGATGACCTTCTTCATTACAATGAAAATAGGTACCATAGAAACCTCCTCTTCATGAACCTTGTCTATGTCCTCTACCTCTTTCTCTCTAATCTCCAAAGTTTTGATCACGAGAGTAGTTGAAACCCTCATTCCTTTGGTTTTAGCTAATAACCATATCTTCATTTTTCTTCTAGTTCTCATTTTGGCCTCCAAATGACCTACCACCACCCCTTCCTCCTTGACTCCACCTTCTTTTCCTTCCATCAAAATTTTCATTTAGTTTCTCCTCAACTCACAAGGCAAATTGGTATGCCTCTTCAATGCTAGTCATTCTAACCAGACTTAATACCTCCTGAATGCTAGATCCTAACCCATTAAGGTAACAAGAAACCTTCTCCTTGTTTGCTTCCACATGCCCCACCTTAATAAGGACTCAGTAAAATTTCTCTATGTATTCCTAGATAGATTTTCTTGCTTGCTTTAACCCTTGCATCTTCTTAAACAAATCAAGCTCGTAATCAACAAGAATGAACTACTTCTTTAGTTTGTCCACCATGCGATCCTATCTTGTGATTTTCTCCTTTCCTCTTCTATTTCTTTCCAATTGACTCTCTTGCCACAAAAATTTGGCATGGCCTTTAATTTTGGCCTTAACAAACTTAACCCTATTAGGGACACCAATATACTCATACTCAAAATATTCCTCTAGCTCATTGATCCAGTCGATCAACTCATCTGGGTTTAGATTTTTCAAAAATATGCTGACATCAATTTTAGGTCTTTTTACAAGCTTGAAAATGGCCCTAAAAAGATTCTCCTCCACCTAGTTTAGGAATTTCCTATCTCCTTCCCCTTCTTTCCCAATATTTACTTCTTCTTCATTTTCCTCCTCACTTATATTGCCTACGACAATATTCATCCCTCTATAGATCTCCTCTTGTAATGCCTAAACTTGTCTCTAAAGGGCTTTAACCTCAGGAGGAACAACTCTAGCCCTTCCACCATTCTCTCTTTGTGTAGGAATATTCTCACTATATCAAAACCCACAACCACACAGTCCTGGTGCAAACTGCCTCACAGTTGGTACTCTATCTACACACTTAGGAAAACCTGCTCTGATCACAACAATCCAAGACCAAAATGAATAGAAAAAGAAAAGGGGAATACTATTATTAGAAGTGATATGCTATTACATTTAGTACAATGAAAATAGACCCATTGGCATGCCATAGGGGCTTACAATATTGTTTGATGCTAGAGAAAACCCCTCCTCCAATACCTTCTCCCAAACTCCACTAAAAACTACATTTACAATGTGAGAAATATCCTTTAGTAAACCAAATTAGGTTTAGGGTTAGGAATAAATTTTAGAATATGCCATTTCACATCCACAACCAAAACAAAAAGTTCTAGAAAACACATCAAAAGTTAGTATAAAATTATAAGAATCAAGAAATGGTAGTCCAACTTTCGAGAGGCATAAATTTTGATTCAAGACTCTGATTGATGAACCGCTTACATTTCCAGAAAGCTCTCCAAGTGCTTTGTAGCCCTATGGAGAGCTATGCTCATCCCCCATTTTTTTGGGCTCATAAAATTCCATTTAGTGCCTCAAGTCTAACTTTGAAGTGCTCTTAGGGGGTCTCTAGGCAACTTAAAACTACAATAACTTTCAAACCATAAAGCCCTTTAACCTTTTTTTAATTTTTTTTTCTAGAGTGCTTTAAATTAAAAGTATAATCATCCCTCCAACTTACACCCTATAACTCATCATAATTATGGCTCAATTATAAAATAACCAATTTTCTACATTGGCACATATCCCAAGGTGCTAAAAAACTCTAACCCAAGAAACCAATAATGGAGCTATGAGAGTTGGAATCTCTATTTGACTCAAATGGGTATCCATAAATGAAAATAGTTTAAATAGAAACTAACACTAAGCATATTTTTGGGTGATACAGGATTGCCCTTACACCACTAGATGCTCCTACATCAATGTGTATGACCTATGTAGTCATAAACTATTTTCTCTTAAAACAATTTCATAAAATCAGCTACACATACATCACTTTTCACTAATTCATACCTCTTTAATTCTTTTCCATCTTTAACACCATATATAATTGACTTGTACTTTCCAAGAAAAACTAGTGTCTTACCAATTTCATGTGTGCTATCTGGATGTAGGCATCTATGCAACTTTTGCAAACCACCACATTGAGGGAAAAAACCTTTCAAATACAAATACATGGTCTTATAATAAATGCACCCATCATCGTGTTTACATAGTACACTTGTAATAAATTCTCTCAGTGACTTAGGAGATGATTGTAGACCACACTCCTAAAATATTTTGTTAGTATGCAAAATATAACATACATAACAATAAACATCATAATGCATAGAAAACTCAACATGAACCCTACAACAACATGTAGTGCATGTATAATTTATCTTAACATAGAATGGTTTTGTCATATTAAAAAACCTTGGGCTGATTTTAATTTGAGAAAATATTTGAAGAAACATTTAATAATGAGTCATATCCAAAAAATGTTTTGCATGTGGCTCACGACTTGTTTTTCCAATTCATCTTTTGACAACATCTTTTTGGTTTGGTGAAGCCCTTTTCTTGTCATGACAAAAGTTTTCTATTAATGTTCTTAGTTCATGAACAATAACTTTATCCTTATGTGGGAGTCTACCTTGGAATGACCAAAAATAAGTCTCATTAGAATTCTCAATTTTCTCTCACCTCACTAAGGCTTTAAGTAACATTGTTCTACTTATCCTTAATGATTTACTTGTTTTTCTTACCATACAAGATTTTTCCATTTCCTTTCCCATTATGGTTGATGTGAGGACCCATTGATTTTTATTAACATCTTTAATACATTCTTTGGAACCAATGAATTGGTATGTATCAAATAGATTTCTAACAATGCTTCTTTCACTACTATATTCAGATGTTCTGAACCCCAAAATTGTCGTTGTCTATCTAATTTTCAGATTTTTAGCCATTTCAATAATAAGTTGGCATCTTCTACTTTGATTTAAATTTTCAAAATAGTTATTCCAAACATTTTTAACAATTCTCCTACAATTTCTTTCTAACATTTTATCATGCGTTGGCTTCAAAATATTTTCATCAATGTCAATTAGAAACTTTGGTTTTCTATGAATTATTCTAGGAGATGTTGATGTATGTGCATGCTCTATATTTTCATTACTTACATCATGTGAATTCATCATTTAAAATTGATATGTTGCATTAGGGGCATCAGGTGATGTAAGTGTATTTTTCATAATCATTTTAATTGGGGTATGTTGAACATTTTTTATGCTGTCAAATTAGGTTTGCAACATCAATACCAATAGGTACATTTTCATTACTTACAATGGAGGAATTTGATGATGTGCCTTCATGTAATCTCCTCATAGGATCCCTTATTTTTGCATTTGATGCCTCTCATTTTTCAATCATTCCTCTCTTTTTCTTTCCCATGATTGTAGATGTAAATTACCCTACAAACAATAATATGAATAAAATAAACAATAAAATACAAAATAAACAAATTTTAATGATTATTTTATGCTCAATCATAAGATACTAACATAAAATAAGATGTTGGCACATGAAAAATATGAAATTTAGCATTTCCAAGCACAAAAAACCTTACACTTGCATACCTAGTATAGAAATACACATGAAATAGCAATAGAATCTGGTGGACCACACTGAAACAACATAATAACCATTGACATCTTATTTTATTTACAATTTTCAATAACTCGATTGGGTTATTCAGTTCTAACTGCATTATCCATATGGATAAATAACCCAATTAGGTTCTATATTATTACTACACAAAGGTAGATTAAAGGAGGGAGGGAGTGATGGAGGGAATGAAAGAGAGATGGTGAGGCTAGGATAAAGAGCTAGAAGGGGATACAAGGAAGTAGAGGGAATAAGTGAGAGGGAGAGGGGGGGGGGGGAGAGAGAGAGAGAGAGAGAGAGAGAGAGAAGAGGATAGGATAGGAGAAAGAGAGAGGGGGGATATGAGAGAGAGAGATTAGGGGATAGGATAAAGAAAAAGAATTATAGAGAGAGACATATGATGGAAAATGGATTAGGAGATAGGAAAAATAGAGAAGGGATAGGAGAAAGATAGAAAGGGGATGTGAGAGAGATTAGGGGATATGAGAGAGATATATTAGGGGATATGATAGAAATAGTGTGAGAGAGATGGAGAGAACGAGACAAAGAGAGAGAAGGGGATAGGAAAAAGAGAGGGAAGGTATAGGACAACAAGAGAATGAGAGAGAGAAAGGATGGGATAGAGATAAGAATTAGAGGATAGGATAGAAAGAGTGAGAGAGAGAGAAGGAGATATGAGATAGAGAGAGGGGGATAGGAGAGAGAGAGAGAGAGAGAGAGAGAGAGAGAGAGAGAGAGAGAGAGAGAGAGATTAGGGATATGATAGAAAGTGTGAGAGAGAGAGATGGAGAGAATAAGAGAGAGAGAAGGGGATATGAGAAAGAGAGGGAGGGTATAGGACAAAGAGAATGAGAGGGAGATCGAGAGAAGAACTAGAGGATATGATAGAAAGAGGGAGAGAGAGAAGGGGATAGGAGAAAGAGAGAGGGGGAGAGGGGGAGAGAGAGAGAGAGAGAGAGAGAGAGAGAGAGAGATTATGGGAGATTAAGGGATATGATAGAAAGAGTCAGAGAGAAGGGGATAGGAGAAAAAGAGAGAGAGGATGTGTGTGTGAGAGAGAGAGAGGGAGAGAGAGGGAGGGAGGGGGGAGAGAGATAGAGAGATAGAGATTAGAGGAAGGGAGGGAGAGGGGGAGGGGGGGGGGAGAGAGAGAGAGAGAGAGAGAGAGAGAGAGAGAGAGAGAGAGAGAGAGAGAGAGAGAGAGAGAGAGAGAGAGAGAGGGAGGGAGGATAGGAAAGAGAGAGAGGATAGAGAGAGAGATTAGTGGATATGATATAAAGAGTAAGAGAGAGAAGGGGATATAAGAAAGAGAGATTGGGATAGGATAAAGAGAGAAAATGAGAGAGAGAGAGAGAGAGAGAGAGAGTTGATGGGATGGAGACAAGGATTGGGGGATATGATAGACACTTGTTTAGTATAGTACATAAATTGATCTCTCTCTCTCTCAATCTAACCTTGTGAAGTAGTAATGGAAAATTTGATCAAGTTTTGTAGAACCTGATCGAGTTCTACATGCATTTTTTATTTTCATAACTTGATCAGGTTATTTGAATCCAAAAAACCAAATGGGTTATAGCATGGTGATAGCCTAGGAAAATGACCCAAAGGCTTAGGAGATTGTTTTCCCTCCATTTTTCCCCTTTAGATATTTTTTCATCTTCTAAGATGAATTATCATCTTTGTCTTCACTAGGTATACTAATTTTGAAGTGGATATCTCTAAAATCACCACCATAATCTTACATGTCTTCTTAGTTTTCTAACCATATAATTTTTTTTTTGGACAATATTAACATTGTAAACTTTAATTACTTTTACCAGTGCCTGGACATTCCTCATAGACATATTTCTACCATTTTTTAAATAACTTTTATATACCTAACTAAATTCAAAATAAATTATATATTACTATTCTACACTTGATTGTATAGACATTTTTTAAAAATTTCATTTTCAATTATTTTGATGCAAGTTATGCTCAGCATATCAATAGGTACCAAAATTTTAGCATGTATTCTATTCAATAATTCATAGGAAAAAAATACTCATCATATAATTACAAAAAAATACACAACTTCTAGATATAATCTTAACTATCATCCTACCAAAGGGATATGCAAAATACTAAATATATCTATGTCTTTTGTGCTACACATGAAAAGAACTATGTTATATTTTTAAAAAAAATTAGGAACTATTTTTTCTATGCACAGGGTTTAACCCACCTAATCTTATCCATTTTGTAAAAACTCTAGTATTTTAAAAAGTAGATTCAAAGTACTGCAATTTATATGTTTTACACATCTTGTCATTTTTAGTGGATGACCCTCAAATGTCTCATCCAAGTTTAGGTTTACCTAATTTTAGGAAAAAAAAAAAGTGTCCAGTTATACCCCCCCTTTTTGTACACCATCTTGGTTCACTCACCCTATAATAGATTACCTTTTTTTTGATTGTCAGTTCCAACTAGATTTCCTTTACCATCCAGAAGCCTAGCCTTCCCATTCATGAATTCTATCTTGAATCCAATGTTGTTCAATTGTGCCATAGTTAGAAGATTGTGTCTCAGTCCTTCAACCCATTAGGCATTATAACATCTAATTCCATCATTTAATGTGATGCAACCTTTTCCTTTCACATAACATGGTTCATTGTTTCCAAATTTGACACTTCCACCGTCATAGTGCTCCAAGTGTTCAAACTTTGTTTTATCACTAATCATGTGATGAGAACATCCACTATCTATAATCCATGTGTCATTATTTCTTACATGAGAAATAAGTACCATCTTTTCATTAGTCTCATCATCTAATTCATCCTTAATAGAAAAATAAACCATTTCATCTTTATTATCACTATTAGAATCTTTAGCAACATAACAATATTTCTTACCTTTGTCTTTGTAGTCTTTGTAGCTTTTGAAATCTTTCTTTCCTTTGAACTTGCTAGATTTTCTACCATTTTTACTTTCCTTGTTTGGACACCTTGTAGCAATGTGACTAACTTCTTCACAAGAAAAATAAATAAATGGAATTTTGCCTTTATATTTACCTTTGCCTTTTGGTAACCTCCTTGAAAGTAGGGCTTCAATGGCTTCAAGATCATCATTAGATTCTTCTTCTTCTTCTTCACTATCAGACTATTTGCCTTTAAAGCTTCCTTCCCTTCTACCAAGGTTTAGTTTGGATTTGAAAGCTGATTCCATGTTCTGAGATCCAGGATGATATTTATCATAGTTATCCAACTCAAATGGTATCAACCTTCCCACTAGCACATTCAAAGTTATATCATTTTTGGGATCACATCTCATCTCTTGAATAGATGAAACTCTGATTGCATAAATAGGAAAAAGAGTCCTTAATACCTTGTTGACTATAGTTTTATCTTTTATTTTTTCTCTTGAGATTCTAATTGCAGTCACACTTGCTTTGATTCTATCATTATATTTTGCAACATTTTCATCTTCTCTCATCTTTATCTAATTAAAATAACCTCTTAAATTTTTTGTTTTGTCTCTCCTCCACATATTTTTTTGTAGTTCATCCCACATTTCATGAGCAATAGGAAAATCCTTGACTTCATCAAATTCAACATAATTGAGATTAGATACAATGTGAATCATCATTGTGTTGTGATTCTTCTTTTCTACCATTTGATCCACAGTCAAAGGATCTAGAGGTGACACATACTTGGTGTTTAGGAATTTTAGACATGTTTGTCCAATGGTTCCCAAATGCAGCTTCATGAGATTTTGCAATGCTTTGAAGTTATCTTTGTTCAACTTGGGAATCTCTCTTTTGTAAGACATCTTGTTCTCTAGCTGAGGTACTTGAAACCTTTTCTACAAGCACCAAAAACTTTGATACCAATTGTTAGAAATATAAGAGTAACTAAGAGGGGAGGGGTGAATTAGTTACCACTAAAATAATTCCAAGTCCCTTAGATGTCAACAATAACTTCCTTGAAACACACAACTCAATTAAAACTAGAAATCCATTGTAACTTGGTTAATAAAGAAATCTTGAAATATTAATGTGCATTAACCTTTAGTAACTTAGTTGTAGAAAGATAAAGCAATAAGAAAATAACATGAACACATGAGACACCAAGATATGATGTGGAAACCCAATTTGGAAAAACTAACAATGCAACTAGTTGCAATGTTTCACTCTTCTAAAGTGAGCCCTATTAGGAGCCAACCCTGTTAAAGGTTACAAAATACACTGCTAGGTGTGACCCTATTAGAGGATTTAAATCACCCCATTAGGAGTGGCCTTGTTAGAGGTCTTAAGACACTTCAATCTAGAAATTCTACCTAGTTAGAGGATTTACAAAATGATGATTAAGTCAACTCTTTTAAGAGATTTCATCACTACTACAATTTTTAGAGAGTGACAATGATTGACTTGATTTATGAAGCAACTGGATTGTAGATTTAAATCACTTAACTAGCTTATCCTATGGATCCTTGTTTATCAAAATATTCTTTATAGCTCCTTGGATATTCTTCCCTTAATCAGATATCCTTCTATATTCACATCTTATCTTTTTCAATTCTTGTACACTATTAATCCACATCTTGGCCTTTCATGTATATGAAATATAATATCAAGTTGGCTTAAATATCCTTACAATTAAACAAAAGAACATCTACTGAGTTAGCTTGTATAAAAATAAAAAATAAAGAAAATTATTCTGATGTAGGTCAGCTTGAATTGAAAACTGAGTCACTTAATTATCATTAAGTTCCTTGGTAACTGACCTAACTTGGTGTACACTAAACTTATAACTTGGTCACAACTGAACTCCTTCGGTGATTGACCTAGCTTGGCTTCAACTAGATTAATAAACTTGTCTTCTACATGGCTGATACAGGAGTCTTTAGAGCTTAGTTCCAACTGGCAGTGCTCATTTAGAGTATAAAACCTATGTAACACTAATGAAAATATACAATTGATTAATTGTTATCAACACTAGTATGGTTGAAGCAGTTGTTGATGTTATTGATTTATGAACTTGAATAGAAGGATAAGAATACTTGTGAAGAATTGTAAGTGTGATTGCTTGAAGGAGTGTCAAGATGATCAAAGACATAGATGACAATGGAGGCTAGTTAGTGGATCAACATTTGAACCGAACCATGATCTGTATTTGTAAAGTGAGTTGTATTTATTAGATCAAACTTGTTGCTACTTTCTAACCCTTGTATCAGTATTGAAATTATTCAATCAAGGTTGACCTAACAGTCATATATAAATAATTGAAATCCTTCAATCAAGGTGACATTCTAATAGAATGTTCTAAATTCCTCTAACAAGACCACTCCTAAAAGGGTGATTAAATTATCTAACATGGTCACACCTAATTGTATAGGATAAAATATGGATGATGAATATAGTTTGAAATAGTGCACATGAAAGAGACCCTAAGACCATATTTTACACACACATATAGATTATTATGATATGGGATGTAAATATAGATGACTAATATTGAAATGAAGAAATAAAATTTACTTACCTCTGAAAATGAATTGGCTGAAAACCCTATTAAATGATCTAAAAAACTATTGATTTCTAAATTTGTCAACTAAAACTGTGAGATCTTCAAAACCCAAAAATATTTTCCTTTTCTGATGGTAGATCAACCTTGACTAGATAGTGGGGCACAATATTACCCAAGGGCATAATTGGGCCCCAAAAATTTGACCTTGACTTGCCCTATTCTGACAAAAATTTTGTTCATGCATCCCACCAGTTTGATGCAAAGGGTATCCAAAGTTGTACTTGAAATCATTGTTCTACACCTGTGCCTACAAGAAAAATGGTTTTGTTTTTTGGACGAGGGATTTGCCTTGGTCAAACCCCAGTTTGGAATCAACCTTGAAATGTAATTGAAATTGCAATATGTATAAATAAACTAAATGAAACTATTCACCTTGCTTATGTAGAAATCCTTGTGGAGGATTCAAATCTTTGAATCCACAAGTAGGTATGCTCCAAATAAATGTAGAATTGTGTACAGGATGTCTCAAATCATTGAAATTAGATCTTCAACACCAATATTGAATGGATATTTTCATAGGAAGAGGCTTGGATGAATGTGGATGGAGAAATCTTCAACAAGAGGGTTCCATAGAGATCAAATCCTTCAATAGCTAACAATGGACCTCCCTGATGAATTGAATCTTGAATGCTTGAATGATTGAATGCTCAATAATGGAGTGTCTGATATAATATCTCCTTAAAGCTTCATAGTGAGTGGATGCACAAGATAATGGTTAGATAAAATGAGAGAGGAAGGCTTCCTTATATAGAAATCTAGGGCATAAACTTCTAGAGAAGGTCGACATAGGAGCGTTAAATCCTAATTAACCTTAATCCCTAGAAATGGAACTAGATTAAATGTGATTTAAGATTTTTGCATTTTAGAGACCAAAATAGTTGACCCAAAAGTGGGAAAAAATTTCTTTCCAAAACCTAATATCCAAAAATCATGGAACCTTGAAATTTGGACTTGGGGTCAAGGATGAGGTCGACCCTACCCTAGGTTAGGGTTGAGGTCATCATTGACCTAGGTTAGGGTCAAGGTAAACCATAACCTAAAAGGTTATCCTTGAACCTAAGGTTGTCCTTGACCCAAAAGTCAAGAATCTTAGGATTTCAATCTTGAATGCCAGAAAAGTACCAAAAGAAAGTGGAAAAGTGGGCAAAATATGAGAAAAAGCCAGATCCAAGTCAAAGACCCGTTCAAGGCACTTGACATGACCCCAAAAAACTTACTCAAAGGGATAAACACTCTTGACATGGAAGTGCTTCCATTTTAAGATGATACATTTAGCCCCCACTTTAGCAAGAGTATGGACTCGATGCAAACTCTTGGTAAAGGAGGTCATAATGAAAAGATAATCTTATTAAAATCAAAGGGAAAAAGGGATCCTTAAGCTCCTAGGGGCTCAAGTCTTTGTCAACTCCAATATTACAATAAGAAAGACATCACTAGAAAAAAAAGAGAAGAGGGAGAGAGAAGTGGCGAGCTCACTTAGTAAGATGTGTGTATTTCAATATGAACCACAAAAGGAATAGGATGGCCCACCAAGAAATCACTTGATAGTCACCTCAAAAAGTTATGTGCCTTTTGGTAGCTTTTATAAAGTACCCATGGATCCATATTCTCATATCACCAAATAATACATTTGTAAAATGTATATCTCTTTAGGATTTAACAACTTATGTGTGTTTCCTTTTGAGGATTTAGTTTATTTGAAAATTGAAAATGCATCTCTCTTTAGGATTTAGCAACTTACATGCATTAACTTCCAAGATTTATCATGCTACAAAATAAAAGGCTAGAACACAAATGCATAATATAGAATGAGGATGGCTATATATATGCCCCCCTCCTTAAGATTGAAAAAATACATACTATTTTGACATGTTGAGAAAAGAAAAGAATAAGGATAAATCATTCTTCAACATCAAGACAATATCCATAGAGACCACCCAATCCAATCCAAGAAGATCATAGCTACTATGAGGCCATGGAAGAGATGAATGCAAAGAGATATCATGAAAGAAGTGAAAAAGTAACCCTTGTGAGGGATAGCACACAAAGCAGCTTCTATGGTGAGAGATTTATCAACCATGGAAACCCAATGTCAAAATAGGTTATGATTAAGGACATAGATCCTCAATGCAAACCATAATTTTCATGTATGATTGGATCACATAATAGATAGATACTACTTAACCAAGGAAAAGTGGATCCCAAAAAGACAGAAAAAGAAGGAGATGGCATCCTTTCCCCCAAGCCTAGGAACAAGAAAGAAAGGGAGCCTATTATATCGCTCGCAACACTATACAATACAACAAGCCCCCAAAGATTAGGCTAACATTGTTCACATAATGTGGAGCTCCATAATAGGAACATAAATATAACTCATTTCCACATGATATATAAATAACCTTACTATCAATGAGTTGCCTAATCTTATAATGTAAAGCTTGACATTCATTAGCAGAGTGATCATGAAATCTATAATATTAAAAAAAGGAAGAGTTTTTAAGTGTGGACTACATTTCTTTTTGTGTTTAGGTCAAGTAATCATCTTAGAATGAAGGAATTTAGGAAAAAGAGCTTCTTGGTCAAAATCATCATGTTTTGAAGTGTTATTTGAGATGTTGTTAACATTGATTTGTTGTTGATGATTAAATCCTAATCCATAAGAATGCTTATACCCCCTATTTTGTAAGGGAATTTGAATTCCCTATTTATGCTAACCACATGCTTAATCATTAAATCCTTGTTTAACTAGAAAATGATAACTGGACCATAATGAGAAGCCATATCATAAGGAGTCATTGGAACCTAATTAGTCACCATGTCATCATTAGTAGGTTTGACAATTTCATTGTGAATAGAAGCAATGTCAAAGTTGTTATGAAAATGTTTAGAAGTAAAAACTCACTATTAAAA
This sequence comes from Cupressus sempervirens, assembly GCA_028749045.1. NCBI lineage: Eukaryota > Viridiplantae > Streptophyta > Pinopsida > Cupressales > Cupressaceae > Cupressus > Cupressus sempervirens. The sequence goes on along the minus strand of CM053788.1, from coordinate 581,383,512 downwards.
CTCTCTTTGTGGCTTCATAAAATCAAGATTAGATACCTTATACTCTCCAATAAAGGTAGGATTAAAATCTAAGGTTCCCCAATCATCATCAGGAAGAGCATTAGAGGAAGAAGTATTACTATTAGAAAGAGGAGTAGTGTGGGTTTGAATATTTAGACAATGATTTGGTGCATCATACACATGAAGTGTATACATCATGTTGTTATGTATAAACTTGACTTTATAGTGAAGGGTGAAAGGCATAGCATGCATCTCATGCAACTGAGGTCTACCCAAAAGAAGGTTATAATTGAGAGGTCCAGGCATAACATGAATAGGTGTATTCGAGATGACCAAACCTACTTTGATAGATAAGGTATTGACTCCCAAAGTTCTCTTAGAAACATTATCAAAGCCATGTATAGGAACATTATTAGGTTGAATAGTTGAAAGATAGGTGTTAATTGCCTTGAGCATGTCCATGCTACAAACATTAAGCCCAGATCCATTATCAATCAAGGTCCTATGAATGATACTTTTATTGATAGTAATAACCACCATCATATTAATTTTGAACTTCTTTAGAAGGTAAATCATTTTGAGTAAATAAAATGTCAGTAGCACACAAGGTAGTATGCATGCATTGTAAGAAGTTATTGATATTCTCTTAATTAGGAGGTGGAGTGGGCACAGTTACTAGAGCTTTTTGCAAGGCATAATAGTAGGTCAGTGAATTTTGAAGAAGCTCCCATTAATAATACTTGGAAGGGGTATTTTTCAATTGTTCTATCAAATCATACTCTTTACTAGGAAGACAGGGTGGAGGAGGAAGACTGGGTTGAGAAGGTGGCAATGAAGTAGAAACCACCGGATTAGGTTGAAAGTTACTCCTTGTACAATATGTGTGAGCTATAGATAGTCAACAAAGGTTCTAGATAAACCATGTTAGTCATCTCAAAATTACAAACAAATTCATAAGAAGGAAGCAAAGAAGACATACTAGGACAAGATGAAGTAGAATCCTTATTCTCCATAAGATCATCACTAAGAGAGAGAGCATTAAAGGAAAAAAAATCATTCTCCACTAATGTCTCATTACTAGAAGGAATCTTAAATGTGTTAGAGTAAATAATTATTTATTCTATTTACTTAAGATTACTTAAGTAAATGCATTTATTTATTAGTTGTAGTCTAGGAGTTTGTTATAAGTTGTTGACAATATGGGAGTTTTTTCTCTCCTAAGTCATACTTATCCTCTCACCTTGTTCAAGGACTTTCCACCTCATGTGGATGTATGCTTAGTTGTCACACTTATCTCCTAGTGTCTTCTAGCTTGTTCTAGGAGATTCCTTGAGCTCTTTATATTCAGGCTCCCTCATTGTACTACAATCATAACATCTCATTCCATTGTAAATACATATTTTCTTGTGTTTGCATATTTTCTCTCTCATGTCCATTTAGGATTTTTCCTTAGCTCCATGCTCTTCCTTCCTTGGCTTCCCTTTGACAAGTTTTCACATGCAAGTGATCTTGGGCATCTTCAGAGTTGGATTACATCAACTCCAACATGGTATCAAAGCCTTCCTACTGCTGCTTCATTGAAGAATTTTTGAAGCCATGATTTGGAGTCACAAACCCTAGTTTATTTGTGCATTTTTCTTCAAATCAGGGGAACAACAAATTTTCAGAGCATATTGGACCCAAACAGATGCTGCCATTGGATCCAAAAGGCACTTTTCAACTAGGATCCATATAAAAAAAGTGATTTTGGAGATAGGGCTCCGAGAGGCAAAAAAATTCATTACAGGCCCTGCCATATGACTGTACAGACGATTTGCACATCAAAAAATAATTTTAAAAAAAAACCAGTGCCATCGAGTAGCCACCATCATGCCACTGTGGAGCCACCACCGCACCTCCCATAGCAGCCAAAGCCAGCTGTGTTGTCGCGGTAGTACCGTGGCCTGGCCTCCAATGGCGAGCCACCCCGACGCCACCCTCTGCGCCACTCAGCCAAGCACTGCGCCAGATCCTGCCGCTCCAAGATAGCTCCACTCCACCTGTGACCTATCAGCATCACTCCTCTGTCACCCAGCCAACTCAACATTGTCTATAGTTTGATCGCCACTTGGTAGATTGCAGGGGTGACACGTGGCTTGGGTGCCACGTGGACCCACCACATCACCTCTGCCACGTCAAATTTTGCCACGTGGACGTGCCATGTGGCATTTTTTTCTATGATGGACTCTGGGCCATCAATTTTAATGATGTGAATTGTTGACATCATCACTACATCACCACTTGCATTCTCTTAGGTCCTTTTTGACCTACCTTCAATTTTTTGGCCATAACTTGAGCATACGAAGGTATTTTTTCAATCTGAAAGAAGTACTAGAAAGATGGTTTCAAGACAGAGACATTAGTGCAAGTATTTTTAGGTTTTGATGCATTTTTATTGCCCTTTTTTTAGTTGAAGTCCAAAGTTTTGTTTTTGACTCTGACAAGCTTTTCTTTTGCGTCCCATGTCAATTTTTTGAAAACTTTATATTTTTGAAAAACTAGTTCTGTCACCTTTTTAGAAATGTGATCCTTTTCCTTATATTTTGGCCCATGCTCTTTCTATCATTGTTTTGGTATTTTTGGTCCATGGTGGATATCTTGGGTGTTTTAGGTCCAAGGATCATTTTCCTAGCATGGTTTCCTTTGTTTTAGGTTGTACTATGTTTTGTATCAGCTTGCTTTCAGTTTTGATCATTGTAGCTATCATTTTGAAGAAATTTTATGTATCACACTGAGATAAAGTGTCACTCTTGCATTTCGAGGGTCATGAACATTGTTTTGAGTCAGTTGTACATGCACTTTTTCATAAAGCACCATGGGGGGGATAGTTGTTTTCTATTTTAGGAATTCTCCCTTTGCCAAGTGAGTGTCCCTTCCATGACATTAACCCCATGCAACGTCAATTTGATCGTGTCTTTATGGGTGTTTGTACCTCTTTCCCTCTCTCATTGTTCTTTGTTCGTTTGCAGGAGATTTTGGCCCATCTTCTCAGTTCCCTATCATCTCACCCCATCTGCATTAAGGGGGGGTTATGTTGTTGTTCTAATGCATCCATGGTTTGATGGCTCATTAGTGTGAGCTATGTATTTAGTGGTTGATCCTATATACCAGGTGTTTGCAAGGGCAGAGCCGCCAGTGATTGGGGAGGAACGGGTGGCCCAGAACTAGGCAATGCCACGACGGTGTGCTCTGCACCCTTTTTTTTTTTAAAGCGCTTTGTGTCCATACAAAATGGAGGTAAAGCATCTATAATGTCATCTTCCTTCACTAAAATGTCTACATATGGAGAGTGTGTTTTAGAAAAAGACTTATCATCATGTATTAATATGTCATCCATTAATAAATCACCCTCTTGTATCAAAGGTTCTTCATGAGGAGGGGATAAATCAATATCTTTATCCAAGGGTTCATCCCAAAAATTAGATTCATTCACAATGGTTTCATGAGGAAGAGAGTAATAAACATCCAAATCCAAGGTTCATCCCAAATAGGAGGGTTATCATCCCTATCAATAAAGCACATTGTAGGAGTGCCATAATTTACTAAAGTCTGATCCTGAAAGGGGGAAGAAGGTAAATTATATTTTAAAGTAGGCTCATAGAAAGGACATATATTAGGAGAAGAATTAACATCAGTCCTCAACTCATGTCCATAAAGAGAAATATGATGAAGAGATAGATTAAAGTCATCTTCTTGCTCTAATATATTCTTACAAGTTAATTCAAAAGAGGACAAAGCAACATCACACACACTAGGATATATCATTTTAAGTTTATCAATATTAAAAATAATGGAACATGAAGGCAACCATGTACACACCCTAAGGTAAAAGTCAATTAGAGAGGTTGTGGAGAAGAGTAAAATAGGAATAGGATCAATGGAGATCTTATCCAAAGAATTTTCATGCTCACTACCTCATACCTCATTAGGTAATCTATCCTCTTATGTAATAAAATCCTCATCAAAGTATTTAAAACAAGAATCATACATATTGAAATACTAAAAGCATGAAATGATTTTATTTTTTTTGTATTTTTAAAGAAATGTTGCAATTTTTTTGGTATTTTTGAAATATAAATTCAAGAAATCTAATTAGCATGCAATATTTAACATAAAAGACAAATTAAACACCAACAAGATAATATGAAAGGAAATCTAACACCAAAAACAAAATAGAGCATATAATAACACAAAGGAGAGGGTGTAAGCTTGTCAAGTTCACCAAAATGTATATGAAGGTGAATGCACAAGATAATATGAAGATAAATCTAATACAAAAAATATAATAGGGCATCTAATCCCACAAAAGAGAAAGGGTAAGCTTGTCAAGTTCACCAAATGTATAGGATAAAATATGGATGATAAATAGGGTTCAAATAATGCACATGAAAGAGATCCTAAACCCATATTTTACACACACCTATAGATTATTATGATATGGGATGTAAATATAGATAACTAATATTGAAATGAAGAAATAAAAGGTACTTTCCTTCAAAAAAGAATGGGCTGAAAATGTTGTCAAGCGATCTCAAAAACTATTGATTTTCACATTCTTGAACATAAATTGTGAGATTTTCAAAACCTAGAAATATTTTCCTTTTATGAGGGTAGGTCAGCCTTGACCTAGATAGTGGGGCACAATCTTACCCTAGGGCACAATTTTGCCCCAAAAGTTGACCTTGACTTGCACTGCTCTGATGAAATTTTTGTTCACGGATCTCACCAGTTTGATGAAAAGGGTATCTAGATATGTACTTCAACTTGTTGTTCCACACCTATACCTACAAGAAATGGTTTTGTTTGTTGGATGGGGAGTTTGCCTTGGTCAAACTCCAATTTAGAAACAACCTTGAAATGCAATTGAAATTGCAATATGTATAAACAAAGTAAATGGAACTATTCACCTTGTTTATGTAGAAATCCTTGTGAAGGATTCAAATCCTTGAATCCACAAGTAGATATGCTCCAAATAAATGTAGAATTGTGTATAGGATGTCTCAAATAAATGGCATTAGCTCTTCAACACCAATATTGAATAGATCTTTTCATAGGAAGAGGCTTGGATGAATGTGGATGGAAAAATCTTCAACAAGAGGGCTCCATAGAGATTGAATCCTTAAAAAGCTAACAATGGACCTCCTTGATGAATTGTATCTTGAATGCTTGAATGCTTGATAATGGATCATCTGATATAATATCTCTTCAAAGATTCATAGTGAGTGCATGCACAAGATAATGGTTAGATAAAATGAGGGAGGAAGGCTTCCTTATATAGAGATCTAGGGCACAAACTTCTAGAGAAGGCTAACATAGGAGCATTAAATCCCAATTAACCTTAACCCCTAGAAATAAACCTAAATTAAATGTAATATAAGAGTTTACCATTTTAGAGACTGAAACAACTGACCCAAAAGTAGGAAAATAATTCTTTTTGAAACTCAACATTCATCATCCTTGACCTAGGTCATAGTCGAGGTCAATCTTGACCTAAAAATCAAGAATCTCAAGATTTCAGTCTTGAATGCTAGAAAAGTGCAAAAGAAAGTGGAAAAGGGGGCATAACAGGAGAAAAGGACAAATCCAACTCAAAGACCCATGCAAGGCACTTGACATGACCCTAACCACTCACTAGAAGGGATAAAAACTCTTAACGTGGAAGTGCTTCTATTTTAAGATGATACACTAACAATGTATTTTGTAACCTTTAACATGGCTGGCTCCTAATTGAGGTCACTTCATAAGAGTCAAAAATTGGTGACATGTTACTGGTGGTTTTTCCCAAATTGGGTTTCCATGTTAAATCATGCTGTCATACTTGTGCAGATGTCATTTGAGATGTTTTATAGTTAATGTTTTATATGCTATAATTTTGATAATGTTAAGACAGTGGACTACAAGTTTATGTTATTGATTGTTTGCTATAAAGATCAAGCTATTGAATGAGTGGATTTGAAGTATTTGAAGTTGTTAAAAGTTCAATTGGTACATCAGGATCTTGGATAACAAATTCACTCCCTCTTAGTTATTCTAAATAATTCTAACATATCGACCCTAGTTTAAATGCATTTAACTTCAGTGATGGAGACCAATTAGACAAACATTCCATACCATGCAATATCTAATAATCATGGATACATATAAAAGTCAATCCATCAATAATAACATGAATTCAAAAGGATAATAATGAAAAATGATTTATTTAACATCTAGATATCCAAATTGAGTTTCAAAGGAAAGTATCTCTATATTGCTATATGAAATAAGGAACAACACCAAAACAAAGTAGATTGCATAAATCTTGAAATTGCATCAATCATTAAAGTTCAAATTTCTTTATAATATTTCATAAAAAAGGGAAAATATATCCAAAATATCGAATTGTATCATGGATAAATTTTAATATTTGTAACTTGTCTTCTCAATTCTTTCCTGTAGCAACTCAAAAATCAATCTAGAATTGTAGATGCTCAAAAATGGTTTGCATCTACAATTTTATCACTTCTTCATACTAATTTGTCCCATTTTCTCATTCTACTAACTTTGATCTTTTGGCCAAATTGATCATACTTTATCATTGGTATCCCCTTTCATGTCAATTTCAAATCAACTCAAAATCATATCAAATCAACTTGGAATCACCCCAATTCAACTCAGAATCACTCGAAGTTAGTCCTAATCAACTTGAAACATATCAAACATCTCAAATCAATCATCATTTGTCTGACTCCTAGGTATTGTTTTGGCTTTCAGTGCCCTGGAAACCTATCAACCTATCAATCTTATCAATCTGACCTTAGTAATGTCATGGCTCTCAGTGCTAGGTCAAACTATCATTCATGTCATCCAATCTTTGACATTGTTGAGGTTTTCAATGTCAGAGCATGGCATCATCAACCATTTTAATAATATTGACAGTGTCTGTTGATGTTATTATGATCAAACCTTATCAATCAATTTCAATCCTGTAGCATTTACAATGTTGGTTAAATGTTACATATCAACCAATTCATGTCATGTGTCCTTGGCGTGTTATCAATTTCGATCTATCAATCAATTTGACCATGGCTTTGGTCTACCTTTTCATCATCTTATTCCATATCCATCATCATTACATCTTCATCAAAGGATAGGGTCACATTCATTTACTCAATTTGGCCAGTCATTTACTAATTTTCTCTAAAGGATTAAATAACCCATAATTTAATTCTATTATTAATTTTATTAATTAATTTGTTCATCATCTGCAAACCATGGAAATTCTTAATTTCATAAGTTCCATTTTCCATCATTAATTCCATTTTCTACTAATTCTTATTTTGTGGAATAAAAGGATTTTTAATTCAAATATTCCATAAAATATTGCATCATCATGACACTTGGATGTGACACCTTGTAGATTCTTCTTTGACACTTGGATAAGATATGTCATAATCAAATATTCTTATCTCTTATGTATGTCCCTATTTGGCTTATTTGTCATAGATTCTTGGATTTAAGTGGGTTGAGGTGTCTTATGACGCGTCATAGATTCTCTTCCACATTTAGCCAAGTTTGACTTTCATGTGTCATAGAATCTTACAATTGGCATATTTTGTCATACGTGTCATAGATTCTCAAAGGAATCTCTTGCCACATCACATATCTATGGGTGACAAATCCAATGCTCTCACCCTCCATGTCAATTGTAAATTGGACATTCTTTCTCTCATTTTCGGTCCATGAATCTTAATGCTCAAGTCTTGAAAATCCAAATTCTTGAGTCTTTGAGTCCCCACTTCTTTGCATTTACACTTCTTGCTCTTACATTAAAATCACACTTCTAGTATTCTCATGGCATTATCCATATCATAGGCTTTGGCTTCAATCTTGTGTGCACTATAGGCAAATTGGAGCTACAATCATTTGGAGAAGAAAGAAGGACATGGGAGCTACAAACGAAAAGGGGGTTTCTATTGTTTTCTTTATTAGTTTGGCTTTCATGGTAGACTAGTAGGTGCTAACATATGTTGATTGAGTTTTTTGTGATTTTCTCATAGTATGTTATGCATTTAACCCATTTTCTGGTCCTACAAGAATTTAACAAATTTTCTCTCCAAACAATAAAACCTCTCTAGTATGGTATGCAAATAATTTATTTATAAGATCTTATTTTCTTTGAAGTGGAAGTGGGCCATAGCCCTATGTAGAAATTTCATCATCTCACCCATCCATTCATTAAAGCTCTCAGTCTTTCCATCACTATCCTTCAAAGAAAGTATAATATAGTTCTCAATAGAGGAAATGAGCAATAACTCCTACTCAATATTTTTCTTTTCCTACTCCATATATGCTAGATTCCTCGGTATCACTTCCAACACATCATCTATATCCTTAATTTTTGAGAGACATAGGATCCCCCTTTTTTTTAATCTCATATAGCTGACCCAATTCAATTGAGAAGGCTTCCATTTTATTTCTAGCTCTAGCAATATAGCCTTGTTATCTTTGAAGAATGAAAGCATAATATTAAGACATTGGAACCCTTCATATAATTCATTGCACTTTCCTATAATCATTTTGATCCTAAAAGCCAAGATATCCTCAAGATTTTTATATCTATACTCTTTGTGTATATATTCTTCCCCAATTTCTTTAGATTGTTTCTCCTTAACTTCAATGACAGAGGCTAGTGAACAACAATGACTCTAGGTGGTAGAAAGGCTTTTAAGCTATGGAGCTAACTCTATGACCTCCTTGTCTTTGTGTGTAGTTTATTAACTATGGAATTCATATCCATCTCCCTTATCTATAAATATTTAATTATTTCTATCATATGCTTCATTTGAGCTCTATCTCATTTGCAAAAACTAGGGGTTAGTGTTGTCTATTGTTTGGACTACTAAGATTTCCTGTGTCCACTTAGAGATGTCAATAAATTTAGGCTTATTTTCTATGAAAGTGACCTAGGTAGCAAATATATATATTTTTGGATTAAATCATGACCCCTCAATGTTCTGCAATGTTTAAATCTCAACAAAAAATGTTGTATCTTCTTGTTTCCTCGCTTGATCCAACAAGAACAATTCTTTGAGTATTAAGCTAGGCACAATGAGGTTATCACTTTTGTGCATAATCTTCATGGATTCTTCTTCAATATAGGTTATATCATCAAGATGAAACTCATCAATCATCTATTGAACTACAAAAGTATTTTGTGCTTTATGAACACCTTCCAACCTTTTTTTCTCCCTTTCATCAAAATATTTCATCCTGTATTTTATCTAGAAGTCTTTGAAATCTTGTGTCCTTGTAAAGTCTTCCTACTCAATGAACTGATGACAAATAGACTCTCTTTCATCTCTAGTGTCAATAGGCTCATTATTTTCTCTTGTCAATGTATGATAGCCATGAATCTCTTCTTGAAACATTGGTGTAGGATGTGGTTCTTTAAATACATTACCTTCCTTTAAGATTTTCAAAATTTGGGAAACCTCTTTAGAACCTCCTTCTTCATCTAAATCATCATAAGTAACCAATTGAGTGCTACTTTCTTCAAACACACTAATCTTTGGTTCAAAGCCAAAACTTCTTGTCAACAATTCTATCTTCCTTTGGGCTAGTAAGGGTTGAGGTTGCTCAAATTATTTTCATTTTTTCTACTTTAAGTATTCTTGATGTAACTCATCAATGTTATGAATGCATTTGTCAACCCTAATGACCCCTAATTAAATTCCATCACAGAAGTTGGGAAGCCCTACAGTTAACCTTTGTTTCTCAATGTCTAGAAAAATACCCCACTTCTTCATCATCTTCATTAGCTCAAGAATATGATCACAATTCCTTATGACATATTTCTCAAAATTAAACTAATGTTCAAATCTTGCAACAAAAAATGTAATATGTCCCTTAGGATCACATTGTCTTGCATTTTCACTCTAAATCCCAAAACTATTCATAATGTACTTTTTCAATTCCTTTATATTTGAGTACCATATTACAAGTCCATCAAATTTCATAAAATGGGGCATGCAATTCCCATTTCTACTAGGTTATGCAATATCCTTTTCTATCCACATTAATTTCTCAATAAATTCAAGGAAATATTCCCTCTCAAACATAAATTGAGGTATCCTATATTGTTGCTACCTATATCCATATAACCTAATCAATGTAAAATTAGGCTTGCATATCTAGTCCCCAAAGTTGAACTCATACTTTCCATTAAGAAGATATAATTTTGGCCTGAACATGACCTTGAGTTGTTTATGGATCCTAGTAATTGAACCTCCCAACACTATAGTAATCCACATAAAAAATTCATCTCTAAATATCTTGCAATCCTCGTCTCTACCACATTCATTCCATGCCTTGCACCACATCTGAATGGATAATAGGTTATCTTTCTCATTAATGGTAGTAAGTTTCAAAGAATTCATAAATTGGTCAACATTTTGAAATAGTGGTAGGTGACATAATAGAGAATATTTTTTGAAAGACTTGGTGGTCCTCCACCTAGCTAATTGTGTATGGAGGGTTTTCTCAACTTTTGTAGGAAAGTCAAACTCAAGATAGGAATGAGGGTTTTGAATCCTTATGGAAATATACATGTAATCAAAGGGAATCCTTTTTTGAGAATCTTCAAAAAAAATTGAGCCCATCCATAATAAGTATTCTCAACTGGCATCAATCTATTATTATATCATGTATTCATGAAGTGTGTACTTTTAGTGAACCTTAATCTCATTGTCCTCTCATAATCAACTCTAAACTAATTTCTATCTATTTTGGTAAGAGCTCGAGTACTCAAGCTAATACTTTCCTCAATTAAAAACCTATTTAGGACCAATAGAGGTATTCCATCTAATTTCTTAACTATTCTTTTAGCTATTTCATAATGTTCAACTAGGATATTGATAAGCTCAATGCCTACATATAGAGGTGGAACTAGAATTTTACCTAGGTCTAGTTTCCAAACATTGTTTCAAAGTTCTATCTCATCTTTATTTTCATAAAAACACAAAAACAAAAACCTACCATAGACTAGCAACTTTGTATCCATACACCCACTATATTGATAAAAAAAATATGGACATGGTCCTAGTGGCAAATGAATAAGGAAATAATTCTAGGAGTGTCTGTTGGATTATTTTATCTATGCTTTCATCCTTATGCTTCTTGATAGAAACCTCTTTCTTAGCACTAACTTCTTTCTTAACATTAACCTCTTTCTTGGGTGCCATTTGAAAAGGCATATCAAATTTAGGAAGAAAACTCAACTTACAAATTTTTGAAGCTTGAAAATGCAACCTCACAGCTCACTTGCTTCTTCTCCAATTCCTTATCTAGCTTGAAAATGGTTTTTCACAGAGAATAAATTATTACATTTATTCCTATTTTATTCCTCTTTTAATTATCATTTATGATTTTAGACACTTCGCACAAGTAGCTACTTCTCCACTTTTCTTACTCATCACTTTAAACATCCTACAATTAATGCCTTGTACTTTGATATACACAAAATTTCTTACTCCACCTTTTTAAAACGTACATTAATCATTTTAAAATTTTTTCTAAGTGATTCATTAATCCCTTCCAAAATATAAAAAATCACCACTTCAAACTCCCCTCTCAAAGGTACCTCTAAAATAAATAAAAGTTGCTATTTTGTGATCACCTTGTGTCAATATGTGTGATCTCATGAAAATTGCTACTTCATAGGACTTCCATCTTTAGTCATCCAAAATAGTAATAAATTCCTACTTTATAAGGTGTCTTCCTTGTGTAACCTAAAATAACTAAATTTTTTATTTCATATGTACCCCTAATCTCTTTCTCTGAAATGGAAAAAATATACTTACCAAGGTATTTAATAAGTAGAAATTGAAAATTTACGGTGTGATTTGTCATGGAATTTTTTAAGGTCTACCAATGGCCCTTTTAGGAACATGTGCTACCCTAGAGCACAATGAGAACTTAGTTAGCTCTGGGAGAAGTAGACCAATACAACAAAAAATGTTGTCATACCTTAACTCTATCAAAAAATTTGTGTTTCTTGTGAAGGAGAATATGTATTCCAAACATAATGACTCTAATTTCTTTACTTAGTACATATTCAAATGCAAAATCATTTCTATTTAGAAGGAAACCATCATCATCTTTATGAAATCTATGACCCCAACATGCTTCATTGATTCTTAACATCTAACTACCTTATATATTAAATGGAGTTATAAAAGGATATCTTCCTTGTCACATGAAATTTTCAACAAGGTGTGTGTCTCATGTGTGTTAAGTTTCTAAGGATCACTTGTAGATGTAATTGAATTTCTTGTAAGGTATATGTGTTCCAAATGGCTATGACCTCTTTTATTTATGTTTGAAAAATGATAAAAGAGTAGACATGTCCCTTCATGGGACATGTCTATTCATAACAATGTAAATAATATAATTATAATTATAGCTATATATGTATGTATTTGATGCCAAATTTTAGTTGCCCCTTTATCTTTTGATTGAGGTCTTTGGTTTGATTGAGAATGTTTCTAAATGAAGTATGTCCAAGTCTATCTTAGGTAACTTACTTCTCATATTTCCATAGCCATCTACTTTCTTTCATTGTGGCTTTCCTGTTTATCTAGTGTGCAAGTCTAGGAGTTATTTGTTTTTACTCTGTTGTCTCCCTAATGAGAAGTAGTTTGTGTTTCACCTCATTATCAAGTACCTAGTCCTAATATTTCATTTTCCATGGCTTTGGAGATCTTGAGACACTCTTCTCTTTCAAGAAAACCACATCAAGTGTGGATCCAAGGAACATGACCATGGCAGTTGCTAAAAAGTCTCAAATGTGATTCTATCAAAATCAGAGGCTTGTGAGGTTATGGATAGAAGCAAATATGAATTTCATTAAAGATTTGGAGAAAAAGACTAAATGTATCAAGTATTATGATTTTATTGTTGATATACTATACATTGATGGAAATGAAGCCATTAGTCTCTGCTTCTAACGCTACATGAATTTTAGATTAAAGCCTAGCCCAATGACCAAGGGACTATATAATTACTTGCAATGGTTGAGAGGTAATTATAAACTTAAGCATCAAGGCCTCCACAAATAAATTAAGGAAAAAAACTTCTTACTAGATTGTAGATCAAGAAATGTAGTCATAAAGGGTATTTTCCACCTTAAGGTAACAAAGGAGCCATTTTTTTGAAGAGTGTGAAAAGAGTAAAGCAAGGATACCCTAAAGTATGAATATTCCTTAGAAACTCCCATCAGATGCTTTTGGAAATCTCAATAATAAAATTTGACCCTGATATAAAGAGAAAGTAGTGTTAAAAGCTTTCAGCAAAGAGAAGAAGAATGAAGTGTGCACGCTATCAAAGGATTACTGCCCATGTTGTATTTTTGAATAAAGGGAAAGTGACTCATGGAAAAGTTAAGTGTATCTCTCTCTCTTGCATGTCTAAGAGCTATTAAATATTTGTGCATTTTAGATTTTGATGAAAAGTAGGGCACTTTTCAATAAGATAAAACACTCAAGCAAAGTCATATGACACTAGTAAAGAAATCGCTAGCTTCCAAAAATGTTATATTTGATGTGAAAATAATGGAAAGTTTAAATAGTTGTTAATCAAATAATTAAATGCAAATCTTTCCTTTGTGAATGTTGGCCAAACTTAATTTCATTTGGGTGGTGCCAATGTTCAAATTTGTCTACCTATTTCACTAAGATTGTTGGTATTTCCCTTATTCAATTATATTTAAAATGGCTATTTATCAAAATATGTATCCTGTGTAATCATTTGGCAAATGAAAATCAAAGCTTCTAGTTATGAAAAACTTATTGGCCTAGAGAGTGAATTAAAAGAGTTTTATGACACATCCTTCAAATTTTATGATTTGGGTGATCTTCACAGAAGGCTTAATTCTCAACCTCTTCACCCAATCACTCAAAAACTCAAAGATAGTGAACTAGTTGAGGCAGCTAGATTCCCTATGGCTATACATATACCTAAGCTTGTTTGAGAGTGCATAAGATGATATGACCTAGAAACAAAGTGGATTTTGTTTGCTGAGCAGTCTATTATCCTATCTATCGGCAAAGCCTTGATGCATCTGTGTTCGACATCCTAGTCAAGGAATAGTATTGTGACATAGATTTCATCACTTCTACATCCATGTTCAATGAAAAGAAGACTCTATGATGGGAGGATATGTAGAAGATCTAGTTCTAGACTGCCCACTCAAAGAAGAGAAAGATGCCAAAAACTTTGTTTGACACAAATCTGAAGCAAGAAATTGTAGACATCCTCACACTTCCACTTAGGCTAAAGGGAAAAGAAGAGATATTGGAGTTTTTTGAGAATAATTTCTTTCTAGTGCAAGGAATTTGTGCATAAAATATGCACATAGATTGGGCATAGATCATCTGCCATGAACTCTCGGCATGGTTAAATTTAGCCAGAGGCTTTAGGCAATTCTACATGTCTTCTTATTTGATTTATGCTCTAGTGACTCACCATAGGTGGCTTGGCCTCCCTCGTATTTAGGATTATAATGAGAATACTAAAGTCTATGATTTTTACCCACATCTATAACTATAAAGTAGTTATGAGGAGTATGTGGCAGTTAATGATGCCTTCACAATGAGGTTATGCCATGAATTGCAAGGATACATAGAGAGGAAATTCTTGCCAGAGGAAATTTTTGCAATAAGTCAATTTGGATGTTCATACATCCAATTCCTAAGTTTCTCTTATTTATGGATAGGAGCTTATGATAAATTCCCTAAGAAATTACCAAGGTATTTGAGGGATAAAGCAATGCTAGTTGAGCTGTGTCAACAGATCCTATAAGTAAACACTCTCTATTTTAATGTAAAGAAGATTGCCAAACTTTCATTTCCTATAGTGGTTGGCCCATATTCTTGTGCCTCTAGATCAAACGCCCAAGATCTGGTGAAATTTTTTAAAGGCAAGATCAAGTTGCTAGATTATGAAGTGCCCAAGCCTTAGTATGATCCAATTGATTTTGTAAAGGATCATTTGAAATTAGGATATGTCTCAGACATTGAAGATTATTAGTCTAGGTGTCTCAATGAGTATCAAACTTGAGAGAGATTTTGATCACGGCTAATTTTTGATGATGAAGGCTTTATGCACCCCACATCATATGAAAAGATCAAGAATACCCCAATTCTGTCCACCCCATATACTAGCCCAATTATTGATACCATGGAGGTCCTCATGCGAGGGATCATCAAAAGAACTAATAAATGGGTTGAATAGAATTAAGGAAGGAAGAAAAGAATAGGAAGTACTAGTTCCATGGGAGGAGTTTCATCTAGAGCACATCAATTTGTTGCAACAAAAAATACTATAACTACTACTTCAAGTGTTGTAGGTCCTACTCAATCCATTGAACAAAGAGGAGATGAATCTTAGGAGAAGAATGTGGTAATTACTCCTATGTGCGGAAGTGACTCTCTTCCAAACACTAGAAATGTTGGAGAAAAGCATGATGACAAAGATAAAGGGAAGGAGTAAGCAAGATCAATGGCTAAGCCTTCTTCCCCCATTCAAGTCATCAATTTGTATGGTGACACTAATCCTATGGATGGTTAAGAGAAAGATGTATCCTGATAAAAAGATACCTTCACCCTTTTAGTAACTAAGGTACCTACTTTCCCCATTGCCTCCCAGGACAAGACAACTCCTATAATGCCAAGGAAGTTGTTTCACCCCACTTCTTTATAGTCGATTGTCAATATACTATCTATGGAGTCATGACTGAAGGAGACTATTGACAAGAAGAAGAGGAGATATAAGGATGCTACTCCATTAAAGGACTTGGTTGCACAAGTCACCTCTTCTCAGCCATCCAAAAAGTCAAAGAAACAAAAGGCAATTGTGGTGTTGTCTATAGATTCCCCCACTAGTCACATGTTGATCAAAATTGTTGAGCCAGAAAAGGACAGGATATTTTACGAGCTTTCAAAAGATGATTTCCAAATTAGAACATTGGATCTTGGTATATGTATTCATGATTCTATGGTAAGCCGGAAGAGCTTAGAGTAGAGAAAGAAGTATTGAAGGCTTCAAACAAGGAGGTGGTGGAATGCATCAAGTCTACCCTTGGAAGCATGTCCCTAGGTCAATTTGACCCAAAGGAAAAAGAAAAAAAGAACTTTCTGACAAAGTTGCAACATGAAATCCAGTTTGGGCAAGTTGGAAGGGCATGGATAGACCAATTAAAGATTCAAGGTAACCCACTGGTGGAAAATTTGGGAAACTTGGTGTTGGATGCACACAAGCTCAAAGAAGTAACTTTAGACAGTGCAATTAGCCGTTCTACAAGTGGTAATTGATATGAAGACTAATGTGGCAATTACTCATGGGATCCTTAAGATAGGCACAAAGCCATTGTTTTATTGGAAACAATCTTTATAATTTTTCATAGAAAGCTTTGCGAGGTCCACAAATAAGCTAGGAGATGTATGCGAGTTGGTGCAAAAGTCATTGACAAATGCTTTTACAACTTGAAAATATTGCACATAGATTCTTTTATATCCACCAAAGGTAAGCTTGTGGATAATGAGAGAATGAGGTCAAAATTCTTGAAATTTGTTCATAAGGCCATTGACCCTCTCAATTTCCAAGTGTCTAAAATCCAAGAGCTCTCAATAGTAGATGTGGTCATCATTAGAGAAACAGAGAATTTTAAATCCATACTAGCCAAAATGGATGAGTTAACAAACATGCATGAATACGAGATGGTCTGGGCTAACAACATTATCATTCCAAATTCCAAAGAGCTTAACAACATAATAGATACTATGAAAGAATATAAAGCTAAATCAGTTACCCCAAAGAAGACATAATTATTTTTGACATCTGTCATTCTTCACTCTTCTCTTTATTTTTGTAGCCACTCTTGGCATTTTGTTAAATCTCTATAACAGGCAAAAGATTGGAGTTGGTTCTATTAATAGTATTTCTATTCAGAGATTCTCTATAAGGAAATCATCTAATGTAATTGACCATTTTGAGAAGGCCTATATATGTAATCTTTTAAGAAGTTAATAAGATCGACAAAATTTACTTTGGTCAAACCCTTGTAGCTATGACTACTATGTGAGACACTAAGTTATTAGATTTTGTTGTTCATTTAGTTTAAGAAGAATTGGTGGAATGAATGTGTTAGTACTAAATATTGAATGAATGTGAATGAACTTGGTTTTATTCCCTTTATTTGATGAATGATGTTCTTTACCCTATTCAGCATAAATATGTCTTCTATTATTTCCATTGATCCATGTCTTTAGTCATTTCTTTACATTTGGAAGTTGGAAACTAATCATTGGAGTGGTTGCAGAACTGATAGTATGGGTATTATCAAAGCATCAACTAAATTTTGTAATTTGAGAATTACCTATTTCATGGTCTCTTCCTCTCTTCCTTTAGTTTTAGTTATTGCTGCATGTTTCTCAACTTCAAGCATTGTCATTTTAAGTAGAGTGCATTTAGTGAATTCTTCTCCTTCTCTTGCCTAAGTTGTTTAAAGTTTTAAGCAACTTGGTTTTTACCTCTTCTTCTCTTGGGTTAAGAGCATAACACCCCCCACCCAACCATAAACCACATAAAAAAATTCATTGCATTTCTTACACTTATAAGGGAGTTGTATCTTTCAATTCAGGGGTCTTTGAATAGATTACTATATTGACCCGTTCTATTGCTAACTTTGTGTTTTCCATAAGCCATAGGGCAAGTAAAGAGTCAAGGTAAAAACCAATATATTAAGGAAGACAAACTATTAACCAATAATATTATATTAATTTTTCTCATATAAAAATAGATTTATATCTCAAATATATATAAATTACATCTCATATATATATATATATATATATATATATATATATATATATATATATATATATATATATATATATATATATATATATATATATATATATATATATATATATATATATTCATAGGCTTATCCAATTGAAGCTACCAAACTTCAACGCTCCCTCTTAGCTGGGGGGTAAACACACTTGACATATATTACACCATTGGTAATATTAGGCATCACAAATATTAAGGATATCTTTGTTAGAAGATATGCACCATTTTGATATCAAATTGATATCATGAGTATTGGCCTTCAAAATATATGATATTCACCAAATACTCTAAGTAATGGTCTCCAAAATATCAACACTTGATACTCACCATGTACTCAATAAGGTAATGGTCTACATAATATCAACATATGATATTCACCATTTTGATATCATATTTGAGTATTAATCTAAAAACTATCAACATATGATATTCACCAAATACTCTTTGAGTAATGGTCCCAAGAATGAGATGGAAGAAGTTCACCAAGTACTGTGAGTAATGGCCTCCAAAACATCAAGTCGTATGATATTCACCATATACTCTATGTAATGGCCTCTAGAACATCAATTTACATAATATTCACCATATACTCAAAAGGTTTTACAAGGTATGTGCACACACATTATCATAATGATCACTATATCAACATCCACCATCCAAGGTATAATCTATCATGATCTACATAAACATTCTAAGATATCTATCATAATATAAAATTAATTTAATGTAAGATCGTCACCTTTCAATAAATTTTGCAAATATAAGTGACATCATTTGGAAGTTATCACTTCCTAATGATGTTTACAAGGGGTAGTCCCAAATAGCCATAAAGTATATTCAAAAATCATTGTCCTCTTAGCTGCTACTATTTATTGATCAATGGACAATTCATCTCAACATGGTCTACTCCCTCTTAATTAATAAGATTGAGATCACCAAAGATTGACTGAACCATATATTCTATCTCCTCCCTCTCTTTCAAGGTTTCCTCTAATGAAATGCCAAATGTTAGGCTCTCTTTGAATTTGAATCAACCTCTTCCTGCAATAACATTCTTGAAGAGAAAGATCAAGACAAATAACTCATATAGTACATATAGAATTCCAAAATAAAAGGTTGACCACAAAAGTAATAACAACACTATTATTTTTACTACTTTCCATCTAACTTATCATCATCTCCTTATATTAATATATATGTTTCCATGTTCAAATTAAATACTTAACATATATCTACTCATATATTAGTAATTTAGGGAAGTTAAAGAAGAATTAAAATAATACATAGATACAATTTACCTTAATGGGATTGGAACTCAAAACCTATAATGGACCCTTGTATATATTATTTCAATGCTTGTATATATAAATGTGAGTTAGTGGCTCATATTTATAATCACAAAATAATAATAATAAAATGGTTTTAAATGTCTATATTACCTATTTGGTTAAATAATATTCTATTCTTCTTATGTATATCATATTTATTATTTTAACCAACATAAAGAAATTATACTTACCACCCATGTAAACCACAACCAATAATATTTGATGTCCTTTTAAGAACCTTGTAGTTTCTTTAATATATCTTCCAATACTTATAAATACTTATTATTTGTGCCTTTTGTATTGTTCAACATATGATTTTTTGTCTCACATTTTTTATTAAAGTTGTCAATGTTGATCCTTGACTTCTTTTTTGCAAGAATGAAATTAATCTTTTAAATTCTCACTGTTTAATCTTCCTCAATAATCACCATTAGACTTGAAGCAATATATGTTAATTCTCCTACAAAATCTATAATTTACTATAAGTCTATTCTCCTAAACTTGGACTTGCATGTCAGATATATTTAGATGTTGAAGATCAATGATATCCCTATTGCTGGAGTATACCAATTTATCCCTACATTCATGACTCAACATTGTTATCAAATTTATTATTTAGTTAATTCAACACACAATTGACTTTGCAATCTTCCTTGGAAAATTCCTTAGATATCTGCTACCTATCTTCTTCTTGATAATGATTCCATGAAAGTTATTTACCTTAGTTTATTCATATGTTAATGTGAAAGCATAGCCATTTCTCTGACATCACAAGTTGGCTATATATCCTTTGGTTCCATGGATTTGGAAATCCCATTCAACATGAGAAAGATAAATGTGCATATCATGGCCTAGTTGGGTTAAATTTTCTTTTGAAAATTTCTAAATATCCACTTGTTCATAGAAAGAAATCACATCATTCAATGATAATGAATTGAAAGAGAAAGTTGGCAGAGGGCATCCATAGGCACTCAACACATTATTCCAAAGTAGGTTATCTTCTAAGTCCATAGTGAACACAAAAGGTACACTGAGTTTGGTCTTGATCTCCTTAAAGAGAATCTTGGTGTCTTCTTATACTATTCAAACTACTTCAACATAGTTCCAACTCAACCAACAAGCATAGAGGGTGAACATACACCATGGAGTAATGAGTACAAGGGCTTGCTAAGATGTCTAGCCAAATGACTCTCCCCATCAACACATGCTCAAGAACCATCATGGATGCAAGCACAAATATACTGGTAACCTAAAAATTAATAGACATTGCAGAAGTTTAGAATATTTGCAAATTGATAAAAGTCTTAAAATATGAGCTCTCCATAGTCAATAAATTCATTATTGTGGCATGGTCCCTAACTATAGGAAAATGGTGTGAGTGTGATTACATACTCCAATATCTATTTTGATACATATAATTGAAACATCCATATTGTCGTGAGATATCTTCCTATTTTCTCATTCTCCATGGATGTTTAAAAGCTCCAAATCCTCTTGTATAATCTTATCACTTTGTTGAATATTTATATTAATTTATTAATTTATAAATGAATTCTTTATATTGTGTGTTTAATCACTTTCTTACATTTGCTAACTAGGCTCTGGTACCATGTTAAGTTTCTAAGGATCACTTGTAGATGTAATTGCTTGTAAGGTATATGTGTTCCAAATGGTAGTGACCTCTTTTACTTATATTTGAAAAATGAACCAAGAGTAGACATGTCACTTCATAGGACATGTCTATTCATAATAATCTAATTAATATAACTATAATTATAGATATATATGTATGTATGTATCTATTATATTATTTTTTATCATATAATAATAAATTTCTACCTCATATAATAAATATATATAAATCTTATCTCATATATATATATATATATATATATATATATATATATATATATATATATATATATATATTCATAGGCTTATCCAACTGAAGCTACCAAACATCAACAATGTGTTGTGGAGGCTTTTTGGTATTGCATTGGCCATCTTTCTTTGTATACATCAAGGGCGAACCTCTACCCTTGTTATCTTTCTTTGTTTCTTTTCCATAAAAAGTTTGTTCTTCTTTTCTTTTACAAGGTTTATGTTGGCCAAATTTTTCCCTCTTGCCAAATGGAGATATTTAAATTCAAACAATTAAATTTATATATTTGAAAATTCAAATAATGGGGCACGAAATATATCTTTTATAACCTTCAATTATTCCATACTTCCTAAGTACTACACATTTTAATATTTCCACAAGCCCGTGTTTTATCCACCAATAGATCAAGAAGGATTGAGGGTTGTTTCTTTGTCGCTGTCAAAATTTTTAGAGATTTTTGTCATATCGACAAAGTGACATATTGTCATGTAACTCCATGGGTCCCTTTCCTTGGTCAACATAGTCATCAATTGGTTCAACTTCTATGTTGTTAGATTGAGATCATCTAAGGGTTGTCACTTTCTCATTTTCTCAAGATGTGAGGACTTTAAATTATGCAAGAAAGTGAGTGATTGACATGTGGCAGGTGGGTCCTATTTCTTTTGTGGGCTACGGGTGAAGTGGACAAAGTGTTAGATGAGATGGCATGGGGCCATGTTTCCTATTGGTTGTTGTGCTAACAAGATCAATAAATTTTTGGAACCATCAAATGGAGGTAGATCCATGGTTGTCACTTTTCAAAGATGCAAGGTAGTTATTTCATGTAGCAAAGTGAGAGGCTACCATGTGCATAGATGGCCCACAATTCAAAAGATGTTAGTCGTAAATAGTTAGGAGTGAGACGTCAATGATGACACTTAAATATTTTTTTATCATTGGTTAAGTTAGAAAAGGTGGAAAGGGTTATATGATGAAGTGGTCTACACATGAAGAGCTCACTAGCTAGTAGACTAAAATAAGACTATTGATCCACATGGTGTTTTTTGGTTGCTAGACCCATTTGACTATTGATTTTGATATTTTAGCAAGCCAAAAACAAGGAAAAGGGTAGTTTTCTTGTGCAATCTAATCTTCACAATCTACCCCAATCACTCTGAATGAATGTTGGATTATTAACAATGTAGAGACATCCCTTCCACCATCTAATCATCCATTTTGGGGATTTTTACATTGATTGGTGTCATTTTGGTCATTTTAATGATTATGTTACATCTAGGATTGTTCCATGATTAGATTTCTTCTAGATTTGTAGTAATTGTAGAGTGTAGTGGTTGGGTTTGGCTTTTAGGGTAAGGTATCTTAGTTATGCTTGAGCTATAAAGGTAGTTTTTGTAAATTTTGTTAAGGTCAAACCTTCTCTATTGCTTTGGCATTTCTCTGGCATGCTACTATAAATCCCCTTTTCCTTAGGATTTTATGACACTATATCTTATCATTTTCAGCCATTAATGTGTTGTACAAGACCTATTTTCCTCTCATTAGTGTATTGAGGCTATTTTCAATCTCGTATGACTATATCTCTTTGACATATGAATGATATAAGTGAATCTCATTTTCGTTGTTTCATTTATTTTGGTTTTCTGATTTGCATGTGATTTTTTGGTTAAAGAAAGTTTGCATTTGTATATCTTTGGTGTCATGATGGTTTAGAAGTGCATATGTGGCTAGAGATTTGTTTGAAGACTCTATTTTGGTGCACCACCCCCTTAGATTAGAGTAGGTGGATTTTCTTTCATGCATTCCTTCTCTGTTTTCCTCTCTAAGAGTAGTTAGGTGCATCTTAATAGTAAAGGAAGCCAACCTTCTCTGGAGACTCAACCTCATAGTTCAAGTCCCATAGCTTGGATGTTGTTTCCATGTTTCACAAGGTTGTGCTTAGGTAAAAAAATTGGACAAGGGTGCAAGCTTTTGTGACAATAGTTTTTGGCATGCTCAGTGGGACATTCATATCAGAAGTTTTCAAATCTATGTGTCAACAAAGAAGAATTTCAAGATTGATGTTGAGGAAACAATGTTTCTCTTAGTGTTTTAGGCCTTAAGAGGCTCATATCCAAGCACTTGGCAGCTCTACTCCACTTTCACATCTCATTTCAGACCATGATTGTTGAGATTTATGCCCAAAGCTGAAACAAGGGCATCTTCTAGAGGTAAGTTTCAATACCAAGAGATTTCATTTTCCAATCCTAGAAGAAGAAAGACTACAATATCTTCATCACTAGGAGTGAAATAGTAACACATAGACCTATAAGATCTATTTTCACTCCCCCTGTTGTTAGATCTCAACCTTGAATACCATCTACTCATATCAATAGATCACTTGCTTATATGTCTAGAGCTCATGCTTTTGCCACCTTTAATGGTGGAAGTCCTCTCCTATTAGCCCAAAGACATGACATACCAGTATCATCTCTTAAAAGTATACCTCAGTTTACTAGTGAAACTTCTATTTCCCCCTTAGAACATATCCAAGAGGTTGCACATGTGTGCAATATACATGGAATATCTAAAGATGATGTTGCAGTTAGACTTCTAGCCTCATCCTTAAAAGGAAAATCACTACAATGGTATAGAGGATTGCCTCATAATTCTATAGTAGATTGGTATGGGTTAGGAGTAACTGTATGCAAAAATTTTGAGGATAAGAGCAACTATCTTTCACTCTTAGAGCAGTTGACTACTATAAAAAGAGCCCCCCATGAATGTATGGAAGATTTCAATTATAGATTTCAAAAAATATGGGAAAGAATACTTATTACAGTGAAGCTACCCCTAGTAATGCATTCTTGCATTACCTCAGAGTCCTCAACAGTGATATTTCCACTACAATACAAACCATAGGAGGGGATACATTACTTGATGCTTATGTAATAACAATAAGGGTAGAAAACATATTGATATAATGAGGTAAGTTAGCTCCAAGGCTTTCTATGGTCTTCTTCCCTGATGTTCCAAATCACCAACCAACAATAGCCCCTATTCCCACACCTTCCACATCACAACCCCTTTCTCTAACCCCTCAAGCTTCCACATCTTCAAATAGAATGGATGAAATTAAGGAGATGATGCAATCTATAATGTTGAAAATAGATAAGAGATTACAAGGTCAAGAGAAGGAGTTGGAAGATAGCTTCTCTGTGATGCAAAAAGTGAGCAATAAAGTGGTGACTTTAGAAAGACAACAAGCTTAGGGTAATAAGGCTCCTCAACTACAATATCAAACTCCAAACAATGGTAGGCCTCTAAATCATAACCATGGGAATACTTATTTTAATCAGAGTAGGTAGAATAGTCATGCTTCTACTTCAAATGCAAATAAAATTAGGACCATAGTCCCTCAAAAAAATATGCCTCGAGATCAAGATTTTTATCCCTCCTACAATTACTCTGATGCTTATTGTATGTGTCAAAAGGCTAAATCTTATTTAGCTTTAACCACTCAATAGCCTATAGTAGGACAATCATACATGGAGAGGCAATCTAAAGATGTCTCAAATTTGCAACAACAAGGTGATTGCTCCTTCATGAATCACCAGGAGGAGGAACATTGTAACATAAACCAGGATTCCATTGCTCACAATACTAGGAGAAAAAGAAGAGCTATTGAAGAGGCTATCCCTCGTCCTCCCAATTAGGCCTCAATATCAAATGAAATACCTCATATACAAGTAGTGAATGATCAAATCAATGCTCCTCAACAACAAAGACAAAGTAGTAGCAGAGGATATGTGAATAGTCCTCAAGTTATTCCATCTCAACCTCATATACATGCAGCTCCCAAAAATTCTACCAAAGCACCTAATGAATCATTGAGTGTGGTAGAGAAGATGAAGAAGATTAATGCAAATGTTTCCATGTGGGATGTTGTTTCTACTATACCCATGCAAAAGAGGTTGATGCAGTAGGAATTGGAGAGCATTGAACCAAATGATTAGCCATCAAGCATGGAGAGTGCCACAAGTCTAGTACAACCATCAACAAAGGTAGAAACAAGCAAAAAGGTTAGACCTCCTCCATCTTTGATTTCTCTAATTATAGGGGATAAACTAATCCACAATTTTATGATTGATTCAAGGGCTAGTAGTTCAGTGATGCCTAAGTGTGTAGCTGATGTCCTAGAAATGGAATATGAGCCCATTGTTAGGGATGTATTGAAGTTGGATGGTAGTGCTATCAAGACTATAAGAATCCTGAGGAATGTTGAAATGGACTTACATGCATGTGTTGGTTGTACTATAGTCCAAGATATATCAGTTGTTGAAGTCAAACCACATTTTTCCATCTATCTCTCAAGAGATTTTACTACCCAAATAGGTGGTTACATATCTTCTAATTGGTCATATATATTTTTTAGAACAAGATATGGAACCAAAGCTTCAATTAAAGTGGAGCCTCTAGCCCTCAATCATATTGAGCCCTACACTCCTAATCTCATCAATATGAATTGTACCATCTTAGAGATAGATGAAAATGATATAGTAAACGAGCCTGCTACTTCCCTATGATTTTCTCTTAGATGAATGGGCTAATGCATACTAGTTTGATCCTATATCAGAAAGCCTAGAGAGAGGCCTTGGTACATATTGTATATCAGAAAAGGATGCTCTTGTCCCTAACCATAAGAAAACCAAAGAAGATACATGTGGAATAAGTATGTATTTTGATGGATCAAGGAATAAGAATTGATCAGGGGCT
Source organism: Cupressus sempervirens (assembly GCA_028749045.1). NCBI lineage: Eukaryota > Viridiplantae > Streptophyta > Pinopsida > Cupressales > Cupressaceae > Cupressus > Cupressus sempervirens. Next base: position 581,357,619 of record CM053788.1, on the reverse strand, counting down.
GGTGTAATGTTGGTTTCTCCTACATTAGAAAAATACTACTTCTCCTTTAGGCTTTAATTCGGTTGTACCAATAATGCGGCCAAGTATAAATCCTTGATTCAAGGTCTTCTAATTTCTCAAAAAAGAGGATTAAAGCATTAAGTGTATATGGAGATAGTGAGTATGTCATTTGGGCTAACCAATGCAGGTGCCACATTTCATAAGAATGGAGATGGCCTTCAAGAACATGATTAAAAGTTTTGTGTTGGTATACCTTGATGATATCATAGTGTATTCAAAGAATGTAGTAGATCATTTGGGCCATTTCATACTAGTGTTCATAAGATGTAGAGAGTATGGAGTATCCCTAAATCCAAGCAAGTGTGTCTTTGCTACTAATCAAGGAAAATTGTTAGGAAACATTGTATCTAAGGATGGTCTAACCATTGATCCAGAGAGAAAAAAGGCAATACTTTCTCTCTCTTTCCAATCACAAGAAAGGGCTGCAAATTTTCCTTGGTAGGATAAATTTTGTGAGGAGATTCATTCCTAATTTAGCTACCATGGTGAAACCTCTTACAACTATGCTCAAGAAGAACATGGTCTTTTCATGGACCAAGGAAGGGGAAGAAAGTTTTGAAGAGATCAAAGTAGCCATAGCCTCAACTCCTACTCTCATAAATATAAATTTTGATAAGGATTTTATTCTTTATACCTTAGGAGGTGAGTCAAGAATTTTTGCTATCTTGACTCAATCAAATGAAAAGAATGAAGAAAAACCTATTGCTTTCTTCCATGAAGGGCTTAAAGAATATGAGGATAACTATAGCTATGTGGAGAAGCAATCCCTTGTAGTCATAAGATCTCTAAAGAAGTTTAGATAACTTCTCTCACACAACAAGATCCATTTATTGATGCTTCATGCCAGTGTGAAGGATTTCATTTTAAGAAAGGATATTAGTGAGAAAAGAGTAGGTTAGATCACTAAGGTGATGGAGTATGATGTGGATATTTAGATTACCAAGTTGGTAAGAGGGAAAGCATTATGCAAGCAGATGGTCTCATCTCAAGAATTAGATCAAGAAATTGCCTTGGTGTTGACAGAACATCAGGAAGTAGGAAATGAGAATCAAAGGATTTGGATAGATGGCATGATTGCCTTCTTGTCATGTAATGGATATCCTTAGGGATTAGATAGGGCTAAAAGAAGATAGCTCAGATTGTAGTCTATTCCCTATGTCATTATTGATGGTGTTCTTTTCAGGAAGGACTTTAATGGAGCTTTGTTAAGGTGCATTGATAAAGATCAAGATGATAGAATGATTAAGGAGCTTCATGATGGTCCTAATGGTGACCACTTTTCAAAAAGAAGAATTATCATGAAGATAATGAGGGCAAGATATTATTGGCCATCCTTGTTCAATTATTCCCATAGGTATGTTAGAAAATGTGAAAAATGTGCTTTATTTTTAGGCAAGCAAAGGCTTGTAGCCCTCCCACTTCATCCTATTTAGGATGACCAACCTTTTTCACAATGGGGATCAGATTGCATAAGCCCCATCAATCCTCCTTCTAGCTTTGGTCATAAATGGATCCTAGTTACTACAAATTACTTTACTAGGTGGACAGAAGCAATTGCATTAAAGGATGCTACAGAGAATTTAGTTGTTGAGTTCTTAGATGGTATTATTACAAGGTTTGGTGCTCCTTCTACCATCATTTTAGATAATACAAAATCATTTGTTGGAGATCAAATTTTTGCATGGGAAATCGATCATAATATCTACTTGAGCACATCCTCAAATTACTATCCTCAAGGTAATGGATTGTCTGAGTCATCTAACAAGAATTTAATTAGGATTATGAAAATAAGGTTTGATGCTCCTTCTACCATCATTTTAGATAATGCAAAATTATTTGTTGGATATTAGATATGTGCATAGGCAATTGATCATAATATATACTTGAGAACATCCTCAAACTACTATCCTCAGGGCATTGGATTGGTTGAGTCATCTATCAAGAACCTAATTATGATTATAAAAAGGACTATAGAGGGTAACTAGAGGTGTTGGCATTAAAGTTTGAAGACAAAACTAAGGGCTAATAGAATAACACCTAAGAGGAAAATTGGAAATTCACCCTTTATGTTGGTATATGGTAAGGAAGCAAGGCTTCCAATTTCATTAGAATTCCCATCTCTAGAACTGGCTCATCAATTGGAGCTAATGGAAAGTGATGCCATGTGAGTAAGAATGGAATAACTGATGGAACTAGAGGAGAAAAGAGATCAAGGCATACAAACTTTGGAAACACATCAACAATAAGTCAAGAAAAGTTTTGATAGGAAGGCTAAGGTAAAAAAATTTATTGAAGGTGATCTTGTGATAAAGTGGGATGCGGATAGGGAAAAACTAGGAAGGCACTCAAAATTTGATGCACTATGGAGTGGTCCCTATGTGATTATCAGTTGCAAGCAGACTAATGCTTTCCAATTAAGCAGGCCTAATGGTGAAATCTTCCCTATTCCAGTCAATGAAATATTTATTGAACCTTGTTTCTAATTGGATGATGTTTCATGTATATAGTTAGTTAGTTTTCTTACTGTGCTTTCCTATTTTCCAAGAAGTGGATGAGCACATGTTTTGTGGTAGAGAGTTTGGTTCCTATTTTGTAGTTACAGAGAGTAGTTTTAAGTTTTTTACTAGGCATGTTCTCCTACAATTTTAGGGTTTTTACTGGGAAGATTTTCATGATTTCTATGAATCTATTTCACAATAGATGTGTAGGCTACTGGTCCATGCATAGTGGGCTTGAATCCCCCCTGAGTCACTAGAATTGTTGGCTAAATGTTTCCCTCCAGCCAAATGGAGATATTTGAATTTAAAAAGTAAAATTCATATATTTGAAAATTTAACTATTGGTGCACAAAATATATCTTTTATAACCTTGGTTTATTCCTTATTTCCTAAGTACTACACATTTTAATATTTCTGTGGTCCAATTTTTTATCCACTGTCAGATAAAAAAGGATCAAGGGTTGTTACTTTATTGCTATCAAAATTTGTGGAGCTTTTTGTCATAGAGAAAAAGTGAGATATTTCCACATAACTCAATGGGTCCCTCTCCTTGGTCAATGTAGTCATTAGTTGGTTCAACTTCTTTGTCATTAGATTAAGATCATTTCAGGGTTGTTTCTTTCTTACTTTCTCAAGATGCGAGGACTTTAAATTATGTGAGAAAGTGAGTGATTGACATGTGGTAGGTGGGTCCTATTTCTTTTGTGGACTATGAGTGAAGTGGAAAAGTGTTAAATGAGTTGGTGTGGGGCCATGTTTCCTACTAGTTGTTGTGCTGATAGGATCAATGAATTTTTGGAGCCATCAGATGGAGGTAGATCCATGGTAGTTTCTTTATCACTTTGTGGAGATGCAAGGTAGTTATTTCATGTGACAAATCAAGGGGTTGCCATGTGTATAGATGGCCCATAGTTCACAAGAGTTAGCCACAAATAGTTAGGAGTGAGATGTCAGCCATGACAGTTAAATATTTTTTGGTTAGTGGTTAAGTTAGAAAAATAGCAAGGGTTATATGATGAAGCAATCAACACATGAAGACCTAGCCAGATGGTAGAATGAAATAAGACTATTGCTCCATGTGGTGCTTTTTGGTTGCTAGACCCATTTGACTACTGATTTTGATATTTTGGCAAGCTAGAAATAAGGAAAGTGTTAGTTTTCTTATGTGATCGAATCTCCATGATCTACCTCAACCACTCCAAATGAATTTTGGTTTATTAATGATGTAGAGACATCCCTTCCACATTTGATCATCCATATTGGGGAGTTTTGCATTGATCACCATTGTTTCTGTCATTTCCAAGGTCCTTCCATGTAGGGTTTTAATGATTATGTTGCATCTCATATTGTTCCATGAACAAATTTCTTTCGAATTTGAAGTAATTGTTGACTGTAGTGGTTGATTTTTGTTTCCAGGACAAGGCATCTCAGTTATGCCTGAACTATAAAGGTAGATTTTGTAAATTTTGTTAAGGTTGAACCCTCTCAATTTCTTTGTCATTACTCTGGCATGCTACTATAAATCCCCTTTGCCTTAGGACTCTATGAAATTTTGTCTTATTATTTCCATCCATTAATGTGTTGTGCAAGACCTTTTTGCCTCTCATTGGTGTATTGTCTATATCTACAATCTTGCCTGATTGTATCTCTGTGACCTATGAACTAATATACTTTCTTTATCTTAAAACTATCTACTAACTTTATTATGTACTTACTAATCCTACTTAATTAATAATAAACATCATTAATTTAATCCTAAATAACTAACATCGACCCCTAACTTTATTATGCTAACTAACCCCAATTACCTCCTAATCATCTTCTAAACCATAATTATCTCCTAACCTACCCTATATCCTACCTACCCCCTTATCCTATATCCTAAATAGCTAACATCAACTCCTTTTTCAATTTAATACCCATGTATGACTTTATGCAAGACAAATCACCTTTCCACATACTCTTTGTCGTCCAAACTCACATGGGGAACTTAGGAAGGAAGAGGGGAATGGGTGGTGTTGTCTCCAATGTATGGGGATTGGAGCAATACTTATGTTTAAAATATTTATAGGTGGATTTGTGGGTAGGGGTAATTAGAATAGAAGACTTGCATATATATATATATATATAATTATTATTATTTTTTTTTTTTTTTGTTTTTTTTTTTTTAAAACAAGTGTTTATGTTGACTTTATGGGGAATCTCATAGAGAATATTCTCTATTACCATTTTGGAAATTAAAAGGTTCCCATGTATTTGACATCATCCTCTGAATACCCTTTTCCCATTTTTTTTTCAATGCAATTTTTTTTAGAGCTTAGGACAAAGGCTTAATGGGTATTTATTCTAACTTTATAAAGTGATATTAGAGATAATTTAAAGGTGATTAGGAGTATGTTAGTGGGTGATATCATGTTCCCAGTCAATTTTGAATAAATATTGATTATTCTATTTTTCTTATTTAACAATTTTGAGAATGCAACTACAAAACTATATCACTTGAACATAAACTTTGATTTTTTAATAACATAGATATATCTATCTTTGATCTAATTTTGAATTACTTCATAAGAAAACTTATTTACATTATAATCTATCATCTTGTATTGAAAATTTAAATCCATGGTTACCAAAGCTTGAATTGTGAATCAACTAGATTTAAATATATTTGACATCATCTCTTTCCTACTACCCAATTTATACATAAGGATCATAGTTCTTCATATTACAATAACATCTACATCATGAAACTAAAAACTAATAGGTATCAATAGTGATACAAATTTCCTTTTATACAAAAGAAATAAGAAACACTGAAAATTATCATGAGGAGAAGTCTCCAAAAAGATTGAAGGAACACTAACAAGGCTCCAATTTTTGGGATGCTCCATAATAAGGAACTATCCAAGCAATCTAAAATTACAAAAAGAACAACCATGGAGAGCTCACTTCCCATCCTAGGCCTCAAAATGCCATCCACTGAGATAGGAGAACTAGTAACTAATTGGATGACATTCAGAATCCAAACACAAGGACATAACTCAACATACAATTCCCATCCTAGGTATGCACAACAAGTTTCATAATGAACCTCTGATTAGGGAGAAGGTGGATTTTTCTAGGTAGGATAAGTCAATGAGGAACTCAAATCATATGCCTCTTCCAAGACTATCAAATCACATAAACTTACATTTCTTTCTCTCCTTATTTCCCCAAAACAAACCTAGTTTTGCATTGACAAGCCAGGGCCCATAACACCTTGCTTCCTCCCTCTTCTCAACATGAGAAGACACTTTGTACAGACTTGGAGTCCAACCAACCCTTCTCCCATACATGGCCACTTCTTCCCTATTCAAGGGTGAGTAATTACTATTAAGAATAAAGTGTTTCAACCTTGGATAATTCTTATTATTATTATTTTTTTTATAAATGTATATTTTGTGAATAATGTAATTAAGTGTGAGTGTACATGTCTAGTTCACATGTTGGTGTGTCACTCCACTTGTATGTGTCGGCATCTTGAATTGTGTAAGTAGATCATGGCTGAAATGGTTATGATGGATTCCTATGATGTGTAAGAGCTATCTCTAGAAGATTCAATGATGGGTGAAGACATGAAGACATGTGGCAATTGATCATTGAGTACTATACACATACATTCAAATTACAATATAGTTGTTATTTGGAAATTTTTGTAAAAGGGAAAGAACATGATATAAGTGTTTTCAGGGTTGTAGATTGAAAAGTGAGAAAGTGTATTGTTGGTATGGTATGTTGCTACTAGATTGGTATTTTCTATCATTGTTCTCCTGAAAGAACTTGCATTGCAAGTGTGTTGTAACCTTCTATGTTGAAGATAATACATTGTGCAGATTTTGGAAGGGTGGGATTATTTTACCAAAGGGTTTTTCCCCACTGGCATATCTTTGAGTTTATGTGTTTTCTTTCTCTATCTATTTTCTATATCCATGGTTGACTCCAATATTATTGTTTGCATAATATCGAATCTAAAATAGTGAGAATTTAATAGGAATTTGCACAGTACTTTCCTTAAGGGATTAGTGTAGGAAGTTGTTTCCACACCTGAGTTTCCTTACAATTACAACACTCCCTTCATAGTTTTCCCAACAAAAAAAGAGAAGAAAAATGAAACAAAACAATTAAAAACCCACAATATCCATCCCTCACACGATATAAAATACAAACATGCTACAATATGCAATAAATTTATACATACAAGAAATGAACATAAACATAACCATGGCAATGGAGAACCTACCTTCACAAAGGTTATGGCAAGATTGAGTTTTGAGATGAGCTAAATCCTTTACTTCTTGCAATTCTAAGCTTGAATTCTCTAAATGTAGAGAATGGGTGGACAACTCTCAACTCTTCAAAGGAACTCTAAATAGCCTCTAAACTCACCCACCCAAAATAGTAATAACTCCAATCTTGATTCTAAGCCTCCTTTGGTCTATCCACTTGACCCTATCATCAAGACAATACTTTTTCAAGAGTGTAAACTTGGTTATCCTCTGGAGATGATCCATTTTATCACAAAAGGGAAATTGGAATATTTTAGGGGTCATAAATGTTGCTAGGAAGTTCTAGAAAGGTGGAAAAGGTTCCTAACCCATACACATACCACTTGGAAACTTGAATTACATTAAATTCGGCTTCTAGGATCAATTTATGACCTATACAAGTGGCTTGAAATATTTAATCTCCAAAACCCTAAGGATGTAACCTTTCCACTAAACCCTAATTAAGGGAAACTAATCTAGGTTACTAACTAAATTAGTCTTAGGTTAATGAGTTACATTGTTAACCATAATTGACATTTTGGTACACATATCCTTATAACGGGTGTCAAGTGGCATCATAAGATTTTCTTTTACATAACATTCAACATGGAAAAAAATATAGAATGATACACATACATTCAAATTATGATACAAATTAAACACTTGACAATGAGGTTCAAATCACTTTATTGGATTCAACCTGTCTCACAATTTGCACATAAGGTCAATTACTAATTCTCTAATTAATTCCATGGTTAATTATCTTGCACACTCAATTCAAATATCAATAGTTTGATAACATCAAATTCATATATTTAAACCAAATTTGCATAGTCATATTGATCAAAATATTAAATCTTTCATTTAAATAACCTTTATCATTTTTGCACACATATTTAATCATCTCTAATTGCATAATTAAAGTATTGGCATATTCATAATTTTGAATCATTTACTAAAATACACCATCATAATGCATTCCTATACATAAAACAACAAATCACATAATTAAGCATTTTAAAGAAAAGCATCACACACCATAAATAATATAGATAATTTCCAATCATTAAATAATATCTCAAACATATCAACTCATAATGTGTCACAATAAAATGTACCAAATGTGCTATAATGGATTGGGACGAGGCCTCACATTTAGCTCCAGATTCCCGTTAACAATGTCAAAAACAAATTTCAAATATGAACACCCTTTTGTAAATACTTCAAGATTTTTTGGGTCTCAGGTCCTCAACCTATTCGTACACCCCTTTGCTATTTTTTATGCCTAAAACCAAGGGTTTCAATCATTTCCAATCAACATTCACTAGGGTCTAATGAAATACATAACAAAACTTGTCTTGGGAACTTCTCCTTCCACACGTAGTTTTCTCACACATCCCTCCTCCTTTTTCAATTCTCAAATTGAACTATCTAATACATTCAATCCTTCAAAATCCTCTTGTAAGCACTATGATCGCCTAGCCTTGCAATGAAAGCTTGCCTGGTGTATTACTTGGAAAATAGCAAACTAGTTTGTCTAGGCCTCTCTTTTTTTGCATACACTATAAAAGGACTCCACTTCCATTACCCTCAAGGCCATCATGATTCCATGGTGATGGTTCATGGGGGAGCCATTTTTACCCAGAATTGTCAAAAAAAGAACAACTGACTGTCTATGTACAAAAGATTTTGTAACTATGAAAAAATGAGCTCCTATGAACTTTAAATATAAATCAAAACATACTATAAGAGAATGAACTATAAGGATAAAATTAAAACTAAAGTAATTCAATCCATCAAAGAACTTGAGCAATTAAAAATATGAAAATTTTCCAAAACTAAACACTAGTTTGTGCCTTTAAATTTGTAAAATTCACTTATTACCAACTCCAACCCTTGGAATGAGTATCCTTTGTGGTTTTAAAGGGTTCCCAAGAGGTTTTAGATAATTACCATAACTATCACCTCCATTTCCAAGACATGCAACTTTTTCCATAATCTTGTCATGCAACCTTTAAAAGTTGTTGACAACATTTTGCATATCCTAGGAACTTTTGCATCTGACCCTTGGAAACTTCCAAATAGGCCCATTAAGGTCTCTTTAGGATTTCTAGGCATGATTTAGCCTTTAGAGCATCCATTCACATGATTTAGTCAATTTTTTCCCAATTGACAACTTTTTACAACTTTTTCCAGTTTTCCTGAAATGACAAAAATGACCTCCAACTTGTGTAAAAATATGTGAAAAAATCATAGAGTACCAATTAGAGTTAAAAATAACCTTTCCCTAGACTTCTAGGGTATAAGACCCATACCCCTAATCTTGTTTCCTAACAACCTAACCACAAGGTAAGCAAAACCACTTAAAAAACAACTAGAATGGATTGAGCTAGGTCAAATTCATCTAGGAGAAAACACACTTGAACTTCTAAGGTCCAAACATGACCAAATGACTTGGATAAGGTTAGTACAAACTATCCAGTTAGCTTATTACTTTAATAACAAAGGATTGGACATCCTTTCATAGTGATTCCATGGTCCCACAACATTGTATGCTTTACTTAAAATAGTACACTCACTTCATTTAATTTTTCAACCCAGAAGCGTAAAATTGAGAGAATGACTACAATGTCTATGGACTAATTCTCCTTCAATTCATTTCAACTAATGTGAAGGAAATGTTGAAGGAATTCTATACAAGCAATTGAGCAACAACTTAACTTAAAACTTGAAAGTAATGATGCAACAATAAACCTATCTATTTGCATATGTTGCAAGAACAATTCATTAATTCTATCATCAATGGCTATTGGGGAAAAATGATTCTATCTTGCAAGGAAACAAACAAGGAAATGAAATTTATTCTAATGGAACAATTCACTCACCAAGTGGCCCCCCTTGGATGAGTGAATAGAAAAGACAATCAAGATAAGAGGAACAAACTTGAACTTCACATTATATTCATTCATGGTGAAGGAATTACACTTGACTAAAAACTGAATCACACTTGACTACTATGAAAATAAACTTATCTTTTTCTTTCCAAAAACTGCCCTTAAAGCTACAACAAATGTTATTTAAAATGAAACTACAACTACTCCCTAACTCTACAATCACACTATTAATAAGGATCAATTACAAACTCATAAAGTTTGAAACAAAATCACCATTAACCATGAGTAAATCCTCCAAAAATATAGCAAGTTTTGGAAACTACATTCATGTATTTTTCCAACAGAAAGTGTACAATGACTTGCTCCACTCATGATGATTCAGCAATTTGGTTGGCTTTGACTTTAACATTGAGGTGTTAACTCTTGAATATCTTTGAAAAGTACTTAAAAAGAATTTAAAGCACACACCACTTCCATATACATATATTTATTTTATCATCAATATTAGAAAAGGCATAAGTTCAATTTACCACTCTTGAAAATCCTATGGCTGGATGAGGAAAACTACCCTAGGCATAGCATAAATGAGGAAACACTTATCAGCATGCAACATCCCTTCATTATAGCATTTTTTTCCATAGATTCAAGCAATTATAGCATATTTGAACTATCCATACCTCTACTTAATGTCTCACCATATATAGAGAATATACATGAAAACATAAGTTCATTTTCTTAAAACCATAAAGTCATGATTGTTTCTACAAGATAACTGCTTAAAAATAAGATAAAAAGATCTTAAAACAATGGTCTTTTAGAGACCCATCACAAGCCAAAAATAAAAAATGTGGAACTAGGACTACAAGTTAGCTTAGGTGCTCCTACACCATACTCCCCCAAACACAAAAGTTTAATCCATCCTTGGATTGAGGAAGCTGGAGTCTATGCCCAACTTTTTAAAGATTTCTTAATTGACCCAAGTAGCCTCTACATCTTCTTTATCATGCCACTTGACAAGATGTTCCCAATAAGTTGTTGTCCTAGTCTTCTTATAAACCCTTGAGTCAAGTACCTTTTTAGCTACCTTAGATGGTGGAGGAGTTAAGTTTAGGTCTTCTACATCTTGAATGACGTCCTTAAGTATTTGATTAGCATCTAGAATAGGGCCTTTGTACCTAACTAGATCAACCATATTGAAAATTGATGATAACTCAATGTCTTTAGGAAGTTCCACCTTGTATGCATTGTTGCCAAGAAAGGTCCCAAACTTCTCATCTAAAGCTTATGAGAAACTCCCTTCTAAAACCTTTCTTTGTTTAGATGAATCATCACAAGATCTCCAACTTAGAACTACACATATATTTTACTATCATCCACCTTATGCTTGAGTTTCTCATCTGTTTCAATTAGTGTCTTCCTCACTATTTCATGGACTTCCCTCATGGAGTGGGAAAAGTCCTAAACATATCCATTACCTTTGGCACCATCTTTCAACTCCCTTAGTTCAAGAACCCCTCTAGAATGCAACCCATAGACAATCTCAAATGGACTTTTACTAGTTAACCTATTGACTATATCATTGTATGCATATTCATCCTGTCTAATGAGGTGATCCCAAACCTGTCCATATTCCTTTGTAAGGAACCTTAGCAATTTTCCAAGAATCCTATTGATGAACTCAATCTAACTATATATGTCTAAGGATGGAAGATAGATCCAAAAGATAGATTTCCACCTAGCTTTGCCACAAGGTCTTCCAAAAATGGTTCTTGAACTTTGTATGCCTATCTAAAACAATTCTCAAAGGTAAGCCATAGATTTTTACCACCTCCTTGAAGAACAAATGAGAAATTTGACAAGCATCATGGACTATTTTACAAGAAATAACATGTGCCATTTTGCTAAATTTGTCCACTACAACATAAATACTATCAAACTCATATTCAGTCCTTGGTAACCCTACCACAAAGTCCATACTCAAGAACTCCCATGGCCTACTAGGAATTGGAAGGGGATTATAAAGACCTATATTGGAAGATGTGCCTTTTTCTTTTTGACATACCACACAACATTCCACATATTTTTCGATATCCATATTCATTTTAGGCCAAAAATAGAATCTAGTGACTAACTCCTAAGTCTTATTGACTCCAAAAAGACCACTAAGTGCCCTATTGTATATTCTTGAATCAAATTTTCCCTCATTGATCCCCTAGGGACACATAGTTGACTATCCTTAAACAAAAAATCATTTTACAAAGTCTAATTAGAAAATTCACCTTGAAAATTGTTCTTATACTCCTTACATACCTTGTAGATGTCTACAAAATCTTCATCATCAGCATATAGGTCCTTGAAGCTATCAATACAAATTCTTTGTAATTGAACATCTTGTACTATGAGGAGTATCCTTCTTATGGAATCAACTACCTTATTTTGCACTCCTTTCTTATGTTTGATGTTAAAGGTGTAGGCTTATAGGTATTTCACCCACTTCATGTGATTGCTACTGAGCTTGTCTTGGGAATTAAAGAAACTGGGGGCTCAATTATTAGAAAATACCACAGCTACCTTTGGAAGCAAGTAATGACTCCACTTTTTCAAAGCTTGGACTAGAGCATATAACTCTAAGTCATAGGAAGAGTACTTCCTCTTTGCATCATTTATCTTTTCACCATGAAAAGCCACTAGTCTCCCTTGTTGACTTAGGATGTCCCAATAGCCACATTACTATCATCACACTCCATTGTGATGAGCTTTTCAAAACTGGGTATCACAAGAATGGTTTGAGTAGCTATCCTTTTCTTGAGTGTCTCAAAGCCATCATTTGCTTGAGGAGTCCAATGAAATCTTTTCTTCATCCCACCTTTGATGGTTTCTAACATAGCAACATAAATAGCATTGAAATTTTTAATAAACTTCCTATAATATTGGGCCAACCCATGAAAGCTTCTCACCTCTATTTCAACTTTGGGAGTAGGCCAATTTAGGATGAAACCTGCCTTACTTTGATCCATCTTGAGATTCCCTTAAGACAAAACAAACCCAAGGTACATTAGCTCCTACTTCATGAAGTCACACTTCTTCAAATTTATCATTAACTTTTCCTTGTATAATTTATTGAAAATAATTTGCAAATTTTTAATATGCTCCTCTTTAGTTTTACTCAAAATTAATATGTCATCTAAATAGACAACAAGAAATTTACTAATGTAATCCTTCAATATCTTGTTCAAAAGCCTCATAAAAGTAGATGGAGCATTTGATAATACAATTGTCATTACAATTTATTCATACAAACCTTCTATGATCTTGAAGGTTATTTTCCATTCATTTACTTCCCTTATCCTAATTTGGTGATAGAAACTTTTTAGATCTATCTTGATAAAGTACCTTTCTTCTCCTAAATAGTTCATTAGGTCTTTAATCCTAGGTATTAGGAACCCATACCTAATGGTGATCCTATTTATGGCCCTTGAATTAGTACAAATTTTCCAAGTTACCCCCTTTTAAGGTGCTAAAATAGTAGGCACGACACAAGGGCTTATACTTTTCCTAATTAGGACTTGGTCTAAGAGTTCTTGGATTTGCTTGGCAATTTATTCATTTTGTTGAGGGGTCATTTTATAAGCATTTTTTTGGGAAGGCTGACTCCTAGAATAAAGTCAATTTGATGGCTAATAGGTCTCTTGGTAGGTAGAGTAGTAGGTTGTCCATCACTAACAATGTCCTTGTACTCTTTAAGCACTTCTTGAACTTCCTTGGGAAACTCTTCTTCTTTTCTTGTCTTATCAGCAACTTCTTGCTTAGGTTTCAATACTAAGGCAAACCCTACTCCTCCTTCTTCCAAGGTCTTTAAGAACTCTCTCTCACCCATCATGAGAACATTAGGACTTGGAGATTTCACATCTCCTTCTTCTATTACGGATTGAATCTTGAAGGCCACACCATCTTTCTTGAAGGAATATGCATTTTTGGTTCTATCATCCATTGCTTGTCTATCAAACTACCATGGGTGACATGCATCCATATGTTGAAAGTCACATAGCACCTTGTCCTTATACCTTCCTATTGAGAATTAAAACCATGCTTGTTCACTTGCAAGAACATGTTGCCCCTTTTTGAGCCATGTAACCTTATAGGGATTTCTATGTGGAATTCTTTTCATATTTAGTTTGCTAGTTGCCTTCTTTGATATGATAATATCTATGGAACTTGAGTCTATGATGACCTTATCCACTTTTCCCATCATCTTACACTTCACCCTAAATAATGTTATTCTTTGGCTTGGTACTTCCTTTATGGGTTCCTTAATAAATGTTCTTATCATTAGATTTTCCCCTTCTTCTAATTTTAAGTCTACTTTAGGTGGTTTACTAATGTTACTAGACTCTTCTTGCACATAATTGACTCATTTTACACTCCCTTGGGAAGTAGAACCTTTCTCAGGGCACATATATACAAGGTATCCCATCTAGTTACAATTATAACACTTCATGGTTGCAAAGTAGGATCCTCTACCTTGGTTGCTACTCCTTCATCTTGCACCATTGTTAAAGTTTCTTCCCCTACTAAAACTCCCTTTATTTGAGTTCCCTTCTTTTTGTTTAGTCTACTTAGTTTCCCCTTGGTTCTTTAAATCTGAACCCCTACCACCATAACCATTTTGGTTCCTACCATCTCTTCTTTAACCTCTAACTTTAAAGTTGGCATCAAATTTATTCTTGTTCTTTTCTTCCACTTTCAATGCCAATTGGAAACATATATGGATTATTGTATGTTTCCATAGGTTGATTTCTTCTTGTATGTTCCACTTCAACACACCTAGATACCTAGCCACCTTAATAGGCTCATCTTCTTGAGTCCTTGATCCCAAAAATAACTTCTAAAATTCTTCAGTATATGTTGCCACATCCATATCATTTTGTTTCAAACTTTTCTTTTTCGTATGTATTTGAATTCCATAATATTTTTTAGGTATTGTTCCTTTACCTTAGTCACCATGGCTTTCTAATTTGCAATTGGTTTATTTCCCATCTTCTCCCTCTCTTCTTGAGATACTTCCACCAGGTTAGTGTTGATCCTCTTAGCCTATATGTGGACCATGGTTTTCTAATTTGCAATTGGTTTATTTCCCATCTTCTCCCTCTCTTCTTGAGATACTTCCACCAGGTTAGTGTTGATCCTCTTAGCCTATATTTGGCTACCTTGACATTTTGTGTTTCAATGACACCTTCACATTCAAAGTGATTTTTCATCCCTTCAATCCATTCCATCACAATTTTAGGGTCCATCTGCCCACTAAACAAAGGGACTCCCTCTAGGGCCTTTCCACCCAATGCCTTGATGGCTTTTAGGAATGGCTTCTCAGTTAATTAAGGGTCTGGTTCAAGAATGATGTCTTCATCATCAACCTTTCCCTTACCTTTATCACTAGTTTCTCCTTCTTGATATGTCTTCTTGGTTGCCTCAGCAACTTTCGCCAATTTTGTCATAATCTCCTCTAATGCTTCCTCTAGGAGCCTATTCCTCTCCTTTTTCTCCTTCATCTCCTTGGAAAGTTCTAAATTGGTCACCAAATTTGCTTGCCTTACTAACTCTTTAGTCTAGGGTTTCCATTTTTTCACCCTAACCTCAAGAAGATTTCTCTCTTATCCTCCACTCTTCCCTATCCAATTACACCAATATTTTTACAACTTTCTTCCTTCCTAGAGACACTACCACTTATCCTTCAAACTCTCAATTTCATCAAACTTGGTCATTCTATATTCAATATAGAGTGAGAAATTAAAAAGTAGGGTTTTTAGACCTCCCCTATCCTTTTGGACTCAAAATTCATAGGTCTCCTTATCGATTCCTTCAAACTTGACAAAACTACCTTAATGAGACCTAGTAGAATTAGGCCTCCAAACTTGGTTTTGGACTTTAGATCCAAATTTCCCTTAACAAGGTGGAAAAATAACTTCAAATATGAATACCCTTTTGGAAATACTTCAATATTTTGTGGATCTCAGGTCCTTAACTTGTCCATACACCCCTTTTCTATTTTTATGCCTAAAACCAAGTGTTTCAAGCATTTTCAATCAGCATCCACTAGGGTCTAATGAAATACATAACAAAAATTATCTTGGTAACTTATCCTTCCACATGTAGTTCCCTCAAACATCCCTCCTCCTTCTATAACTCTCAAATTAAATTATCTAATACATTCAATCCATCAAAATCCTCTTGAAAGCATTGCGATCACCTAGCCATGCAATGAAAGCTTGCCTAGGGCATCAGTTGGAAAATAGAAAACTAGTTTGTCCAGGCCTCTCCTTTTCTATTTACATTGTAAAAGGATTCCACTTCCATTACCCTCAATTCCATGATGATTTCACAGTGAGGGTTCATGCAAGAGCCATTTTTCCCAGAATTGTAAAATCAAGAACAAAAAACTATCCATGTACAAAAGATTGTCTAACTATGAACAAATGAGCTCCTATGAACTTGAAATATATAAAAAGGTATTTTAAGAGAATTAAATATAAGGATAAAATGAAAACAAAAGTCATTCAATCCATCAAAGCACTTGAGCAATTAAAAACATGAAAATTTGCCAAAACTAAAAACTAATTCACGCCTTTAGCTTCAAAAATTTCACTTATTACCAACTCCAACCCTTGCAATGGGTATTCTTTGTCATTTTAAAGGTCTCACAAGAGGTTTTATATGGTTACCATAACTACCAACTCCATTTCCACAATATACAACTTTTGCCAAAATCTTGTCATGCAACTTTTCAAAGTTACTGACAACTTTTTACATATCCTAGCAACTTTTGCATTTGACTCTTGAAAAATTCCAAATAGGCCTATTAAGGTCTCTTTAGGATGTCTAGGCATTATTTATCCTTTATGTTATTCATTTACATGATTTAGACCAATTTTTCCCAATTGACAACTTTTGGAACAATTTACAACTTTTTCCACTTTGCCTCAAATGATAGAAAATAATCTCCAACTTGTGTAAAAAGATGTGAAAACACCATAGAGGACCAATTAGAGTAAAAACTAACATTTCCCAAGACTTCTAGAGCATAAAATCCATACCCCTAATATTGTTTCCTAACAACCTAACCACAAGGTAAGCAAAACCACTTCAAAACAACTACAATGGATTGAGCCTAGTCAAATCCATCTAAGAGAAAACACATCTAAACTTCTAAGATCCAAACATGACCAAATAACTTGGCTAAGGTTAGTACAAGCCAAAAGTAAAAAAATGTGGAACTATGGCTAGGAGTTAGCCTAGGTGCTCCTGCACCACTTAACAATAGCTAAACTATGTTGTCAACAAATTCTAAACACTACCAACAATACCAATTAGTATTTGAAAGGTTGCATGACGGTTGAGTCAACCCTTTGGAATATATATGTATATTGTCCTTGAACTATGAAGGATCATCATTGTACTCATGATTTCATACTCTACTTATATGAATAAAGTATTAAATTTTTCTATGTAATACTCTAGTCTCTTAATGCAATAACTATTTGTTTACCTTGTATGGTAAACATTTGGTGATAATACCTATCAAACCTGGTATCAAAGATGTGTTCCAAAAGTTAATGCCAAACTTGCTCAATAAAGATAAAAATTAAATTAAATAAAAGGATGATGTATGCACAACACATGAAGCATTAATCCTCACACAATAGGCATAATGAAGGCAAAAAAATTAATAGCTCACCAATGGGCACCAAGGTGGTGTCCTCGAAGGTAAACATGATGCCATAGGAGCATTGACCAAGAGTTCATTCACCTAACTGATCGAGAAGTATCGAGGACTTTCTTGAGGAGAAATGGAAAAGGTTTAATTTTGTTGAAGAGATGAGGAATGAGTTTTTAAACTTGTATATGCCAATGATAGAGAATCTAGATGGAAGAGAAGGAACTAGCACAACTCAAGGTGCCAAAGGAGCATGAGCACAAGGTGAACTCTTCATCCCTATAACATCAAACCAATGGATACAACTTGGTAATCAAAAAACCTTCCTTGTAAAAGAGCCCTTCACAATACATAGTAATGCAATTATCTAGAGTAACATAATTGTCTAGAGTAGCATGGTTATGCATAACAACATGGGTGCACAGAACAATGTTGGTGTGCAGAACAATATATGTGCACAACAAGCATGGAAGTGTGAAACCAAGTAGAACCTAATGATGATAGGGCCCAAGGAGAAACTACCTAAATTTATAGGTGAGGAGATGGTTGACCTAGTTAGACATTGTAAAATGTGTGAAATGATATGGACTACAAATGGCATAATGGACAAAGATGATTAGATTCATCAGTTCTGAGCTACCCTAAGAGGCATAGCAATTGATTGGTTTTTGAACATCAACTAGAGGAAGCTAGCCACATGGTTGGAACTCAAGAAAGAATTTATAATAGAATTCATATTACTTAGGGATGATAATGAGAAAGTAGTGGAAATCAATTTTACAAAGAAAGGGAAGAATGAGATAGTTTCTGGATACCCAAGGAGATTAAAGGAGCTGGTGGGAAAGATGAAAAGCCCACCAACTAATGGGTTAAAGAAACAATGGTTGTCAAAGGGCTACAACCAAAACTATGGAAAGAGATGAAAAATAGTACCTCTAATAATGTACATTGATGCATATAACCATGCAATGGACATAGAGAGAAAACACAAAATTGGGAAAAAATAAGAAAGACAAATCTTTGAATTCAAAAGATTCATCCTTTGGATGTAGTGATGAGGAATTGATTAAAAAGGTTTGGGCATTACAGAAAGATATCATGTGTATAGTGAAAGAACTTAAAAATACAAAAAAGAAACCTGGCCAAAATAGAGAAGTGGAACTATGGTGTATGGACTACAAGGAGGAGGGCCACACAAAGGCCTCTTACCCCAAGAACCATTTTTGTGATATCTACTAGATTGCCAAACATTCCACCAAAGAATGTGTGTTCAATATGAAACTCACCGACAAGTGCTACTAACGCAAGAAGTGTCCACCTCAGGAGCTATGGGGAACAAATACAAATAATGACATGACAACTTTAGGAGGGTATCAAAATAACAACCAACATGGAAGAGGAGGAAATAACAATAACAACAATAATAATGGGAGTTTTAGCCAAATACAATATGATCTAACTAGATAACCAATGATACAATGTCATGTGTGCAACCTTTGGGGCCACTTCACTAGATATTGTACTATGAAGGGAACACCTCAAATATTGTGCAGATGGTGTGGTCCTAGAGAACATGATGACTTGAAATGCCTTAATGGTAGGGTGAACATGTTGACTATAGAAAGATGTGAGGAAGAAACATTAGCAATCACTCATGCACAAGCAGAAAAGGAAACATACCTAGATCCTGAAGATGAAAAGAAAAGGGTGTAATAGGAAAAAATAGAAACATAAAAAGAGATGGTAGCCAAGAAAACATAAATAAAGGACACTATGGGTATCTCAAGGAGGAATTAGGCAAAAAAAAATGTTATATGATAGGTAATGCAAGTTGAGGTTACTATGAAACTAAATGACCTTCTCCTTGCAATGCCTCATTTATGGACAACAATATTAAACATGAAACCATCCCCAAAGATGATGGACGAGTCAAGGAAGAACACCCATAGTAGAAGCAAAGCTTGTATGATAGATCCAATGGTACTTGCTCTAAACATAGGAAGAGATCCTATGGTAGTTGAGATGGGTATCCCCAAAACCATCCTAATGGACACCATTGTAGATGGAGGGATGGGTGTAAATGTATTACTTGAGGAAACGTGGAAGAAGTTGGGACAAACCACTCTATGGTTGCCTACATTTCAACTACTAAGTGTTGACCAACATAGAATCAGACCCCTTGGGACTTTAATGTTGTAGACTATAATAATTAGGACACAACCCTTCCTACTCAAATTTGTGGTCATTCTGCTCAAAAGGAAAGGTTACAATGCCATCCTTAGAAGGGGCTAGCTAATACAAACAAAGGGGAAAATTGACTAGAAAAGGAAAAATCTTTCCATGGAAAGAGGGGATCATAGGTTCATAATTGACTTGCACACCTAGATGGTGGGAGAATATGTGTCATTGTCTAACTCTGAAGGCAAAGAGGGAGATGATGAAGGAAAGAAAAGAATGGAACCTGTTGACACAAAAGTCTATACCCTTGCTTGAGGTATGACCCTCAAGTGACCTTGTGTAACATGGAAGCAACCTCCAAGTGTGGGACTTGCACTCTTAGGTTGAATCTCTGGAGAAGCCCGACTTCCTCACTATCAGCATGCACCCACACTACCACTTTGAGGGAAAAGGGAGAAGGAGAACATGGAAGAAATTGTAGAATTGAAAGGAGGGTGATGCACTAGATAGAAATATGGTTACAACTCTGCCTATGACTACACTAAACATCAATGAAAATCTAAAATAAGCTAGTCTTGACTCTATTGTATCTCCAAGGAACCACATACATGTTTGGAATTGATTGAAGTGTTGAAAGGAAAGAGATTTCACTATGCAACAACTGCTAACAGATTTAACACAACATATGAATCAAGAAAACATAGAGGAAAAATTCACTACAAGAAAAATACATGCACTAGACAACCAAATGACAATAATAGGTAAGAAAATGAGAAGTTTCATTAATGGAAGGAAAGGTTGTAGAGCATAATACTACTGCAAAAAAACAAATAGAGGAGAACCCAAAAAACATATTTACAACTACATTTTAAAGAGATCGAGCATAATTCTAATTTAACATTGAGTTCAAACTCCAACCAGGTGGAGTTGAGTTGCAGATAAGAGTAATAACTAAGAATTAGAAATAAATTTGATCATAGAGTGCAATCTAATGTTGGAAGTGATAGGAAGAAACCAAAACTTGTGCACCCAGCTGCAAGAAATCAAATCACTGAAATCTAATCATTATACACATTAAAGAGGCATGGAGTACATTAGCATTGTCCCAATCAAGGCCCAAGAAGTAGCTAGACATTAGAGAATTGGTCTTGATGGCATGAAATGGTCAAAAAGAATGGGGAGGGATAACAAGACATGTTATCCACCTACAACATGCAAGGTTGACTGCAGGGAATATATTTAATTTTCCCAAAATTGAATTATGCCCATCAACAAAGGTCTCCTCTTTGAAATGGGTGGTCTAGATGCCATAGGAAATCTCCCCAATGAGGTATTAAAATGCAGTCATCAATGTAGATCTTCTTTATTTCTAGAGGACAACTAATTTGAAGTGAAGAGACCCCAAGATGCACTAGATCCAATGACTGTCATGTCATTTCTAGCATTGAGGCCTCACAAAGACTCTGCAACATGAAAAAAAGTCATAATGACAACACATGGCAACATCACTTTCATTGTCTAACAAATTGGACAACAATCTTTTAATCTTTTGATAAATCTTCGCCATCAATATGAGCATGCATGTTAGGTGAACTTAAGTTGGAGATGAGACCCTCTACCACATGGTGCAATTTTGAACCTCAAAACCTCATGAAGACTTTGTGATATGAAGAAATACTGGGATGAAGACACATGGTAGCATCCTATGTGATTTTGTGCATCTAGGTCTCATAGAGGCATTACGGTAGGAGTAAGTTTTAGAAAGGCAATGTGTGGAAGCATCTAGTACTTTTAGAAAGATGGATAGATAGCTCACAAAAAGATGAGAGCCATCAAACCTCACAGCAAAAGTCACCTGACCAAGAACAAAACAAGCTATCATGAAATATTAGTTGCCAACTTTAACACAATATTATCCCCTACAAGGAACCTAGCCCATTGATGTTTTATCTGATTAAATATTAGTGATGGGGTAAATGAGGCAAAAATGTCCAACATTCTTGGTGACTTAGAGGGGATGCTTTCCTGCTAAACATAGATCAATGACCAAAAGCAATCTATAGGGCACAGAGTCAGCAAGGAGAATGACACATTGTCACACCTACAACTTCACTAAATTTTGCAACCAACAAAAAACAAAACAACTCTGGGGAGTTCAAAAAAGCGAACAAAAGTTCTTGTGCACTTCTTGGAAAGCAGAAAAGTCCTACTCTACTATGTACAAATATTTACAATTACAAAAATCAAACAAAATCATTGACTAGCTTGTTTAGGTAGCTTCCCTTCCTCACAAGTTGATTCCTTTTCCCATGCACATGGGCAATTGAAAATGACAACAAGCATAACAAACATGTTTTTGTATGTAATTCCTTCCCAATGTTGAAAATAAAGAAGCTCTCTAGTACTAGGATTCTTTGATCTCAAGAAAGACATACTTGCTCCTCCTTTTGGTCTTCACCCTCATTCTCTAGAATGAGCATGACTAGGGGCAACATATATTATTGTAGAACTAAATGCCTGATAGGGCATCCTCTGGATGACACTTGGTCTAGGAAATTAGCCTTGACCACATTGTTGTGCTCTAAAACACTTGCATCCTTATCGTCAACAAGGGATATCTCTAATGGTGTGGTTGGTGGTGTTTGTGTTTCTTCATGTCATGGTTGCAACAAATGTTCCTCCTCAAGCCCATGTCAATCCTTGCAAACAAGAGGTTGCACCTCCTACACTTGTGCATGCTCTTGTGATGTGGAAGAAAGAGCTAGATGTACCTCCTTTGGTGTCTGTGTTGTAGCAGACAACATGCTCATCAACTTTTGTTATAGTTCTTTCTCACATATTTCCTTTTGTACAACAAACTCCCTTGCAAGAATTGTTTCATATTCTTTTCATTGGGCCTCCAACTACTTTGAAAGCTTTGCCTCAAACTACCTTTGTTGTGTTTCTAGCTACTGCAACAATATTTCTCCCTCTAGAGTATGTGTTGGCTCATGAGTAGCAATTTGTACCTCTTGTACTTGGGGAAACCTAGGAAATGTTTCTTTATCCACCATATCATGGGAGACCTCCTATTGCAACACATGGTCTAGATTTTCTTCTTCTTGTAGTAAGCCCTCAGGTTCCACCATAGGTTCAAATCCAAATTTTGTTCCTCAAGTATAGGAACAACCTCATTCTTCTTTTCCTCATTGACCCCTTGCTGGAACACATGTTTTTCTATTGGTAGCTTCTCTCCTAGTATCTTTGATGTGGGAAAAGCTATATCCACTTCTTCATTAACAATAAAGAAGGGACAATAGTTAATTGTAGTCTCACCATCATCAACATGTGGAGGCATCTGAAGTGTAGGCTAAGGTTCAAGATAGACTGAAGTGGAAATCTAAGGAGGGTTTCTTTGTCTAAAGCTAGAAAATTTCCTATTTGGAGGGTCTTGCACTTCAACTCTCTATATTTGGGAAAGCTTGAGCCTTACCTCCACTTCAAATTTCTTCTTTCTTAATTCTTTCTCTTGTTACAAATGGAGGAGAGCCTCTTGAGCCTCTCTAAAAAAAATTTCCATCTCAAATACCACCTAACAAGCATAAGGTTTAGCTATCCATAACTCCTTGTCACTACACATCACATCAATCCAAGAACTCATGTGGAGCATCACAAAAGAAAATCTCCTGCTATTTGAACACTCATAAGGATTATGAATTTCCTCAAAAGTCCTTCCCAAATTAGAAAACCCAAGGATCAAGCCATCTATTTGGTCATAAATCTCTTCTAACTTGGCCTTGGGATCATTATAAGGTTCAAAGGAAAACTGAGAAAGCTAATCATTTGATATTGTAGGGGAGATCCGACCTAAGGAGCAATCAACACATGGGCTTGATTTTTTCTTCCTCTCTTGTTGCTCCTAAAACTCATGGACTAAAATGCACTTGAAGGGGGAAATCTCAACACATTCATGGCCAAAAATTATATGAAGGTTGGGTTAAAACTAGCCTCTTCATTATATGGGGGAAAATGGGAGGAATTCTATGAGGTGGGCCCATGATAAGGCATCTAAGAAAACAACTACACAAAAATCCTAAGGAAACATAAAAATTGAAAATCATACCAATACTTGGTCTGTTAAAATTGGTAGATGCATAGAGTCACCATGGTGTTGAATGAGTGCCTCCAAAGGCTTATGACACCAAGAAAAGCATCCAATTTCTCAGTGAATGAGTCTTCAAACTGGCTAACCAATAGACTTATGAATTTGAATATGTCCCACTAGGTATGCCAAAAACTATGGTATGATCGGTGGAGGCTCTGAGAACTAATTTGAAGCTTTAAATGTTTGTCCCACCAGGTGTGCCAGAAACTATTGACACAAAATTATGTACCCTTTCTTGAGGTATGACCCTCAAGTGACCTTGTGTAACATGGAAATAACCTCCAACTATGGGACTTGTGCTCTGAAGTTGAATCTCTGAAGAAGGTTGACTTCCTCACTATCATGATGCACCTACACTATCACTTTGAGGGAAAAGGGAGAAGGACATCATGAAATAAATAATAGAAATGAAAGGGGGGTGATGCACTAGATAGAAATATGGTTACAACTCTACCTATGACTACACTACACTTCAATAAAAATATGGAATACACTAGTCTTGACTCTATTCTATCTCCAAGGAACCACATACATGTTTGGAACTAATTGAAGTGTTGAAAGGAAATAGATTTCACTATGCAACAACTACTAATAGATTTAACACAACATATGAATCAAGAAAACATAAAAGAAACATATAGTACAAGGAACATACATGCACTAGATAATAGAATGGCAAGAATAGGTAAGAAAATGAAATGTTTCATTAATCAAAGGAAAGGTTGCAGAGCATAATGTTGTTGTTGCTACTACTACAAAAAAAAAGAACCTAGAAAACATATTTACAACTAACTTTTAAAGAGTTCAAGCATAACTTTGATTTAACATTGAGTTCAAACCCCAACTAGGTGGAGTTGAGTTGTAGACAAGGGTAATAACTAAGAATCAAAAAGAAATCTAATCATGGAGTACAATCTAATGTTGGAAGTGATAGGAAGAGACCAAAACCTATGCACCTAGCCGCAAGAGATCAAATCACTAAAATATGATCATTATATGCATTAAAGAGGCATGGAGTGCATTGGTGTTGCACCAATCAAGGCTTAGGATGTAGCTGGGCATTAAAGAACTGGTCCTAATGGCATGAAATGGCCAAAAAATGTGGAGAGGGATAACAAGACATGTTATCTGCGCACAACATACAAGGTTGACCATGCAAAATAAATCTACTTTTCCCAAAGTTGAACATTGACCATCAATGAAGGTCTCCTCTTTGAAACATATGGTCCAAATGCCACAAGAAGTCTACCCAATGAGATATTCAAATGTAGCCATTGATGTACATCTACTTTATTTCTAGTGAAGGACTAAGATACAGTGAAGAGACCTCAAGATGTGTTAGATCCAAAGACTATCATGCCATTATAGGCTTTGGAGCCACATGGAGACTCCACAATGTGAAGAAAATTATGAATGATGACACATGGAAGCATCTTGTCCTTTCGTTGTTTAAAAAATTAGATGATCTTTTTATCTTCCATTAAATCTTTCATCAATTTGTGGGTGCATGTTGGGCAAACTTATGTCAGAGATGGGACCCTCCACCATGTGGCACAATTTCAAACCTTGAAACCTTGCAAAGACTCCATGGTATGAAGAAATATCAGGATGAAGATACATGATAGCATCTTATGCAATTTTGGGCTTCTACATCCCACAAAGGCATTGCCGTAGGAGGAAGAACTCAAAAGGCGATGTGTGGAAGTTGGGAAGATGGGCAAATAGCTCACAAAAACACAAGAGTCATTAGATCTCATAGCCAAAGTCACCCAACCAAGAATAAAATGAGCTATCATGAAATGTCATCCACCAACTTTAGTGTGATATTATCCCTTGCAAGGAACCTAGCCCATTGAAGGTTTCTTTGATCATATAACAATAATGGGCTAAATGAGGGCAATAATGGCCAAAAAAACCCAACGAATAATTAATCTTGAAACTAGAAGGAGGATCCAACGATGACAACTTAAACTATTTAAATGGCCTAGTTCATTGGAAAATAGAGGACTACGAACTCTTCTCAAGTTGTCACATGTTTGGGGTGGAATAACAAAGTAAGAAAGATGAAACCATTTTTTTTTTATGAAATACATAGATTTCAAGGAAGGAGACACACAGAAAGATGGAACAACTACACACACATCTAGTGAAGAGAAACCTATTACATATGAAGAACCTTCATTGAAGACTATGAATTTAGGAGATGAGACTAACCTAGAAAATATTTTTTTGGGAGATGATTGGAATCCCATACTAAAAATAGTAGCATTCAAAATATTCAAGGAATACAAGGATGTTTTTGCATGGACATAAAAATACCTAAAGGGAGTGCCACCAAAATTATGTGTCCACCAAATCATACTAATACAAGGAGTTGTGCATGTACAACAAAAAGCATATCGATTGAATAAAAACTATGTCACACGGGTCATGGATGAGATTACCTAAATGCTCAATGTAGACATTATCTTTTGAGTACAAACAAGTGAGTGGGTGTCTCCACTCGTAATCTCACTAAAAAGAGATACAACTCAAATAAGAATATGGATGGATTTCCATTTTTTTAACATAGTAACAATTAAGGATTCATTCCTAATACCATTTATTGATAGAAATTTGGAGGAAGTTGTTGAGCACAAAATATACTCATTAATGGATGGATTTTGTAGCTACAAGCAGATATCCATCACTGAGGAAGATAAGATGAAACCAACCTTTGTAGTGGAAGATGGAGTTTACACCTACAACCAGATGTTTTTTGGTCAGTGCAACACCCCAATAATGTTTCAAAGGATCATTTTGCACATCTTTGACAAGATGTTAGTAGGAAACTTCAAAGCTTTCTTGGATGATTGGTCAATTTTTAGCATAGAGTACAATCATCTAACTGCACTCAAGGAGTGTATGGAGAGATGCAAATGGGGAAAACTAGCACTAAACACTAAGAAGTGTAGATTCATGGTATCCTTGGAAAAACTATTGGGACACATCACATGCGAGCAAGGCTTGAAAATGGACCTAGAAAATGTTCAAGTGATACTGGAAATTCCACCTTCGATATGTGTGACCAAAGTAAAATCATTTTTAGGACACATTGGATACTACAAAAGGTTCATTAATAATTTTACCAAAATATCTTACCGTCATAATAAACTAACTTATAAAGGAGAACCCTACAAGTGGGAAACAAAGCAGGATGAAGCCTTCTAGGGGTTGAAAATATGATTAGCCACAACACCTATGTTGGCTTACCCTAACTAGGACAAAGAGTTCCATGTACATGTTGGTGCATCAAATTTCTCCATTAGAGAAATACTAGCACAAATAGGTGATCATGGATTAGACCACTTGGTTTACTTTGCAAGTAGATTCTTTTTGAAAGTAGAAAGGAACTATAACACAAATGAGAGGGAAGCTCTCAAGATGATATATGTTGTACAAAAGTTTAGGTACTACTTACTGGAAACCCTATTCATATTTTACATAGACCCTTAGGATTTTCTCTATTTGGTGAATAAACCAATCATTCACAGATAGATAAGTAGATGGTTACTTCACCTACAAGAATTTACATTTAAGATTATAGTACAACCTAGAAAAAGTCATGTGAGCATAGACCACCTCTCTAGAGTCAAGTCAGAGGAACCACCTAAGGGAGTCAATGATGACTTTTTGGATGCATAGTTGTTTCATATCATCGTACTTCCATCATGGTATGAAAGTATTGTTAGAAATAGATAATATTGAAAAAAGGGGGGGAGGGGGAGGACGTGAATCAGTATTCTACAAACTTTTTCCCACAACTAAATATTGTTAATTACTTTTTAATTTGCATATGAAAGTAAACCAACAATGTTGAATAGTAAATATAATCATGCACATAGATAACTCATAACACCATTAATTGTTAACTAGGGAAACCCTGGTCAAGGGAAAAGCCTAGTGGAGATGATACCCACTAGATGATTCACTAAATAATAGGATCATGTTAAGGATATTGACCCTTTTAGGAGTTTATAAAGTACATATAGTGTCTTGAGTCCCTCTTAGGAGACTAGGTCTTTTTAGAAGCCTCAACCCTATTAGGAGTTGCTTCAACCCTATTAGGAGTTGGTAGAACAAATATAATGTATGTAAGAAGAGCCCACTGCCCTAACATACAATTATACAATTTAATTCTTCACAAGAATAGATATACATACAATACTTGTTGTTTGTTGTACTTCACACTTATTTTGATCATACATCAAAATTCACATCACATAAGGCTTATAATTATTTCAAGATCTTTGTACAATAGTTCACATCACATAGCACTTTCTTTTCTATCACAAATAGCACACTTATCTTCGCAAGATAAGATCTTTACTTATACCTTGCATATTTACAAAACTATGCTCAGTTGGCCTTCATGTGTTCACACACTTGACATAATATAAAATAAATTTTGGATTAATATCTACATAGTTGGATCATCATAAATTAGTAATTATTTTGTAACCAAAATAATTCCTAAGGTCATACAATCCAATTCTTTGCTATGCTCTATTTTGCACTATCAAATACCCTCACTAGTATTTTAACCATATCTCATGCCATATTGTATGTATGTGCTTGTACACTGGTACATTTCATCATGATATTTTGATGAAGCTTCCCTCAATTGTGCATGAGCTAACTCTCAATGAGTCATCTATACACTTAGCATTTGTTTACTATGTTGCTGCAAACTATCTAACACTTGGACAATTTTCTAACTCTAAATGTATAAATGAAATGTTGAATATATGTTGCCATAAATAAAAACCATCAAGACATCTATCTAACCATATTTCCAATAATCTCCCCCTTTGTAATTGATGGCAACATTTGGAAAAAATGGCTTAAGTTCCAAAAAGATGTTATAAATAACAAAACCAAAATAAAAGTAACTACACACAATTGCTTTCAAAACGTAACAATTTTATTCCTGTTTTGATGGATCATTAAAATCTTTATCACTCCTTTACATTGATACATACATAAGCTCCCCCTTACATATACATATACATCTATACAATTTTCCTTCTACATAATACTCCCCCTTTGACATCAATGGCAAAGATATCAAAAATTGTATACAAAAATTTGGGTCTACTATTGATCAAGTTGTTAATCTAGAGAAATAATTTGCATACACAACCTTTAGTCATTGTATCTCTTGCTTTTAATTTTTATCTACTATCTTTGAGATATTTATTAATGCACAAAGTGCATAGGATGCCACTTCAACAGCACTCAAGTTAGTGTAGGAAAAATTGTCATAGGGTGCCTTAGCTGTGAGACATTCCTCAAGTTGCCTATGCAAAATGCTAACTTTTGACAAAAAAATTGTTCTAACACTAGAGAATCTCCTTGCTTCTCTCTCTTTATTAGATTCCAAGTTTCTAATCATATCATGTATCTTCTCCACTTCTACTCATTCTTCAATTCTGGATTCTGGGAGTTTCAAGTTGATAGAAAGTATTTCAAGCTCACTGAACTTACCTTTAATCTGACTCTCAAAGTCTATAAGGTACTTATATGACTTCACACATTGTCCATATAGTCTTTTCCCTTAATAAATATACTTTCTCAATCCTTTGATGTTTCCATCAAGTTCCTTTAGACCATTTCACACATTAGTGCACATTGTGTTAAATTGTGTTGCATCATGTTTTACTTAAGGTTGCACTGAAGCTACTTCTGCTAAAGTTGTGAATTCCTTATTAAAGGTTTTAACCAACTCCATGGCCTTTGGCTACAAGTCTAGAATAGCTAGATTTGTAGTGACTATCATATGCATTCTATCCAAGACTTTAGTTTATGTCTTCTCCAAAGACTTTACTGATTTGTTTTTCTCAAACAATTTACTCAATGTTCTCATCAAGCCTTTCTCATCTTCATCATCTGATGTTACTACTACTTCCATTGATGGACTGGCTATTGATTTTGCTACTATTGTAATTGGAGACTCTGCATGAAAGAGTATAACTACTTTTAGTTATGTGCTTTTCTTCTCTTCCTTAGCTTTCTTCTCTACAAATAACCTCTCTGCTTTTTTCCTCACTTCCTCCTTAGCCATTTTCTTACCATCTTCTTCTTCTCTCTTTTCCAATTCCTCTTCTACTTTCTTCTTCTTTCTTCTTTTCCTCCACTTATTTCATTTTCCTATCAACCTTTTCTCTTTGTATCCTTTCCTTCTTTTTGTTTCCTTTGCATCTTTATTATTTAGTTCTTCCTCATCATTAAAGCTAGAATAAGCAGTAATATTGCCATTAATAGATTGGCCAAATGCTGCAAAAGGATTCTCCTTTTTATCTGCATTTATGTGTGTACTATCCACTTGCATGGAATCAATATCCATAACAATATGAGGTGGTGAGGGTGTCTATTTTGTTTTATCCACTTCTTCCTCTTCCCTGGAAGGTGTATGTACTTGTACATATGCTAGACTCTCAGGTTTAGACTATGCACTCACCTTAGGCACTGTAGTCATATAATTCACAATTGCCTCCGAAGTTTCTTTTCCTAACATCTTCATAGTTGCCTCTCATTAGAAGAATTTATCTTCTTTTGTTCCTCAACAAGGGCTCAATACACTTCAATATTCTATCTGATTCCACCTTAGAGTCAACATCACATAGTTTATTGATCATTGTGATCCTCATATTCACATCTTCCTCTGATATCCTTCTTTTCCTATTTACAAGCCTATTATATAGATCGTCTAGTATTTTATTCTTTATATTCTCAAATCTTTTGTTCCTCAAAATCATGTTTCTTACAATGGCATTTTCTAACTGCCTTCTATCAATATTACTATACAAATCATAATATTTATTCAACTACACAAAATTGTCATCATTAATAATTTGCAGGTTAAGGTTTTCTACCTTTGGCTTCCTTGCTTTCTTCCTAGCTATTGTTATTCCTTCTTGTGCATCCATGACTATTGGTCTATCTTTAGGTTCATCCTCCAATTACTAAGAATCACTTATTTGTGTTTTTCTTCTTCTCTTTCCATGTCAGTTGGTGGTCTCCTTGACCCTTTTCTTAGTTGTTGATGTAGGTTCCTTCTTCAACTTCACCAATCCCTCTAATTTCCTTTGTACAATAGACAACTCAACCTCTAGCTGACTTCTAGGTTGATCACTCCTTGATTTGACTAGTTACACTCGTGCAACTACTACATATGGTGCAATTGGGGCTTGCACACAAGGTTGTGCTACTGTCACACCCTATGAAGTTCCTACAACTACAATGGGATTTTTTGTCAAACTTTAGTTTGTCCATTGGCCTTCATCTCTAGCACAACACCTTTAATTTCATTAAATTATTCCCTTGTCATGCCCGACTCCTTAAGAACAGAATCTATCTCCTTCTCAACCTTTTTCTTGCTTTCTTTTCTATAAAGTTTAGAATGATCTTTGCATATACCCTCTGTGTCTTTCTCAAATTCAAGAATAATCTGTGTATACCTTCTATGAGCTCTATGCTCATCTCATATCCCATATGTTCTATAAATTTAACTCTAGGAATTACTACTTTCATGTAGGTGTTATCAGTTTCCACCATGAAGCATATCTCTTCCTTGTACTTCTCTACCATAGAGGGAGGTATCTTATACCTCTATTTCATCTCATACTAGAAGTTCTTCATTATTCTATCAATGTCATCATCTCTGACATTTTCTCATTTAGACCTATAGCATTGAGTAACCAACTACATTGCGCGCTCATTGCTATCCAACTTATCAATCTAGGTAACTTCCTTGAAGCATAAAGAAATATGTGAGTAAACAAGGACTGAAATCTAAAAACTACATTCTTTATCTTCTTAATCTTTGCAATGTTGTCTAATAGTTGTAATCTGATAATCTCACACAAATTTACCTTTATTTCTTGCATCACCATTACATAAGCTACATGCAAAAATCTAGCTAGTACTGAGTTGACCCTTGATCCATGGTTCAACTTGTACCCTAATATCTTGGTTAACAATTTTACACCTCTATCTTGAATGGAGTCTACCCTCATGTTTCTTCTATCAAACTTCATATTAAGGTTTCTCTCAACCATCTTCCTAACATTATTTACATTAACAGGATTGCATCTTCATTACTCAATCCTATGACCTTGTGAATTAGGTCATTGTCAATAACAATCTTCTCATCTCCTATCCAAAACATATCATCATGTACCCTACTCAAAATGATTTGCATCCAATTGTGATTATTGAACTCTGTATAAAACATATACTTCACTAGATTCAAATTCTCTAGGTGCGCATACTCAGACTTCAAGGATAGGTCACTATTAAACATCTTTCCCAAGTCCTCATGAATCTCTTCATCACCTATTCTCTCAATCTTATAGTGAATATAACTTCTAATATCCTCAACATGTAACACATTTTCTAGAACTTGAAAAAATGTGCCCAACTAATCATCCAACAAATAAATAAATGGATGTTTCTTAATCTCATATCGTGGTCTTTCACTTACATCATACACATTCTAACTTGCTATTTGAACTATAAACACTAAATTACTAGATTCAAGCTTCACAAAATACCTTAAAATCACGATTTAGGGATTTTGCTACTTTCTACTTCTCAAACTTCACATTGCACAACAATTCACGATCAAATTTCTCTTCAATTCTCTTAAGAAACTTTGCAAAAAACAAAGGGTACATACAATCTTGCTTGAAATCCTTAAATCATTTCAAATTGCATTGTGCTTTAAATACATATCTACCGAAGATTCAAAAACTATTTTTGTATACCAATAAGCTTGATTTATCAATTCTTGTTCACTATGAACATATCAAGACTTGTGCAATTAACCATAGCCTTCTCTCTATGTCCTTAACCTCCTATTAACTGCACAACTTCCAACTCTCTCTCTAACATTAGTTCTAGCCAAATAATGCCCTGCCACAACTAAAATTTCTTAATTCACGTAGGATGAGCCACAAACAATTTGTGACTTCAATGTCTTATTAGGTGCATCGAAAAACTATTCCTCCAAAACTGTATAAGAGCTTTCTGAATCTTTAGCTATCACAAATGCTTCTTTGAATTCATCAACATGTTCCTTAATTTCTTCCTTCTAACTATTGTCATTTCCATTAACATTCCTTCTATCATTTATGTTTTTGTTCCTTCTGTTATTCATTCTTTTTTAATGTATCTTATGCCCATTCTACAATATTTTGTTATTTGTCTAAAGTTATTACACAACTAACATATTGGTAGAAATAATATTTCACCAAAATAATTGAGAGGAGGGGTGGGTGAATTAGTTATCCAATAATCAAAATATTTATCCACCTTAAATAATATTAACCATTCAACCAAAGTAAACAAAAACCATACAAAGATGCACATACATAATTACACCAGATATGTTAACTACGGAAACCTTTGATCATAGGGAAAACCCCAAGGAGTGATGCCCACAAGATTATGTGCTAATATAAATATTCTTTGTTAGAGGATGGACCCTGTTAGGAGTCTATTACAACATTTGTACATATGAGTCCCTATTAGGAGACGTTGAATCCTTGTTAGAAGATTCCAACCCTATTAGGAGTTGTAGAAGACAAAAGGACCCACTATCCAAATAGCTTCTAAGGCAAGACCATTGAAATCATTGTCCAATTGATCTCTCAACTATTCCTTGCATAATAATTGTATGTACTAAACATTAAATTATTTACTCTATCCTATCAACTGGACCAATCACTATCTAACCTTGTAGACCAGGTCACAAACCTTAAATCCAAGTATCAAACTTTGGATCACACAATAAAACTTTGGCAACAAAGTTTCCTTCACATTCTCTCTGCCCTACTTATCTTCACATTCTACTCTTTGCAATCTCTTCATGTATCATACACACATCATAATGATAAAGGAAAATTTCCTTTCTTTATACTAAATCCATAAAAAAATCCCTAAGTTGGCTATTACACTTCATCAATTAATTATTATAGGACCTCATTAAGAACATGTTACACTTAGCGATAACATTAATCTTTTGCCTTGTAACTTGAATAACTTTTTATACATGAAATATTATGACGAGAAAGCTTAGCTATGTCATCTCAAAATCTCTTCTTCACATCTTTAACTTCATCTTCACAGAATAACAACTCTGGTAAGAGATATAATAAGTTTACCAAAACATGCCTCTGTAAACTCTATCTGAGAACAATCTTCACTAAAACTTGCATAACTTCTTCTAGACTTATATCTTTTTCTTCTGAGGTTAGCTACATATATTATACACTTATTAGTATCTCCCTTTAACCTTTCTTAGTGAAAATGCTCAACTATATATCCATACCAACTTGATTTTTTTGATGTTCTTCTGTCAGATACCACAGAAAACTACTATATTGACATCAATGACAAACATAGTCATGAATGTAACATATCATCATAATAATGATCTAATCATATTTCTACAATACTCCCCCATAGGAATAACATTAGCATTCATGCTTCCAACAATCTCTGACTTTGGCATTAATGGCAACATAGATGAAAAACATCTAGTTCCAAAAATACCAACTACAAAAGATTGCTAACCTTCTTTTCAAATCCTTTTCATTAATCATTCTTCCATGCTATACTTCTCCCAAACTATTACTTCTCTCAAACTATTTTTCATGTTGTACTTCTCCCCCATTGACATCAATGTCTAAGGTTTTAGCAATCAACAATCTTTGTGACAATTGTCTCTGACCTGCTCAAGTGTCCAAAGATGTTGTTAAAAACAACATCCAATAAGAGCCCTAGATGACTCAATCCATCACAAATACTCTCCCATATAGGAAGCATCAGCTTTCAATCTAGACAAATAATAGTGCTTTGTTACACTAGACTAATGCACTCTTGCATCATCTACTCTAATGTAGGAAGGAGCATAAATCCTAACATAGCTCACAAATACTCAAAAGTCTCTTTGGGAAGAGGCTTAGTGAAAATATCTACAATCTACTCTTTAGTTCTTACATACTCCAATCTAGTTTCCTTTTCTGCAACTTTGTCTCTCAACATGTGATACTTGATAGAAATGTGCTTACTCTTAGAATGCAATACTGGATTCTTAGACATATTCACTATGCTTGTGTTGTCACAATGTATGACAATAGGTTCACTAAATTATAGCCTTATATCATTCAACATCTGCTTCATCCAAACAACTTGATTACAATTGTTTTTTGCTAAAACATATTCTACTTTTGTTGTACTTTGTGAGGTATAGTCCACTTCTTTCTTAACCAAGAAACCAATCTACCTTCAAGAGAGAAGGTTCCACCACTAGTTATCTTTCTGTCATCCATACTACCTACCCAATCAACATTAGTATAAGCATATAAAGTAAAATCATTAGATCTTTCATACCACAATCCAAACTTTGGTGTTCCTTTTAGGTATCTAAATATCCTTTTAACTATTGCATAATGTGCTACTCTAGGGTCAACTTGAAATATCACAACAATTACAACTACATTTTCTATATCTAGCCTTGTGTGAGTTAGATATTGTAATCCTCTGATCATAGATTTGTACTTCTTCTACTCAATAGTAGGTTTCTAATCCTTTGTAGATAAATTGTGTCCAGTTACCATAGGTGCTCCAACAGGTTTACATGTTTCCAAACCAAACCTTTTCAGTAGATCTTTCAAATACTTAATCTTTGAAATAAAGATTCCTTAGTTATCCCACACAATATATAATCCTAGAAAATATTTCATTTCTCCTATCATGCTCATTTCAAATTCCTTCTTCATTTCCTCTATAAACGTCACTTTCATCAGCATTTCCTTCAAACATGATATCATCAAAAAATATTACAAAGATAATTAATCCTGTTGGAAATGATTGAAATGATCATAAGAACAATTGTTGGAATAATATATGGAACTCGTAAAGAATGTCCTCAATCATTGTTTTGTCATTGATGTCAAAATTGCTACTTGCGAGGATGACAATTGCTTTAGTGATCCAAATACTATTAATTAGTTGATTGTCAAGGTGGAGGCAATCAATAAGATGTAACTAGAACACCTAGAGAAAGGTTGAAGTTATGATGTTGTAATGAAGTACAAGGATCAGTCAAGCCATTAATGAAACAGTGTATTGGATGACATACTAAAAGATACAAAGAATGAGCACACCGAAACATATCAAAGATCTAAGGTTTTAGCTAAGTCTTTTGTAAAGCTCAAACTAAGTTTATTAGAGAGAAGGTGCGGAGCAAGCTAGTAAGTGCCAAGAAAGTTCAAGTGCTGAGCAGAACCAAGTGCCGAGCAGGTATAGGTGTCGAGCAACATAGAGGTGTCGAGCACCAGTAACTCAATGATGTCAAGTAACACAGAGGTGCTGAGAACCAGTAACTCAATGATGCCAAGTAACACAGAGGTGTCGAGCACCAGTAACTCAATAATGCCAAGTTGCTGCATTATTTAGAAAATCGAAGATTCGCCAGATCTAAGCCAACAAAGTTGTTATCTAGAAATCTGTAAATTAAAAGGAAGATAAGAATGATGAGCTGGTGGCACAGAACACCATGTAGAATGTTTTCAAGATACAGTTGGTGAAGAAAAGAAGATATGGGGTAGATACATTGTATCCTACCTAATCCATTTTGAAACCATAAAATTAGAGAGGGAGAATTGAGTGGCAAAGGCAAATCAGACTTATATATAAGAAGACATAAGTTAATGGAAAATAGAGTGGAAGAGAGTGGAATAGAGGAGATAGTGAGAGAGAGAGCTGTGGTTAAGCATAAAAGCATGAAATGCTAAAGAATGAGCTAAGGAAAAGATAACACAAGAACTCTGTTTGGATAGACAACCACAAGGATGATTGCATTGGCAGAATGAGTAAGAAGACTCAAGGAGATGAAGCTTGAGAGGGAGACAAGCAAGTCAGAGCTGAAGTGATTGAAGCCAAGCATAAGGATTGAACTGAAAGAGTGATCTAAAATCTGCAAAGTATGTTGTAAGTTATGTCAGATCAAAAGACCATTATCGTTACTTTCTAGCAATTGTAACAATAAGATAAATCCTATGGACTTAGGTTAGTTTAACAACCATTAGATAAATCCTTTAACAGGGTGACATTCCAAGTGGATGTTCTAAAGACCTTTAACCAAGCCCATTCCTAACAGTTTGGTGAAATCCTCTAACAAGGTCACATTTAACAGTGTGTTGTAAGCCTTTAACAGGGAAGGCTCTTAACAGGGCATCACTTTAGAAGAGTGAGAATCAAGTAGCATGTTACTAGTGATTTTTTACAAATTAGATTTCCACGTAAATCATTGTGTCATGTGTTGATCTTGAATGTTTTATCTTTGCATGTTGATTTATAGTAATTTGCTTATATGAATGATTTAAGTTTGAGCAGATGAAAAGGGTATGGATTTATTAAAAAGGTATTAATAGGGCATTTTGGACCTTGAATAACTGATTCACCCCTCCCCCCCCCCCCCCCTCTCAGTTATTCTAAATAATTCTAACAATTGGTATCAGAGCCTGACTGTTGATTCAGTTTAAAGGGACTATTAGCATAAAAGATCAAAATGTCAAAGAGAGAAGTTCCCAAGCTCAAAAAAGACAACTTTGTTGCATGGAAAAGTTTGATGAAGCTACATCTTGGATCCATAGGAGACTATGGCCAAAATTCAATTGTCACTGAACATGTAGATCCAACAGGTGCTCCTACTACCGAAGACATGAAAAATAAGCAAGAACACAACCAGAAAATGCTGGAAATTGCCTCTGCACTCAGCTATGCTAAATTTGATGATATCAAAGGATGTGACACTGCATTCAAAATGTGGAAAGCCCTATCAGACATCTATGGAGGAGATCAGAATGTAGAAAGAGCAAAAAGAGAAAGTCTCAGAGGAAAATTTGATGACATGAAAATGGAAGAAAATGAGAATGTTGCTCAGTATGGTGCAAGAATAAAGGAAGTGGTAAGTACAATAAGATGCTTGAATGGTCAACTAGATGAAGATACTATTAATAGTAAGTTCTTAAGAACCTTTCTTCCTATCTATGTTATTAGAGTATCAGCAATACAAGAGCTAAGATGTATACCAGGAAACAACCTAAGCTTTGAAGGTATAATAGGTAGACTCACTGCATTTGAGTTATCTAACTTTGACAACTACAAACCTGAAAATGGTGAATCTACTTTTAAGGCCAAGCTATCACTAAAAGATGTTGAACAGGTGAAGTCAAGGAAAGGAAGAAAAATGAAGTATGTATCTAGTGACAGTAGCACTGATGAGGAAGATGTGGAACAATTGGAAGCATTTCTCGCTAGAAGATTTCACAGGGGAAAAGGAAAATTCAAAGGTAAGATGCATATCATTTTTTTCAATTGCAATGAAGTAGGTCATATTGCTGCAAGATGTCCACAGAAAAAGGATTCCAAGGAAGGCAACAAATACAAGCATAGAAGAGATGATGACAAGAGAGATTACAAAGAAAAAGGTAAGAAGTGTTATATTGTTGAAGAAAATTTTGATGACAATGATGATGAAGTTGTTTATGTAGCCATGAAGGACCAATCTTATGAAGAAGAAGCCACAGCACTGGTGACATGTATAAACAAGAATGACAGATGGATCATAGATAGTGGATGCCCAAATCACATGACAGGAGACAAAAGTAAGTTTGTTAACTTTACTCAGTATGATGGAAATAGTGTTAGATTTGGTAATGATGCTCCATGTCAAATCAGAGGAAAAGGTTCCATTAAGCTCATAGACCAAATTTCATGGGACAATGCATACTATGTTGAAGGATTAAACTACAATTTACTGAGTGTCTCATAATTAGGTAATATAGGTTGCAAAGTGGAATTTGAAAACAAAACTGCAAAAATCTATGACAATGATGGTAAACTAATAGGAAAAGGAGATCAAACAAAGAGTAATTTTTTTTACTTTGATATGGATGATGCTTCTTGTCTATTTGCAAAATTTGATGATGAATGGTTATGGCATAGAAGATTATGTCATGTCAACTTTGACAATCTGATCAAAATCAGTAAAATGAAGAAAGTCAGAGGTCTATCAAAATTGAAGAAGCCTGATAATGTCATGTGTAAACAATGTCAGCTAGGAAAGATGACAAAGTCAAGTTTCAAAAGCAAAAACTATACATCTAAAGAGATACTTGAGTTAGTTCACACTGACTTATGTGGTCCAATGGAAATACAAAGCTATAGAGGAGATACATACATAATGTTATTTGTTGATGACTATTCCAGGATGATGACTATTATGTTCTTAAAACAAAAATCTAATGCTTTTCAAATGTTTAAGTGGTATGTGGCCAGAGTTGAAAAGGAAACTGGAAAAAGCTTGAAATGTCTAAGATCAGATAGAGGTGGTGAATTTACATCAAATGAATTCGAGATATTCTGTAATGACAATGGAATCAAAAGACAGACATCAGCTCCTAGAACTCCCCCACAGAATGGAATTGCTGAAAGAAGAAACAAATCTGTAATTGACTGTGCCAGAACATTAATGATGGAAAAGAATGTTGCTCTAAAATACTGGAGAGAAGCTGTAAGTGTAGCTGTTCATACATTGAACCGAGTACAAGTCAAGAAAGGTACAAATACAACACCTTTTGAATTATGGTATGGTTACTCACCAAATGTAAAACATTTCAAAGTGTTTGGATGCAAATGTTTTATCCTTAAAGATGTTAGAAATGGAAAATTTGATGCAAAAAGTGATAAAGGTATATTTCTTGGTTACTCCACAAGAAGTAAGGCATATAAGTGTTTGAATATTAACACTAACAAAATTGTGGAAAGTGCAAATGTAAATTTTGATGAGCACACAGAAGTCCAAGCTAAAGAACCTAAGAAAATAGAAGAATACAGAACCTTTGTATATTCTTATGAAGGAATGACTGCTGATGAGGATGACAACAATCAAATTGAAAGTCAACAACAAGTGTCAATTTCAGCCGATTCACAACCAGTGAATGTCGAGTTGCATTCAGAAGTCGAGTTACAGAATGACAAAAATGCACAATCCGATTCTAAAGACAACATACATGATGAAGAACAACCTGACAATGAAGAGCATAGTGATCTTGAATTCGAAAAATCAAACATGGAAACAAGGACAGAGCCAAGATTATCCAAATATGTAAAAAGACATCACCCTGCTGAACAAATAATTGGTGACAAAGATGCAAGACCAATGACAAGGAACAGACTAAGACATGAATCATGTCTGATCAGAAAATCTAAACCCAAGACAGTATATGGTGCATTACAAGATGGCGACTGGTATAAAGCTATGGAAGAAGAAATTAATCAAATAAGAAAAATAAAACCTAGAGTTTGGTTCCCAGACCAACTGACAAGAATGTGATTGGCACCAAATGGGTATTCAGAAATAAACTAGATGAGAATGGTGAGATTACTAGAAATAAAGCCAAATTAGTATGCAAGGGTTATGCTCAAGAAGAAGGAATAGACTATGGAGAAATATTCACTCCTGTTGCAAGAATGGAAGGAGTAAGAACTTTACTTGCATATGCTGCCTACAAAGATTTTAAAGTCTATCAAATGGATGTAAAATCTGCCTTCTTAAATGGTATACTAGAAGAAGTCTACATTGAACAACCAGAAGGATTTTTTGATGAAAACAATAGGGATATGGTGTGTAAGTTACATAAAGCACTCTATGGTTTGAAACAAGCACCTAGAGCATGGTATGAGAGACTTCACAAGTATCTAGTGCAAATTGGATTTGAAAGAACTGATGATAATGATAATAACAACATGTACATCAAAGCTAAAGAAGGTAAAGACATTATTGTATCTAAAATTTTTGTGGATGACATAGTATTTGGTGGTAAGAAAGTACTTTGCAAAGGCTTTGCTGACAAAATGAAACATGAATTTGAAATGTCTATGTTTGGATCAAATTTTTTGTTGGATTGCAAGTTCATCAACTCAAACATGGAATATTTATTACACAATCAAAATACATCAAAGAAATTCTTAAAACATTTGGATTGGAGGAATCCAAACCAGTCAACACACCAATGGCCACAGAAAATAAGCTATCCAAAAATGATGAGTCAGTTGAAGTCAATCAAACAATGTATAGATCCATGATTGGAAAACTACAATATGTTGTAAATAGTAGACCAGACATAGCATTAGTAGTTGGAATAGTGGCTAGGTTCTCTGCTAATCCTAAAGAAAATCATCTCATAGTAGTAAAAAGAATAATGAGATATCTCAAAGGGACTGACGATTTTGGTCTATACTACAAAAAGAATGGAAAATTTGAACTCAATGCATATACAGATGCAGACTGGGGAGGAAACATTAATGACAGAAAAAGCACAAGTGGAGGTGCATTATTTTTAGGCAAAAGGCTGGTTACCTGGACTAGCAAGAAACAAACATGTATATCCCAGTCCACTGCAGAATCAGAATATGTGGCAGCTGCAGTTAATTGTACAAATATTGTATGGCTCACACATCTATTGAATGGAATAAAAGAAGAAGTAACAAAACCGGTGATATTGTATTGTGATAATACAAGTGTTATAAACATATCCAAAAATCCAGTGATGCATGCTAAACCAAGCATATTGCAATCAAGTATCATTATGTCAAAGAATTGGTAGAAGACAAACAAGTGAAGTTGGAATACATTCAGGCAAAGGAAAAAACTACAGATATCTTCACCAAACCATTGCCCAAGGATGCCTATGAATATCTTAGAGGCAAGCTGGGGGTTATACCCCTAAGTCAAGCAGTTTAAGGCAATAAGGAAGCTACCTTGCATCAACGGGAATAAATCATTGAAATATTAACAGGTTGATGCAAAGGATGACAGTAGGAACAGAAACTCCAAATCAGTCACAAGCATGGTGATAGAGGGAGAAAGACAACAAGAAGCCAAAGCTTATATTTTGCATGATAAAGATGCTACATCTTTGGCATTTATGTCAAAGAGGGAGAAATATGCTAGAAACTGATCAATGAAAATAAAGAGGGAGATATATATGAAAGAGGGAGATATATGTGATCAATAGTAAAAATGCAGAAAATGAATACAATCTTGGTGGTAACTAAATTGATTACTTGATCAGTTTGGTTTGCCATCAATGCCAAAGAGGGAGATTGTTGAAAATGATTGAAATGATCATAAGAACAATTGTTGGAATAATATATGGAACTGGTAAAGAATGTCCTCAATTATTGTTTTGTCATTGATGTCAAACTTGCTACTTGCAGGGATGACAATTGCTTTAGTGATCCAAATACTATTAATTAGTTGATTTTCAAGGTGGAGGCAATCAATAATATGTAACTAGAACACCTAGAGAAAGGTTGAAGTTATGATGTTGTAATGAAGTACAAGGATCAGTCAAGCCATTAATGAAACAGTGTATTGGATGACATACTAAAAGATACAAAGAATGAGCACACTGAAACATATCAAAGATCTAAGGTTTTAGCTAAGTCTTTTGTAAAGCTCAAACTAAGTTTATTAGAGAGAAGGTGCCGAGCAAGCTAGTAAGTGCCGAGCAAGTTCAAGTGCCGAGCAGAACCAAGTGTCGAGCAACACAGAGGTGCTGAGCACCAGTAACTCAATGATGCCAAGTAACATAGAGATGCTGAGCACCAGTAACTCAATGATGTCGAGTAACACAGAGGTGCCGAGCACCAGTAACTCAATAATGTCGAGTTGTTGCATTATTTAGAAAATTAAAGATTTGCCAGATCTAAGCAGACAAAGTTGTTATCTAGAAATCTATAAATTAAAAGGAAGATAAGAATGATGAGCTAGTGGCACAGAACACCATGTAGAACGTTTTCAAGATACAGTTGGCGAAGAAAACAAGATATGGGGTAGATACATTGTATCCTACCTAATCCATTTTGAAACCCTAAAATTAGAGAGGGAGAATTGAGCGGCAAAGGCAAATTAGACTTGTATATAAGAAGACATAAGTTAATGGAAAATAGAGTGGAAGAGAGTGGAATAGAGGGGATAGTGTGAGAGAGAGCCATGGTTAAGCATAAAAGCATGAAATGCTAAAGAATGAGCTAAGGAAAAGATAACACAAGAACTCTGTTTGGATAAACGACCACAAGGATGATTGCATTGGCAAAATGAGTAAGAAGACTCAAGGAGACGAAGCTTGAGAGGGAGACAAGCAAGTCAGAGCTGAAGTGATTGAAGCCAAGCATAAGGATTGAACTGAAAGAGTGATCTAAAAATTGTAAAGTATGTTGTAAGTTATGTCAAATCAAAAGACCATTATCATTACTTTCTAGCAATTGTAACAGTAAGATAAATCCTATGGACTTAGGTTGGTTTAACAGCCATTAGATAAATCCTTTAACAGGGTGACATTCCAAGTGGATGTTCTAAAGACCTTTAACCAGGCCCATTCCTAACAGTTTGGTGAAATCCTCTAACAAGGTCACATTTAACAGTGTGTTGTAAGCCTTTAACAGGGCAGGCTCTTAACAGGGCATCACTTCAGAAGAGTGAGAATCAAGTAGCATGTTACTGGTGGTTTTTCCCAAATTGGGTTTCCATGTAAATCATTGTGTCATGTGTTGATCTTGAATGTTTTATCTTTGCATGTTGATTTATAGTAATTTTCTTATATGAATGATTTAAGTTTGAACAGATGAAAAGGGTATGGATTTATTAAAAAGGTATTAATAGGGCATTTTGGACCTTGAATAACTAATTCACCACCCCCCCCCCCCCCCTCTTAGTTATTCTAAAGAATTCTAACAAATCCATCATCAATTTATTTCTAATATAGATTACTATCTTCCATACCTTTATTATATCCAGCCTTAGTCAAATTCTTGTCCAACCTTGCATACCAAGTTCTGGGTGCTTGCGTCAAGCTATACGATGCTTTCTTTAATCTGCATACTATGTCCTTGTCATCTGTGAAAGGACAACCTTCAAGATATTCTATGTATACCTCTTCTTCAAGTTCTCCATTTTGAAATGTTGACTTGACATCCATCTGATATACTTTGAATTTCTTATATGCTGCATATGCTAAGAATAACCTTAATGCTTCTATTCTTGCCACAAGAGCATAGGTTTCATCATAGTCTATTATTTCTTGTTGTGAGTAACCTTTACATACAAATATTTATTTATTTCTTACAACTTCACCTTGTTCATTCATCTTGTTCCTAAATACCCATGTTGTTCCTATCATATTCTTGTCTATTGGTTTGGGGACCAATTCTCATGTCTCATTCTTCACTATCTAATCCAAATCATCTTTCATAGCTTGCTTCCAATAGTCACCTTTACATGCTTCATCTACATTCTTTGGTTCAATTTGAGATATCAAACATAGTTCTTCATTAATTCTACTTCTTGTCATTACACCTTTATCTTTGCTTTTGATGATTTGCTTGGGTGGATGATTCTTTATCATATTCTTACCCAAAGTAGGAGTTGTTATCTCAACTCTTAGCTCTATTGAAGGTTTCGAGCTTTGTTCCTACCTTAGCTCTCCTTCATTCTACAAATCATTTTTAGTCTCAAAGAATACTTCATTATTCCTTGTTTTAGTAACAACATTCTCATCATCTTAATTGTAGTCAACTAATCTTTCTTGTAGCTTGAATTTCTCATCAACTCTCACATTTGCACTTTCCATAATA
Source organism: Cupressus sempervirens (assembly GCA_028749045.1). NCBI lineage: Eukaryota > Viridiplantae > Streptophyta > Pinopsida > Cupressales > Cupressaceae > Cupressus > Cupressus sempervirens. The sequence goes on along the minus strand of CM053788.1, from coordinate 581,313,079 downwards.
ATCTTAGTTCCTAGATTATAACATATATAAGCCTTACTTTTCAATGAATAACTAAGAAATGTACCTTCATCACTTCTACCATAAAATTTACCAATATCATCATCTCTTTTGATATAACATTTACTACCAAAAATTCTAAAATACTTAACTATGGGTGAGTGACCAAACCATAGTTCATAAGGGGTCTTGTTTGTCTCTTTTCTGACTTGCACTCTATTCATAGTGTAGACTATTGTATTCATAGCTTCTCTCCAAAACATCTTGGATACATCATTCTCAGCTTACATAGCTCTTGTTGCTTCTATTACTGGCCAATTTCTTCTTTCTGCAATTCCATTTTGTTCAAGGGTTCTCAAAGCTGATAACTATATTTTGATTCCATTAGCTTCATAAAAGATGTTAAACTCATTTGAAGTAAATTCTCCTTCTCTATCTGATCTTAAACATTTAATCTTCATACCTAGTTCATTCTCAACTCTATTCTTGAATATCTTGAACTTATCAAATGCCTCATATTTTTCTTTAAGAAATGCAACCCATATCATTCTAGAAAAGTCATCAACTAAAATTATGAAATACCTTTCACCATAGAATCATTTAGTCTTCGTAGGACCACTAAGATTTGTATGTATAATCTCCAATTTTTCTATCATAGTAAACTTCTTGCTAGGAAATGAAGTTTTGTTATGCTTTTCCAATACACACTCCTTGCAAATTGTGTTAGTAGGCTTTACAATCTTATGAAAATATCCAACTACAAACATACTACCAGTCTTCACAATGTTGTCAAAGTTTATATGACAAAATCTCTTATGCCATAACCAATTGGCATCTACCTTTGAAACCAAATATGTCATTTTAGTAGGATTCAATGGAAATATATTACCTCTAGATCAGGTTTTTGTTTCGATTACCTTTCCATCTTTGTCTATGATCATGCATGTCTTCTCTATGAACTATAACCGATAACCTTTATCCACTAATTGTCCAACACTCAAAAGATTGTGCATCAAACCATTAACAAAATATACATCCCCAGTGTTATTCTTACCATCAAGAGTTATAGATCCAATACCTTTAACTTGACATGTTGCATTGTTTCCAACTCAGACAATGCCTTCATCATGACTTTAAAAGTCACAAAAATTGTTCATATCACTAGTCATATGATGTGAACAACCACTGTCAATTATCCAATCAGATTTATTTTCAACTTGTGATACCAAAGCCATTTTCTCTGGACTTTCTTCTTTAATAGCTACAAATCCAATTTCATCATTACTAGCACTTACTTCCTGTTCATATCTTCTTCATTTGCATACAAACACTCTCTATATCTTATAGATTTGAAATTTCCTCTATACTTTATTTCTCTTTTATAACACTTAGATGCATAATGACCAAATTCATAACAAGTCCAACATTTAAAGATTTTTTTACCATCCTTTTTCTCTTCTTACCACAAGGGCTAATCCTCCTTCTATCTTTCTATCCTCATCTAATCTACTACTACTAGCAAAGTCTCCTCTAGCACTTGTGCTCCTCAATAAACTAGGTCAAATATTTAGGGCACTAAAAGTTGTTTCTATTATGGTCAATTCTCCAAACTATCTAAGCTCATTCTCAACTTCTTCAAGTCTCCCAAGTAATGTTTCCTTTGTGAAATACTTGGTACAAGAGATCAACAACTGTATCATTTGAATTGTTGGCTTAAATGGTGGTGTTAAGCTCTTCAATATCTTGAATATCACCTCATCATCTTGCTTGTTCCTCCTTGAGATCTAATACCTATAATAATTTTTGATATCCTACCTACAAATGTTCTTATAGATTCATCTTCCATCATCTGAGCACCTTGAAATGCACAAATCTAGATTTGTAACCTCAATTTCTTAGAATGTTCAACTCCTTCAATACTATTTTTCAAAGCTTTCCAAATCATATGAGAAGTAATAAGTGACTTTACTTGGTTGTACTAAATTTCAAGAAGTGCAAACAATAGTGCTTCTCTAGCTCTCATGTCACACATGAAAAGTTCCCTTTCTTCCTCTATACAAGTTTCCAAATCTTTTTCAGCAATGATTGTCTTTTCTAATTTTGTCAAAATCTAGTATCCTAGACCCATACATAGTAGATGTGTCTTCATCTTTTCCTTCTAGCTGTCATAATTTGCTCCATCAAAGTTCAAAATATCCTTTTTTGAATATGTTCACCATGGATCTCTCAAAGTTGTTAAACTTTATCTTCAAGGACTTGATGCTCTGATACCAATTATTAGAAATAATAGTCCACTAAGATAACTAAGAGATGGGGGTGGTTGAATCAGTTATCCAATAATTAAAATATTTATTCACCTTAAATAATCTTAACCATTCAACCAAAATAAACAACCATACAAAGATGTACATACACAATTACACTAGATATGTTAACTAGGGAAACGCTTGATCAGAGGGAAAACCCTGGTGGGAGTGATGCCCACAAGATAATGTACTAATATAAATAATCCTTGTTAGAGGATGGACCCTATTAGGAGTCTATTACAACATTTAGTACATATGAGTTCCTGTTAGGAGACTTTGAATCCTTGTTAGAAGATTCCAACCCTAGTAGGAGTTATAGAAGATAGAAGGACCCACTGTCCAAACAGCTTATAGGGAAAGTCACCAAACTCACTATCCAACTAATCTCTCAACTATTCCTTGCAAAATAATTATATGTACTAAACTTTAAATTCTTTCCTTTGTCCTACCAACCAAACCAATCATTGTCTAACCTTGTAGACTAGGTCAGAAACCTCAGATCCAAGTATCAAACTTTGGATCACATAACAAAACTTTGGCAATAAATTTTCCTTCACATTCATTCTTCTCTTCTTATCTTTGTATTCCACTCTCTGAAATCTCTTCATATATCATACACACATCATCATGATAAAGGAAAATGTCCTTCCTTTATACTAAATCCATAAAATAATTCCCTGAGTCAGCTATTACACCTTCTCAATTAATTATTATAGGACCTCATTAAGAACATGTTACACTTAGCGATAACATTAATCTTCTACCTTGTAACTTGAATAACTTTTTGTACATGCAATGCTATGACAAGCAAGCTTAGCTATGTCATCTCCAAAATGTCTTCTTTACATCTTTAACTTTGGCTTCATAGATTAACAATTCTGCTAAGAGATATAATAAGTTTACCAGAACACGCCTCTATAAACTCTATCTCAGAGTAGTCTTCACCGAAACTTGCATAACTTCTTCTAGACTTAATATCTTGTGCTTTCAAGGTTATCTACATACACTAGACACTTAGTAGTATCTCTCTTTAACCTCAGTGAAAATTCTCAACTGTCTATTTGTACCAACTTGATCTTTTTGTTGTTCTTCTATCAGATACCACAAAAAACTACCATGTTGACATCAATGACAAACATATTCATGAATGTAACATATCATCATGATAATGATCTAATTATGTTTCTAAAATACTCCCCCATAGGAATATCATTATCATTCATGCTTCCAACACATACATGTGCATTTCTTCTCTAATCAAATCCATTTTGATTCTTAGGTACTTTGCAATTTTTTGCAATGTGTCCAGGGTTATTACACTTGTAACACAAAAAATGGTTCTTCTCTCCATTAGATGTCTCTCCATCATAGGCTCTATTTTGTGCTCTTCCTTTTTCATTACCTACAAGTTTAGTATTCCTAGACATTCTACTATTTTCATTATTACCATCAAACTTATGTTTCTTACAATCTACTGCCTTATGTCCATAACCATGATAATTATAACAATAGAAATTAGTAATGGGTTTAAAAAGCTTACCTGTGCAATCTCTTTTCATGTGTCCAACTTCATTACATATGAAGCATCTATCTCTGAACTCATGTCATACTGCCTTGAGTGGTTCATCTTGCTTAGGTTTATCAACTTGCTCTATTTTCTTAGGTTCATCAAGTTTAGCTAACAAATCAATTAACTCAAGTTCCTTTCATACTTTAGTAGATGTGTTTGATTCTACCTTACTTAGATTAGATTCCTTAGGGGATTCAATAACTGGATCTAGTTCTCTTCTGATTTCAACTTTGTTGGCTAATTTTTCTCCAATCAAATATCCAAGACCTATCTTGTCATAAGGTCTTTGATGAAATATCTATTGATCTATCTTTTCACTACTAGAATAAATTTTCTCTAACTCTTTCTTAGCTTGTGTCAATTCTCCTTTCACAATAATGTTGTACTTCTCTAACTTATCATGTTCAATCTTGATAGTATCAAGTTCAAATGTAACTTGACTTAATTAGGATCTAAGATTTGCATTTTTAGTTTTCAGTTTTGGTTCATTCTTGCTACCATTTCTCCTAAGACTCAACTTAAATTCAATGATTTTTACTTCATGTTTCAAGATCTCATTTTCCTTTCGAAGATATCCTACTTCATCCTTATCACTAGTCTATCAATTTTTTTCTTGCCAGATTTTAAATCATCAATCTTATCTTTTAACTTGTCAATGAAAACTTTTGCATCTTTATATCTATCTTTTAGGTTATCTCTTTCTTCAGTAAGAAGGTCAATCTTCTCAAGAGATTCTTCAAGGTTTTTCTTCAATTGTTCCATTTCTTCATGGATCTTACTTAAGTTGTTAAACTTCTTCAAAGTAAGTGGGCTCTGATAACAATTTTTAGAAATAGATAATACTGGGAGGGGTGAATCAGTATTCTACAAACTTTTTCCCCCAACTGAATATTGTTAATTACTTTATAACTTGCTTATAAAAGTAAACCAACAATGCTAAACAATAAATATAACCATGCACATAGATAACTCATAACAACATTATTTGTTAACTAGGGAAACCCTGGCCAAGGATAAACCCTAGTGGTGATGATACCCACTAGGTGATTCACTAACAATAGGATCTTGTAAAGGATATTGACCCTATTAGGAGTCTATGAAGTACATATAGTGTCTTGAGTCCCTATTAGGAGACTAGACCTTTTTAGAAGCTTCAACCCTATTAAGAGTTGGTAGAACAAATACAATGTATGCAAGAAGAGTCCACTACACTAACATGCAATTATACAATTCAGTTCTTCACAAGAATAGATATACATACAATACTTGTTGGTTGTTGTACTTTTCACTTGTTCTGATCATACATCAAAATTCACATCGCATAAGACTCACAATTACTTCAAGCTCTTTGTATAATAGTTCACATCACATAGAACTTTCTTGTCTATCATAGATAGCACAATTATCTTCGCAAGATAAGATCTTTACTTATACCTCACATATTTACAAAAATATGCTCAGTCGATCTTCATGTGTTCACACACTTGACTTAATATAAAATAACTTATGGATTAATATCCACATAGTTGGCTCATCATAACTTAGTAATTATTTTTTAACAAAAATAATTCCTAAGGTCATACAATCCAATTCTCTGCTATGCTCTATTTTGCACTATCAAATACTTGCACTAGTATTTTAACCATATCTCATGTTGTACTTTCCATATGCACATGCACACTAGTACATGTCATCATGATGTTGTGATGAAGGTTTCCTCAACCACGCATAAGCTAACTCTCAATGAGTCATTCGTACACTCAACATTTGTTCATTGTGCTACTGCAAACTATCTAACACTTAGAAATTTTTCTAACTCTAAATGCATAAATAAAATGTTGAATGTATGTTGCCATAAATGATAACCATCAAGACATCTATCTAACCATATTTCCAATTGTGTGCTAAAATTTTGTCACACTTCTATGAATCATTACATGTAAGAAAACTCAAGAATGAGCCCTCACAAATCGATCCATAGCTCTCTACTCATAGAGTGCAAGGGTTTGCAATGGAGGCCCTCAGTTTGACCTATTTTTGTGCCCATGCAAGTACACCATGAGATGAGAGATTCAAAGAGGAAAAGCAAGAATGCTAGTCTCCATGATCTTCAAATATGCATGAAAATAAGATCTAATCTATGAAATCAAAATCTAATCTATAAATGCAAGATCTAAGCTAAAAGCCCATGATGGGTGCAAGAGAGAAAAAGAGAAGAAAATAGAAGTTCTCCACAAAAAGCTTTTGTATTCTAACTCCTTCAAAAATTGGTCTTCAAACCTGCAGCATAATGATAGCATAATCATGGGTGTCTAACATGAGGAGAGGGCTCTCCCTTATAAAGGAAATTATGGAGGTGAGAGGCTTCTCACAACCAATATGGGATAATAGAGCTTGATCCATGTGAGACAAAATTTCACCAATGAGAAAAGAGGAGTGGTTGAGAAGAAAGTGGTGATCCATGTGAGACAAGATTCCACCAATTAGAAAAGAGGAGTGGTTGAGGAGAAAGTGGAAAGATAAATCCCACTTAGATCACATTTTTAAGTGTAAAGAAATTAAATAAAAAGCATTTATTTTATTTCCTTTTTTCATCAAAAGAGATATTTAAGTGAGATTTTTATTTAATTAAAAGGGAGCAAGTTCTTTTTAATTAAATAGAAGATATTTAATTAAATTAAAAGAGAGGTTTTTCTCTTAATTAATTAAATGTGGATGAATTGTTTAATTAAAAGAGAGGTTTTCTTTTAATTAAATGGGGATTTTATTTTATTTAATTAAAAGAGAATATTTTCTTTTAATTAAATAAGACTTGGAATAAAATGATCAATCTTAGAAATGAAATAAATCAAATTTGATCAAAGAAATTGATTTGAATTGATTTAATAAAATATTACAAACCATTGATTCAGAAAATTTGATAAAATGATAAATGGGGGCCCATAGTCTAGGCGACCATTTTTGGGTGCATACATTTGCCCCTCTTTGACTAATGTGTGATCGATTCGGGAACACATGTAGTCAAAGAAAGAAATTGAAGTGTGAGGTCAATTTGGGATCACAAAACAACCCAGATGTGTGGTCGACTCGGGAACACATCAGGACAAAGAATACAAATAAATTTTAACTTGAAAAAGTCGAGGATAAAATTGATAAAACTGAATCAAGGATTGAAATTGATAATTACTGCCCCCTCGTGATCGAAATCGAAATGAGATAGAGGAGAAACAACAAATTGATAAATTTGGTCAAATCAAACAAAAGATAAGTTTCTTGATGTAAGATGAAAGATATAAGAATCATAGAACCAAGGTAGATCATTAAGCATGAAATATCATGCCCCAAATGTGATTTAGAAGAAAAGAAGATAGAAGTTTGAAAGATATGGAAAGAAATAGAAATAAGAAAAGAAAATGCTCCAAAAATCAATCAACTGTTTAAGATAGAAATTTCGATTGAGATCACAAAAGAAAATAAGGAAATGAAGATCAAAATATGACCACAATTGATTAAATTTCCACAATAAAGATGAAAGGAGAACCCTCTCAAACTCATAATGCAGCCTAAAAATGCAAACTAACATGAAGTCTAATAATGCAAGCTACATGAAATGCAATGGTGTACTTGCAAAAGAGCAACTGTAACATAGGATTTTGTGTTCATCATTCATTAGAGAATGTAAAAGAACTTATTTTCATCATTGGGCCATTATTAACGGACATTGAAAAATCACACAATCATCACTAGTTACAAATGCAACTATGAAGATATGAATGTGATTTATATTGGATTGGAATGTGAAAAGATTCTAACATAAGCATCAAAGACATAAAGATCAAGATGACTTCGATGTTAGCTTACCCAATTTAATGTAGCAAAACCATGCTCGCATCAAGGCATAGATGCCAAGATGACCATAAGAATGGTTGTGCAAAAATAATCAAGGATGATACCTCAAATCTCCTAAGTGTTTCAAGGGGACAACAAGAGACACTCTAGAGTTTCAAGACCACACCCACAAGAAAACAACAAATAAAAACATGTCCCATGCCCCAAGTCCTCTAGCAATGCATCATGGAGAGACTCATTAGACAAGGAGACTCAATAAAAATCAATAATAGTTAGCACACAAAGAAAAAATCATGACATAAGTCAAGCATTAAGTGTTGTGTTTAAAATTTAAGTGTGTTAATTGATACTGAGTTCCGAGGACAAGGATCAAATGCTTGCAGGAAGGTAAGATCACATGATGATACTGGGTAAGACCAAACCAATAAGTGTTGAAAAACACTCGATGTCAATGGGTGTTTAAAAATGCCATTTGTGAGGTGTCCTAAAGACTCACACATCTAAGAAACCAAAGCTAACATAGTTATGCCCCCTAGACAAAGACCAATTCCAAACCAAGGTAACAAGGACAAGGCATGGTGGAGAAAGGCTAAGTGTCGAGGACATGTGCTAAGAAACAGGGGTGCAAAGGCCTCAAGTAGCGCCCGTTTCCAGGTTTTCACCACTTGGATTTTTTATTTTTTATTTTTTAATTTTTTTCAAGACTTTTTATAATTTTTAATTTTTTTTTTGTATTTTTGGAATATATAATTTTTTTGAAGATACATCAAAGTGCCTTTTGCTAGGTTGTCACTAAGATGATCATTTTTTTCAGGACATTTTTCAATTTTTAAAATTTTTACAATATATCATTTTTTTGGATTTTTTAAAATATATCAATTTTTTTTGGATTTTTTAAAATATATCAATTTTTTTTGGATTTTTTCAGGATCAATAAATATGTACAAATATGCCCCCAAACAAAAACAAGGACCAAACTCTCAAGCAGGATCATATCGTGCAGTCCCAATGTTTAGCAAGGTAGAGGACATGATGGAACAACAAGCTAGTGGATATGATGGATAAGAAAGGAGTGTATGAAGCAAGTGAAAGTGATCTTCAAGGACTGACTCCTCAAGAGTACCCAAGCTAGGGAAAATTTGTCATGTAAAGAACATTTGGACAAGAAATGAAAGGCCAGTATAGGATAATTCAAGAAAGCATAATGTAAAAGTGGGAAAGATGCAATCCAAAGAAGTAGACATGTCAAGAGACTTTATAGCATCATATTTTACTCTATTTTATTAGATCAAGACCAAAGGGGTAAATGGGAAAAGGGTAGCAAAAGACTAGAATGAATGGAGGAAAATAGATATGAAGGCTAAACATGAAAGGAATGAAAACAAGATCATCATAAGATATCTCACAAGATAGCAAAATTGTTGTCTATAGGTCAACATTGTCAAGATCAAAGAGAGAAGACAAAATGAATGAAAGATGTAGAAGAACTATGCATGATGCCTATTTGTTAGGTTTTCGTCATGTTACTTATCCAGGACACCACAAGGGATTGGTTTTCACCATAGGATGAATTTATTTCTCTTTACTTTTGCTACCAAGGTGCCTGATTACCAGGTTTTCACCAAGGCACATTTTCAAATTTTTCATTTTTTTTTCTTTCTTTTTTTTTTCAATCTTTTTCAAATTTTTTTTTTTTTTGGAAGAAGTCAAGCTTTTGAGATAATGCTCTTTGAATGTTTAAGCCATGATATACAAAGGAATTCAAATGATATGCTCAAAGATGCTAATAGGGAAAGGAAGATGGGAGACAAAAATGGAGGATATGGCTTTATGCGAAGTGAGTGAGATTGAAAAATGGAAATGAAGGCAAGATCAACGTCAACACACACCTTGAAGGGTGGCGAAAGGATGGAGAAAATGTGAATGAAAGAATATGTGAAGGAATATGGTGAGTGGATAGAAAAGGTTGTAGTTTAGGCACATGGAATGGAAGAATGCTTTTGGAAGAAGATGAAGTGGAATTCTTTGGAAGCTTGAATGTCAAATTTAATTGTTGTTCAACATTAGACTCTCTCAAGAGAGATTTTGGAATCCATATAGCCTTAGGCTTCTTTTCATTTCGTTTTGATGATTTATAGATAATATCTTCAATGATGGATTTTGGAACCCATACTTGTCTTGTAATTTTTTTCTTAGATATCTCTTTTGACTTAATGCCCCCATGTCGATTAGAAGAGACATGGTGGTCTTCTTTTTTATATGGATTCTTGAATTGCTTCTTTTTCTTGTATTGAACATTCAAGTTACTTCCAAAAGACTTGGGACTTGTGGAAGAAGAAGGATGATATGATTGGTTTAGGTGAGTGGGTGGATGAAAAGGATTCAAGGATATGCATCTATGTTGATCTTGAGGAAAGATAGGAGAGGGAGGGACATAAGGACCCAAAATGGATGAAGAACTAGGAGAATTGGGAGGGGAAAGTGAAGGGACATAAGGACCCAAGATGGAAGGAAAATGTGAAGGATTTAGTATTGGTGGGGGAGGTCCAAAGATGGATGCGAAAGATGCAAAAGGATAATCAATAAGTTCATTAACATCTATATGACAATCAAGGACATCAGCATCTTTAGAGTGAGCATCAAGATTTTCAATAGGAACATAAACATCTTTAATAGGAGCAACTTCGTTGATAGGAGAACTTATAGCTTGAGAAGACTTAGGAAGAGTAGAAAGTGGAAGGGAACATGGAGTGGTAGAACAAGAAGATGGAATACTTTGATCTTGACAAGGATCTTTGGATAGCATAAGCATAGAATTGTTCTCTTGATTTTCAATAGGCTCAACATTGGAAGTGGCAACATCATTTTTAATAACCTTAATGGAAGTATCATCTTTGGAAGGAGTAAGTGTACTAAGGTCATTTTTATTGTCAATAAGCTTAGTGCTGCAAGCAGTATCTTGATCTTGCTTAGGAGAAGACTTAAGACATGGTGGAATGAATGAGAAAGGGTGTAAGGGATCAAAAGAACCATGAAATGTATCAGAAACATTGTGAAAAGGATTGGATGACATGGAAGGTTCTTGATCTTGATCTTTTTTTATATTCTTTTCTTTATCATTTTTAGAGTCCTCTTGACATGAAGCCAGTCCTAAGGAGAAGGAAGCATGTTGGAATTGTATGGAAGACTTTGGAGGAGATTGTGAAGGACTAGCTAAAGTGGGCATTATAGTGCATGAAGGCTTAGGCACTTTAGGTTTAGCATTGTCAAAGGTATTTGTAGCCAAGTGAAGGTTAGCTTGAGTTTCTTTAAGAGGTAGCCCTTGAGGATAACTATAGGGAACTGCATGAAAAGCATTAGGATCTTTGTTGGACAAATGATTGGTAGAAGATTTGAGAGTCTCATAATCTTTAGGGAATGTATGGATAGTGGAGGAAGTAGAAGATGGAAGGGGAGCATCAGAAGACAAAGGTTCAACATTAACATGATCTTGCTCAAGAGTGTAATCTTTATTTTCAGCATAAGGGTTCTTAGAAGAGGAAATCTTATCCCATTGATGTTGTATTTCAGCACAAAAAAATGCTTTCTCTTCATCAAAAAATGCAGATTTATTATTTAGGTATTGTTCACAAAATTTATCAATGTTGTTTTCAAGATTTGATTCATGTGAATTACCATCAATATCTATCTGTGACTCATCCCCTTTAAGCACAAGCATAGGAGTAGGATGACTTTTAGGAATCGTAGGAATTTAATAGTCATCATCATCATAATCATTGTCATTACAGGAAATATAGATAGGCATATCACAAGACTTTTCATGTTGTTCATTATCATATGTCTCAATAAGAGGAATAAGACTCTTGGTAGAAGTAGAAGAAGAATGATATTGTGAGGAAGAGGTAGGTGAAGACCTACATGAATAATATTTAGAAGAATCATCATAAGACTTAGAATATGAAGAATGAGAATGATATTTAGAAGAACCATGATAAGACTTAGAAGATGAAGAATTTGAATGATATTTAGAAGAATCATGATAAGACTTAGAAGATGAAGAATGTGAAGGATATTTAGAAGAATCATGATAAGACTTAGAAGATGAAGAATGTGAAGGATATTTAGAAGAATCATGATAAGACTTAGAAGATGGAAAATATTTGGAAGAAGGATATTGTGATTTAATCTTGCACATGATCCTAGCAAAAGTGTCTGATTTATCCATTTTTTTTATCATTTTTGTTGCAATGTTAGCATCCATGCATCTATTGGAGTGACAACACTTTTCAAATTCAAGAAGGAGGTGGATTTCATCTGAGCTCAAATGAGGATCCCTAAAAAGATATCCAAGATCCATGGTTCTAGAAGAAGAAGAATCAAGTATGGAAGAAAAAAAAGAATGAATAGAAGAAGGTAGACTATATGATAATAGGAGGAAAAGAATCAAGAAGACATGAAGAAGAGGAATAATGGAAATGAGAGACTAGAAAGACATGGAAGATGAAGAAGAAAGAAGACCAAGAGTCATTTTGGAAAATTTGATACCATTTGAGATCATTTGAATGTTGAGCAACATGTAATAGAACTTGTAATCAACATGAAAGAAAAGGCACTAGTTGATAGGATAACCCTAAGAAATGTTGGTACCAAACTAGGATAGTAAAAGCTCTCACTTGCCCAAAATAGATGTGATAAGATAGAATTTTGCAATAGGTGTAAACCAACACTGCCACAGAGGTGCTCAAAACTTTGGGTGAATACCCTAGCACATATGGACCAGGAGGATGATTAACCCAAATTTTAATTAATTAAAATTGAATTTTGATGAAAGTGAATGGACAAGAGATTACTAAGACTCTCCAAGTGTAATATCAAAAGATCCAAGTGTATATCTTTCTCAATAAGGACGGTTTCTAACTTACCAACTCCAAATAAGGTCTCTTGTGAAATCAATGATTACTAATTCAAGAGGTCAAAGCACAATAACCCATGGTGTAAAAAGGCTTTTAACAATGAGAAAAGTAGCCTAATCCAAATAGGACCAACCTAGGGAGACTACAAATAATGGGATGACAAAGTTATTCGATCGTAAAGTCTCAACTCAGGAACCCATATTTGTTTTAAAATATCAAGTAAGCACATCAATAGGTTTTCATCATTGAATAGGCACATAAGACAGCAATCAAGGAGTTCAAGCAAGCAGTCTTCAAACAATGAGCAAGGGCTAAAGCAACCTTGCGCATGAGCAATCAAGTGACTTAGTTTATGCTAATCCCTAGGAGAGCTAATCATGTATGTTCTCAAAGAGTTTCACAATCATTGCATACATCCCTAGAAAATAAAAATTGGCCTCTCTAAGGTTTTTAGTAATGGTTTGACTCTGCAACTTTTATGATTCACAAGGGTGACCTCTAATCCCGGCGCACCGAGGTTTTGACACAGTCTAAGAACTTAATCTTCAAGAGCTGCTAGGGAGATCTGACAACCCACAATGAACCATACCCCATGGAGATTTCTTCCACGAGGACATTTATATAGCAATTTTTGCAACCACGGCAGAAGTGGCCATTACCGCTTGAGGTTTCGTTCGCAGTTTTTCCTGTATAGGGATTGTCTGCTATGGTTAACCCTCTCTAAAGGTGACCGACTCACAATAGTGGACCACAAGGGGACTTAGCTTTCAGATCCAAGGTTTTGACACCTTTTCACTTTTAGCCCAATCAAAGCAAGCAGATTAATCTGACACACTAACTAAGATTATCTCAAGATCTATGATATCAACCCCTAGTGATATATCAACCTCTCCAGAGAAAGGATGCCTCAATCACCAAGTTGAAGATCCATCTATCTAAGAGATTCTCAAAGTATCCTCCCCACCCACAAGGAATCCGTCTTTGAGAGGAGTTTCACTACGAACTCACTCCCTCAAGATCCACGAATAGTATTCATGGGGCCTAATTACTATGTGTGTACAGATGTTAATTCCCCAAAAGCAAATCTATCCAAGAATAATCAAAAAGCACAAGGTGGTACACTTAACGCTTTAACTAATGCAAGGTGAGTCCAAAGATGTGGAACACTTAACCCCTCACACAAGCCAAAACGAGTCCACAACTCAAAGATTAGTGAGTTTTAGAAAGAACAAGAGGGTTGCCAAGTGGAGCATTTAACGCTTCTATCCTATAGACCCCTCCCCTTTAATGTGGCACTGATCTTGCAACCACAGGGTGGAATGAGGGGCCGACGGATTCAGTGAGTCCAATAACCCAATATAGCTATCTAAATCTATCACTAATAATCAAGCTTGCTAAATAAAAATTGAAAACTAAAAGCATAAGCAAAACACACAAGCTAGACACATGAGAGGTTCATTTTAAGGTTCTAAATCAAAGTGTTATCAGCCAAAGAAGAATACCTGAAGTCCTCGCAACGCGCTTAGTAGATCTTACCTATTTTTAACAACTTTAGCACTTTTTTCCAATGAAATCATAACTTGCTGCTATGCTATTCCAAAAAAATCAGAAAACACAGAAAAATCCAAAACAGTGAGCAGTTAGCAGAAAAAACCAGAAAAACACGAAAATCCCTGCAAAAAAAATATGAATAACCTAGTCAACATGATTAGACCTTTTTTTTGCTATGATTTTGAACCCAAAAATAGAAATGAAAAGAAGAGACCCCTACAAAAAACTAAAAATCTTTCCAAAAATGTAAGAAATTCAAAAAAATTTCTTCATTTGTGCCCTAGGGACCCAATTTTTCAAAATAGGCTAGATTCATCAAATCGAGTTTTTGATCTTTAATACGGCCTCAAAATTAAAAACACAAAGAAAGAACCCCCCTTAGAATTCAAAAAAAAATTTGAAAATGTAATTTTTTCCAAAAAATATGCTGATTTGCGATCAGAAACGACTTTTTATGAAAAATAAAGAGAAATTTATAACTCACGCAAATCATGTCAAAATGCTCTGAAAATCGAACTGGGACATTTTGGGCACATACCCAACCCACAAAAAAAAATTTGGAACCAAAATCTAAGTGGTTTAAAAGATATGATTGAATCTTTAAACCAACTAGATTTTTGCTTGCAAATCAATCTATATATGGGTTGGCCTTAAAACCAAAGTGAAAATTTTACAAAAGCACTTGATTAGATCCAAAAATGTGTGCTAAAATGTTGTCACACTTCTATGAATCATTACATGTAAGAAAACTCAAGAATGAGCCCTCACAAATCGATCCATAGCTCTCTACTCATAGAGTGCAAGGGTTTGCAATGGAGGCCCTCAGTTTGACCTATTTTTGTGCCCATGCAAGTACACCATGAGATGAGAGATTCAAAGAGGAAAAGAAAGAATGCTAGTCTCCATGATCTTCAAATATGCATGAAAATAAGATCTAATCTATGAAAAAAAAATCTAATCTATAAATGCAAGATCTAAGCTAAAAGCCCATGATGGGTGCAAGAGAGAAAAAGAGAAGAAAATAGAAGTTCTCCACAAAAAGCTTTTGTATTCAAACTCTTTCAAAAATTGGTCTTCAAACCTTCAGCATAACAATAGCATAATCATGGGTGTCTAACATGAAGAGAGGGCTCTCCCTTATAAAAGAAATTATGGAGGTGAGAGGCTTCTCACAACCAATATGGGATAATAGAGCTTGATCCATGTGAGACAAAATTCCACCAATGAGAAAAGAGGAGTGGTTGAGAAGAAAGTGGTGATCCATGTGAGACAAGATTCCACCAATTAGAAAAGAGGAGTGGTTGAGGAGAAAGTGGAAAGATAAATCCCACTTAGATCACATTTTTAAGTGTAAAGAAATTAAATAAAAAGCATTTATTTTATTTCCTTTTTTCATCAAAAGAGATATTTAAGTGAGATTTTTATTTAATTAAAAGGGAGCAAGTTCTTTTTAATTAAATAGAAGATATTTAATTAAATTAAAAGAGAGGTTTTTCTCTTAATTAATTAAATGTAGATGAATTGTTTAATTAAAAGAGAGGTTTTCTTTTAATTAAATGGGGATTTTATTTTATTTAATTAAAAGAGAAGATTTTCTTTTAATTAAATAAGACTTGGAATAAAATGATCAATCTTAGAAATGAAATAAATTGAATTTGATCAAGGAAATTGATTTGAATTGATTTAATAAAATATTACAAACCATTGATTCAGAAAATTTGATAAATTGATAAATGGGGGCCCATAGTCTAGGCGACCATTTTTGGGTGCATACACCAACAAGTATTGGAGAGTATCTTTCAATTGGTTAGTTCCTTGGGGAAATAAAACCAAACAAAAGATGGAAACTCATACTGAGGAGCCAAACATTACAATTGATCAATGAGATACTATACAAGATGAGACCTTACCAAGTCCTCTGACGATGTGTTCTCGAGGAAATACTAAGAGTATTAAAGGAAGCACATGAAGGACCTCTAGGTAGACATATGGAGTTAGACACAACTATACAAAAGATACTTCTTGTAGGATTCTGGTGGCCTACTGTTGTGCACAATGATGCTAGAGAGTAGGTCATTGGATGTGACAAGTGTCATAGAGCCAAAAAACCACTAAAAAGGGATTTTATGCCCCTAAACCCCTCACATGTGCACAAAATGTTTGAACGGTAGGGAATGGACTTTTTTACACCCTTGAAACTAAGGAAATCCCATAGATATTGATACATCATCGTAGCAACCTAGTACCTTACAAAATGGGTGGAGGCACAAGCCCTACTAGAGAACTCTGCACTTAGTACGATGAGATTAATCTATGAACAAATTATTACAAGATATGACATACCAATTTGGATAAAAAGAGATTGTGGAGGGAACTATGTCAACCATGTCATCAGACTACTTATGATGGAATTTAAAATCTACCATTTTCTTTCAAACCCGTACTACCCAAGAGTGAATGGACAAGAAGAATAAACAACCAAAATCTTGGTTTTAGTAATTTATAAATTGTGCTATTTTTAAGGTGAAGATTGGGAAGAGAAGTTTCCATCAGCAATATGGGCTTGTTGTACCTCCTACAAGGTCACCATGAGACACGCTCCATTTTAGTTAATGTATGGTCAGGAGACCATAGTACCAACAAAGTTTATAGTACCAAGCTTATGAATAGAAATTTAAAACAAGTTGGGAGACATGGAGAGTCTTAAGAAAAGGTTATCCAACCTAAATAATCTTGATGGATAGAGACTACAAGAAAAATGGGATATAGAAATTTCACAACTTAGGCACAAGATCTAGCATGCCAAGCATTTGAAACTAAACAAATTCCAACTAGGCCAAGTATTGAAATATAACAAGCATAATGAGATCAAACTTGATAAATTCAAAGTGAAGTGAGTGGGACTATATAAGATCTATGAAGTTGGTGATAATAGAGTGATCAAACTCTGCACATTGGACAAGAAGGAAGTGGTCGACCTAGTAAATGGTTCGAAGTTAAAAATCTAACATCAGAGGAATGAAGAAGGTTGAGAAGATAACAACATCTAAAAAAATGATTCGAGTGGAATTTAAAATGAAAAAATAAAAAATTATATATATATATATATAAGAAAGATAGAATTATATCAAGTTATAGATGAAGAGAATGAGAAAAAGATGGACGAATCAGAAGGGAGTATAAAAGAATCAAATTGTTAAATGATGATATATCAAAACAATATAAAGAGTTAGGTAGAAGGAAAAAAGTATATACCATACAGCCTAGGAAAGACACTATACACGCCTTCCAGTTACCATCCCATATGACTCTTTCAAATATTGTATGGGCTTCCATGACATTGTACAACCAGAACACTATCACTGTATGGACTTGGAGAGGAAGTCACTACATGGTTGTAATGTACGGAAGAATATTACTGTATGACCAACAAAGAGAATAACCACTATATGACCCCAACAAAGAAATTAAGGGAGAAACATTTGATAAAGTAAAAGTAAAAGTAATCAAATTGAATCGATTAAAAGAAAACCATAAGTGAAGTGTTGGATCTGTATTCATGGGAGAGAACCATATGACATTCATTGGAGAACCCCCATAAACACCACCATACATTTGTATGACCAATTGAGGAAGGAGGGTATCAAACCATCATACAAATTCAAAGAAGACCATACAACATCATGGAAGATTCCAAAGGGGCAAGTTAGGAGCAGCGACGAGTGAGATGGAAGCTAGTACATAGTTTTGGCACATAGTCAAGGAAGAGACTACATGGTCCTAAGAATAGCAAAGGTGATTAGATATCATAGGACCATACATAATAGGAGGCCTACACATATATTGAATAAAGCATTGTATAGTTTCGAGAGAAAAGAATGTAGTATCACAATAAAGCACTATATAGAATCAGGAGCACACAGACCATGCACCTCAATAAGCTTAGATAGCCACCTTAACATGGAAAGATAATGTCATACGACCATTCCAACATCATTATATCATTACTACTCTTCCATCATTTAGTGCCAAATAGATGTAGTAAAGCAAGAAGCCACCATACTGATAAAAAGGGATATGTATTTCACAACAGCATCTCAAAAGGGAACACCGTACAAATTGTGCAAGAGAAACTAAAGGGAGCCATAAAAGTGGTAATTTTCATACCTTTCATCCATAAAGAGTTGTATGGAGTTGTGGAGTTCTATTCCAAGGTTGAAACAAAAAAACCTAATTTTTTTGATATTGCAACAAAAAGACAAAAGAGGAGATAGTTATGGAGTCAGATAGGAAGAGAGCTAGCAAGAGAAAGTTGGAAGAGAATTCAACTACCAGTAAGAGGATGAATCAAAATGTGAAGACATTTCTTTTAGAAATCCACATCGCAAGAGGCACAAGCATGAGAAAAAATAAAGGCAAACAACCAACATAGGTATCAACTACAATAGTATAGCTCACACCTCAAAACATACCCTTTGAAGATGTGAATGGGTTAGAGTGCAAGAAATGGTGGTAGGATACACCTGATAATCACGCGATAAAGGATAGCATAAGAAAGGCACAAGTAGAATGGGAAATTCAAATGCCAGTATTTTGCATTCACAAATATGAGGGTTTTCTATGCACTGTGATCGAAAGCTATGATAGGTTTCCCCAAACCAACTCATTTTCCTACCTAAGGAAAGACTTGGTAATTTCCTTCAGAGAAACATACTTCACTAGGGTATTTGGCATATCTTTCCATGCACAAGGAGGTAGGAATATTGATGGAAAATCGAAGAATTTTTGCTAAGAGGAAAGGCATTCCTAATAGAACTTGTGTGTGGTAAACTCTTCGGCACTTCGAAAGGAAGAGGAATGAAAAGGTTTAACATTCAGAAAGAATATTACTGTATGACCAGGAATGAAGAGGAAGAATATTACTGTATGACCAACAAAGAGAATAACCACTATATGACCCCAACAAAGAAATTAAGGGAGAAACATTTGATAAAGTAAAATTAAAAGTAATCAAATTGAATCGATTAAAACAAAACCATAAGTGAAGTGTTGGATCCGTATTCATGGGAGAGAACCATATGACATTCATTGGAGAACCCCCATAAACACCACCATACATTTGTATGACCAATTGAGGAAGGAGGGTATCAAACCATCGTACAAATTTTAAAGAAGACCATACAACATCATGGAAGATTCCAAAGGGGCAAGTCAGGAGCAGCGACGAGTGAGATGGAAGCTAGTACATAGTTTTGGCACATAGTCAAGGAAGAGATTGCAAGGTCCTAAGAATAGCAAAGGTGATTAGATATCATAGGACCATACATAATAGGAGGCCTACACATATATTGAATAAAGCATTGTATAGTTTCAAGAGAAAAGAATGTAGTATCACAATAAAGCACTATATAGAATCAGGAGCACACAGACCATGCACCTCAATAAGCTTAGATAGCCACCTTAACATGGAAAGATAATGTCATATGACCATTCCAATATCATTATATCATTACTACTCTTCCATCATTTAGTGCCAAATAGATGTAGTAAAGCAAGAAGCCACCATACTGAGAAAAAGGGATATGTATTTCACAACAGCATCTCAAAAGGGAACACCGTACAAATTGTGCAAGAGGAACTAAAGGGAGCCATAAAAGTGGCAATTTTCATACCTTTCATCCATAAAGAGTTGTATGGAGTTGTGGAGTTCTATTCCAAGGTTGAAACAAAAAACCCTAATTGTTTTGATATTGCAAGAAAAAGACAAAAGAGGAGATAGTTATGGAGTCAGATAGGAAGAGAGCTAGCAAGAGAAAGTTGGAAGAGAATTCAACTACCAGTAAGAGGATGAATCAAAATGTGAAGACATTTCTTTTAGAAATCCACATCACAAGAGGCACAAGCATGAGAAAAAATAAAGGCAAACAACCAACATAGGTATCAACTACAATAGTATAGCTCACACCTCAAAACATACCCTTTGAAGATGTGAATGGGTTAGAGTGCAAGAAATGGTGGCAGGATACACTTGATAATCACGCGATAAAGGATAGCATAAGAAAGACACAAGTAGAATGGGAAATTCAAATGCCAGTATTTTGCATTCACAAATATGAGGGTTTTCTATGCACTGTGATCGAAAGCTATGATAGGTTTCCCCAAACCAACTCATTTTCCTACCTAAGGAAAGACTTGGTAATTTCCTTCAGAGAAACATACTTCACTAGGGTATTTGGCATATCTTTCCATGCACAAGGAGGTAGGAATATTGATGGAAAATCGAAGAATTTTTGCTAAGAGGAAAGGCATTCCTAATAGAACTTGTGTGTGGTAAACTCTTCGGCACTTCGAAAGGAAGAGGAATGAAAAGGTTTAACATTCAGAAAGAATATTACTGTATGACCAGGAATGAAGAGGAAGAATATTACTGTATGACCAACAAAGAGAATAACCACTATATGACCCCAACAAAGAAATTAAGGGAGAAACATTTGATAAAGTAAAATTAAAAGTAATCAAATTGAATTGATTAAAACAAAACCATAAGTGAAGTGTTGGATCCGTATTCATGGGAGAGAACCATATGACATTCATTGGAGAACCCCCATAAACACCACCATACATTTGTATGACCAATTGAGGAAGGAGGGTATCAAACCATCGTACAAATTTTAAAGAAGACCATACAACATCATGGAAGATTCCAAAGGGGCAAGTCAGGAGCAGCGACAAGTGAGATGGAAGCTAGTACATAGTTTTGGCACATAGTCAAGGAAGAGATTGCAAGGTCCTAAGAATAGCAAAGGTGATTAGATATCATAGGACCATACATAATAGGAGGCCTACACATATATTGAATAAAGCATTGTATAGTTTCAAGAGAAAAGAATGTAGTATCACAATAAAGCACTATATAGAATCAGGAGCACACAGACCATGCACCTCAATAAGCTTAGATAGCCACCTTAACATGGAAAGATAATGTCATATGACCATTCCAATATCATTATATCATTACTACTCTTCCATCATTTAGTGCCAAATAGATGTAGTAAAGCAAGAAGCCACCATACTGAGAAAAAGGGATATGTATTTCACAACAGCATCTCAAAAGGGAACACCGTACAAATTGTGCAAGAGGAACTAAAGGGAGCCATAAAAGTGGCAATTTTCATACCTTTCATCCATAAAGAGTTGTATGGAGTTGTGGAGTTCTATTCCAAGGTTGAAACAAAAAACCCTAATTGTTTTGATATTGCAAGAAAAAGACAAAAGAGGAGATAGTTATGGAGTCATATAGGAAGAGAGCTAGCAAGAGAAAGTTGGAAGAGAATTCAACTACCAGTAAGAGGATGAATCAAAATGTGAAGACATTTCTTTTAGAAATCCACATCACAAGAGGCACAAGCATGAGAAAAAATAAAGGCAAACAACCAACATAGGTATCAACTACAATAGTATAGCTCACACCTCAAAACATACCCTTTGAAGATGTGAATGGGTTAGAGTGCAAGAAATGGTGGCAGGATACACTTGATAATCACGCGATAAAGGATAGCATAAGAAAGACACAAGTAGAATGGGAAATTCAAATGCCAGTATTTTGCATTCACAAATATGAGGGTTTTCTATGCACTGTGATCGAAAGCTATGATAGGTTTCCCCAAACCAACTCATTTTCCTACCTAAGGAAAGACTTGGTAATTTCCTTCAGAGAAACATACTTCACTAGGGTATTTGGCATATCTTTCCATGCACAAGGAGGTAGGAATATTGATGGAAAATCGAAGAATTTTTGCTAAGAGGAAAAGGCATTCCTAATAGAACTTGTGTGTGGTAAACTCTCCCAGCTAGAAAAACAAGCATTGATAGGCACTTCGAAAGGAAGAGAAATGAAAAGGTTTAACATTCAGAAAGAAAAATAATGTTGCCTCATGGACTTGGTTAAGATTAGGCTCACGGGATCGAGCTGGGTGTCTAATATTTCCTTCCCATAGGTAGTAATGATGAATGGGATCATGAATGCAAAGGTGTATGACTAGAAAGAGTTACTGTCAGAATGCATACAACTTGTAAGTTAATGATGCTACAACATAGGACATTTTATATGCCCCATTACACCATTAGATTGTTCCTTGATGCTACGACATAGATTATCCCCCTGTTAGTAATTTTTTTAGCACTCCCTTATGGATTTGTGCAAGGGATTAATTGCCTCTTGTGTACTATAAGTTGAGTGGTTGTATCAGGCATTGATAGATCAGTCTTTTAGTGTAATGACAACCCCACTCTAACAACTAGTATGAGAGCTTGGTCACAAGTTTGAATCCTCAAACCCTCAGGTAACACTAAGGGGGAGATTGTTAAAAATTTGTTCAATGCTCTCCTCAGGATTCATGACAAGGGCTTAACTACCTCTTGTGTACTGTAAGTTGAGTGGTTATATCGAGCATTGATAGATCAATCTTTTGGTGCAACAACAACCCCAGTCTAACACCCCCTTAATAGGTTGGAGGTCAAGCTTGGACCACTCACTCTAGGTGAGCCCCCCATCATGTAGTGGAAACATTTAGACACACTAGGTTGACAGAAGGCCATGGTTAGGAAGAAGTGACCTAGGTAGGAGTTGGATGTAGGCTTAGAACATGGGAATATAGATAGTGATTGATAGGAGATGTCATCTGATGATATGAGTGAACTAGACAAAGAGGAAGAGGACATGGAGGATGATGAAAAGGTCAAAGTCATTACCGTGACATTGCTACTATTCCCATGGCCTACCCTCTTAGAAACATCTCATTTGGCACTTGTAGGTATGCATATTTTGAGTTTTTGACAATTCAAGAAGCCAATAGTGATGACCTCTATCATAGTAGCAGCTCAGCCAGTACCCACAGGGATCCTAATAATTTTAGAGGTAGTGGCTGCATTATAGACATAGTCTCACCCATCACCACCTACAACCTTATCAGATGAGGTGAGGGAGATACCAATGTAGGAGGTACCTAAGAGTTTGAGGGTTCCTTAGGTTCAATTGGAGGTAGTTGGTTTAGATGTTGTGGTCACTACAAATGTTGTGTTATTGGCTACCAGTAAGGTCACTAGTAGGGTGAATATAACATAGGACTTGAATAAGTAGGACTTGAGTGCCTATCTAAGTTAGATTTTTAGCATTAGACCAGTAGCGCCAACATATAGCATACTCTCACCTATGGGAGAACTATCCCAGGAGATGGATCCTATAGCTCCACAAGAGGAGAAGAGTCACCCCATTGGTACAGTTGAGCTACCACCTCCACCTCTAATGGTTTTATCAAGCCAAGAAGGAAAGAACACTAATGGGAGGAATCGATTGGATGCTACATATATTTACTTCATTCTTTCTTTGAGGTGTTTTATGATGCAGTGAATGATTTAAATAGGTTATTTTAATGTAATTAAATAAATGATTAATTACACGATTTAATGCATTTATCGCTTTGGTATATTATTATATGCCATTGCATTTTCTTGTGTTGTTAAATGTGCAAGATTTATATCCCCAACAGTGGCACATGGATTTAGTGATTTGGTTGTTTATACCTAGCAAATGGCATCCTTGTTTATACCTAGCAAATGTCGTAGTTGTTAATTAAACCATCCGTTGATTTAATAAATCCAAATTTATTTGCATTTGTTAAATCAACGGATTTATTTGGATTTATTAAATATTATGATTAATTGGATATTATGTTGTATGATATTTATCTTAATTAATATGATATTTATGTTGTATGATATTTATCTTAATTTATTTGCATTTGTTAAACCATCTGTTGATTTAATAAATCCAAATAAATTTATTTGCATTTGTTAAATCCGTTAATCAATAAATGGCCGAAGCCTTGATCATATTAATTAAGATAAATATCATACAACATAATATCTCCATTCAAATGGGCACTAGTAGGAAAGAACAGAGAAGAAAACCTCCAGTCTTGCTCGAGACTGTGGTCCTTTATTATTACTACATGAAAGGGGCATACCCCAGTAGAATTATTACATATCTGTTATTGTTACAATATAATGGACATAATTCATAATATCACTAGATCTATTGCCTCTTATGTCATATGAAAATCTATTGCCTGAGGACCATACCAACCGATATTGTATGCTCCATCCATCACTGAGTGATAAAATCACAAATTCCTTACTAACTTGATCATTAGAATGGTTAGTAATAACATATTCATTAGCTTCCTGATTAGATAAACAATCAAATGACCTAGGAGGGATAAAAATAGACAGTTTCTTCTTTATCCAACCAAAATTACTCAAAACCATCCCCCTCATTCATTGTTAAAAGCTTTTCCATATACCACTTAATAAATTCATAGAGCATATTGTCAATATAAATCAGCATTGACATATATGGGAAATTAATTCCTTGTATGGCCACGTCAATACATTAAAACCATTATTAAATTCAAAACTAGCTAAATGCTTTCATAGAAAACTGAGAGGTTTCTAATTTTCCTCTTAATACATATAACTCTACCACCAATCAAAAACAAAAATAAGAAACCAGTTATACACTTAAGAAAACCATATGCTGATAACATCCTCCATCGATACCAAAAAGACTAAAGTCAAATTCAGTAGGCAAGAGTTCTAAAAGGCCCGTCAGAGCATGCTGAAATCAAGATCAGTAGCAGGAGAATAGAGTAATACTTGAATAGATAATCTATGAGAAATTACATTAACGAGATCAATCAAAGAATTATGCATACATGCTAAGAGAATTACCAGACTTGATACTCTAGATTCATAAAGATCAATCAATCTACATAAACTAAACAAGGACTACCACATAGCAAACTTACTTGGGAACAGAGTTCCTTGTTGAACCACTCATGATTGTTAAGAAATTTGAATCAAATAATTTAACTACTCTACTATAATACCAAATGATACTCTTAATTTTTCAATACAAATCCAATCATTCATAACTAAGCATCTTCCCATACTACAATCGGAAAGAAATAGGCTACATGAAAACCATTAAACTAGCTATAAAAAGATGCAAAAACCATGTTGCATAACATTAACTCAAGGGTGCCACAAATACTAATAATATCCACTTATACATTAAGATTAGAGTTATATACATATTTTTAGAATCTTCTATACAGCATAAGGCCACTACTCTAACCCTCCTCTTTTTACAATACGAAGAACATACTATAGAGCCATCCTACTAAAACAAAATCCCTAAAGGGTAGGTAGATAACTAATATAAACTATATGAGCTACTGACCATATGATACTAAAAGCTAGAATCCCAATATTATAAAAAGATACCATCAAAATTCCCTATCAAAGAGGCATCAATAGGCCAATATTCGACCAGCAACACAGGACGAAGCAGACAGATGTACCCACCAAAAACCAAAGCTATCTTACTATAAACTAGGCACACCTTATTTCTTCCAAAACACCATAATAATTTCTACAACATCATTGGGGTTTTCTAACCTAAGACAAGGGGGGAATTCAAAGGTGGACTTCTCCCTACTAGACTTCTCAATATTGGGTGTACAAAAGTCCAATGCCTCCAAGTTACCAAATCTAACCCCTGGATGGATGTATGCATTAAACAAACCAAGATAGTTGTCGAGCTAGTCAATTCCATTATCCATCCTAATTTTTCTCCATCTAAGAAGGAATTGAAAACAAGATTCCATTTTTGGCCATGCCTCATTGAAGGCTACCAGGCCCCTTACTACTAGTGTAGGCCACCTCAATATATTTTCCATGATAAGGCTCCCTGGTGGTTGATTCATGTACATTTTAGGAAGGGGCACTCTTAACATCTCGTCCAAGCTCATAACTGCTTCTATCAAGCCATGGCACCAAATGGGATCAAAGATATTCAAACATAGTTTCACTATGTCCCATTTGTTTATCCTAGCTCTCGCCATAAACCCAATGAAGATCCCTATAATGTTGCAATTCGTCCTCCAGGTAAAATTGTATTTGAAGAAACCCTCTCCTATTGCCCTATTGACTGCAATATGCGTCATTCCATCAACTAACCTCAGCACCTTGTTCCATCTTTCTAGTTTAATATTGCCTCAGAAGGGCATGGTGCAAACTTCTGAGGTATGGAAAACACATATGAATGTATCCATTTTACGAAGACAACATACGCAGTGAGAAAGACATAACAAGACCAAAACAAAAGGAACAAAACAAAATCTCATCGAAGACTCTAGAAACACCTTGATACTTTCTCCAATGTCTTAGTGGCTTGATGTCACTTAAATGTAATCATACCAAAGATAGCCCTTCAAAAGGAACCATAACACCAAGAGTAATAAAGAGACCACATTTATACTATTAATGATGACGAACTAGTCTAAAAAATAAACATAACATGCACTACAAAGCCGGGATCAGATTAAAAGATTCCATAGTATATGTTAAGGAAATATATCTAAGGGCTACAAAACTTAAACTTATACTTGCTAGCCTACCATTGATGGTGACTAAATATGCTCAATATGTTAGGCCACTCTTCCCTTTGCTATATTTATTATTGGATAGAAGTATTACCATTTACTATCCATTATTTTAAAAGGACCACACCTTATGAAAAAGAAACTAAAAAAAAATAAAAACTATAATTGGAAGTGTTTATAACATATCTTTGATAACCAAGGAGTTAACACCATTAGCTCCCTCGTTTGCTAAATAATCTACCTTCTGATTACCTTCTCGATAAATGTGACATATCCAAATTTTTGCAAACAAATCTAGGAGCCCAAGAACTTCTTCTAAATTAAAATTAAGGACCCAGTTGGGGGTTGCTCTCCTTATCACATTTAAGACAATTTGTGAGTCACCTTCAATGACAATATTTGATAATCCTAACTTTTGACATAGTTGTAGACCTTTTTCTAGTGCTTTGATTTTTGCCAAGTTATTGGAAGTAGGATGAATAGACATGGCTTTTTTGGCAATCCATTTACCTATATCATCATTAATGATACAACTAATACCTGTTGTTCCTAGGTTGCCCCTAGCTGCCCTATCAAAATTAAGTTTCACCCATCCCTTCGAATGGGGGGACCATTTACATGTTTCCCTTGCCTCCTTACTTTTCTTAAAATAGACAAGTGGAGGATAAATCAAGTTCAGCCATTTCTTCTTCATGTGACCATCCCAAATAGAAAAGGAGCCCTCTTCTTTTCTAGAATTCTTGAGATGGGAGTTAGCTATTTCAACTATGCTAGCTTCTATTTTTAGTATTAATTCTTTTGGATTTAACTATGAATCACAAAAAATTCTTTATTCCTTTCTTTCCAAACTTCCCACACCAGAATAGAAGGACTAATGTTCCAAAGTTTACTATAAATGCCTTTACACAAGTTGGTGGGCCATCCTTTAAGGAGATCCCTAAATGATTTAGGCAATGGTGTAGACCAACCTAACATATATCTAAGCCATTCCCAACATGTTTGGGAAAATGGACAGTTTTATAATAGGTGATCAAAGTCCTCACTTTTTTTCTTACATAAAACACACCTAGAAGGGCCTTCAAAGCCTAATTTACGAAATCTATCTGCTGACAAAATCTTATTTTGGAATGCCAGCCATAAGAAAAATCCTGCCTTTGGAAAACAAGTAGGTTCCCAATAGAGTTTAAGTGGAATTTCCATTTCATCCCATCTTTGTGAGTGTATCAATGCTTTATATCCATTTTTCACACTATATTGGCCATCATTTGAAGCCGCCCAAATAAGCTTATCATTTCTCTCAAGCTACTTA
Source organism: Cupressus sempervirens (assembly GCA_028749045.1). NCBI lineage: Eukaryota > Viridiplantae > Streptophyta > Pinopsida > Cupressales > Cupressaceae > Cupressus > Cupressus sempervirens. The sequence goes on along the minus strand of CM053788.1, from coordinate 581,285,081 downwards.
ACTTTCCTAACTTGTGTTATCTCTTCATATGTCTTTATTGCAGCAAGGTCCAACTCTATGTCCTCCAAAGTTTTCCATATCCATCTTGAAGATCCTTCCTTCATGATCTTTTTCTTGTAACTACTGACTTTGCTACCCCACAAATTGACTAATTTTTCTTTGAGTTCCACGGGGATGAGACTATTGTCTAATGGAGGATGCCCATCCCAAGAGTCCTCCCAGAATAGGGCCTCATCACCCTTATCGACATCCCAAGTTAGATATTTTCCAATGAGATGATGACACTTAATCATGAAGTTCTAGCTCTCTGACCCTTTAGGAAGGGTCTTCATTCTAAAAATTGATAGAGGATCATCAACATTAAGATACTTATTATACATAATCTTTGCCCACTTACATTCTCTTTCCTCAAAGAGGCACTAAATTAATTTAGCCCCTAATGATTCATTTTGCCATTGTAAATTATTAATACCTAACCCTCCTATATCCTTAGGTTTGCATATGTTTTCCCATTTTATTAGAGTCAATTTTTTGTGTTCCTCACAATCGTTTCAAAGAAAAGTTTTGAGTTTTGCCTCGAATTTATGAAGAAGACATGTGGATAATGGTAAATAGGAAAGAGGGTAAGTTAGGATGCCTGACAAAATAGAACTTATCTTAATGCTCTTACCAGCTTTTGAGAGCCATTTATCTTTCCAACTGCCAATCCTAGCATCCATTTTCTCCAAAGTACTATTCCATACCTTACTGGACTTCACACCTTTCTCTAACTCAATGCCTAGGTACTTGCATGGGAAAAAACCTTTTTTGTATCCCATGATATGGCAGATCTAGTTTTCTATCTTTGGATCCGTATTCAAAAAATAAATCTCAAATTTCAAATCATTAACTTTCTGTCCGGAAGCTTTCATGTATAGCTCTATTATGGATTTTAACGCAAGCGGCTCTTTTACTGAGCTTTTTCCAGGCAGAATTGTATCATCTATGTATTGTTGATGTTTAATATTAGGAATATTCCTTATGATGGTAATGTCTTTAATCTTTTGTATATTGTATGCCTCGGTGAGTGCTCCCCCAAAGGCTTCAGCCATAATTATATAGAGGGAAGGAGAAAGAGGGTCTCCTTGTCTAATACCTCTAGAAGTTTCAAAAAAACCTTCAGGGGTCCCATTAATAAGAACTAAAATTTTAGTAGATGATATACTTTAAAAATAAGGTTAATCCATTGATGAGAAAAATTGAAAGCTTCTAGGGTCTTACAAAGAAATCGCCAATTGACCTTATCGTAGCCATTTTGGATGTCAAGCTTCATGGACATGCATGCCTCTTTATTCTTGTAAGTAGAATGAATTGTTTCTTAGATGGTGAGAATGCCATCAAGAATGGATCTACCTAGAACAAAGCCTGTTTGTTCCTCCAATATAATTTTTGGAAGGATGCTTTTTAATCTATTTGCTAATATCTTGGAAGAAAATTTGTAAATAGTATTATATAGCGTGATAGGTCTAAAATATCCTGGACTCTCAGGCTCAGCCCTTTTGGGGATCAGAGTGAGAAAGGAATAATTGATTTCTGATAACAGAGTTCCACCATTCCTTGATGCTTCAATGGATTTCTAGAGGTTTGGACCAATGATATCCCAACATTTCTAGAAAAAGAAGGCCTGACAACCGTCTAGACCTGGTGATTTATCAGGGTTCATATTAAATACCACTGATCTAACTTCTTCCAATGTAACAGGGTTATTTAGAACTTTATTATCTTTTGTTGTGAAAATTTTGGGGATTACTTTGAGCAGATTAGATTGGGCTTCTCTGTTTGACCCCTCAAAATTGTTTAATATTGTATGGAAATGATCTACAAAAGTTTCTGCAATTTTGTTTGGTTCTTCAATTGAGATACTCATATGGTTTTTAATGTTGGATATTTTACTCTTAGCTCTATTATAGAGGGTAGGGTTGTGGGAAAAAAATTGTTATGATCCCCCTCATCTAGCCATCTCTCTCATGATTTTTGTCTCCAGAAAATTTCCTCTTTGGATAATGTATCCTCTTTTTTGGTGAGTAATTCTTTTTCTAATAAGTAGCTATCATTATTCATATTGTTTTTAATTACTTCTAAATTTAATTCCTTTAATCTTTCTTCAATGTTGATTTTTTCTTTAAAAATGTTATTAAAATGTTCTTTATTCCATTTGAGAATCTTCTCCTTAAGCATCTTCATTTTGGAGACAAAAATAAACATCTTAGATCCTTCAAAATTACCTTGCAACCATCATACTTTAATATTTCCTAAGAAACTAGGATCTAAATACCACATTTTTTCGCATTTAAATGGGTTCCTAGGAGATTTATGGGGCTTAGAGAATTCAATTCTAACTAGGAAATGATCTGACCCAGCAATCGGTAGTATAGAAGATTGGATATTCAAATTATTTACATCCAAATCTCCTTTAATGAAAAACCTATCTAATTTCTTAGCAATATAAGCAAAATCCTTATGTCTGTTATTCCATGTAAAATTCTCATTAATGAGTGAAATATGAATCAAGTTATGAAAGTCACACCATTTTTTAAATTCTTTAGATGATTGTGAGATCTGTTGAACTCCACCTATTTTTTCATCTAATTTTAGGATAGTGAAGTCTCCACCTAGTAAGATCAGACTATTCTTATATTCATTCATAAATGTGTTGATTTCTTCCCAAACTAATTTTTTCTCTCGATTACTTATTGGACCATAAATGTTGACTATAATAAATTTGAGATTGGATTTCAAACTTTGGACTATACCACTAATCTAATTATTATTTATGTTTAAAATATCTAATGCTACTTTCCTAGGATTCCAAATGAATCCTAAACCCCCTTATGCACCTAAAGACTCTTGAAGAGTGGTACTCCAAATGCCTAACTTCTTGCCTAATTTAGTTCCTTCTAGCTTATTTAATTTTGTTTCCTATATTAAAATAATCTCATATTCAAATAATTTTAGGTTTTGTTTTAGTAGTCTTTTCTTGCTAGGGCCATTTAAACCCCTAGCATTCCATGTTGTAATCTTCATGAATCCTTCGGAAGGCACTTCCCATTGTTAAATATCAAATCTATCTTTTGTTGTTCTCTATTCTGATTGTCCACTTCTCTGAGTTCTTTCAAAGATTTCCTTCTTCTTTTAGCTTTCAATTTGCCACACTTAGGTGAGTTTAAACCTTCCTGATTCATCTGAATCCCAAGTTGCTCCATGTTCTTTTGCACATTTTGAGTAGCTGTCAACTTGCTGCTATTCTTTTCTTTCGTATCTTCATTTTCCAATTCCCTTAAAATTTGATTTATTATGCTTGATTGATTATTCATTTATGAATCTTCACATTTTATGTTGTCATTTCCCATAGCCTTCTCCCTTTTCTCTATATATGTTCTATTTTCACTTATTTGAGATTGACTCTTATCTTTATCCTCATTTTCAATGTTCAATAGATCTCTTTTTAAGTCTTCACATGTATACTTGTCTCCTAATTTGAGTACTTTCTGAATTAAAACTTTTCTCTGAGCTTCAGTGCTTTTATCAATATTCTCAAAACTAAACACTTGGATTAGTTCCTCGATTAACAGATCAAGGTTATCTTCTTCGGTCTTTGATATACTCATGTTCTCCATTTCTTTTTCCCATGTAGTGTCCCTATTTAAGAAATCATGAAATTCTTTTGAAAGAGGTTTTTCAACTCCATTCAGTTCATTGTTCTTATCCTTTTGATTGTTGACTGGGGTAAATGGTGAGCTAATTGAAGATGATGGAGTCTACCAAAAGTTGAATAACCTATTGGTTTCCTCTTTGATGAGTGTTACTATTCTGTCCTCTATAGCATGCGAGTGGTATTGATCAAATTTAATATCCTCAACTAGGGTTTTTGATTCCCCTTCACCTCCTACTTTCAATTCAAATAAAAGCAAGTTCTCTAAATCCTCTAAAATGTCCTTTTTAGAACCGATTAATGCCTCTATTTGTTGTACTACTAAGATGTCTCTACCTTTGGCTTCTTTGCATGTTAGGCTTAAATTTTTATCCATAGTATCTTTGCTATTGTTTATTTTTAATCCCTGGTACTTTATACCAATGATGCTAGACTTTTCCTTTCCCATATCTTTTGATTTCGACAGTCCATCAAAGTGTTGCAATTTTGTGCCCCTCACTAATCTCTATGCCTTTGCCTTCTTCTGCAATCATACTCTTTCCTTTATAGCTATTTCATTTTCTCTGTTTCTTTTTAGTAAACCTTTGCTTTCCAATTGACTTGTCTTCTTGTTTAGACCTTGAGTTCTTCTTATGATCAACCTCTACCCCTAAGCTATGATTCAATCTTTCTACTGATACAAACTACATCTTCCCTTTATTGTCTATGTTTTCTATTCATGTAGGTTCTAAGGGAATCTCCATCTTCTGATAAGAATGTGCAGACTTCTTATTATTTGAGATCATTTAACGCATTTTAATTTTCCTGATTTTCATCATCGAAAACTCACTGTTGAAATCTGAAGTAAGTGGCAATGTCTTGAATCTGATCTTCCTATTATCATCTAATCTTATTATTTCTGATATTTACCATCAAAGCCATGCAAATTTAGGTTAAATGTTACTCTGTTTGTAATTACTTTTCTTTGCATAGAAACTAATTGATTAATCTTACTTTTGATAAGCATTTTCACATTGATATAGCACTGAAAAGAGGAGTCTATACCTATTAGATCTCTCATAGAAGATCCTAATTTCCTAAGTATCTCTATTTGAAGCAGCTCTGAGGGAAAAGATTGTATAATAAACCATGTTGGTAACATGAAATCTAACACTTCTTCCCTACAATCCAGGAACCATTCTACAAATTTAACAGTGTTTCCTTTGAAAAAATACTCAGAAACAAAAATAAAGTCTTTTTTAACGTATTCATCCTTACAATAAAAATAAATTATTGTATCTAAAAGTGAGAAATACTTACCTGCTCCTCACAATTTTCCTTTAGCTAGTTAGTGAGAATGAGTAATTCTCTCTTAGGACCAATCCAAAAGGTGAATACTCTGACCTTTTTACATTCATGCCATCTGTCTTCACTTTCCTAGTTGCTGATAATAGTGATATTTTCTTTAGGAATTGGAGGAGTCGGGGTAACGGAAGGTCTACTAGGCTTCGATGGATCATGAAAATTCATAGTCGCAGATCTCCAGTGCGAGGGAATATATGATCTAGGGGAAGTGCCTAAAGATAAGGAAGCCCTAGCCTATTGGGACAATTCAAAGGATAATGGATCTTATCTATAGCCTCATTCATGCAAAACCCTATTTGTTTACAGAATAATTCATTGATGTTTGAACAGGCATACTTAGTGAGATTAAAAACCCTAATCTAGTTGTCCAGGCTAGCAACAGAAAAAAATAATTGATTGTGATCTTAGTAACCCCAACGAACCTAAAGATATGCGAGGAGATTCGAGCTTGGAGCGGCTATACTGAGGTGGGTTGTCCACTGACCTTCTTCTCTCCTCCTATTGGGAGATATTGGATTTGTGAACACTAGGATGTTGTCCTTGATGTTCCTTATCCTCAAATTTCTCTAGAGTGGAGAATTTATTTGGAGTTTTGACCACATAATCTAGCCTCACCGTGTCTTTTTGGGCAGGGAGACACTATGCTCTAATCCTAGATTTCAAATTCATCTTGGGTTTGTTAACCTTCCAAAGCTATGAATTAGGGTTTTTGAATTATTTCTATGATAGATCGACCAACCTGCTTTTTTTGCATTTTTGAGTGAATTTACCATTTTTATTTTTATTTTAATATTTCACATTATTTTCATGGAAATTATTAGGAAATATTGTGATTTAATATTTTAAGGGTATTTTGGGATTTGATCCAATTTATTTATTTATCGACATCTTTTTCATAGTTGAATTCCATTTAATTGGAATTACCTAATTATGTTAGGTTGAGCAGGGGTTTAATCTAGTAAGCTAGTTATTTTCCTAAATTTATATTGCACTTTTAAAGTGAACATATATCCCAAAATGTGAATTATTTCTCACTTCTCACTTTTAAATTGGAAATTGAGAGCAAAAATCCAAGAACCCTCTGAAGCAGGATTGTTGTTTTATTTTTTATGGGAGCTATGGGCATGGGATTGGTGCAGGATTGATCTCATTGGATCCAGCTTGGGGAGACCTTAGTTTGCCAAGACTTTTAGTAGTTTGAGCAGAATGTTTATTTTATCATGAACGCTCCCGTTTTTACCATTTTGTCTGCCAGGTAGAGCTCTTCCATTTTTATGCCTTAGCTCCATTTTTTAGATTTTTTTTGGTACTAGTTTGTTAGGAGGCAAAGAACTAGTTTTCCCCTTCGTTCATGTATGTTGGCTCTACCCAATTGGGTAGGTACGAGCATTTGTTTGCCTTTTGGTTTGGGGCTTGGAGATTTCAGACTGTTATGCTGGTTGTTTTCGCGTACGGATTCCAAATCCAAATTTTATTTGATATATGGGGTTTTTATACCCAATTGTGAAAAGGGTTTTAATTACATTGTTTTTCGTCAACATTGGTTTTTGGGCATTTTTTACTTCGCCTCAATTTACATGTCACCTAGTTTTCTTGGGTGTTTCTTGGCACTGATGATGGGTGTGGACTTGGATTATCTGTGAGGAATCCAATCTGACCCTAGATTTATTCCTCTTATATTGGGATTCATGTCGAATCTGTACTCCTGGCTATGCGCTTGGTTAAGTGATTTTATACTTGGTATTTTAATTGTTTCTCATCATGCCCTTGTTGTTTATGATATTCATGTAGTTGGTGTGCCCACACACGAGCACGTGAGCGTGTACTTGTCAAGCTCTTGCAAGACCCAAAATTTCAATTGGCTTCGATTGAGTTATGTTCATTGGGGTTGGGTTGGGAAACTTCATTGCCTACAGGCACTCATCATGTGATGAGCATGGTTTTGTAGGGTAGACAAGTGGAGGGGCTTCTCACGTGACCCTGGGCCATGTTCCCAACAAGGTAAATGTGAAGAAGTTGCTAATAAGTGATAACTACATGAATTCATGGGTAATAAAACTAAGATAATAAAATGTGAAATACCTGTACAATATATTTGAGGGTATGTGTCTGTATGGTCTATCCAAGGGGAGGTGTTTGTACGGTTCATTTGAAGACACAGTGTGAAGGCCTCCTGAGGAATAGTTTCCACATGATGTTAGCTTGGGCTCCACGATGCCAAGTGATCTACTCTCCATTAGAGTCCCTACATAGTAGACCCATAGAGCGTCTAACCAAGACCTATTCTGTTGCATTGGTGCATGATCATGGTTTCAGTTCTCTGCACTATTTGGCATGAGTGTTAGCCATGGATGATTGTATTGTGTGTGTTTGTGGTCAGATCACTATCTCCATCAACATGGCGAGAGTAGGCCTACAAGTTCCATGTGGTTGGGAGGCGTAGTTACCTATACCACTATTGGGGACTAACGTACAGAGTTGGCCTTTGTCTAGTTTAGTTCTGGAGTTGGATGTTCACATGGTTCTACGTGTTGTTTCGGAGTATGTTTCCCTTGTGATTTTGTTATTTCTGTTTATTGAGATAGTTGATTTATGCACATGTATGTTCACTGTGATGTTGCTTTCCATGATTACATTAGATGCTACAATTAAGATTTTAGAGTTATTTGATCTTCCTTATGCTTTTGAGTGTTTACTCCTTGACCATGGTGATTTTGATACTCCCCACTGTGGAGCTTCTAACTCTATTTTCCTTCTAAATTGGTTGTTTGGTGTTTCTTTGCAAACTTGGATGACATTGGTTTAGTATTGGGCGAAACTTGTAAATTATCACATGGTAATAGTAAAGAGTATTGTGCGATATTGGAAAGTATCACACAATAGTAGCAAAGAGTATTGTGTGATACTAGTAAAGTAGCAAAGAGTATTGTGTGATACTAGTAAAGTATCACACAATAATAGTAAAAAGTATCATGGGATACTAGAAACTATCACACGGTAGTAGTAAGCAACATCGTGCTATACGAGTAAAGTATCGCATGGTAGTAGTAAAGAGTATCATACAATACTAGTGGAAAGTATCACATGGGGTTTGTGAGAAAACCTCCTCAAGCATATAGCAAGTACTTTCTGACTTGGTGGTGTGTTTCAAAAGGTGTTTTGGGTACCCTTTTGGGAGTTGTTGCCTCCTATAGTGAAGATATATATATATATATATATATATATATATATATATATATATATATATATATATATATAAGGCTTATTCAACTTCCAAGATATATGGTCAGGTTTCATTGTATGTTCATTATAAATGGAAATGGACATCGTATGTTTAATCCACATAGTTGGTTAACGAATGTGCTAGTAAGAAGTGACATTTGGAGATCGTTGGTTGATTAGACAATTTGGTTGAGTCTTCTGCTATGATCTTGTGATCAGTTGCATGTTGATGTTGTATGTAGCCATGCTTTATCCCTTAAAAAAATGTTTGGGCTTTTATTTATCTTTGTTCCAAGGATCTCTAGGAAGGGCATTGCACATTCTATTTTTTAGATTCTTCTCTAGGCACATCCCATTTAGTTATTTTGCTTGTTTTTTCATTTTAGTAGATATATTGGTTATTTCAAGTCTAAAGATCGATTTTGTTGCTTCAGATGATTTTTCATTGGTTGTACTAACTCTTATATCAGCCTAATGTCTCTTTTGATCTTTGTTGACATCACTTTGTAGTATTTTTTGCAAACACACTGAGATAAAGTGTCACTATTGCATTTCAAGATCTTGCACATCTTTGTGTTTTGTTGTACTCACACTACATTATAAAGTGCCTTGGAGAGTTTCATGGTGGTCATATTCACCATCTTCCTTTGTCAAGTGAGTGTTCCTTCCACAACATTAGCCTCATGATGTGTCAATGACAAATGTCATTATAGGTGTTTGTACTTCTTTTTTACTCTCGATGTTCATGGTTCTTTTTCTAGGAGATATTGCATTTAGTTTCAGTGTTCATGTCTTACCTCTTAGCATTATAGGGGGTTATGTTGGTTCTATTGCTTTCTTGGTTCAATGGAGTGAGTTATGTATTTAGTATTTGATTGTATGTGCTAGGCAATTGTAGTGGCTGGATACCTATGCATTTCGGTGAGATAGATCATTTACCATATATACATTCTTCCATTCCTATTTTTGGAGGCAATGAAGATACCTTCCATCTTTGATTGATCAGCTCTTCAGACTTAGTCTTCTCTACTGGGTCCTATTCTATACGGTGGAGGTTTTTCAGATCAACAGTTTGGTAGTGTTTGCAGCTTCATGCTTTAGTGGTGTTCTTCATGATCATCTTTTGTTCCTATCTTCTGGAGCATTCCCTAGTTTGGAGGCTTCTTCAGTCCTTCACTAGTTCTTTTCAGCATTATTTCCATCTCTTTTTGGAGTAGGGTTTTTTCCATGTGATTTTCTCTATTTCTCCTCTTCTCAGAGATTTGGTTGTGCTTGGGTACCTCATTGAGCCTTGTTGCTGGGACCCAGATTTAATTTCAGTAGTAGTTTTTAGGTTTTTAGCTACTCCCTAAGTTTATCTTAAGGGGGTGTGTTAGAGTAATAAAGTATTTTCTTATTAGTTAAATCATATTGATTTAATTATTAAGTCACTTATTATCTCTAGTTTAATTAAGTTAAACTTTGTGCATATAATAATTAATTATTTTATTAATTATTATCATGCAACCTAGATTTTACTTGTTAGGGTTTTGATATCCTTTTATAAGGATTGATCTCTTTGTAATTTATTCATTCACTATTGATAATAGCAATCTCTTTTTTGCTCATGAAGAATGTCTCATCGATGGATCTAGGAATTTCAGCCTCCATAGCTTTTGATTCTCTCTTTCTGTGATAGGTGTTTGTATGCAAGTGATTCTTGGGAGCTATGGGGTTGATCTTTCATCAACTTCAACAATAGTCACTACTATTGTGCAAAATAATCCTCAATTAACTATGGTGACTATTGTTTCAGCTAATACATCTTCTTTCAGTCTTCCTCCATGGTTGAGCACTATCACACAAAAGAGAAAGAAGGAAGAAATCCCACATGAAGAGGTTGACAATCAAGTTAGTAAATCAAGGGTTACTGAATTTAAAAATGAAGGTAGTTTCTCGAGTGATGATTGATGAAAATCACATCAAATTTGCTAAGGTCGTTGAACCACTTGTGGAGAAATCTACTGAAGACGTGCAACCTACTAATTATAGAATCACAAGGGTTGAGCTTGGTAAACAGACAAGGTTGGGTTATCAACAAGATGCACATGAGGCAATAAATTTTCTTTCTCGAAAGAATGATGAAATATAGGAAAAGAAAGAGAAACTGAAAGAAGAGAATGCACACTTGTTGAGAATCATTGAAGAGATGAAGAGGTCATCTGTTGCATGTGAATCTATTTTAGTTGAATACACATAGAGGGAGAAGCAGAAGACACATATTGTTGATGAGTGGGGCAACAATAATGAGGGAACTCAAGTGTTTCTCGAAGTGTACCAACAGTTGAAGAAAGAAGGTGAAATCTTTGCTAAACTCAATGACATGTTGAAATCACTTAATTATCAATTTGAATTGATAGATGGTGATTTTGGTGCTTGAAGCAACATGATGGAAGTCAATTTAGACTTCTTGTGAGTATAATGTTATTACATTTGTTAAAATGTATCATGACTGCATGCATGTTATGGAAAGCAAGAAACAAGTTCTCCAAAAGTTTGTTGAAGAGGTAAAGGCAGTGATACTCATAATGTCTACTCGGGAAGATAAGATTAAAGGAGCTTTGAAAGAATTGTCATGTGAACTTATTGATGAAAACAACAAAATAAAGAATCAACAAGAAGTTTTCATTGAGTTTGCAGGGGCCATTAACCTCCAACTTCAGTCAGATGATTTTAAGATCCATGTGTTTGACATGCTTGCAAATTGGAAGTTTTCACTGAAGAATTTGTATAATCAGGTGGAAGATTCAAGCAAGGAAACATCTAGGGCAGCAAGCGCACTCTAAAAGGTCATGATTTTACAACATATTGGTGAACCAGATGCTACAATTGTATGAGAATCCCTATGTAAATTTGGAGAATTCGCTGATATCATGTGAAATCTCCAAATTACATTTTGATGCTTTTAATGAATTTGTTGTAAGTATAGGATAACATGTACCTGTACAAGTAGCTCATGTAGTTTAATTGCAATTGAATTAGGCATGCAATTTTGAATAAACTCAAAGTAGTTGATAGGATAAGGATGAGTGGTTAAGGTTGTTCCACTTTTCCCTCCACTTTTATCTCTTTGGTTTTCCTATATAAAGGAGAGAGTTCATTGTAAATAATCATCTTTTGCTATAGAGGGGAAGGTTGAGCTTGTGACTAGAAGGCTTTGTATTTCTTGATGCAAATTTTTGAAATGAATAAAGAAGCAAGTTTTTCCCAAACTTTGTGTTGAGATACTTGGAATTGATCTTTGTTTCTTACGTTACATTGATTCATTTGTCTTTATTACCTCTCTTTGAAAGCATTTGAGAATTTGGGTGTTGTTTTTGAAAGACTTTGAGCTTTCATTAATGAGATTGATGTAGTTAAATAATGGTGGCAAGTGCTAAGAATTTCAAACTTTGAGGTTAACTTCTTAGTATATTATTTCATACTTGGATAGTTGAATAGAGACTTTGAGCTTTGTTAATTATTCGCTCTTTAGTAACAAAATATTGTTCATAGGAGACTTTGAGTTCTTGCTATCAATCACCCAAGGCCAAATATAACTATTGTTTTTATAAGGTTCTTACGTCAACCCTTAAGTCACCAGCATTACCACAACAATTAATTTCTTTTGTTTAATTGCAAATAGTAGTTGGTAATATAAAATCATTCATGAAGAAAGAGGGAGTGATCCAACGAACCATCATGTTGTTAATTCCAGTTAGGTCTTTGTTGTAGCCACCTACGATAAGAAGGGAGCCTCCCCTATTGCTGAGAGGAGAGATTTATCTCACTACAACATTGCCTAAAAATCTCATTTTGTAAGTTGTGGTCATAGTGGCTTACAAAATATTTAGCCAACAGATAATAAAAAGTAATTGTACATATTATTATTGTTCCCTTCTTTTTATTATTTGGAATTAGAGTTTTGAGTTATTGATAAAGGAGCTTTTGATTTTCAAAAGGAAGCCTTTAGATTATAGAAGCTAATTAATTTTATGGTTAGGGCTTGGTTTAAAGGGGGGTATTATTTAAACATTGAGGATTAAATAATGGTAAATTAACTTATAAAATTTTAAAATCTACTTATTTAACCAATTTATTTTAATGATTTTTTTTATTGAAAGGAAAGTTAACATTTTAAGGTTTATAAAAATACTAAGTGAGGTTAAAATAACGTAGCATTAAAATGATATCATATTGTGGTAATTAAAGTTATAGAGATAGTGAAATACTGTAAACAAATTGTTCTTATGTGTTTTCTAATACGATTAAACTTTTAGGTTATAATATTAAAATTATCTTATCGTATATTTCAATAAGAGAATTGATATTTAAGTAATGCAATTGTAATGTTATAAATTAATTTTAAAAATAGGGCATAATAATGACTTTAATATAAGATTAATAATGTTAATTTTGATGAATACACAAAACAACAAATTAAAGTAAATGATAGTTATGAATATGGTTCCATTTAGGTTTTAGAATTAAAATTAAAAATAGCTAAGGGATTATAACAACGTATTAGTTCAAAAATTCACTTTATAAGTAGAGCATTAAAGTGATCTATTAAAATGTTAGATTTCATTTTATATAATTTTTAAAATTTAAAATAATGTGATTTATGAAATTAATACATAATAAATTTAGGCTTGGAAATTTAAATGATTAGGTACAACTTTGAGGTTATTAGGGAACTATTGAAGGGGGAGTAGACCATATATTTTAATTAATCCTCGCAAAACATTAACAACTTTAATAAAAATATTATTTAATTAGGGCTTCGTTCAACCCTCTTAGTTTGGCATTTACATTCAATTGAATTTTAATCATTCAAACTTAAGAAAACTAAACCCTATCAATTTTCTCGAATCAATTGTGAACATTGAACCTAATCAAGAATGTAATATTAGTTGTAAAATTGGAGTTTAAACTGTCTAATTATGACCTTTAGAAGAAAAACATTTGTTGGTGTGCTTTTGCCCCTTAAATTTTGCACATTATAGTTAGGAAAATGCAAAAATTGTGTGGGTCATGTGTGAAGGTGAAATTGTGTAGAAAAAGGTAGAAATTAGGTCAATATTGTCAAATTAGGCAAGAAACCCACTACAACAAATTAGGAGATTTCATTCTATTTATTGCTAGAAGAAAAGAGTTTCTCTTCAACATCTATATTTGTTCTTCTATTGAGGATTAGTAAAATCTTTGGCAATATACCTAAATTGATAAGGACAGTGAGTTCCTTGGCTTTCAATTTGAACTTTTGCAGTAAAATATTTGCATATAGTAAGCAACTTTGCATCATGGTTTTTCCTTGGGTTTTCATGTAAATCTAGTGTTGATGTGCTTGTGTTATCATTTATCTATATTGTGTTCATAATTAGTTGGATTAATGAGTGATTAATGAGAATTGTGACAAAATTGCTAATGTTGATTCCCTTGATTGCTCTCAAAAACTTAGTTGTCTTCAACGATTGGTATTAGAGAAGGGTTCCTCTAGAGAATTAATTACTACAGGTAGATGCAAATGAACAAAGCGCTAAAGTATCCAAGTTTTATCGAACCAACTATACCTTTTAGTAGAAAAGAATGGAAGTCCCATTTGGACTCTATGCCATATGGCATTCTTGCTGCTATAAAAAGAATGTTATGTTCATCTAAATCAAGTAGTCTTAGAACTCAAGAAGTATCAAAGCACATAAAAACAATGTAAAGGAAAGAAATGCAATTTGTAGTTTGAGCGATTCAGAATTGCTGAAGGTTATGGATTGCAATCTACATTTAACGTTTGGAAAGTTGGAAGAACATAAATTTAATTTTGGAAATAGGGATTTAATATCAAAATGCTTGATTGCTTCTCTTTGAACCCCGATGCCCTTTTTAAAAATCATAGATCATTTATCGTTGAACATGAAATCACTTTAAAAATCATAGATGCTTGATTGCTTCTCTTTGAACCCTGAGGCCCTTTTTAAATACACTTTTGACTTATTCAATTTAAAAATCATAGATCATTTATCGTTGAACATGAAATCACTTATGAACTCGTTGAAGGAGCTTGGGTTTTAATTTCAAGAGGGTTGATTGCTTCTCTTTGTTAATGTTATGGTAATGCTCATTAACCACAACCATAGATAATATGCTCTTATCACCACCCCTAAGCACACCACATATGTTGTACATTGCAAAACACGTTTTCTATTGGCATGAATAGTCTTACATATATATATGAATCAACGTCTCTTAATAGACCTACAATCAACCTTGTAGTTTTGGTGCCAAGAATAGGATCCAATCTCTTAATTACAAGTTACATTCATATAGGTCTTGCCCAATTATAATTCCAGGTTACATGAATCACCCAAATAGTGTTAGATCTAATGAAGGACTAAAATGACAAAGTTCATTATGAACATGGCTAAGATAGGCAAGTCAATTGGCCATTAGGTGTACTATGATGATCCTAGAAGGGATCTGACCTAGCTACACATCAACACCCCCTCTTAGCTAGGGAGGGTTCCTTCAAAATCCAAGTTACATAGTGATAACCATCATGGATACTCCCATGAAAATGCAAGTGAACATAACCACCATGGCTACTCCCAAAGGATGGATCCATCTCGAGTACTTCAATGAATGGAAACACAAGTGCTCATCATAGAAATGTGACGGCGTTTACCATGGGTAGTCCTAGAAGACGAATAAACAAGAGTGTTAAATCATGGAATTTTCACATGACATCCACCATGTGTATTCGCAGAGAGTGGATTAACTACACCTACTCGTTGAGGGTGGAACAAGGGCTTTCACTTCATACTTCACCCAAACAAGAATGCATCTCCACCATGCCTACTCACAAAGGGTGGATCCAGCATAACTTCTAGAGGGTGGAATAAGGGCTTTCATCTCACACGTCTCTAGAGAAAAATACATCTCCACCATGCCTACTTGTGAAGTTTGATCCACCATAGCCACTCGCATAGGGTGGAATGGGAGCTTTCACCTCAGATTTCTCCCAGAGAATAGTGCATCTCCACCATGCCTACTTGCATAGTGTGAATCCACTATACCACTCACAGAGGGTGGAACAAGGACTTTCACGTCAACCTTCTCCCAAAAAGAATACATTATTGAGGGCTTGCACCTCAAGCTTCTGATAGACAAAAAATGCATTATCAAGGGCTTGCACCTCAAAGTTCTCTCACATAGAAGAATGCATTAACAAGGGATTGCACCTTGAACTTCTCCCTCTCGAAGAAGAGCTCATTAACAAGGGATTGCACCTTGAACTTCTCCCTCATGAAGAACTCATTAATAAGGGTTGCACCGCAAACTTCTCCCTCATGGAGAAGAACTCATTAATTAGGGATTGCACCTCAAACTTCTCCCTCGCAAAGAAGAACTCATTAAAAACACATACAAGATCATCTAAAAGTTGAGCCTCCCTATCAATAAGGGCATCATTCTTATAGCTTTGATTAACACAATACTAGGAAATTGGCTCCAATATTTGTCCAACAATGAGCTCTCGCAATCACATTACTGCACGAGCATGTTGGTCCTCTACAACGGACTTGGCATTCTACATCTACCACTTAAGCTCCCTTTGAATTTGATTTATGCAACTGAATAGTCTCCCTTTGTCATTTCATCCTCTTCGAAGAAATTAATCACAATGGCAATCTATATAGGTTCTTTCACTTTAATTAAGTTGTGTCACCAATTCAGTTCCTTTACCGCAATCAACATCCCCATGTTCATTTTTATAGCCTGCATGACTTCGCATGTAATCTCTCATCGTCATAATGCTTCTCAATCTATCTTGGAAGCATTTTCAAAGAGATTAGCAAGGGTTCATAAACTCAAACTTTTATGAAGAGACATATACGAAGCAATGCTACAAGCATATATTGTTCCTAGCGTTATAACATGAATTAATATTAACTACATAAAATTCATGATCAATACTCAATCATAAAATATTCATCTCTTTATTGCCTAAATTTTCTCACAGCCTACCAAAGATCTTTTGCCATCACAAAATTATAGTGCAAGGAGAGAGTGACAAATTTGATCCAACAAACCCTTCGAGGCTCTTCAACTACATATTCTTATAAGAATCTCTCATTTCTTGCAACTCTTAAATTCCATGTTTTGTATCCTAATTGATGATCTTTACTAGGCTCACTCTAATACCAAGTTGATTTTATGGTAGTGCTCATAAACCATAGACAAATCACCATATTTGTTGCCTCACCAACCATAGATGATAAGCTCTTACCGTCACCCTCGAGCACACTACACATTATGTACACCACATAACTCTTTTTCTTCAGCCACAATTTATTTTAGAAGTGTCTCGAAAGGTCTTTTAATTAAACATTACTTTTGATCCTCTTGCCTAGCGACACTTGATTTCAACCACTACTTAACATTATATTGAAGGGTTTTTTTTTTGAAATACAATAATATTGTCTCTTTTATAAACTAAACTATTTCGGTTAACAAGCTTAAGATATTATTTTAATTTAAATTATTTGATTAGCCTCAAAAGGAAAGGGTCACGACAACTTTACATTCTCCTAATGCTTACATCTGGGATGTCCAATCTTTCTGTCCGTGTCTCAGAATGCTTTTAGGTTTATAATTCTTATATACAGTTGCCTCAGTTGATTACATTTATGGTAGGTGAGCAATTAAGCTTAATTTTTTTACCTACCACCTATTTTTCAGAAATTAAAACCTATAAATTATGACAGGCTCGTGAAAATGAAAAAACTAACATCGTATAAGATCAAACTTGGAAGATATTTAACATTGTTAAAATAACAGACTTGCGGTAATTGTCACGATCTGGGACCAATTCCAACATGATCAATCTTGAATTCAATCCCTAATACAAATCTCTCGAGTCAGAATATGTCAGATTTTATTGGTTATAATCAAGAGAGAAAAACAAATAATGGAATGATAAACAATTCCATTCAATAAGAAAACTCGAGGCATTACTAATACATGGATGTGGGCTCTAGTAAATTAAATCATAACATATTTTACAATAGAAGCGTTTCAGCAAGTTCTTAAGCATCCCTGCGACATTTGACACTGGATGCTTAGACAACTACTTATTTTGAATATGAAAATTCAGGTTGAACAATACCAGTTACAAAGAAAGGATCTATGATACAAAATATTCTCATGATGGAAATCAGATATATAGATAAATGAGTATTTTTGTCTAATGATACCTAGAATGTATAATCAGTTATGTTCAGATAGTAGGAGAAAGAGTTCATCATCAGGAATTGCACCCATCTCCATTGCTCTCTGTAATGGAGTTTTGCCTCTTCCATCAACTATCATTGCACTTGCTCCCCTGAGAAAGAAATATTAAGTTAATATTTAGGGAAATATATTTGTATTAGAGCAGATATGCAAATTTTCTCGAGAGGCAAGTACAATAATAAGGGTTTGTCTGACTTGTAAAATAAAAGATTTAGGTACCTTCTAATAAGCAGTTTTGCATATTGATTATTCCCTTTGGAAATACAGTGATGTAGAGGTGTTCTCCCATGATAATCTTGAGCATTGACATCTGCACCGTACTGTAATAATAACTCTAACATAGCCAGATCACCAGTATGGCATACCAGATGTAGTAATGAGCATCCTTTCAATCCACCCTCTAACTCAATGAAATCATCTGTGTGTGTTTCTATGCTAGGTCTTGATGGTACTGAATCTGAGTGCTCCATGCTTTCCCTACAGCTGCTTTCAGATATATCATGATCAACAGAATTCCCTTTACTCCCTGACTTAGCCTGCTCGTAATTTGTAGTGATATTTGCATTGGACATGACAAGAAGACGGTAAGCCATTTGCTTGTCATTTCTATGAACAGCTTCCCACATTCGAAAATCCACTGATGGTAGCTCCAGATCAGAACTTTCCTTCGATACTAATTGCTTCTCAGAATACTACAGAAAAATGAATTTTTGAAAAGTACTCCATCAGCTTTATTGTAAATCTAAAAGTACTTCACACACACACACAAGACCAACCATTAACACACTGAAAGTGCAGAGCATAACATATTTGGTGTAAGGTTAGTGGTAGGGTATTTTAAATTTTCTGTAGGTCTTACTTTTTAATAGATTTCCTTTGTAAGTTAAACTTTGTATCACAATGAGAATTTCTCCTTTAATTTATACCCTGATAAGGGTTTAAGTAAAAACCACAGAGCTGATCCTGAAATAGCATTCCAACTCCCTCCTCCATAAAAGAGTGAACATTATATTTTAGGGCCATCCATATGTTTTTTTTACATAAACACTCTTTAACTGTTACAACAAACTCTGAAGATAGTTTTTTTAACCCCTTCCATTGTTTTATTTTTTAACCCCTTCCATTGTTTTATTCTTAGCATTTATATAATGCATAACATCTATTTTTAGTTATAAGAAATATAATTGACACAAAGCAAAAAAATAGATTCATGCTCTGTTTTTCCAACTAAGACATTGTTATTCAGTTCCCAATTTTCTGGTGAGTTTTGCCAGTCTAAACCCAGGTAATTGAATTCCATTTATAATTTTACAATACCATGTAAATAGAATATTATATGCATATAATCCTAATTAGTTGATAGACTATATTCAGAGAGATGCATCCTTCTATTCACATCCCCTTCCTTGTGTGTTTCCTTGTGTGTGAGTGTGTATTTGTTTATTCACCCATCTCAAATCAACTATACATAAAATCAATCTATATACTTGTATATTTTCCAAACCTCAGTTTCAAGACTAGGAGAAATTTCTGCTTTACAAAAAATCAACTGAGACACTAATTGCAGAACTAGATTGTAATAAATGGCACAAACAGTTATAGCCACAAATTGCAGTCCCCAATTTCTTCATAAACTGTTTGTTTTTATTCAATTTTGAGTTACACTAACAGATCTAGTAGTGATTACGGTGGCACATTAAAGGGACCTTCTATAAGGTTGCTACCCCTAAGATTCCTCAAGGTGGGGAAAACTTGCTAATGCCCAGCCGCTAAATGCTAATGAAAAAAACAGACAAAATTCAAAAGCTAATAATGAACATAGAACCTCAAATATGCATATAAGTTTTTAAAAATGACCAATTTGGATCTTCCATTTAGTGGTACTAAACTAGAGAAGCTGTTGAGCACCGATATCAAGAAACTTAAAAGGTCAATCCAGTTAAAAGTTAAGTCTGACTTCTCTGCATTTGCAAGAACAGCATTCAAATGGTTTACAGGAGGCTATATTAAAACAAAAGGGTTTGGGTACCTCACATGGATTTCTCAATGATTTGCCAAAAACATGGCCCATCTGAAACTAACTCTTTGATAAACTAATACAGGTTCATCAATATTCAATAGAGCAGAAGATGACTACATATCACAATGGAAGATGATATCAGACACAATTCAAATACTACTGGAGTACAATCAATTTAATCCTGCACTGGAGTTCAAATAAAATATTTGAGAAGAAATACACGTACTGCATATCCTCATAATTCAAGATGGACTCCAAAAATGTGAAAATTGGAACATAAAAATTTGGAACCAAGAAGAGTTCTGTGGTTTTGACTTTCATATCAGAATGATATCACAAATGAATCTAAAGAGGACTCGGCAAGACATATTCATCCACATCATCATCAGATTACTCATGAAGAGGACGAGATAACTAAGGAATAGTTCTTTGGAAAGAACAAACTCATGAGAAATAGTAGACTTGTTATGACACAAATCTTGAGGCTAGCAACTCAGATGGTTAAAGTGGCTCCAAGTCTGCTACTTGGCAATGATCAAACTAGTATCGAATTTCAGCAGTAACAAAAACATCACAAACTTTTACCTTGAAAATTCAACAATTAATAACAAAAAAAATCTCATGGTCCTGTTGTACTCTTGAAGCAGCACAACATTGCAGAGTTACCTAATGAAATTCAGGTGAGTATGTGGTGATTAGTATTTCAAGAAAATGTAAACTTGATGTGAAATGGATATTGAGGATTAATAGCACACATCCATGCCCTTGATCAGAACCAGAAGTATGCATAATTTTGTAGATGTGCCCAACAAACTGTAAGTGTATTTGTGTCATGGTGCCAACTATTTCAAGATTGATGACCACACCAAATATCATTCATGAAAATTTATCTAAGAGGACATTTTCTGGTTCAATAACTGTGCATCTCATATTGAATTTGTTCAAGGTTAAGGCTTTAAGTTGTCAGGCTATATACATTCAGAACAAGTAAAACCTGTTGACTGCAAAGAAACTAAGAAACTATTACAGGTTATACAAATTCATCTAAGTTGAGTTACAGTTGTTCTTTCAGTGTCCCAATGACCTGTTTTAATTCTTTGTAAACATTAACATTGTTTCTTTCGTTCTCTCCAGGATTGGTAAAAGTTATCATAAAAATCTCTTTTTCTCTATGGAGTGCAATACAAGATATCAAATAGCGGACATGCTGTGCTATTTCTTAGGAGACTTCCTGAAGATTCAGAATTGCAACAGTCAAAGGCATAGACTTTGGG
Organism: Cupressus sempervirens; assembly: GCA_028749045.1. Taxonomy (NCBI): domain Eukaryota; kingdom Viridiplantae; phylum Streptophyta; class Pinopsida; order Cupressales; family Cupressaceae; genus Cupressus; species Cupressus sempervirens. Next base: position 581,264,227 of record CM053788.1, on the reverse strand, counting down.
TATGACAATCAAAGTGTAATTAGATTGATAAGGCATGCAGTTTTCGATGCAAGAACCACACATGTGAGACATTAGCATTCTATAAAAATAAGGTGCACAATGGGGAAGTTGACTTGATATACAATGCTACTTGGCACAAGAAGAAGACATTTTCACTATTTCCTTAAACAAAGATAATTTTAATATGTATATTAAACCACAAGTGATGACCATTAGTGCGGGTAGATGGGGGTCGCAGTGGTAGAGGGAAGGAGCATAGAAATGAAAGGAAATAAATGGCCACAATCTACATTTTGTTAATTCTATAACTTTAAATCATACTGACCTGATTACAGATCGGACTGATCTGTTCTTGCATAAAATCCCTTCTAAGGTCTATATACTTGTCTTCCCTTCTTGATAGGTATCGGCATCTCTCTTAGATAACTTGTTTTTTCATCTAACTAATCTATTTGGTTAGTTTAGGCATTAAACTAATATTGTTCTTTGGAAAGTCACCGGTTTTATTCAGAGGTATAGGATCCAGGGGCAAAGGATTAGACCTAGGATGAACTGGATTAACGAAGGTGATAAGGGGTCGGGATATCTTTTTAACATCATTAAAGCAAAACAGAAAAGGGAGAGAATTAGCGGTATTCTTATTGGGGATAGAATTTCTAATGACCCTGAGGAGATTCAGGGAGCCTTCTCTAGCTTTTACAAAAAGCTATTCTCTTCAGAAAAGTCCTTTGATAGTAGAATTGCGATGAGTGAGTGCTTTAAGAACATTCCTTCCAAGATTTCTGAGGAGGAAAAGGTTAACTTAAGTAAGGATATATCAGTGAAGGAAATTGAAGCTGTTGTTGACTCCCTTCCACATGGGAAGGCACCTGGATTGGATGGGTTCCCTGCCGAATTTTATAAGAAAAACAAAAGCTGGATCTGTAGTGAATTGTTGGAGGGAAGCATACAAGAAAGGGTCATTAGGGGGCAGTACAAACCAAGGAGTTATTAAGTTGTTATCTAAAGAGGGAGATAGTTCTCTAGTCAAGAACTGGAGACCGGTCCCTCTTTTGAACTTGTCATACAAGATTCTGGCTAAAGCTCTAGCCAACAGGATTGCGGGGTTGTTAAACAAATTTATTTCCCAGACTCGGACAGGGTTTATCCAAGGCGGTATATTTTGGAAAATCTAATCACTAGTTGGGAAGCCTTGAATTGGGCTAAGGAGGATGGACAAGATGTTGCTATGGTGCTTTTAGACTTTGAGAAAGCATATGATAGGATTGAGTGGGATTTTGTGATTGGAATGCTGGAAGCTTTTGGCTTCCCCGAAATATATTGCAACTGGGTGAAAGTCCTATTCAAAGAGGCAAGTACTGTTATAGATGTTAACGGTTGCATATTGGAACCAATTGTGCTAGAAAGATCAATCAGACAAGGGTGCCCGATTGCCCCCCTGTTATTTGTTATTGCAGCAGATGCACTCTTCTACATATTGAGGGATAAGGAACTGGGGGCGCCACTCAAAGGTATTTCCTTGCCTAATGGAGAGGAATTGCTAAATGCTCAATTTGTTGATGACACTTCTCTATTCTTAGGATTGTCAGAAGAAAATTTTGAAAATGCTTGTAAAAGGGTAGACTTCTTTTGTATGGCATCTGGATCTAAGATCTCTCCAGCCAAGTCTAAAGTGTTGGGATGGACTGTTGAGCTGCTGGATTGGGTAAGCAGAAAGGGGTGGCAGTGGTCTGGCCCTAACCAGATTGTTAGGTACTTGGGAATTCCTTTTTCAGTTGATCCGAATCTCCAAAAGATGTGGGAATGGGTGCATGGAAAGATTAATAAGAAGCACCTGAAATGGCAATCTCATTCCCTGTCCCTCGCAGGTAGACTGCAAGTTGTTCAGAAAGTTCTAGCATCTCATCATATATATTTTGCCTCAGCTTGGATGTTTTTGAACTCTCACATGGGCTTGTTAGATAAGATTCTTAGAGACTTCCTGTGGTCAGATGGGAAAGGTAATAAGAAAAGGCATTGTGTAAAGTGGGAATGGTGCTGCCAACCTAAGTCACAGGGAGGCCTGGGGTTAAAGGATCTCAAAAGTCAAGGAATGGCATTAGCATCCAAATGGGTGATAAAGGCCCTATGGGGGAATGAACCTTGGAAAGTGTTTGGTTAGAAATAATATTTTGAAATCAGTCATCAGGAAAGGTAAGGATTGGGAGGAGATACCAGTGATTGATATTGTGTTAGAGGAATTCAAGATGAGACTATTTGGGTCAAAAATCTTTCAAACATTTTGGAAGGCTTGGACGCAGGTGAGGAAGTCTATTCAAGGGAGGGATGCAGCAGGGGGGCCTCCTTATTTCCTTGTGATGGACAGATCCATTTGGTGGGGTCTCTCATATAATAATAAACCACTGGCACTTACACAGAGCTGTTCAGCAAAAACTTGGAATTCGAAGGGGATTTCATGGATACAAGATATCTTGGTAGGGGGGAAGTTAGGGGAGTGGGAGGAGTTAAAAGGCAAATATAATATTGCAGAGACTCAGAAGAGAACTTACACGATGATTAAAAAAGCTATCAAATTTAAATGCTCTTGTGACATCATTGATTCTAAAGCTTTTATTGACAAAGTCAAATGGGTGGATGGTACACTGGTGAAGGAGACCACTTCTAAAGGGCTGTATTTGTGTATGAAAAATGATTCTGCTCTCATTGCTAGGGTGATCCAGTGCTGGGGGCAAATTAACCCTTTCTCAGATTGGTCTTTCTTTTTTGAATTTTTTTGGAAAGGTTTAGCTGAACCTAAAAAGATTTGTTTTAGATGGCTGTTGTTGCTTAAGAAGCTAGCAGTGGGTCAAGTCCTGTCATCTTGTGGTTGTGCATCTGTGACTTGTAGTTTGTGCAGTGTAACTGAGTCTTTTGAGATAGTATTACCTGGAGTGAAATTCTTGCTGGTTATGTTAAGAAATTTGATTCTAAGCTTAACTCTTTTTGGTTTCCTTTGTCTACTGAAATCCTGTGGACTATTTGGAAGGACAGGAATAAAGAAATCTTTCAGGAGGAGAGGAGAAGGCTTACTGAGTTTAATTTTAAACTCACATATTTTTACATCATGTCACAGGTGGCAGTGGTGTTGCACATTTTCAGAAGTGACTTCATGATTCTCATGCGTGAAGGTAACTTGCTGATAAATAAAGATAATGTACATGCAGCTAACTATATAGATGAGTATCAAAGTATGTTGGCACCCTCAGAGGCAGCTGTACTGAGCAATGTTAGAGATGAACTTCGTGAAGGTAGCCCAGGCAGACAGGAGGCTTCAGTCCCAGTTATGACCCAGACCAGTGAAGAAGTCCCAGTGATTAACCAGGAGCAAGACTTTCATTTTGCTACATATCTGTATATGTAAATGTAAATGATGAATTTTAAAATTCACAGAAAGCTGCTAATGTAAAATCTCTCCCCCAATTTTGTGAGTGTACATGTAATGGGGGTGTGATAAGATATCTTATACAGACTGCTCTATACTTGGAAAGTTTTTAAACTATCCTAATAGAAAAAAAAGTCACCGGTTTTGAGAAGAGCAGTTCAAGCCGACTTTTGGAAGGGACATGTCCTTTGTAAGGACATGCCCCTTGATCTCTATATTTAATGAGGGTATGGTTGAAGTTTAAGGACACACAAGAATCACAAGTCTGCTTCATTAATCAATACTGTCCTAAGACAACTTGAAGAAGTTAAAAGCATTTCCAGAATTATATTTCTCCATTTATTCAAGACTGTATATTGAAGATCATCTACAGCAAGCATAGAAAAGGTACAATCTAAGTCTGATTCATAACAGAATTTTGCAGAAATTGGTACAAGGTGATATGTTTGTACAGAAAGTTAATGAGTCACGACTTCAATTGTTTTTCAACAACAAATTTGTAAGCATGTAATCATGATATACTGTAACATATATAACGATACTCTTCGGAATACAAAACGTCATCTATGTGCATTACTAAGAATCTAAGATGATTTAATTAATAAAAATGTTTAATGCAGTTGAAGAAATGTAATTAATACACCCACTACATTGTATGACTAAGTAAAATCACGTAGAAGTCTTCCACACATTCCCAAGAAACAATAAAGTACACAAATGCAGGCCAGGTAGAGAAAGAATGGACAGAAACAGAAGTTGAAGAATGAGCCGAGCACCCTAATCATACTTTTCTAGGCCCCTCTGCAGACAAACTTATCAAGCATGTTTGGCATATGACAAGTACATGATTTACAGAATAGGCTGGTGAAAATGGGTTGTTTGTACCTGCCAAACCCATCTCACATAAGACAAATTTGCAGATATCAACAGATTCCCAAGAATATGCATCATTTGAAATTCTGTCGTTTCGAGCTCAATCATTTTGGATCTCTGCTCAGTCCAATTTCTGAGAGTGTAAATAATAAATAATAAATATAGCTCCCTTGCACATCATATAAATCATCCAGGTTAGAGGTTTAATTTTGTTGCATGTAATATACAACTGAGTTGAATAATAGGATGAACAAGTCACAGCAGAAGGTTAACATATAGGTGCAGTTCATAGAGATAAACTTGGTTTTAGTACTTTGATTGTAACTGACTGATAATTATTTTTGAGCCTGTAAGTAGATGCTAGGATTTGGTTGTAAGTATTTGCTGACAGTTGTACTCTATTTGGCAACTGCCAAGTAATTTATATATGCTTCACATAGTCAAGGAAGTTAGTTTGGCCCTGATAGATCAAGATGGTTTTAATTTTGGTGCATGTAACATGCAACTGAGTTGAATAATACGACGAAGAAGTCACAGAGGAAGGTTAATATATAGGTGAAGTTCATAGAGATAAACTTTTTATGTTTTAGTACTTTGTTTGTAACGGACTGATAATTATTTTTCAGCTTGTAAGTAGTTGCTAGGATTTGGTTGTAAGTATTTGCTGACAGTTGTACTCTATTTGGCAACTGCCAAGTACTTTGCATATGCTTCTCAATAGTCAAGGAAGGTAGTTTGACCCTGATAGATCAAGATGCTTCTCAGTCCACATATTGCACAAGGACTAACCTGAATGGGTAAAACAATCAATGATATTGGTTCCCAATCTCTTGGTATGTTCCAGTATATTCTGTTTACTTTGCAGTAGGTAGTGTTCTTATCTGGCAGTACACAAGAAGTTCTACAATATTTTGAGAGCCTCAATAAACTCAACTGGCTTGTAATTCTTGCATGGAGATGTGGCATGAAGAGCACATCCCCACTCTTTGGTAGTTTTCCTAAATTAGGTTGTTTACCGTATGGATTAATTAAGCAACGCACACAGGAAATAGACACGAACACCGAACAGCAAACAGCAGAATTATTATTATTCGCATATACCAACAGTACATTGTGCTTTTATGATATCATGATAATGATAATTACAATGCTTCCCGAAGGGGTTATAAATACTTTCCGACGAACCTTCCCGAAGGTATCCGTCGGCCAGATACATCATGTCCGCTACAAACTATTTACCGTCGGCTACATAACAATAACTTTCCCGAAGGGACCCGTCGGCTGATACACAATTTCCTTTCCGAAGGGACCCGTCGGTCGATACACAATTTCCTTTCCGAAGGTACCCGTCGGCTGATATACAATTTCCTTCCCGAAGGGACCCGTTGGCTGATACACAATTTCCTTCCCGAAGGGACCCGTCGGCCGATACACAATTTCTACCGACGACATAGGTTCACTAGGGGAATCACTTATGTTAGTCCTGTTTTCTTGCATGCATTGGTTTTTCACTTGCTTCTCAATCTAGTTTGACAACTACAATAATAATTTCACCACATAAACATTGAAATACTGAGATAGATTACTATTTTCTCACATAACTTCAGAGGACATAAAGCATAATTCTGGCAACAAATTCAAATAAGTTTTAGAATTAAGATCCTGGGTGGGTTATCTATGCTAATAAAGGATCAAATACACTATTGTAATTTTTCCTCTTCTGTTCACTGCACTGAATCTTTGCAACTTTCTGAATGTATGTGTTCCGGTTGATATTGACTCAAAAAACTTGGATCTTTCAAGCTCTTTAGGCTATTCCTAGCAAGTGTCCCATTTCGCACCTATTTACTTGTTAGATGATAGCTTAATTAAGATGAATCATATTTTTCCTAAGCTAATCTAAAGCTACAACGGTTCAGATTCATTCTTCTGAATTCTTGGTGAGGCAAAAGTCTTAAGACCAGGGGTCAAAGGGTTTTTGAGATTATTGAACTGTGGGCCACATCTTTACTCTCCAAACTATCGATATGAAATCTGGGCAGAGGTCATCAAAGGTGTGTTCTGCTTTGTTTATTTTATAACTCTTTTTAATTCAGTAGCCAACCAGTTTTGTTTTTGTTTTTTTTATGAAAAGGCTAAGATTCCATGTAGCTTTCGAGTTTTTTAAAGTCATTATTATGAGATTATGAAGGATAGTTCCGGGACATTTTCCGATTGTCCAGATGATCTTGATTTTATTAGAAGCAGTATTTCACTGAGGCAGAATTGCCCTTTCTTCCATATATTTGGTATCTACATCAATAACCTAGAGAAAGTTTTAAAGAAACCCATAAGGATAACATATTTGTATACCTTGTTATAACCTCAAACCACCAATTCACTGATGATATGGCTTGTCATCTGCATCTCCTAAGAGATCTGAAGACAGATTATACTGTAAGGACATTTGATCATGAAACTTGGCCAAATTGAGGTCATGAACTAGGTTCCCCTTCTGTTTCTCCCTTTTAAAGGGCAGCTTGTCAAAATCAACTCCTATTCTAACCTATGAACTCATTTTATTACACTATACATCATTGCTCTACTTTGAAATCGACTTTTCCAAAAGTGTGCTAGGAGAATGCTTCATTACCAAAGCTTCCATACTGTCATTGTCAACTCCATCATTACAAATGCAACCAACATTGCAGCCTTTTAAAACAATTATTAATTTTAAAAATCTAGGGACCAAACCTTGGTCATATTACATGGGCAGACCTGGAGGAGAAAATGTTGTGGTTACATATGATCCAATCAATGTGGACCACCATCAATTCATTGTGTGGGCAGAATTTGGGGTGCAGCACATTGATTTGAGTGGATCTCCATATTGAACTGTTGGTCTCCCACTCTCTTTATAGGGAAAACATTTTAGATATAATGACAGCCAAATTTGTGTGCATTCTCTACAGCCTCAGGGTTTTACAGGGGTTCCTAAGGACTACCAGATTACTCAACTCCTTCAAGCCTAGTCCATTGGTTGGCATTGAGTGTCCTTCAGAATCTTAGGTACTGTAAGTACATACCATTATTGTGATAGATCAGTAAAGTTGTGTCCAACTTCACATGCAACTGTTGGAATTCTCCATCTTCTTCTTTCCCTCACTCCAAAAAGGTGCATCCTGTATTCCCCATTTTAAATAGTCAGTTTCTAAGCCTTGTCATCTACATTCTAGGAGATCCAACCCAAAATGTGTGTTACCAGATTCCTTTTATGACTCATGGATCATCAATCATGGATGTTAGGAGAGTTTGATGGGAAACATCCTTTTCAAGAGGCACTCTTTGTACTCCACAAGATCACCCAGCCAAGCGACATTCTCCCACAGTCCCACAGACATCATCAGATCTAGTATTAGCTCTTTCATGATAGTTGATGCTAACATGATCAATCTTCTATCACAAGGTTTGACCAGGGGCAGCCATTGCCTCCACTTATGGTCTCATCAGGCCTATCTTCTTTGAGGACAGGCTTTCCTTTTGCATGGATATCTATCATTTTTGTAATGTATGACATTATTTCTTTTACACATATAGCATCAATCTTCTTTGAGTTCACACCTCATGTGAGTTAGAGTACTTTATTGGTATGCTTCTAGTTTTATCCTTGGAGGTTGATTTCACTCCTGCAAGTTATTATAGTCATTGCTTGTAACTAGTATAATTTATTTTCTTCCCAAGGCTTCTTTGTAATTATTCAGTCTATGACAACATACTGCCTTACACCATTGCATCTATCTATGGATCCTATTTCCGTATTCTATTAACAAAAAGATTAAAGAGGACAAATTCTTGGCCAATGATCTTATAGATCAGATATGCATTTCAAAAAAATGAATAGTTGAACATGCAAGTGTTCAAAAACAAGCATACACATGGACTTTTCAAATGGAAAGCATCAAATTGAACATTATAAATACAATCAGATAATAAAATATATAAGCATTTCAGCACCCATAAATGCTGGGAATTTCAAACAATTTGAATTAGACATTTCACTTTAGACGCCAACATGAAGCATTCCTAACACAAAACTACAATCCAAGAGACCCTCTAGCCTTCCTAAACTGAAAAGTATGTATTTCAATCAATACATGATCACATATAAAACCATATTGACTTTACAAAATGGCAATGGCACAGAAAAATTCACTGAAAAGCTATAAGAGAGAATCTCTTAAGAAGAGGATGCAATACCTTCGCCTGGATAAACTTCTCCTTAACCGAAAGAGCATCCCTAGGCTTTGGTTTGTTGATAGACATGACATCCTCAATTTGTTGGTGGTTATCCAGTCTGCACGAAAGAATCATTTAACATGAACAAAGATTTATCTTCAGTGGATCGAATCCAGGTCCAGCACTTTACTCCTGTTCTCCACCAGAAGAAGGTGATGTTATAAAAGAAAATTACTTGGGATGCTTGGGAAGGATTCTTGCCATCTTCTGCATTTACTCACCTGCTATGGGCATCATTGTTATGCTTTCCACTTTCTAGAAGTTCCTCCCATATTGAATTGGCATACATATTACCAAGGGACTGGAACAAACTGATAACAGAAAGTTCCCAAACCCTTACATCCAGTGTCAAAGATCTAACCTGCACAAGGAAAAAATGAACTTTCAGAAGTTGGTATTGATTCCTCAATCTATCCTGTTCAAAGTGAATATTTCCATTTCTCTGTTCAATGAACATTGAAAACCATAGAAGCATCCCATTGGCTTGGCAAACTGAAAAGAGTAAATGGAGAACTATTAACTGGTTTTAAAACAGGATAAACATGGGGAAAAATTTCGGCAAGTTAAAAAAAGACAATTTTTTTTGTAAAGATTAACCAAAAAACTGTCATTGTTACTTCACAGGTACAAAGAAATGGAATTCAAACTTAAAACATAAAATAATATTGAATGTTTCAAATCATTCTCAAATTCTTGATAAATATCATAAGTGTCAATCAAGTAGTAGTGTACACATTACAAATCAAGTGTTAAAAGAACAATAAATGCTGCTTCCAAGTGATACAGCCCAAAACAATTTTACTTTGTTCTTTCTAAAACCAGAGGGGCCCCTGCATGTGCAGGATAGCACCCTTAGAAGCTACCTAATTAAATCATTTGAGGCCACAGGGATTAGGGTTCGTTATACTTTTTGGAAAACTACTAAAAACCAGTTCATTGAAAAAGCCCCATGCTTTTTGTCTTCTTCCAAAAAAAGTAAGTTTTTGACTAATAAGTCCAATCAATAGAAAAGAAAACAGACAGCTGATTCCACCGACCAAAGTTAACCGTGATTTTTTCCCAATTATTGCTTCTATGATGAAGACTAATTCATAATCACCAATTTATCTTTCTTCCAAGGATCCACACTTCAGAGCTATATGCAACAAAAGTTGTAATATTTCAAACCATTTTCGGTTGTTGAAGTTTGTTTTGTATTAAATAAGTTTGTCCCTCTGACTTGTGTAGGTTTTAAACAGTTAGTTCCAACCTTCTAGTTAGTTTCTTTTATCTTTTATTGTTTTTGTCTTGTTAAATTTTTGGTTATTTCTGTTCCTTTCATCACTCTCAGTATCGTCACTTGTACATTTTAGTCTCATTAATCTCACTAACTTAGTGCTCGTTTGTTGCCACCACTATAATTTATTTCTTTAATTCCAATCTTTAATAAATGTATTGCATTGCTTAGGCCAGAGGCTATAATTTTCAAGATTTAAATGCGCCAATAGCACAATGAACTCTTGCAGTCCTCTTCACTGGAAAGTGCACAGAACACTGCACATTTTAAACTTAGCAGTTCCCCACAATCCACAAGTATTGTGTATAGTTGTCTCTGGAAATGACTGTGTGTTCTTTTATAGCATCAACATTTTGGATCATAATTTGTGATACATCATCAGGATGAAATAGGAGGAGAAATTAGATAGATTGCAAACAAGGGTTGAATAGAAATGAGTTTAGGAGAAAGGAGGGAAAAGAACCAAGTCAAGAAAAAAATAAGATAAATTAAAAACAAAGAAAAATGAAAAACCAGGGACAAAAAAAACTAAAACTGACAAGAAATAAACATGAAAAAGCATGTAAAAAACTATTCATGTGTGTCTATATATAGTATATACATACATACACACCCACACTCACTCACTTTACTTATGCATGTGACTAAATGTATGTAGACAAGTAAAAATAAGAAAAGAATAGCAAAATACAACAAATAAATAAGACAAACTAACTAAACCCACACCTAGATATATTAAAAAGAGCTCCAAATATATGGAGAAGAAAAAACTAAAATAAAACAAATAAATATAGAGAAATTTAAATGAAAACAAGAATATAAAAAAACATAAAGCAAAAGAAACAAGTCACCCAATAGGCAGAAAAGATAACAATGAGAATGAGAACAAAAGATAAAAAATTAAAACCTAAGAATTGAAAATAAAAACAGAACTAAACAAGTCAGAAAATTAACTAAATTAAGAACAAAATAATAAGGAACAAGCCAAAATAGACAATTCAACAACAAGATAAACACTAAACTAGAAAACCAATAAAACAACTACAAACTACAAACATATATATATAAAGAAAAAGAAAAAGCAAACGCATATATATATATATATGAAACAAAACAGGAGAGAAAATGATACCTGAAAGAACCAACACAAAAATAAAGGAACAAAGACAAAAGAAAGATAAATTAAATAAACAATAAAGAAATGAAACTATATAAATGAAATTTGAATGAACATCTAAATTAAATAGATATGTAACAAACTAATAAACACACAAACAGTAATACATAGATGTACCTATAAGTGGACATATATACACATATGAAATAACATACATATATATATATCAAGAAGAGAGAAAAAAGCCTAACATAAACATCAATCGAAAAGGACGAAAAACTTAAAACTAAAAAGTGGAGAACAAGACAACAAGTGCAAGGAGAAACCACCAAATGCCAATGCACCAAACGAGCCAAGAGATAACAAAACAAGGAGAATCAAACTGCATGGAGTGGGATCAACCAAGGAGGGCAGAAAGACTATAAGAAACCCAAGAAGGAAAGAAAGGGGCAGGAGGGTGGGGGAATAAGGAAACAGGACGACAAATCAAGAATGACGGGCCTGATTTCTCAGAAAGGATAATAAGGGTTGCCAAGAATGACTAAGGATCCATCCTTCATTGCGATTAAGGTTGGAGGGGTGGTTAACAGTTTCAATGGCTTCTTTGAGTCTATGCTTGAAGCTCTCTTCTTTAGACAAGATTTGAGTGCTCCAAGAAAATGTGGTGTTTGGTGGCAAAGAAGTGGTCAACAAGGGCTGACTTAAAAGGATTTTGTCACACTTAATGTCAGCACTATGCTCTTTTATCCTAGTTTTGACAGAGGTCAGTTTATCCTATTGTATGGAACAGTACATGAACACTCAATCTTGTAAATCCAGACTCACGAAAGAAATTTCTAGAGTCTTTAGAAGGGGTATGATGCTTCAAGGTAGAGAAGGGTTTGAAGGTGCATTGTAAGCCTTTTTTCACTAAGATCCTAGAGATTTTATGGGAGATGCGATTGATGAAGGGCAAAGTGGCACTAGATGGGCTTGGAATCATAGTAGAAGAGGAGCTTGGTTTCCTTGAAGGCCCTTGAGATTTTTGGCTAGAGTACCCATTCATTTTTAAAACATTGTGTAAATGGGAAAGCTCTCGTCTTAAGTGCTCTTCATCACAGATGCGAAAGGCTCTCATGGGTAGAGTCTCAAGGACACCAAATTTTTGACAGGAGTGGTGGTGAGGAAAGGAATGGAGGTACAAGACAATGTGGGTAGATTTACGAAAGATGTGACAACTACAACTTTTGGATGAGCAAGATATCAAGGGAGCTAGTTGTCGGACTCATTTTCTTTGGAGAGGGAAATATAGGGAGTAATGCTATTGAGGTGTGTATGGAAGTCTTCTAGCTTGTCCCAATTGTGGGGCCAACAAACATTGGTATTGTCTACAAATCATTTCCACCATTTTGGCTTGGGAGGAAAAGAATTGAGAGCGATATCCTCGAAGTGCTCCATATATAAGTTGGCAATTATGGGAGACAACAAGGATTCTGTGGCCACATTGTCAACTTGCTTGTAGATAATGCTTTGGAATGAAAAAAATGTGGATCTAAGGCACAATTCAACAAAGGAAGCAATATCCTCATTAGTTTTCCTCTTAACAATCTCAATGGAACAAAGAAAAAGAAATTTAATGAATAGGGAAACAACATCAAAGCTCGCTAAAGGTCAGAATTATCAGGATTTTTGTTCTTGGTAAATTGAACAAAGTGGAACGAGAGTTTGATGAAAGAGATAGAATTACCCAGCAAAGGAGCAATGCATTTGGCAAGGAAAGAAGCCAATTGGTAAGTAGGGGAGCCAATTGTCATGCATGAGCAACTCTTGGAAGCGAGGTGTATTCTCCATGTTGAAGCACAATTTCAAGATTCCTTTAAGGTGAAGCAGTCACATGACCCCTTGGAGTTTGAATCTCTGAGTTCAATAAAATCTTGACAATTGGCAAGAGTTAAGGAAGTTGCAATGAAGTGAATGAATGCAGCTTGCAATGGATCACCAAAAGCATAGATTCAAGATATGTATAATTGTAGAGATTGAGTTTTCAATTTCGATTTAAGATTAGAGCATAGAAAAAGTAACGAGCATTCCTTCAAAATAATTAATAATTTAAATTATTTTGAGGAATTAATGGACAATGTAACATGGGGACTCACACCCTCCTCGCAAACCTTGAAGTACACGTCCCCGAGACATCCCTGCACCAGGTACTTGAGTACCCAAGTAACCCCACCTCCGCCATTTCCCAACCATGTCACCATTGGGATAGGTACTTGAATTTTTATTTGAATTTCTACTTTTGAATGTTACTATTGGGTATGCAATATGTTACTATGTTAAATGTTCAATGATTCTAGTTCATGTTGCAATTTTGCTATGTTCAAATACTTTAATTTGGTATGTTCTACTGAAATATCATTTCATAACTAGTATTTCATGTTCTATATGTATACCATACTGACATAATGTGTTTGCAAGAAGTTGAGAGTTAGGATTTTTTATGTCAATAGCAAGCCTACTTTAAACAGAAATGTGAGACGTGGTCCATAGAGGAATGCAATATGAAAGAGTAAAAGATTGATCACCAAGAACTGTAGATATGTTAATTTTATTTGAGCCATACAAGCCAAACTAGAACTGTGGACACAACCACTAAAAAGGATTTTCCATAGAAATCAGTGAAGAAAGTGATCTAGAAGAACATGAAGTCTAGCAATGAGAAGCTAAAGAGACAAGACCTCAAGAAAATATCATATAACATACAAAATGAGCACATATATAACAGTCCTAGCTGGTTAAAATTATTAACTATCAACTGACCAACCACTCTCACTGGGAGCTAGCAACCCAATTACAAACATAATTTATTCGGAATATTCGGTTGACTACAACCTAGGTCTAGGAGAGTTGAGCATATAGGATTTTGCCAAGGAATAATATTACTTATTATTAATAATCCCTAGAGCAGGTTATGTACAAGATGATGAAGAAAACAAAGTGTCAAATTTGCATATGCCCTTAGAAGTTCTATGCAACATAATTTCAGTATGGTTAAGCTGCATTCTATAGAAGAATCTTACATATGGTTTTTAAGGGAGAATAATGGAAGATGAAAAAGCTTAAGAGGAAGAGAATGAAGAGATTAAACTGAATAAGTTGGAAGAAGTGAAGAGTTGAGAAAACAAAAATATGATATAGAAAAATCGAGATCCTCCAATACAGTCAAAGAAGTTATTACCTGTGTTCTCAACCAAAAAGGGCTCATGGAAGGAGCTTTGTAGGTATTTGTCTTAGATTTGGGTAGCATGAACATAGGTTGTATGAATATCTAGATATTGAAAAGGATAAACGAGGCAAGAGCTAGTATATCTCAAGCACAAGATGAAGCAAAAGAAGAATAGTTTCATAGAAGTAGAGGCAAGAGAGAACTTGATGTTACTAGTATATCTCAAGCACAAGATGAAGCAAAAGAAGAATAGTTTCATAGAAGTAGAGGCAAGAGAGAACTTGATGTTATACATTGTAATTGAATCCAAAAAGAATGAATGTCAATTGCAGAGAAAAAGTTCTTCCGGGTTAGTGTTTCAAGTTGATTATTGATTGTTTCAATGCTAATAATTGGTATCTATAGAGATGGTGTGGATATTGGATCCAAATCCATACCCTAATCCATATATGGTAGCATGGTTTTAGAAGGGACATGAATCAATGTTGATTAAGGAATTTGCAGTTAATTTCCATATTAAGAACCGTTGTGGTGTAGTGGGTTACGATGCATGAAATGAGAGAATGTGGCAAAGTTCATATTAATTTTGATTAAGAAATCCTTGGATGAAGTTCAAAGGTTAGACATCATTTGCAGGAAATAGCCATTTAGAGTGCAGGACAAAACTCCAGCAGAATGGATCATTTTATGAGACTTATCTGCACTTTCTAGATAGAAGTGTATCTTGTGCGGTCCAAAACACATCAATGCCATCTTGGAAATGATCAATTATTGCAGAAGCGCAATAGGATGCACTTAATGAAATAACCACTACAGTTGTGGTGCATCAAGAAGAGAAATGCAGAAGTTGTAATGTCAACAAAGTGCATGGTAGAGGTGTTTAGAGGTGCATAAACAAGTGCAGGAACACAAGCAAGATAAAAAAACACTAGCAAGAAAATGAGTGAAAGGGATTTTTTGTTGAGTCTAGAAAGAGCTCAGTTTCACCACTAAATAACAACTTACAGTACACCTTAAAAGTTGAGCCTTGCAAAGAGAAGGTTACCAAAGTTGAGCCTTGTAAGTGTCAGCAAAGTGCATGGTAGAGGTGTTTAGAGGTCCATAAACAAGTGCAGGAACACAAGCAAGATAAGAAAGCACTAGCAAGAAAATGAGTGAAGGGATTTTCTGTTGAGTCTAGAAAGAGCTCAGTTTCACCAAAAAATAACAAGTTACAGTACATAAAAGTTGAGCCTTGCAAAGAGAGTTACCAAGGTTGATGTTGACCAACAAAACAATTACAAAATAACTCTAAGAAAGCAGTAGGACATGGAAAGGAGGTTGTATAGAGAACTTGGTAGGAGAGAACAATAAATGGGAAATATAAGTTGCAAAAGTTTGACGTAGGCAACATGGCTGGCCTATTTTGATTGCATAAATTCACAATTGTGAGGACCAAGCATGGGGAGTTCGATGAAAGAGTATTGATGTACATGCAATTTCATCATTTTTAAATATGAATTGTTATTCTTCAATCATTACATCTATCCAAGGTTGACATAATAATGCTTCTTCAACACTTGAAGGTTCTGATTTAATGAGTTCAGATACTAGAGCAACATAGCATGAGTGGTTTCTCGTTCTTTTGCTTTCTCTGAAAATGACATCAGGTTCTACTCGATTTTCTTCAATCATCTTTCTTGCGCAAAGTGGCCTCTTTTTATTGTTAGGGTTTTCAGTATTTTCTGTAATAGCACAAGGTGATTCATTTCCTTCAAAGCTATTCTCCCTCTAATTTTCAGTTATCAGATACTCATCTAATTCACTAGTTGATTCTATGTTTGATTTATCAATATTCTTCAAGAGGTTAAAAGCAATGTCTTCTTCAAATTTTACATCTCTATTGATTTCAATGGTTCTCTGTCCAGGAATATATACCCTGTAACCTTTGGATGATTCACTGTATCCTATAAATATACCTTTCTTTCCGGATGGTTCAAGTTTAGTTCTCTTTTCTTTGGGAATGTGAATATACACAGAACATCCCTGACCCTTCTTGGGCTCCCTCATCAGAACCAATGTGCCAAAATCCTAAAGAGTTGAAGTAGTTTGTTGAAATGATACCAGCTCTTTGGCTTGTTCTTGGATTTTCACTTATAACGCATATCAGATTTCCATGCTTGATTTCAATACTTACAAATACTTGTTGAGAGTTTGATGTTTGTTGCACAAGTGTGGAGATCAGATTGAATTGCTTGAATGTTTGGCGATTTCATGGACAACAACCTCACCACACCTCTTCCAAAAGTCCCTTTATTGCTTGGAAGTCAAATTTTAACTCACCTTTACAGACTTGGGCCCCAATTGTAAGGTGGGAATTACCATGCCTTTGGGCTTCCAGCCCAGTAGAGGTCAGATTTCCAACCTTGGTGAGGCTCTTGCCTTAAGATCAACTTCTAAATTTTACTGAGTGTTGTAAATCCAAAATGGAGCGTCAGTCTTTCACCTTTTTTTCTCTTGATTTCTATCAACATTGAGGTCACATTCCATTGCTTGCTTGCACAAATTTCCTTGAGTTGAACTGGACTTTTACATTGTTTGGGGTTTTTCTCAAAACTCAATCTGATTTCATCATGTATAAATCAGAATTTTGGGGCTTGCTTGGCAAAATGTTCCAGCCACATTGAAACCCCATGTATAAGATCATTTCAATGATTTCACTAGGTTCATGGATCAAGTCTTGACAATTGAAACTTCTAACCCACTACAAGGACTGGACTTGCAACTAGGCATCGACTTGCACCTCAACCTTACAAAAAATTTACTCTCGTGTCAACATCTGAGACTTCATAAGTGTCGCCAAACTAAGACTAAGTCACTAAAAGAAACAAACCACTAAACTACCAAGTGAAAAAGTGGGGGTTGCCATTTGCAATGTGGCATGTGTGTTTTCAACACAACAGACTGCATGTGTGAAAGCTCACAAATCAATTTGGCAATAACTCAGAATGAAAAGCATCAACAAAGCTTTGCGTAATTGCTGTTGTACTTCCTTTATGATTCTGAATTTCTTATACTGTTTACTCTGCAATAATCATATTCAAGTAGAGCGGGGCAGTAAAATGAAGACTTTACGATAACAATGATAAGATTAACCAGAAAACTGAAAAGAGAGAGAGTATAAAAGAAGGCCTTTGAACCAAGAACAGATCCAAGTAACAACAGTTTCTGAAAACATTTAACTCTTGCACATGGCTTTCAATAAATGAAATGAAGGCTTTAAACAATCGCTTTGAGATATACATCAAGAAAGCTTTAGGAGGATGGAGATACATAAATGTCCCAAGAAATTCGAAACATGGCAACAGGGAGAAGTTGGAGAGTAATGAATTTGTTCAGTATCAACAAAGCTACAGCTACAATGACTCATCTGGGATTCTCAAGAATCCAGAAACGGCAGTCACAGATGGGAAATGGATTAAAAAAATGCATAACAAACAAAATGGTTGGATCATAAGGTCATCCTCATTAGCAGACAGAATCCTGCAAATCAAATTGATACTGCTAGGCACACAAGTAATACCCAGTCACACTACTAGTACCATCTATTGGAGAGGAGTATATAATCAACTGAAATAACCAGTAATGTGTTCGCAAAAGACCACAATGTTTATCCATCAGAGAGAATAAACATACGATATATGGCTATCAAGGGCCCACTAGAAGAATGAAATTGAAAATGCATTGGATTCTTTTTTAGGAATGGAGTATATTCTATTGAACAAAATATTTACTAGGAGCAAACAAGGACATTTTCATGGTGGATGTGGCATTTAGGACCTTTGATATGAAAAAACTAATATTAAAAATCTAAGTTGCCGGTTCAGATTCTGGTGCAGATGCGGGTTCAATGTTTGGGTTCGAAATTCACTAAAAAAAATTTTGGGCTAGGTTCAGGTTCGTTTTGGGTTCATCCATACAAGAATTTTTTTTATTTTTGTGTCTACGTAAACATATGCTGCAGCAAATAAATTCATACACCACTATGCTAATAACTTAAAATATGATGTCATTTTAGGTCTGCTGCTGCATAAAAGCCCAAAATGATGTCATTTTTGTTCGAACAAAACAAAAAAGTACATAATTAAACCATTAAAAAGTCAACAAAAAAGTTGTCGTTTCCCAAGTTCGATGTAAAGTTGTTGAAATTCTACTCAGGCTCATTTGACCCAAACAAAATTCGATCTAAATTCCTGCAAAGTCGACCAGGGTTCGAAATTACGAATCTGCAGGGCATTTACCCAGAAAATAATGAATTTGACACAAATGCAAAACCGACTATGAATTTGGGTGGATCGAATTTCGACTTTTCTGGAGCGAATATGGTAACTTAGTAAAAAATGGAATATTTATGTCAAACTCATAACTATTTCCTGACATAAAGGATGGAAGAAATAAAGATTTTTGATTAAAAAAATTGTATTAATAGTGAATTTAGAGTAAATCCAGTAGCCATGCCACTGCAAAGACATATGGAAATAACAGGATCACCAACAGTAAGATCCATGCCACTACAAAATATTCAACTTCTGATCAGTCCAATCAACCTGAAGACAAATGGAATTTTGAGTAAGGAAGACAGATCCATAACATAGCTCCTTAGCAATAGAACCATCAAAGGAACATAATAGAAGATGAAGAAAACAGCTGTTACACTGGTTGCACATAGGTCTGAGTGATGGAGGAAAATGAAAAGAAGTATGGCAAAACTTCTGGCTCAGCAAAGTCTACCCAAAAGCTAAAGCTTTTGTGCGAATGCCTTTATTGTTTACAACTTAGACAGTAAACTCCAACAGCAGATGTACTACAAAGAGAATGATACAAGCTGGCAAAATAACAATATCTCATTAATCATGACATTTTGTGACAAAAATTCATTTTCAACTAAGATACCGATGCGCTCAGGAAAACCTTGGATGCAGATGCGGAAGCTTTTGGATGCTCGGATGCAGTTGGGTCCTGCACTGATGCTGGCAGGAAGCTGTTTCAGCGCCTGTGGATGCGTGCAGAATGTGTCCAAGAGCATGCAGAGAGAATCCAGACAGCATCCGGGTGCACCTGGAGAGCATTCGGACTTTTTGAACGCCCAGTGACTTAAGTGACTTCAAAAAACATGTGTTTCATTAATTGATCAACATTGAACCATGAACTATGTTTTGATTTTGTAATTCAAATTGCATAGGAATCTTGAACTTGAGTAATTGACTAATTAGACTATTACTGTTATTTCAATTTGAACTATCAATGGTGAAGTATCATGCCATAGAATGATTTATTTTTGTATCATATATATTTATATATGGACGCATCCAAAATCCCCAAAAAAAAATCTGCGCACCAGCACCCTGCACCCGCATCAGCATCAGAACCAGCATTGGTAACTTCAATTTTCAAGAATAACCTATTTAAGACTAGAGTCTAAGGACAAACAGCCTCAGATCAATTATGGCTACCTTGCATTACTATTTCCTGAAAACAACCAAACATTTTTAAAGCATCCTTTCCAACCCTGAAAGAGTTTTATAAAGAGTGGGAGCCAGCTTTGATGTTTGGATTGATCAGATATGAATCATCAATTGTTAGAGTTTTACCTTTGAAATATGAACACCAAGGTTTCTGTGAACACCGGAGCATTCAATGCATAGCAAAATGCCTAGATTTAATGAAGCCCAGTCTGGATCATGGCAACCACAGTCTGCGCATACATCATTTCCAGGAACTTTTCTCAGTGCATCAAGGGGCCTCTCTTGCTGTTCAGCTGCCACATGTCCCTGCATACCTCTAACAGTATCCTGAAAGGATGGAACAGAACCCCTCACAGATGCATATTCATTAGCCAGTGATTGCTCCAAATTGGAAGAGCTACTCCATAAATTTGTATCACCAAATTTGCCTTGATGTCCACTAACTCTTGGACTACGAGGAACCCTCTGGCTAAAACCCACCTGAACAGTTCAAAGGTTCAAAAAGAACTAATTACAAATTGGGCATAAGAAGATCTAAGAATCCAACATTAAACCTAGTATTAATTGCTTAATCTATTCTAAGTCATGCTATTATAAAAATTCTATTTAATTCGCAATTGTGGTCAAGTCACCCACTGCAAAGAAATATATATAACTCGTGGGAAAACAGCTTCACCACGTTGACAATAAATTATTATAGATTTAATCGATTAGCCATAGCAATATTATTGCTCTTACCTGTTCTGGCAACTGAGAATTCAGTAGTGAGGCAATTACTGCAGTGATTTTGTCAATCCAGTCCATTCGATCTACGGCATTCTCTGCCTGTAAAAGAGAATTAAAAGAGGAATAGCATCTGTTAGATCAATGGGCTCCATCTCTTGATGTGAAGATATAGATTCAGAAAACTATTAGAATAGTAAAAATTAAATATATTGAAAAACATATATATATGATCGAGTATCACATTATTATAACGTCAGTTTTGAGATATTATATATCTATATATATATATATATAATATTTTTAACTTATAGCAATTCTGTTTATACACTGATTGACCTAAGTATGTTGACCAACTGAATTAGTCGATTGGTTATCAGTGAGTATTGTTTGTTAATCCACGTAACTTTAAAAAGTCATGTTCCCGATGGAAGTGACTCATCAAAGGAGTCACTCCATTGGGGACATGACTCCTCATATATGTATTTGTATACAATCGAATCGTAGTAGATTAACGGTGAACACATCATTATTCAGTCTTCAAGTTATCTGCTGCATTCAAACTAAATTCACTTTCAATTCAATCTTTTTCAATCAAATCGATAGCCATCAATCTTGATTACTGATTATTATTATTATAAACTGTCTTCTGCAAATCAGATATATACTGACAGATAGATATCTGTCACAAACTGTTATAAGGAATTAGTGAAAGGATCAAAGACAAAGATCATCTATACCAGTAAGTCTGATAAAACTTAACAATAAGAACACAGTATCCATCAGTGCTTGGTTATCTAACAAAGTAAGTGCATTCCTGCAGAAACACTAAGATTCAAATGTGGCAGATTTTGCCTCCATCACTTACATACAAAGAAAGATCCAAACAAATTGCTATCTTCCTCATGTAAGTCTGAATACATAACAGAAGTGGACATATTAAGAATTAGTTCAAGCAGGGATTAAATCCAGGATTGTACCTGTAAGGTGTAGTTCTTCGTTGGAGAAATTATTCTAAAACAGAATCGTAAATCTGTCTGCTCTGCATCCACCTTTATGGTAGATGTAAGAAGATTTACCGTATGATGTGTCACACTCTTCTCCTCCTGTGGTATTCCGTGATGAGAAGAAAGAAACCGACCTAACAAACCAGCAACATGCTCAGATGAAGAGGGTGCCCTCTGAATAGACTGCTGATTTGTAGGTCCCTGAGAAACGAATGGCACAATTAACTCACAATATGAAACCTCACCTTAAGCAGACTGCTCACAGTTTTTTAAGTATATTGAGAAACTCTAAGAGCATACAAACAACATTGAAAACCTACTGCTGGCCTGCTCCATTGTTTGCGGTAATAATACAACATTCCACGACTATCAAGGACAAAAAACCTTCTCTTCCAATCACCCCTCAAGTTTGAAGACCGCTTCAACAAGTAACCTTGTTTGATTGTTTGAACCTGAAACATTAAGCAAATGGGATCTCCAGTACGGTCAGATGTTTGAATTTCTCGACCAGATGTTCCAAGGCCAGAAAGCATATATGGTCTAATGGCTTCAATTGATCAAAAGATGTGCCAGAAATGGTCATGCACAAGGTTATAGCCATCCAACATCCTTGGTCCGTTACTAAGAAAGTTATACGACCCCTAAAACAACATGAATAAAGAAATAACATTGGCAAAGGTCCAACACAGATACCTTTCCTTTCATGCTGGATTGCATAACTGCCTCGATCATTTTATGAGAACTCCTGCCAACAGCTTGGATACCATCCCCAGAAGGAGAAGTTTCAACATCACTAAAAGAGCGCTGGTTTTCATGTTCAATCTGCTTCCTAAACTCCTGTATCCTTTCTGCAAGAGCAGATTGCTCATAGTTTGTTCTTTCCCTTGACTGTTGTGCATATGTTAATACCTGGACGGCAATGACAGAGAAGCTATCAGAATATGGTGAAGTGGAGAGAAGTAATCTGTTTGCAGCTATGACTGCAGGAAACTCATATATCTGGCTGTATTTTTTATAAAAATGAAATTGTAATTTAAACATGAGAATATAAATAACTCTTGAACAACATTCCTACACATTTCAGATTTACTTATCATAAAGTACAGATATAAAAGCAATAGATGGTGGTGTAAGGCCAGTAAATTTTTTCTTTATTTCTTGCTTCAAAGTTCAGAGAGTGGATGTAATTTGTTGTAAACATTTTTGTCAAAGCAGAGTTGAATCTACAAGAGATGTCTGTCGATGGGGATTTGCAGTACTTTTCACGAAAAATGAGTGCATCAAGCTTCCATTTCTATCAAACAAATATTTTGCATACTGAAGTATATTTTGTAGGAACAAAGCACTCAATTCCAATTTTTATTTTAATGCACATATATTGGGGTTGTGAATTTTCTGACAATAAGATTTATGTACTCTAATATTATAACAAACTTTTATACATATTCAAGCAAAACGAATAACCTGGTGTATGTATGGTTCCATTTGATGCAGTAATTCATATCCCTAGATACATGTCAGACAAGGAAGTTCATCAGCTGAAGCATTCAACGGAAGAAACCATAATCTGGTAATTCCAATCTCTTAAGTTAAACCTTAATAATCCTTTTCACTGCAGTGTTTATATCAGGATACCTGTTTAAAGTAGCGCAGGTGTGCATCCATGGTTCCACTGACAGCTTCCAAAAACTCAAACTTTTTTTTAGCTTCAATATTTGAGAGAGCAGTCACCTGGATTTTTCATATGCGGTACCATTGTATGAATGGCTGTCTACGTGAATGAAACTCAATGCACAACATTTTCTATAGCAGCACCTAAAATTGGAGCCAAATAAAATAGATCATGTGGCAATTATATGGAAGTTAACTAACTGCATACATACTAGATTGAAGCGAGCTTGCTCAAATGCTGATCTTGCATTACGCAAATCCTGCAATCAAGATAAATGGAAATGATGACCTAGAGAACAGACCAAAAGTTGATAAGCATTTGCAAACTTGCACATATTTGCCATCTCAATACATGATACCTCTTCTGTCTCTGTAACTATGTCAATTCTTGTAGTTTTCTTCAATGACATAAACTTTTCACGGACCTGTAGAAGCATATATTACAAATCTTAAAAACCGTGAATGAGTTTGAACTATACAATCCTACGCAAAGCAATCAATTGTATTTGTAAATGTACTGTGCTTTTTATGTTATCAGGATTTTTGGATATACACTCCTGGTAAATCCCTACAATTTAGATCTTTATGCAGCTTGATTGAGGAGAAACTTAAGGTACTTAATGCTTTTTGTTATATATATAGGCTATGTTGACTGCATTTTTGAGATCCACTGAAATTCGTTGGTCATTTCTGTAATCTGCTAACTATCTTGCATGAGATAGTATCCCTGATTAACCAAAGGCATACATACTACATCTTTTTCTAGACCTAATAAAGTTTGTCTGAAGAAATTTTTTCATTAATCAAAACCAATCATAACAACATCCAATAAAAGCATAACTTAAAGATTGGAAGATCAAATATCTGGATGCTGGTTTTCAGTCAATAAATGTAATATATAGCCTGGTTCTGGTCTGATTTTTCTCTTTTATATTTTAATTGTATTTTGACTTGACTTTGGCAATATAAAACATAGATGCAATACTCACCAGTAATCATAGATCTATAACTTCTGAAGAGAAATTGGATGCAACAAGTAATCATCATATTTACTAGCCAAAACTTCTCACCAAGTTCTAAGAAAATAGCCCATTTTTTTGCAACTTCTCACCAATTTCTCAGTGAGTCCGTTATTATTTATTGGCTGCAGATTCATAATATGTTCTGCCATCAAACTGTATAAAAATGTCTCAGAAGGAATAAAACTGGTTTACTGGTTTTGATCTATGTCAACATAATCTTGAACATTTGTCCCCTCTTTACAAGGTGTAAGAATTTTTATTTTATTTTCTCTTAGTTTGCCTTTTGAAACTTTTGTCAGGATACAGATCAGATCATGTAACAGTTGCATCCGATGCATGAATCCAACACAGATACATAGATGAGCTAATATGCATTTTCCATTGGGACAGATCCCCAATATCAGAGATTTGAATTTAGATATCAGTGCCAGTACATTTATTCATTGACAATGGTCATGTATTGTTGTTATGAATATCCATGTAATTTTACTTCTCATATAGAAATTTTAAATAAAGCTTTTGGCAAAAGGATTGGATAAGGAATTGAACAATTATCTTGTAACTAGTATATGGAATTAATTGATATATCATTCTTATTTTAATCTCAATTGCACATTCATCCTATAAAGAGTATTAGAATTTTATCTTTATTATTTATTATTTAATGGTCAATATTGTAACTTATGTAAGTATTAGATAGTTTCTAATTTAGAATTGTTTCTTCATAGAAGCATCACTTTTGTAGTCATTTAAATCATAGTTGAAAATCTTGTGATAATATATCCTGTAGCACAATATATCGCGAATCAAACTCAAAGAAGTTATAATTGCTGTTAATATCACTAGCGATTTTTTTCATTTTTTGAGTCCCAACATTATCAGAAAAATTACAAAAATAGTGTGCTATATTAGAGTTTAAATCAGCAGTAAAGTCAATAGATACATGAAAAATTGTTTTAGGGTTTTCATGGTTAAAAAAGCGACAAAAATCCCATTTTTTAATTCTCATTTTTGGTGTTGTTTTTTGGAGACAAAAATAACAGGCACCATTCTCAAACACCTCCAGACATAAATTAGTGAAAAAGACATCAAATGTAATTCATAAGACATTTCCACCCTTAGATAAAAACAAATCAAAAGAAAATGCATCAATATCCATAAGTGAAAAAATCAGTCAATTTGATTGGAAGTTACATCAAGAAAACTTGAAAAGGGATAAAGCAATTGCAAACTATTTTAATTCTAGGCAATCACACTTAATACTAAGAACTATATATTTAACTCAAAACTTTGAATAATATATGGTCGGTATCTCAAATCAGTATATGTTCTACAAATTTGGTGTATATGTGTGTGTTTTAAAGAATATTTTAAGAAATTGTCTAATTTCAAATATACTTTTGGTGATTCCGAGTTTTTAAATATTTTTGGGCCAGTCAAGATATTGTGGAGTTTGAGTTATTCAACCTTGTTTTAAATGATTGATTGGTCATTCCATTTTATTCATTCTGCCATTTTACCAAAACATGGTATCAAAGCCGGAGAAATAAATTTTGTTTTCCACTATTTTACTGTTGCTTTGTAGACTTCCGTAAGGCTTTTAATCCCGTCCCCTAGATGGCCCTCTTCCAGCGACTTAGAGACATTGGGATTTTAGAGATTTTACTAACAGTTATTATAAGGTTGTATGCGAGCATGGTGGGCAGATTCAAGACTTTTTTTGTTCCTATCTAGAGCACTATTGGGGTGAAGCAGAGTTGCCCTCTTTCCCCCACCCTGTTGGGTAATTTTGTTGATGAGCTTAAGGCCTTTATCAAGGACTCTTTGCTCCCCACTGATGGGTGTTACTTGCATCAAGTACTAATCTCTATTCTCCTTTTTGTTGATGATGTGACTTTGTTGGCCTCCTCCCTGAACTTTGCAAAGGCTTCTCAATAACTTAGTTTCCTTTTGTGATCTGCGATAGCTTACGATGAATTTGGGCAAAACTCAAGTCGTGGTCTTTACCTATTTGAAGACCTCACATCTGCACTTCTACTTTCAGAGCTAGGTGATTGAGATTACCTCTTCTTACACACATCTCGAGGTCAAGTTCTTTTGACCTAGCTTCAACTTGAGACCTGCCTTGACCTCACTTCAACTTGAGACCTGCCATCCAACCTAAAGTTGGTAAGGATATGGAATCCTTCTCTTCTTGACTTGGATTGGACCTCTATTTAACATGTTCAGACTTTGTTCCTTTGACGCATCATCAAATGTCATCGTACACCCCACATAGCATTATTTTGGTCGAGTTTGGGGCTCATCCCTTCAAGCTTGGTGACATTTTGGACCTGATTTGGTTTCTTCACTGTCTCCATGGCTTTGCAGAGTCCACAAATGGCCAACACAGATATTCTTACTTAGCCTATTGTTCCTCTGATGTAGTTGCGGACTCGAACCCTACCTCTAGAGCCTGTTGTTGGTTTTCTTAGGCCACTTCCCTATTGGGTTCGATCGAGATCGACATTGACCATCTTCCACCCTTCCAATTCTCATTGGATGCTCCCGCTCACTTTCTCCCGTCATGGCAGGAGTTGAAAAGACATGTTAGACTTGATATATACAAGCGGTACATCACTACGATGTGGTGTAACCCTACTGGGCCATTATGCCCTAGGATGACCTTTTATACTAAGCATTTTCTAGGTATTCGGGATGGGATTATTGTGCGCCCTAGTTACTTGTCTCAGCACTACTGTCATGCCTTGTGTATCTCTCTAGGGTCCTTCAAAATTGGCTCCCACCGACTTCAAATCCAAACAGATCAGCACTTCAACAGAGAGGATCAGACCTATCGGGTGTGTACCTTGGCTAAGATTGAGTCTAAGACCCACTTCATCTTTCCTTGCCCCGCATACTATGACATCAAAGGGAGATTTTATTGGTTATTCAAGGAATGCAGGCCCATATCTGTGCTCTTTCCCAGACATCATTTTGTGCTCCTCTTGTATGTTGTTTCCTTTGTTGTGCACTTTTAGTCCCCTAGACCCTTTTGGTGGTATCTTGTTGAACAATGATAAATTTATCTTATCTTATCCAAAAAAATAATCAATGAAACTTTTTCAATTTTGTTGAGAAAAAAAACTAAACTTTTCAATCTTTTAGCTTTTTGTCTAAAATTACTATATGGAATTGATTGATGCATCATTATTAATTTAATCTCAATTATGTATTCATCATTAAAAGACTATTAGAATAGTATCTTTATTATTTATTATTTAATGGTCAATATTGTAACTTACATAAATATTAGATAGTTTCTACTCTACGGTTGTTTCTTTATAGAAACATCATCTTTGTAATCCTTTAGATGATCATTTGATCATTCAATTTAATTCAATCACCTATTTTACCAAAACATGGAACCAGAAAAAATAAAAAATAAATTCTCAAAAAAATTGAATGAATTTTTTCAGTTTTTGTTTATAAAAAAATAATTTTCAGTCTTTGAGCTTCTTGTCTAAAACTTGTGGGTCATTTTCCAGACATGCATTTGTTCCCTCCTGCCTGTCCTAAGTCATTTACTCTCTACGAAATCACTGTTTTCTCATTCTTCTACATTTTTTCCTGCGATTTTTGCAAGGTCCCGTCATGTTTACTAGGTGTTGTTGTTTTTGGGTTCCTTTCTTTGTGTGATGGCCCTTCTTTGATTGATGGATTCCTATTTTCTGCAGGTTGCGACAACATTTTTTTCATCTACAGTCTAAAAAAGCAACGGCTTCTTTCTCTACGACGAGATGTTTTGCTGGCCAAGTTCAAACACGAGTCAAAATAAGTTTTTTCAAGGTAAACAACCCTTTTGTGAGCCATTACTTATGGCTAGGACTTTCAAGTTCGATTTCCAGTCCTTTTGAACTCAAACTATGGCACAATTTCTCTGAAAAACATCCATTTGTTGGTGCTTTTTCTACTTGACATGATTTTTCCAAATCGCTTGTTCTTTCTTGTTGGCTACGGTTTGTAGAGCTCTGCCTATTTTAAGACAAATTTCTAGGATCTATGCCTTTTTCGATAAATAGGATGTTTGAAAAATCCTCTTAACTTTTTTGTCAAATTAAAAGTTTACCTGCAAATGATGTGGGCTTTTTGGGAAGATTTTTGGTTCTTCATTAGAAATTTCAAGGTCTGAAAAAACTGTACATTAGGATTTCTACTAGTTTTACTTCATATTTCTTGAAGTTTGTACCAGCATTTGACTTAGTGTGTTTGTGCATTTGGATATGTGCCTCAAATTCCACAATCTATTTTCCGCCTCTCTTCTCACTTTGTGCCTCAAGAAGCGTGCAAGATGAAATCTTTGACCAACACAATGTTAGAAGCCAGTCAACAATCCAACAACAAAAAATACAACACATGGAAGCAGTGGATGATTACTATCTTTAAGTATCATTGTCTATGTAAGTTTGTTTTGGGTAAAGAATCTCGTCCTACCAGACCTAGACAACATCAGGATACATTTGATGAGCAAAACCGAGAAGCAGTCGTTGTAGTAACCCTTGTTGGTTCTAGCTTGGACACACACTAATTTTCTTATTTAGGTAGCTGTTTGACATTTCAGAAAACACTCTGCAAGCAAGCTCAATAAGACTGAGATGAATCAGAATTAACTCTACTGCCTATGCGCAAATGCATATATCTTCCCTTTCATTTGTATTCAATACTTGTGTTCAATACATTTTGAGTTCTTGAATATGAAAATAATAGAAATGTAAAGATATACAAGAAATGACATTCTTTTTTAGAACAACTTGATTTCATTCATAGGTTTAATACTTCGGCTGGAAGTACAAAATCTTAATGGTAATATCAAATGGCACCTGGTCTTTGGTGCAACAGCAATTTTTCCAAGTTTGGGCAGCAGCCTAAAGCACTATCTACCACTTCTAACGAAATAGAGCTTCATTGGTGCTGCCCAGACCCCCGAACAGGAAACGTGGCCACTGAAATGTCACATGTTGGCCCCTTACAAGAATCGCAGGTTCCCAGGTTGAGGACCAGCCTCAAGAGAATGAACGCAGACCTCTCACAAGTAATCACAGGCCTTTATCAGGTGAATGCAGGCATCTGCAAGAGATTGCAGGCCCTAAACAAGTAAATGCGGGCCTCTAGAAAGCAATCGCAGGTCAGCAAAATCAACGCTACCCCCTTATAAATGCTAACAGCTGCCAGAATTGAATCCTCAGGTTTGGATGTCTGTAATGCTAACATTCTGCAATGCCAAATTTAGGTTTTCTGTGCCAATGTGAGGGTTGGAACTCCTCAATTTTGCAAGTACTTTAGCAATTGAATTTCCAAACAACGTAGCCTTCCAGCAACAGAGGAAATAGTAGTAAGACCCAATAATCTTAGACTTGACGGTTCCCAAAATTTCATCCACCACAAACTCTCGGCACAACGAAATCTTCCAAGAAACAGAGATACAGAAATGGAAGACTCAACAACCCAGAATTCAAACCCTTATACCTCAATAAAGAGATTGAAATTACCACACTCAGAAATCCTCACCAAATCAACAAAACCAAATTAGACAATTGGATGCCTTTTCCTTCACAATGGGCTCATATTGATAACATCAAATGGCACTTAGCTTTTTCATCACATCTTTCACTTAAGAAGCTTCATCAACACAACACCATTTTATAAAATTAAATATAATAAAGGGCCATTATAATAATAAAACCTTAATAATTAATTAATAAATATGAACTCATGCAATAAATAGCCTCATCCAATACAAGTGATGACCAACTACTAGCACCACCAACTACACTCCCAAATATTGGGACTGCCTAAAATAGACTTACTAAAAATAGTAAGTCCACAATTGAGACCCTCAAATCCCATTGTCACCTCATGAGAGTCGCTATGATGAATTGACTCAATCAACAACAAACTCGCCAAAAATGGAGAAATTACAGTCATGCTTATGAAACTTTCAGTTATTGATGATACGCTACCACAAGTGCCATTCAACAAGACAACTACAAAGATCTAGAATATTTAAAAGGATCTCCATGAGACATCACATAAGAGTCGTGTATTCTTCCTAAACAAAAGGCTATTCATGATGGATGAGTGTATGTCCTTACAGGAGCATCGAACAAAGATTAACGACATTCAAGATCAGCTAATGTCCATTGGTTGGAAATTGGAGGAAGAGGATATGGTAGTCATAACCATGAAGATTCTACCTCAATCCAATGAACACTTCATCAAAATGCTCAACATTACTATAACTAATGTTGCTTAAGTTTTTAGAATTGTGCACCAAACTTCTACATCAGGACCATTAGAAACAACAATTTGGTAGTAGTGCCACTTCGTCCTCCTCAAAACATGCCTTTATAGCCAAATCCTATTACAAGGATAAAGTCAAATCTCCATCCTCTCAACAGAAGTGTCCTAGCCAATTTCAAGATAGCTCAAAGAAGAAAGTTGAATAATTGCTACCACAAATTTGGCCACTTGATAAAGGACTATCAGAATCGGAGTTCTTCTAAACAACAAAAGCAAGGAGGATCTCATCTTAAGGCTAATTTTGCAGAGCACTTAGAGAAGAAAGAATCTGCATTTTATGCTTTCATAGCAAAAAGCTTTACGGATCGTGTTAAGTCTTCTTCTTGGTACATAGACTCGAGCGCATCTTAACACTTCACTCAACAACGTGATTGGTTCACATACTTCTCACCTTCCACCGATTCGGTCATTTTTGGAGAAGAGTATACTATTGTCAGCCAAGGTGGCATGTCAATACAGTCTAGTGGGATATCGATATCTCATATTTCTCAATGTATACTACATTCCTAGCATGGAACTCAATCTTCTCTCCAAATCAAGTTATGCAGCATTCTCCTTATCTTGATGCGGTCTTCAGTTTACATAAGTGCTCGATTGTTGATCATGCAACTCCTACTATGGTGACTGTCAGAATCAACAATCATGGTTTGTACAAACTTGTGGATACAGGTGATTCTCTTGAGCATGCCCTTATAGCTATATCATCTTTCATTAACAGTTTTTGGCATCAACCATATGGTCATTTGAATATTCACTATATTTCTTACCTTGTTTGAGAGGATCTAGTTCTTAGCTTACCTAAAATTTAGACTCAGCATCATTGAGTGTGTGGAGCTTTCCAAACTAGGAAGTAGCATAGGACACCATTTAAGGATGGTAAAACATGGTGAGCCACAAAGGTATTGTAGTTGGTTCATATCAACATATGTGGTCCAATGAATGCATCTTTTGTTATTGGTGCCAAGTATTTCTTTCTTTTTGTTGATGGTTTCATATGGGTGTACTTTCTTAGATAGAAATCATGTGTTTGTTGTATTTTGGAAGTTTAAAGCCTTAGTAGAAAAAGAGACAGGTTTTTCATAGTCACTCTTAGGTCAAATAATAGAGTGGGGTGTTCTATTGCTTTCTCCAACTTCTATGATACTCATGCATCAAATGTCCATTAACCACACCTTATACACCTTAGCAGAACGATGTTGTTGAACACTAAAACCACACTATAACTAAAATGTCAAGGTCAATGATGGACCCCAAGAATGTTCCAAATAAATTTTGGGTAGAAGCAGTATTCACTATAGTCTATCTCCCTAATTGGTCTCCCACACAAGTTATTAAGGGGAAAACTCCTAAGAAAGCTTGGACTGCTCGCAAACCTAGGATAAGTCCTCTAAAAGTCTTTGGCTCTTTAGTATATGTTTGGATTTCAGATGCTCAGTGCTCCAAGTTGGATTCCAAGAGTCAAATACTTATGCTCACAGGGTACAATGATAGCCATAAGGCTTACTAACTAATTGATGTAGTCACTAATCATCTTATCTTCAATCGTGATGTTGTCTTCGATGAAGAATGTATACCTTTTCAACTTCCCTTTTCTATGCAAAATTTTGAGGATCAACCTTTATGGTAGATTTGGGTGCCTATCCTCCATTTGGTCCACGATGGGAGGGATTATGTAGACTCTAAATTTGCTGGTGCACTACCTGAATTTCCTTGGATGATGATGCTCCTATTAAACCTGTTCCAAATAATATTCCACTTATCCCTTTTGCTTATGATGTTGGTTCCTCTACTCTTTGACCTACATTGGGGGTAAAACCATCAATGATCTTCGTCCCGATGAGCTCATCAAGGGTCGATCTTTGAGAAACAAGAAGTAAAAAAATACAATCAACTTTGCTCTCATTGCCAACATTTATAGTCATTTTGAGCATCAAACATATAATGAGGCTAAAGGGATTCTTGAGTGGGAGAAGGCTATGGAAGGCGAACATTATAGTCTTTTAAAGAAGTAACACTTTGATGCTCTTTTATCTCCCTCTAGGGAAAAAGCCCATTAACTGCAACTAGGTGTATAAATTCAAGTAGAAAGCTCACGAAACCCTTGACAAGTACAAAGCTAGTCTTGTTGCTATAGGGATCTCACAAAATGAAGGCATTGACTATGAGAAGACCTTTGCTCCTACAACCAAAATGAGTACCATACAGCTCGACCTTGCCCTAATAACTTAGTTTGGTTGGAGAGTCCATTAGATGAATGCTAATAGTGCCTTCCTCAAGGGCGTGTTGCAAAAAAAAAGGTCTACATGGTGCAACGTCCTATTTTCAAGGTTTTTGGAAAGGAACATCATGTGTGAAGACTGGTGAAATCATTCTATGGCCTGAAACAGGCTCCTCAAGCTTGGTAAATCGAATCTGTTAAGTACCTTATAGATAAAGGTTTTCAGAGGAGTCCATATGATTCTAGTTTGTATGCCAAAAACACCACTAGTGATATTCTTCTTCATATTGTCTACATTAATTATTTGATTATCACTAGTAGTTTGGCACTTTTGATTGATCAGATCAAACAACGTTTGTGTCAATCCTTTGACATGACAGACTTGGGACTTCTACACTATTGCTTAGGTGTTGAATTTTGGCAGACTAAAGGTAGTATATTCTTATCTTAGTCTAACTATGTCTGCAGTTTGCTATGGAGAAAGGGATAAGCTGACAGCCAAATCAGATTTAGCTATGGTAAATGAATAAGCATTGAGGCAGTTGGTGAGCAGTATCATCTACCTTACTGCTACTAGGCTTGATCTCAGTTTTGCAAGGAGCTACATTTCATGCTTCATGACAGCCCCCAAGGCCTATCATTAGGTAGCAAGCATGTGCTACATTATGTGAAGAACACTTCTCACTCTAGTCTTTTGTACAACAAAAGTATAATCCTAGGCTTATTGATTCTATAGGCTCAGATTGGGTAGCTTTCGTCATGGCAGAAAATCAACATTTGTGTATGTTTTTAGTCTGGGGTTTGGTGCAGTCACATGGACTAGCAAGAAGCAATAGTCAGTGGCTCTTTCTTCGATAGAAGTCCAGTATCAAGGAATAGCTAAGGCAACTTTTCAAGCAATTTGGCTTTAGAAGATGTTCTCAAGCATGCATATGTCCCACGCAGATCTTAGTCCCCTTTACTTTGACAATCAAGGGGTGCTCAAACTAGCCAAGAATCCAGTCTCCCACAAAAGGACCAAGCATGTTGACCTTTGTTGTCATTTCATTCAGCAGCTGGTTGAAAATAGATCAATTCAATTGTTGTATGATCCAACTGCAGATCAAATAGAAGATATTCTTACCAAGCCTCTACGCCCAGACAAATTTGTAAACAACAGAGGGAAACTTGGTATAGTTGATAGATTGACCATTAAGGTGTTAAGATTTGAGCCCAAAAAATAAACATAAACAACAATAAGGAAAACATAACCAGAACAAAAACAACTAGAAGATACCCTAGGAAAACCATTATAAACTTAAGGGGAAAACCCAACCACACAACAAAATATCATTTTATTGATAATAAAATGTTCAAGTGTACAATGCCTTTAGCTTGAAGCAATATATGTAACTCATAGAGAGGTTCTTCACATTACAACTGAAGGTCTCTTGAGTTTCCCATAAAAAGACTCTTTATTTTCAAATACAACTCTTCGTATTCCATGCATCAATGCATGTTGAATGACACGACTTAATATTTAATATTACAATTTATCATTAATGTCTTTTTCAGTTAAAGGTCACTATAACGGTATTAATGCCCAGAGATAAAGATCTCTATCACAGCTACAAACTCCAACATAAGGGAGGGTACTAGAATATTATCTATATATTATTATTTAATGGTTAATGTTGTAACATATGTATATATTAGATAGTTTCTAATTTACGATTGTTTCATTATAAAAGCATCATCTTTCTAATCCTTTGAATGATCATTTGATCATTCCATTCAATTCATTCAATTATTTTAGCAAAGCAAAGACATCTATTGTTTAACTTGAAGAATTTAGAAAAATACTTTTGCAATGTTGTACCCATAAAACCATGTGAACTTAAATAATAGTTGACTAAATATCAAGCAAAAAAGTTATTCCATTCAGCTCCAAGGTGACAGACATTCTGAAACATCTCAGAATGAGAACAGGGAAACACATTGTTAGCAGACCTGATCATAGTGGAGTGAAGCTTTATCAAAACGCCTCCGAACCTCCTGCACATTATTGTAGAGTTCTGTCAGGTATATCTCAAGCCATATATCATCAATACAAATTTAAAGATTTAAAAAATCATGCATTCACTGAACTATTTACAAAAACTGTAACAGACTTCAAATTAGAGAATTTTCAGAAAGCCTAATTTGAACAACTTATGTCCATCTCAAAGCTGAATCTGATTTCTGAATAGAAGAAACATTAAGCATGTTCAAAGTTAAAAGACATTTTTGTGAATCACCTTGCTTTGTAACCTTCTGCATTTCCTCTTTTACTGCCCATGTACAACTCTATCCCAGGTAAAGTAATGAGATCTAGAATTAATGTTAGTGAACTATGGTTTTCTATACATATGAACAAAATGTATGGTTTCCCAACTCTTTTCAAATTACTCCACCATACAATGTACAGACTTTCTAATTACCCGAAGAAAATGATTGAGGTGAATCACAAGTGTGCACTGCAGCTGGCGCAGCACAAATGAATAATGCACCTTAGTCAACTCAGTATTTTTCAACTTATATCAATTTTAAATTTAATGAATTATCCTGTTAAAAAAGTTAGGACATGCTGTAAAGTTTTGCAAGGATACTCGTGTTGAAACATTATCTTTCATATTTTCTTCAAATCATGTTCTCGGGTCAGAACTGAATCCTGGATTCCATGTTTAGCAGGGAAGTAATTGCGTAAAAATGAGGGCTCAAATTGACAAGTGGAATTCTAAGAACAGAAAGACCATACAGCCACTGCATTGGCACTCTAGCTAGTTAAGCTGGTGTAAGGTTGAAACATAAGGCATTACCACCCTATAAACAACATTTAGTAGGACAGATACGATGGGAATTGTATGTGCCATGACAATTAGTAATATCAATAAATTTAGCATAAATGCTAGCTGTATAAGATAGACATCAGATGTTTAAAAAGGAGAATATCCTGGAGTCCTGAATATTTGAGTAAAGATAAGGCCATCTACAGTTGCAATTGAAGATTTTTTGTGATGACAAGCACTATATGAAATTTGCAAGGAAATTAATTACAATGGTTTGTATTAAGTACCTATATTTAGTATCTATCATGCACATTTAAGTAACAGTATGTCTTTTATTTTGTTTTGTCTAAGGTTGCTCTATACCCAATCCCTAAATTATTCTGAAAGCAACTTCTGAGAACTAACGACTGTTTAGGTCTTTGTTAGTTCCTACATACCCCTAATTGCTTTCTTAATGCCTTAATTCACTAGGGTTTGAGTAGATATTATTGGTCAAATCTAAGTTTTCAAATTTGGTAAAAGATAGGTTATGAACATGAGGTTTTGAGATGCCAACATGTCAAAAAAATGTCTTGGGTACATTGCGTATGTCTTATTCCCTTAATTCCCAAGGGTTTGAGTAGATATTTATTGGTTAAATCTAAGTTGCCAAATTTGGTTAGAGATTGGTTATGGATATGAGGTTTTGATACACCAACATGTCAAAACAATATCTTGGGTACACTGTGTATGGTTCAATGTGTGTGTGTATGAAAAAAGAAATTGAAGCACACAGAATTGTAAATACATTTGATAGGATGATACCAATTGTACTATGCAGCCCTGCTCTAGTATAATTTTTTTTTCCTAAGTTCATTGTTTTTGGAATGTTTGAAGAGAGAAGATTGAATAGACAGGTGTTAGGATAATATCTTCAAAGATAAAATATTTCTTTAATGGTCATCTAGTTGTCTTTAGTCTCTATAGGAAAGTTTCCTATTCTATCTTCTGTCAATATATATTTCTTTTTTGAAATATACTGTTTGCACATTCTATAAGAACGTTTCCGTTCTTTGTTAATAAACATCCCATTATTCTATCATCTGGCTTGTGTAACATGGTATCAGAGCTTAGGGAATTTTTTTCAAAAAATTAAGAATTTCATTATGAAATCTCATGTTCTTTAATTTTTTCAAAATAAATCCATTTATTCATTGACCCATCAAGGGTGTCTGTTGAAATTCAATTTGCAGCACTTTTGTGGGTTTGCTTGCTTTGCCTTTATTCAATCAACCTATGGTTTGTCTGCAACTTGTGCGGCCATATTTGGGATTGTATTTGTCTTAGACAACATTTTTTCTCTTCAACTCATTCCTGGTGTATGTTTGCGGAAGCCTCTCTTCATTTTGAGGACTTCTCTCCAGTACCATGACTCTTTTCTATGCAATGTCTAGGACTACAGCTGCCAGTGTTTCCTAATCGTTTTGTGCCCTTTCCTGATCATAGAAGCCATTGTTTCTCTAAAACTTGTGCGCCCCATTTATGCAACCTATGGTCTCTTTGTGGAATTTTCTTCTACTAATCCACCATTTTCGACCTCTTTCAAGGTTGAATTTGAAAAAAAAGGCACCCATTTCCACCTGTAGCTTGTCTGCAATTTTTTTGTGGTTTTCCCAGCTAAATAGGGTTTCCTACAAAACTCCATGTTCTCTTACTGATTCAAAAATCTACTTGCAAATCCTTCATCATTTTTTCACAATTTCAATTGGGTCATCGTTAGAATTTTTTGGGTGCATCAGTTTTCATGCCTCAAATTCTGTACCAGCCGAAATTTTATTCTAATTTCATATTCCTTCTGGGCTTTTTGAGATCTCTTATGGGCCTTTGTGGGATTTTCTAGGTCCATTGGAACATTTTCTCGAATTCATGCATGTTCAATTTTGATCAATTTTTTCCTCAAAAATCATAACATATCATTGTAATCCGTATTGTTCATGTGACATTTTCTTTTTTCGGTTTGTCAAATTTTTCCTTAAAAATCGTTCAGTTCTATAATACACAAATTGTGTGGGATTCAAAGTTTTACTATTTTTTCCAAAAATAATGCTTTGTAAAACTTCTGTATCTAGGTTTTTTGGCTTTTTTCAAAAAAAATAAAAACATGGCTTCTTGTAGTCTATAATGAGTCAAAGTACGCTTCTGCAAAAGTTCTCTGTCTCTAACATTTTGCAAATCTAGGGGGCGTCTTAGTCACTGCAGAATGTTTTGACATTCATACAATGACCATTTAGGGAAAGTATTAGGATAATATCTTCTAAGATTGAATGTTCCTTTAGTGGTCATCTAGTCGTCTTTAGTCTATATAAGAAAGTTTCCTATTCTGACTTTTGTTAATGCATGTTTCTTTTTAGAAACATATTGTCTGTACATTCTATAAGAATGTTTCCATTCTTTGTTACCCTTGTTGGGTGGATATTTTGCAACCGACAGTTTTGAGTAAAAATCCAATTGCAAAATAGAATGACTAGCCACAGCATGTGAGACAGAGTCTTTCCTACCTTAAAGGGAAGGCTCCCCCTTCTCACCGTTCTTTGGATCAACTCAAGGTAAGCAAGAAGTCAAGAGATTTTGTAAAAAAGGTGTTACCAATATTCTTTCTTCTTAACTTTCAAGAAAAAATCCACTTACTCGTTGTGCAAGTAATGGGCAGAGTGAATCTCTAACTACACTTCTATCTAAAGCTGAAATTGGTGATACCAATAAACTAACATTAACTCAAAGGCTAGTTGAAAGTGTAACAATTTGGCTCTAAGTCTAGTCATACTTCTATATGGAAAAGCTTTACAGTTAGGGCACAAAGGCTCCGAAAAGTAAGAATAACTTAACTATTTTGTGAATTAAGAAAGATGTATAAACTACAAACAAAGCTTCCAGCTATATATTTCCACAATTGCTCCTAGTCAAAGCTCTAGCTCCAATTGCTTCTTAAATCACTATGCTCTTCTATTGAAAACACAATAATAACATGAATCAAGAAAATAAGCACAAATTACAGTCAAAGCTTCTAATTTTCTCTATCACAATTGCTTCCAGTCAAAGCTTTGAATCCAATTGCTTCTTTTATTCACTTTTCTCCCAAATTTGTATTACACAATCAAAGTTATACTTGCACAAATGTGGCAGAGCTTTCTTGCATACAACAACAGATGATTTTTACAATGAGGGGGCACTCCCTTATATAGGCATAGAAGTTGAGGAAAAGATGGAGGAAAAAGTGGGAGCAACTCAACCAACTTTGACCTAGTCTAACTAAAAGAGAAATTATAGTGCAACTCGCATTACATCTTTTCATGTGCATGCAACTCGCATTACATGTAATTACACATGTAAGTCGTATTAAATGTAATTACACATTTTCATATAATACATTCTCTCCAATTACAAACATGAAAGAAGAAGAAAGAAGACGGAAGAGAATTGAAACAATCCTAGGGATTGTCTTGAAAGGCCTTGTACTTGACGATGCAATCCCGGATGATCACAGGATTGGGAGTTCTTGTATTTTGTGCCACTACAATCACCTTGATAACCATGGTCTTGAATCTTTTGATAATCTCTGACTGTATTTGATGAATTGTTCATTGTCATGTGGAATCTTGATGTGATTCAGTTTTTCTTGCTCAAGTTGTCACGAATTTTCCTTTGTAGATTGACACATTATGGATTCTTTGACACTTTGAAAACCTTCTTGACGATGTCCGGATGTAAACTCAGAACAACTTTCCATTAGCACCTTTACCTCTCTTTTTTTTCGAAGTAAAGTGCTTGGTGCATGGGAATGTGTGCAAATGAGAGCTTTTGAATTTAAAAGTGTCTTGAGCTTTCAAAATGTCATTGCACAGAAAATGGATTACATGTATATACAACATGTAATGAAGAATGAAAAGTGAGATGACATACAAATGTGGATGTAGGATGCGCTTTACATGTAAGTGCGGGTGTTGGGATGAGGTGCAAAGCATGTAAAGATGTGGAAATATGTACTTGTTCATGGAGGTGTGAATGCATATGGAGAGATGGAAATGGAAAATGGAAGAGGGATAATGAGCTTTATAGTCATCTATGATGAAAGGAGAAGTCAAAGTACATGGAAGATGAAAATGACATCTTTTGACTTCTTAACAAGTGACTTTTAATCAAAATCGGACCTTTTGGATGCTATTATACGTAAGCCATTTCATGTAATCGTGTCATGCGAATGGATGCAAAAAGTGAGATGAGTGAAAATGGGATTACATGCATGTGCAAATGGTAAATGAGATGGAAAACATGTAATCGCATTTGTCGGATGAATGTGAAGTGTTGTGACATGGAAGATGGAAGTGGGACATGATGATGTTTTCGCATGAAGTCAAACAAGAACAAGTTCTTGGGAAAGAACTTGTAGTTTCTCCAAAGTGGAGAAAACCGACAAGCAAGTACAAAACACAGAGACACAAAGAAAAACATACCTTTGGAAAGTGACTCAAACATGTCAACATGGAATTTCGAATTTGGAGTTTGGGAAAATTCCAAAAGTGTGTAAATGACAGTCTTCATCATTTTTAAAGGCAAAATGCACTTTTCATGGCATATATATGGACAAGTGTGCAATAACAAGCCATAATATGCATGGAAATAGCAACATAAGCATGAATTGATGAGCAAATTTGAAAATGTCCACTTAGTTGGAGGTTAAAGAGCCAAAATAGAAAGTTTTATAGACTTGAAGACTAATTCTCCCTCAAATTTGGATTTTCAATTAACTTTTTGAATTTTTCCGTACTTGCATGTAACGGACATTTAATGGTCGAATTTGACATGAGAAGGCCAAAAAAGTGGTCTCCAAAGACAAGGGCACGCATTAAAACTCAAAAACATCCCTCTTGATCCAAATGTATGTGACTTTTTTATGCAAAAATCTGGGCCGCTTTTGCAAAAACGTGGCCAAAAAATGCATGTTTTTGAGTCATTTTTGACTTGTGAATGCAAAAGCAACTTCCCCAAATGTATATAAATGGATCAAAATGCAAAAACGTAACTCCAAAATGCAAAAAAGTGGATAAAAACCCCAATTTTTCTGGGCGGTTTTAGCAAAAATGTATTCATAAAAGGCATGAAATGAATTCGTTTTTGGCTTCCCAGTGCAAAAAAGTGAGCCAAGATGTATTGCAAATGATTGATGATGCCAAAACCTAAGTTGCCGGATTCATCCCCCGTTGCTTGGATTCGGATCCGAGTCCGCATGGGTCTACATTTGCCCACGGGTTCGAGTTGGGTCCTTAGTTTGGACTGTGGGTTCGCTTGGGTCTTTGTTGGAGCAAGCCCAGACAAACCCACAGCAAACCCAAGAGGACCTGGGGCTAAAACAACTTTAAAGAGTGTTTTTTTTGTTTTTTTTCTTATGTACCTCTAAAAGGAACTTAATAAAAGATATTTCACTCATCTAATCTCTTACGTTGAGGAGAAGGAGGATGATATAGCAGCATATGGGACTAGTGGAACCAGTTTGGGTTCCAATGATGAGGATCTAGATATAGTTGCAGTTGGGGATGAAGCCATTGATCCCTCATTTTATGATGATCCATTTGACCCTTGAAGGGCATTTGATATGATGATTATTGATCAACTACTAAACACTTGTCATCTATAATGATGTTTCAAACTTTATTATTTGATGAACTAGTCTATGTTTTGCAATTTAGTAATTCAATGTATAATTTTCTTTACAATCATGAAGATCGATTAATGAGTGGGTATTTATTGTTTATCGTTGACATTTGGCATTGATCAATGATCAAGCAGCAATTATTCATATTGTGAAATGACTTTGTTTTGCAACTACGCATGTTTCTCGTGTTTGCAAAACAAAGTAATTTCACAAAACATGCGTAGTTGCAAAACAAAGTCATTTCACAATATGAATAATTGCTGCTTATATATATATATATATATATATATATATATATATATATATATATATATATATATATATATATATATATATATATATATATATATATATATATATATATATACACACACTCACGAACCCACCCACGAACCCAAATGGGAAAAAAAAAATTTGCCCGAACCCACAAACCCGAACTTTGAACCCGAATCCATACTTAGGCCAAAACGCCTCTTTTCTTTGCAAAAACGTGATTTAAATCACTCTAAATAGATTTATTTAAAGATTTTTTCAAAAACGTGCCTTTGGGAGGAGTTTGAGAAAACATTTTTCAGTAAGATAAATCCATTTTTGATGTTAAAAAATCCATTGCCTAGCAAAAACGACCCTATTGGAGAAGATCTCATGCAAACCCATCAAGTAAATCTCTCACAATATTCAAAATAGGGTTCTTGGAGAGCAAATGCATGTGTTCTTCCAAAATCAGACTTTTTGGAGGCCAATACACATTTTAAAACATGCTTTAGTTTAAAATTGGACCTTTTAGAGTCAATAACATATTTTAAAATGTGCAAACAAGGCAAATCGGACCTTTTTGGGTCAGTAGCATATTTTAAAATGTGCAAGCAATCAAAATTGGACCTTTTAGAAGGGAATGCACATTTTAAGTTACATCTAACATTTT
Source organism: Cupressus sempervirens (assembly GCA_028749045.1). Taxonomy (NCBI): domain Eukaryota; kingdom Viridiplantae; phylum Streptophyta; class Pinopsida; order Cupressales; family Cupressaceae; genus Cupressus; species Cupressus sempervirens. Next base: position 581,222,155 of record CM053788.1, on the reverse strand, counting down.
GGATGCAAAGACATAAAAACTTACCTTTTGATGTAATGACATCAAAAAGGTCCACTTTTGATAACCTTTGGATGTAATGACATCAAAAAAGGTCCACCAAGTTAAACCTTATATGCAGTGACATGTAAAATGTGCACTTTTGATAACTTAAAGTCATTTAATCCGCTTAAATTTATAAAAATGTTATTAAATGGGTCATAAACAATATTTATCTATCATATTTAAAAATATAACATATAAACATCATTTAAACAGTAACATTTAAATAAGTATTTGATTTAAAAATAAAACATTAAACTGAAAACTATATAGTTATAAAGTCACTTTAAATGAAAAATCAAAAAGTAACTCAACTTAAAATTATAACATAAAGTGTTCTATAGTCACTTTAAGTGAAAAATTTAAAGTTAAAGTAACTTAAAAACATAACAAAAAGTGAATTTAAGTTATATTTTTCAAAAAATGAAAGTCAAATTAAAAAAATAACATGACATTTTTAATTCGTGTTGTTGCACCAAAAAGGTCCACTTTTGAGGCACTAAAACGGGCATATCTCTTGACTAACAACTCTGATTGAGCTCTAGGTTAGACTGAATCGAAAGAAAAAGCGAAAGGCATGACATGAACAAAACCAAAAGACTAAAAACCAACAAACGCAAACTCAAAAGCAAAAAATGGATGATGAAGGCTTAAAAAATCAAGCAAAGGCTCAACAGAAAGCAAAATGAAAAATACTTGACGAAGGTCTTCAGTTAAAGAATTTGATAAACGAATTGAAGTTGATTGATCAATCAACATTAAGCAATTAACTATCAAATTCAACTTAGAGAGACACGAAACTAGCTTGAAAAAGTTTCATACTGTTACCAACATTTTGTGGTGACAAAATGCAGGACAACAATCTTGACATTTCATCATCTAGCTTGTGAAAAAGAAGGCAGATTTGTATCGCAAAGAAATTTAAATTTCTTTAAACTTATGACCCTAATCTAATACAAATTGGGAAATGACATAATGTTGCAAAATGTGGATACCCTAATGATTAAATCAGACTATTATAATTCATTTGTTGGAATTGAATATAAACAACTGCAGCAATTGTGATCAGAAAATTGAAGGGATTCAAACCCTATCTTACATCAATACACTACCAAAATGTCACAGCTGCCACAAGAGTTCCACCTGACACTGTTTTATCATATCGTTCCCATATTAGTTTTTTATTAAGTTGCAAATTCGTAGCCTATGCCTCGTCGTTTCTAGGCACAGACTGTACTGGAAACGAAAACCACTGAAATATAGGTGTGATTCGCATATGCTCTATTTTTGGTTATGCTGAAATGTTTTTTTTAATTTCTCACAAAATCTCGTCGAATCCAACTTCTGTGGGAAATTTCTAAAACGAATCTCAGTGAAAAGCAACATTTACTGAAAGTTTCTTTCAATTGCCTAATTTCCCATTTTGTTCGGCTGTTAAAAAACAGAAACCTCTAAGAATAAATAGGATACGGATGGATACATTTTCAACCCACAACTTTGTAGGTCAGTTTTTTGCAGGTCGTTTTTTGCAGGCCCATTTTTGTAGGGGCTTTCATTGTGACTGTGTCTCAATCTGTGCAAATCGACTTGCATCTGCAAACGCGGGTCTTCCTCCAGGCGTATATCTTCCTCCGTGAATAATTTTTTTCCCTCCGCAGACTGTAATGTCGCTTATTAATAAAAAATTTAGATTATTCAATGTTTTATTTAATATGATATAAATTTCTTAAAGTTGTATTATTTTTTATCAAATGACATATAAAATAGATTTATTTTATTTAAAGTTGTATAATTTTTTATCAAATGGCGTATAAAATAGATTTATTTTATTTTTTCTTTTTATTTTGAATTATAAAGTTCAAACTTTTATTAAATATTTATTCTATATTTAATATTTATTTTTATTTTTAATTTTAAAGTGTACAAAGTTCAAACTTTTCTTTAATATTTATTGTATGTTTAATAGTTTTATGGTTGGTAAGAGGTATAAATGTATTTTAAAATTCTTGTCTTCATATAGGAAAATTTAAGTTAATCAAATTAAATTTTATTAAATTAATAAAAATGTTGTGAAATTAATTGATATTCATATATTATAATTTAACAATATCAAATTTATAATATATAGTAATAGGAAAATAAACTAATTCTAATATTGAGTTGGAATTTTAAAAAAATGTAATTTAAATTAATATTGTGTATATTAATGTATTAATTAAATAACAAAAATATTAAATAATCAATAATAGAAGTTTTAAGTATTAAATAAATAATAATATAAAATTGTTATTAAAATATAACTTATAAATTTATGATTATAATTATATTAATTCATTGTTTTTATAGTTGATCAATTTTTTCATCTATATTATTTAATAATTGGATTTTAATTTTTTGTTAACAAGATAATAAAAAGTTCAACTAATGCTAGCTCTCAATCTCCCACCTTCAAGATCGATCCAAGTTCACCTTTGTGAAAATATGTCCAAATGATAGAACAAGTTAAAGGGGGTGGAACGTTTGTTTGGATATGCAATTTTTGTAATGTGAGGTACAAAAGTTCATATAGTCGTGTGAAAGCCCATCTTTGTGAAATTCCCCAATAGGGTATCAAAGCATGTCCAGGAGAGGATGGCAATGGATTACCGCCTCAAGAAATAGCAGGCTATATTAGAAAGCAAGAGGAAGCAGATGCAAGAGTTTCTCGTGGCACAAACCATCCTTTAAAGAAAGGGAAGAGATCAAGTAAGCCTCCTCCATCTCATAATGACTTTCCTAATGTTGTAGTAGAGAGCCACCCATTTCTAGGTAGAACTGAAGAACCTATTAATGTGAAGAGAAGCAAGGGGCCATTAGAGAGTGTGTTTAAGAATGATGCTAGGGAGATTGTAGATCAAAGTGTTGCAAGATGTTTATATGCAAATGGTTCGTCATTTAATGTTGTGAGATCACCATATTGGCAAGATATGTTGAGAAAAGTAAATGAGGCTCCAAAAGGGTACATGGGGCCAGGATATGAGAAAGTGCGTAAAACTTTACTAGCAAGGGAGGTAAAAAGCATAGACACTGCATTGGCTCCAATTAGGAATTCATGGAAACAAACAGGGGTGTCAATTATTTCTGATGGGTGGAAGGATGCCAAAAATCGTCCATTAATCAATGTGATTGCAGTGTGCCCCAAAGGGGCAATGTTTCTTAAAGTTGTGGATTGTGAAGGGCAGGTAAAGGATGGACAATTTATTGCTAACATCCTTATACAATGCATTCAGGATGTGGGCCCTCAAAACGTTGTCCAAGTAATGACAGACAATGCAAAGAATTGTAAAGTTGCAGGCATGTTGATTGAGACACGATTTGAGCATATATTTTGGACCCCTTGTGTAGTGCACTCTCTCAATCTTATGCTACAAAAGTTGGGTAGGAAAATAAATTGGATCAAAGATATCTATGCAGAAGCTGAAGAGATCTAAATGTTCATCACAAACCATCACATGTCACAGGTCATTTTTAGATCATTTTCGCAATTGGAGTTGCTAAAGGTAATTGAAATACTTTTAAGTTTAGTTCTTAACTTTTGAATTTTGTATTTCACTTTAATAATTATGAATTCAGTTTTTAAACTTAGCACATCTTTAGTTTGTAAGTCAAACTTTATATTTTATTTTTTAATAAGTTGTTGAGACTCGATTTGCATCCAACACAATTGTGTTGAGGAGACTTGTGAAGGTGCGAGAGCCACTTGCTAGTATGGTTATTAGTCAAAGCTGGTCACTATGGAGGCAATCCAACACTAAAAGGGCTACAAATGTAAAATGAATGATATTGGATGACACTTGGTGGGAACACGTGGAATATCTTCTTAGTTTCACTAAGCCTATCATGAGTATGATCCGTTATACCAACACGGATCATCCATGTTTGGGAGAGGTATATGACGGAATTGATTCAATGCTTAAGAAAATGAAGCATGTCATCAATGAAAAGGAGCAAGATCCTGAAGAAACCTTCTTCAAAGAGGTGCAAACAATTTGTGTTGAGCGGTGGAATAAAATGACCACCCCACTCCGTCTTCTTGCACTTGCATTGACTCCCAAATTTTATAGTGATGAAATTCTTGCTATGCCATCAAGGGTACCACCATATAGAGATGCAGAAGTCAGTGAAGGGTGTAGGAAAGCACTTGCAAAACTCTTCCCTGATCGTGAAATGGAGAATATAGTTACAAGTGAGTTTGCTGATTTTGTAGCTTTCAATGGTCAAAGTGCTTCTGCTCTTTGTGACAAGTATAAAAAGGATGCTCATGCTTGGTGGTACCTTAATGGTCATACATCACCGCACCTCCAAACTCTTGCAATCGAACTTTTATCACAAGTAAGTTTTTCCATTTCTATTGCACTCTCTAACTTTATATTATTTACAATTTATAAAAATAACAAATATTCTTAACTTTAAAATTTGAATGACATTTTTTATGCTCCTCACTTTGTCTCAATAGGTTGCTAGTTCCTCTTCATCCGAGCAAAATTGGAGTACATACTCCTTTATTCACTCAATGAAACGCAATTGATTGGCTGCAAGTAAGGCAAAAGAGCTGGTTTATGTGCATTCCAACTTGCGCCTTCTTACTCATAGTCAAAATGAGTACAAGGAAGGGGGCATAAAGTTTTGGGATGTAGATCCGGAGCGAACTGATTTGGATTTTTCAGCTGGTGCACAATCTTTATTGGATGTGCAGTCAGGTAGCCACCATCCTCCTAGTGCAAGTAGTAGTGGGGTTGCATGTGATTCTAATCTATTTGCATCATCTAATGTCATTGTCACTAATGATGTTGATGTTGATGATCTTATATGATGCTGCATCATATATCATTGAAGCGTAATTAGTAATTATTAAGCGTGTTCTTTTAATGTTGAACCAATAAACAATGAGTTGAACAAGTTGTCATAAAACTCATGTTATGACATATTTTGAATTTTTAGGATTAATGGCAGTATTGAGTTTGTTTAACATGTATAATCTGTTCTATTCTGATGTTGATGATCTTATATGATGCCTATATCATTGATACGTACTTAATAATTACTAAGTGGGCTATTTTAATATTGAACCAATGAATGCATTGAAATTTTGAATAATCTGTCATAAAATTCATGTTTTGAGATATTTTGAATTTTTAAAATTAATGGCAGTTTTGAGTTTGTTTACCATGTATAATCTGTGGTATTCTGAATTTTGATCTTGTTTTTACTTTTAAGCCTGCAAATATTTATATAGTTTTTATTTTTATGTTTTTCTTTATGGTCGTACCCAAACGTACCCAAACTGCCCTCAAAAAATTGTCGTACCAGCATATCGTATCAACGTCCCCATACCCGTATCCGTACCCGTACCGGCAACTTAGGTTTTTTAAAAAACTAATATACATGTTTTGCACCACATATATCAATCTTTCTCTAACAAACATAGTGTATATTGCTAAAGACTGATAATCATTTCTTATTTCAGAACTGTGTGTTTCTTCTCTAGCAAGAAAAAATGCTTTCCATTCCTAAGGTTGTTGCCATCTTTAGACCATTATCCACGTTGAGAAATAAGAAAAAAATATTAACCATTTCCTGTAAACCATTCCTCTTATTTTGTCCTAATAGTTTGATACTTCTGCAAGATTTCTCTTAGACCGTCATCACTCCAAAAATGCACTACTCTTGTCGTTTTTCATCCTTCTTTTTAGCATATATCTATGCATCAAAAAGAAAAAAACTCCCAGGAGATTTTGTATGCATTTTTTAAAAGGAGGTTCATTAATTAACAATCATGCCTTAGCTTCAATACCACATACCTGCCCAATATTACCAAACAAAGAAATATGATCATTGATCGACAAGTAAGACAGAAGTTTTAGACTATTCTTTTCAACCATTATAGAAAAGGCTTACGAATGGAAGAATAAGGAAAATACGAGCTTGTTCATAATGATAATCCTCAAATTATCATATTCACCAAAATTAACAAGTCATCCTCTGCAAACAGTATGGCATATATAGGTATGCAGTAATGTTAAAAGACTCCCACTCAATGTATGCAGAAAGCTTTTCTAGAGCAATTAATTTCAAGGAGAACTCATTATAGACACACAGTAAGGGAAGCCAGTTGGGAAAATCAGAAAGAAGACATTACACACTCTAAATAGTGACTGCAGAAACAGGGGACTGACAGCCCAATGCCAAAATTAGCATGAAAGTAATTGCCCAGTCAAGTGTAGATGGTGGCATCAGCACAGATGAGAACTACCAGTTGTCTAACTCAAATAAAGTTTGTTATTGATCATTGTCAGCAATCTATAAATGTCAACATGGTTACAGATTGACACTAGTCATTTACAAACAATGCCATGGAAGCTGCTAGTGCACGGAAGCATACATCAAGGAAAAATACTAATAGTCACTTTTATCTAATTTTGCTATTAGCTCATTTTGGGATTCTTGATTCTAATTGGCAAATGGGGTGGCAACCCTAATTAGGGTTTGTAGGATTCAATCAAGGTCATTGGTTCTAATTTACTCTTAGTAATTCATTGTACTTGAGATCTATATAAGGATTGCTCCTCTCGTTTGTAGACAGAGATGTTGGAATATTGTTGTTAAGACAATACCAAATTTGTTTTACTTATTGTTATCTCTAAAAGTTGCACCCTGACTGAGTTCCAAAAACTCAATTACTTTGAGAAACGTGGAAATACTCCTAATTTGTGGGTTGCCCAAAATTGGAGTAAATCTTCAAACTCTAAACATGTTCCTATATGATACTTCACCTTAAGTCTCTAAACTAAATTTTTTTGAGGAAAAGGAATAGAAGGATAACATAATTGAAATCTAAAACTATGGTGATGCACCAAAACATATCATTGAGCCTTAGAAAATAACCAACACACAACATACACTGGAAATACAAGAACCTTAGTGCACAACCCAACAACATGATCTTGCATAAACAATTTATACAATGATTGAATAAGATCCAAACTTAAGAGGAGAATGCTCCTCTCTCCTAAAATAAGACCAATTTAGGACTAACACAACTTCTAACCTACAAAGAACTATATCTTTCTGCATAAAGGTACCAACATGCAATACAACTCCAAGGACAAAGATCATCTCAAGAACTTGTATTAACAACGAAGACACATGACATCAAAAAAAATGAGGCACAAACTATGTATTACTGTCCAAAGGTGTTACAAAACTGTATATCTCAAAATGAGTTACAAGAGGTATACCAAAAATGAGAAAAATGAATAAAAAGATCACAAGTCCCAAATCTACATAAAACCAAAACCCCTTCCAAATGAGCCCTCAGCTCATACTTATATTTTTTCACATCCAACTGCATCATTAATGCAAGCAAAAACTCCTTGGTCGAATTCAACTTTCAAGGCCAATCTTGAGCCCCTAAAAAGTCTTCAGAAAGGTGTAGTAGTGGCCCAAAAGTCATGGCCCCAATATGTCATTATAAAGACCCATCTTAAATGCAGTCTTATCCCTCAAAAAGCTCCTAAAAGTCTCTGAAAAGTAATAACTCCTTATCCCTCTCAATCCCATCCTTATGACTTTAAAAAATTTGCCATTACTCTACAAAATATCTCCTTTTACAGCTCAAAGCAAAAACAATCACTTTTATCTGATTATCCATCCAAATAACATGCCTTGTCATAGTTTTGCAAAGTATCCTTATTTGACTTTTAGAAGTAAAATAAATATCTGATTATTTTATCACAACTGATACTTATGTCAAATTAATAATATTTATTTTAAAATTCATAATTTTTTAATATATGTTAAGAACATTTATTAATTGATGAGATAATCCACCTAATAATGTTATTAATCTAATTGATATATATTAAAATAGAAAATTATGAATTATATATTAAATTTTAATTACTCATAAAAATAAAAATATTTATTATAATGTTTTATATTTCAATATTATTTTTAATAAATATAAATTAGATTAATAATAATCTTAAATGGACTAACAAATTATTTAATAATATTATTAATATAATATTTAAACTCATAATATTATATAAATATTATAATAAATATAAAAGTGATAAAAACAAAATACTTATTTTACTTTTTGAAAGCCTAGGATCCTAAGGCACTGAAAAGGTATTCAAACTTTGGCATTTTGAAAAGTTAGATAAGCCGTCCTCCAAGGTAGGATATGTGTTCACTTGCTTGCTTACATAGTGCCACACTTGGTAAATATCATGGTGCTCGCATGGATACTAAGGATATGAATATTTTACTTGAATAAAACAAAAAGCAAAGCCATTTTTATTCTAATGTTGAGATATAGGGTATCCTAAACCCTAAAATGCTTCATCGTATTGCAGTTTAAATTTGAACTTATGAGAAAACCATTTGCTGTTGCCGCTATGAAAAGGGAGAGTTTTACTATAATGTCCCCATTTTTGCCAGTATCAACGTTTAGCCTATTATTGTGATCCTCATAGATAGTGGATAGAGGATCTTCTGAGGCAGTGGCTTGGCTTGGCTTGGCTTGGGAGGGTCTTATCATCTCCACAATTCAGTAAGTTACAAGTTGGTCTTTATTTGGCTCAGATCGGACTTCATTTGGGCTTAGTTTTGTGTAATTACTATTTGTGGTAAGTTGGGTGTTGATTGAGATGGACCCTTTCTATTTTTTAAAAGTGCATTTGGTCACATGGAGAAATAATAGGTATGACTCTTATTTCAAACGACATATATAAATGATGAGTATTTTTGGAGTTATAATATTTTTAATGGCCAAGTTATTATTAAATCATTAAATGATTTATTATAAAGTTGTAATTTTACTTTATAATATCACTTAAGTTGAGGGTTGAGTCATCATTGGAAGGGGCCATTTATTTCATTAATATTATGCCTAAGCCAAGTATTAAATGTTGCCAAAAGAGTTAAGTTGGAAAGTTTCAAGAATTGAGTTCTTTTGGGAAACTTTCACAATTTCAAAAGTTTAGTTCTTTTGAAAACTTTTGTCAACAAAGGCATTATAAATATGAACTCATTTCATTGGGAAAAGCGTGCTTGAATATTTATTTGTTGTTGTTGTCTTTCTATCTTTTATGAGGTTCTGATATTTGATGCCCTTACTGAAGCAAAAAGGTTGAGTTTGAGATTCTAAGAAGTGAATTTGAATCCACAGCTGAGGTATTTTGGACTTCTAAAATTTATCATAGTCTTTCAAAGTTGTACTTACTGTGATTCAAAGACATTGTTGGCTATCGAATTGGTGGTTGAATTTATAATTGGGCAATTGCAAGAGCTAGTGGGTGGAGTTGTTGTTTGGCATTGGATTTCCTGTTCACGCCAGCACTTACTTTTATTTGCCTTGTGTGGCTAGTGCTGGAGATATCTGTCTTTCGCTCCAGACCCGATGTTCAAATATGTGAGGTATGTTGTTAGTAGTTAAAGGTCTGCTGGTAATAATTAGATGCCTGCAATTGTTTGGAAGGAACCTATGACCTCTCTTGGAGGGTTGCATCTAATATTGAGAGCCAACATTTCGTATTTTGGGTAACAATAAAGTAAATTGCAGGGCTGCGGCTTGAATCTGGGCCTGCAATCATCATTGGAGTCTTCATTCTGGGCATATTTCATATTATCAGGCTGCACCAGTCTATGAGGGAGGTCTACAACTTGTGATGGCAGCCTTGAGAGGCTTTGGGAAGGCAACTCATGTAACTACAACAGCTTGCATTTGGTCAGCATTATAGGTTCTTAGAAATTTAATAATTTGGATGTCCAATTGAATTTGTAAGGGTTTGTTGTATGTCTGATTATAATTTCAGAGTTAGTGAGTTTTGATAATTGGTTCAAACTTTGCAAAGTATATTTTCAGTGGATAAGGAATTGTAATAGAGGCTTTGAAATAATGCAATAAGCGTAATTTGTTGTCAAAGAGTTATTTTTCTATTATTGCATTTCAAGCTATCTTTCATAAGAGGAAACAAGTACACCCTATATAGTAAAACAAAGTTGTGCACCAAGTGTTTGGTGAAATCTCAAAAATTTGAATTGTGGAAGAAATAGAGTTTTGAATAAGCTATAACCGGTAGGGGTTACTACAGTGGTATCAAAGCAGTTTCTTGCCATCCTGTGGGGTACGAAAATATTTATTATTTCAGATCTGTTGTTGTAATTAAAGTGATCAGCACTCTTGCTGTTTCTAGCTATGGACAAATACATGAGACCTAGTAGTTCCAAGAGCTGGCAGAGTAGTGAGGAAGATAGCAAGAAATTAAATTCCTCAAGAGAGTATAGAAAAACTTAAGCTTCATCAGCAAAGGATTGCAGAGAGCTTGTCGAATCCAGAGACAGTTGAGAGGGCAACGAGGTATATGGTTTCCGCCTTTAGAAGGTCGGCAGGAAGGAAGCTTGAGTTTTCTCCGATAGGTGTCCGTAATGCAGATGTACCTATATTTAGTACAACACCAGCTAGTCCTATCTACAGTATTGATGATGGACTCATTTCACAGAGATCAATAGATGTGTCTGTATCCTTGGTGGATAGCAGCATTGAGCTTCAACACGTTGAGGCTCCCAGAGTTGTTGCAGTTAGTTCAGAGACACTTGATGCAGCTGTTACTACTGATACTTCGGGCTCTCTTGAGGGGATTGTTATTGGAGACTTATATGTTAGCTATCACAGTGTTGCTCCAATCCGGGAGGCAGTTTCTTCCTTAGGTGGGACCGAGGCACATATTGAGTCACCCAGTTGTGATGTTGGTGATCTGGGTGTTATAGCAGAGTCAATAGATGTGGGTTCATACTCTAGTATTATTGATTCACAACCTGACATTAAGTCATGTGTGCAGAGTGAGGTGTCAATAGTTGAGGCTTTATTGGGAGATGTGCATGCAAGTAGTATGGACACATCTAATGATCCATTTGATGATGCTATGAATTGTACTGGGTATGACACCCCTTGTCAGATATTGGGTGATGACTCTGAGGAGGTTTTGGATGGGTCCCAAGATCAATGTTTACAATATCTTACTATTAAGGTAGAAGTTGAGACATGCGCGGGGATTGATACTGTGAGGGCTTCCATTTCTTTGGATAAGGAGTTGGTTGAGGTACCTAGTAGTTGTATCTCGAATGTAGAGGTGTGCGAGGACAATAGCACATGGGTGGTGAGCGATCTTGTGGTGGGAAATTCTAATTCGGTTTCCCATCACAGTGCAGTTAGTGAGACAAAGAGCTTGCATAGGAGGCAAGGGTTACAGAGGCATCATGTGACCAATCAACTCAAGGTGAGTGAAAGTGACATCTCTTCAGCATTTGAGCATTATGATGTGATCCATCAAATGCTAGCTAAATCTAGTTGGGGTGCTCTTATGTTTGATGAGCACGGTGATAGTACTCTTTCTCTAGCGGAGGTTCATGCGCTTCGAGAGGTTGTCAAGATCTTGGAGCTGTTGATGTGAGTTTTATATCACTTACATAACATATTAGGATTTGAATATTTGATACAGGATATCAAACATACAACTCCTCTCTTGGAAAGTTATTACTCATGAAGACATAAGCAATAGCTCCAATGTTCCTTACACCGTTGGATACTCGCTCAGTTTTATCGGTGTGATTTGCTGGTAATCACGTAGGCGGCCTTACGCTATTCATTCAAGGATGACTTGGACTTTGGTGGAATGAAAGTGATGGTGATTCGGTTTGTGAAATGTGTGGAGGCAGATAATGTTGATGGTCACGATGATGGAGGGTGTGTCTGTCGATGATGATGTTGATGGGAAAGCGATGGTTGTGGAAGGTGAATGGATGAGTTCTATCACTTGATCTACTCTAACTTGTTTCTCTAAGCTTCGACTACCCAGCTACTTACTATTCTACTCCTACTTCTATGAATGGAAGGTTAGCAAATGGACGGGGATCGAACCTAATGAGAGCTGACCAGCGGCTTCACTTCCACAGGTGCAATGATTCAAAAGAATAATAGACTAGTTTACCACACAAAGCTTCCCAACCAGCCGCTAGGATGCTAGTGGCCTGGTATTGATCCCTATCAAACATTTACCAATGCTACCATACAACTATCCATCTACTTTAACTTCACTTAAACAACTTCAAATGTAACCAACTTAAAACAACTTGAAAGAAAATCTAACTAAGTGGAAGTAGAAAACATGCAATAACACCCAATGTTCTTGATCAACATGCCAATCGCAACAATGAAAAAGAAAGCAATTTGGTATTATCTTCGCAACAATTTCTCCGACCACTTTACAAATGAGAGCAAATGGCCTTTTATAGGGGCCAGAAATACAATGGACAGTGGAGATCAAAACAAGATCAACGATCCAGATTGGATCCTCAAAACCCTAATTAGGGTTGCCACACCATCGGCCAATAAGAAGCTGCCACCTCATCAATGGACCAATGAAAAAAGTGCAAAAAGTGGCAACCAATGAGAAGGCACCAAAATGGTGGCCAATCAGAAATAAACACTTGTACTATTCTAGAAGAAAGGGAAATTGCCACTTGGGCTTACATCAAATGATCTTCTAATATAAATCTTCCCTTTTCTTTCATTTTCTTAGCTAAGGAAATGAACTTAGCTAGCCTTTCGTTAACTTCTTCAATAGGAGGACAAGGTGTGTGTGCTTCGCCTTGAGTTCCGCTGTCTTTGCCACGCTGTTCGCTGCTTGTAGTATTTTTTTCATGATCCTTCTCATATTCTTTTGCAAATCCAATAAAAGCGCTAAGAGAGGGAAGGGTGCCCGAATGCTTTTTCTTGATAGCAACCTTTCCTAACTCATCCAACCTCGATCCAAAATTTGTCTCATTGACATTCTCTTCTCTGATATCTTCGGAATTAAGGGCTACGCCGTTGTCGCTCATCATGGTCACAGTGGAAGTGTCGATGCCTAGGCCGTGATGTGCAACTGCCTTTTGTATATCCTTTTATTGTACCACCATTGGTATTGGTTATTCGCCTCATTTTCGAGAAGAAGGGAGTTTTGGGCATCATATCCTTTTTGTCTTTCTTAGTGTTCACCCGCTTAGGATTCTTACTTGCACTATCATCCTCCATGCTCGTCGCCCTATTACAGGATGGTAGAGTGGTGGACCAAAAGGCAAGAAGAACCAAGCGGAGCAATCCTTAGCCTAGAGCGGAAGATGGATATCTCAGCTTAAGCACTCCTCGCAACTCTAAATGATTTGAAATTACCTCTACTTATAGCCAAGGGGGATTGTCCTTCCTTCAGTCTGTCCCTCATCCGTATCATGTCCACTGTACAGATATTGGTGTCAGTTATTCACTTCATTTTCGAGAAGAAGTATTGGGCGTCATATCCTCTTTGTCTTTCTTAGTGTTCGCCCGCTTGGGATTCTTACTTGCACTATCATCCTCCATGCCCGTCGCCCTATTACGAGATGGTAGAGTGGTGGACCAAAAGGTAAGAAGAACCAAGCGGAGTAATCCTTAGCCTAGAAAGAAAGATGGATATCTCAGCTTAAGCACTCCTTGCAACTCTAGATGATGAAAATTCACCTTAACCGATAAACTTGCAGTGAATTTTCGGAACCTAGGATATGACTTTCAAGAAGTTCAAATCCCTTTGCAAATCAGGAATTTACCATGCAATTCACCTCCAAATAAAATTAGCCAACCTAGGGCTCTTGAAAAAAAAATCAGAATTTTATCTTCCACAAATTTCGGCTCCCACAAAATTTGGCCCCCACAAATTTCGCCTTCCACAAAATTCGGCTCCCACAAATTTCGCCCAAATCTGGAAAAAATCTGCTCCTCCACAAAATTCGCCCATATGGAGAGGAAGAAATGATTTGTGAAAATGAAATGGGGAGGAGACTCCCTTTATAGCCAATTTTCTTTCTCCATAAAGCTGGCCTACATGCTCTAGGAGAAAACAAAAAACAAAAATTAAATTCAAGTTAAGGCCCACAATTAAATACTTAGCTTAAAAAAAATTAATTTTGCCAAAGAGAAAATTGCACTTTTAAATTTAACAATTAGCTCCAATTGCAAAACGAAATTAAATGGTGCCTTGAAGGTGTTAAATATTTCCATTTAATGAGGATTTAGTAATTAATACGTCATTAAAATTGTATTTTGGCTAACCAAAAGTTATTTTTCAATAATAAATTACTAAATTCATTAAAAACTTAAAAGTTTTCAAGGCAAATTAATCCAATTAAAGTCAATTTTTTGCAATTTTCTACCAAATCGATTTTGCCAAGCTAAAAATTAAAAAATTAAAATTGCATTTAGAACCAAAAGTCGCTTTTTTGCATTTTTCCTCATTTCAACAAAATTTAAAAAATTTCACCAAAGAAAAATTTGAGATTTTCCAAATACTTAAGTCTAATTAAAATTTCTCTTTTGAGAATTATCCAAATTTACAGATTTAAGACCAAATTTTCAAAAGAAAACGCCCAAGTACAAAATTCACAACTTTATCCTGCCAAGTTGAAGTTAACTTCGAAAATTATTCGGCCTAGGGATAAAATTGATAACTCTGGAAAATCAAGTTAAGAAAACCGGGTGAAAATAAGCTAAGCCTCCCCATATCTGTCCTGAAGGTGCCAAGGCGTGAAATTTTTAAAAACTCAAAATTGTTGGACAATCCAAAAATTTGCCAAAGGCGATTAGAAAAAAGGGGGTCCCCAAAAATTTTGGGGTGATGGTGTGAAAACCTCACAACAGGAGCATAACTATTTGCAGCTAGTTGTTGATAGAGATTACCTTCTGAAGTAGGGTAGTACTTGTTATGCGACATTGTTAGAGAAAGAGAAGATGGTTGAGCTCACCCAAGAGCTTGAGGTGACTGTGGACTCTCTTCAGTCTACTCAGTTGGCTCTTTAGAAGTCACAGTCATGATTAGATGAGGTGACCGTAGAGTTAGAGCATATTCGGTCCACACCAGCCCCAAATTTAGTTCAGCTACATATTGTGCTGGTTGGTGATGAGTTTGCTTCTACGAGTGGGGATGAGGGTCGTGATGATGGGGTAGACACATCCGTACAGGATATGGGTGTACTAGGTACAAAGGAGATGAGAGCATCAATGGAGACGAGCTCTTATTGTGATTTGCTTCTTTCTGCTGGAAGCGAATCTATTTCTTCATTTCATACAACCAGTATCATTGGCCAGTTGGCAGTACCACGTTTTTAGAAAAATTAGTTGTAAGTCGCAGGGGAACAGGTTGATGCTTCCACATATAATTTCTACTGCACAGAGTTTTTCATGGAGTATCTTTTGGAGACTTCAAATGTACGAAAAGATTCATAGAGTGTCTGAGGGAACTCTCATCCAAGGCTCCCATGCTATTCGAAGGACGGTGGGAAAGATTGTAGAGACTTTGTCTACAATGCTTTCCCATAGGGATTTTGAGGTTGGACTTACTGAGAGGGTTGTCTAGGATACTGCCTAACTGGCAATTCAAAGTCAAAGATTGGAGCCAATTTCTTATTCCCAGTTTGACACTAATGAGCCCTTGACAAAGATTGGGAGTTTTTACCG
Organism: Cupressus sempervirens; assembly: GCA_028749045.1. Lineage (NCBI taxonomy): Eukaryota > Viridiplantae > Streptophyta > Pinopsida > Cupressales > Cupressaceae > Cupressus > Cupressus sempervirens. Next base: position 581,206,545 of record CM053788.1, on the reverse strand, counting down.
ACATTACACCGTGAGGAGTGCTCATCACTTCTCTTTCAACCCACAGATAGAGCATTTGGTTTCACGTAGGTGTGGATTGGCTCCAATTTCATACCATCCGTTATGGGATGGGATGGCACCATCTTCTGCAAATGGGATCGACATTAGCAAGTTAGATCACTTGCAATATCCGCACACCCAAAACAGTTTATCAGAGATTGGAATTGGTGATAGTAATTCAGGTACATATGGTTGTTGTCATCTCCACAGTGTGGTTGGGTGTGAGTGTCAGTTTGATGGGACTCAGGTTTGGACAGAGCTAGTATTTCAATAGGGTTGAGTTTTGATGTGTTGTTGCCTTTCTTAGTACCTAGAGTCAATTTTCAAATGATTCTAACGTTGATCTCACTTATTTGGGTACTGGTCCTACAAGAGTTCCTTGTACACAATAAGGATAGTACACAGTTCTACCCTTGGGATCTAGGTGGTCTGTGATGTTCATTTTGCTCCAGCATTGCTTGGGGACAAGCAATCTTAAGAGAGAGGACTGTAAAGTCCCCATTTTTGCCAGTATCAAAGTTTGAGAGATTAGCCTATTATTGTGATCCTCATAGGCTAATTATAGTGGATAGAGGACTTTCTGAGGCATTGGCTTGGCTTGGGAGGGTCTTATCATCTCCACAATTCAATAAGTTACAGGTTGGTCTTCGTTTTGCTCAGAGCGGACTTCATTTAGACTTAATTTTGTGTACTTACTATTTGTGGTAAGTTGGGTGTTGATTAAGATAAACCCTTTCTATTTTTGAAAAGTGCATTTGGTCACATGGAGAATTAATAGGTGCGACTCTTATTTTAGATGACATATTTAAATGATGAGTATTTTGGAAGTTATAATATTTTTAGTAGCCAGATTATTATTAAATCATTAAATGATTTAGTACAAAGTTAAAATTTAACTTTATAGTATCACTTAAGTTGAGGGTTGAGTCATCATTGGAAGGGGCCACTTATTTCATTAATATTATGCCTAAGCCAAGTATTAAATATTGCCAAAAAAATTAAGTTGGAAAGTTTCAAGAGTACTAACTTTCACAATTTTAGAAGTTGAGTTCTTTTGGTAACTTTTGTCAACAAAGGCATTATAAATATGAACTCATTTCATTGGGAAAAGCATGCTTGAATATTTTTTTGCTTTTGTTGCCTTAGTGGCTTTTCTGAGGTACTGATATTTGATGCCCTTGCTGAAGTAAAAAGGTTGTGTTTAAGGTTCTGAGAAGTGAATTTGAATCCACAGCTGAGGTATTGTGGACTTCTAAGATTTATCATATTATTTCAAAGCTGTACTTACTGTGGTTGAAAGACATTGTTGGCTGTCGAATTGGTGGTTGAATTTATAATTGGGCAATTGCAAGAGCTGGTGGGTGGAGTTGTTGTTTGGCATTGGATTTCCTGTTCACACCAGCACTTAACTTTATTTGCCTTGTGTGGCTAGTACTGGAGATTTCTGTGTTTTGCTCCAGACCTGAAGTTCGAATCTGTGAGGCCTCCTGTTAATAGTTAAAGGGCTGCTGCTAATAATTAGAGGCCTGCAATTGTTTGGAAGAAACCCGTGACCTCTCTTGGAGGGCTGCATCTAATATTGAGAGCCAACGTTTCATATTTTGGGTAACAGTAAAGTAAATTGCAGGCCTGCGGCTTGAATCTGAGCCTCCAATCATCATTGGAATCTTCATTCTGGGCATATTTCAGATTATCAGGCCGCACCAGTCTACGGGGGAGGCCTACAACTTGTAATGGCAGCCTTGAGAGGCTTTGGGAAGGCAGCTCATGTAACTACAACAGCTTGCATTTGGTTAGCATTATCAGGTTCTTGAAAATTTAATAATTTGGATGTCCAAATGAATTTGTAAGGGTTTGTTGTATGTCTGATTATAATTTCAGAGTTAGTGAGTATTGATAATTGGTTCAAACTTTGTAAAGTATATTTTCAGTGGATAAGGAATTGTAATAGAGGCTTTGAAATAATGCAATAAGCGTAATTTGTTGTCAAAGAGTTATTTTTCTATTATTATTGCATTTCAAGCTATCTTTCATAAGAGGAAACAAATACACCCTATACAGTAAAACAAAGTTGTGTGCCAAGTGTTTGGCAAAATGTCAAACCTTTGAATTTTGGAAAAAATGGAGGTTTGAATAAGCTATAACTAGTAGGGGTTATTACATTTTCTGAAGCTCATTAGGCACTTTCTGTGGCTCAAACTTGTATATTTCTAGGCATTTTTCTGAGATTTCTCTGCTGGTGTGACTGATTTGTGATTATCATCACTCATTTCTCTGTCATTTTTACCTACTCGGCTGCTACCATGGAAGAAAATGAGGGTTTGGGAGGAAATCCAAAGCTTTCACTGTGATTCTTTAATTGATCTTCATCATTGTTGTACTGTGTTTCCAAACTTTCATGCTGGTACTGCCGCCATTGAAGAAGAATTCTTTTTGCTGAAAAGTAATGAACTTTTGCTGGCTCAACCTTGGATACTTTTGTGCATCTTTTGGCCTTTCTCTGGAGATCATTGCTGTTACAAATTCTTTCTGCTATGACTGGAAAAGAAAAGGCTTGCTGAAGGAAAAGATAGGGACATTTTTGGGCTTGAAACACATCATTTCTATAGTTTTTTTATTTTGTGGAGATCACCAGCTTGGTAAGTTTGAACAAAGGGATCTTGCATCATTTTTTTTTAATCTTTTCATCTCTGAATGTTGGAAAGTAAGCATTTTTCATGCTTTGGTTGATCTCTTTTCACTGTAAATTTTAATGCAGAAATTTGGAAAAAATATAAAATAATATTTCCTTTCAAAGCCTGCAGTCTTGAAGCTTTTCCCTCTTTATCTGATAAATGCACCTGCATTTTACAGCTAGCTACCAGTTATAACAATGTCCTTCATTTTTTGTGTACATATAAAAGAGGGATTCTGTAGGAATGCAGCTCTATGAATGATCACTCAAAAACATCATTGTTTTTCTGAATTGGAAATCTGCTCCTAACCACGAATTCATTGTTCTCCTCATGTGTTTGTGCTGTCCATTTTTATTTGCATCTAAGAAAAAGTGGAAGCTCCTGTTTCACCTCCAGCTATTGTTTTCCATTATGCTTTTGGGCTGAACCTGCTCTTGCAGCCTATTATGGCTCTGCTTCTAGAGCTATTTCCATATAAATATTGCATTTCTCTGTTATTCCTGATATTGACAGTGCTCATATTTTGGTTCTGTGTTATTGGATTCTTATGTTTATGGATTTTGGCTCAATTCATGTGATTCTGAGCGTTGTAAAGCTGCATTCTGGTGCACTTATATTGCTTGCATTTATTCTGCTGCTTTGAAATGATAACATTCTAACATTTGAAAACACTTGACACTTCCATCATGATGGCTCAATTTAGAAATAATATGCCATTACGGTTTTGGCAAACCTTAATTACCTTCCTGCATTCCTTTGAGTTTGAAACTGCTGCTCTACTTTGACTGCTCTTTGTCATGGCCGAATGCTATCTTTTGTCCAGTTGATTGCATCTTATTGCATTATGGCTTCAAGCTGATAGTAATGATGCCCCTAGGTATTTTGATTCAAGATAGATGCTCTGATGCTTTAAACATATGAGATGCTCTCATGCTTTAAACATATGAAATCCTTTGTCATCATGGCATTGCTTTGATATGGCTAAAACTGCTGGTATACACTTGCCATTTGGTATTATGCAACTATTGTTTACTTGCTGATTGGTGCTAAATACACTGATTATTTCTCAATGCACTTTTGATTCTTTGTCTCTTATTAACAAGCTGAGCTCGAACCCTTGTGGGAGCTACATTTACATTCACTTGTTAATCAGAGACACTTGTTACTGCACACGAAACAAACTAATTAGGAGTAAAAATGCATTTTGAATTCTTGAAGTATGTATACATGTGTAGGGTATAAGTATGAAGTAAGATTGGTCATTTCTTAGATTCATTGGATCTAGCCCCCTGCTTTTTTCACTTTTCAGGTTGCAAGGCAATGAGGAAACAAGGATGCAGGAGCGACGGCAAAGCGGAAGCTATCAAAGCCGTCAGCACAACAGCCAGTCATTCAAGCAATGACTGGCCCTACTTTTTATTTATATTTTTTTTAGATTGCGCGCATGTGTACATGCTTTAAATTTAAAGAGCATAAATGTACTCCTAGCTAATTTCACGGCTTGTGTGGAGCATTTGAACAATATTTGATCAATAAACATATTAGATTTTCAGAAAGGAAAATACAGCATATGTTCTTTTTCATTGTACTCTTTCCTTCATAAAATGCAATAGTTACTTCTGCAAATAATAGTTCATAATTTTGCATAGCACATAAAATTGCATAGATAAAAATGTACCTTTTGATTTGAAACACGAGGTTCTACCTAATTGAGCTAGTAGGTGAAAATTAGGTAACTCTTATAATCGTTGTGTCTTGCATGGTGATTAGTTGTGATCAAGTTTGAGTTATTGCATGGTTATCTCCATCCTAAGAATAGATTTAATTTCAAGTTATTGAGAAACAATAGAATAGAATTCACTTCAACTTGTTTAGTTGAATGAAAGAAATTGTGAATGTTTACTTGACTAAATTTAAACTAGGTCACTGGCCTCTTGTTGATTGTAAGTGTGCCTTGTGTGGTTAGCTAGTCATTAAATGTACTTAATTGATATTCAATCTTTAGTTTGCATCCATTTCATGGCATTGAAGAAGAAATATTGATTTGAAAATCATTTTACACCTTAGAAGCTTGCATTAGGTAAATGAAGTCAGTAACAATATTGCCCTTAGTAGAGTCCAAGTTCATCCATGCTTCCTTGCATTCAAAGTTAGAAGTAGAAGTAGGAGTTCAATTCAAGTAAGTTCAAAGTTGAAAAATCAAAAAACTATATTTTCATTGCACATTGTGAAGTCAAATCTCTAGAAGCAGGTTGACAAGTCTTCAGAAACAGCATAAGTCCCCTTGGTGATTCTAGCCAATCACATTATTTCCAATTGAAGGGAACCTTGATGCCACTTCATGATCTTACTTTGCAAGCTTAGCATGAGAAGTGATCTTATTCAAGAGAGGATTGAGTATTTACAGCTTCACTTCAAAACATTGAGTGTTTGATCTTGCATGTTGTAATGGACTAAACTCACATCAACATGATCCATTATTGCTTACAAACCCATTTCCTTCAATTCCAAATTTTAGTGACATAAAAGAGTCTTTGAAATAATGAAAGAATGCAGTTAATAAGGAAACTATGGGGTTCAACCCCTACTTTTCATCACAGTTATTAACATTCTTGTACAGTTCACTTAAGATTAACTCTATCATCATTATGAAGAGGAGAAATCTAAATACCTTTACATCTTGTAAATCACCATTCACAAAATTGGCCAACCTGTCATTTAACATATGCTCCACCTGAAAAGAACAAAACAAATAAACAGGTCAACAAATTAATTGATAAGCCATAAAACTTTCCATTCATAATATTCTCTTTCACCACAAAAATGTAACCTCTTCAGACTAGATAAGAATATATAGTAAAAGGGGAAAGTGAATGCTTGCTCCCAATGGGGAGTTAATCAGCAAACCAAAAGTATAATTATTTACAAAACTCAGATTTTTTAAAAAAGGTTAAAACTTTGTAGAAAAAGAGACACTTCTTTCTTAACTTAGGAGCATCTGTGTAGCATAGAGATATAGAGGGAAAATAGAATAGAATTTAACTATTGCATTGCAGACAATAGATTTTGTTGTTTGTATTCATGTTATTGATTGCACAGAAACATATTTAGTTAACTATTTAATAGGATTGTTGTCATGCATTTTGTCACCACAAAATGTTGGTGACAGCACGAAACTTTTTCAAGATAGTTTCACATATCTCTAAGCTGGAATTTGATATTCAATTATTTAATGTTGATCAATCGATCAATTTCAATTCGTATATCAAATCATTTTACTGAAGGCCTTCACTCAAGTCTTTTTCGTTTTGTTTTCTCTCGAGCCTTTGTCTGATTTTTGAAGCCTTCATCGTCATTTTTTTTGCTTTTGAGTTTGCATTTGTTGGTTTTTAGTCATTTGGTTTTGCTCATGTCATGCCTTTCGGTTTTCCCTTTGATTTGGTCTAACCTAGAGCTCAATCGGAGTTGTTAGTCAAGAGATATGCCCGTTTTAGTGCCTCAAAAGTGAACCTTTTTAGTGCAACAACACGAATTAAAAATATGATGTTATATTTTTAATTTGACTTTCACTTTTTGATAAATATCAATTAAATTCACTTTTTGTTATGTTTTTAAGTTACTTTAACTTTAAATTCTTTACTTAAAGTGACTATAATGCACTTTATGTTATAATTTTAAGTTGAGTTACTTTTTGATTTTTCACTTAAAGTGACTATATAACTATATAGTTCCAATTTAATTTTTTATTTTTAAATCAAATGCTCATTTAAATGTTACTTTTTAAATGATGTTTATATGTTATATTTTTAAATATGATAGATAAATATTATTTATGAGCCATTTAATAACATTTTTATAAATTTAAGTGAATTAAATGGCTTTTAGTTATCAAAAGTGGACATTTTATATGCAATTACATGTAAAATCCATTAAAAGTGGACATTTTACATGTTACTGCATATAAAGTTCAACTTGGTGGACCTTTTTGATGTCATTAAATCAAAAGGCTATCAAAAATAGACTTTTTTTATGTCATTGCATAAAAAGGTAAGTTTTTATGTCTTTGCATCCAAAATGTGAGATGTAACTTAAAATATGCATTGCCCTCCAAAAGGTGTGATTTTGATCACTTGCGCATTTTAAAACATGTTATTGCCTCCAAAAGGTCTGATTTGCCTTGTTGAAAGATTTTAAAACATGTTATGCACCCAAAAAGGTCTGATTTTAACTAAAAGCATGTTTTAAAATGTGTCTTGACCTCCAAAAAGTCTGATTTTGAAGAAATACATGCATTTGGCCTCTAAAAACCCATTTTTTGAGATTGTGAGAGATTTACTTGATAGTTTTTCATGAGATCTTCTTCAATTGGGTCGTTTTTGCTTGGCAATGGATTTTCTAACATCAAAAATGGATTTATCTTGCTAAAAAATGTTTTTTCAAACTCCTTCCAAGGGCACTTTTTGGTAAAATTTCAAATAAACCCATTTAGAGGTGATTTAAATCACATTTTTGCAAGGAAAAGAGGCATTTTGGCATCTTCAATCATTTGCAATACATCTTAGCTCACATTTTTGCACTTAGAAGCCAAAAACGAATTCATTTCATGCCTTTTATGAATCATGTTTTTGCTAAAAACACCCAGAAAATTGGGTTTTTTATCTACTTTTTTGCATGTTGGAGTCACATTTTTGCATTTTGATCCACGTATATGAATTTGGGGAAGTCATTTTTTGCATTCACAAGTCAAAAATGAATCAAAAACATGCATTTTTTTGCCACGTTTTTGCAAAAACGGCCCATATTTTTGCATTAAAATGTCATGTTTTTGTTCAAAAAACTCAAAAAAATGCAATTCCAACCTATACCTTTAATCAAGGGGGATTGTTTTTGAGTTTTAAATGCATGATATTGTCTTTGGAAACCATGTATTTGGCACTTTCATGTCAAATTCCACCCTTCATTGCTCACTAATATTTGTTGAATGCAAAAATGGAAAAAGTCAAATTATTGTTTGAGAATCCGGATTTTGAGGAGAATTGATTTTCACACACTATGATTCTTGCTATTTTGGCTCTTTAATCTCCAAGTAAGTGGACATTTTCAAACTTGCTCATTAATTCATGCTTATCTTGCTATTTCCATGCATATTATGGCTTGTTATTGCACACTTGTCCATATATATGCCATGAAAAGTGCTTTTTTCCTTTAAAATGAAGATTTTGTTCATTTTCATGTTTTTGGTTATTTCTCAAGTTCAAATTTTGAATTTTTGTATTGAAGTGCTTTGCATCTTGGCATGTTTGAGTCACTTTCCAAAGGTACGTTTTTCTTTGTGTTTTTGTATTTTGTGCTTGCTTGTTGGTTTTCTCCACTTTGGAGAAGTCACAAATTCTTTCCCAAGAACTTGTTGCTTCACTTCATGCAAAAGCATTATCACGTTCCACATTCCATTTCCATGTCACAACACCTCACCTCTCATTCCATGAGCAAATACATGCTTTTCCATTTTTCGCATCTTTCCATGCTTTGTACCTCATCCGTCATTCGCACTTGCATGTAAAGTGCACCTTCCATCCGCCTTCACATCACATCTCACTTTTCATCGCTTGTCACATGTTGCACTTACATGTAATCATTTTTCATGCAATAACATTTTGAAAATCCTAAGTCACATTTGAAAATCAGCAATATCCATTTGCACGCAATTTCCATGTGCCAAACACATTAGCTTAATAAAAAGAAAATTTTAAAAAGTGCTAAAGGTGCTGATGGAAAGTTATTTTGAGTTTACATCCGAACATTGTCAAGAAGGTTTTCAAAGTGTCAGAGAATCCAGAATGTGTCAATCTACAAAGGAGAATTCACAACAACTTGAGCAAGAAAAGCTTGATCAAATCAAGTTTTCAAATAACAATGGACAATTCAGCAAAGAGAATCAAGCTATCAAAAGACATAACACCATGATTATCAAGGTGAATGCAGTGGCACAAAGTACAGGAACTTTCTGTCATGCCCAGACTACGGGGCAAAAACACACAAAAAAAAATTTTAAAACAATAATTAAAACTCATTAAGTAGATATGTTTGCGATCACAGTTTAAGTAAAGGTTCTCTACATTTCATCTTAAGTTTATAATCTTCCCGCATGAATTAATCATTAATTTATCTTTCATCATTAACTCGGTTAATTATTTTAACAATCAAATTTCTAATTTAAAAGTTTTATCGCACTAGTAATTTTATATACTTGTATACAATATCTTTAAATTATTAATTAGTCTACTAAAATAAAATACATGGGACTAACCATCTTTAATTAAATCAATTAATATTTACATCTAATGCTAACTATTTTTAAACTAAGTTAATTTAATAAAACAATTTACTAAAACCAAATTAACAAGATACTATTTAATACTAACATTTCTAAAATCTAAAACTTAACTTAAATCTAAACAAAATTTAACTTAAATTAAATACGAAATTCAATTTTACATATATCTGAATTGAAACTAATTAATATTCCAAAATTAATTAGTATTCTACACTAATACTAACTCAAGCTTTTAATAAATTCTAAAGAAGAAATTTCATTAATCTTATCATTAAGTCTAAAACTTTAACTTAACTAATTTATATATTTAAAATAAAACTAAGTTACAAGACATAATAATTACTTAAAATTAAAACTAACTATAACAAAATTAAACTACAACTAATTATACTACATAACTTATATTTAGACGAAAACATATTTCTTAACTTTCATAAGCAATTAGACTAACTAATTTAAGAACTTAATTTAAAACATACAAACTTACTCTAACTCAACAAGTTAAATCAAAGCCTATATTAACAATTATTAACATAACTAAATTAATACTATAACATTTAATCCTTCTTATCTAAAAACTAATCTTGAATTAAAGAAACTTTAAATGATACAAACAAATGATAACCAATAATAATAAGAATAACATATAATATAACAAAATTTAACTAACCTAAACTACACACTAACAATACTATTAACAAAATCAAAATACAATATAAAAAAACTAACTAAACTTATTATAACTTTAACGCAGACATCTAACACTAACTTAAAACTTTAATTAAAAACTATGACTCAACTACACTAAACTAGCCTGTACTAACATCTAACCTACTAATAACAACTTATACTTTAAATACTTAACTAAAATAAATCTTAAACTAAACTAATCTAACTAATATAAAACAACTAAACTAACCATGCATAAATCAAATACCCCAAACCCCCTAAACTCTAATCCTCTACCTAAACTCTCCTTGCCCCACACCCTACCACCCTATTACCCACATGCTTGGGCGAATCCCCAAGCAGGGTGCGCTGCCCCATGTCTGCAAGCGCAGACCTGTCCCCTTCTACGCATGGAACAGAGCCCCAAGTTGGGCGGTCAACAAGGCTTGGTGGAGGGTTTACAATTGTTTTGTTTAACACTTGATTGCCTTGACTTTAAAACTTTATTACCCCAACTTCCTTCCATCCACTAACATGTCTAATCTCCTCTCACGCAGCCCAAGGGTGATGCAGGAGAGTACACTGGTCAGGAGGGATGAAGCAAGGCTTGTCTAATGACAAGTCTCTTCTATTTAATATAGTAGAAGCATAAAGTTAGTTTGGTGGTAACATAGGATATTTAGAATATTAATAATATTTTTAGAATATTTAGTTCATTTAGGATATTTGTATGTATCTACTTTTGTTTCTTTCTTTCTTTTTTTAACTCCTTATTTTAGGTAAATAATATTTTATAAGTTTCAATAAAGAATATTAGAAGAATCTTTTAGATTCTCTGTTACCAAAATGGTAACAATTCTTTTTCTCATACAAAAGACAGAGAGTTTCTACTCATGAAACTTTTTTTTTTTCAAAAATTTTCTAAGATAGATTTACAAGGTAATGTATTTTTTTTTTCAAGGTGTATTTTTTTTTGATGGATTTAATACATAGATTTAATATTTAAACAACTTGAATCAACCAAAACCATTTTTCTTTCCTCAACATAGTTTTCATATTTAACATATAAGGAAAACTTAAAAATTTTGCTTAATTAATCCATCATCATAACATCTTATTTCTGATGTGCATCCATCTAATTTTAAATTACGATTGAATCACATGATAAACAATTATACTCAATCACCATTTTTATTGGCAAACCTGATTCAAAGGCTCAGCCGGGAAAGAACCAGGAAGAAAACCCGGCTTCATTACCATTACAACATAGTTTTTGAAAGAATAGTTACATAGGATTTCAATCCCAAATTACAACAATTTAATTGAATTTTCTTCATGACCCTCATCAAGGGATTCATAACAATTTCTGCAACACATTTCTAGAACCATGGAGGGAACAGAATCTGATCAGGTGACAACAAGCATGACCAAGAAACAATTCAACCATGCATATTCATACAAAGTTTTCACAATAGGATTCACAATAAATCAAAACTAGGGAAAGGTGGATTTTTCCAACAGGAGATGTCAGACACAACACCAAACCAGGTGCCCAATCGGGGCTATAAATCAAGAACTTCCGTTCTTCCATTCTTACATGCCAAAACTCATGCGTGGTTTGTGCTGACAAGTAGGGGCCCATAACACCCTACCCTCTCTCCCTCTTCTCGTCCTGAGAAGAGACTCTACACTGTTGGAGTCCAACTAAAAGGACCTTTCCCGAAATTGGTCACTTTTGCCCTCTCCAAGGGTGAGTAATGCCAAAACACCCATACGAGAAAATCTCAAAATTCAAACATAAACAAGAAAAGAAAACATTCAAAAAAAACATGGTTTTCAAATCTTCCCAACATACCCACAAACATACAAGCATTCAAACATCAACAAGGTAGCATAAGCATGAAACAAACATGAAAATCTGAACAAGGGAGATGAAAATTCCTACCTGCACAAAGAGATAATGGCAAATGAACAAGTTTGAGTAGAGCTTTTCCCTTCCTTTCTTCACTCTTCCAAGACTCCTCTCTAAAAGTAGAGATTGGGTAACAACCTAAACTACTCAAAGAAGGGCCTCTAAATAAGCCTCAAACTCAACCACCAAAAGGATCAATAACTTCTCCCACCCACTTACAATTCTAGAAACTCCTAACTCAACCCACACTATGGTTAAACACTAAGTGGAAGTGGGGTGATGAAACTCATGGTAGCCATAGTCAATTTTCGCACAAAGGCAAAAAGAGACTTTTTGAGTGATCTCAAAAGTCAATAGAAGGGGCTTAGGGGTTGGAAAAGACCCCCAACCCATACCCATACCCCTTGGGTATAAATATTTCATGTTTTAAAGCCTTAGGAATAGGTTTAGAGCCAAACAAAAGCTAGGAATTAAATAGGACCAACTAACAACTCTAAAATGCAAACTAAGCACTAAACCTGATTAAGGATGAATAAACTCGATTAAGAACCAAATTAGCAAAAAGACATTAACTTAATCCGACTTAGGTCCAGAGGTTACACAGCTAACCCTAATCAGCACGCTGAAGAGCATAAACAATTCACAAGTGTCAAGCGACACTAAAAGAACATAGTTACGAATATTAACATTTACTGATCACATAAGGATACATACATACATCTCAATTTAATTACGAACAACAAGGTTTCCAAAATTAGCACATAGAGATCAGTTCTATTCCTCCGTCGGTTTTCTCGGCTAAAATATCTACACACTCATTGCACACATCAGTAGTCCCGTAAAATCACATGTACATATATATATATATATATATATATATATATATATATATATATATATATATACGTATCAAAAATTCACATAAATTGAAACATACATCAATCAGAGTTTCTTTCATCCTACTTAATTCTTAGCCATAAAGATTCCAAAATCAATGTGTTAATCCTACATTTTACTTAATTCATCAACATACATATACCTAAAACCTTAAATGACGAACATCAAATATCTGGAAGTAACATCACACAGCATGAAATAATATAATATGTTCTAAGCAACAGATAATGTCTCGACATCTCAAGTCGTGAGTATCAAAATAATAGTGTAGCTACGAAGGGTCGGGGCGAGGCCTCACACTTTCAATCCTGTGATCATCCAAGATTGCATCGTCAAAGTACAAGGCCCTTCAGAACAATCCCTAGGATTGTTTTCTTCTTTCTCTTCCATCTTTATTCTTCTTCTTTCATGTTTATAATTGAAGAGGATGTATTACATGAAGATGTGCAATTACATGTAATATGAGTTACATGTATGTAAAAGGATGTAATATGAGTTGCATGTGCAGTTGCATGTAACCCTATATTTTCTTTTTTAGTTAAACTAGGTCAAAGTTGGTTGAGTTGCTCCCACGTTTTCCTCCATCTTTTTCTCAACTCCTGTGCCTATATAAAGTAATGCCCCCTCATTGTAAAAATCATCTTTTTTTGTATGCAAGAAAGCTCTGCCACATTTGTGCAAGCATAACTTTGATTGTGTAGTATGAATTTGGGAGAAAAGTGAATAAAATAAGCAATTGAATTTGAAGCTTTGACTAGAAGCAATTGTGATAGAGCAAATTAGAAGCTTTCACTGTAATTTGTGCCTATTTTCTTGATTCATGTTATTATTGTGTGTTCAATAATAGAACATAGTGATTTAAGAAGCAATCGGAGCCGAAGCTTTGACTAGGAGCGGTTGTGGAAATATATAGCTAGAAGCTTTGCCTGTAGCTTATACTTCTTTCTTAATTCGCCAAATAGTTAAGTTATTTTTACTTTTAGAAGTCTTTGTGCCCTAATTGTAAAGCTTTTCCATATAGAAGCACGACCGGACTTAGAGCCAAACCGGTATATTTTCAGCTAGCCTTTGAATTAATGAAGGTTTATCAGTATCACTATTTCAAGCTCTTGATAGAAGTGTAGTTAGAGATTAACCCTACCCATTACTCACTCCACGAGTAAGTGGATTCTTTCTTGAAAGATAAGAAGAAAGGATATTGGTAACACCCATTTTATAAAATCTCTCGACTTCTTGCTTATCTTGAGTTAATCCAAGGAACGGTGAGAAGGGGGAGTCTTCCCTTTAAGGTAAGAGAGACTCTATCTCACATGCTGTGGCTGGTCATCCTATTTTGCGACTGAATTTTTACCCAAAACTGTCAATTGAAAAATATCCACCCAAAAAGGATTATTACCAAATAGTTGTCCAACTGTGATATCAAATATAAGCCAAGTTTGTTAGGTACTTAAGATCAAAATGAATTGTAGAAAACATATTTTTTCGTTTATGTTCATATTGCTGATAACATAGGCAAATATTCAGATAACTTTTTTTTAAATGGCAATCACCAAAGAACTGTTCAAGTCTAAGATCAAATATTAGCTAACTCTGTGAAGTTACTGAAATCAAATCTTATCATACTTTTAAAGAGGGCAATCACCAAATAGTTGTCTAAGCTTGAGATCAAATATTAGCCAAGTCTATGACGTAACTAAGATCAAAATTTATGAGACAGAGATCTAGCTAGGAATTTATCAAAAGTGCAATTTATTCAAAGTACAAACAAGGAGTTTGTAGGCATAGTTCAATATTTTAAAAAACTTATCAAGTCATATTCCACAATTGCAATGCTTTATATTCCATTATGGTAATTGGCTCCTTTATATGGGGTACAATTCCACAAAAGACATTTGTTTAGTTGAAGTAAAAGATTAGCACACCACTAGTTTTGGCCACTACAATTTCAATTGGAGGCCAATGTTAATAATTAGACAGAGATCTAGCTATTGTTAGGAATTTATCAGAAGAGTAATTTATTCGAAGTGCAAACCATTTTTAAGTGATCCAAAACTTTCATTGTGATTGAGACAAGGAGTTTTATAGGCATATTCAATATTTGAGAAAGCATATAAAATCATATTCCACAATTGTAATGCTTTATATTCCATAATGGCAGTTGGCAATCCTTTATATGGGCTAGAATTCCCTATAAGACATTCATAAGTTGAAGTAAAATATTAGCACACCTCTAGTTTTGGCAACTACAATTTCACGTGGAGGCCAATGTTAATGATTAGACAGAGATCTTGCTATTGTTAGGAATTTATCAGAAGTGCAATTTATTCAAAGTGCAAACTATTTTGAAGTGATCAAAGACTCTCATTGTGATTGAGACAAGGAATTTTATAGGCATATTCAATATTTGCGAAAGCTTATCAAATCACATTCCACAATTGCAATGCTTTATATTCCATAATCACAATTGGCAGTCCTTTATATGGAGTAGAGTTCCACAAAAAGACATTCATTTAGTTGAAGTTAAATATTAGCACACCTCTAGTTTTGGCAACTACAATTTCAAGTGGAGGCTAATGTTAATGATTAAACTAAATATACTAACTATAATTTAAAACTCATCATAGTTTAAATTTTGAAGCTACTTTATAATATTAACAATAACTATAGGGGTCCATTGCTTCCTCATTAAAGGGTCATCTATAATAGTGCATAATACTAATAATTTTAAAATTAGTGTATAATATTAATTATACATTCGATCACATCCAAATCCATGGGGTGAGGCGTGAAAAGAGCTCGGGTCATATTAAAACTACAATTTAGAGCAAATTCATTAGTTGCTTTGACAATATCTACATTCATCTTACAATTCAGGATGATTGAGGCCCCTTCAAATTCGATTGATGATCGACATTGCTCCTCTTGTTCCTCTATTTAGGGGTTTCTAGAGGTCAAAAAGAAAACTGAGGGGGCAGATTAACAAATTGTTCACATGCCAATTCCACATTGAATTCACTTTCATCCTAGAATCAATCCTATTTATGAGTTATTCGTCAATATCATGAGTTTTTTGCAGCGTTTCATAGGTTTTTGCAATAATCATTATTTATGGATTTTTATATGATTTTAGTTGTGCTTTAAATTCAAAGAGGTTGTTGGAATTTGAGTTAATTTTTTCATGAATCACAATTTTTTCAGGGAATAAATTGTAAAGGTTTGTAGGATCTCTGATAAAGATAAACTAAATCTCTTTTGATGCAATATCAATATACTGATATAGATATTATCAGAACTGTATATACAACTGAATCTGCTTCTAATTAATAATAACGATGTGCTCTTTATATGGTAAGTATATCAATAATGTTTCTGATCACAGTCCAAATGATATCTGTCTTTAATAGGTTTGAGTGTGGCAACAATATTACTTGATTGTTATCTCTGGTTAAGAGTACATCATTGTCGTGTAATTGATGATCTGATTCATCCAACGATCAGTGATTATATATGAGAAGTAGAGGTGCATGTCCCATAGGGACATGACTACGACTATACATGGCCAATGGCCGTGTAGAGTCATGGCCCTACAGGGTCATGCACTTCTAATAAACTAAGGCCCTATAGGGTCATGCACTTCTAATAAACTAAGCCCTATAGGGTCATGCACTTCTAATAAACTAACTGTTCCAATAACAAACTAACAATAATCAAACACTGATTATGATTAAGTATATGACAATTAGTAAACATATGTTAGGGATTTTATATATATATATATATATATATATATATATATATATATATATATATATATATATATATATATATATATATATATATATATATATATATATATATATATATATTTGTGTGAGGAGATCACAAATCATATACTTGACATATCTGCGAACTTCACTTCTTCTGAAGCTACATATTAACACTCCCTCTTAGCAAGGGAGAAGTGAAATATCAATCATATATCATGAACCTTAACAAGATATCAATATTAATGATATCCACACACATAACAGATTCTCTGACTTTCACACCCTGAAATAGTGACTTGTCAAATAATTATAATCACAATGTTATGAACACTATCATAACATGTATTATGATCTCCGACATTCTAGGTCAACAATAAGAGTGATCATAATATGTTTGTTATCAATGACTTTCCACATATCCAAAAACAATAACATAATTTATCATGATAACAGGCCTATCATTTGTAAGCTCGTCACCTTACAATGATTACCTTTTGAATATATGTCTATGAAAGATCATCATCTTTCATTACATATCTCATGCAACTATTCATTAGAAGCATAAACACATAAAATTGAAACTCAAATTCAATATTCAAAATTACAATTTGATCATACCAAGTTTTCCTCTGAAATATTTCAATTTAACCTTGGCAAGAGATTTGGTAAGAACATCCGTTGTTTGCTCATTTGTACTTATGTACTCTAGTTTGATAACACCTCGATCTACCATATCCCTAATATAATGATAAGATATCTTAATATGCTTAGATTGATTGTGGAAAAATGAATTTGTTGAAAGCTTGATACAACTTTGATTATTGCAGTAAATGATAGTTGGCTTCAAAGCTTTCTTGAACAACCCAACCAGCAACTTTTGCAACTATACAGCTTCTTTGGCTCTCATGGACAAGGCTATATATTCCGCTTCAGTGGAGCTTAAGGCAACTGAAGATTGTTTCCTGCTAAACCAAGAAATCATTGTAGATCCGAGATTGAAACAACATCCTGTAGTACTCTTACATTCAATAGAGTTGTCGGCCCAGTCAAAATCTGAATATCCATGAAGATTGATTCCAAGTTGATCATATTTGAGTCCCATACTAACTCAACCTCTTAGGAATGTAAGATGTGCTTAGCTTCCATAAGATGTATCTTCTTTGGTTCACACATGAATTGACTTAATGTATTAGTTGCATAATAGATATTAGGACAAGTATTAACCAAGTACATTAGTGATCCGATGATCTATCTGTAGTAAGTAGGATCAGTAGGCTCAAATTCAAATCCGTCACTCTTCAATTTATGAAAGTTAGCTTCCATAGGAGTAGTAACTAAGTTTACAATCCATCATTCCAAACTTAGTCAAAATATCAACAATTTATTTTCCTTGATTTAAGAAAATGTAGTCCTCCTTTTGCCAAACTTCTAGACCTAGGAAGTAATGAAGAAGTCCTAGGTCTTTCATATCAAATTCTATTGTTAGTTCTTGTTTGCATTTAGCTATAAGATCTTCAAACTCTATTGTTAGTTCTTGTTTGCATTTAGCTATAAGATCTTCTTCACCTGTTATAAGTAAGTCATCAACATATAATACAAAATTAATCATATCATCTCCATTTATTTTGAGGTATATATTAGGATCAACTTCATTCTTGGAATACCCTAATTTTGTGAGATAGTTGTCTATTCTTTCATATCATGCCCTGGGTGCTTGTTTAAGGCCATATAGTGTTTTTTTTAATTTACACACGAGTATTTTTGTCATGAGTATGAATCTTTTTGGTTGCTCAATATATACTTCTTCAATTTCACCATTTAGGAATGTTGTTTTGACATCCATTTGATGTATCTTCCACCCTTTGGATGCTGCAATTGCTATGATGGTTCTAACAAATGTGTACTGGGCAAGTGAAGCACATGTTTCTTCATAATCAATTCCTTCCTTCTGCAAGAATCTACAAGCTACAAATTTGGCTTTGTATTTTTTAATATTGTCGTCAGGTGCATGCTTGATTTTGTATACCCATTTAGAAGAGACAACTGATTATTTATTTGGTCTGAGTACACCATCCCACACATCATTTTTTAGTATTGATTAATATTCTTCAATGATTGCTTCTTTCCAAGATTTGTTTGATAAGGCTTCTTCGACATTTGAAGGCTTTGTTTTGATGAGTTCAGAGAGTAGTGCTATGTAGCATGATTGGTTTCTTGTTTTCTTGTTTTCTCTGACTACTTCATCAAGTTCTATATGATTTTTTTCTATCATCTTTCTAGCCCAAAGTGGTCTCTTTTTGTTAGGATTTTCAGTATTCTCTGAATTTGGAATAATAGGTGTAATATGTTCTGTATCATTCTCCCTCTCATTCTCTACTAAATGATCCTCATCTAGTTCAGTGGTAGGTTTCGTGAATGATTCATCAATGTTCTTTGAAAGATTAAAAGCAATGTCTTCTTCAAATTTTACATCTTTACTGACTTCGAGGGTTCTTTGACCAGGGACATAGATCTTGTAACCTTTGGTTGATTCACTATATCTGATGAGTATACCCTTCTTTCCAGATGGTTCTAATTTTGTTCTCTTTTCTTTAAGAATATGAATATAAATAGGACAACCAAATATTCTTAAGTGGCTTAAAAGTCTGGTTTGATGCCTGTAAATACTTCTTTAGGAGTTGTCTTTTCCAATATTGAGTGAGACATCTATTTTGAATATAAACTACAGTATTAAAAGCTTCAGCCCAAAAAGAGGAATGAAGATTTTGGTCATGCATCATAGCTCTAGCTGATTCAATAATGGATCTGTTTTTTCATTTTGTGACTCCATTCTGTTGAGAATTATATGGTAGAAAAAACTCCCTCTTAATCCCAACAGTAATGCAAAAAATCTTTAAAGATTTCTAAGATGCATTCACCTCCATCATTTGATCTTAGGGTTTTGATTTTTTGTCCAAACTGATTTTCAACTAGGGCTTTGAATTCTTTGAATTTAGATAATACTTCATTTGATTTCTTTTGTTTAAGGAAGTAGATCCAAGTTCTCCTAGAATAGTCATCTATAAAGATCACATAATAGAGACATCCATTTAGGGAAGATACAAACATAGGACCACATAGATCAATATGAATGAGTTCAAGTACAAAATTTGATTTGTGTACACTTTTGGGAAAGGATTTTTGTGTTTCTACGTAGGGCACATCCTTTGCAAATGCCTCAATGATCGGGTATGAGGCTAGGTAACCCTATTACAATTTTTCCTATCAATGATAAGGCACGGAAATGAAGGTGACCTAGTCTTCTATGCCATATTTCATTTGTGTTTGCTGTTTCATGATTTAGAGCTAAATTTTGCTGGTTATAAAGTTTATATAAACTTCCATCTCTAAATCCAATGGATATAGCTTTCTTGATATTTGAATTCTTTGGCCAAGATAGAACTTTATCTTCTTGGAAGGTGATTCGATATCCTTGATCAGCAAGACCAGAGATAGAGACCAAATTTCT
Source organism: Cupressus sempervirens (assembly GCA_028749045.1). Lineage (NCBI taxonomy): Eukaryota > Viridiplantae > Streptophyta > Pinopsida > Cupressales > Cupressaceae > Cupressus > Cupressus sempervirens. Next base: position 581,186,744 of record CM053788.1, on the reverse strand, counting down.
TTTTATACCAAGTACAAATAAAACATTCTTAAGTTGGAGAGTAATACCTGAATTTAGTTGAATTGAACATAATCCAATACCTTTAACCGAGTGTGTAGAGTTGTCTCCAATGGTTACTTATTCAGAGGAGTATCTTTCGAAGCTTTCAAATTTATCTCTAAAGCCTGCAATATGACATGATGCTCCACTGTCTATAATCCAAGTATTCTTCTTGTATTTTAATTCACTTGAGAGTGCTAGATAAAATGCGAAGTTTTCTTCTTTTTCATCTTTTTCCTCTTTAATTTCTACTAGAGCTGCTTGAATTTTCTTTCGTTCCGGACAAAAGTTATATGTGTGAGCAAATTTGTCACAATTGTAACATTGTACTTTTGACCAATCTAGTTTCTTGTATGATTTGTTGAATTCCTTCCTATTTCTTTTGAATTTACCTTTCTTTTCTTTATTGTTGGTATTAGCTTGAAGAACTTGAATGTCTCCCACTTGATTTAGGTTGATTCCTGAAACTAATCTTGACTCTTCTTGAGTGCATTCATTTTTAAGTAGTTCAAATTTAGGAAGATCAAGTTGAAAGCTTAGGCCATGAATAAAAGTTTCCCAAGATATTGGTAGTCCTTTTAAGGCTATAATGCTAAGTTCTTTATCATCTACTTGACTCCAATAGTCGCAAGTTGATCTTTCAACTTAGAAATTCTTAAGAAGTAGGACGTAATTGATTCTCCATTGTTCATTTTGATATATAGAAGATCTTGCTTTAGTTTTAGCAATCTACTAAAGTTGTTAATTTCGAAAGTATTCTTAATTGTAGAAGACATCTCAAAAGTTGTTTTGAGATTAGATATAGAGGGGAGAATGTGATACTTCACAGAATCTATAATAATCTTCATGGTTTTGTTGTTGTGCCTCTTCCAAGTTATTTTATCTGGATCATTTTCTGGTATTGGTTTATTTGATTCCAAATATTCTTCTAATTCCATCTCTCATAGTACAATCATAACTCAAATTTTCCATGATGTAAAATTAGAAGCTCCTTCAAATCTATCATCTAGCCTGACGTGATTCACCATTTTGATTTGAAAAATCTGATATTAATAAATCTGAAATTTAAAATTCTGAGATCGAGTTTCTCTATCACGATGGCTCTAATACCATGTAAAGGTTTGTAGGATCTCTGATAAAGATAAACTAAATCTCTTTTGATGCAATATCAATATACTGATATAGATATTATCAGAACTGTATATACAAGTGAATCTGGTTCTGATTAATAATAACGATGTGCTCTTGATATGGTAAGTATATCAATAATGTTTCTGATCACAGTCCGAACGATATATGACTTTAACAGGTTTGAGTGTGGCAACAATATTACTTGATTGTTATCGCCGGTGAAGAGCAGATCATTGTTGTGTAATTGATGATCTGATTCATCCAGTAATCGGTGATTATATATGAGAAGTAGAGGTGCATGTCCCGTAGGGACATGACTATACGTGGCCAATGGCCACGTAGACTCATGGCCCTATGGGGTCATGCACTTCTAATAAACTAAATGTTCCAATAACAAACTAACAATAATCAGACACCGATTATGATTAAGTATATGAAGATTAGTAAACATATGTTAGGGATTATGTGTGTGTGTGTGTGTGTGGAAATCACAGATCATATACTTACCATATCTGTGAACTTCACTTCTTCTAAAGCTACACATTAACAAAAATCAGCTAGCTTTAAGATTTAGGATTAATCAAGTATAATCGGTATTTTTTTTCGCAGATTACTGTCTATGCTTTCTACAACCGGCCACCCTACCACCCAAACAAATATTAGTTTTGTAATTTAATATTCAACCTCATGCTCGGACTATGATGAGATTATACCTTTTTCAAGAAAAGTTGGACAAACATGGTCCTATAACTACAAGTGAGCTAAATTTCTGGTAAGAAGTAAACACTCTTGAATAAATTCTATGAAATTATGAATCAGTTGAAATCAATAATTCTCATCAATCTTCTAAAATGAACAAACAGATAGAAATATGGTGATAGCATAATGCACAAATAGAAGTCAACATAAGTCATTACCAATCAGAAATCTCACCAAATACACACATGCAATAAATCATACCCCTGGTAATAAGATTAGGTTATCCAAGATAATGCTTACAATATTTCTATATATTCTTACAAATGAGTGCTGGAATAACATCAGAAACAGCAGCATTGTTGACTCTGTTGTATATACATGTAAATGTCATTGCTGATTTAAATGTCACTAAAAGCTTAATTTACAGAGGTTGAGCTTTAGAAGCTACCAGTGTAATGAGCCATGCTGGCCCTCAAAGCTCTCAAATAATCAATGTTGAAGATGTTGCAATAATAATTTCAACTCAAATATTTGAAAATTACATAGGGAATATACAGCTGAAATTTTCAAATTTTAATATCAATTTAGATACTGAGTATTTTCACAAAATACCAACAAACCAGTTGATAAAATACCCAATATCATCTAAATCAACAATACCCAGAAAAATTATTAGTTACAATCCATGAACTTACAACTAGGACATGCCTTGAAACCCTCTAAAATGAAGACTAGCAGTAGCAAAAGAATTCTTCAACAAACAAATGCAACTGTAGATATGGAAAAAGCTGCTCCCAAAGTGTAGATAGAATAAAACGCCTACCAACAAATATAAGTGGGTGCTCAACCAACTCCAAATTAACCAGCACACAACCACTTCTCAACAATAGTAATAACAGTATGAGAAGACGCCAAAATCCAAATTTCCCAACACCACAGTGTATACAACAATGGAGATAAAGAACAATTCTTTGAAAACTAATTCACAATACCTTGGTTGTGAATTACTATAAACTTCTTAAGAACAAACCCTTATACAGCAAGGGCACAAAATCAAAACCTCAAAAGTGACAACAAAGAAAATAAGATAATCATATAACCAGATGCTTTTCTCATCAAATAGGCTCATATTTATAATCTTCAAATGGCATAAGTTTCCCAAATGAACTCCACTTAAGAAGCTTCCTCCACGCAACATTAAAATATAGTAAAATACCATTATAATATAACTTATAAATTGCTTTTCGCTCCCAAAAATGACCTTTCCCACCATAACATAATACTCTGACACACAAGGCCACTATTTCTTATGCCCACGATTTAAAACTTTTTGACCCGGTTCCAACAAACTATGATACTAAGGTGACCAACATACAACACCAACAAAAATAGCAACCTCGGCATATTTAGATGAATAATAATAATTCACCCATCTTGCGAAAACAACTGAAGAAGCATCAAAATCGGTATCTAAGAACACTAGAGTGATCCTAATGATGAAAGACAATGAATGAACCTAACGAGTGACTTACTATAAATAGACACTCCCTCTAGGATTCTTGAAGTCCAAACCAAAAACCTGAAATAAAAACTGAGAGCATCACTCAACTCCTCTAAATCAACTGAGCTCATTGAAACCAATAGTTTGACTTACCATAAATAGTAAGTCCCTCAAACGAAGCCAAAACAAATTGTAGACTACTGGAAAGCCTATAACCCCACAACTACGACCCTCAAACACCAATGTCAGCTCACAAGGTCACGATGGTGAACTGATCGAGCCAACAGCAAGAACTTGCTAAAAATGGGGACATTACAAGGAAGCATATGATTGAACTTTGTCCCTAGGTTTTGCATTAATCTTGTTTGATGTCAATGCCAGCCCTAATCAAACTTCAGCTCAAAGGTTTGTATCAATTGTGGCCACTAAGCATGATTTGCCCAAAGAATCCCTCTATGGTGAGTCAAAACTAGAAAATATTAAAACAAAGGTTCAAGCTGGCCATATCCTGATAAAATTCAAGAATAGAGAATAGTTGGAAGAAAAATGCTTATGATTCTTTACAATCCAAGAAGGGAAATTGTTCAAGATGAATTTCGAGTCTAACTTGTTCAAGGCGCTAAGGAAGAGATTGGTGAATCACTCACATTTAACAGAGCAGATACACTAAATTTCGCCACAAATAAGTATTGGAGTATTGGAGACACCAAATGTGCAGTGCGCATTGTTACTATAAAACTTATATTTGCCTCCCTAAAGCCCATTGTAGAAATGAAACTCCACTTGACAAAATAGTCTTAACATATAATACAAAGGTGAAAATTCTCCAAGATCAAACTAATTATTCAGTAAAACCTAAGAGCATTCTAATTTATAAATCTCCTCTCATTAAATTATCTATGCTATGCAGGCCCGTGTTAATTAGGGGTTAAATTCCCTAGCTATGCTGGAGAGATAGTGCTACAAGTATCACTTTCAGGACACCGGGTCCAAGGTGTTCCTCTCGAACTCCTTAGTTAGGATTGTTAAGTATAGTGGATCTCTGATAGATAAACAATTACAAAAGAATGCTTGTAGATGAGTTCTGAATTAAATTATGCAAAATATAAGTACTTATCTCTAACTGTGACTTGCAGCAAAATCTTTGATAGTCTTCCTCCTTCAGCAATGGTTAATGTACTGGATCGTTGTATAACAACAGAGGTGAAGGTGATAACAATAATATTAAATAATACTGATATTTCTCTGTAGGTACTCAGATGCCTTGGATTGATACTTTTCCCTACGGCAGTAAGCAAGTATATATATAGGCAGTGAAGGACATGACTCCAAAGAGTCATGTCCCTACGTGGCCCAAGAGCCATGTAGGGACATGCCTCTTCGGAGGCATGTTAGTTACTAATAACTGCCCAAAACAAGTTTATAATCCACCGCCCGATAATACATCAAGGGCTCGATAGTAATCAACACATGATAAAGGCAAAGCACGCGGTATGAAACCTAATACAAGCAAGACATTAAAGTCGTTGATAACATTAAGCCCGACCAATATAAGTTGGTCAACAATATGCTTTCTTTACTGTCAATAATCATGATGCATGATAGAGGTGTAAGCATACGTATATGTATGCATACATTAATATGGATATATGTACGTATACTTATATCTCTGTGGTGCATAGCAGACAGTGATAGCATAATTCTGATGCTTATATCTCTGTGATGCATAGTAGATAGCAGTAACATAATTCAGATGCTTATATCTCTATGATGCATAGCAAGCAGTGGTAACATAAAAGATTCGTGTTTTGCTTCTTCTGACGCTAAACATTAACACTCCCTCGTTAGCTAGGGAGAAGTAAAACATTAATTAAATCAGAGTCATCATATAAGCAACACAATATGAACAATAAACGATCTCTACTTGCACTTAAGCAATGTCTAGAGATAGCATATAAAATCTCTACTTGCACTTAAGCAATGTCTAGAGATAGCACACATAGTCTCTACTTGCACTTAAGCAGTGTCTAGAGACAACACATATAATCTATACTTGCACTTAAGCAATGTCTAGAGATGGCTCATATAATCTCTACTTGCACTTAAGCAATGTCTATAGAAGCCCAGAAATAATCTCTACTTGCACTTAAGCAATGTTTAGAGAAGCCCAAAAATAATCATACTTTGTTTCGTTATTCATGACTTTTGATAACACAGTCATAATAATAGGCCTATCACTTGTAAGATCGTCACCTTACAAAGATTACCTTCTATTTGTTTGTTATCATGGTGTCCGGCAAATTCCGGCCCAAAGAACCATGATAACATGCCTATCATATTTAAGATCGTCACGTTACAATGATTACCTTCTATTTATACATGCCAATGAAAGATCGTCACCTTTCATTACATATCTGAAGCAATAATTATATAATCACATATAAATTGAAATTAAGTTCAACATTACAATTTGATCATATCAAGTTTACCTAAAATATTCCAATATAACATTGACAAGAGGTTCAATAAGAATATCTTGTTGTTTGCTCATTTGTAAATCAATCTTAATATACCATATCTCTGATTGAAAAAACTGAATCAACATTTCATATGTCACTTATGTATTTGGAAATGTATTATTCTCCCTCTGATTCCTCACTTTGGGATCTAATCTCTGTTTAACAACTTAAAATGCATGATTTTCATCCTTTTCATACTCAACTTCTGCTAGGGCTGCTTGTATTTTCTCTCGTTTTGGACAGAAGTTATGAGTTTGACCGAATTTGTCACATTTGAAGCATTGTACTTTGGACCAATCCCTTTTCTTGTATGATTTGTCGATTTCCTTGTTGCCTTGATGAATTCCCTTTCTTTTTCTTTTATTATTGGTACTGACTTGAAGAGCTTGAAATTCTCCCTTGATTTGAAATGATTCCTCTCATAATTAATCTTGATTCTTCTTGAGTACATTCGTTTTTAAGAGACTCAAACTTGGGTAGCTCAGGTCAAGAGCTTAAACCTCGAATAAAAGTTTCCCACGAAAGAGGAAGACCTCTTAGAGCGATCATGCTTAGCTCCTTGTCATCAACTTGATTTTTCATAGATGCAAGTTGATCCTTCAGTTCAGTAATCCTCAAGAAATACGAGGTTATGGATTCTCCATTTTTCATTTTTATGTAAAGTTGATCTTGTTTTAGAGTTAATAATTTACTAGTATTGTTAATTTCAAATGTATTTTGAATGGTGGAAAACATTTCAAATGCAGTTTTAAGATTGGCTATAGATGGAAGTATATGATCCTTTACTAAGTCTATGATGATTTTCATCACTTTATTATTATGCCTTTTCCATGTTACTTTCTAGAATTCATTTTCAGGCATGGGAAAATTTGATTCAATGTAATTTTTTAATTCCATCTCCCTTAGTACTATTAATAATCTGATTTTCCAAGATGAGAAGTTTGATGCTCCATCTAGCCTATCTTCTATTCTTACGTGATTCACCATTTTAATACTTGATTTAAAACTTTCTTCCTTTAACTTTTGAAATCAGTTTAGACTGGATATTTTGTAGAAGTTTTCTTATCAGTACAGCTCTAATACCATGTTAACTATAGTGGATCTCCGATAGATAAACAATTACAAAAGAATGCTTGTAGATAAGTTCTGAATTAAATTATGAAAAATATAAGTACTTATCTCTAAATGTGACTTGCAGCAAAATCTTTGACAGTCTTCCTCCTTCAGCAATGGTTAATGTACTAGATCACTGTATAACAACAGAGGTGAAGGTGATAACAATAATATTAAATAATACTGATATTTCTCTGCAGGTACTCAGATGCCTTGGATTGATGCTTTTCCCTGCGGCAGTGAGCAAGTATATATATAGGCAGCAATGTTACGAGACTCGCCAAGTCATGCCAGGACTCTGCGAGTCCGAGGCAAGAGTCCATGTTTCCGAGGCAATCTGCCTCTGGACTCGGACTCGGCCGAGTCCTGGCAGAGTCCACGTGGGCGAGTCCAAAGCCCAGGACTATTTTTTTTTTTTTTTTAATTTTTTAAAATTCTTTTTTATTTAAATTTAGAAAGATATAGATTTCTGGAAGATGTTTTTTACAATGTATATGAATTCTGAAAATGATGTGGCATGTCAAGAATCTATTAAGGATTGAATCTTAAATCTTCAACTTTATATTATGTTATTCAATTTTTTCCTTCAAAAGTTCGTTATTATACTTGTATGATTTTCCGAGTCCTTGCCTAGTCCTAGCCGAGTCCGGTCGCCGAGTCCAAGTCCGAGTCGGATTTTGACTTTCCGAGTCAGAGGCGAGTCCGAGTCCCGTAACACTGATAGGCAGTAAAGGACATGACCTCCGAAGAGTCATGTCCCTACGTGGCCCAAGAGCCATGTAGGGACATGCCTCTTCGGAGGCATGTTAGTTACTAATAACTGCCCAAAACAAGTTTATAATCCACCGCTCTATAATACATCAAGGGTTCCATAGTAATCAACACGTGATAAGGCAAAGCACGAGGTATGAAATCCGATACAAGCAAGACATTAAAGTCGCTAATAACATGAAGCTCGACCAATATAAGTTGGTCAACAATATGCTTTCTTTACTGTCAATAATCATGATGCATGACAGAGGTGTAAGCATACGTATATGTATGCATACATTAATATGGATATATGTACGTATACTTATATCTCTGTGGTGCATAGCAGACAGTGATAGCATAATTCTGATGCTTATATCTCTGTGATGCATAGCAGATAGCAATAACATAATTCAGATGTTTATATCTCTATGATGCATAGCAAACAATGGTAAATAAAAGATTCATGTTTTGCTTCTTCTAATCGTGCTCTTTGGCTTTGTTGTGTGCATGCCCTCTCTGCTAGAATCTAACTGAGCTTCAGTTGAGAGATTCCAGACCCTTCTTCCTTGACACATCATTAGGTGTCACCAATCCACTCCTCACAGCATCATTTTGGCCAAGTTTGCCCATCCTTTTAGGCTCAAGGTCATCTTTGATCTAGTTTGGTTCCTTCATCGACTTTTGGCTTTTGCGGATTTGGACGAAGGTCGTCACAAATACTGTTACCTAACCTATTACTCTTCTGAGGCAATGATGAGTAGCAACCTCATTATCAAGGCATGTTGCTAATATTACTAGGCCTTTGCTTTGTTGGGTTTGGTGGGAATTGAGATGGGTATTCTCCCCCCTTTCAGTTTTCTCTGGATGCCCTTGCTCACCTCCTTCCTTCTAAGTAGGAGCAGAATGACCGCATCACACTTACATCCATAGATAGTATATTATCATGACATAGAGTAACCTCCCAAAGGGGATCTATCTTAGAATGGCCATTTATGTTGAGCACTATATAGATATTCAGGATGGGATTATTGTGCACCCTCTACGCCTTGCTCATCGCTAGACTCATGCCCTTCACATTTCTTTGGGTTCTTTTAATGTGGGCTCCCATCGGCTTCGCATACAAAGGGACTGTCAAATTGACAAAGAGGACCAGATCTACCACCCTTGTACTTTGGTGGAGATGGAAATGAAGACACTCTATTTTTCATTGCCCCTTACACTCCGAGATCAAGGGTGTTTATTGCCTTTTCAGAGACTGCAAGTCCCTTTCTTCATTTTTTAGATACACCGATCAGCTATGTCTTGCACTTTATCTCTAGGAGGCCACACAACTTCATGATCATACTTTGCAGCTTAAGTTCCCGTTGAGACACACTTCAGATCAGCTTATCACCTCTACATAATTTTCTCCAAATCAGGGCACAAAGAAACCACTCGACCCTCCCAAATTTGGAAACACTAGATTTGTGAGATCTTGTAAAGGTTACACTCAGTAGCAACACTCAACCTCTAACGGTTCCCCAAGACAACATGATGCTCACTCTTGCCCCATACTGCATCCTTCAATCCAAACTAGTTCTCATCAGAGAAGAGTTTTTAGTGTCTCTCTTTCTAGTTCTTTTTCTTTCTTGATCATTTCCTAAGCATTGTTTGGCACTCCAACTACTGGTTGTCACCTTCTTATATGCTTTTAGTTCCTTGGACCCTCTTTGTGGTCTCTTGTTGGGCATTAATGAGTTTATCTTATCTTCTCTCAAATAAAATATAAAATATAAAAAATCAAATAAAAATACTTCAAGACTGTGATTTAGAGCCACTTGAGTTTGGGAATTTCCTTTCAAAAAAAGAAAGATAACATAGTACTTGCCAACTAGTTTTTCCAAGGACACCTACTCCCTACTCCCTAAAGTGTGCTGATTTGGGTTACAGTGCGAATATGGCTACAGGGTTTGGGCATGTAGTTATGGTACAAAAATAATTCCCTTAGGTACAGGTTCAAGTTCGTCCGTGCATGCATTCATGTATATGTGGGTGGGTGGGTGTTTGTGAGCAAATGTTCAAAGATCTAAGTTATAAAAATAAAAAGAGTGATTTTCATAAATCCATAATTGCGTATATAATTATAAATAAACAGCCTCATATATCATATTTATAATTTGCAAAAATGAAGATACTCAAATCTCAAAATGTCACTAGAAAATTAAAATTATAATTAAAATTGGCATTTACCATTGATAGTTTCTTCACCACAAGCATCTACACAATTTTGGATACTTCATATTTTTCTTCTGAATATTTATAGGTTTAATCCAAAGACTCACTTGGTATAATGATACAAAGATTTTGTTTTCCCTACTGGGTAACAGAACTAATGCATATAGAATGGAAAAGTACTCAACACAGAAAGTAGAGAACAATCATATTATATTCCTTCCTTAGTCACCATCTACAATAGTATTCAATACCAACATACCTTTATGAAAGGAAATAAAGGTTACAATAGCATATGAGGTGTCGCGAGGTGAACCGTCTCAACTATGTAACGCCCTCGGATATACCAACCGTCTAACTACCCATTTTCCCAGCAACATCATCCCCTCCAAAAGAAATATCATCTCCTGGTGACTCAAAACTGACAAAATTAGGAGACAACATACAAATATAGAAGCAAACATAGACTAGGGAGGAGGTTGCATCCCTGGAGTGTTCAACAGCTGGCGCAACTCGTACACTTGATCGGTGTGGATACGTAAGTCCTTCAATGTCCATGTGTTGACCAACACAGCCTCCTTTACTAAAGTGTTGCCTGCATAGCCTGAGCCTAAAAAAATGCAATCCTTTTTCAGCCTTTTCCTTGTCTTGCAAGAGCGTTGCCCGCACTGATACACATGATGCCTGCTGACTAGCCAACTCAATGGCTAGCTCCTCTCGAGCCTTTGCCTCGACTACCCTAGACCTCGTAGCTGCAACCCTCTCTGCTTCTCTATTCACCTTTGCACGTCACTGAGCATAGTAGGCATCTTTATACACCCCTATGTTCTCATGTGCAAACTTTTCCATAGCAGTGTTGCACGGTCCCAACTCAGGTTCTATAGTCCAATCAGCCAACATCTCTAGCGGTTCCACGGCTGGCCATCCCCTGGCTTCAAAGCAAGAGCGAAAACACTCAGGACAGCCCCTCTAAATATAGGCTTGGATCAACTGCAACTCTCTTTTGTGGGTCAAAGCATGTTGTCCAATGATTCAACCTCTCTCCAACACATCCTCCATGGCCCTAATGTATGCCATGGTTCTCTCCTCATTCGACCCATAGTTCAGCCTGTCCTCAATATCGACATCCTGCTCTATATCCATCTCTGCCCCTTTTATGACAACCACGTCCACCTCTGGCGTGACCCCCTCATCTCTGGGCGCATCCTCGAACTGTGGTACTCTCAACTCTTGTGATGCTAGAATGGCAAATACTCCTGTCACGACCTCTCCCCGCCTCGGGGACTAGATGGAGGGACCGACATCTACAAGGGTAAGTCAGAACTGTTGTCTTAAGAACACACTAGCTCAATCCATCACTTGAACACCCTCAACCTCTGGCTGTGTTGGCTCAACTGGCTGGGCCATTCCAACATTCTCAACCTCTAGTTGTGTTGGCTAGGATGAAGCTATAGTAACAACCTCTGCGTCAATCACGTCTAGTCGAACTTGAGACTCTAGTAATCCACTCTCAGCTGGCTCTAGTGCCTGGTGCATTTCCACGAGCCCCATAATTGGAACTACAACAACTAGATCTGGGGCAACTAAATCCACAGGAACGTCCACAATTGGAGTTCCCTCAAGGGTGGCTAGCTAGGATGGCTCCTCAACAACCTCCATCTGGGTCGATACAACTGTGGTCTCCGCCATGGCCGTGGGTGGAGTCATAACAATGAGAGCATGCCTCTGGCCGAATGGAGGAATAAGCGGCATGGGAGTGGTGGCTATCAAGTGTGCTGAAGTTGGCAACTGAGGAGTGAAAAGTGTCTTAGGTGGGGAACCCGCATCTGCCTTGTCGTTCCCAACATCTACCGAAGTACTATCTCCCTCTGAAACAGTCTCACCACTCTCCGTGGTATCCTCCTGTCCACTATCAATGTCACCGTAGGCGTCTAAGCCCTGCATTACCCTCTTTTGACTGGCCATCATGCCACCCGTGTCCAACTGCCTCCAGTAGCATACTGGAGGTTTTCTTGGCACCAATCTTCCTCTCAGTGGAACTTCAAACTCATCTGCTTCTAGAAACAACCCAATAGCATGGTGTAACATATAGAATGTGCGATTCTGCAGTGTCATGAGTTCCTCCATTCTATCAGCGAGGAAAATCGCCCAATCATATACCATACCATTCATAATGTCATTCATGAGGGTAATCTGCGGCAAGGCGATATCTGAAGCCCTACTCGCCCCAGTTAACCTACTCTTTATCACGTTCATGATACACCGCCAATGGCCTTCTCGAATGAAGTCCCACCGCAGTCCTAGACTCCTAGTACCCTTTATGACTAACTCAAATTCCTCTGGCGTGAGGTCGCATCCCACCAACTTCACCCAGTACTCCTTTCGTTCTTGCAGAAGTTTGTGGTTCGTGGTTACCATTTTGCGGCCTCCTTGGCCAGGAATGCCAAGAACCCTAGTGAAGTTGTGAGCTTTGAACAAGACCATGAGACGATGCTTCTAGTATGCAAATGTACTTGTTCTGCTATGTTTGTTGTATGTTTCAATCATAGCTCTTAATATCAACTCAAATAGTCGTATGGAAAACACCAGAAGTTAAATCGCCCAGTGTACTTGCACACGAACTAGTATTTGTTTGATGAGGTCTGTGTCAGTCGTTTCTTGCCACCATCTACGGCACTCATTGCCATTCAGCCCTTCGAATTGTACTGGGAGATGAGAAATGTTGGCCTTCTGTGCGGATGGATGCACTTTAGGATGCACCTTCTACTTCTTGCTACTCGATGCTGTTGGCCCTGCAACATGAACTCTTGAGGCCAATACTCTCACATTCTTGTCCATCTTGGCAGTATTCTCCTTCAATTGATCCTTCCATTGTCTCCTTTTCCCTGCAGACTGCATACTCCAACTGATTAACGATCTCTTGTTTTGTCTTTATGCAACAAAAATGGTTACATTTTTACTCTATGGTTGCTTTCCCTTTCACTTCTCCATGGCACATCTTGCTTCAGCCCCCGTGGTACATCTGTCTTCTGCACTCCGGACACCTTGTTCTTTCAAGCATCCACAGCACCTTGCTATTTCTAGCACTCGTGGCACCCCTTTTCTCTTCCCTCTATAGTATGTTTTCCTCTTCCCCCAGCACCCACAGAATGCTTTGCGGACAGCAATGTTTTTTTTCTTTTTGAGTCATCAACATCCCACGGAATAGTCTTTCCCTTTTCTTTCCATGCACCATGCTATGTTCGCAGGACATTTGTGTCTGTGGTCACTCTCTCTGTTTTTTCTTTCTTTTACTTTTTTTTTTCTTTTTTTTTTGTTGTTCAATTTCGACTTTGTACTATATGACCTTGTCTATTTGCTTGGCTCCCTTCATGTCGTTCGTGATAGATTTTCAACTTCAATCTGTTTACCAAGTTGACTATCACCTGCCTATCAAGGGTCCACAGCTTGATAGCCCGTTGTCACCAACTTCTCGTACTTTGTAGAATCCCAACCATTTTACCTTCAACTTCCCTAGCTTAATCTCACTATGTCCATTGTATTTTAGTACCAATTGTCCCGCTAAAACCTTGTCTGCTTCAGGTGCTTATCATGCCAGGCCTTACGACAAGTTTGAGCCACCTTTGTAGCCCATTGTGCCATTAGTCTTTGTCCGTCCAATTTGTTTAGTCTATCCAACCATTCCCAAAGACTTTCCATATCACCCAACCTAAGGCTTGGAACCATGAATTCTATGGGTACCACCGCTTCTTGTCTAAACATTAATTGGAACAGTGTTTTTCCGGTTGTCACTTTGTACATTGTACAGTACACCCAAAGTGCTCATGTTAGTTTCTCTTCCCAATCAGCTTGCTCGACCCCACAAGACTTATACATGACCGACACAAGGATCTTATTTGTTGCCTCCACCTGGTCATTGGCCCTCGGGTAGTATGGATTCAACAGGGAGTGAAAAAATTTAACTTCATCGTGAGCAAATGAATCACATGGTTGACAAAGTGACCTCCTCTATCACTCGTCAACTAAATAGGAATGTCGTAGCATATGATGATATGCTCATAGATGAACTTTGTTGTGCTGACGGTCAAGTTGTCTAGCAATGCCCGTGCCTCGACCCACTTTGTCAAATATTTCGTTGCCACCATGATGTACCAACACCTGCGAGTCCTAGTTGGCTTAAGGGCCCCCACAAAATCTAAACCCCACCATTCAAACAATTCCTGGGCATGTGATGGATTTAGTGGCATAAAATCTTGTTTCAAGGGTTTACCCACACACTAGCAATTGTCACAGCTTATCACTCACTCCCTGGTGTCATTGTATAATGTAGGCCACCATAGTCCTACGAGTACCTTCCTTGCCATCGTTTCTGGTCCCATATGCCCTCCTATCAAGCATTCGTGGGCTTTCCGAAGGACACTCGGTACCTCCTCCTCCATGACATGTCTCAATATTTGGGCCGGCCCCATTTTGTACAACAAACCATTGATTAAAGAAAACTCGTTCTCCTGGTAGCATCTCCCTTGGAAGTTGTGAAGTGGAGAGGTAGTCGTCGATGCTTTTGTACCACGCTGGAAGGATGGCTATACGGAATAGATGTGCATCTGGGAAGTCATCATTGACTCCTTTGGGCGGCTCCCTTGATCTGATTCGAGAGAGTTGATCAGCTATGATAGGGCTCTACCTAGGTCTTAACACAATTGTAAATGTAAATTCCTGAAGTAGTAATAGCCATCAACTCACCCGCCCTTGGATAATGGGTTTGTTTACTATGTACATCAATGCCTGGTGATCCACATAGAATATGAAGGGCGTTGCTAACAAATGATGTCTGAATTTTTGCACGGTGTAAACCATTCCTAGGGCCTCTTGCTCTGTTGTGCTATAGTTTCTTTCTACCCTTGATAACAATCTGCTGGCAAAATAGATAGGATGATCCAGGCCATGATCACCTATCTGTGCAACTATCGCGCCAATTGCAAAGTTAGAGGCATCCACATGCACATGGAACTCTTTATCCCAATTTGGGTATGCCAAGATCGGTGCTCCTAGCAGCCACGTTTTTAACTCTTGAAAGGAGGTTTCTTGCTCTAACCCCAAAACATAGGGTTCTCCTTTTCTTGTCAGTCTGTCGAGCGGGCATGATACTTGGGCAAAGTTCTTTATAAACCTGCGATAGTACCCAATGTGTCCCAAAAAGAATTTTACCCCAAAGACATCCGCCGGCACTTCCATCTCTACTATCACATGTACCTTGTTAGGATCAGTTTTAAGTCTAGTCTTGCATACAATGTAGCCTAGCAACTTACCTTGAGGTACCATAAATCTACACTTTTTGAGTTCAAGGCTAGCCTGATCTGACGACACCTTTCCATACATTCTCTAAGCATTGCTAAATGTGTGTCTTGTCTGCTAAAGATAGATCAAACATCCGAAAATGCACGGAAGTTTCCCACTAATATTTTATCAAAGATATGAAGAATTATTCTCTACAAGGTTACCAGTGCGTTGCACAAAAGGGCATCCGGTTATAAGCATACACATCGTCTTCCACTACAAAGGTGGTCTTCAGCTTATCCTCGTCAACAATTGATATCTAGTTATAGCCAAAGAATCCGTCCATAAAGGAATATATTTCAAGTTGAGCAGCCTCTTCCAATATTGTGTCTGTGAATGGTATAGGAAAAGGGTCCTTTATAGTTACTGCATTCAAGCAGCGGAAATCAACACAAATCCTAATCTGTTTCGCTTCCTTTCTCAACGAGATCACAATCGGTGTGACCCATTCACTCGTTTCCACCCGAAAGATGATTCCTACCTCTACCATACATTGTATTTCTTCCTCCACCCTTGCTACGTAATTCTTATTCATCCTGTACGATCTCTTTCGCACAAGTACAGCTCCCTGTACTAAGGGTATACAATTCCGGTGGGACACCCTTCATATCCTTATAACTCAAGCCAAACACATCTTTATATTCCATGAAAATTTTAAATGTTGTTGTCTTCAACACAAGATCCCAGTCATCACCAAACAATATGTTGCACGGGTCTTCTTCATCCCAAAGGTTCCTAACCCGTACTAATGGCTCTTCATATTTTATCGGTTCCCTGTGTCAAAGTTGTGGGCCAGTCTTTCATTCATCTTGGCTTCCCCTTCCTTGTATTCCCCATAATCTGATGGAAACACCTCTTTTTCTTCTTCATCTATTGCCTCTATTCCTTACATATTGCAACTTGGAGATATCTCATAATCTTCCATCTGCCAAAGGAATAGTCCATTCAAAGAATCTAAGTCATCATCCGTGCATCTTTGTAGTTCCAACACTCCTTCATCGTTAGGCTCCACGTTGTTTCTTCCCTCATCCTTTCCACCGAATTCTCCATCGGAGTCTGACTACGAAGCCATCTCCTCGCTTACCATCTGGGTACAAAGATCAACAACAAATTTCCCCCCACCATTCTCCAATGAGAGCGTGTTTTTCTTCCAATTATGGTAGCCCTTGCTGCTACTAACCATCCCCTTCCGAATATGGCATCATACACACCTTTTTCAATGGAATTACAATAAAATCCAACACAAAAGGTTGGATTCCAATAATGATGGGTTGGGCCATCAATGTTCCGATGGGCTTAATTCCATGTCGGTCTGCACCAAGTAGGTTGAAGTTGGGAGGCCATAGGGTAGGCTTTCCAAGTTTCTTCCATGTTTCTTCTAAAAGCACATTTACGCCCGAACCCCCATCAATGATGGTCTCAGTGAGAATTGTCCCAAGGATACCCATCTAGACGACAATGGATATCCATTGTTCAACGAGAGTATCATAGGGTCTATGGCTGAGCCTCCGGCAACGTTTGGTTGTTGTATACTTGGTGGAACCGTGTGCGTATTCAACAATGTTGTTTTTTACTAAGGCATCGTGTGGAGGAGGTCTTGTATCTTGATTAGGACCTCCATTTGCAATACCTATCTGAGTATGTTGTTATCGACCTCTGTTCGTTTTGATGTACTTGTAGCCCCGCGGAAATTCCCCTTGGCTTTCATCACCTTCTCTGTTTCCTCCTTCGCTTCTCGTACTCTTTGCTTTTCTATGTGAGGATCCGGGTAGGTGGCTTTCTTTTCTTGGTTACGAGTGACTACCAATATGTCTTCCTCTTCAATGTTAAGTAAATTCATCCGTAGTTTCAAACAATTGGCCTCCTCGTGATCCCCAGGGCCACACCATCAACACAATTACTGTGTTGTGTCATTCTTCTCACAGTATCGGGCAAAGTGGCCCCACTGGCTGCACGCCCGACATTGAATCATCAGTCGGCCCTTCGAGTCATAATGTATCTGGCTTCTATTGTCATTACCTCCTCTTCCTCCACGTCGGTTGTTTCGAAACTTGCCAAATGATGCATTATTTGTTTGTTGATTGGTTGTGGCTACCCCGGAGATAGATGGTTGCTCATGAGTGAAGAGTACATGGGACCCTCTTGTCCATAAGTTATATGGGCAGTGTTTGGTAAAGTGGCCCATTACCTGGCAAATGTCACATATTCTTCTTAGGACATGCTCCTTTTCTGTGGTCATTTCCTTTGCACTCCGTGTACCAAAATTCTCCATTTAACTCCATCCAGCGCCTCCTTTCATTGTTTTGAATTCCCGCATCATACGCTCCATATCTTTTTGTAGTGCTAGCACTTTTTTATTGGGTTCTTCCTCGATGCTACTATCCTCATCAAATGATTTGTCGCTTCCAAACAATGACTTGCTTTTCTTCTTTTTCTATAGCATTTTGTTTTCACTTTCTAGATTCATGGCCCTGTCATACACATCTTCATACGACGTCAGTGGTACTATCCTCATTTTTCTTCTAAGAGATGCATTTAGTCCATTAGCGTGTTGGTTCCCAAAACCGCAGATTGGAAATCCAAGAGCCTGCTACTTCTCTGATAGGACTTCTCAATCAGTTATGGCCAATGAACGAGAATACTTCTCGATTCCCCTGCACTTCAGGCTCTGCTACACCTGGGCAGGTAGACCTTCTCCTTGAACCTGATTACTTGGTTCAGAGCTTTTCTAAAGCGAATTTAAACTTTGAGAGTTCTCCGGCTGGCAAAGTCCTCGAACTAGATCAAAATGAAAACTGGATGCTGGATAATGGTTGAATGTTTTGAATAATTGAATAATAATAAATTTGATGCTTGTAGAAGGAATACATAGATTTTCTCACTTCAATAGTAAAAAGACTAGTGCCTCTGCTCATCCGGGCAATAGAGTCAACATCAGTGAATTTTCACGTACAACTTTATAATGCTTTACACACTTTGCTACCAACAATTAAATAATCGAGATGCGACAGATCAAATATTTATGCAATCTTAAATTAGTCCAGATTGAATTTTAACTCCTCTTGTAGGGAGACAAACTGGACACAGATGCGGAAACAATTAAATATTTCACACTATTTGTGATGCTCGAATTAAAATGCTAGATAACCATGTCCACTTATCCGATATTTAAATTGTATGCAGAATTCTAGAAGATAATTACAAAGGACGATTTGCTTGTAGTTTAAATCTCCACGCCACTTAAAAATAAACAAAAGACATTTTATTTTATTTTAAAAATAAAATAATGGAATTTATATTACAAAGCCATATTGAGCCCTTATTCCTCCTTACAAAAATATATAAATATAAAAATCCTTCTTTCGTCTTTTTACTCCTAGATTTTTTCATCTTATATATCTTTATACATAAAGGGATATCACCTTTCATAATGAAAAGTCATATCTTTCTTAAAACATAATTTATTCCTTTCTTTAAATAGTCGCACTTTAATTTGTCTAATTCAATACTATTAACATTTTGTTATCGGCGTAGTCCATATGCTTCCCGATAATAAATATCATTTTCAAATGTTGTTTGTGAATGATCCTTCCAGATATTATATTCTTTGAAATATTCCTTTGCTTTGTGGAAATCATGTTGGGCATGTATGGATTTCTTCATCGAACTTCAATCTTTTAACTTTCTTCTTTTAACACCGTGCCCTATGCAATTTGTCAATCACATCCCTCGCAAAATCCATGTTGCAATAGTGAGCTAAGCCACGAGAGGAACCTGTACAAAGAACACCATTGCCTTCCTCCTCAAGAGAAGCCTCAACTCTCATCCTGACTTCCAATTTTAATCAATATGGTATGAGGGCACATCATGGTGTGCTCCATAACAGCACAGGCTTATTCCTTTTAATTGCTCACAATATTTAACTTCTCCATGAATGATATTCCCGTGTAGTGCATGCCTTCTACAAATATCAAATACCTGCAAATTATTTTGAATTTGAATTGCCATATGGACGGACAAAGGAATGTTTTGAGGGACTATTGTTGCCGCTTAAATTGATAGTAATATCTGGTCACGCACACATAGGTTCTTCTGAACTTGTAATCTAATCTTTTTGTATCCCAAATTGACCTTCCATATGCTGACTGGTTTTCATTCAAGCTGGAGTTTACGGACAGTACCATATCATTCGCAAAAGACCTTCCTTCTTCCGAAGCGTCTCAAAAAACATCTTTATCATTTCAGTGATGTGCCTTGATTCTTTCCGGCAATTATTCTTGGACCATTCAATATGTATTGACAAAAGATGGTCTGCAGATGTGCGCTTATTTAGTAATCGTTCAGATAAGACTTTGCATGTCTTCATTGCATGAATATATCATTTATAATCATTAGAAAATATCTTTTAGGTGTTATTTGATGGTAAGGCTCGTTTCTTCCTAGTGGGCACACAGAGACCTCCTTGTTGGCTTTTAGATTATGTTCCTTCAGCATGGTAGAGTGTGTGGAGTATTTGACAGTGAGCATCCAGCTCCTCTTTGATTCCTTCATCAATTGGAATTCCTTCCCAAGAATCTGAGTATATCTTCTGGAGAGAAATAGGCTGTTTATTTATTTTCATCCCTCCTGCTCACAGCGATTCAAGCTAAAACTGTAGCTTCTCATTGAGAAATACATTCTGAAAAATATAGTCAGCTTTCAAACAAATGATGCTGTTACAACAGGTCTCCAGTAACTTAAATCCTCTATTGGTCTTCAGTGAGCTATAGACTTTTCAGGCTTTAGTTTAGTCAGCATGTTAACGATAAAAAGATGAAATATGATATAACGATGGGTAAAAAAGGGATATAAATGGAGTCCTTAATTCTGGAAATTTGGGCTCCGTCAGAACAAACCATCTCTTCTTAAATTCATCAGCAGGTTGGGTTTCCATTTTCCCAAGCAACTCCTTCAACCTTCTATTAAAGGCTTGAACAATTTCCTTTCTCCCTTGTTTGGCACTGTAGATCTTTGTGATGATCTCATTATCGTCACGAAGCAATTTGAATTCCCATGGAATGCCTTCTTAAGGCCAGCCCATGAACCTACTTTTGTTTTGTCTATGTCGGCGTACCAGTCAATGGCAACGCCCCGTAGGGTTGCAGGAAATTGGTTAAGCCATTCGTCATGATCAGTCACCCCGTTTGTCACCCAAATAGTTTCACACGTACAAGAGTGTCTTATCGGATCTTCCTTCCCATCGCCAATAAGCTTGGGAAGTTTTTTTTCTTTGACAAGTTTCGTCACGGTGCTTCTCCCACTTGTGTTCCCGAACTGCTACCACTAGGATTGGATCATGGAGGGTTTCCCTGACCACCATGCAGTGTCCTTCCGACACTTCTTGTTGCCTCGATGTCTTCTGCCTCCCTTGCTTCCTCTTCTTGTTCAGTGTTTCTGCCTCGGTTTCCTTCTACCAGAGGTGTGATGGATAGATTTAACAATTGTTCACGCGTCTATTCTATCAAATCCAATCTCTATCGTGTCTCTGCCAACAGTTCCTCAATACTTCTCACTCGCCAACGTTCTGGCGAACCTAACCATTCTTCTTCGCTTACTATTCCTCCCGCAGTACCCTCTTGGTCACCCTTTGTGACCCCTTCATGGTTCCCTTTGGCGAGTTGTTTTAACCTTCGTCGTCACTCAGTTTGTTGTGCAAGAATTAAGGCTTGATGTTTGGCTTGTACAACATCGATTTGACCCTTCTTATTTCTATCCTTATTTAGTATGTTTGGCATATATACTTTTCATGGGTGATTTTGAAAACAACACATAAAAAAACACTTATTTATATGGAGTCTCTGTACATCATTGTGGTCATCCGTGGGACGATTACAAAGGTCAGTGTTCTTTACTTTCACACTTTTACTCACATTCCCACGGCCTCGAACTCATGGGTGGGGACAGCGATGGCTTGCATCACGTTCTTCCACTTCTTGTCGGATGCATTCCCGGAAGTTCCGAAGGGTTTGTTGCCTTCGTTGTTTCTGTTTAATCGCCTCACGCTAATGTTGTGCCAGAAAGTCTTATGCAAATAGTCTGGGAAACTGATGCAACAGTCGGTTGGCAGTGGGGCTCACGTTGAGGGAGTCCCATACTGTGTCCTCTGGAACCTCTTCCCATACGGCTTCTCTCCATACAAAGGTTTCAATGCTCAAGCGGAATAAAATATGGAAATTCTCTGTCAGTTCGTGCTATCCCTCAAACAACTCGGGAATTCCCTTTTCATTCACTCTCACGTTCTCCTCCAAAGGCATTCCCATTGACTCTATGTGCCATATGCCATCGGTCGCTTTCCCAGATTCGAAACGGCAATGTTGCCAAATCTTTTCCCTACTGGGTAACAAAACTAATGCATACAGAATGGAAAAGTACTTAACACAGAAAGTAGAGAACACTCATATTATATTCCTTCCTTGGTCACCATCTACAATAGTATTAAATACCAACATACCTTTATGAAAGGAAATAAAGGTTATATATATTATCTGAGGGGTTGCGAGGTGAACCGTCGCGACCGTGTAATGCCCTCGAATATGCCAACCGTCTAACTACATGTTTTCTCGACAACAAATTTGAACAAAATTTAAAAGCAATGCATATTTTATTTCATGTGCTTGCACATATTTTGGCATATTTTCTTGTATGCCACCCTCTAAATTCTTCTCGGATTCCCAGGTTCACAGTGGCTCCTTCAAAAAAGGACCCACAATGAAAACAAGAAAAACCAATACACAATTCTTAGCAATACCATAACTCAAGCCTAAATTGTAATTGAGCCTAATCTCAATCCTTGAGGATTAGAATAATTTTTTAAATTGAATTTAAAATTTTAAAAAAGGTTCCAAAAAACACACATCCCCTAGTAAACATCCAAAATGAATAAACAAAACATGCAATGTATTGCTTTTTTTTTTAATAAGTAATCGGCCGAAGCCTAGATTATTTATTATTCATTGTATTATTGTTAGATAAATTTTTATTATGTATTGATCTCGACTAGATTCAAACCCAAGACTTCTCCGATGAGAGGCTCGCAATTTACCGATTCGTTGTCGGCTCTTGCCTACATGCAATGTATTGCTTTGTAGAGAGAAATATCTCATAATAAATCTTCAATAGATCCAATCATCAATGAAAAAATTGTCAATTATCGGTGAAGAGTAAACTAATCATTATAAGTTTTGGTCAGCAAGTAATTCTACATTTACTTGCTAGAACTTATCGCTAATAAGTTGACAAAAAATTAAAGATCTTCCTTGATGCGGAATGGGCATGGTCTCCACAATCTTGTCTTCAACCCAAAGGATTAACAACTTACCTTCAATACAAGACTCTTCCAATGTAATAATCCTAGCTGGTTATAACTTCAAAATACATCAATTACTCAGATGTTTGACAATTTGTCAAACACTTGGCAAGTGAACTCGAAACTCAAGCAAATGAACTAGAGATGGATAGATGCACATAAATATATATAATACCAATATGAGAATTGTTTCTCCACTCTTTAAATAATTCCATACATTAACAAATTGACTGGAAATTGATATCAAAATATTAGGAAACAATTAATGAGCAACTCCCCACTTTATTAAATGCCTTAGCACAATTTCATTTATTGGACATTACACAACAGTGTTGCAGGTAGACACAATAAATCAGGAAATGAAATATACAATAACTAACCAGCTTCCTCATTAAGCGCAACTTGGAAGGTAATGCTAGGATGGATGCCAATCTCTTCAAATTCTAATCCTAGCACAACCGAATGAATCACAGCCTCCCAATTCTACAAATCTGAAACTCATCTAACCAAACACTGCCTATAGACTTCAATAATCAGCCAATCCCTTTGAACAGAAAATTTAGGTACAAATTTAATAATTTTTCCCAGTGCCAGTGAAATTCTTCAACACAGAACTCTCCTTAGCTATAGTAAAACAGTAGGGAAAATGGCTAATTGTATAGCGCAACACAATTGCCAATGCAAACTAAGAACAAAATCTCAAATTTGAATCTACAATATTTCAACTGTAGATCCAATTTAACAACTCATAATTAAGACCCTTATACTTCAGCAAGGGCAAAAAATCAGAACTCAAAAAAAGCCATGAAGACAACAAAAACAAATAAATATTCAAGCATGCTTTTTTCAACAAATGGGCTTGAATTTATAACCTCTAGATTCTTTTTTGTTGCCAAAATGTAACTTCACTCAGGAAGCTTCACCACACAACATTAATTAGAAGCTTCCATTAGATTCTCTCAATTGACTTTGCTTAACTAATTAATAAATGACACTTTCCACTAATAACTCAACCTTCAACTTAAGTGAAATTATAAAGTGAAATTATAACTTTATAATAAGCCATTTAATTATTTAATAATAACTTGGCCACTAAAAATATAATAACTCCCAAAATACTCATCATTTAAATATGCTCTTTGAAATAGGAGCCATACCTATTATTTCTCCATGTGACCAAATGCACTATCTAAAAATAGAAAGGGTCCATCTCAATCAATACCAACTTACCACAAATAGTAAGTACACAAAACTAAGCTCAAACAAAGTCCAATATGAGCCAAACGAAGACTAACTTGTAGCTTAGCTTACTGATTTGTGAAGAAGATAAGACCCTTCCAAGCCAAGCCACTGCCTCAAAAGACCCTCTATCCACAATAATTAACCTACGAGGATCATAATAATAGGCTAATCCCTAAAACTATGATACTGACAAAAATGGGGACATTACAGTCCTCCCTCCCCAAATTGCTTGTCCTCAAGCAATCCAAAAATACAGTGAACTCCAACCTCCTCCTAGATCCCAAATGAAGAAGTTCATGACATCCCTGTCAACATTGAACCAACTACAAACCAACATCATCAAGACCAACCACATGTCCTGTAGCATAGCACCCAAAACTTGTGCTGATGATGTAGAAGTCAGAATGTCACCAAAAGGCATCTCCATAGAAGATATATGCATCCTCTTCTTCCCTGTATCCACCCACATAATATATATTGGACTGGAATCCTGATCATCACCAACAATCCCTGAAAAAGATGTAGCTACAGTAGAAACATATGCACTCATGCCAATTGTATCAACAATAGGTGTAGCCACATCAAAATATGTTGTCACAAGAACATCACCAACTGCCGCAACAGAAAACTGAACTGAATCTACTGATGGTAAAAATTGAGTCCAACTCTAGTCAGGTGAGTGATCAACATCAACCTCAAACAACAGATTGCCATAAGACAATGTTGCATCCATGTCAAACATAGGATTGTCTACGAAGTTGATGTGGGGGCATCTGAGGGTCAAGGTTGTTGACTCCAATGTGTGTTTTGGTCAAGATTTACTTCCGGGGGTCATAACTTTTGACTTGGATGTGGGTTTTGGCTGAAATTTTAAAGGTAGTTGCACTACGAGTTATTTGGATTGCCGATTGAGCTCAGCTTGATAGGTGGTCATTTCAACATTTTTCCAGGAGCCTCAAAACTCATCTTGACCTCCGAAATTGGCTTTTAGTATTTTTTCCATTTTTTTAGAATTTTGTTTTTCTAATAAATCTCAAATCGTATCTTTGATTTTGTTGATTAGTTGGCAATTCGTCTTGCCTTAGTTGGGGGCTATTCCTAGGAAAAATCAGGATTCATAGGATGAGTTTTTAAAATTACAAAAAATGGAAATTTCCATTTTTTTTTTTAAATCTGCCAAATATGGTAATTTTCGGATTTGTAATAAGTAGGTGTTTGTTTTCATTGTAGAGGCAGAGTAGAGTTGCAGAATTTTTAATTAAGAGTTATGGCATTCTGAAACATTTGTTTTGTGTCAAAATTCGAATTATTCTTTAATGATATTGGGGTTACATCATTTGGTATCAAAGCAGTAAGATGGCTGGGAGAGAAAGAGGAAGAGGAAGAGGAGGCGTCATGCCAATGCAAAGATTGGTACTAGATATGCAAAGGGAGATTGAACGACTCAATGAGCAGCTAGATAATCAAGAAATACAAAGAGGAAATGATACTGATGAAGAGGGAGAAAATGAAGACGAGAGACTGGGGGAAATGAGCTACGAAGATAGAGTTCTCAGGGCTTTAGAAGGAAGGAGTGAAGCAATAAAAATTGATGTTTCAAACTATGCTGGTAGTCTTAAGCCAGAAGAACTAATAGATTGGCTGAATGAGATGGGAAAATTTTTTGAATGGAAGCCCATGACAGAAGAAAAGAAGATGAAGTTTGCATGCACAAAGCTAAAAGGACATGCAATGATATGGTGGGATCACCTCCAAAAGGAACGAGTTAGAAATGGCAAGGAGAAGATTAAGACATGGCTCAAGATGGAGAAAAAGCTGAGAGAAAAATTCTTACCCATGGATTATTCACAAACCCTCTTTCGCAGATTCCAGAATTTGAAGCACAACTTGTCTTCAGTGCAAGACTATACAAATGAGTTCTACAAGCTATCCATGCGCATAGAGCATCAAGAAAATAATGAGCAGATGGCTGCTAGATATGTTAATGGCTTGAAATTCTCTATTCAAGATGAACTGAGCATGCATCGTGTTAACAGTATGGAGAAAGCCTACCACTTAGCTCTAAAGGCTGAAGAAAAGCAAAATAGGCAATATAACCAGAGGAATAGAGGTGGTCGAAGGGGTACATCAACTCCAATTCGAAGAGGTTTTAATAATGGTCGGGGAGAGAGTTTTCAAAGCTCTGAAAAATTTATGGATGCTAGGCAGGATCCTCCGAATCAAGAAAAAGGAAGGGGGTTTTAGCGAGGTCGAGGCTATGGAAGCGGAAGAGGCTGGGAAAAACAGAGAAGGCCTTTCACTTGTTTTAGGTGTAGAGAAGGTGGCCATAGGGCTTTTGAGTGTTCCAATTTCAACATGCAAGATAGAAATCAAGGAGGGCCATCCAGAGTGAACCTAGCCCAGGCTGACAATGAACCTAAACAAGAAGTATCTCCAGATATGGGAGAAAGTCTCATGATGAGAAGGGCAATGATTATTCCAGCCAAGGAGGATGTAGAGGAGAAAGGCATTGATGATTCATGGCTTAGGACCAACATATTTCGGACAAGGTGCACCTCAGGGGGAAAGGTATGTCAAGTAATTGTTGATGGAGATAGTTGTGAGAATATGGTTTCTAAAGAAATGGTAGACAAACTAAATCTCCAATGTGAGAAGCACCCTCGTCCTTATCGGATTGCATGGTTTAAAAAGGGAAGTGAAGTCACAATAGATAAGAGATGCCTTGTTAAATTTTCCATAGGGAAGGTCTACAAGGATGAGCTATGGTGTGATGTGATTCCAATGGATGCATGTCATGTACTCTTGGGTCGTCCCTAGCAGTATGACAGAAAGGTTATTCATAATGGGGAAAAGAATACTTACACCTTCTGGAAGGATGGATCTCAGGTAGTCTTATTACCTCTCAAGGGTGATGGAAAAACTAAAAGTATGCTGTCTGAAAAGGAACTTGTCAAGGAGATGAAAGTGACAGGGTGTTGTTATGCATTGGTAGTACAAAAGGGGAAAGAAGAAGACTTGGCTATACCACCAGAAGCAGTTGCAATGTTGGAAGAATATTCAGATGTCATTCCAAAGGAGCTACCTGTTGGACTTCCCCCAAAACGAGATATCCAACATCATATTGATCTTATTCCAGGAGCAAGTCTCCCCAATCAAGAGGCATATAGAATGAGTCCAACACAGCATGCAGAACTGGACAAACAGGTGACTGAGCTAATACAAAAGGGCTTAGTACAAGAGAGCATGAACCCCTATGCCGTCCCAGCATTATTAACTCCAAAGAAAGATGGAACGTGAAGGATGTGCACAGACAGTTGAGCCATCAATAGGGTAACCATCAGGTATCGTTTTCCTATCCCATGTTTGGATGACATGTTGGATGTTCTTGTTGGAGCGAAGTATTTCTCTAAGATTGATCTACGAAGTGGGTACCATCAGATCCGCATCCAAGAGGGGGATGAGTGAAAAACAGCTTTCAAAACTAGAGATGGTTTGTATGAATGGAAGGTTATGTCTTTTGGTTTATCCAATGCACCTAGTACTTTTATGAGACTCATGACCACTGTGTTGCGTCCCTACGTTGATAAGTTTGTAGTAGTTTATTTTGATGATATACTGATTTTTAGTAAGGGATGGGAAGGACATCTGCAAGACTTGAGGATAATATTGGGGGTATTGAGGAGAGAAAAGCTCTATGCTAATTTTAAAAAGTGTAGGTTCATGCAAGAAAGCTTGGTTTTTCTAGGATTTGTCATTTTTGCAGATGGTGTCAAGATGGATCCAGAGAAAGTTCGAGCCATTCTTGAATGGCCTAGTCCACATAGTATCACCGAGGTGAGAAGTTTCCATGGCTTGGCTACTTTCTATAGAAAGTTCATTCGTAATTTCAGTAGCATAGTAGCACCTGTGACAGATTGCACTAAGGGTCAAGAGTTCTCATGGGCCAAAGAGGCTGAAGATAGTTTCCAATACCTAAAGAAGAAGGTCACTAAAGCTCCAATACTAGCACTACTAGATTTTGACAAAGTGTTTGAAGTGGACTGTGATGCCTCACATGTGGGCATTGGTGCTATACTTAGCCAAGAAGGTAAGCCCATTGCCTTTTTTAGTGAAAAATTGAATGATGTGCGGAAGAAATATTCTACATATGATATAGAATTCTATGCAATTGTGCAAGCTTTGAGGCACTGGAAGCATTATCTAGTACCCAAAGAATTTGTGTTGTTTACAAACCATATTGCTCTGAAATACTTGAACACACAAAAGAAATTGAACACTAGACATGCAAAGTGGGTCTCTTTCCTACAAGGGTATACCTTTGTTCTAAAGCATAAATTTGGGAAACAGAATCAAGTTGCAGATGCCTTAAGCAGGCGAGTTGTTCTTCTAAATATCATGGAAACAGAGGTGGTTGGCTTTGATGCAATCAAAGACTTGTATGAGTCTAATAGTGACTTTTGGGAAGTTGTTGATCAGTTGAAGAATCCAGTACCTGGACATGCAGACACTATTCAAGGTGATTATCTAATGCAAGATGGTTACTTATTCAAGGGAAAGCAGCTATGTGTTCCTGTAGGCTCAATGCAAGAAAATATTATTCGAGAATTTCATAGTAGTGGTATGGCTGGGCGTTTCGGGAAGGATAAAACAATAGCTTTGGTGGCAGATAAGTACTATTGGCCATAGATGAAGTGAGATATCACTAGGTTTGTGGAGGTGTCGAGTTTTTCAAGTAGCCAAAGGGCACTCCCAGAACACTAGATTATACATGCCATTACCAGTACCAGTTAGACCGTGGACAAATTTGAGTATAGATTTTGTATTAGGATTGCCACATACACAGCGAGGTAATGACTCTATTTTTGTAGTTGTGGACAGATTCTCCAAAATGGCTCATTTCATTGCTTGTAAGAAAACTAGTGATGCTACTAGGGTGGCTGAGTTATTCTTTTCTGAGATAGTCAGATTGCACGGGGTTCCAAAAACAATCACCTCTAACCGAGATACCAAGTTCTTGAGTCATTTTTGGCGGACGTTATGGAAGAAAATGGGAACAAAATTATAGTTTAGTAGTGCTAACCATCCACAAACAGATGGACAAACAGAAGTTGTCAATCGTAGTTAGGGTAATCTGTTGTGATGTATTGTTGGAGAGAACCTCAAACAATGGGATTTGGCATTGCCTCAAGCAAAATTTGCT
Source organism: Cupressus sempervirens (assembly GCA_028749045.1). NCBI lineage: Eukaryota > Viridiplantae > Streptophyta > Pinopsida > Cupressales > Cupressaceae > Cupressus > Cupressus sempervirens. The sequence goes on along the minus strand of CM053788.1, from coordinate 581,157,654 downwards.
TATAACAGTTCAGTGAACAGGTCAACTGGTAAGTCACCATTTCAGATTGTTTATGGACATAACACTCAAGGTGTTCTCCATTTGGCACAGCTTCCTTTGGGTGATCGAGTCAATGATGATGGGGAAGCATTTGCAGAGCAGCTCCACCAATTGCAAGAAAATGTAAGACAAAAGTTGTGGGAAAGCAATGAGCGGTACAAAGCTTTTACAGATGCTACTCGAAGGCATTAGGTTTTTAATGCAGAGGATCTAGTGATGGTTTACCTCAGAAAGGAGAGGTTTCCTACTGGGACTTATCATAAATTGAAATATACGAAAATTGGTCCCTGCAAGATTTTGAAAAAGATTAATGATAATGCGTATGAGGTAGAGCTCCCAAGTGGTCTTGATATATCCCCTGTGTTTAATATTTCTAATTTGTATACTTTCCATGGTGATGATACCTCTGTTTAAAAAGAGGATGAGGTAGACTAGACACACACCATACCCATCAAAAAGAGAGAAAAGGTTGCACAAATTCTAGACAAGAAGACTGTTAAGATTCGTCAGGGTGACTACAACAGATATCTTGTGTAGTGGGAAGGGTTGGCACCGATAGATAGCACTTGGATTACCGAATGGGAGTTGCAAAAGCTGGATGAGCCTAAAAAGAAGCAATTTGAGGACCAGAACTCGCAGGAGCTTCATTCTTTTCAAGCAGGGGAGAATGATGTAGGGGCATCCGAGGGTCAAGGCAACACTCGGATGTGGGTTTTAGACTTACTTCTGAGGGTCATAACTTTTGACTCGGATGTGGGTTTTGGCTAAAATTTTACAGGTAGTTGCACTAAAAGGAGTTATTTGGATTGCTGATCGAGCTCAACTCGATAGGTGGCTGTTTCGACATTTTTCCAAGAGCCTGAAAACTCATCTTGACCTCCGAAATTGGCTTTTAGTGTTTTTTCCAGTTTTTTTAGAATTTTGTTTTTGTAATAAAAACGAAATCATATCTTTGATTTCGTTGATTAGTTGCCAATTCATCTTGCCTTAGTTGGGGGCTTTTCCTGGGAAAAATCAAGATTCATAGGATGAGTTTTAAAAATTACCAAATATGGTAATTTTCAGATTTGTAATAAGTAGATGTTTGTTTTCATTGTAGAGGCAAAGTAGAGTTGTAGAATATTTAATGAAGAGTTATGGCATTCTAAAACATTTGTTTTGTGTCAGAATTCGAATTATTTTTTAATAATATTGGGGTTACATCAGAAGTGAACCTCACAATTGTGCTGATCTGAACTATAAAATGACTCTTCCTCGCCACCACTCACCTCATCATCAATAACATGTGTACTATTATCAAAGCACACATCTACGACCGCATGTATACCACTAAACTCCTCAGTAGATGGCTCAACCGACACATGGGTGGCTATTGATATGATGGTATCCTCACATTCTCCTACCTCCACTATCTCTACATCGCCATCAAATGCACAATCCTAGTGGGTCATGTCAACAACTTGATCAGCTGACTCAACCTAACATGAATTCTCATCACATTCCACCACAACTGTGCCCAACTCATGCGGTGTCTCATAAGAAATGTCTCGCGCATTTGTAGCCACAACTATATCATTAAATTTCACTCTTCGAAAAAGCGATATCATGCTCTACTCAAATCTCAGATTTGAAATCAGTTGGGTCATCTGTTTGTGATTTTGATTCAGCTCATTCGTACCAACTGTTTCACAATACCCCATCTCAGATTCTCCATCCCTAGGCGGAGAAGTACGCCCTTCGCAAGTATAATGAATACCAAACCCCCTGTCACCATCCATAACACTAAAAACTAAATCACAAAATCAATCTGACAATCTATGAAGTAAGCACTGATCAAAATAATAACTGAGTCCAATTCCTGCAGGCTGGCAGGAAACCGCTCTAATACCACTATAATAACCCTAGCTAGTTATAACTTCAAAATACATCAATTATTCAGATGTTTGACAATTCGTCAAACACTTGGCAAGTGAACTCGAAACTCAAGCAAATGAACTGGAGATGGATAGATGCACATAACTATATATAATACCAATATGAGAATTGATTCTCCACTCTTTCAATAATTTGATACATTCACAAAGTGACTGGAAATTGATATCAGAATATTGGCAAACAATTAATGAGCAACTCCCCACTTTATTAAATCCTTAGCACAATTTCACCAACAGCAAGTACATACTGCCTTCCTCTGATACCAATATGATGCAGAGGGATTAGTCCAATAACCTTTCAATGAGGTAACACTCAAGCTCTTTCTAACTATAACCCAAAACCCACAAGGTCTATCTATCTCCTTTCTTACAACACTTCACTCAAATCAAGTTTCCAACTCCTCAAGGCTTAATAAACCCCTTCATTCAAATACTTGAAGTAAATCGCTATATTGCAAGGATGCAAATAGACAGGTTGCAAAACAACATAACTATCACTGTTTCACAAGGATGGAATCAAGTATGTTGCGAAACACCTTCAAGTAATCTTGCATGACTGGTTTTTCCAACCTTGTTCCAGAATCTTCGAAATCAACCCTCAAATAAATGACTGATTCAAAATCCTTGAATGCCTCTAGCATTTCCCTCTCTGACCTTGTCAAAGCCATCTTGTGCCTATCCTAGGCTTCTCTCCTCAACTATGTGGATTGCCTCCTTGGCGTTGTACCCACACACATATCCCATGCCTTCTTGTTCTGATACCACTATGATGCAGAGCATAGCTGGCCTAATCACAGGTCCTATTTCATTCAAGGACGAATTCTTCTAACTCTTAGTGAGATACAACTTCTCACATCAATTGTCTTCTAAGACACTATCGTAGTTCACCAACTTGGGACAATACAAGGTTCCCTAAAATAGGTCACCCAATCCTCACACTTCCAAAGACCTATTAATGGTCAAGACCACACATTGGCCAACTCTCCCAGACCTCTAAACTTCCACTCTTCAAACAAAACTCACAACTCGCTGATCACACTCTTCAAACTTTGATTGTCTTCATAAGAATCCATGTCCCTCTGCTCTGTCCTCATACCCTTGACTACATGTACACCTTCTAGCATCCCATGACAACATCCATTCCCATTAACAAAACTAGGATCACACTTCATCCTCCTTGATCCTTCAAGACATTCTTTCATTCCTTCATGAGACTCTTACCATACTCAAGCTCCTCTAACAGATGCCACTTGTCCTATTCACTATAACCCTTGCAAATAAGACTCTTCCTTTTATGACTTTTCCCATACCATAATCAGAGGACTTTTCCCATACCATACTCAATGCCTATCAATCCATTGAATCTCAAATTTCCCCACACATAATAGTGTTCAAATTTCTTTACTGATGAAACACAAATTTACTGGTTTTACATAGACCCTACTCAGAAAACAATAACTTTTGAGCCCAATAACATTTCTTCAATAGATCCAGTGACATTGTGGTAAACTTGCTTCCCAACAACATATCCAAAATTTAGCAAAATCCAGTGGTTAACATTTAAGATATGGGCCCCGCACTGAGACTGTATTTTCTGAAGCAGACATTCATTCCATTCAGCAACTATCAGTTTTCTCCATCCAACCTTTGCGCCACATTGTGCATATCGTCCTGCCACTTTCAAGACATGTAGTGTACATCGAGCCCCATCTCCATGCCCAATTTGGGGTCTTAACACGTGTTGATATTAAAGTTATTACATCTTATTTGCTCTCGGGTTTCCCTAAACAAGGTTTTCAAACAGTTATACTCAAACAGCAATATATTCTTTGCTTTCAATGAAAACATATGCCACAAAAACCAAGACAAGGCCTGATTAAATACCTTAACAGGTCCAAACAATGGATCTTCAGATTGGTAAAATTTAGACCATGAAATGAGCGCTGTAAACAGACTGAAATAACTGTCGAGATAAAAAGAATATGCAGGAAACTCCACTTTATTAATAACAGAACTTCATACACCCAATTCTATCTGCCATTCTCAGCTTTTGCATTTGTTATAGGCACTTTTCAACCTCTAAAACTTATAACTTCCTTTTGAACTACCTTGAATTTTTTATTGGTCTATTGCATGAGTTTATGTTGTTTTCTATTTTTTAACCATCAAGGTAGTTAATTGCCAATAGTTCAAAGGGAACTTGTAACTTTAAAACTAGTTCCCAGGGAAGTTAGAAGTTTATGTATAATTTTAAACATCAATTTTTTTAGTGTGCAATTAACATCAATTTAGCTTGTTTTCTAAATTTTTATTTAAATAATAATATATTGATTTCTGGTTTCAATTTGCAAATACCTCAATAGATGTATGTTCATCTGGATATGTGTGCACACATCCTAAAGGGGATGCTAAAAAGGCTTGGAAGTATGCCTTTGAAGGACCTAAAATTAATTCCATAATTTGCATTGTGAAAAACAATTAGTAGAGGCATACATCGCTTGAAATACCACCTTGCACATATAATGATGCATGATACAAGGGCTTGTGAGGGAGCCACGGAAGAAATTAAAAAGAGAGATAAATGCCTTGTTCGCTGCCCAAAAAGAGAAAATTCGAAAAGGGAAAGGGCAAAACTAGCCATGAGGGCAGCCATTGTTGATTTCAAGTGTTCTAGTCAATCTTGAAGAGAAGTTATTTCTTTCATATCTAGCTTACACAAAGCACTTAGTGGGCTCTCCTTGCGGCCCATGTATGCACAAATCTAGCATCCCCCTCTCCACCACTTTTGGTACTTCTAGTTAAGCACCACCATAGGTGTCATCGTCATCCTTTATAGATAGATTTCTGGGCACAACAACACATCTGGAACACAACCATCATTGAGGGGAACTAGGTGGAAAGGGATGTGCAGCATCAAGTAAACATTGCTTATGCAGATTTATGGCACATCAACGACATCCCTTTCAATGTTGCAGAAAATCCATATTGACTAAATTTGGTTATCGCAATGACTGTGGTGGAAAAAGGCTACTAGGCACCTTTTCATGCAGACTTGAGAAGGAGGTTAGTTCACTTGTTTTAGTTTTTAAATATTTTAAGTTAGTTTTGAATCTTGATAGCTTATGTTGAGTTTTGATCTTTACAATGAAGTAAATTTATTTATTTATATTTTTGGTTATTAATTAATTTTGTTGAATGTAAGTTGTTTTTTACACCAAAATTGTCCATTTAATGTTAAACTTCGTACTTGTAGGTTGCTCATAGATGTAATTTCTAGTGCAAAAGAAGTGGTGGAAGAGCAAAATGTACAATGGAGACAACGCAGCTGCACTATTCTTTCAAATGGATTAGTAGATGGCAAAAACCACATCATTGATTTTTGGTTTCTTGCAAGGATGATGTGTTTTTGAGATTTTTGGATGCCTCCAACAAGGTGAAGATTGCCAAAACTTTGACTCTAATGTTACAGCAAGTTGTAACAGAGATGGGAATAAATAATGTGGTGCAAATTGTAACCGATAATGCAGTGACATATGTGGAAATGGGTAGGCCCCTTAAGATAGATATGCTACACTTTTCTAGACTCCTTGTGCAGTGCATGTCCTTAACATTCTTTTGGAGGACATAGGAAAACTAAATTGGTTGAGACTGACTGTAGAGGGCGCGAGAAAATTCACAAAATAAATCTATGGTCACCCCTGGGTTCTTTACTTGAATAGAGTACACACCCAAGGGAAGGAATTGGTAAGAGCAAAAGTCGCAAGTTTTGTGATGATTTTCTTAACGTTGCGAAGTATTCTTTACTTCTTTGACATTTTTGAAGCAAATGTTTGTGAGTCAAGCAAGGCAAGACTCAAGTTATTCGAAGAAGATGTCTTTGACAACCAATTTGCACAAAGAGCTATAGAGATATTGAACGTAACTTGGAAACTTCAAAACTTCAGTATTTTAATTTTGTGTATTTAAGTAATTCATCATTAATTTGTAACGTAAGCATTGATCATTGGAGAATGGTCATCCATGTTTTTTGTTTCCTAAACAAATCTATAGAAAAACCTTTGAAAGGTTGAATTGTACTTAATATGGCAAGGCTAAAGGACTTTTACCCAACTTTGTCGTCTCAGTGCCTCACGAGTTGGGTTTGTATTTATGTTCCAACTTAATTAATGGCTTAGGCCTTTTCCACTTTTCAATTGTAGGTATTGGAGACCGTGGTTAGAGGTGTCCACTTGGTAGATGGGGATCAAACCTCGATGGGGTATCTTTATGAGGTTGTGGATAAAGCTGAGGACAGCCCCAAATTTAATCCTGTAAGGGAAAAAGATGGAACAATCAATTCCACCAACCCATTGATGTAGCAAGGTACTTCCTCAACCATTGTTTTTACTCCTCGCCATCCTACTCGGATCCCTATGGAGAGGTCATGCAAAGCATCACAGAATGCATTAAAAGAATGATACCTAAGGTTGAAGTGAGAAACCTCATTTATCATGAATTAGTCATGTACAAGGGTGCAAGGGGCAAGCTATTCTCCTCAAACGTGGTCAAGAGAGGAAGAAACACTCAAACTCCAAGTGTGATATATAGAATTTTGGAGTCTTCCACATTAATGATAAGTAGATGAAAATTAAAATATGTTACACCTTGCTTTCTAACTCTTCAAACTATTGTCTTCCACATAAATGAGAAGTAGTTCATCCAATTCTAAGTGTAATTGGAGTTTGTTCAAGGTCATTCACACAAAGAAGGGGAACAAGTTAGTGCACAAACACCTCAATGACCTTGTCTTTGTGCAATATAACCTTCGAGTGTACACAAGGAAGGTAGAGGAAACAGTAGCAGGTCCATTTGATTGACATAGATCCTTACTTTGGACATCATACAAGCAACATCTATAGTTGATAGAGGATGAGATCTACGATTTGGACAGAAAAGCTATGGAGGAGGGTAGGTTTGCAACAGGATAGGGTGACATTAAGGAGGAGAATGATGGGAAGGAGTCATTCTCAGTGCTAGCACCAATCTATATCCAAGAATAGAGGTCAAGTCATAGCCAACTATGGAAAGGGAGTTGTTGCAGCTACAATAGACTTCTAGGACTATACCACCTACCCCTCCCATATTTTTACTAGAGATCGTGAGAATGGGAAGAGGAAGATGAAGACTATTTTGATGTTGTATTTACTTATAGTTTTACAAAGACATTTTGCTATTTTACTTTTGCTTCAAACTATCAGGCTACTTGTCATCAACATTCCACATGAGGATGTCATTTTGTTATATCCAGATTGGGCTAATTTCTTTTGTTTACTCATTTACTAACTCATTAGGTACATCTCCTTGCTGAATTTTGCAAAAAAAAAGCATTTCTAATTAAATTTAAGCAATTTTTTAAGTAGTTGAGAATTTGCCAAGTAATCAATGATTTGTTTTTTGGCCCTTGGCAATAAGTTGTTGTGTACGCATTTTTCAACTATGGATTCAATAACAATAAAGATAAATATTTTGAGACAACTCACAATTATAAGAAACACACTATTGGTCATTTATTTTGGAAAGTATCTACTTCAACTACAACACACATCAAATGAAGACAACTAAAGGCAATGCCCATTTGAACAACTGGTTTTATTGCTAAAAAAGTTAATAATTCGTTTTAAATGATAAAAAATTAGGGTTCGAAGAGTGACAATCACTAGCTCACATGAAGTACAGACCAATAACCAAAAAGTTAGCTATATTAGATTTCTCCACATTTACACTTACAAGTTAGAAGACCATTACACAAAAATGTTATACATGTCAGAATCTACCTGAGATCGAAGCACTTCTTTATATGTCCCTATTTCACGCAAAGCAATAGTGAATTTCGTCATCACAGGTCCTGTCACAAAGATAAATAGAGGAACCACAATCATAAACAATATTTACATTGCTAAAACACAACCCTTCTAATGCTATATGTTTTACATCTCTTAGACCAACCATCAACACACCGTAGTCATATCCTCAATACTTCAAAGTTAGAATGAATACAAAAGAAATGGTTTTATTGTGAACCAAGTTTTAAAATGTAGTGATATGCCTCGTGTATATAAATTTGCACTTTCTCATTATAAACATCAAAGAGCAAAGAAAATTACATTCACATTGGACTCAAATGAAACCTTAAGCAAATTTAGAAGGATGAAAGGCCAAAAGTATAAAATGAAAAGTAAAAATCATCTTCCACTAATATGCTAATGAGAGTAGTGATGAGAATAAAATATTTCCACAAACTTTCTTTTAGAAAATTTTACACAAGAGAAAATGCAATCGTTGGGAAATTAAATGTTAAGTATATAACAAATACAATAATTTGAAGTAGTTCGAAAGCTTAGTCATAAATCCCTTCATCTACTAAGAAGCCAATTTTGAATATCAATTGCAAATATCCCATGGACAATTGTATAAAAGAATGTTTCATACCTTGTACTTTATTACAAAGTTAGACAAATTATCGTTATAATTCCTGGTCACAAACATCACACAAGTAACTACACTCTAGTTCAATTAAGCTTTTGCATTTCTCCATAAGACTCCTATTTCATTACTAAAAATTTTGTAGTAAATAAAAATCACAATAATCTTAAATCTCTACTTAATATAGAAACAATGTATAACTAGAAGTGTCCAAACTTGCACCCATATGAAGTTATCATAGTGTCATGCTTCTAAACTAAGTCTATCATTTTCCCAAATAGTCTATAACTAGTGTACAATGCCTACTATTACATTTTGATAATATGGTTTAATCAACAAATGGACACATTATTGTCCCAACTAGTACACCATCGATCAACCCTGTTGTCTCAAGGACTTCACAGCATATGGTCTCTTTCTTGCTAAACATGACAATATGAATTTTACCTTTCCCTTTCTCATCTTCCTGCAAATAAGTTGGTTTAAATGCCTTTCCATCCTCTTAATAAGATAGGTGGTCTCTTTAGCATCATACATTGACTACCTATCAAATTGTCATGGTCTCCCCAATAGTAAATGGCAACACTCCATTGGTATCACACCACATATGACCCTATCCCTGTACTCACTAATCTTTAAATCCACATATGATAGTCCATTCACTAAAAGAGATTTACTATAATTTACCCCAAGAGATTTTATATGAGGCTACATGAGGGATTTTCTCTATATTCAACTTATCTACCATCTCCCTAGACACCATGTTATCTTGTGAACTTGAACCAATGACAACTTTACATTCTTCACACTTCAAAAAGTTTTGAATGAACTCCTTTGACTCATGACTATCTCCTTGGCAGAAACAAAGGTTTTTTCGGTATCAATTCCTCTCCTACTTCTGCATCACACTCAAAATTAGGGGACACTCCCTTCTTCATCTCCTTGAGCCATTTGAACCCTTCTTTCATTCATCATTTAACCTCCACTTGATGCAAACCCCTTTTTATCAGGGTACTTGAATGTTGGATGCCTACACTCGTCACAATGATACAATCTTCTTAAAGAATGTATTTGATCCTCTTCCTCCACCAGAAATGCCTCTTTCTCCTCTACCCCTAAAAGTAGCACCTCGTCCTTCCTCTTGGCTTGCATCATCTTGATTTTAATTTGCTTGGCTTGTAGAAAAAAGATTCTCTTCTTCTTGTGTACCATTACATATACCTCTACGGACTTTGTCTTCTCTTTACTTTTCCTTCCACCCTTATTGCCAACTGGTAACACTTTTCCATGGTTCTTGGGTTTGCCAAAGTAAGTTCATCGGATCTTAAATCTCAATACCCCAAGTTATCTTAGCAACCTTTTCTACGTCACTCTCATTATGACGAGATCTAATATACAATTTTGAGAAATCCTCGGTACATGAATTCACATCCATTTCTTTTTGCTTCAAACTTTTGACATTTCTTGAACATTTGTACTTAATAATCCCATTAAGTAATGTTGGATTTACCTCATTTCCTCCTCTCTAATTGTTCATAATCTCACCACAATAGTGCAAAACCTTTTAGTTTGGCTTTGCAATCTTCACCCTTGTCTTCAAGTGCATCTTCACTTTCAAAATAGTTATCCAAGAGTGCAATCCCATCCAACTTCCTCCTCATCATCTACACTATCTCCATACTTGGCACAGCAATCCTCACATTTTGTCCATTACTCTTGATTGCTTATATCAACTTACCCATCCTCTAATCCCCAGGATCCCTTTTCTTCTACTTCTTGGAACTCCTCCTGAGCTCCTCCTTCCTCAAACTCAATCTCTTCCTCCAGAACTACTCCTCTTCTCTGATTGGATTCAAGGGTAGCCAACCTTGCCAAGAAGGCATTATGAGACTCTAACAACTTGACATGTTTCTCCTTTAACTCTTGCATCTCCCTGGCAGTGTCACTATTCTTAGGAGGTATTTGTCTTCAACCTCTTACTCACCCTTCTACCAACTTTCAACTATCTCCTTCAAGGACATACTTCCTTGCTTTGATACCACTATGATGCAGAGGGCCAAGAGATGCTAAAACAAATCAGAGAAACACTTTCAATAGATCAAACAAAAGGGGAACATGGTGGAGTTTGAAAACAAGTCTTCAAGGCAACAAGAAGGTTTCTCAACAAGGTTACATAAGCCATCAACAAGAAAAAGATCCATCCAAGTATGGGGCAGTGATCTTAGAGTCCTTGCAACATTAAAAGACCCAAAACAACTAACATCAACTATTGGTACATATCCACAAGTTACAAAGACACTTCCTTCCTCAAGCCACCAAAGCCATCATCAAGAAAAAGAAATCATCCAAGTATGGGGCAATGATCTTAGAGTCCTTGCAACGTTAAAAGACCCAAAACAACTCACATCAACTATTGGTACATATCCACAAGTTACCAAGACACTTACATTAAGCCACCACTAAGCCCACTAGCCCTATTCAGGGAGTTTTTGGTTAGTAAATTTTGAAAATGGTTTGGGATACGCTTTTGGAAATAATACAACATACCAAAAGTTGCCTACAGATCACTTTGTAACACAGGGACTTAACAGTGACTGATGTGCAAAATTAAGGCCTGATTAGGCCACTTTATTAAAGGAAGTGCCTCAAAAACACTTGACCAACCCCAACGAACTGCTTGAACAGTTGTAACCCATTACAAAACTAAGGATTCACACTTCTTTAAATTCACACAGCCACATCAATTTGCACTCATAAACAAGGCAAATGGTTTGTCACGTAGTGGATGCCATGCCTAGGACATCAGATTTCTCCCAACTGCTACAACCTCCAGTCTTGCCACCTGTGCCATTTGAAAGAGAACACATAACACTAACATTCCACCAGTTATGGATTTTTCCACAGTGGAATATGAGGATATATGCATATTAGTGAACGAGCCCTAGCTATGGAGGGTTTACGGGTTGTCCACAGTAAAACAAGGAAATCTTGCCACAAACTCAATCAAATGAGGTCAAACCTTCACCAATAGAAAGAAGACAACCTCCTTTTTCTAGCCATGTGCACCAAAGATCATTTCTAATCCATACAGAGTCGCACTAAACACAAGAACAGCGAGTTTGCAGGAAAAACAAACCCAAAATTCTAGACCTGTAGTAACTAAAAATGCTATAACTCCCTCAAATCTTAATTAAAAACCGTGAAACCAAAAGAAAATGAAAGCAATCCTTCCTCTCTCAATTCATATGACTTTTGTGCACGTAAAGTATGAAATTTCTTCTAATAAATGTGCAAGATCCCAGATTTAACTGTAGTAGGCTACCCCTATGTAACTCTCAGTTTAAACTCCTTCCTCACCAATTCAATAGTAAGGCATTATGTCAAACAGTTTGTTAAATGCTTCTAGAGTAGCTTTTTTGCAAGAGAAAGCTCGGTGTTTGTTGAGTTCAGACCAATTATGATTTGATACTCAAAATAGAAAATGAACAACACTATATTGAACGCTAAATACATATACTATTCTAGCTGCTTACTCAATATTAATTCTAAACACCAAGAAATTTTCAGTTAGCAGAATCAAAAATGGATGATTACATTTAATGAACAAGAGAAGTTTGAACAACAAATTTGGATATTCCATACATACTCCAGAAATATTATCATCTCTCTGGCATAGTCTGCTCAGATGGCTACTCACAGCAGTATGTTTAATGACAAACTCCAATCTCCCCTGCTCCACTAATAATGTTGTATACAAAACTCCCACATATCATAGTGTCACTATTGTTCACAGGGGACTCATGCCAGCTCTCAGAAGAAACATTGCTAGGAATAGCTGATATACTCAGTGCTACTTACTCAGAAACTTAATAGATCAGTTTAGAAGCAAAGAATTTTACATGGTAGCCAGCAGCTTACCTAGTCGTATCTGTCCTGGAATGAAAAAGGGAAACTCCATTCTGCAAGAGATAGCTCACCTGTATGTGAAGACCGCACTGCCCAACCTATATTTTTGGAGATAAATGCTCAAAACGCCTCTCAAACCATGCTTCTCCTAATCACTACATTCAAAACTACGACGAAATAAAATTATCCTCCCTTTAGGGACTCCCATACAGTCACGACATGTACACAAATATATAATGTTGTGTTCACATCCATGGTGACACCCCACTCTTAACCTCAAAGCTTTAAAAGAGTTTCACTCTGTTTGCAACAACAATAAGCTCAGCTCCAAAAAAACCTTCACCGTAGTAATACAACCTTGCCGTCCTCAGTGCATCCATTTGCAAGGTCCAACCCAGTAGTGAGCTTCTGTTTTACTTTTTTGCTTCAAAGAGTTCCACAGCTATTTCAATAGTTGCGGCCAAGTTTGGTTTGCATTGACTGGATTGCAAACCACCACTTCCTCTATTTTCCATGCGCTCTTGTATTCCTTTGTTACTGCAACTAGAAACCAAAGAGCAAAAGCCCTATGAAGTTCGCATTTTACCTATCTCTAAGACGGATCTGTCATTTGGAAACAACACTCTAAATTTGGAATGACTAACGAATGGTAGCCTCCAGGTGACTGGTGTCAAAAATAGTCACACGGATCTTATTCCTCTATCAGCGCATTTCTAAACATGACATTCCAAATGTTTTCCACGTCTCCTCATTCATGGCAACACCAAAATAATAAAACTAAAGAACCAAATATAGTCCACTCCAAGAATATTTGAGTTTATTTTCAAAACTTAAAAGCATAGGCCAAAATCTTCTTTTTCTCTAACTGGAATCAACCCTTAATCAATTCGCATTTTGTTCCACCACTTTTAGTTATAATCATTGCCAATGAAATGTGCACAAGCTTTCTCAAAGGGATTAACTCGAACCGCCTCAGATTCAATTGACACATGACAATAACCTTATGCATAAGGATTTACGCCCAAGATTTACAAATTTCTAATATTTTGAAATTTAATCAAATCTTATTTTTCAAAGTAGCCATCCGAAAACCGAACTGGTGAACCAAGCTACCCTTCTTTATTATTCATAAAACCTCACAGGCCTAGTAGTCTATGGGAAACTCAGTCAAGAGTATCCTAGCTAAGGACTTGATTAAAAATTTGTGATTTTTGTTTCAGTTTTTTGTGTGTATCAGCTTGCTGTTAATCAAGCTTGCTTCAATATGTAATGACTACTCAGTTTGAAACTTTAATATAATGATTGTATGACATTTTAAATTGTTTACTTAATATTCAATACTAATGTTTGCAGTAAACTCTATCACTATTCTTGTTCTGAAAACTCAATGTCATTATATTTTCAGATTTTCTATAACATATTAGATTATATAAAAAAGTCTGTCCACAGTACTAAAGTAACCCCGTCTTTGTACAACCTTGCCTATATTCCAACCGATTTATTTTAATCCAACAGATTACGCTGAAAATCACGCAGTATCTTACTCAACAAGATGTCTAAATTAAATATGAAGATAAATCATTACAACCTTATTTTTTAAACAGATATGAAATAGCTTTGATACTACATGTTGGTCTTCAAATTATGATTACACAAATTTACCCCAACTAAGAACTCCACCGTGAATCTACTATGAACTCCATCGTGAATCTGCCTTCAAAGATGAATTAGGTTCCTTCTAATCCATTGAGAAATATTAACAGTTTCCATCCTCAAGTATCCAAAATTGAAAGTCAAGGGTTCCCAAAATTCTCCAAGAGAAGACAATAACCAAGCATCTTGAGAATGAGCCTCCCAGTGTCTTTTATAGCATATTCTTATGACTCTTTGTTTTCCCTTTGCATGTCTCTTCATATTCCTTTTCTTTGTCCCTTTATTTCCCCCCTTCCAAATTAAAATGACTTCATTAATTTTCACAAAGCTGCATTAAAGTCATTTTAAATTTAATATTTTATTAAATTATTAAATTATGTTGTCAATAATTTTGACAACTCAAAACTTAATTAATTAATTGACTTAATGTCCCAAAAAGGGGACATTACATGGTTGGTTACTTCTTCAAAAGAGTTTACCAGCCAATATAAGAGAGGGCTTAAATATACTTCTTATGTTACAAGCCAGCAAGACAAAACAGTGCTACCTTTCAGCATTGCAAAACAGCTAGAATCTTTTGGTAGAAGACCACATATAATGTGACAAACTTTAGGTGAGACCTCTACAGCTGAAGGTGCTCTATCAGAGATATTTGAATGGTCAAGGATCATGTTTAAAAATAAGGAAAACTTATGGCTTCTCAAAATTAATTTTCTTCAGAGAAAAAAAACCGCATCCACTTCTCAGGGAGGTTACTATTCCTTAAAGCTAAAAAGATCAACTTATTTTGCATCAATCAGAAGACTGTGGTAGGTCTGCATGTTGAGTCTTTGCAGGTTTGTCCGAAAGCAGAGGTCCCTGCTTGATGTTCAAAAATTGTCCATTGAGAAACTTTTCTGCCATGAATGATGCAATGGTTTCAAAAATCCATTTCAACCACAACAAGGATTCTTTAGAGAACAAGGAAAGGATCTCAGCATTTCAAAAGGGAATTTGCTGACCGTAAATGATCCGATCAGTATATCAATTCAGTCTCAAGTATAAATCAGGAAAAGAAAGCAAACATGAATGACTATCTTAGCAGGAACTAAAGACATACAAAGTATTCTGTTATTGCAATCCAAATGCATTCAACACTAATAAAAACCATACTTAAAAAACAAGATCATTCAGTACGTGATTACAGAAAAGATATAAATAAGCCAGAGTAGAAAAGTACAGATGAAGCACCTCCAACAGCTATGCTAATAGGATCATCATGTCCCCCTCCAAATGTTTCTAAAGAACTTGCAAAAGCAATGTCTCCATCGTATGCTTCTCCAAGTCCTTCACTACAGCCAAAATAAACATGACAGCAAACATAAATGTGGAAGCCTTTTGAAGTAAATAATAGGTTGAAGGGACTGACCATCAAGCATTTTATTCAGGTATTTTTGTTAAAAGAAAAACGCAAAATTTACAACCCCCTATAAAAGGAAACGCAGCTAAAATAGTTCTGCTTTTCTACATTTCAGTGTGCATAGGAGCATTATTTAACTAGAATACATATATTTAGAGAATTCTATGTAAAAATCACCAAGAGATATCAATTTGTAGGTGTATATTTAATTGAGAAAATATCTAATAAAGATAAACACGTACATCATATCCTCGAGATATTATCATTTAGATATTAATATATGTGAATAGCAATATTTATTAAGCCTTTTTCATACACACAGAAGTGATTACTTCACAATGATAATATTGAATTTTAAGAAAAACAATTTAGAGGAAAAATTGAGAAATTTTTGACTGATAAGAATTCATAAATATACGATAGACATAAATGCTCTTTTGCACGAGTACTTTGTTTTGTTCACCACTATATGTTTTTGGTCCATGTAAGCATGTTATTATGTGATATGAATATCAGGATTTAACTGTGTGATTTTTGAGTCAAACTCATTGACCCATGTTTCATGAGTAGTGATTCAACATGAATCCATCTCTCATGAGAATAAATGGAACACTTAGCACTCATTGGATCTAGGTGATGCTCACAGGGGCGAAGCACCAGGACTTCCCCGGAGGTCACCCATCCCAATACTATTTGACTCAAAAATCACACAGTTAAATCCTGATATTCATATCACAATTTGACTTGCTGTGGAAATTATCTCCTACTTATCGTGTTATTATGTTTTCTTAGCATGTATGTGATATTTGAATTTTAAGTTGGCACAATATCAAAATTGGCATAAAGCAGTAGCAACATTGATATAAAGCAGTAGCCAAGATAGCTGATCTACTTATATAGACTCTTCAACACTGCCATTGATACAAGTGAAAATTGTCTGGGAACAATAGGATCCTATGCCGTCGAGTCATACTATTCAGCAGAGAACTGGCAAACCTCCATGCACCACACATGGGCAGCTTTTGGGAAACTTTACAGTGTTTTCAGATGAGTAACATTGAAGTGGCATCAGAGATGGAAACAGTTCAAACACCTGTAAATACCAGCACTCTCAGTATGCTGAGTCCTGACAGATACTGCAGTAGGAAGCAAACTATAGGAAGACTTTTAAAGACAATTCATTAAGACAACTTGGTTATACTCTCTTCAGCAATTCAGTCTGAAGGTGACATTAACTATAGAATGTTTCTTCCAGATCTCCTGATGGCCTTATGTACAGAAGCACTATCACATTAACTTAAATTCCACTTAACCAAATGAAAATGTTTTGCTACCAGCTTTGTCTTTGTACTAACCACCATAATATTCAGGAGAACAGGATTTTAAAACTTCACATTCCATGGAAAGTAAGCACTAAGGAATACTTCATTTTCATAGTTTGCTTCATCATGGTAGCTTGGGAAGTAACAATGTGCACTCAAAGATATTGGGAACTAAACTGTTTGTCTTATGCCAATATTTCAAATAGAGATGCTTGTTCCTGTTGATTAGATTGGTTGCGATCTTTAGCCACTAGGTGTCAGGCATTGCAAGGTCTTCCAGACCTATGCATCAATCGCATTAGCTGTCTGCTCAATGTTTTCCAAGTTAGGAATCAAGCATCTCAAAGCTTCTGCTAGTGCCAACACATATCAAAAGACTAGTTGGGAAATGTTCTCTCAAAAAGCTACTATCCTTACCAGACACAGTCAACATTGTTCAAATATTTCAATGTATGGAATGAAAGAATTGCAATGAATATATAGACCTTTATAAGAGCTTAAATCTGTAGCAGAAGTCTTCTAAAACTATATATTAAAAAAAAAGTTTAAACAGCATCCAAAACACCTTGTCACTTTGAAAAACAGCCAACCCTCAATACTTATACAAAATTGGAGGGAGGAGTTGCCCAACTAAAGGCTTTAAATAGAGTTTCTAATATGAACAACCAGGACCATCTATGATATACCACTATTTCTTAGAGACAATACATGAACTGTAGATTTATACATTCTAAGACACATGCTCTGGCTGATCAGTCTCATAAATATGTGCTGAAGAAGTTCCAACACATGTCATTATCTCTTTATCAGCATCCAGATGACACTTTTCCATGAGTTTGCTCAGATCTTCAATTTCTGCCTGTGTAAGAAAACTTCAATATCTTTCAATGTAATAAGCAGCTTTAACTTCATCTTTGTAAACCAGCAGCATCCCATCATGCATCAGCTTCATGAATCTGGGCTTTGTAGTCTCCAAGCAAAGAGAAACCTGTGACATGATGTAAAAATGTGTGAGTTTAAGATTAAACTCAGTAGGGGCCCTTCTCACATTTTGAAATATCTCCTTGTTCCTTTCCTTCCAAAGAAACCATAGCACTTCACCAGTAAGAGCAAACCAAAATCTATTAAGAGATGAGTCAAAAGATCTCACATAACCAGCCAAGATTTCGCACCAAGAAAAACCATTGTTCTTATTCCAATCAATAGGATATCCAAAAAAAATGGCCCAAACTTTAGAAGCAAAAATACATTCAAAGAAAACATGTTCAAAGCTCTCGGGTTTATTACACAAATTGCAAATCACAGGCCCAACTTTAATGGAAGACAAAACTGACCCTATAGCAAGCTTCTTAAGCAACAACAACCATCTAAAATGAATAACCTTAGGCTCACATGGACCCTTCCAAAAGTAATCAAAGAAAAAATGCTAATTTGAGAAAGGACAGTTAAGACCCCAACAATTAACTATACGCTGTAACACAGATTGATCTTTTTTAAACATATCATAAATCTGCTTAATAGAGGTATTACCAATACTAGTACCATCATTCCATTTTGTATTTCTGATAAAAGAATTGCTGTCCATAAACTTCCCACCTTTCTCCTTGCATAAAGCTTTGTTCAGAAGAGTATATGTCTTCCTTTGAGAGTTTGGAATATCAAACTTCCTAGAAATCTCATCCCATGACCCAATCATGTCATTAACCATCAAATCACTGATAAGAGAGATACCTTTCTCATTCCATTTTTTAGCTGAACAACTCTGGGTAAGAGCAAGAGGCTTATTATTCAAATACAATCCCCACCAGATTGACCTGTCAGTAACAATGTAGTTAGGAGGACCCCTAGTGGCATTCCTACAAGATATAAGCTCCCTCACTTGTGTCCATGCAGACCACAGAGAGGAGAATACTTTAGATCCAAACACTTTCATCTTAAAATCTCCCATAATAATATCCCAAAAAGGAATGTTATCCCACTGTTTAACTTTTTTAATAACTGACCTTTCCACATTATTTATCACCAGAACTTTCCAAGGTTCATTTCCCCAAAATGCTTTGAAGATCCACTTGGTTGCAAGAGCAATACCTTGAATTGTAATATCCTTAATCCCCAGACCCCCCAATTGTTTGTGCAGACAGCACCAATCCCACTTAACACAATGTCTCTTTTTGGACCCCAAGCCATCCGACCATAAGAAATCTCTGAGCATTTTTTCAAGCATCCCAAACTGAGTCTTAGTAAACAACTAGGCTGAAGCAAAAAAAAATATGATGAGAAGAACCACCTGAACCCTCCCTACCAATGAAAGGGAGTGAGTCTGCCATCTCATATGTTTACCATTAATCTTATTACACATCCACTCCCACATGTCTACAAATGAAGGATCCAGGGAGAAAGGAATACCCAGATACCTAGTAATAGTTTTAGGTCCAGTCCAGTTCCACCCCAAGTTAGATAACCAAATAGGAGGAGCTTCCTTCCAACCCATAACAAAAGAGTTGTGGGGGGGCACTTTGGCTCCAAAGAGAGCAGAAAAAGCTAAGTCTATGAAAGGCCATAGACAAATTATCTTCAGAGAGATGCAAAAAAAGAGCAGTGTCATCTACAAATTGAGCATTGATCAATTCATCTTTATTAGGGAGGGTGATGCCCTTAACAAGATGCCCTAAAGAAGCATCCCTCAGAATATAGAACAGAGCATCAGTAGCAATCACAAATAAGGAGGGTGCAATAGGGCAACCTTGCCTAATAGATCTCTGAAGAGTAATAGATTTCGAAAATTCTCCATTAATCTCAATAACTGTAGAAGCATCTTTAAACAGAATTTCAATCCATTTGCAAAAGTCGTATGGAAAGCCAAAAGCTTTCAACATACCAAGAACAAAAGGCCACTCCACCCTGTCATAAGCCTTCTCAAAATCAAGAAGTATCATAGCCAAATCCTGCCTACTATCCTTAGCCCAATTCATAGCTTTCCAACTGGTGATAAGATTTTCCAAAATATATCTACCTTTGATAAAACCTGTTTGAGTGACTGAAACAATGTTCTTAGTAATGTCTACAATCCTTCTAGCCAACAACTTAGCAATAATTTTATATGACAAATTGAGTAGGGTGATGGGTCTCCAATTCTTGACTAAGGATCTATCTCCTTTTTTAGGAAGTAGTTTAATGATTCCTCTATTCACATTGCTTATTCTTCCCCAATCCAATCTAGATTATCCTTATAAAATTCAATAGGCAATCCATCCATACCTGGAGATTTGTCATTAGCCATAGCCTTGATAGCCTCTTGAATCTCTTCTAGAGAAATTTTTCTACTCAACTTATCACTTTCACTACCAGAAACCTTCTTAGGGATCATCTTCAGACATTCACTCAATTGCTCATGCTGATCATGGTCAAATTCCGAGGAGAACAATTCAGAGTAGAAACTGTAAAAAGCTTCCTTAATAGCCTTTGGGTCATTAGTTTTACCATCTTCAATCTGAATATTCTCAATCTTTTTTGCCTTGTGTTTAGCCCTAATAATGTTGAAATAATATTTAGACCCTATATCACCATCTCTAAGCCAATTCATTCTTGCCCTAATCCCTTGCCCTTGGATCTTGTATCTATGAAGAAAGCCAAGTTTATGCTTGATGGAAATCAAATTATTTAACAGCACTGGGTCATCTGGACAATTTTGAAGATCAAATTCAGCCTTCGTAAGATTGCATTGAAGATCATTCTCTTCTTCATTTTTATTTTTGGCAACTTTTTTTCCAATAATCTGATAAATCTTTTTCCAATATTCTACTAAATGGCACAACTGCTTAACAGGCCTAATAGACTGGTTACAAAATTTGGATAAAAAAGTCACCATTCTAATAGCCTCTTTATTATCAGGATCTTTTAGCAAAGATGTATTTAACTTAAAACTCTTAATTTTGCTGCTATCTTTCTTAACATTATCAACCTTGTTAATCAACATCTTTGCAGAAATAGGAGAATGATCTGAGATTGCAGCAGGAGACACGGTAATAGGAGAATGGCCCTCTTCAGATTGGAATAAAAAAAAAGAAGAATCACAATAAATTCTGTTCAATCTACAATAAACTCTATTCTGCCCCTCTTGATTATTGCACCAAGTGAACCAGATGTCATTAAAGTTTTCCCTATTATTTTCCAATGGATCAAACAAATTAAAACATCTTCTAAGCTTACACTAAAAAAAATGCTCATTACCTTTCCATTGATGCTTCAGTCCTCCTTGTTTATCACAACCGGCTTCTATCATGTTAAAATCACCAACAAATATCCAGGATGCTTTCGGCAAGTTAGAAGAACACCACTCCCATAACATAATTCTATCCTTATAATCATTTGGGGCATAAATATTACATATCCCAATAATATCCTCCCCAACTTTAAGAGTCACCCAAAGTGCCCTTTGACATCTTGAGCATCCATGTTGTAATATGGAATCAGCCCACTTGGGTCCAACTAACAATGCCACTTCCCCTTTGCCTTTCTCATGTTCAAAATGAAACCGTAGAGCTTTATCCCATAAAAATTTATTAATACAAGATGCTTGAAAACTGACAACTTTAATTTCTTGCAAACAAACAATGTCTTTATCTTTTAACTTATTGCACCATTTCCTAACAATATATTTCCTATCAGTCATTTCCAGACCTCTAACATTCCAACTATGAATGTTTAACATCATGAAGGGGGTTGTAAAGAAGGAGTCTTAGGAACCTTATTGAATCTATTGAAACAGTTCGGGATGACATTCTTGCCACCAGAACTCCCTGAAATCGACTGCTTCTCATATGTTTTCCTTTTCTTTTTCACAACCTCAGTAAACTACCCCCTTGTCTCTACATCCAGAGTTTTTTGGATCACAAGTGAGGGAGGACATATCTCTTTAGGAATACCACCCCTATTATTAATATCCTTTGCCTTCTCATTAATGGATCTAAGAGCAAGCTGCTGAGCATTCAATCTGGTGGGGATCTCATCAATCCTAACCTCAGCCACCTTTGCTATTAAAACAATTCGGACCATGGGATTAGTCTCACCAGGAATCTGTCTGGCTTGACCAGCCAGAATCACCTCAAACTCTTAATCATATAAAGGATTATCTAAAGTGACAAACCCACCACATTCCAAGGAATTGGCTTCAGAAGGGCTTTTGGTCGGCATGGACTGATTAGACATACCACCATCCAACTTTCCTTTTGGAGTAGATGGTATACCATCCTTATCCAAAACTTCAACCACATTAACCTTCTCTAGAATTGTTTCCTTGGTATTATCAACTTTCACCTTGGCTTTTTCAAAATGCAGATTATAGGTCAGACAATTCTTCTTAATGTGACCATTAAACTTACAATGAAAACATGCATGTAAATTACCCAACAGAGAAACTTCCCAAGAAAAACTTTCTCCCTCTAGATTTAAGGAAATAATATCAGGAAAAATCACATCTAGCTCCAGAGCCACAAGAACACGCACATTTAAATGTTGAAGAGTAACCCTAGACTCTTCTATTTGCAAAACCGACCCGAGGGGTTTCAAAATATGGGATACAAAAGGCCAAAATTTGGCATGAAGATTTTTAATTTCCACCCAATTCGGCGTGGATTTTTTAATAACGTCATCAAAGTTACCATTAGCAACCCAAGGATAAGCTCTGAATAAAGAATGACCAACATTCCAAAAACCCTTCTTTAATATTCTTTCCTGCATATTATGGGTTTTTAAAAAAATAACGAAAAGCCCTTTTTGAATCATTCTGTAGAAATTAACATGTAAACCAATTTTTTTCCCCACACAACATTTAACCAGTCATCAAGAAATTTATGAGAAGGCAAAGCATTAGCATCTAAACAAACAAAGAATATGGCAATGTTTCTTAACCTACTTTGCTCTACTCTAACAGCTTTAACCATATCATCATTGGGAGACAAAGTTAGGGTTTTCAAACCATCAGAAGGGCTCCTACCATCTCCTTGTTCATGTTCCTGCGCAACTCTGCCATCTTTATCTGCATCTCATCTATCTCCATGGGTTGCAGTCCTCCCATCTCCATTTTGAGCACTCACCAACTTGAATCCTTTCAAACCTACTCTCAAAGCAAGCTGTTTCAGGGCAAATTGGCACCGAAGTCTCCGTAAGGATTGCCTTATACGAAGGCTTCTCACACTTGTTTTCAGAACCACCATTATCCATGATATCAACACAAACACCATCCTTTCCATCATTATCAGATATCTCTGGTTTATCATTACTTGAACCATTATCATCCCTCAATTTTTCATCATCTTCACCCACAGGATCACCCAGCGGCTCACTTGCCGCGGCCACATCATTTCCTTCCATCAGCCCTTGTCACAAACATAAGCCAACGTTGGGGCCGAACGACCAACTCAAATTGGCACAAAAAAAACCAAGCAAAATCCACACAAAATCCAAGCCAGGGCACACAGGGAAGAAAAAAAATGGGTTAAAGCACACCAAAGCACAATAAAACATGAAAAACCACAAAAGCAAGAAAAAATGGACACGACAGCAAACACATGCAATGGGGCGGGCTAGCAATGTCGCACAAGCCAGAAGTACGGAGTTGCAAACCACCCAAGCATTACATTTAGTCAATAAAATTCCAGTCCTCTAAAACTATAAGTTTAAAATAAAGTAATAAATAAAACACCTAAAAGACCATTAATAGAAGATTCTACAAAGCTAGCTAAAAATAGCAAACTAAAAATAATGAAATAGTTCTAATACCCTCCCTTAATGGTCATTCTATCAAGTTTCAACTACCCTATAGAAGGAAATTTGCAGGTCTTCTAGTCACAAATGCATAGAAGGTTACCCCCTTCTAATCATGAATGCACAAAACACTTTGCAAAATGAACCTACTGCTGAAGCCCTGCTTGATTCTACAAAACTTCAAGAAATGACCAAGATAACAAAAATATGGGAACCTAATGTTCTCAAACAAAATTGTCCCTCCCTATAGGCAGAGACACCAAGAAAAACTTCTCAAACTTAAAAAAAGAGTTTGAGGAGAAAAACTTTTCCCTTGTGCAAACCCTTGCCCTAGCAACTCTGGGTGCAATCTAGAACAGTTGCAAGAAACCATGATTTTGTAGAAAAAAATCCAAACCCTTAAATTGGGGTCTACAAAGCATCATTTTTTTGGAAGAAAAAGTAGAAACCTTAAAACGAAAAATGCCTAAAATATACTTTGTGAAAAAATTTAGAAAACCCTCTAAACAAGAACCCATGATTTTTGAGAAAATAAATGGTGCAAAACCTAGACATCAAAACAAATAAATTTTTCTTTTAAAGATATTATAAATAATAAAACCTTACAATATTTTTCTCAAGGAAATTTGTAAAACGCCAGAATAATATTTTTGGTGGGAAAAAATTATAAAATCCCAACAAACAAGACCCCACAAAAACGAGCAATTTCACAATTATAGAACCCAAAAACAATCTTTATGGAGAAAAGTCAGAAAAAATGGACACAAAATCCAACATGCAGAACAAAATTCAAAAATCCACTTTTGAGAAAAACCCTTTTATAAAACAATTTTTATGGGAAAAATTGCATAAGCCCGTAATAACGTTTTAAGGAGAAAAATAATAGAACACTCCCAGAAAAGTTTTGGAAAATATTATCAAAATCCAAATATAATTTTTAAACAATTACTAAAAACACTAACTTTTTAGGGGACAAAAATATAAACCCACCAATTTTTTTAAGGGGGAAAAATTATTAAAAAGCTGAAACCAAAGAATTCACCTAAAGTGTGAAAACCCTATTTTGGGCAAATAGAAGCAAACCCTTCAAATAAAAATAACAAATCCAAAAAACATTAGTTGTGGGTATCGAAAAATCCTCCATTGTATGCTTGGAAATAAGAACTATCACATTGCATGCCAAAAAACTCAAATGAATGAGTTGCCAAAAACCCTTCATGGGCACTCGCGAGAGAAAACTAACGAAAAAGAAAATCTATGGTTGCATATGAGAGAAATAACATGATCTTGAAAAACACCTAAAACCTATTCATGCAGGTAGGAATAAACACAATCATTAATAACTTCCATCCACCAAAGAGAGTTGTGGGACAGAACACTAGTCGCACAAATCCAACCACGAAAAACTCCAAAAATGTAGCTACAATTCTCAGAGCTTTTACCTTAAAAACTCACAAGTCTCCTTCAAAATGCATGAATTTCCTTTACTAAGGAAAACACACAAAAGCCCTCGAATTTTCAAACGTATTTTTCAAGGAGAAGGCCTCGATTTTTATTAAAAAAAATTGCAAAAGCTTATGGATCCCCATGGTTTAACATTATGTTCAAGTATTTTGATGTATTGAATAAATGAAATACAACGAATATATAGACCTCTTCAAGAGATTCGAACTGAAGCAGAAGTCTTCTAAAATTAGAAATCTAAAACAAAGTAATAAATAGAAGTCTACACTTTCATCTGCCAAAGACAAAGTCACCAAAGAAAACACTAGTTGCACAAACCCAACCACGTAAACAACCAGAAATGCAAACACAATTCTCAAATCTTTTGCCTTAATAACTCACAAATCTCCTAAAAAACTCACAAACCCCTTCAAAAATACATGATATTCCTTACCGAGGAAAACACACAATAGCCCTTGAACTCGCAAATGTTTTTTTCATTTAAAAACGATCTAAAAATATGATAAAAAAATCAAAGGAGAAGGCCTCAATTTTATTAAAATGTGTGCCAAACGTTTGAAATTCTCATGCTCTAATACCATGTTCAAATTTTTTGATGTATTGAATGAATGAATTACGAATATATAGACCTCTACAAGAGCTTCAAACTGAAGCAAGAGTAGTCTAAAACTAGAAGTTTAAACTTTCTTCCACCATAGAGAAAGTTGCAGGAGAGAACACTAGTTGCACAAACTCGACCAAGAAAAACTACTAGAAGTGCAGCCACAAATCGAAGATCTTCTTATAAACTTACGAATCTCCTAGAAAAAAAAAATTTTGAATTTTCCTTTACTGGGGAAAACCCATAAAAACCCTCAAACTTGCAAATGATTTTATCATTGAAAAACAATCCAGGGAGAAGGCCTCAATTTTCATTAAAACAATTC
This sequence comes from Cupressus sempervirens, assembly GCA_028749045.1. NCBI lineage: Eukaryota > Viridiplantae > Streptophyta > Pinopsida > Cupressales > Cupressaceae > Cupressus > Cupressus sempervirens. The sequence continues at coordinate 581,131,784 of CM053788.1, read as the reverse complement.
CAAACTTTATAAATCTCCATGCTCTGATACCATGTTCAAATATTTTGATGTATTGAATGAATAAATTACAATCAGTGTAACACCGGTGCGGGGGGTGGGGGGGCATTTGTAAGAGTTTCCAGGATGGTAAAAAAAGGTCTCAATATAGGGAACGTCGAGGAACGCAAGAGGATGGTGAGGAGGGAGGGGGATGGGGGGTGGGGGTGGGGGTATTGCCTACTATACATTTAGAACATGAAATGCTAGTTATGAAATGATGTTTCAGTGTAACTTGTCAAATTGAAATCCTTGCACATAGGGAAATTGCACGCAAACCAAAACCATTGAACATTCAACATAGTAACATAGCAAATACCAAATAGTAACATTCATAAATCAAAATTCAAATAGAAATCCAAATCATCAGAACATAGAATATATATTAGTTCTATCAAATATCAATTGTATCATAAAGATGATTACAATGAGCAGCATCACAGATGATAGGAATCATGATTAATATCAAAATGAGCACAAAATCATGACAAAATGTAGTGATGGGAAGCCTCTAATCATCCCCAAAGCCAAAGTCCTCATCACTGGAACTATTGGACTCCTCACACTCAAGTTCCGCAAAAGGAACACCAACCAATCCTACATATGTTTCTGCTGCAATCAACATGAGATGGATCCTCCGGCTCTACATCCCATCATGCTACTAGGCTCTCTTTGTACATGTCTTGCGATCTTCGATATGCAAGACACTGTGCACAACAACTAGATTCTTCGCTCTCTTAGAGGTAAATTTGTTCCTCTTAGCAGAGTGGATGAAGCACCCAAGTACCCCTAACATCCCCATGGACCCAAGCACCCAAGCAGTGTGGCGGTGGGGGCAGCCATCATGCGACGATGCTTGGCAGGCAGTGGGGGCACTTGGGTAATCCAAGCACCCATCCCAGGGATGTTCCAGCACCGGGTACTTCTGTGTTTTGGGTCGGCTGTGTGTCCTTGGGTTTTACTTATTACAATGAATATATAGACCTCTACGAGAGCGTCAGACTGAAGCAAAAGTCTTCTAAAAATAGATATTTAAAACAAAGTAATAAATAGAACTCCTAGATGGGTATTAATAAAAATTCTAACAAGCTAGCTAAAAACAGCAAACTAAAAATAACGAAATATTCTAATAATCAGTGTTTACTTCTATATCATTACACTTCCAATTGCAACAATATACAGATGCCAACAGAATGTTACTATATAACAAATTGATTGTACAAATTCATAACAGATTAGCTGTTCCATCAAAGTTATTGCTTACTTACAATGACTGCAAATCAGGAAAGGCAGTTCACAGATCACACAGCTTCCTCAACAACAACTGTTGTCTTTAAAGGGCCCATGCTTTTCGGTCAGACCATCATGGTTGGTAACTGCTTGTTACCATTCATTCACAACTTCTAGCTGGCTAAACAGGTACTAAAAAAATATAACAAATTCTAATTGCTATCTATAATCAAAAAGTGATAAACAGTCCTCCTTTCACTTAATTCAAATCTTCCAGCATTCCCTATCAGCCAAGGCCACTCTCTGGGCAATTTTATCAATTTCAATACCGGCAAATATACACTGGTTAATTAATGGGTCTACCATACCCGTCTTGGATAATAAAGAAGGTTAGAAATGTTATTGTATCTCCAAAGGACTCCATATTAGAAATATAGCTACTATTACGTCTTTCTATAATTTCATGGGGTTATTGAATTTTCAGTTTGCATTATGTGATTGACACACTTCGCAGTGATATTGCGTGGTCTTCTGCTATACCTTTTTCCTGTGCTTTGAAATCCCTTTACTATTTGAAGATTTTATTAACAGTTCGTCTCATTTCACATCTAGACTTTACAGTGGGCCAAAGATAATGCACATTCATTGCTATATTTACAACTTGATCTGACTTTCGCCCTTATTTATGCCTTTGATCAATGTGGGCATGGGCATTTGTTCGTTTTTCATTGTTTAAGTGATAGAACCACCTTTTATCCAAAAGATGAAACATAAATTTATTTTACTTAAAATTTAAACTTCTAAACCCAAGCATCATAGGTATTTTGCTGACCTCACAAACAATTAGGAGAAGGACCAAGCTATCCTGCTGTTAAACATGAAATTGAGTAACACACAAGTAAATTATAGATATTATTGTTTATATTCAGAGAGTGTTGCATGCTAAAAATAAATTGTATTATGTTCTCTTCCACGGGTTGTAAAGATATCTGCATGCCCAACAATAAAGATATCCTTGTAAACAAAGCTTGGACAGATTTATACTTGTTGAATTTTCAGATTGATAATAATTTTGGAGCAAAGTTGACCATCGCATATCTGATTTAGGAGCATCCAGGCTTCCCAACAAATCTTGCTTAACAGTTTTTGCTTGTTTGATTTTTGTGTGTTTTCTAGTACTTTTAGTTTAGTTTGCAAGTCCTTTTATTAGAGTTAATCTTGTTCTTTAGATGTTTTCTTCTGTGGAGTCCACCAGCATCTTTTAACGATTCTGAACTCTTCTTATTTGCTGATGACATGTCTAGGCCCAGACCCACATTTTTTGTCTTGTACTGGGTTATTTTCTTTCTGCTGGGTCTCGACTTCCTAATCAAATCTCTCTAATAATTGACTATTCTTGGATATTGCTGACGGGGCTCGCATCTCTCCCCCTTTTTAACTGGGCATGATCCTCTATGACACAACAATTCTATGTCATAGCTGGGGGCAGTTTCAATTTACAATATCACAACCTGTGAACTGACTAATGGGATTTGCATGACAAGTAATTACTGGTGGCCCCATTTGGGAATAAATGAGAGGATTGTGTGATCCTCTATGACACAATAATTCTATGTCATAGCTGGGGGCAGTTTCAATTTACAATATCACAACCTGCAAACTGACTAATGGGGTCTGCATGACAAGTAATTACTGGTGGCCTCATTTGGGAATAAACGAGAGGATTGTGTGAGGATGGAGTCTTAAACACTCTAACAGGCAGTTAGCTACTGGCCTCCTTTCATTCGCAATTACAGGCAAGCCAATTTGCTGCAGATTTCTGGCTTGCAGTTACTTCTTACAACTATTGTTGGCTAGCACCGACACTACAATTCCAGGCAGTTTACAAGAAGTTACAGATCACTATTACCAACAAAACAGACTCTATTGGCAGAGCATTTTTTGTGGCCTTTATCTCGAATGGCCACTGGATAAAGGGACTTATGAAGTAATATACAAGGAAGACAAGGACAGTGATAGAGGGTCTGCACATCATTCATACCAGTCAATGAATTTGGGATGAATTCTAAGTTAATATTATGTATTTTCCATGTAGGCTATATGTCTGTATCAGCAATAAGCTGTTATTGGGAGCTGGTAAGGCTGGTGCCTAGGGAAAGGTACCTATAAGTGAAGATGTGATAAAAAGTTATAGCATTTTAACTTTCCTGAAATTTTGATCACTTGTTTCTGAAGTTAGGGTAAGGAAATATTGAATTACAGTTGTTTTCTGTCAAAAAATTTAAGTTACGTCTGTTTCTGCTGTTGATAACTTGTGTGCGTGTGGCTGCTTGGACTGCTTGAATACCTTAGGCCGCAGACCCTGTCAGCATTGATATTCAAGCTGCCATAGTTCTTACATGACAAAACTGGTGAACATTAATGATAATGGAAGATTATTTGATTGAATTAATTCAGAACATATTTGTCTTCATCAATCTCAATGTAATCCAAGATAACTATAGCAAAAAGTTTAGAACATTATTAGTTCTTCTGAGTATGTGCACATGCCATTGACAACCAACAATATGCCCTTACAAAAAAGTTAAAATGAACATTTATCCATGAGAATGAACAAATAGGAGGATACAATGAGATTTATCAGAAACACACGTATACTTCCGACATCCTTTGTAAAATTTCTGGCAGCGCTCCCGTAATGCTTCTGCATTTTCTTCTGATGCTTGTACCTAGAGCAGAAATAGAACAAGAAATGTAAATTAATGAACAGCCGAGTTTTGCAATTGAAAGTACCTCAAGAATTTGCAAAAGCTAGTGCAAACAGAACTCTCATTCTGAACCTTGAAAAGATGTGTTTCATTGAGACACCTTATCTTACTACAATTATATTCATATAGACATCATGTGTATGTCTAAGTCTCTAAACTGGCAACCGATTAGGCTTAGTAATATGTCCATTTCGCAACATCCCTTCACCCACGTAGGAACTTCAGCTTTATTCTTTTCACATTTGATATACCCATAAGAATCTCGATAGAGATGTGAGATGGTAGCAATAATGCACAAATGCACCATCCCAAATTTTTGAGACCCCATGTATAATTTTGTACAATCCTTTTGGTCACACTAAGAAACAGGGAATATAACTGAGACTTGGAAAAATCTTGGACGAAACTTGAGATGTCACAAACAAGACAAGAGGCTGAACAGATTGATTCTTTGACTCATTTTGAACAAAAAATGGAAAAGGGAAATCAGCAACATATTAAATACTGTCATTTACTTTTCCACTTTTAATTTACGTACACATCTGTCAAAGTTGCCAATCCTAGTTCTAATTCAGATTCAGTTTTGGTTTCAGGTTCCCAGATTCGGCAAAAAACAAATTTGGGCTGGTTCCGGTACCGTGGGTGTATATATAGATATTTTCAAATATATGTATGTATGTATATATGTAGATTCATAATTTCATAGATCTAACATATTCAATGTTCATTCATCATTGGTTCAAAACTTCAAACATAGAATAAAAAGAAAACCCGGCATCCCATTTTCTTTTATTTGATAAAGAACATGCCGAAGCATGATTATTCCTATTGCTCCATACCACAAGATGATGAAACCCTAGCTCAAGCCATGCAATGAATGAAGAAGGAAAGGGTCAGATGGACTCCTGCCAGGAAGGCAATACTAAAGGACAAACTTATCAAAACATGGAATGCCCAACAGACTGATCCTCTCGTGATCTTTAATAAAACTTGGATAGTGCGAGATAAGCACAAAATTGAAACTGAACCAAAGACCCTGGAATAGAATATATGAGCATTCAATTAGTATTTCTTTGTAGTATCCTCAGAAGAGGAGATTTTTGTAGATAAAAACTCTTACAAATGTAACTAGGAAATTGGTGAAATCAATAAAAGAAGCAATTAGTAATATCTTGTTTTCTTGTACTTTCTTTTGAACAAACACATTTAAAAGTATGAACATGAAATTGATTGAAGAAAACTAATTTATTTTTGAGGAGCATATAAAATAGGAAACATGAAAAGCAATGTGAATACAGTAGATAATGAAGTGACCAATGAAGTCAACCCACAGATTCCCTCGCATTTGTTGCTTCAGGTTTTGCAAGACACGCAAACAAAGTTGGAAACCATGGAAAAGAAAATGAACAACCTAGCAGCCCAGATAGGGCAAGGTCAAGAGGAGATGCAATCCTCGGCCCCACCTAAAACTGAACATAACAATTATGGCCACACCGAACGAAACACTCAAGTCTCACCCATGCAAACTGAGAAACAAAAGAAACTTAAAATAGTTAGCGACTTGTCCTTCGATATTAAAAAGATCAAGCCACCCAGATTCTTTGGCTCTGAAACTGGAGAGGATGCAAAGGCCTAGTTAACTGAGATGGAACAATACTTTGAAATTAGGAGTTTTTCTTAAACATCAAAGGCAATATGGGGAATATACCACCTTTCAGGTGAAGTGGCTACTTGTTGGAGAAACATCAAAATAGAATTCAACATTAAAATAATTGAGGTTACCTAGGATAAATCCATATCCATTTTTAAAAACCAATGGTTACCCAGACTTTCTACAATCAGAAACTGTTGGACTTTTAGAATCTTAGACAAGGGGATATGACTGTACACAAGTATTAGGAGAAGTTCAATCGATTGTTGAAGTATGTACCCCCAAATCAACAAGACAAGAACGCAAAGGTTAGGAAATTCATTATGGGGTTGAACAATACGATCAAGGGAGCAGTAGATGTCCTCGCCCCCCAAACTATGGAAGAAGCCCTTGCGAGAACAGTCTGACATGAATAGAAGATAAAGAGGGATGACTCTATCCGAGATAAGAAAAGGGAAACCCACTAGAACACTGAAGGGTCATATTCCAGATCCCATAAAAAGCATTTTAAAAGTTTCAAGCCCAATAAACTGAGCCAAGGGAAAATGGAGGTAGGGAATTCAAGGGTAATTCAGGAGGAGGAAATAAAGGAAATGAGAAGAAGGGACCGCCATCAAGATGTTACCCCTGTGGTGGGGATCATTACACCAACAAGTGCCCTAATAAGTCAAGTACAAGTCAGCCACCTCAACCCCTGTTACCACCACAGCAAACTGTCTACAAGCAAAGGATTCATGCAGCACTAGACAATCGGCAAGCTGAACAACAATTGGGGCAAACTTGGTCAAAGGCCCCTAAATCGTCCAATCAAACCCATCTAAGGAAAACCGAAAGATTGTGACTTACCTCCTTATCAGTTGTATCATCCAAATCAACAAAAAAATCTTTTGAAAATATCGAAATCTATCTATCCATAGGCTTAGTCATCCTTTGCAGCTCTAGTCCCTTCTAGGCAAGCCTTTGGGGTTGCTTTCCCACACACCCAGTACAAGAGGAACCTCTCAATGAACATCAATCTCTATCCACTTGCATGGAACCATGTTTAGGGCCTTCACCATCCATCTACTGAGTATCATTTCTCGACATAAAGTTTGTGAAGGGCCTCGTGAGTGGAAGGCCCCCCAAAAACACAGTCCTTCCCTCCTTAGACAACCCGACACCGCAAAAACTTGCACCTCCACCAGCGAGCAACTGTGGCCAGAGGAGCTGCCAGGTGTTTACCGCATAGATTAATTGAGAAATGCACACACATAATGAACACGAACAGCAACAACAGTACTCTTTTATTCGCATATGCCAACAGGTTACATACAAAGCATAAGACAAGATAAGATCCCATAAGATGATTTACAATGAACCCAGACAAGGTATAAATACTTTCCACCGAACCTTCCCGAAGGGATCCGTCGGCTACATAACAATACTAATCTACCCATTGACTACAAAATCTTTACCGACAACAACACCCTATTGGGCACAGTTTCTACCGACAACATCATCCCCCCCCAAAAGAAAAAGTTGTCTCCGGACAACAATTACAAAATACAATTACAACATATCCAGGACAAATTAACAAAACAAAATACACTAACTGGTCTCCAAAATGTGTTGCATTTACAGCCTCTGGGAACACAATACTATCTCCTTAATCAAGCTGACCTTGGTAGCCACCCATGCCGCTTTCTCTGCTTCCAACTTCTGGGTACCCTGAGGCAAGCGTTGTTGAACTGCCATCAACTGGATGATCAACTCCTCCCGAGCTCTCTATGCATCCACCAAGACAGCTTCATGTTCAACACCTACTCCAAGTGCCTCTGGTACACAGACATCCATGCCTGTAGCAGCTCTAAGTCTCATCAACTGGTCACACTTCCCACGACTAATAACCACAAAGACTGGGGCTCTAGGGGGCATCGCCCCCAGCGGAGTCGAGGGGCTGCCAAGACCAAATTAGCAATCCAAAACCCACACAAAACTACATGGAACACACCATTTTTGTGATTTTCTTCCGATTCCACACTCTTTCTGGCAACCACTAATGCTTCCCCTTACCTTTGGCATCATCCGTTACTCATTTTGAACTGCCTCAATCTGTCGTCGTTTTTTTTTTTAAAGAAAACCCCTGACACCCATCTTCTGTGTCTACAAATTTTGCCCCTCACCAACAGCAACCGACGTAAGCCCGAAAACAAGTAGAGTGTTGATGGAAAACTTGGAGAAACTGTTGCAACCCGCTCAATATAGCGTCATACATTATAGGCTTGCATCCCCCGACTTGCTGTTAACTCATCCCATGAACTTCTATTGGCGATCGCTCAAAAACCAATGAAGAGCAGACTGGAGCCATGACGTTTGGAAAATCAAATGCTGCAACCCGCAGAAGAGGAAGAAGATGCGCGGAACAGAAGAATAGAGAAAACCCGCGGAGAGCAAAAAAACACTCGGAAAAATGAAGTCATCCGCCCTCGGAGGTTAGAGAAGACGCACGGAAGATGAAAGAAGTCGTGCGGAAGAACAAAGAAAACCCGCGGAGAGCAAAAAAACACACGGAAAAATGAAGAAGTCTGCGACAAAAATAGACTCCACGCGCGGAAAAGAAGAAAGTCCACGGGAGAAAGTAGAATGGGAGGTCCGCAAAAACAAGGGACTCCACAGTTGCTGCCTACGGGAAAGGGAAAAGTTTGCGGGGCATCAATCCGTGAGAATGAAATACCCACGGGGCTACCAGCGAATCACGTCTGCGGATAGGTGTCCGCAGGACAGCCTGTCCGCGGGGGGTTGCCAGTGGGCACAGTTTTTTTTTTTTTTTTTTTTGGTGATAAAAAAATACAACTCAATTTTGCCTCCAAACTTCGCCATTTTGCAACAACGAGGGAGTTGTTCGAACTTTCTGCGACGACGACGCAGTCTTCCTCACATGGTACATCTTCAACATCGACCTGTTGACTGCCCGAGGCACTTCTTGCCCGTCCAAGGTCCACAATTTTATTGCTCCATTATTGCCAACCTCCCGGATCTGGTATTGCCCAACCCATCTGACCTTAAACTTCCCTAGTTTAATTTCATTCCGACCCTCGTACTTGAGTACCAACTGCCCCGGCTGAAACCTGTTGAGTTTGAGATGCTTGTCATGCCACGCCTTACTTCTGTTCTGTGTCACCTCCATCGCCCACTGTGCCTGCAATCGTCGCGCATCTAGATTATTTCCTTGCTGTCAGCACCCTTCAACTAATTTTATGGTGCGATGCATTCTTTTCTTTCTATGCGGTCTGTTCACCGTGTACTGGACGGTGGGATCTTTCTTTTTTCTAAGTTTGTATTGTATGTTCTTCCCCTCGGCTTCAACAGTAACCGCCTTTCCTTCTTCCACTTCTCTGTATTCCTTCAGACATTCATTTTCCTCTGTTTTCTCACCTTCATCGACCCTTAACATATTACAACTCGAAAACAGTTCGTAGTCTTCTATCTGCCAATAGAAAAGGCCATTCACCGAGTCTAGGTCGTCGTCATTCGATCCTCCTCCTAGTCTCAATACTCCTTCATCCGGTTCCATTCTCCTCTTTCCTTCGTCGTCACTTTCGCCTTCACCTTCTGAATCTGACGATGCTGCCTCCTCACCTACCATTTGTGTGTGTAGGTCAATTATGAATCTTTTGCCTTCGCGCCTCATTGATAGGGTATTTCGTTTCCAATCATGTTTTACTTTTGCTTGCACCAACCAATTCCATCCCAGAATAGCATCATATCCTTTTCTTTTCAATGGAATGACCACGAAGTCCAATAAAAATGGTTGCATTCCAATAGTTACCGGTCGCGCACTCAAGGTTCCCAACGGTTTGATCCCATGCTGGTCTACCGTGAGCAACTGGAATGTAGGTGGCCACAACGTCGGCTTTCCCAACTTCTTCTAGGTACCCTCCGATAACACATTCACGTCGGACCCTGCGTTGACAATTGTCTGTCAAAACATTTCCCAAAATTCCATCTCGACAACCGCCAGATGCCTTCTCGTTGTGAGTGCCAGAAGCATTGGGTCTATTGCTGTCGCTTCACTGTTGTCCCTTCTTGTGTCCTCCGTTGCTTTCGAAAATGGTGTATAATTCAGAATGACCATCCATAACTAGGGCATTGTGAGAAGAAGGTCACTTATCTTGACCGGTACCTCCATTTGTAAAATCTGTCGTACAATGTTTTGTTCCGCGGAGTTCCTTGCCAGAGTGCCGGTGGTGTCCGTCAACTGAGATGTCCCCACCTACGATGCCTTTTCGATTTCTGCCCTCGCTTCCCCCAATTTCCTCTTTTCTTCTATCAGGTCGAGGTACACCTTTGCTTGCCTCCGTGTAATTGCCAAAACCTCCTCTTCGTCTGTTCCAACAGTGATCAAATTTACTCCAGATTTTGGGCACTTGGCATCTTCATGGTCGCCAGGTCCACACCATCTGCATAATAATTTCGGTGTGTTTGCCGTTGTACAATCCCGCGCAAAATGACCCCACAAATTACATGCTCGACATTGAACGATCAGCCGTCCGTTTGCATCATACTGGATTCGACTTCGGTTGCCATTATTATTGTTATTGTTCGCATTATTGTTGTTTTGCCCTCTACTATTATTCCTGTACCCACCCGAAGTAGCACCATCAATGTTTGCATTTCCGTTCCCTCCTGATGTGGAAGCTGCCTGTGCCAGAAACACCTGTTGAGGTCCTCTTGTTTTCATGTTGAAGGGACATTCTTTTATGGAATGTCCCATGATTTGGCAAATCTCGCAAAATTGGTTCTTTGGACAGGACCCTTTAGTATGACCTTTCGTCTTACATTCCGTGCACCACAACTCGCTTCCCTTTGTCTCCTTCTGCATGTTTTTAAATTCCTTCATCATACAGATCATGTCCTTTTGTAGGGCGCGGACCTTCTTGCTACTATTTTCATCATCACTGCTATCCTCTCCCGAGGATGCGTCATCATCTAAGTTGGAGGAACTATTCTTCTTCTTTTTCGTCCTCTGCTCGCTTTCCAAGTTCATCGCTCTGTTGTATGCTTCAGTGTATGCAAAGGCGGCACAATTTTCATCTTCTTCTGCAACTTCGGACGTAGGCCTTCCACGAACCATCTTTTCTACAGTCCGTCCGCCAGCTTATTTTCCATTTTACTTATCAAATCTTTTAATTTTCTCGCATAGACGTGGACAGTTTCCTTCTTCCCTTGCTTCGTATTGTTTATCTCTACGACAATTTCGTTGTCGTCGCGCAACAATTGAAATTCAGCAGTAAACTCCTTAAGGTTGTCCCAAGTGGTTAAGTTCTTGGGATCTGAATCGGCAAACCAATCAATTGCAACACCCCGTAGGGTTGCCAGAAACTATCGGACCCATTCGTTTGTATCTATTATGCCATTTGCCCTCCAGATTGTTTCGCATGTTTTACAGTGTCGGCTCGGATTGGCCATACCATCACCATCAAATTTCGGCAACTTTTCTTTTGGTCCTGCCATCACTACTGGATGTTGTGCACTAGCGTTGTTCAGTCCTGCAACACTGGCACTGTTCACTCCCACAACATGCCTTTGCACTCCCACACCGGCGATCTGCAATCCCACACCGGCAGACTGTACTCCCACACCAGCGGACTGCACTCCCACACCGGCGAACTATTCTCCCACACCGGCGGTCTGCTCTCCCACACCGGCGGTCTCAACAACGGAAAACTTTGGTGAAGAAGGATCTTCTGAAGTTGTCCCTTGCAGAAGTGTATCGCAGACGAAGAGATCACTCCACACTCGTGCTCCCTCGGCACTCCGAGCCGTGCGAATCAATTCTCTTCCGTCTGAACTCTCTTCCCTCGGCGAATACAAATTCAAAAACTCCTCCCTTGCTTCTTCCACCAACTCCACCCGCTGTCGAGTCTCCTGCAACAATTCTTCTGCGCTTCTATATCCGTCGGCAATCTTTTGGAACCTCCTTCTATGGTCGGCTTGCTGTGCCAAAATTAAATTTTCTTGCGTAATACGTATGCCATATTTTCCCTTTACCTTATTTCGATCTTTGTTAAGCTGATTTGACATTAATCTTCATTCCTCCCTCCCTCCAGATTCATAGGGCAACGGCGCCAAATGTTTACCGCATAGATTAATTGAGAAATGCACACAGATAATGAACACGAACAGCAACAAGAGTACTCTTTTATTCGCATATGCCAACAAGTTACAAGTTACATACAAAGCATAAGATAAGATAAGATCCCATAAGATGATTTACAATGAACCCAGACGGGGTATAAATAGTTTCCGCCGAACCTTCCCGAAGGGGTCCATCGGCTACATAACAATACTAACTACCCGTCGGCTACAAAATCTTTACCGATGACAACACCCTGTCGGCCACAGTTTCTACCGACGACACCAAGTTCAAAAAGAAACTCCTTTCGCTAAATTCGCTCCACAAGAATGGAGCCGTTTTGTTCCAAACTTCTACTTCAAATAGATGGGCCTGGTTGAACAGCCAAGGAAGGACAAGAAAAATGGAGAAAAGAAGGAAACCGTAACGCCCGAAGACTTCGTAGCTTCCCACAAAGCCATCATAGAAAGCTAACAAAACTAGAATATTTACTTGCTCTAATCTTTTAAAGCAAAACATAAAAACTATATTGGGTTGCACCAAGAGGAAATCAGTCTTTTTCCCTTCATTTGACTTGTACAAGTAAATGATATTTTGTTCTTATTTGTATATTCTTGTTTTATTGAATCAATCTCAATCTCGAGCATTCATTGATAATATGATCAACATAGAGTTATCTAAATTCATTATTTGTGCTTCTCATGCATTGATCTCTATTCTATGTGCAATTATGTTTATTTTGCCAAGACCTAACTCCAAATCAAAATTTAAAATTGTCACGTCCAAGTTTTCCAACTACAGTACAAATTTATGAAGTATTTAGAATGTGCTCCTATTAAAGAAAAATGACTCTGAAGCTATACGAAAAGAGGCACAGCAGACCTCACACTCAATGAGATAGAAGAAGAATTTCGATGGTGCATCTAAACTTTAAAGGCACCTGTGGCAAAGCTGTTGTCAAGTGTATCATCAAAAAAATTCTTAGGGACTTATTGTAGGAGCAACAAAAAGTATTCTTTCAATTACAAACAAAAAGGCTAGAGGTATGGGAATGGTGGAAGGATTAAGACTGGTAAAAGAGACAGGTTTTAAAAGATCGATGATCAAGGTAACAAATCGCAATTCCAAATACAGCTGGATGACAAAGATATTTCTTGAGTGAGCCAAAATTTGGAATTGTACTTATCATTTTTGCACACATACCATCAATCACATATGTGCATGCATACCATTAACCCACCCAAGCAGCTAATCATATTTCTTGTATAGGTGTATCAATGGATATAATCAAATATTTCCAGAGCTCAGGTATTGATGATTACAATGTATTCAGAAAAATTATGTCATGAGATGCATGCAAAGGTTGCATTGATGGTGAAGAGTTAAATCATGATTTAAGTAGAGCATATCAAATAGACCAACATTAGCATGATGGAAAAAGTTTCCAAAAGCAGAAATGTCAGTACATGATGGTAAATTGGTATTGATGAGATGGATTGAGTATTGGAAATCGTTACATAAGAGTACTACTAATCAGGATCATGCCCCAGCAAGCCTGTTTGTCTATGCAATTGAGCCATCTTCTGCTATTGCTTGCATTTGTAGACGGACAGGAAGACAGGAAGTGGTAAGCATGTATGTGGAAGGTGGCACAGTACCGAAGGAGTTTCTTCTGGTCACTTTTAAGTTTTAACATCTGGTGTGAGGAGGTGTCAGGTTCCCGGTAACAAGAAGTTGCATTTTCCTGTTTAGCTTGTACATGTGCTGTTCAGATAGAATATCGAATGCCAATGTGCAGAAATTTATATAAACAATTACTTTGATAAAAATTGCATCCATACTGTTAGATAGACATTAGTGTTAGCCAATTATATCGCAGATCTTAGTTTGCTGATGTGGCAAATGTGCAAATGGTGGGATGTTGTTGTGATTCAATTACAAGGTCCACATTCAAATATAAAACTGAATGGAAGAGAAAGCATAAATAGAGCAGCGAAAAACTATAAACAGACAAAAGCTCATAAATCTGTAGAAGCTACAAGCAGATCTCCTCCATTATAAAGATCCCATAGATCTAACTCAATCATTTCTACAAAAGAAATTCAGAGCGAACGCCATAAGCGAAAATACAAAAAAAAAGCACAATAAAGTGCAAGTACAGCTGACCTGTTTCCGAAACATAGGCGAGTCATCCAGCTTCCCCAAATTCATGATGAAAATCTAATCAGCTCTGTCGATGTCCTTCCCTAGGCCTTTCTTTTTATCATTCCCTTAATTTAAAGGCATGTCATTTCACTCCATTGCCCGCTCTGAATGCCCTAAAACTATAGTCAAAGGTGGACCTGCAAATGTAAACCCTACTAGCTGTCTCACAACATATAGACCCACTATTTCAACAAGCTCAGAAAATGCCTGAAACACGTTAACTATATTGGCCAGCTCAACCTGAGGACGGAAGAATCTCTCCAAACTAGACAATTGAGGGTTGCCACATAGACATTTGTCGTGAGCAGTGTTCGATAGACTTCGGGGCCGGTTTCTCTGACTTGTCGACGTGGCATGTAAATGCATTTCCACGTTGCCTGACAATCTGACTGTTAGGCGAGACAAATTTACTAGCGTATACCATTATTTGCTTTTTTTAATTTTTAACACTCTTTTCTTTTTTTGTGTACACTATGCCACGCGTGAGCGTTGCGGACAGTGTAAAACTTAAATGCCTAACTACGTTTTCTAAGTGGAACATTGACTACCAAGAGTGGGTGGAAAAAAAATTTGAAATAAAAAAAATGGGTGACTTAAGAAATCAGAACTACCATGTGAGCAAACCATTTAGGTAGGGAAAAAACTTATTATGTGAAAGAATTTAATTCCACATGCGAACATGACAACAAAGAGTAATTAGAAGCCGAGATCAAAGGAAAGGCAAAAATTTTAATCACTCAATTGAGATTTGGTTCACACCGTTTGAGATATGAAACTGATAGATGGAAGGTCTCTAAGGAAGAGTGAGAGGACATAATTTGTAGATTTTGCGATGAGGGTGTGGTGGAAATGGAGTGGCACTATCTGAAGGATTGATATGATATGATAGATTTTAATGACGTCCACAAGGCTAAATTAGCCTATAAGACCCACACGATCACCTCCCAAGGCAGGAGCAGAACTAATCTAGCTGCAAAGTTTTGGTTAACTTGTCTCTCCTTCTCTGAAGTTTGATAATCAAAGGCGTTGTTCTCTTCATTTGATCTCCCTCGAATAAGTAGTTGAAGTTATTGTTCTGCAATATCTCTATATAATTAGACCTGATGTCATTGTATGCCAAGCAATACTTGACAAAGTGTTGCTCCATCTCTACTGCTCCCATATTACAAAATAAACAAGTTTTGTCTGCCCACTCTTCCTTTGGAACTTTTCATCTACCTGTTTCACATTGCAGCTGGTGTAAACTAATTTCAAGTTGTGCCATCAACATTTTTGCTTTCCAATTAATAGGTGCTCTTATATAAACCTTTTCATCATGACTAGAAGTGGGGTTAAATTCTTTTATGTAATAAGATTTTTTCCGCCCTATGTGCCTTATCCATAAAATATTGCAAAATTTTTCCATTACAAACTTCTTTATTTCTTTAATGTTATCCAAGCAAGTATGGATGTTGATATCCCACTTTTGCATCCATTTGTCATTTTGCTTCATTCATGTGCTTTTCCATTTGACAAGTTTTTTCTCTATGACTAGCTTGGGCCAGCAATGTGTTTCTAGACTTTGGGTTTTCTTTAAATAGCTTAGCATTTGAACCAATGTGATGGCTTCTAACGGAAAGGAACCCACCTCCGCCAATAAGATCTCATATGGCACCATAGTCTTGAATTTAAGATTGCATGTGATGATTGCATAGCATATGAGGAAATTCACAACAAGCACAAAGAAACTTTAAAAGTGAACAACATAAAATACCTTTTCGAAGGACCAAGACTCTTCAAGGGGGCCATTTTACTTATGCAAATTCACAGCAAAAGAGACAGTCTAGAGAAATCACATCAAACTGACTAAGAGTTTTGTATGGGTCCCTTAGGCTTATGGCCTCGTGGATGTCATTAAAAATCTTTCATTCATTCATTCAAAGGAGACCCAATTCCCCTAACAATTTTTCCAATACAATAAGTGTATTAAATATAATTTAATAAAGATAAAAATGGATAAATTTATTAAAAGATAATAATTTAAATATTAATTGAAAGGTTTACTAAACCAGATCTATTAGATTTCCACAATCCAAGTAATGAGAATTATAATTTTGAATTTGATTGTGTAAATTGTTTTTATCATCAACTCATGCTACATAATAGTTAATAGACATTTGTTGCACGATTTATTGATAAATATTTTAAGTTTAATCATTTGATTTTTTTAAAAAATTCTTAGATTGTAATATTTTTATTCTTATTTGTTGTAAAGTCTTTTATTATATTTTTTGATAAAATAACACTTCTAGAAAGAGGCATGATGTAAAATCACCATTACTCCAAAGATTTATTGTAATTTTCTTTTTTTCCACATTTAATGTTTATTTATTGTATATTTAAAAAACTATATGCAATTTAAGCTCTACCTATAAAGTTTAAATTATAAATTTAGTTTCACTTAATAGAGTCAACTCATGCATTTCTATTAAAATATTAGAAATAAATATTTGTCTCTTCAATATGCTCTGAATAGGTTTCCAACATACTCTTCTCTATCAAGTTGTGCTAAACATGGTGATTTTTTCAACTTAAATATTTGTTAAAATAATGCTTCATAATTTGATTGATCTTAGTGTGATGAGTTAGATGAAATTTCATGAGATCATTATTTAGGTTATAAGGTACAAAAACTATTAATAGATGTGACAAAATGATCAAGACATAAACATTTATAAATTGATAATCTATAGTTTTTTTTGGAATGCATTTTTATGTAAGTTTCAAATAATAGTTAAATTATGTTAAAGAACTTGTTTAGGGTTCATAATATAGAACTTGGCAATTTCTATTATTTTGATAACTTTACACTTATATAATACATTATTTTTATTAGATTTTATTATTTTTGAAACTGAGATTTTTATTGCTATTACAATTTACTAAACGTCAAGTACATGCCACTATGTGGCACTTGTTTTATATATATATAATAAAAGCTAGTAGTAATCATGATGCGAGAATGAAAGACATTATTATAGTTAATCTATAAGAGTAAATTATGATTATTAAAAATATGATATTTTATGATATATTAGATATTTTATATGTTCATCTCATAAATATGTTTAATGCAATAATTTCCCATTGAAAATGAAAAAATTAAAAAAAGTGTCACCATATATATGATGATTAATATGATCAAAATATATGTTTTATATTCAAGTAATAAGAATTAAATTTAAGATTGAAATTAGAGTATTGGTCTACATTAGCATAAGTTTTATCCATGAGATTATACTATAATTTGAAATAGAGAAAAGGTCATAGTGGGGCTTTTCTATATTCTAAAATATATAGAGAAGTCAAGAGTTAGAGAATTATCAAGCCTTTGATTTTTTATAATATATAGTTTATTTATCAATTATAAAGTTAAAACCTCTCTCTCTCTCTCTCTCTCTCTCTCTCTCTCTCTCTCCAAAGCATATTTATTCATCTAGACATGATACTTGCTATTACCCCTTAAGGGAGTGGTCACATTGAATGATTTTTGGTATGACATTGTTTGATGGCACTTGACATGCTTTTTGTTACAGATTGGCTTGATCTAATGCAAGTACTTTGATGAAGATCATCATCAAAGGGGAAATTTTCATTATAAGAAAAAGATCAGTTAGTTATGTTGATATTTGGCATATTGGTACCTTTGTCATTGATGCCAAAGGGCAAGATTATCAACGAAAAAATAATACAAACCCTATGTGGGAGAACATTAATGCAAGGAACTATTAGAGTTGATTGGTGAAGTTGTATGAATAGATGAAGATTGTATGTTTTGAGGATATTCAAAAAATTGTATTAAGTAATCAACATGGTACAAGTTACTTTTGGATTGATGGTTTTTCACCAAATATTGCCATCAATGCAAAAGGGGAAATTGTTAGGAATTGAGGTCTTTTTTGGCACTTGGATGAGTTGCTAAGATGTTGTATTGATGACTACTTTTGTCATTGCTAACAACATATATTTGTATGTTAATGACAAACACATATTTTGTATATCATAGGTTGATTACCAATTCAACAAGTTTAGTTGATGATAATATTATGTATGTGAGCTTACATGTGTGACACAAAATGAGTATAGATATAATATCTATGTTCTCTATGCTTTATGTGTCATGTCCCCTTTTCAAATAATTAAAAATAATAATCTTTGCTAAGGCAGGCAAGCCCAAAAAGGTGAAGTTTTGGAAAAAGGGGATAATCTTTTGAAGCTAATGGACTAATAAATGAAGATTATTATTAAAATATGTTTTATTAACCCCTCTTGGACGTGAGTTAGGGTTATGCCCTCTTTTAAGGGGTTTGGAGGCATTTTGGGAGGATTCCAGAACTTGATTTTTGCTCATTTCTTTGTTATTCTTCAGAGGTTGCCAAACCTGTGGAGAAGGAGACCCAAGAACAAGAGTTTGCAGGTTTTCAGGAAGGCTAAGGATGGTAGTTTGAAGCAATTCCATGTGCATGCTCATACAGAGTTTGCCTTTGTGCTGAACAGTACAGATTTGTGGGTTTTCGAGTGTGTTTTTTGTATGAGTTTGGTGTTTTCAGTTGAGTATTTCATATCAGTTTGGGTTGCTACTGTATTTCAGACTTTAAGATGTTAAAATAGAGCTGAATATATGTATTAGGACGTGATTAAACTTTTGAGATAGATTATTAGTGTTTTTGTGGTGTTTTCGGGCATTTTTTTTGTTAATTTCGGGAGCCCGATGAGCATAGTTTTTGTCCTACATTTGTGAACTATTGTGTAAAGGCTATACAGATCTAGAAATGTCATTTTGTAGGCCGTAATGCTGCTGAAATTTCTATAAAAATGTTCATTTTCAGATTTATTAATAATTTGTGAAGTTGTGAAGTTTTTTGGCACTATTTCGGACATACCCGATTTGAGTTTTACTGAGAAATTGGTGGATCTTTGAAAGATTGGTTGTTTGATCTTAAAGATCTGATTAGAGGCTTGAAATATCATATAAAATTAGAGAAAGGGACATTTCAGTGGTATCAAAGCTATGATCTTGCCAGCTTGAGGGTTTGTAAAAGTTTGCATGTCAGTTTTGACAACTACCCAAATCTTGCATGACATAATTTATGGTTGCATGTTGCTTCTAATCAGCTGCATGTCAAAATTTATAGTTGCATGCTACTTCTAACCATTTGCATGTTAGTTCTTGGTGAATTTGGTGGTTGCATGTTGCTTCTAATCAGCTGCATGTCAAAGTCTATGGTTGCATGCTACTTCTAATCAATTGCATGTTAGTTCTTGGTGTTTGAAGAAGTTATAACCTATTGGGGTTACACTCTACTTTATCCAGAATGGACAGGTATAGTACAGAGTCTTAGAGGACACGATCTTGGACAATTGATATCCAGAGTCAGAACAGTAGAAAGGATGGTTATTTAGACATTCGAGATAAACTTAGGAAAATAAGCCATGACATGTCTGAACAGTTGGTTGAGCACAACTGTATGATGAATGACATGTTGTTTGACCCAGCTAAGGTGGATAAGTTGACTAGATTTCTATTTGGCAGATTTTCTCACAGGGTAGATGACACAATTACCAAGAACTTGCATGAGGAGTTTGAGAAACTAGCTTATAGCCAGGCAGAGGTCTCAGATTCTACTCTGCCACAGGAGGTAGTGGGTTTAGATGATGATTATGAGGATGTTGTTGTGCATGATGGTGAGATACTTGGTAGAGATGAGCAGACATTGAGCATTCATGACTTTGTTGAGAAAGAGTACTAGACACAGTTAGATGCTTCATCACATGAGGTTGAGGCGAGTAGTACTTCACATGATTTGTCCAACCAGCTAAAGGTGAACAAAGATAGTATTGTGACTTCATTATCTCATCATGACAGGATGCGGGATATGATAGAGGATCACATTCAGATGATTCTGTTACAGGGTAGACATAAGGGAGTTCAGGCAAAGTCTCCTTGTGTTGACTTACAAGCGATTAGGGAAGGAATGGGAACGATGAAGTTGAGTTATTTACATCTTCTATCATATCGTGACCATCTTCTTAGCCTTGTCGGAGACTATTCAGATGCCTTGAGGAGGAAGGAGGAGGAAGTTGGCAGGCTTTCTCACAAGCTTGAGGACACTCAAGCTTCTTTGGTGAATACTCCATTGGCATTACAAGACTGGGAGAGACATGGGGATAAGCATGGCATGGAATTGATTTTAGTTTCATCTTGCACTCCTAATACTCAGCTTTCTGCAAATGGTAGATCATATGTGGACACTGATAATGTTGCGAGTTCATCTTGCATTCACATCCAAGATATAGGGACAATTTCAGACAGGTATGTGGAATTAGTTGGTATTGATCATATTACTCGGGTGAGGAGTTTGCTTGAGTTACCAGCTGATTATAGTTTACGGATATTGACTTGAGATTGTTATATTGGCATTTGGGATTTAGTTGATTGGAAATATTTAACACTTTTTGGTAGCAGTGATTGTTTGGGTGCTATCATGGATTTGATTAGCAAATTGCACAGTGTTGTCTTTTCTTGTGCCAAGAGCTTATCTGATGTTGGTATTAGTTTTTATACACCGGTGTTGGGCTTTGTTCATATATCCAGTCGACCATTTTTGTTGGAATGTGTTGATGATCTTTCATATTTGGTAGTGTGTACAGATGAGTCTCAGGATCATATTGGCATTGATGACATCCAAGAGGATTTAGTGGGCAGTTTTGAAGACTTAGTTTCCTTGGTGGTTTCTTTTGGTATAGAGGAGTTGGATAACAGTGCTACAGTTTTTGATACTTTGTATGTTGATATGAGCTTTGGAGTTGATTTGCATGATATGGATGGTAATACTCTAGAGACCAGTAACCTTGAGGATACTCCTTTAGATAGTGCATCAGAGGAGGTTTGTAGGATACAGTCTAGCCAGTGCCATCATGTGTCTAGTCAGTTGAGAGTTAGTGAGTGAGACATTGCTATTGCTTGCCAACATTTCGATGCTGCTCATCAATTATTAGCAGTTTATGGATGGGGTTCTCCTACTAGTGATGAGTAGGGAGGTAGTTATCTTTCCTTGACAGAGTTCCACTCTTTATGGGAGGCTATCCAGATTCTGAGATAGGATTATATGCAGTTGGTAGCCGACAGAGATTATCTTATGGAGTGGGGAAGTACAACATACGATGCATTGTTGGCCAAGGAGGATGAGGTGAGTGAGCTTACTCAGCAACTTGAGGTGACTTCTGAGATTCTTGAGAGTACACAGTTGGCTTTCAAGGAGTCATAGTTTCATTTGGCTAAGGTGACCATGGAGCTAGAGCAACTACAATCTTTACCAGATTTTTTACAGTCAAAAGCTATGGTGTCTGGTGATCTGAGGATATCCATGGTCAAGATTGTCAAAGACAGTGGAGATGGGGATGCATCCATCCTTGATACTAACATTGGCATATTGAGTTCATCCCCACTAGAGTCAGGATTAGTTGAGTTGGGTGTTGCAGCAGATTGTTGTGGTATGCCTGACATGGTGGTGACCTCTAGTACTAATGGCATGAAGACTAGAGATGTTGTATCAAAGACCATGTGTGATGTTGGTGAGCTGACAGTTGGCATGGTTCCTACTAGTAATACTACTCCCTTGGCGATGTCTTCAGAGGTAGTAGTCAGTTCCAACTTGATTAGTGATCGATTGCAGTTAGTTACATCTCGATTGCAGTTAGTTACATCTCGATTGCAGTTAGTTACATCTCGATTGCAGTTAGTTAGTCTGAGCCACTAATTGAGATTGGCACATTCTATCGACATTACATTGTGAGGTATGCTCATCAATTTACTTTTGATGACCATGTTGGTGAGATGATGATACAGAGATGTACTTTGGTTCCTAGTGCTTATCTTTAGATATGGGATAGTTTGACATCTCAGGATGAGAGTTGTGATGGGCACGACATGGCGATAGGTTCTGCAGTTGATAGCTTGATAATACATGACTTAGAGCAGGAGTTTTGGAGTGATGCTTAAGTGGGTGTTGTTATTGATTCTACTCCTTTGGCTATGACATCTCCTCACTTAGCTCATGATCAGTCACAGTGGGTTGTATCACTTGTTCATGGCAAATTTGGTTTGGGTTCCATTTCTTGTTATTTATCTTGTGATGGCTTTTCACCATCAGGAGTGTATGGGAGTTATGGTCATGAGACAGTATTCAATGATTTGTAGAGTTGTGTTGAGTATAGGAGTTGTATAGTGTGTGGATTCTCCATACTAGGTACAGTTTCATTCGGGAGCATTCACCATTATTGTAGAGTTGGATTGTACATTCTATATAGGCCAGTGGGATGCATTGATGGTATTTACTGTGTTGGCAGTTTGATTTGTCCACATTACTTGGTTTTTGATGTTCTAAGAGTTTGTGTCTCATGGGTTTCTGATTGTGAAAGTTGTGACCTTGGAGTTTGGTTGAGCTGTAATTGTCAGTTTGATTATAGATTCCTCTTGGTTATATTGCAGAGGATATTGCAGGAGCCTGTGTTAATTGACAATAGTATAGTTCATGACTACATTTGGGATCCAGGTGGATTGATTGGTTTATTGTTTAGCCATTTTTTGAGGACAAGAAATATTTGGAAGGGGAGGACTTGTCATGTCCCCTTTTCAAATAATTAAAAATAATAATCTTTGCTAAGGCAGGCAAGCCCAAAAAGGTGAAGTTTTGGAAAAAGGGGATTATCTTTGGAAGCTAATGGACTAATAAATGAAGATTATTATTAAAATATATTTTATTAACCCCTCTTGGACATGAGTTAGGGTTATGCCCTCTTTTAAGGGGTTTGGAGGCATTTTGGGGGGATTCCAAAACTTGATTTTTGCTCATTTCTTTGTTATTCTTTAGAGGCTGCCAAACCTGTGGAGAAGGAGACCCAAGAACGGGAGTTTGCAAGTTTTCAGGAAGGCTAAGGATGGGATTTTGAAGCCATTCCATGTGCATGCTCATACAGAGTTTGTCTTTGTGCTGAACAGTGGAGATTTTTGGGTTTTCGGGTGTGTTTTTTTGTATGAGTTTGGTGTTTTCAGTTGAGTATTTCATATCAGTTTGGGTTGCTGCTGTATTTCAGACTTTAAGATGTTAAAATAGAGCTGAATATATGTATTAGGATGTGATTAAACTTCTGAGATAGATTATTAGTGTTTTTGTGGTGTTTCCGGGCATTTTTGTGTTAATTTCGAGAGCCCGATGAGCATAGTTTTTGTCCTACATTTGTGAACTATTTTGTAAATGCTATACAGATCTGGAAATTTCATTTTGTAGGCTGTTATGCTGCTGAAATTTCTATAAACATGTCTATTTTCAGATTTATTAATAATTTGTGAAGTTGTGAAGTTTTTTGGCACTATTTCAAACATACCCGATTTGGGTTTTATTGAGAAATTGGTGGATCTTTGAAAGATTGGTTGTTTGATCTTAAAGATTTGATTAGAGGCTTGAAATATCATATAAAATCAGAGAAAGGGACATTTCATTATGTGAAGATTTGGTGAAGTTACACTTTTTTTGGTCAAGATTGGTAGCGGACCAATGTGCAAGAAGTGACATAGATAGTTGTTGGTATTTTGGTTTTTTTTTGGAGAGTAGGAATTAAACATGGTGAGCTTAAAAGATGGTAGAAGACTTATTTGTGCATGTGTTCATGATGAGAAGTGTTTGGACTATTATGGAAAGGTCGCTAATGATTAGCATGTGGTATACTTTACTAGAAATTGATTATGATGAGGAAACATGTAATTCATAATTGCAAAATGTAATATCTTTATTTCAATGTATGGGAATCTTATTTTAATGTTTGCAATAATGTTTATGAAGGTGTGTATGCCTTAGCATGGACCTTTGTAATTAAATGTAGATTGGGAAAGCTCTAATAAACTGACCTAATTAATTATTTGTAAAGGGTATAAAAGAAAGATGTTTTCCTTGTTTATATGTACATGTATGAGAAATTAGTTGATATCGATGTGAGTTTCTATGTTGGATGATTAGAGAAGAGTAGAAATGGTGTTGGTTGATTGAGGTGAGCTTCAAAGGAACTATTTTGACAAGTAAGTTACAAATTAGTTAGTTCACACTTTTGGATATGTTATCCCAAAGGATTTTCTTTCATACTTGCTTGAGCATTTTGACAGTGGGTCTACCTTTTTCCTTTCAACCTCTAGTAGGGTTGTAACCTTCTAACAAGGGTTCAAAGGTCTCCTAGCAAAGATTTATCCTCTAACAAGGATTTGTGTACTAAATGCATATCATTTGACTCCTCATAGGGTCACATCCTCTCAAAAGGAACTTATATATTGGTACATTATCTTGCAGGTACCATCTCTACTAGGGTTCTCACTCTTATCAAGGGTTTCCAAAGTCAACAAATTATTGAATTATGGTGTATGGTTTCTTTTTCTTGTGCATCATTATACTAATTATTATAGATCAGACTTATAAGCTTGGTTTTAATTGTATTTGGTCACACTAATTCACACCCTGTCCCTCTCAATTGTGTGAGGACTTTATTTCGTAACATATGTGAGTGTGTGTGTTGTGTTTTTTTCTTTAATTAAATTTTTTTTATATTTTAATCTTAATTATAATAACATATTTTCTAATTCCAAATAAATCTTATTATCTAAACAATCAAACAAATAAAATTCTTATGTTTAAAAAATATGAAAAGCTTCATATGTGTGTGTAATCATTCTTTTGTAAGAAAGAAGACAATATGTAAATTTACACAAATATCTACTAAAAGAAATATAATATTTTCAACTTAGGCATGTAAATTCACAAATCATTTTCCCATTCAAAAATACCCCTAACCTTCTTCTTTTTTTGAAACACGCTTTAATCTAAGTAACTTGTGTGCAATCTTACAATTCTTACCACACCCTTGTTGATGGGCTAATGTAATAACCCTTTAACCCCTACCATGTCATTGATATGTGTGTTGGAAGTTATGGAATGTTATAGGGACTTGTATACATATAATGACTAAAGGGTTAATTGTGATACCCACTCTAATGATACTACTTGTTATACTTGAGACTGGACAAGATTGTAATATTTTTTCATTTTTAGATTGTGTGTTCCTCTTACTAGATATCGATGATAAAACATTACTACTAGATTATGGATTTTTTTTTAATAATATGTTCATTATCATTATCTTTTATGTTTACTTATACATAATCCTAGACGTTCCTTTGATTAATTATGAGATTCTTCCTACTGAAAAATGATTTATAAATATTTCTTATATCTTTAACTATGTTTACATTTCCATCTTGCATTATCATAGATGATGATTTGCCTTCTTTTATTGTATTTTCATAGTTATGATTATCTATGTACTAAAACTATGAATAAATCATGTTTCATTATGAATTTTGTTTGATGTACCTATTAGTCATAGACACTTCTATAGGAGATCTACATGATGTAACACTCCCCTCTTTGTCTCCTATTATTTTCCTATGTATATATATATATATATATATTGCCATCTCTAGTGTTGGAAAACTGTATTTCCTTCGACAAATATGAGTTTATTGCTTTCATATCAAAGGAAAGAAGGTTACTTAAAGTGCCAACTGTTGAGTTCCTATAAAAAGAAACTCTCTAGTAATTTTTACTTTTAGGTGTAGCTACCCTTTTGAAAGATATTCAACAACTTCTCATTACAAGAGAGAATGTCTCTTGCAGGTATTTTTTACATAAAATACAAAAGGTTAAAAACACTCAATTTATCAAAATGAAAAGAATGTGTAATATGAAAAACCATTCAAACTTTATAACAATAATCAACCACATGATTGTTATTATTATCAAATCAGAATTGTAACTTCAATTATTCTTCCCTTTGTTTCTTCATATTAAAATAAGAGTTTATCTATGATAAAATATGAGCACCTTCATATATGATCTATCTCCACAAGAAAACAAATCACACATAGTAATGGACAACAATATCAACATTCAGAAACTAAGATTATAAAATTGACATAATTTTATATCTTTCATCATAAAGTTCTTACTTTAATTAAAGTGTAGATATCAAACAAAAAATAGTTTTCTTTGTATCTATTGAAAGTCAACTTTAAATTAGTATTGAGTGCTTACAAATATAGCCATGTAGGGCTGAAATTAACCATAGTCAAAATTACTCCACCAAGAGTGAATAGTTTTCAGTTACCCTAGCTACTCATACTGCTAAAGCACAACATGAAATAAAACTAAACTATGACAATCATCGCATTCTTGAAATCTCCAGGTGTCTCAAAAACCTAGGGTTTCTTTGCTGAAGTAGAAGTCATTCAGCCAATTTTCCAATTTTCATAAGTCTAAGTAAAAGAAGAGATGATCTATTGATGTGGCAAGCTGAGATACGCAATCCTCTATTTACATACTTCTTTGTCTTTGTAAATTTACTTGGCCTTTGTCTCATACATTTCCAAATGCTTCTGATTGATTATCAACATGGCCTCTATGTGAGTAGCCTTTGAAAAGTCTTGCATTGTTGGTGCTTTCATCTCTTTTAGCTTTTGGAACCTTTTCTGCACATCTTTGGTATTTTCTTCAATGGATTCAATCGAATTCTCCTCCATATTAGTGCATTGTTTATTAATCCATTTCAAATCCCCCTGAATGATATCATATATGAATTCAAATCCATTGAGCAATTCCTTTATCTCAGAAACACCTTGTATGATAGCTTCATTCCTCCATTCAATGCAATCTTTAATCACATAGAGAGTTTTATCATCAAGCCTCGGTGATTGACGTTCTGTAAGGAATTTTTGTAAATTGTATTCTTGCACTTCTTCCATCTAGGAGACTTCTTTGACCCAATTATTTGTTGGAAATAGAATAGGGAAAGTAAACTCTGAGAGGGGGGTGAATCAATACTTCAAAACTTTAACCACAAAATCATTCACCACACATCCATCTCACAATTTGCATGTAAATTGAAATACCAAACTAAACATATTCATCCATAGCATGAAAACAAATAACATTCAACACATATGACACAAGATATTTGGTTACCCAGAAACCCTCTAATGAGAAGGTAAAACTAGGGTGGGGATGACACCCACAAATCTTCACTACTACAGTTTTAAAGTGTATCCAATGAAGGTTACAATATTTGATCATAAATTATGATCTACCTTATGAAAGGTTTTCCATGTTAAAGTCTTACAAATATTATTAGATCTTATCTTGTTAAAGGATTTCAACACCCTATTAGAAGTCTATCTCATTAAAGGACTTCAACTTACAATGAAGTAAGCACCCTATTAAAGGATTTACAAAAGTCTACTAGAACTACTCGGTTAAGATATTTTATTGATTCACCTATTAGAATGTCTCAACCTTGATCATTCGGTTAGCACCTCTCTACTAGATATCATATCACATCTTTCCTAATGTACACTTGATCCTCTCTAATTAGGTATATCAGTTCTATCCTCTCTCTTCTTTCCTTTGTTCTTTCTAACTAATTATGCAATTTAATCCTTTGTCACAACTCCTTAGTCATCACGAATGCTCTATCTACGCATGTAAATTTCTCTCTTTGCACATAAACTCTTTAGGGTTTTCCTTCCTTAAGAAGACCTAGGTGAGTAAGGTTAGGTAGGAATCAATGATTGTGATTCACCTATTTTACCACTTAGAATATCCCTCAATCTGATGGTTGCATGTACTACATAGGGATTCTCAATATAGATTCATTTGTATCATCTAGAATCACAAAACAATCCTTAAGTGAACCCAAAAATGGTTTAGATAAGAGTTTGTGCAAAACAACTATGTCCAAAACTATTTACTTGACACTTGAAGCCTCTGATGCTCAGCATCCACTATGTCTTCAATGATGTAACATGACCTTTGAATGACTCGACATCCATTGTTCACTTGACATGTATTAACTTGCTTATCATTGGAGTGACTCGACACTAACTATCTACTCGATACATACTGGTGCTCAACACATACTATATATCTTGCTTGCTATGCATTATCTGAGAACTTATGCTCGGCATACACTACTTACTCAGCATGCACTAAGTACTATAAAGTAATGACTTAAGTGTATTGTCACTCATATGTCAAAACCAAAATAAGATTAACAATCTCCCCCTTTGACATGAGTGGCAAAAGCACTTTGTCATGCATATATAACCTTAACTTGAGCATTACTCAAATAATCTATATTCTATACTCAGCTCACATACAAATTTTCAAAATATCAAAATTTTGCAAAAATGATGACTTACCAGTCATACCTCAAAACTTCATAACTCCCCCTGAGTTTATTATTTTGTGTTGAATTTGAATCTGATACTCCCGTTGAGTAGATTTGGCTTGAACTATTGGCTTACTTTGTTTCTGCATTTACTCCCCTTTTGTTTCTATCTCAATTCTCCTATTCTTATCCAATATCCCCCTTATTACTCAATATCCTCCTTTTTTTTACACTTATGTCATTGGTGGCACACAAATAGCGTGTTTGTCCAAAAATGTTTTATGGACCTCCATTAATCTTGAGTGTTGCATCCCAATTTTTGCACGCTACCTCTAGATATTGAATTTGAAAATCGAGCAGCAGCAAGGTCTACTAGGTCCTCATGAATAGAAAGATGAGAATCTTTCTTCATCAATGTTTCTACAAAGGCTAGTTCCTTGTGCAACACCTCCATGTGTGGGGTCAACATGGCTTGAATATTTATCAAGATAGCCCAAATATTTGCATCTTGTGCTTGTAATACAGCTAGTTATCCTTGAGTAGATAACAACCTTTGAAAATGAGTCTAGCTTTGACTAGGAGACAACTTAAGAATATTACCTATTGTCTTTAAATCTCCCTATAATCGTCAATAGCCCTTTGTGCTTCTTGTGTGAATAAATTCGCATCACAAAGCTTTGTGTATAGAGAAAATATTTTCTCTAACACCTTCTTTACATATTCCATCTTGGTTGCTAAGTCAACCTATCTTAGTACAATGAGACTAGAAATATTTTCATCAACCTTTCTTTGAAACCTCTTCTCAGACCATTCTAGAAGTTTGGTGTTTGTATCTAGGTCTGCATCACTGATCTTATCCACTATGTTCACTAGTTGCTCAATAATAGGTTTTTCTTCATTAGGTGCTAGGAGGATAAATGCATCAAGAAATATTTCTTTGATGTTATATAGAACTTGTCTTTGCTTGTGCTCCCTTCTGAGTAACACTTAGTTCTTCTTCCTTGCTAGATCTTCTTGCAATATGCTCATATCTTCTATGGTGATTGTTGCTAGATCAAAATTTGGAAGTTTAATCACCTCATCTAAGTTGACATCTCCATAAGATGTGTCTTCTCCAATGTTAGATGTATCAGGACTAGGCCTTGATGATTGCAATGGTGTAGCATCTACACTTGGCCTATGAAGAGTTTGACTAGGAATAGGAGATGTAAAGATTGGTAGGGTAACTAATCTTTGAATTGCTATTTGTTCCTCTAGTTTTGTAGCCAGAACTAACTCTTTAGTCCTATCCTTCTCCTTCTCTATTTTGTCTTTTTCACCTTGT
Source organism: Cupressus sempervirens (assembly GCA_028749045.1). Lineage (NCBI taxonomy): Eukaryota > Viridiplantae > Streptophyta > Pinopsida > Cupressales > Cupressaceae > Cupressus > Cupressus sempervirens. The sequence goes on along the minus strand of CM053788.1, from coordinate 581,102,151 downwards.
ACTTGTTAGTTAGGTGCAGGACTTACTTCCTGACCTATGTGGACTTGTGTCCCATCCTTCTCAATTGTCAATATTGCTTGCACTAAAGCATTTGCACTAATGTGATGACATTTTATGTCACTGTGTCCTTTATTTGATATACCACAATGGGCATTGAAACATGAGCATCAGTGGTGATACCTTGCAGTGCTTCTAGACCTCTTGTCTCTGTAGATGAAAGGGGTACACTAGATGTGTCAGTGTTTTGTTTCTCCCTTGTTGATGCCTTGTCAATTTCATCTATACTGATTAATATAGGATTAATGCATAGTTTAGTAGCTAAACTATAATATCCTTTTCAAATCATCCTCTGTCAAAGGATTGATGTTCTACACTATGTTATCAAAAAAATCCATTATCTTGATAGTTTCTTGTTGACTTCCTTAGTCCACATGAGGGGGACTAGCACTCAACATATGCACCTTAGGTACATTCTAATCTTGTTGCTTCTTTTCTTCAGTTATAGCCTCTACATCTGCTTCCTTTTCTATGCCTCGCTCATGTCCATCTTTGACATATCCATCCTTAGTAATCTTTACTACCTCTTGTTCATCTTTGTCCTCACCTATCTCCTTAGGTGCTTGTTTAATTGCTTTTTTTGTTGTCAACCCATAGATAACTTTCCATATTTGGGTGCTTTTTTTTGACAAACTCGTCAATATTATTCTGCAAAATATTAAAGGCTCTATATTTGGGAGAAAATCTCCCCTTATATTTGTTTATGGCCTTAGTCATAGATGACTTATCCAAATCTGGCATTACTCTGGCTAGAGTAGTCTCCCTTATATTCCTTTCAGTTGTTAAACTGCATTTCCATCTTTGCTCAACTCTGTCATATAGACTTTTGGCTAAAGAGTTGGCAAGCTCAATAGGTGTGTTCTTAAATGTGGCCATCATATTATATATAGATTCCTCAACCTTATTCATTTCTACCTTTTCAATTTTATCAAACTCAACATGTGTAAACCTTGACAAATCTACATTATTCTTGATATTATCACACAAGTTGTCTAAATTAGAAGAGGGACTATGGCTTACCATTTGGAATTAATTGGTGTTATCTAATTTGGTCCTCTCCTTATTTGATTAATCTAGAGTTACATATTTTATCCTTTGTTTCTTCTTAGGCTCATCCTCCTTGGTAGCCGCACTAGCTCTTTTTCCTTTAGGCTTCTCAACTTCTTGAGTCTTCTTTGTAGTAGCCCTTGTGCTAGCCCTAGTAATAGGTACTATTGGCTTTGTTGTGTTGGCTTCACAACCTTCTTTGGTTTCCTCACTATAGGCTCCTTAGTTTTCCTCTTCTTCTTGTCTATAGGTTTAGGTGCTTCATTAGCTTCTTCTTCCTTGACAGCCTTCATCACGTTCCACTTCTTCTTCTTGGTCCTCTCCTTGACCTTATGTAAGTGAAAGAGGAGCTTGATATGGTTGCTCATCATCATCATCATCATCATCTTCTTCTTCCTCTTCTCCCCCTTCATCAAATCTTTCCTTTAGCTTCTTCACAACTTTGTTTTTTCTTTCTGACCACAAAATTTGTCTTCAAATCTACTGTAATTCTTGATTTGGCTTCCCCATAATTGGAAAATGAGGTTACACTTTTGTCTACTTCCTCTACAAGTAAAGTTGTGATGGCTACTAATGTCTCATCCTCATTGATTTCATAGGGCAATGACCTGATCCATCTGACCCTAGGAACAAATTCTTGTACATAAGTATGACCATCATCAACTAGAAAAAAAACATCATCATAATATTTCTCCACTAATGATATTAGTATCCTTAGTCTCTGCTTCATAGACTTCTTAAAGTCTTCAAAATAGCTTGTCATGACTGACTCAAAGTTGTCCCCAAGTTGCTCTATGAATTCTCCAATTTGAACTACAGTAGACTTGTTGGTCTTCTAAGCAACTTTTTCAAATGAAGGAAATGTGTTCTACACATTAAAGAATATGCAAACTAGTAATGAACCAAATTTGCACTGTGCACTCGTTATCTTTCTTATGGCTCCCAAGTTTTTTGATAATTGCTGGAGTTGTAACTCGACAAGGTCATAAGAGTGATCCCTCTTCATTATCTTGTAGACTTAATCCACAACCATACAACACACACCATTCAATGTACTAGATTAAAAGAACTTGTGAGTAATTATTCTCACTACAAATGCAATTAGGGGATCTATAATTGTGTTTATTATCATTAATCTTTTGTTCCATACAACCCCTATATTCTTCTCAATCACCTCCTTAGCATCACTTAGCATGGTCTTGGGTCTATCTAGGGTAGGATACCTTGTTACTCATTGAATGATACTTTTAGTGATCTTGGTAGGGCCATTTTCCAACCATATAGAGTGATCATGTATTTTGCTTAGTACTATCTTAATCCATTCCATTTTGAATACATTTGAAAAATCTAGGGCACAAGTTAACCCTTTTTTGCCAACAATTTTATCTTCCTCCTTCAACACTCCATCAACACATAGTTTTCCATACAAATCTCTGATTTCCATGTCTCCAATACTTCCAACCTTACAAGTGTAACATCTTACATCTTGTATCATCAAAACCTATGGTGGTATCATCGATAACGCACTAGTTGGATCTCCTTTGTATGTTATCTCAGGAATAGCTCAGAAGGGTGGTTGTTTAATCTCATTGTTTATCAATTGAACATTCAAAACCTCTTTTCCTTCCTTCTTAACAGTAGTAGAAGAACTAGATTCCATTTAAAATAACTAGGGTTTGCGATAATTCAAACAACGTAGCTCAACACACGATAAATACCTTGTGAATCTAATGATTGGTGATGAGTAGTAGTTGAAGCCAGTTCACAAATGCATGAATCCTTTTCCTTGGTTCTCCTTATGCTCTTTGTGCTCTCTTTAATCTCAAATGAATGCAAATGAGTCAAAAATTGACCATATAACCTTTAAAACTTGGCAATAAATGCTGAGTGCTTACACAGTTGTAAGCTCGACTATCATAGCAATTTCAACTCACTTGCTTACACATGATTTCTACTATGCTCAACCACAACGAGCTCGACCAATACTATCACCTTTAATAGCTTGGCATCAACTAAAATTTCATTTTCACTCGACAACAACATGAAAAGTAACAAAACTTATAGATTTTTTCCAGGTTCTAACCAATACTTTGAATCTTAATCCATGCATATATAATCTTTTCATAACTTAGATTCTTGGAACTAATGTAAATTATAACATTGAAATATTAGTCCCACATACCTTTTGATTGCCCAGTTGGGGGTGATGTGATCATCTAATCCATTGGATGAAGTGATCTCATCTAAACTTGATGTGCTCCAATCTTCCTTTTTCTTCCATGTCTTGTTCATCTACACTTTGACTTTCTCAACATCAACCTTCTCTTTTCCTTTGTTGAATTCATTGCTTGGTGCTTTTGTTGGACAATTTCTACTAATGTGGCTAATCTTTAAACAACTAAAATATGTAGTTTGACTCAACCACCTACTGTAATCTCTTATGAAATGTGTTCTAATGCAATTCTCAAAAACATGTCCATACTCTTGACAACAGTGACAACTATACCTTGTATTATAATCCCAATTGTAGGATTTTCCATTGTGTTGTACCTTTGTCTACTTGTTTGATGTCCACTTGACATTAGATCTATATTCATATGCTTTATGTCCATACTTCTTACAATTATGGCAATATGCTTCAAATCTTTGTGTACTTAAAGTCTTGGTCTATCATTCATGTGCTTGATGTCCTTTCTTGTTGCACTTATGATAGTAACCCATGAACTTCTGCTTAGGGTTCTAATTTGTATTGTTGCTCCTACAAACATTTGTTGCATGACCTAACTTTCCATAATTATGACAAGTGGGTTTGTAGTTCTTAGCTTTGATGCTTCTTTGTTCACCACTTTTAGATGATTTTAGTACTTGTATATCCCAATCTACTAGTATCATTGTTAGATCTAGGTGATCTCATCAATTTCTCAAAGTACTTGATGGCTCCACTTGGTTTGTTGAAACTTTCAACAAACTCTTTTTCTCCTCTTAGATGATTTCTTAGTTTTTCTTTCTATAATTTTAGGGTTGTGATCTTAATGTCCTTACCATTTAATTCATGATTGGAAATCATTACTTGATTCATTATTTCTAGTTGTATGTTAGCAATCCTTTGTACCTCTGATATATTATCTTCTAGTCTATTGGTCAGTATCCTTTTGTCATCTTCAATCATGACTTTGTCTTCCTCAACTTTCTTTTTCTGCTCAGTCACCTCACATAGCAATACTAATTGAACTTCTTGTTCTATCTTGAGATTTTTGACCTCTTTAGTTAGGGCACCATTCTTTTCCATCATATCTGCAATAGCTACATCAAATTCACTTGAGTTTCCATCTGCAGACAATTCAGTAGTACCTTCCTCTTGGTAATGTGCACCATTCTCCTTAATACTGATCTCTTTCCTTTTCTTTCATGAGTGCTTCAACTCATCTCTTTCTTCATTTAGCTAATGTAGGGCAAGATAGATTTCAATCTTTTAGTTCTCAATGACTTTTCCCAACTTGTAGACTTCCATCTTCAAGATCTTTCCTCAACGCTGCAAAGCTTTCCTTTTCAAAGAACAAGGCTCTGATACTGATTGTTGGAAATACAATAGGGAAAGTAAAATTTTAGGGGGGTGGGGGGGTGGGGTGGGTTAATTAGTACTTCAAAACTTTAACCACAAAATCATTCACCACACATCCATCTCACAATTTGCATGTAAATTAAAATACCAAACTAAACATATTCATCCATAGCATGAAAACAAATAACATTCAACACGTATGACACAAGATATTTGGTTATCCAAAAACCCTCCAATGAGAAGGTAAAATTGGGGTGGGGATGATATCCACAAATCCTCACTACTGCAGTTGTAAAGTGTATCCAATGAAGGTTACAATTTTTTATCATAAACTATCATCTACCTAGTGAAAGGTCTAGCCTATTAAAGGCTTACAAAGATTGTTAGATCTTACCCTGTTAAAGGATTTTAATACCCTATTAGAAGTGTTCCTGGTTAAAGGACTTCAACCTACAATGAAGTAAGCACCCTATTAAAGGATTTACAAAAGGTTGCTAGGACTACTTAGTTAAAAGATTTTACATATTCACCTGTTAGAATGTCTCAGCCTTGATCCTTCAGTTAGCACCTCTTTGCTGGATATCAAATCACCTCTTTTCGGATGCATACTTGATCCTCTCTAATCAGATGTATCACTTCTATCCTCTCTCTTCTTTCCTCTATTTTCTCTAACTAATTATGCAATTCAATCCTTTGTCACAAGTCCTTAGTCATAATGAATTCTCTATTTGTGCATGCAAACTTCTCTCTTTGCACATCAACTCTTTAGGGTTTTTCTTCCTTAAGAAGACCTAGGTGACCTAAGGTTAAGTAGGAATCAATGATTGTGATTCACCCATTTTTTTGCTTAGAACATCCCTCAATTTGATTGATTGCATGTACTACAAAGGGATTCTCAATATAGATTCATTCTTATCATATAGAATCATAAAACAATCCTTAAGTCAACCCAAAAATGGTTTACATAGGAGTTTTTGCCATTACAAACAACTACGTCCAAAACTATTTACTCGACACTTGAAGGCTCTAATGCTTGGCATCCACTATATCTTCAATGTTGTAACACGACCTCTGAATGACTCAACAACCATTATTCACTTGGCATGTATTAACTTGCTTGTCACTAGAGTGACTTGGTACTAACTACCTAGTTAGCACATACTAGTGCTTGGCACATACTATATATCTTGCTCAACATGCATTATCTGACAACTTATACTTGACATACACTACTTACTTGGCATGCACTAAATACTATAAAATAATGACTTAAGTGTATTGTCATTCATATGTCAAAATCAAAATGAGATCAACATTATTCTTCTCTTTCTCATGAGACTCAGTGCTTGATTATATTTTCTTAATCACATTGCCAATTTCTTTTTGAGCTTCACTAAGAAAACGAACCTTTTTGATTGATTTTGTCTTGACAAATTCAACCCAACCCTCAAATGATTTAGTATCTCAATTTCTTCTATGTAGATGATCTAAAATAATTTGATTAATTGGGGACTTGATATCTATAGTAGTAGGCATTTCATTGATTGGTATCGGTTCAAGGTGTTGATTAACATTGATATATTGAGCCATGCTTTTCATTGTTTCATTCATATCTTGTTTATCCTTGGTATCATTCCAGACTCATTCAACAATCTTCTTATTGGATACTTCAAGAATCTTCATATCGGCTACCCTACTTCCTTTCTGAAGGTCCACCTTTGATATTTGATAGTCTTGAGTAGTTATTTCACTATTTTCTTTATCCTAGATTGGTTTTGCAATCTCTGCCATCTAGCCCCTTGTAGTCTCATTGAACTCAAGCTTGGATTTTTTTTTGGCTTTTTCCTCTTAGATGTCTTGCTTAGACACTACTCACTAGGTCATCAATAGGCAAGGATAGAGGCACTATACTTCACTTCTTGGAAATAGAAGTTTCCAACCATTTGGGTGTTATGGGAGTCTTCTTTGGTATTGCAAAGTTGTTGGTCAAGGAAAGAGAATCCATTTAAATGCTTCCTTCTCCACTCAGTGGTTGTTAGTTTTCTACCATACTAGAAATGTCATAGTCGAGAACCTATTCCATTTCTAGTTTCACTTCCAGAGAATCTAAATCTAGAGAATCTAAATCTACTAGTGTCTCATAGACCTTCTTAGAATTACTGTCCTTTTTTTTCTTCTTAGTTCTTGAGTGAGTTATCCTTTTGATAGGATCCATTCTAATTTGAACTTGAACCTTAGCTGGAGTTGGTTCAACTTCAAGTTTTTGATTACCAACAATAGAATTATTAACAACATGGTTAGTAAGAGTAATCAATCTTTTTGTACATTTATGTTTCTTTGATTGTGCATGTTTTTTTGATGGTTGTGTGATAGTTTCATGGGTCCTCTTTTTCAAAATCCATTCCTCCATTCTTTTGATCACATCAACAGTTCTAGATTATAGATCATCTTCTTCTCTTTTACTCCAATCTAGCTCAGGGATTGGGAAATATGCAATATATTCTAGATACCATGGGTTTGATACATTTTCATATTCATCATCTTCTATCTCATTAATGTCTAGGCTGATTTTGAAGGTTACAACCTATTCCAGAGTCATTCTTCACTACAACCTCTTTCTATGTTCAAATTCATCTGAAAAAATTGTCTAGTAATCTTCCATATGAGGAATGTGCCTGAAGGTGGGTGTGACATCCATATATTCTCTTGAAAATCTTGCATAGTCAAAAACTTTCCTTAGGTTGTAGGTGTCTAGATTAAGGTTATGGAGCTCATTTTCTACTACAATGGTGTCTTTGAGGCTTTTACACCTGTAATGTCCTAGTTCTATAGGAAAGAGGACCATGATGCCTTTTTATTACTTATTGATAATTTTTTTATAAGAATCAGTTTCTTGCATACCTCCAATAGTGCAATGTTATCTAGGCAATATTGGGGTAACTTAAGAGGTTCACCATCAAAAGATCTTAATCTCATATAGGTAAATTTTGGAAATTGAATGAAATGACAGCCATAGGTATCAATTACCTACATAGTTTCCTTAGAGAGACTAAAATTTTCTCTCCCCATTTAGCTCAAAGACTAACCTCCCTAGAAATACATCATTGACCCTTCTGAATTCTTGAGAGGATTTCCTGGCTTACAAATATTTGTAACACTCGTAAATTTACATGTCTTCAATCTAAGGCTTGTGGGGAAGCCCTTCACAATCTTTTGAAATAGCTAAAATATAGAATAGGTAAGATGATATGAAGAAAAGAGATAAAATTGGCTAACCCCAATAGCTCTTTGTGTAATCTTTCAACTATTAGCTTTGTCTAATCAATGAACTTTTCACCTCCCACAATTTTCCATATGAAGAAATACATCCAGTTCTCCCAATGAAAAGCATGTTAAATTCCTTTAACCCTATTTGAGAGGAAAACTATATCTACAATCTCCTTTATGAAATATTCAATAGTCAAAGGCTTAGGCAACCATGACCCTCCTTTCATCGATTTCAAAAGCCAACTTTGTGTGACAAGGGAGGTATAGTCCTTCTTTTTTCCTTCATATGTTTGTATCATTTCCTCAAAGGTCTGAGGCATGTAGGGTTCTTTATGGGGAGTCTTCAAAGCCACTATAATAGTAACCTTATAAATCCTTGCTAAGATTTTTCCTAAAATCTTTCTTATGCACCTATTCTTAGGGTCATACCTATTTGCATATTCTAACATTAGAGTGTGAGAAAAAGTTGTGCCTTCTAATAATCCATTATTGGTTATCTTTTCATCAATGGTTCCACTTTGGGAATTACTAATTCTCTCTATTAATAATGTCAAGATTATATTTACTAGAGATGTATCATGGATTTCAGGAAGAGAGTTCAACAAACAAGTCTCTTTTTCAGCTTTGGGGAGTTTTGGTCAAAAAAGAGACATGTCAATATGAAAATGAAACTAACCCACAACATACAATAGCCCAAATTTATTAAAGAGAAACTAGAAATGGGAAATCATAGAAGGGACTACATGAACTCACCGATTTCCTATGTCAAAATACTCCTGCAAATGCTTACTAGCTTTGTTGCCTCTAATTTCCAAGATAGCTAATTAAGAAATAATAGTGAAGAGACCGATATTTATGGTAAGGAATTTGAGAAAGATTAAAAATAGATACAACAAGATGGAATAATCAATACATTTGTGCAAAGATTTATTTGAGAAGATATTTTTGCCTTTTTAATTAATTCCTACTATCAAATCGACACACATCCCTAGTTTTTAATGACCTCATCTTACTATCACACTTTGTCTAATTATGAACTGCACTTTTCCATGCAATCACCAACTATCCTTATCATCATATTTCAATATCTAGCAGTTCTATCATGTATGCCATTTCGGATTTGGGAAGTATCCACAATAATTTGGGGTTGATGTCTTTTCAAGGAAGAAACACCTATAGAGGAAAATCACAAAGGCACAATCAATTAGCAAAATCACGATGTTGAACTTGAACTTGAACCCAAAAGATTCAAGGTTGAAATTCAATACCTAAGTTGGTGGACCACCAACTGAGGACTAAAAGAAAAAGTCTTTTAACTTTCTCATGGACAACTTGAGCTTAAGTTGAAATAAAGGTTCAAGTTCAACTTCTACTTGGGGATGAATAAAGCTCAAGGGAAAATCAAAAGAATAAGGATCATTACAAGTGCAAAATCAGGGATACAAGGTTGTAGTTACCAAAGATCGACTCCACCTTCCTACATATGTCAGTGTGCCTTTAAAATCCTCAAAAGTTGTTGTTGTTGAGGTAGCACCAAGGTCTCCACAAGTAACTTCTTTTGGCATAGGTTTTCTATTTAGGTACACTAATTGAATTTATTTGACTTTCTTAGACTTATTGATTTTATACTTTCATTATCTTGGTTGTATATTTTGTTCGATCATTTTATTTATTTGTCCTCCTTGGGATGATTATCAGGTGATCTTTTCAATCTTATGTTTCAGGGTTTCATGTTTTGTCTGTGGTGTTTGGCTTTGCTTTCCTTATTGGCTATGAATGACCTTGTTTGGTCTTGTAGCTTTTTATATGTGTTTTATAGTTAAGTGTTATGACCTCTTTCGATGATTATATTTTCTTTTAGGCATGTGATTTATTCAAGTGTTATATATTATAGTAAATATAAATATATAATAATATTAATGTTGTAATATATTACTTGCTTATCAGCTAGATTATAATTTTTGGTATTTGGCACACACACATGTGATTATATTTACATGACTATGGATAATGGCTATAGTACATATTTGGGTCAAAGGTAAAGTATAGTATTGTTAGTAATTAAATATTACTCAATGTAAGGTATGATATTCTTAATTACTAATTATTAGCTATACGAATAGAGCACAGGTTATTTATATTTTATATGCCACACATTATAAATAAGTGTATTGATGATTATGAAAGCATTCATTATAGTTATATTTATGTGTTGTATGATTCGAGGTCGATGTCTTTTAAAGGAAGAAATACTGGTAGAGAAAAATCATTAAGGCACAACCAATTAGAAAAATCATGATGTTGAACTTAGACTTGAAACTGGAAGATTCAAGGTTCAAGTTCAACACCTAAGTTGGTAGACCACCAACCAAGGACTAAAAGAAGAAGGATTTAACTTTCTCATGAACAACTTGCACTTGAACTTGAACTTAGGATGAAATGAAGGTTCAAGTTCAACTTTGACTCAGGGATGAATAAAGCTCAAGGGTGAATGAAAAGAGTAAGGATCATTACAAGTGCAACAATTGGCTCTGATTTGGGATTGAGACTATACATGATTGAGGATGAACCTAGGATTACTAGTTTTGTAGACTAGACTTGAACTAACTCAAAAGAAAGATGACTCTAAAATGACAAATACCAAAACAAAACAAACAACAATGCAAAAACAAAATGGATATGTAGAATGGGGAAAGTGGACCAAAAGCTTAAAGCTAGAATGGTTTCAAATCCTATCCATTATATGACAAGAGAAGTTCATCTTCATTGACGTATTTCAACCTAAATGCATTAGATCCCGACACTTGAGAACTTTCAAAAGGCCCCTTTGTTGGAATATTCAAATAGGAATAATGCTTCTAAGAGGGGGGGTGAATCGGAAGTACTGTACTTTTATCATTAAAACTTTTTAACTGAAAGTAGATTGCATGCATATAAACATATCAAACAATTATGAAAAACACATAATCATCACCACATAACACTTGAGATTTTGGTAACCCAGAAACCCTCCAGAAATAAGAAGGTAAAATTAGGGTGGGGATGATACCCACAAAATCACTGCAGTAATAAAGTTTAACCACTTCTGATGGTCTACCCTGTTAAAGGCCTGCCTTGTTAAAGGTTTTACACTTTATCAATAGTGACCTGGTTAAAGGATTTAAAACACTTTACATGAAGTGTTACCCTGTTAAAGGATTTAATCACCTATTTAAAGGATTCTACAAAATAGCTATTAAGCTAACCTATCACCATAGGGTTTTCTTCCTAATACAATTGCTAGAGAATATTAAGTATAATAAACCTGATAGATTACAATCCTTCGATTGCTGAATACAGGCACTTGATCTGCTTTCTCTGATCTTGATCCTTTGTGATCTTATACTCTTCACTCTGAGAATAGTTTTCCCTTGAACACCCTTGTCCATTCATCATCGGGTCCAATGAAATTTTGTCTTCCTTATAAAGACATTCGAAGACTTAGGGTTAGGTATGGATCTATGATCCATATTGAATCTCTATTTCCCACTCATTCCTTGCACTCCTCTTATTGGTTACATGCCTTCTCCATTTTTCTTATTGGTTGCATGTTGATTGCATGGGAAAAACAAAATATTCAATCTTATCTTTTAATCCTTTGAGATTCATCATATGTCGGCCATAAAAATGGTTTACATCTAAATTTGTAATGTTACAAACTCATATGTGCATTCTGTGTTGCTCGACACTTATTGATCTCTGATGCTCAGTACTTATATTAAACTGGCTTACTCGGCACTTGTTGCATTTCTGTATTGCTCGGCATCATCTATGACTCGGCACTCAAATGTCACTCGGCACTTGTATCATGCTCGACACCTAAAGTCATTCAACACTTAATCTTCACTCGACACCTGAAGATCACTCAGCACCTATTGGATTTCCTGACTCAGCTCATGTTGTGGCTCGACATATGTAGTGCACTCGGCTCCAATGTAGAAAATGATTAAGTGTGTTGGCACTCAAGTGTCAAAAACCATTCCAAGACTAACTATCTCCCCCTTTGACATGAGTGACAAAAACACTTAACTACCCTTATGAGTACATGCACTAATCTACTTGGTATATACAGTCAAAATTTGTACTGTACAATATATATACCTCAAAAGTATTATAACTCCCCCTAAGTTGATTTGTACCATTATCAGTGTTGTCTTGGTAACCAAAATGTGATACTGTATATCATGCTCTGCCTTTGTTGTCTTATTTCCCCCATTATCTTTTCTTCCCCCATTATCTTATCTCCCCTTGTTTTTTATTATCTCCCCCTTTTTGACACTTATGTCAGAGGGTTTTAAGGGTTAAGACCATATTTCGCCAAAAATGTGTTGTTTACCTCCATAATCATCCTAAGAGCTGCATCCCAATTATGCAAAGAAATTTCCAATGATTTATGTTGTAGGGCAGTCTCTGCAACAAGATGAATAAGTCCTTCTGAAGTAGAAAGATTAGGATCTTTCTTGAGAACAGTTTCAACATAGACTTGTTCTTTATGGAGGATTTCCAAATGTGGGGTTATAGAAGATTGGAACTGTAATAGTTTGGCCTTGATGGTGGCCTCTTCTGTTGTTAATACAACTATTTCTTTCTGAGTGTGAAGCATTTGAGAAAAATGCTTCTTACTTTGAGCTGAATTTCTAGGTAGGTACATGCTAGAAATATTCAAATTTCTTTCCAAGCTCTCTATCTTTTGGCTGGTCTCTTGTGTGAAATATGAAAAGTCACACAACTTTTTGTATAATGAGAATATATTCTCAAGTACCTTTTTGACTTTGTCTATGACCTTTGCCAATTCTATCTAAGAAAGTGCTATTTTCTCATTAACTTTTCCTTGAAATTTTCTTTCAGACCATTCCATGAGTTTTGCATTTGTTTCTAGGTTTGCATTTGTCACTTGTTCAACAATATCTGATAATTACTCCATAATATGCTTTGATTCATCTGGTGACTGAATACTGAAGGCATCCATAAAGATGTCTTTAATCTCATGCATTGTTTGCTTTTGTTTATACTCCTTCCTGAGTATTTCTTGCCTCTTCCTTCTATGTAATGCTTCCTGTACCTCATTGATTTGATCACTGTTTATTGTTTTTGAGTCATAGATTGGTATGACTATCTCCTCATCTAGTTTAGGGTCTCCATAGTGAAGTACCCTTGCAACTTTGGTAGAACTTGATCCCGGTGTAGATATTTGCAATGGCTGTTGTGAAGGAGTTCTCGAGGTAGGCAAATTTATCAATGTTTGTATTGCCTCTTGCTCTTTAGGGGTTTCCTCTATTTTCTCCTCCTGCTGTCTACCTTGATCAATTATTGTAATTTTAGGAAGTCCACCTTGTGTTTGAACTGTAGGATCATATGTAATAGTCTGTCTTGTTTGTTCTGTCACTTTTTCTCCTACTGCACTTGGCTTCTGTACTGTGGTGTCAACTATGCCTGTTGAAATGACTGTTGGCATTTGAAGTTGACCACTAGTAGCTGTAGACATGTTGGAAGGTGGTTCTTGTAGATTCACCTTATCTCTAACAATGTTTTCTACTAGTTTTTGTAATTCATCCACACTGACCAATACTGGATCTGTACATAATCTTGCTTGTTGTGTGGATTGGTCAAGGATTCTTTTGAGATCCTCTGCAGTTAATGTATTTATGTTATGAGCAGAAGTGTCAGGAACATCCTGTATAGTTATTGTTTTTGCAGGTGTGATGGGTACATGAGGAGGGCTAGAAGGCGACATTTGTGTGTCTTGCACACTCTGGTCTTGTTGATACTCTTGCTCGGCTGTTGCCGTTATATCTTGCTTTTGTGTCTCCTCCTCCATTTCTCTCTTTTCTTCTTCCTTCTTCTCTTCTTCTTGTTTCTTTTCTTCTTCCTTCTTCTCTTCTCTACCTTGCTTTACTTTTGTCTTCTCGTCTCTCCTTTTTCTTCTTTCTTCTGGTGGAGCAAAAGCTTCTTCCTTGTATTCTTCTTCAAGAAAATCTTCAATCTTTTTGTACAAGTTCTTCCATGATTTGGTTGTTCTTTGTACAATATCTTCCATTTTGTTTTGGAGAATGAAGAATGCCCTGTATTTAGGTGTAAACCTAGCATTGTGCCTTTTGACTGCTTTTTCTACTTGCTCCTTAGTCAAATTAGGTAGTATGCTTGCTAGGGTTGATTCTCTCATCTCCTTTTCCATTCTTAAACAGAAATGCCATCTGTCTTCTACAATTTTTGACAGTTCATTTGGCAATTGTCCATCTAGTTCAAGAGGGGTGTATTTGAACTGTGCCATCATTCCATAAATTGATTCCTCTATTCTATTCTGTTCTTCTTTAGTGAGCTTATTAAAATCAACTTTATTTATATTGCTTAAATCTCCATTTCCAATCTTTTTACATATTATATCAACTGAAGAATGACTTACCTTTTTAGATTGATCTTCTTCATCAGTATTAGGTTGAGCTACATATCTTCTGCTTTTCCTAGGCTCATCCTGTGTCTTCTTCATTGGTTTCTTCTTTGTTGCTTTTTCTTTGGCTTTTTGAGTTGAGGCCCTTGTTGCAGCTCTGGTTGTTGGCTTTTGGGGTGATGAGATAATAGCTTTCTTTGGTTTGGGCTGAGCCAGAAGTTGTTCTTTTGTCTTTCTTTTCTTTGGCTCAGCCTGGGTTGGTGCTTCCTTGGTTTCTTCTTCCTCAACACCTTCCTCCTTGTCTTGACCTAGTCCTTGAATTAATTCCATTGGGCCTTGCTCTTGTTCATCCTCTTCATCATCATTGTCATCATCATCATCTTCAGCTTCAGCCTCTACCCCTTCACCAAATTGCTTCTTAATTTTTTTCATCAATTTATCTTTCTTTTTCAATGTGGAGGTAGTTTTTAACTCCATATTTATTTTTGATCTTACCACATCATAAGTGCCAAAATGTGGAGCACTCTTATCTGTTTCTTCTGCCAACAATGCAGTTATTGCTGTAGATGCTTCATCAACATTGATTTCATAACCAAATGGCCTTAGCCATCTCACCCTTGGAATTGCAGCTTGAATGTAGGTGAAGTCAATATCAACTAAGAAATATATATCATTAATATGTTTTTCTACTAAAGAAACTGGTATTCTCACCCTTTGCTTCATGGATTTCTTGAAATTCTCAAAATAGCTTGTCATTAGAGTATCAAAATTTTCTCCCATTTGTTCTATATACTCATTTATTTGGGATATGATAGTCTTAGCACTCCTCCATGTCACTTTGTCAAAAGAAGGAAATTCATTCTAAACATAAAAGAATATACAAACCAAAATTGCTCCAAATTTACATTGAGCACCCTTTGTCCTTCTTATTGCATTTAGGTTTTCATTTATCTGCTGTAGTTGTAGTTCAACAAGATCATAAGTATGATCCTTTTTCACTAGTTTATAACCTACATCTATTGCTATGCATGAAACACTGTCGAGTCTACTAGATTGGTAGAATTTGTGGGCAATAACTCTAACAACAAACTCAACTAGAGAATCCTGAATGGTATGAATAGTCATTCCTCTCTTGTTCCACTAAGCACCTATATTCTTTTCAATGACCTCCTTGGATTCACTTCTCAAGGTCTTGTGCCGATCTAGGGTAGGATATCCAGTTACCCTATGAATTATTCTTTTTGTTAGTTTGATAGGGACATCTTCTAATCACAAACTACCATCATGAATTCTGCTCAATACAAGTCTGATCCACTCTGTCTTGAATCCGGTGGGAAAATTCAAAACTTGTGTCAAACCCTTCCTTTCAACAATTTTGTATTCATCTTTTAATACTCCATTGACACACAGCTTTGCAAAGGCTTCTCTAATTTCCATATCTCCTAGGGCTCCTATCTTGCAATTGTAACATCTTCTTACATCTTGAACCATGACAACGTTTGGGGGTATGCAAGAAAGGGCTCCGACTGGGTTGTTTTTGTATGCCACTTCAAGAATAGGGCGAAAATCAAGCTTCCTAACTTCATTAGACACTATCTATACTTCAAAAGACTCTTTTTCTAGGGTTTTCTTGGAACTTGAAGCCATTTATGTAAACTAGGGTTTCTTTTACAGATATATGAAACTGCGTAGCTTGGCACAAATGAAAATACCTTAAGATCGATGAAAAATCATTGTAGGAGGTTGCAATTTGCTTGGAATACTAGATTCTTTGTTGTGAAGTCGCTTTGTGCTCTTTATCTCCTCTGCTTCTTGATTGCGATGAGGAAAAATGATTGAAATCACGATAATATACCCTATTTTCGTCACATTAAATGCTTAACTACAAACTTGGCTTATGAAGGATTTTTAACACTACTCGGCTTGCACTACATTCTTATTTTACTCAACTTCCATAGGAGTTTCTTAACTCGGCATCAGTCATCAACTCAGTTGCTGTTAGGAACTCGGCTTCCACTAGGATTTTACTCAGCATCCAAAGACTGTCTCGGCATCATTTTGTCTTGGCATCTTGTTTCATGCAAATTTGTACTTTGCATTACTTCTTCATGATTTAGGGCTGATGTATGATACTTCTTTGTATGTATCAACCCCATAGACTCATCTTTGAGATTAATTGGATGAGAAATGATCAATTGACCTTGTGGGTGAAGTGACCCTTTCATTGGATGTACTTGATTCATTCTTTTTCTGCCATGTCTTCTTCATGTTTGTTCTAATGTATTCCTCATCAATCTTTTCTTTGCCCTTGTTTGATTCAATTTTTGGTGCTTTTGACCTTGTAGGATAGGTTCTGCTGACGTGACCAGTTTTTAGGCAACTAAAACATGTGGTTTGGCTTAGCTACTTGCTATAATTCCCTCTAAAATGTGTTCTTATGCAATTCTGGGGTATATGTCCATATTCCTGACAATAATGACAGCTATGCCTGGTGTTGTAATCCCAATGGTACTGACTTCCATTTCCTCTTGTTTTAGTTTGATGATTTGATGTCCACATAGGCTTTGATCTGCATTCAAATGCTCTGTGTCCATACTTCTTACAATTATAACAATGTCCATCAAATCTTTGTGTCCTTGTAACTCTGGATCTGCAATCTTGTGTCATATGTCCTTGCATGTTGCACTTGTGACAGTAACTTTTGTTTTTGGGTGTGTTTGTCTAATTGATTCTTCTACTCCTGCAAACATTAGTAGTATGCCCCCTTTTATTATAGTAATGACAGGTAGGTTTTGAGTCCTTACCTATGTCACTTCTTTGTTCAACGCTCTTTGATGATTCTCCAATTTCAGTGCTATTGTATCCAAGTCTTGATGTATCATGGGTTGATCTTGGAAATTTCATCACTTGTTCAAAGTACTTGATGGCTTCACTTGATTTGTTGAGATTCTCTGCTACCTCTTTTTCTCTATTCAATTCATTTTGCAATTTTTCATTATGCATCTTCAAAGCGGAGATCTCAATATCTTTTATGTTGAGTTCATGATGAAGATTCTTTATTTGGGCAAGTGTATCCATCTACATGTTTGAGATCCTTGATAATTCAGTACATTTTTCTTCAAGTCTGTTTGCAAGATTTCTTTTGTCATTTTCCATCATGACTTTGTCCTCAACTGCTCTTTTCTTTTGTTCAGTGATTTCACATAACATTATTGCCTAAGATTCATGTTCCATCTTGAGAGATCTTATTTCGTCTGCTTGAACTTTGTTTTTCTCCATCAGTTCTGCTATTGCTGCATCAAACTCTTTAGTGTCTCCATTGGACACAGTTTTGTGGTATCAATCTCCTTGTAGTTTATATCATTTTTAGCTATGGCTATATCCTTCCTTCTCTTCAAGGATTTTCTCAATTCCTCCCTTGCTTCCTCTACTTTGTGTAGAGCCAGTTGCACATCAATCACTTGATTGTCAATAATCTTCCCAAGTTTGAAGACTTCCATCTTTAGATCTTTTTCTCCAAGTTGTTAGACTTCTTCTTGTGAGATCCTTGTCGCTCTGATACCAATTGTTAGAATATTCAAATAGGAATAATGCTTCTGAGAGGGGGGGTGAATCAGAAGTACTGTACTTTTATCATTAAAACTTTTTAATTGAAAGTAGATTGCATGCATATAAACATATCAAACAATTATGAAAAACACATAATCATCGCCACATAACACTTGAGATTTTGGTAACCTAGAAACCCTCCAAAAATAAGAAGGTAAAATTGGGGTGGGGATGATACCCATAAAATCATTGCAGTAATAAAGTTTAACCACTTCTGATGGTCTGCCCTGTTAAACGCCTTCCCTATTAAAGGCTTTACACTTTATCAATAGTGACCTGGTTAAAGGATTTCAAACACTTTACATGAAGTGTTACCTCGTTAAAGGATTTAATCACCTATTTAAAGGATTCTACAAAATAGATGTTAAGCTAACCTATCACCATAGGGTTTTCTTCCTAATACAATTACTAGAGAATATTAAGTATAATAAACTTGATAGATTACAATCCTTCGATTGCTGAATACAGGCACTTGATCTACTTTCCCTGATCTTGATCCTTTGTGATCTGATACTCTTCACTCTGAGAATAGTTTTCCCTTGAACACCCTCATCCATTCATCATCAGGTGCAATGTAATTTTATCTTCCTTATAAAGACATTCGAAGACTTAGGGTTAGGTATGGATCTACGATCCATATTGAATCTATGTTTCCCACTCATTCCTTGCACTTCTCTTATTGGTTACATGCCTTCTCCATTTTTCTTATTGGTTGCATGTTGATTGCATGGGAAAAATAAAAGATTCGATCTTATCTTTTAATCCTTCGAGATTCATCATATGTCAGCCATAAAAATGGTTTACATCTGAATTTGTAATGTTACAAACTCATATGTGCATTATGTGTTGCTCGGCACTTACTAATCTCTGATGCTCGGTACTTATATTAAATTGGCTTACTCGACACTTGTTGCATTTTTATATTGCTTAGCATCATCTATGACTCAGCACTCAAATGTCACTCAACACTTGTATCATGCTCGACACCTAAAGTCATTGGGCACTTAATCTTCACTCGGCACCTGAAGGCTGCTCGACACCTGAAGATCACTCGACACCTATTGGATTTCCTGACTCAGCTCATATTGTGGCTTGACATATGTAGTGTACTCGGCTCCAATGTAGAAAATGATTAAGTGTGTTGCCACTCAAGTGTCAAAAACCATTCTAAGACTAACACCCTTCCATAGAACTTCAAATTTACCATGTGCTCCTCTTGGTTCTTGATGTTTATGCCTTAGCAATACCTTATCTCCCTCCATAAACTTTTGTGGTTGGGCTCTCTAGTCAAAAAAATCTTTTTATTCTAGCCTAGTGCTTTGTTATATGGTCTACTAGTTTATTTGCTCCTCATCTATCTTTGAAAGATATAAAATTATCTTTTCTAAATAATCATTGAAAACTCCATATTCAATCACATTTTGCAGCTTCAAGGTGGCTAGATCTAGGGGAAGTGATAATTGTGCTTCCACTTCGTAGACCAATTCAAATGGGGTCATTTGAATAGCCCTCTTGGGAGAAGTTATGTCAGCCCACAATACTTGATAAAGCTTCTTGTTCTAGTATTGTCCTTTCTCATCAACAAGATTTTTCGTGATATTGATTAGATTTTTATTCATGGACTCTGTCTTCTCATTTCCTTGGGTAAAATAATCTTAAGGAATGTGACAAATGAATTATTTACAATATGGTTAGATAGATGTCTTGATAATTTTCATTTATGGCAACATACATTCAACATTTCATTTATACATTTAGAGATAGAAAATTGTCTAAGTATTAGACAGTTTGCAACAACATAGAGTACAGACAATGTGCAGAGAGTTAGCTTATGCACAGTTGAGGAAAGGTTTGTGACATTTTCATGATGATGTGTACCAATGTACATGTGTGTACAGACAATACGACACAAGTTATACTAAGATTAATAGTGTGGGCATTTAATAATGCATAACAGAGCATAGCAGTAAATAAAGTGCTACAACTTTAGAAATTATTTTGGTTACAAAATAATTACTAAGTTGTGTTGAGTTGAATATGTGGATATTATTCCATAAGTTACTTTATATTATGTCAAGTGTCTAAAGGCTTGAAGGCTGGTATTGCAGATTTTTATGATTGTGCAAGGTATACATAAAGATCTTATCTTACACAGATAATGGGGAAGTTGTGTGATTAGATGTAACATGCAAACTACTATGAGAACTAATCTATGAGTCTTATGTGATGTGAAATCTAAATTAAGATTAGAGCAAGTGTGAGTTACAAAAATGAAGCAAGTATTGTATGTATATCTATCTTGTGAAGGAACAAAATTGTATAATTGCATGTTAGGGTAGTGAGCTCTTTTTGCATACATTGTAATTGTTCTACCAACTCTTAATAGGGTTGTAGAAAATCCTAATAGGGTTGAGACTTCTAACAAGACCTAGTCCTCTAATAAGGACTCAAGACTTTATATGTACTTCATAGACTCGTAACAGGGTCAATATTCTTAACATGATCCTCTTGTGTAGTGAATCATCTAGTGGGTATCATCCCCACTGGGGTTTTCCCTTGACCAAGGTTTCCCTAGTTAAAAAATAATGCTATTATGAGCTCTCTATGTGCATGGTTATATTTATTATTCAACATTGTTGGTTTACATATGCAAGTTATAAAGTAATAAACACTATTCAGTTGTGGGAAAAAGTTTATTCAAACCCCCGCTTCCCCCCCCCCCCTCAATATTATCTCTTTCTAACAATTGGTATTAGAGCCCAATTAATTTTGAAGAGGCTTAAGAACTTAAGTAAGATCCTAGTGAATATGGAAAAGTTGAAGAAGAACCTGGAAGAAGCCCTTGAACATATTGACCTTTTTACTAAAGAGAGAGATAACTTGAAAGATAGATACAAAGATGCAATAGTTTACATTGGCAAACTGAAAGATGAAATTGATGATTTTAAATCTGGCAAAGAACCTCTTGTGCAGATTAGTGTTAATGATCACACATAAAATCTCAAGAAAGAGAATGAGATCTTGAAACATGAGTGGAAAATTATTGAACTAAAGTTTAGTCTTAAGATTAATGGCAATAAGAGTGAACTTGATTTGAAATATAAGAATGTAGACCTTAGATGTCAGTTGATTCAAGTGACATCTAAATTAGATTCTATTAAGATAGAGCATGCTGAGTTGGAAAAATACAACATCATTGTGAAAGGAGAGTTAACACAAGCAAAACAATAGTTAGAGAAACTTTACAAAAGTTCTAAGAAAATTGATGAACATATATTTCATCAAAGACCTTCTTATGATAAGATAGGCCTTGGATATCTTCTTGGAGAGAAGTTAGCAAAGAAATATGAGATTACCCTAAAGAAAACTTCAAGTGGTTTGATGAAGTTGAGAGAGTTAAATTGATAGAGAAATTTGATGAACCTAGAACAATAGAGCAAGTTGAAGAACCTAAGAAAGATGATTTATCTAAAGAGTAAGACATGAATTCAGAGGTAGATGCCACATATCTAATGAAGTTGGATATATGAAGAAAGATTACGCAGGTAAGTCTTTTAAACCTATTACTAATTTCTATTGTTATAATTGTCATGCTTATGGACATAAGGTAGTAGAATACAATAAACATAAGTTTATTGATGATAATAAGAATAGTAGAATGTTTAGGAATACTGACCTTGTAGGTAATGGAAGAAGCAGATCTAATGATGGAGAGAAACCTAATGGTGAGATAAATTTGTTTGTTTGTTACAAGTGTAACAATCTAAGAAATTGTAGAGCACCTTAAAATTAGAATGGAAACAATCAAAGGGAAATGCACCTGTATGTCAGTTATGCAATAACTTTGGATACACAACAAGATTCTGTGAATGAATAGAGGGAACTTTAATAGGAACCCTAATCACATAAGGAACAACAACATGAATGATAGAAGGAATGGAAATGGAAGTAACAATAGTCAGAAAGAAGAAGTCAAAGAACATGTTGAGGAATTCAAAGAAGCATTTATGAAGGCTTGTAATCCAGAGAGTTCACATACAATATTGGAAGAGCAATTCTTTGATGCACATGATGGAAAGTTAAAGTCATAGATTGTTTGTGGCTAAACCTATATGAATTAAGCTATTATAGAAGCAATAGAGCATCAACGGTCAAAACTGGTGTTATAGAGTGAATTAGAGATTATGAAGTTAACAGAAGGTAGAAGGCATAGAGAGAAAGCTATGGTTCAGTGCGCAAGTCTTGACATGATCATAGTAAGCAGGAATTGTAAGAACAAGGTCATTGGTAGATAGAGACAATATTACGAGTTTATGGTAGATACATATTTAATGCATAGTGCAATTTGAAATGATTTAAAGATTGCAAGTGAGATTTAGTGTACCATTTTCTCATGCAAAGTGTCTTGAGCGAATTAAAGAATGATTTGACAGCCATTGAAGTGCGTAGTAAAGTCTGTGAAGCCAAACATTGTAGAAGCCCTAAAATCATGAATTTGAGGTATTTTACAAAGTATTTAATCTAATTTATTGTAGTATTTACAATTATTGAGCAATGGATAGTCAAAGAGTGTATGATGTTAGTTACAAACCAAGGTATGAGTTCAAGAAACACCCATTTGTTTCTTTATTAGATGATCCTGTAGGCGCATTTTTGCAAGTTCAAGAAAATGTGTTACACGTAGAAGAAATAAGGAGTTATATACATTGCAAAATTGAGAGCATAGGAGATGAGGAGATTTACAAAGATTTAGGAAATATGTGCAATAATGACTTATCCCTTAAGTCTAAGTATGCACACATCAAAGATTTGAATTTGGTGAAGTACATGTTCTACACAAAATTTGATAATCATGAGTGTACCCAAATTATTTTGAGCAGGATACATGATTATATGTTGTGGTTGGGTGATGCACAAATTGTCATTGACAATGACCTAATCCACAAGGTCACAAGATTAACTAATGAGGGTTGTAATCCTATCAATGAAAGAAATGTCAGGAAAATGGTGGAGACTAACCCAAAAACCAAGTTTGACAGAAGAAATATGAAGGTTGATCTTATTCAAGATAAAGGAGGTAAATTGTTAACTAAGATCTTAGGGTACAAGTTAAATCATGGATCAAGGGTTAACTCTGTACTAGCTGGATTTCTTCATGCAACATATGTGATGGTTGTTGAAAGGAGGAAAGTGAATTTGTGCAACATTATTAGATTACAACTTTTGGTTAATATTGAAAAGATAAAGAAAACAAAGAGTGTAGTGTTTATATTTGAGTCCCTATTGACTCATTTATTCTTTAATGTTTCAAATAAGTTTCCTGGAGTAATTAATTGGGATAGTGGCTAGTGTGCAATGAAGATGATAACTCAATGCTATAGATCCAAACCTGAGAATGTCAGAGACATGAATATTGAAAGAATGATGAAGAACTTTCAGTTTGAGATGAAATTGAGGTATAGGATACCTCCCTCTATGGTGGAAAAATATAAGGATGATTTGTGCTTCATGATGGAGACTGATAACACTTGCATGGAAGTAGTGATACCTAGAGTAAAGTTCATTGAGCCTATGGGCTATGAGATGAGTGCAGAATTGGTAGAAGGGTATGGTAGACCATATTTGAATTTGAGTAGGACATAGAATACACTAGATGGAGAACATATGATGAAAGATTAAGTATAGTAGAATCTAAGCTCCACAAAAAAGAGAGTAAGAAGAAAGTAGAGAAAGAGATAAATTCCATTCTCAAGAAATTTGGCATGTTAAGGCAAGAATTCAACAAGATAAAGGGAATTGTGTTGGAGATGAAGGCTAGTGGGCTGTCTAAATTGTTAGCAAAAACACCTATTGTGGTAGCAGGAACCTTAGAAGAAGGTGACACAACCATGTGCACAAGATCTTATTGCACCATATGCAGTAGTTGTGCAAATGCAACCAGTTAGAGCTAGCTATGAATAATCAAGGAGTCAATGAGAGGTGGAAGCACCTACTATGCAAAGGAAGTTAGGAAGATTGATAAAGGTTAAACAAAAACTTGCAAAGAAAAGGGTCAAACATAACACCAATGGAGTAGGAAAGAGAAGAAAAACCATGCAAGTGAGTAGTTCTTAAAGCTTAGAAGATGATACTAAAGATAGACATTTTGAACAAGATGCATAGGAAGCTAAGGTAACTACAAGAAAAAAGGCATGGAAACCAAATCTGAACATGCATATTATAAATGATGACAATTTTGTACAGTTAAATAAATTTTATAGCATGTATAGTAGTATGGAGAGGAGGCAATTAGAGAATGCCATAATAAGAAACATGATTTTAAGGAATAAGAGATTTGATAACATTTAGAATAAAATTCCTGAAGACCTATACAATAGGTTGATTAATAGGAAGAGAAGAGTAGTAGAAGAAGATTTGAACATGAAGATCAAATCCATAAACAAGTTATCTGGTGTTGGATCAAAAGAAGAATTTGACAAAAATTTGAAGGGTATCGAGCCCTTGATGAGGAAAAAAAGAAGAGCAATTCTTCTAATGGGAGGCAATTATGAAGAGTTTAGGCAAGAAATAGAAGAGGCAATAGTAAAGTACATGTCCTTAGTGCCTTAGGGGAGTATGCAAGCTAAAGATGATAGTCCAGTGTATGTGGAAGTCCATACACCTTCCAGGGAAGAGGAAGAAGTAGAGGAAACACAACAAGCTATATCACCACCTCATATTATTATGGGTATTGAATCCATGCAAGTGGATAATATGCACATAATTCTGGACAGTAAGGAGAACCCATTTGCTAGGTATGGAGAAAATATTGTTGGCAATATTAATAATATCATTAATTATTCTAGTTCTGATGATGAGGAAGAAGATAAAAGGAAGAAGGAAGAACAAGAAAAGAGGGAACATGAAGCAGAAGAAAAGAAAAGAAGAAGAAGAAGAGAGAACAAGTGGAATCAGAAAGGAAGAAGAAAGAAGAAGATGCATAGAAAGAAGTTGAAGAAAAGAAGAGAGTAGAGGAATAGAAGGTAAAGGCCACTATACTTTCAATAATATTAGTAGCTGGAACATCTACAATAGCATCTATTCCATCTAATGATAAAGATCATAAATAATTAGGCACCTTGAGAAAGTTATTCAAGAAGAATAAAATTGTTGAGTCTTTGGAGAAGAGTCTTGTTGATGTCTTGGAGCACATGCAGAAGACAAGTTCTACAACTATAGAAAATCTAGACTTGCAAGCCAAGGCACAAGAGTTGGTGAAGACCTTTGATGGGGAATTCACAACTTTGACTAAAGTAGCAGTAGCACAAGCGTAGAAAAATCATGAAGTAACCTTATTTAACACAATGTGCAGCAATGTGCACAATGATTTGAAGGCACTTGATGGAAACATCAAGGAATTGAGAAAATGTATTGCTGAAGGTAAGAATTTGTATGGACAATGTGCAATGTCTTACACTTACCTATTATATTTTGATGCAAAGATTAAAGGCCATATGAGTAAGCTTTAGACACTCACTACAAGATTGCAGCAACCTGAGATTAGAATTGAAGATTTTAAGAATCAAATTGAGAAGATCCACAATGCTATGAAAAGAATTGAATGTGACAAGGAGAAAATATTAAGAAGATTCTCTATTCTCTGAGAATATTTGGCACCTAAAGTTGTAATTTTGTAGAGGCAATTAGGAGAATGTCTTTCAACAAAGAATTCCCATGACAAATTTGCCTATACTGACTTGAGCATAGTTTAAGTGGCATCTTATGCACTTTGCACACTCATTAGTATATCAAATATAGTCAAAGGAAACTAGAAGAAAGAATTTGATAAATTAAAGATTGATTTTACAAATTGCATATCCAGAATGACGAGCTGATCAACAACAGGCAACAAGTTTTTGTGATATAGTTTTGGCACCTTTGTCATTGATGTCAAAGGGGGAGTATTATGTAGAGAAATTTTTTTATAGATGTAAATGTATATGTAAGGAGGAGCCTATGTATGAATCAATGTAAAGGACTGATAAGGTATGTAATGATCCATCAAAACATGAATAAAATTGTTATGTTTTGAAGGTGATTTTTGTATAGTTACTTTTTTTTTTTGTTATGTATGACATCATTTTGGGACTTAGCCAATTCTCCCAAATGTTTTAATCAATGATAAGGGAGATATTGTTGGAAATATGGCAAGATAGATGTCTTGATGACTGTCATTTATGGAAACATACATTCAACATTTCATTTATGTATTTAGAAATAGAAAGTTGTCTAAGTATTAGACACTTTGCAGCAACACAGAGTAAAAATCTTAAGAGTACAAAAAATGTGAAGAGAGTTATCTTATTCATGGTTAAGGAAAGGCTTGTGAAATTGTCATGGTGATGTGTACTAGTTTACATGTGTGTATGAACAATACAATGCAAGTTATACTAAGATTAACAGTGCAGAATAGAGCACATCAGTAAACAAAGTTGTATAGCTTTCAGAATTATTTTTGTTACAAAATAATTAATAAGTTGTGTTGAGCCAACTATGTGGATATTATTTCATAAATTATTTTATATTATGTCAAGCACGTGAAGACATGAAGGCCAACAATATAGAGTTTTATGATTGTCCAAGGTATAAGTAAAGATCTTATCTTGCGCAGATAATGGGGAAGTTGCGTGATTAAATGTGACATGTGAACTATTGTGAGAAATATCTATGATCCTTATGTGATGTGAAATATGATGTAAAGATTAGAGCAAGTATGAGTTACATCAATAAAGAAAGTATTATATGCATACCTATCTTGTGAAGGAACTAAATTGTATAATTGCATGTTAGGGTAGTGGGCTCTTCTTGCATACATTGTAATTGTTCTACCAACTCTTAAAAGGGTTGTAGAAACTCCTAACAGGGCTAAGGCTTCTAACAAGGCCTAGTCCTCTAATAAGGACTTAAGATACTATATGTACTTCATAGACTCCTAACAAGGTCAATATCCTCAACAAGATCCTATTATTTAGTGAATCATCTAGTGGGTATCATCCCCATGGAGGTTTTCCCTTGGCTAGGGTTTCCCTTGTTAACAAATAATGGTGTTATGAATTCTCTATGTGCATGGTTATATTTAATATTTAGTATTGTTGGTTTACTTTTATATGCAAGTTATAAAGTAATTACCAATAATTAGTTGTGGGCAAAAGTTTGTAAAATACTGATTCACCCCCCCTCTCAGTATTATCTATTTCTAACATGAATCTCATTATCATTACTAAACAATTGGACCTCTTGAGATGAGAAAAATTTTCATTATCAGTTACAATCTTGATGGGG
This sequence comes from Cupressus sempervirens, assembly GCA_028749045.1. Lineage (NCBI taxonomy): Eukaryota > Viridiplantae > Streptophyta > Pinopsida > Cupressales > Cupressaceae > Cupressus > Cupressus sempervirens. The sequence goes on along the minus strand of CM053788.1, from coordinate 581,074,861 downwards.
ACCCCAAAACAAGTTAGGGTGTTTTTCAGTAAAAAACTTACATACAAGCATGATGTAGTCAATAAGCATTAGACAAGTAAATAATTTTGGGCACCAAATTATGTGGATGAATGCACAAGTAGGTAAAAGGGAAGGAAAGTGAGGTTACAAGCCATGTGAATATAACCATGATTGAGTGTCATTCAACATTCATAGTTTTAGTTGGTAATGATCTTGGAGTTCAACCCATACACACAACACATTGCAATCAAAGATCGAAGTGATTGGACATATAAATAAGATATAAGATTGAAATACCATAAAGATTAGGAGATAAGTATCATTAGACCCCATGAGCGAATAAGGTGACACACACCATACATTATAATTATGGGCCCCACACATTCACAATATATATATATATATATATATATATATATATATATATATATATATATATATATAGTGGAACATTTCATAAGAGAACTTGGTATGATTGAAAAATCTGAAGATAAGTCTTAGAAAATTTGATGATTATATTCTTTTGGTTGCTTATGAGATGTGTGTTCCTCTTATGAAAGTTATGATTTTCTCCTGGTTCAAATCTCTTCTTGATCGAAACACATTGAGTTGGTGTGATTCACCAAGTTAAAAATCCCTCAATGTCATTATTTTTACAAGTTTCTCATTGATGATTGAAAATGAGAGTGGATGAAACTGATATAAAGAAGGAAGTTGTATTGCTTTTGATGTGAAAGTATCAAGGCTTATACTAATCTCATATATTAAAAATAATTTTAATATAATTATACAAAGAGAATATTAAATCATGAAATGAGAAGAAGAGGTGATTGATATTATCATGTGACCGAAAAATCTATAAAATGGAATGAGTAGAAACTTTACATTTTGGGGGGGCATAATAATAACCAATGTTCCATTTCCACTTGGACCATCTTTAGAAAGGAGATGTTCCATTCTCAAATATCCATGGAACCTCATGTATAGATAAGTATTCTTATTTTTTACACTTATCTACTCATTATAGTCTATTTCCTACTTGTAATTCTATACATACTATAAGAGTTATTTGCCTTGATGTCTGAGGATGTTCTTGTAGGAGGTTTGGTACTTTGTACATGCTTCCAAATATTGTGTAGACTCAATCTTATTATAGTAGCTCTAAAGAAACTATGATCTAGAATTCATTATTTAGGCGAGATAAAGTGAGGTTCGTAAAGAAAATATCTTTGATGATTGAGATTATGAGTAGCTTTCTACATTAAGAGGGAGTATGACACTTCTTTGAAGGAAATGTAGGAGCTTAGAATATTGATACTCAGAGGGAGTTTAGAAATACATGTGTGTGACCGAATGATTTTGATAGGTCCCCTCTTGAGTGCACCATGAGGAAGTATTGACTTATCACTAGAAAATCAAAAGATTGATATAAGATTAAGAGTGAGTCTGACAAGAACCCTTTGGGAAAGAGAGCCTCTAAGGGAGTAACTACTCGAGATGACTTCCTAGGATCATTGTCTAGAGGGAGAAGTTCTAGGTGCAATCCTTTGTGAATGCTATCTTCTCTATGAGGAGAAGTTCTAAGTGAAATTCCTTGTAATGCATTCTTCTCTATGAGAGAGAATTGAGGTGAAAGCCTTCATACCACCCTTTGACTTGGTTCATAGTGGTTACTATTTCATATATGATATGTAATTAAAAGTGAAGATCTTTCATTGACATATATAAACAATAGGTAACCATTGTAAGGTGATGATCTTATAAATGGTAGACCTATTATCATGACAAACTTCATAAAGTTATTGTCCTAAAGTGTTGAAAGTCATGATAATGAACGTATCAGACAGAAGGTAATCATTGTAAGGTGACGATCTTATAAATGGTAGACCTATTATCATGAAAAAATTCATTAAGTTGTTGTGATAGAGTGTTGGAAGTCATGATAACAAATGTATCATGATCAGATTTCATTAAGTTGTTCTCGATGTGCTAGAGATCATGATACTTGCCATGATAGAGACCATGACATTGTGATTTCTTTCTATCTGATAGACTATATTAAATTATTGTCCCAGAGTGCCAAAAATTAGATAACTCATATCATTATAAGATATAACATATTCTTTTGGTAGGCATCAAGGATTTGATGCTAGTGCACATACCAAAAGAATATATGTATCATGAATATCATATGATTGATATTTCTCATTGAATCATACTTTGTATTATATTAAAAGATCACATGTAAGTTGATGGATTTATGTTAATATCCTTAAATATTTCATTCTAGAAATATCATACTTAGTTTATATTTCTTTATATACTCAAGAGCATAATGTGTTCTATATGAATCCTCCATAACTAAGAGGGAGTGTTAAGATTGTAGTTGTAGTCAGATTCATTCGATTCTGAGATACATTGTTGTAATATGTATTATATATTATATATAATAATTTAGATATATTATACTTATGGTTTTACACACACACACACACACACACACACACACACAAACATATGGTTATATATATAATATACATATGGTTATTTATATAATTAATATATTAACTAATGATGATTAACTATAGAGAAATGTCTCCTCCTCTCATATTTATGAGTCTTCAAATATGCATTTGGAAGATATTAATTACATTAGCAATGTTAGTACATTTGCATAAAATAATCCATGTTACTCAACACTTTATAGGTATTTCCTCCACCGATTCGGTGAAATACTTAGTAGAAGTCAATATGTGAGTGTGACTAGCGCTTGAATGTGGGTTAAGAGGCTCAATGAAGTCTAGTCCCCATTGTTGAAAAGGTTCTCCCACAATCACTATCTTCGAAGGGAGAGCAACTAGATGAGGTTTACCAGTGAAGAATTTTCATTTCTCACAATTGTTTACCCATTTATAAGCAACTCTAAACATACCTGGCCAATAGTATCCACTTGTTAAAATTCTGAAGGTGGTTACTATAGAAGAAAAATGTCTACCATAGTCTTCATTGTCAAAAGTTTGAAGTAATTTATCCTATTGATCTGTATCGACACATCTAAGGAACATTCCATTCAACCCTTTTTTGTATAGAACATCATCCACAATCACATATTTGGTTTCTTTTAATTGGAAGCTTCTCCTATCTTTTCCCCTTAAAAATTTTAGGACATTGTCCATATGTTTGGAAGTAAGAAATGTTTGAGAACCATTTGTTTTTCAAACCCACAAATAGATAGGTAGGATAGGATTATTCTTCTTTGTTTTTTTCTATTAGATTATAGAGCCCGTGACCTTGAACTAACTTGGTGGGTTTGATATCAAGGTTGAACTCCTGCATCTTAGCTACCTAGGCAGCTCTATTGTTTACAGCAACTTCTTGTTGCATAAAGATACATTTGACAACTATACTTGGTGATAAACTATGAAATGGGAATAAAGGATGTAATAATGAAATTATTTCACAACTTTGACTATTGCAATTACCTATTTTTTGGCAGGAGAATAATTTAGGTCACACTTCTTAAGAAGAATGCTCATGAATGATATTGGGGTGTCTTCATCTTTTTCATTTTTTTATTTTTTTGCAACAAAACTCTCGAGATAGTATGTTCAAATGCATAGAAATACATCACAAAATCCCATTTAAAATTAGGGTAAATTAGAATGGGAGCTTTAGCTATGGCTTCATTTACTACCTCAAATGACTTAGATGCTTTCTAATCTCAACTAAAACTTTTCTTTTTAATAAGAAGATTTGCCATAAATCTGGGACAAATTTGCAAAGGAAATTTATCTGTCCAAAGAATGATCTGATACCATTACGATTCAATAGAAGACACAACTATTGTATTTCCTTTACTCTTTCTAGATTGATTTTGATCCCTTCTTTTGAAACTATATGATCGAGAAATTTACCCTTTGTGACACAAAAAATGGACTTCTTGGGACTCAATGAGACTCCATGCTCCTAACATCTTTGCAACACTTCTTTTAGGTCTTTTAAATATTTCTTGCACCTCCTAGATAAAATAGTCATATCATCTAGATGTATGGTGATTGTTTTGTTCAACAGATGTCCAAAATTTGAATTCATTGCATGCTAAAAGGTGGCTCCAACATTTATTAACCTGAATGAAATCCTTCAATAGGCAAATGTACCCCATAGTGTAGCGAATGTTTTTTCGTGTTGGTCTTCAGCAACAACCCCTATCTGATTATAACCTAAGAAATTGCCAAGGAATGACATCATCAGAAAGGCAAAGTTATCTTTCAAACTAGCCAAGTGAGATTTCTAAAATGCACACAAATCTTGATCTCTCCATTCTTTTTCTCATGGGTACACTATTGGCTACCCATGTAGAATGATGAATGGGGAAAATATTGCAGGCCTTAAGCATCTTGTCAATTTCTCTAAAGATGGTATTAGATACCTTTGTATTGTAGGTTCGTAGTTTCTTTCTAAAAAGTGTTGTTCCTAGTTTTAGAGGTATATGATGCTTAAAATGTCCTTCCTTAAAAGTTCTCAAGTCTTCATAAGACTAGGAAAAAACATCTATGTACTCCTTTAGCAGCTTGGTGAAATGTGCCTTCTCTCCTTCATTACAATAGACTCCTAGGTTCATCACTTTGGGATTTCTTTCATTATTGGTATTAACTTTCTTAGATTTACCAGGGGAATCCTCATTAGATGCAAGGGTTTGACCTGTGAAACAATCCTATCTATAAAAAGTTTCTCAAGCTCCACTAATCCTTTGGGTATAAGATTGCCTTTAAGCTACAATATGCCTTTTAGGTTGTTGTCGATGTTATCTCAGTAGAATTCATGACACTTTGATTGTTAGCCTTAAAAATAGTTAGTCATAAATATATCTAAGCTTTGCAAGAAAGAATTGATGTGGGCATCATATCTAAACACCTTCCATGAACCATTGTTGTCAGGTATGCTTTGTTTGTGTATTATCTCTATGGTATATCTGTCACTTGCAAGCTTTGGGTGGTAACAACGCCAAAGTATCTATTCAAGTGTTGAATTATTTGGGCATGGATTCAATAGAAAAAGGCATCAAACCAATCTAATTCATCCCATACTCAATTTTTATAATATCTTAATCTTTCATTCTTAACTATGAACAATTTTTGACTTGTTTCAGAGTTAGCTCAACATCTTCCCTTGCCTTGAGTAATTCAATGCCTTTTTTCTCACCTCGTCTAATCCCAAAAGGAAGGCTTCATTCTATGTCATGTTATTTATGTTTTCAAACATGAGCTTGAAGGAAGAGGGGAACTTCTGACTAGAAGGAGAGATCAACACCATACCTACTCTTGATCATGTTAAGCAACAACTTCCATCAAACTCTAGAATCTAAGGGATGTCTTCATTATCTTGAGGAGTGCATGCGACTTCAACTTCAAGCATTAGAAAATAGTTAGAAAAATTATTTTCTTGGTAGAGTATCTTGAATTTAGGGTCATATGATGGGAAAAACATATATTTAGGTTTGGATTCGAGAAACAAGGTCACATTTTTGCTTTCTATGGGTATGACAGCTTGTGAATAGTCCATTTTGACTTCTCCTACTAAGTCCCTATAGAAGGTTCTTCTTAGAAGCATGTTGTAACTAGTGGGAATGTTTGCTACTAATATGGTGAGTTTTATTCTATTATTAGGGAAGATTGCTAATAAGACTTGAGAATATTTGATTTGGCCTATCAGTGGAACTTGCTTGGAATCCATTGAGTAACACTTACCAAAAGTTTTTGTTAAGGGAAAGTCAAGGGATTTGGGTATAGTTGATGGCATTATATTATCATAGGATCTGAAATCTATAATGCAATTTCTCAATTTGAAGCCCTAGATGAACATAGACACATAAAAAGGTTCTAGCTTTTCTTTGAGAGGGATAATAGGAATTAAATTTTCAGTTTGAATTGGCTCTTCATGAGAATCTAACTATTTTGCTTTAATTTCTTCATGGGAAGAGACCTTATTAGGTTGCTTGATAGCTAACCCTAGGGAAGGTTCATGAACATAATCTATCAACTTGTCAAGTTCTCGAGGATTCATCTTAGGATTATCAATAGGAGAAATATGAATTCTACAAAATTTACAGAATTTAACAATGTCAAAGAGGGATATAGGATCAAGCCTTTTCAGAATTTGAACTTGAGGAACTTGGGACCTTTACATATTTCACTTATGTAGATGCTATAGTGTTTTTAAGTTAGGAATCATATTTTCCTTTGCATTTTCCTTTAGTTAAGATTGAATATAATGGTTCTTCCAAAGTCACCAAAATGTTATTACCTCTATTAGAATCAGATTCATATTCTAGCTAGTCACTTACAGAATTGCTAGGTTCTTTGGAGGACTCTTATTCAACAATCACATTTGTTGTGGCTTCCTTTTCAACTTCCAACTATTTATGTCTTACATTCTCTAGACACGTAACCCCTTTATGATGATAATTAAGATGAAAGATGCACATGTTTTTTTTACCACTTGGTGGCTCAATTTGAAGCCTTTGCTGGGCAAGAGGAAGGTTAAACTACTTTCTAGTGTTAGAGGTATTTTGGTTTGGATATCTACATAAGATGCCTTGCTAAGGAGTGGTAGCCTTAGGTAGTTGTCTTTCAATAGCTATTAGATCATTCATCATCTTTTGAAATAATGGATCATTGGCAGAGGAAGTAGAGGCCGAGAGTTTGGGATTTGTACATCTTTCTTCCATTTACTTGTTATTATAAAGTCATCTTTTAACTCTATAACAAGTCTCTTAGAAACTCCAGGAGTTGCAGGATTAGATCTTTTTAATGGGAAGGTAATGTGTAGGGGCATTGCATTTAAAAATAAACCCTTTTTATTCTCTTCATTGGGTCTACTGGCATTCAAAATTTGTGAGAGGGACTTATTAAATTTTGTAACAAACTCCCACATGAGTACATCTCTTTCTTCATCTGGCTCAACTACATTAGTAAACAATTAGTATCATTTGTAGATTTAAATTTGGCTTCAAATGTTGTTCTCACGGTATCCCAAGATGTGATGGACTCATTGTTATGTAGGAGCATCCTGGGTAGCCTTGAAATATTGTTCATTTGTTCATTTTGGTAGTTTTCACCAAGTTCCAACAATGTTAACCAAGTTCTAGAAGTGCTAACTAACTCCCAGTAGTGTTAACTAATTTTTAGTATTAATCAAGTTTCAATATTAACTAGTAGTGTTAATCGAGTTCCAGTGTTAACTGAGTTCTAGTGTTGACCAAGTGTTCCTTCATGTGCCAAGTAAACCTGATACTCTTTGATGCTCAATTCCTTCTTTGACCAATTTTGTCTATGATTGGTTCTTAATTTGAGTTGACTTATATATTTAATTTGGATTGTGAATTTAATGATAGGATCTTATCTTGGGATGTGTGTAGACCATTTTAAGGTTAACCTTTCTATTATGTAATGATCTAGAATCTTATGTAAGTAATTTTTCAAGTACAACTAGGGGTATTTAGTTTGGGTTAGAAATGAGAACTTAGAGAGTTCAAAGCAGATGTTTATGGAAAAACAAATTTAAAGCTAGATCATCGACCTTGAAGTTATATTTTGTATTAGGCCATAATCCAAAAGGCCTTATAGCTGGGCATGTACGCTGATGATTTGATGAATCCATAAAAGTGTTTTGTTCTCTCTCTACTTGGTGTTGTTCTTTGTGTATTTTTTTTCTATTGTATTTACTCAACAAGGTGTTTGGATAGTTAGGTGTGCCTTAGGCCCTAACTATTCATTCCCTCCTTGTGTCAGGTGGTATCAGAGCTTGAGGTTTGTCATTGTGGTGATTGGATTTTTGTAGAATCCTAAGTTGAATTTGGTTGTATGGTGCCATATCTATGCATTTGATCTATAACTTACATAGAATTTTATGATCTTGTACAAACCTATATGTAAAGATGGTTCAAGGTAGAGGAAATGATGACACTATTATTATGGACATGTAGAGACAAATTGCAACCAGATTAGATATGGTGGAGACATCCCAGAGGAGAGGAGTTCATCTTGATTATGTGAGTAATGATGAATCAATGACACCAAACCCTAATCCAAAACTTGAAGAAGATTAAGATTGGGAAAGATTGTTGAGAGCGTTGTCTAGGGAACATTCAAAGTGTGGTGTAGTTGTTCCTTATGATGGAAAATTGGACACCAATGCTATGTTGTCTTTGATCTCTAATATGGAGAAGTTCTTTGAGTTTGAAGGAACTCCTGATAATAAGAAGGTGAAGGTTGCAGTCACTAGGTTTGAAAGGTCATGCCTCACTATGGTGGGAGCATTTGCAAATTGACAGACAAAGGAGAGGAAAGGAGAAGATTAGGACTTGGCTGAAAATGGTGAACAAGGTGAAGAAGAATTTTCTTCCAACTAATTACCAAGTTATCTTATTGAGAAAGATGCAAAATTTGAGACAAAAGGACATGACTAGGAAGGAGTAGACTGAGGAATTCAATATATTGGACATAAGATCTAGACATGTGGATAACAAGGTTGAGAAATTTGCAAGGTATCTAAATGGATTGAGATATGGAATTCAAGATGAGATAAGTTTTGTTAAATTGGAAAGTGTGGAGGAAGTATATCAATATGCCTTGAAAGATGAGGATATCTTGACAAATAAACATGAACAAAGACAAAGAGGTAGAGGTGGTAGATTCTAGAGAGGCAAAAGTAGATCTTATGGAGAAGGTGGTAGATGTAACAATCTTGTGCAAGATAAGGGAAAATCTAAATGAAAAATTGATAAAAAAGGGAAGACCAAATGGAAAGATGGTAATTATTATCGAGGAAGAGGTAATTCTTATTGTAGAGGTGGTTTTCATGATAATTGTTTTAGATATGTAAAATAAGGGCATAAATCCTTTGAGTGTAGATACTCTAGTGAGAATGAACAAGGTAATAGAAAATTTGTGATTCAAGGAGACCTTGAGGGTTCACTAAGTGGACCTGAGGTTAGAGAAAATTTGATGGTGAGAAGAACTTTGTGTAGTAAGGGAACTGATGAGGAATTTGTCCTAAGGAGAATTCTTTTCAAGTCCAGATGTAAGATGGTTGGAAAATGCTGCAAAGTGATCATTGACACTGGAAGGTCAAAAAAAATGGCATTAGATGATTTGGTTACAAATTGGTAGTTGTAGAGGATAAAGCATCCCATCCCCTATCATGTTTCATGGATCAAGGATGAGCATAAGATATTGGTAAGTGAATAATGTGTTGTGAAGTTCAAGATTGGAAATCACTTTCATGAAGTTTTGTGTGATGTTATGCCAATGGATTGTTGTCATTTTCTTTTGGGTAGACCTTGGAAATATGATATACATGATGGAATATTGAATTAGTATACTCTTTGGGTGAATGGGAGAAAGAAAGTACTATTGCCTTTGATTAAAAGTCTAGATGAGGTTAATTGTACCACTATTTGAGTTTGTATGGTCAATGGAAAATAATTTGAAAAGGAAATGAAGAAGAATAAAATCTATTTTTCCATAATTCCTAGAAGACTGAGTTGTACTAATCACAATTGAGCGACAAAAAATAGTGATGACCAAGTGATAGAGGTTAGTAGTAATCGAGTGACAACAGAAGTTAGCAGTATTGACTAAGTGCTAGTAAAAATTGAAAGCTTGTTGAATGAGGATAAATAAATTATTGTAGAATATATACCTAATGGTTTACCACCAGTAAGAAGTATAAGTCATCATATCGATTTGATTCCTAGAGCTAATTTGTTGAATAAAGCACCATACAAACTAACACCTATAGAGAATGAAGAACTTAATAGACAAGTGCAAGAGTTGTTGCATAAAGGTTTGATTAGAGACTGTTTGAGCCCATGTGTTGTTCCTATTGTATTCTAGCACCTAAGAAGAATGAAGAATCGAGAATGTGTATCAATTCCAGAGCTATTAAGAAGATTAGAGTGAACTATAGGTTTCCTATGTCAAGGATGGATGATATAATAGATTGTTTGAGTGGAGCAAAGTATTTTACCAAGATTGATTTGAAGAGTGGTTATCATCAGATCATAATCATAGAAGGTGATGAGTGGAAGACTACTTTCAACACAATAGATGGTTTGTATGAATGGTTGGTTATGCCTTTTGGTTTGACTAATGCACCTAGTACTTTCATGAGGTTGATGAATGAAGTTCTCGAGAGATTTTCGGGTAAGTTTTTCATTATTTATTTGGATGATATTATGATATTCAATAAGAATAAGGAAGAAAATCTTAAGCATGTTAGACAAGTATTGTAGAGATTGAAAGAGGAGAAGCTACTGATTAATTTGAAAAAGTGTTCCTTTATGCAGGATAAGATTTTGTTTTTTGGATTTTTAATTGTGGTTGATGGTTTGAGAATGGATCCTGAGAAGGTTAAATCAATTTTGGGATGGCCTACACTTGAGAATGTGGGTGAGATAAGATCATTTCATGGTTTGGCTAGTTTCTATAGGATGTTTATAAAGAATTTTAGTTCTATTTATAATGCTATGAATGAGACAATGAGAGGAGATAAAAATGATTTTAAGTGTACGTCACATGGAGATGATAAGAGTTTTGAGACTTTGAAATAAAAGGTTGTTGAGTTGCCTATATTGGCTTTGTCTAATTTCAATAAGGTGTTTCAAGTTGAATGTGATGCAAGTAGTAGTGCAATAGGAGCTGCGTTGAGTCAACGAGGTAAACCTATTACTTACTTTAGTCTAAAGTTAAATGATGCTAGAAGGAAGTATTCTATGTATGATCAAGATTTTTATGCCATTGTTTAAGCCTTGAAGAAGTGGAGACATTTTTTGATTCCTAAGGAGTTTGTGTTGTATAGTGATCATAAAGCTTTACAATATTTGGGAAGTCAACATAAGTTCAATCATAGATATATGAAATAGGTTGAATACTTTTAGAGTTTCACATTTGTGATCAAGAATAAGAGTGGAGTTACTAATCAAGTGTTGGAATTCTTTAGAATAACTTGTGTGGGGGGGGGGGGGGGGGGAGATGAATCAGTTATCTAAGGTTCAAATGTATCAAACTTTTCATAGCTTAGTGAACTTGTAAACCATTTATCATCATGCATGCATCCATACGATTATGCAATCACTTAAAGCTTTTAGGTTACTGTCAAATCAATTTGTAGAAATGTAAACATGAAAGATAACAAATTCAACAACACACTTGACATAGTGATTTACATGGAAACCCAATTTGGGAAAAACCACCAGTAACATGCTACTCTTTTTCACTCTTCTGAAGTGATGCCCTGTGAAAGGCCAACCCTATTAAAAGTTACAATACACACTATTAAATGTGACCCTATTAAAGGATTTCAGTCACCTTTTTAGGAGTGAGCATTGTTAGAGGACTTTAGACCATTCACTTGGAATGTCACTCGGTTAAAGGATTTACAAATGACTGCAGGTCAACCTTAATCCAAAGGATTTACCCTAGACTGATACAATTACTAGAGAGTAACAATAAGGTTTTGATATGATAATAACTTACAACTCCATTTGTAGATTACAAATCTCTATTTCAATCCTCAATTCTTCTTGGCTTTCACACTTTTCAATTCTGATAGCTTGTTTACCCTTCAAGAATTCATACCATTAAGCCTTCTTGCTTAACATGCCAATGAAAAATCTTCATTTAGGTCACTTGATGAAGTAAAACCCTTGAATCCTTGTCTTCCTTAGGTTCTTGCACATGACAACCCTTGCTTCTAACCAACTATCCCTATAAATAGGAAATTAAGATCTTTTGCCGTTCATTCTCGATTGTCTAATTTAGGGTTAGGAAAGATTATGTAGGATACAATGAATCTACCCCTCATTTCATATCATTTCTAGAAAATTCTCCTTCAATCCTTTTTGAATTCACCTCAAAATGGTTTACCATAAATTCTATGCCACCAGCTCATCAATCTTATCTTCCACCCAGTGCACATAATCCAAGAAAAAAAACTTATTATCTTAATCCATTGAATTCACAATCTTTGAAATAATGTACCCACTTGGCATTGACTTGCTTCTGATGCTTGACACATACCATGTTGCTCAACATCCACTAGAAAATCACTCAAAATGAACTAAGGTTTATTGGTGCTTGACATCAAGTAAATTTTACTCGGCATCCACTATTTTGCTTGGCATACACTAGAATAAACTTTTACTGAGGTTCAACTGATTTTCTACTTAACTTGCACTGAATTTTCTCAGCTCCTACTATCCACTCAGTCAAGCTTTATTGATAAACTTATTTTAACTTGTTCTTCTAAACTTATTTAGTGTAACCAACCTTTGCAACCTTAAGTAGATTATCAATGCACTATAATATCACTATCTTAGCTTATTTTTGTACTCCTTTTTATATCATAACTCAACCTTTCCTCTAGGTGCTACTACTACATCTTTTGATCAAATCCTCTTCATCAATCAAATAAGTGATAGTACCAAAATCATATAAGTAGTTGTCTTACTAGTGAATAGAAAGTTTGACATTAGTGACAAAACAATGATTGAAACATATTTATCATACTTGTATCAATCTCCTTCTCCAACAATATTCTTCTCCAATAGTCTCCCTCTTTGGCATTGATGGCAAACCAAAATGATCAACCAAATTGACTAGGTTAAAATAGTAAGACCAACAAAATAACAAAAATAAATTAATTTTTGATTGAAATCTCTCCCTCTATCAACAAATTTCATCTTCTGAATAGGTTACAAAACTCTTTTGTTTCATCCTTATAACTCCCTCTAAATTACTTCTTATATCACCCTTGTACAATAGCTCCCTCTTATTGTGTGTTAGGATTTCTCACTCTTTGATCAATCTCTAATCTTGTACTTCTTATATCACCCTTGTACAATAGCTCCCTCTTATTGTGTGTTAGGATTTTTGCCGCTTTGATCAATCTCCAATCTTTTGTATTTCTCTTGATCAACAACTATCTCCCTTTCTAACTATCTCCCTTTTTCTTCACTTTTTCAATCTCTTGTATTTCACTTGATTAGTAAATCCTTCCCTCTTTGACAAGAATGCCAAAGACTTGTCATCTTAACGTGCAAATATGAACTTCTTTAGTTTCTCCCTCTATCACCTCTCTTGTGACTGATTTTTAGTTCCATCTCTTTGATTACTTTAGGTAGCTCCTAAAGTAGGATTCACTTCATTAATTTGTAACAGATCAAAATCAACTTATTTGATGCATGTCACTCCTTTTTTTACTTAGATAGCCTTTGCTGGGGTATCACCCCTAGTTTACCTCTTAGATACTCATGAGCATCCTTAGGTAATGCTTTTGTGAAGATATCAACAATCTACTCTTTTTTTATGACATATTCCATCTTCACCTCTTTATCTTGAACTAATTCTCTTAAGTAATGATATTTGATTGCAATGTGCTTAGTCTTTGTATACATCACAAGATTCTTTGATATATTTATAGCACCTGCATTTTCATAATAAAGTATCACTAGCTCTATGATCTCTTCCTTCATGTGTTTGAGTAGCTATTTGATCCATACAATGTTTGTACAATTTACAACAACAACAATATATTCAATTTCAACAGTAGATTGTGAAGTGCAATTTTATTTCTTGCTAGTCCATGTAACCAACCTCTTTCCTAAGAAAAATGCTCCTCCACTAGTGCTCTTTTTGTCATCAATGTTTCTAGCTCAATCGACACCAGTATAGGCCCTTAATTCAAATTTCTCATTTTTCTTATAGTATAGACCATACTCTTCTATTCCTTTCAGATATCTCATTATTCTTTTTATAACCATCAAATGATTCTCCCCAGGATTAGTAGAGAACCTTGCAACTATCCCTTTAGATAATACAATATTAGGTCTTCTATGTACTACATATTGTAATTTGCCAATCATAGACCTGTATAATGTTTGATTCACCTTAGCTGAATCATCATTCTTTGAGAATTTATGTCATATCACCATGGGTATACTTAGTAGTTTGGAATCCTCTAATCCAAAAAAATTCAATATTTCCTTGACATACTTTGACTCAGTGATGTATAACTCATATTTCATCTAATGTACTTGCAAACCCACAAAGAACTTGATCTCTTCAAACATAGACATCTCAAATTCTTACTTCATTTCTTTTGCAAAAACCTTACATAAAACATCTTGACCTCCAAATATGATATCATCAACAAAATTTTTAGATAGTACAATACCTTTTCCTTTCTCTATCTTCATGTACAAATTGATGTTATCATCAATCCTTTCAAATCCAATCTTCACAAGATAATTATGAAGTTTCTCATACCGTGCTCTTGGTGCTTGTTTCAAACCATATAGAGCTTTGTGTAATCTACATACCATGTTCTTATTGCTAATATCAACAAATCCTTTTGGCTATTCTATGTTAACTTCCTCCTCTAATATGCCATATAGAAATGCAGATTTAACATCCATTTGATAAAATTTGAAACCTTTGTATGTAGAATAAGCAAGCAAAGTTCTTACTTCTTCTAGTCTAGCAACAAGAGCAAATGTTTCTCCATAGTCAATTCCTTCTTCTTGTGCATATCATTTGCAGGCTAATCTTGCCTTGTTCCTTGTGACTTCACCATTTTCATCTAGCTTATTTCTAAATACCCACTTGGTGCCAATCACATTTTTGTCTTTTGGTCTAGGAACTAGAGTTCATGTTTTGTTTTTCTCAATTTGGCCAATCTCTTCTTCCATGGATTTACTCCAATCTACATCTTCTAAGGCATCTCTCATTGATTTAGGTTCTTTCATGCTTAACAAACATGTATCATTTCTCATTCTATCTCTTGTCAATGGTCTAGCATCTTTATCTCCAATAATTTGTGTAGTAGGATGATGTCTCTTAACTATTTAGACAATCTTGGTTCAGCTCTGGTTTCTTCATTTGGTCTATTTACTTTAGAGTCACTATGTACATCTCTATTAGGTAGTTCAACATCTCTCTCATGTACACTAGTTTTAGAATTAGAATGTACTTCAACTTCATTTTGTAACTCAACATATGAATGTAGCTCGATTCCTTAATGCAACTTGGTTCCTGAATGCAACTCGATTCCTGAATGTAGCTTGACATTCATAGTATGCGATTCAACAGTCACTAAAACTTGCTATAGGTTTGTAGCTTGATTTGCAGTATCTTCTCCAACAGACATACCTTCATAAAAGTATACAAATGATTTGTATTCTTTTGGTTCTTTCATAGGTTTAGCCTCATATACTTCTGTATATTCATCAAATTTCACATTTGTACTACACAACTTTGTTAGTGTTAGTATTTAAACTCTTATAAGCTTTACTTCTTGTGGAATAACCTAGAAATATACCATATTCACTTTTTGCATCTAGTTTACCATTCCTAAAGTCTTTGGGAATAAAGTATTTGCTTCCAAATACCTTAAATTATTTTACATTGGGTGAGTGTCCATACCATAGTTCAAAAGGTGTTGAATGAGTACCTTTCTTGACTTGTAGATGGTTCAATATATAGACAGCTGTACTTACAACTTCTCTCCAGTATTTCAAAGCAACATTTTTCTCCATCATGAGTGTCCTAGCAAAATCCATTATAGACCTATTCCTGCTTTCAACAATTCCATTTTGTGGAGGGGTTCTAGGAACAACTGTCTATCTTTTGATTCCTCTGTCATTATAGAACATCTAAAACTAATTGGATATGAATTCTCCTCCTCTTTCATATCTCAAACATTTCATACTTTTACCTATTTCCTTCTCAACTCTTTCTAAGTTCCACTTAAACATTTGGAAAGCATCATATTTCTATTTCAAAAACATAACTATCATCATTCTAAAATAATCATCAACAAGCAACATGATGTACTTATCTCCTTTGTACCTTTGCACTTCAATTGGTCTGCACAAGTTAGTATGAACAATATTTAGTATTCCTTTAGAGGTATTAATTTTACTCTTAAAACTTGACTTTGTCATTTTTCCTAACATTGTTTGCACATTATATTATCAAGCTTCTTCAACTTAGGCAAATCTCTAACTTTTCTCATGTTACTAATACTAACCAAGTTATCAAAATTAGCATGACATAACCTTTTGTGCCATAGCCACATATCATCAAACTTTGCAATTAGACAAGTAGCATCCTCTATATTAAGATAGAATAGATTACTCCTAGTTTGATCACCCTTTCCAATCAGTTTTCCATCAGTATCATATATCTTAGCAATATTATTTTCAAACTCAACCTTATATCCTAACTTATTTAGTTGTGACACACTCAACATATTATAATTAAGTCCTTTAACATAGTATGCATTGTCACACAAAATCTTTTTTGTGAGTTTGATAGAACCTTTTCCTTTTATGAAACATGGTGCATCATTACCAAATCTTACACCATTTCAATCATAAAAATTCAAGGTGATGAACTTACTTTTATCTCCAATCATGTGATGTGAACACCTATTGTCAATAATCCATCTACCATTCTTGTTCACACAAGATATAAGTACAATTGCCTCATCTTCATTAGATTCATCCTTCATTGCAACATACACCACTTCATCATCATATTCATTAGATTCATGTTTTGTTTCCTCTTCAGCAATATAGCAAGACTTCTTGCCTTTCTCCTTGTAATCCTTGATGTCTTCATCAATTCTACTTTTGTACTTATCACCACTTCTGTAGTTCTTCTTCTCTAGACATCTAGTAGCAATATGACCAACCTTATTGCAATTGAAATAAATTATAGGTAATTTACCTTTAAAATTCCCTTTACCTCTCTTGCCAGTAGTGCTTCAAGTTGATCTACATCCTTCTCATCTGTATCACTATCGCTGGACACATACTTTATCCTTTTTTTCTTCTTCTTCTCATCAGGTTCCTTCAATGAAAACTTAGCTTTGAAAACAAATTCAACATTTTTAGGTTTGTAATTATCAAAGTTAGATAGCTCAAAACAAGTGAGCCTACCTACTAAACCTTCAAGTGATAGACTATTTCTTGATATACATCTCAGTTCTTAAATTGCAAAAACTCCAATAGCATATATAGGCATCAATGTTCTTAAAATTTTTCTTAGTATAATATCATCATCTATTGTTCTAGTGTCTCCTCTTATTGCATTAACATCTTTTATCCTTGAGGTATATTGAGCAATATTTTCACCTTCTTGCATTCTCATATCATCAAACTTACCTCTAAAACTTCCAGCTTTGGCTCTTAGAACATTAGTGTCTCCTCCATAGATAGTGTTTAAGGTATCCCACATTTTCTTTGCACTATCAAGACTTTTGATATCATCAAATTCAACATAACTTAGGGTAGAGGCAATCTCCAACATTTCTTGATTATGTTCTTTCTTCTTTTTCATATCCTCGGTAGTTGAAGCTCTAGTAGGGTCAACATGCTCAGTAGTAATGGTAGATTGTGCATGACCTCCAAGTCCTCTAAGGTTTAGCTTCATCAAACTTTTCCATGTAGGAAAGTTATTTCCATTAAGATTAGGTACATCTCTTTTTGACATGTTGATCTTTGTGCTTCTAGTACCTTCAAATGAGTCCTCTTAAGTAGATGGATGTGATACCAATTGTTGGAATTTTTTAGAATAACTAAGAGGGGGGGTGAATTAGTTATCCAAGGTCCATATTTATAAATAAATTTTTTCATAGCTTAGCGAACCAATAGAATATTTATCATCATGCATGCATCCATAAGATTATGCAATCACTTAAAGCTTGTAGGTTACTGTTAGATCAGTTTGTAGAAATGTAAACATGAAACATAACATATTTATCAACACACTTGACACAATGATTTACATGGAAACCCAATTTGAGAAAAACCACTAGTAACATGCTACTCTTTTTCACTCTTCTGACGTGATGCCCTGTGAAAGGCCAACCCTATTAAAGGTTACAAAACACACTGTTAAATGTGACCCTATTAAAGGATTTCAATCACCTATTAGGATTGAGCCTTGTTAGAGGACTTTAGACCATTCACTTGGAATATCACCTAGTTAAAGGATTTATAAATGACTATTAGGTCAACCTTAATCCAAAGGATTTACCCTAGACTAATACAATTATTAGAGAGTAACAGTAAGGCTTGATCTGATAATAAATTACAACTCTATTTGTAGATTACAAATCTCTATTTCAGTCTTTTGTTCTACTTGGATTTCACACTCTTTAGCTCTAATATCTTGTTTACTCTTCAAGAATTCATACCCATAAACCTTCTTTGTTAACATGCCAATACAAACTCTTCTCTTAGGTCACTTGATGAAGCAAAACCTTTGAATCCTTGTCTTCCTTAGGTTCTCACACATGACAACCCTTACTTCTGACCAACCATCTCTATAAATAGGAAATTAAGATATTTTTCCATTCATTCTACATTATCCAATTTAGGGTTAGGATAGATTAGGTAGGATATAATGAATCTACCCCTCATTTCATATCACTTCTAGAAACTTCTCCTTCAATCCTCTTTGAATTCATCTCAAAATGGTTTACCATGAATTCTGTGCCACCAGATCATCAATCTTATCTTCCATTTGGTTCATGTAATCCAAGAAAACAAACTTGTCAACTTAGATCCATCAAATTCATGATCTTTCAAATAATGTAGCCACTTGGCATTAACTTGCTTCTGATGCTCAACACATATTGCATTGCTCGGTATCCACTAGAAAATCACTTAGCATGAATTAAGGTTTACTAGTGCTCAACATCAACTAAACTTTACTTGACATCCACTATTTTGCTCAGCATACACTATAATAGACTTTTACTTGGGTCCAACTAATTTTCTGCTTGGGTTGCACTGACTTTTCTTGGCTTCTACTATCCACTCGGACAAGCTTTGTAGACAAACTTTGTTTAACTTGTTCTTCTAAACTTGTTTAGTGTAACCAACCTTTGCAACCTTAAGTAGATTATCAATTCTCTATAATATTACTATCTTAGCTAATTTTTGTACTCCTTTTTATATCATAACTCAACCTTTCCTCTAGGTGCTATCGTTACCTCTTTTGATTATATCCTCTTCATCAATCAAATAAGTTATAGTACTTAAATCATATAAACAGTTGTCTTACCATCAAATAACAGGTTTAACATTAGTGACAAGACAATGATTGAAACATATTTATCATAATTCTATCAATCTATTCTCAAAAATCTCCTTCTCTAACATTGAGTTGTTGATACATTGAGTAGAAGATGTTCTTTGTTGATTGAGATGAAGGTTGAAGTTATTGGTTTTGATGAAATGAAGGAGTTCTATGATACTAACCTTGATTTTTCTGAGGTGTGGAGAGAGTGCAAAGCACCAAATCTATCAGATCACATGAGTAAGTATGATGAGTATTTTATTCAAGGATGTATGTTGTTCAAAGTAATTCATTTATGTATACCAAAAAGTCATATGAGAGTTAATTTGATTAAGGAAAAGTATTGTGGTGGATTGGCTAGACATTTTGGAACTGATGAGACACTAAGTTTGTTGAAGGATAAATATTATAGTCCAAAAATGTATAAGGATGTTCAAAAGTTTGTAAAGAGTTATGGAATTTGTCAAGTTACAAAAGGAGTAAGTCAGAATATTAGATTGTATACACCTATTTTTGTTCTTGAGAAACCTTGGAATGACATCAGTATGGATTTTGTTCTTGGATTACCTAAGAAAACAAGAGGGTATGATTCCATATTTGTTGTTGTGAATATATTTTTAAAATGGCACATTTCATATCATGTAAGAAGATATCATATGATGTGCATGTTGCCAAGATTTTTTTCAAAGAAATTGTTAGATTGCATGAATTACAAAAAAGTATTATTTTTGACAGAGATAGTAAGTTTGTTGGTTATTTTTGGAGAACTTTATGGAAGAAGATGGGTACCAAGTTAAGATTTAGTTATACATTCCATCCATAGATAGATGGAGAGATAGAGGTTGGGAATAGAAGCTTGGAAAATTTGTTGTGATGTTTAGTTGGAGATAAGCCAAGCAATTGGAGTATGGTATTGGCACAAGATGAGTTTATATATAATAATTATTTGAATAGGGGTGCATGAAAAACACCTTTTGAGATTGTTATTGGAATGTAGCCCAGAGGAGTATCAGATTTAAGGGATGTCACTGATGAAGAGAAGAGAAGTGTTGCAGGGTCTTTGCATGAGGAAGTGAAGTTGAAGTTGGAACAAAGTAATCATAAGTATAAGGAGAATGCTTATAAGTATAGAAGACATCATGTTTTTGAAGTCGATGATGAGGTGATGGTTCATTAAAAGAAAGGAAGATTTACTGTTAGAACATACAATAAGCTGAAAATGAAGAAGTTTGGACCTTGTAAGATCTTGAGAAAGTTTGAAAATGGTAATGCTTATGAAGTTGAGTTACCTAATTGTTGGAAATGATTGAAAAGATCTTTGAATGAAGAATGATGGAATTGGTAAAGAATGATTTCAATCATTGTTTTGTCATTGATGTCAAACTTTAAGTACAAGAATGACAATTGCTTAAGTGATCCAAATACTATCACTTAGTTGATTGACAAGGAGGAGGCAATCAATAAGATGTAACTAGAGCACCTAGAGAAAGGTTGAAGTTATGATGTTGTAATAAAGTATAAGGATCAGCTAAGCCATTGATGAAATAGTGTGAGAGCCGAGAAAACTAGTTAGAGCTGAGCAAATTCTCAGTTGAAGCCGAGCAAGTTCAACTTCAGTGTGTGCCGAGCAATTCTTCAGGTGCCGAGTAACACAGTAATCCTTCAAGTGTCGAGTAAACCAAGATTCACATTGGATGCCAAGCAATCCAAAACTAGATAGTGCCGAGCATAAGTAAATGTAGTAGAAGCCGAGTAAAATAGAAGGTGCCGAGCATCAGTAAACCAATGATGTTGAGTTGCTACATTATTTGTTAAGTCAAAAGATTTGCCAGATTAGTAATTATAAGTTTGTTACTTTGAATTTTGTGAATTAGTTGGATGATAAGGATGATGAGTAGATGTCACAAAATTTTATTTAAGCCATGTAAACCAATTCAAGACAAATACTGATGAAGTTTTTGGAAGAAACAATTAGGAGGGAAAACAATATCATTTTCTTAGATCAATTCAAATTGATGAGAGGGAATACTTGAGTGAGAAATGAAGAATAGAACTTCTTTATAAGGAGTCACAGTTAGAGATCAGCCAAGAGAAGAGAGAGTGAGTTGGTCATAAGTGTGGTCATGTGAAGAAGCCAAGAGAAGGCTAGTGTGAAGTGTCAATAGGAGGACACAGTGAGGAGTAAGTACAGAGGATTAAGACTATGAGTTGATCAAGTGACCATAGAGTGCATTGGCATAATGAGTGGAAGAAATCAAGGAGACAGATCTTGAAGGATGGACAAGCTGTCAACACTACAAGGAAGAAAAGCCAAAGCTAAGAAAAGAACTGAAGAGTAATATGAAATCTGCAAGGTTAGAGTTGCAATCTTTATCAGGTCAAAACCTTTCTAATACTTTCTTACCATTGTATTAGACATTGAAATCCTACATTGCTAGGTTAGCTTAATAGCTAGGTGGATAAGCCTCAGGAAAAGGATAGAAGATCCCCAGGAGAAGGATAAGAGATCCTCAAGAGAAGGATAGGAGATCCTTAAAGAAGGATAAACGATTCTTTTGAGAAGGTGATTGTAAATCCCATGGACTTGGGTGGGCCTAACAGCTCTATGTAGATCCTTTAACATGGTGACATTCTAAGTTGAATGTTCTTAAGTCCTCTAATAGGGCACACTCCTAAGAGGGTGTAGAAATCCTTTAACAGGGTCACATCTGACAGTGTGTAAAGCCTTTAACAGGGCAAACCATTAGAAGTGGTTGAAATCAATTACGCAATTATTTTGTGGGTATCATCCCCACCCTAGTTTTACCTTCTTATTCCTAGAGGGTTTTTGGGTCACCAAAATCCTTTGTGTTATGGTGTGATGCATGTTTACTTTTCATGATTTTTTAAAGTTTAATTGCATGGATGATAATTTCAATTATATGCCATTAAAAATTTGACAAAAAATTTGCATTAGACATTATTGGACCTTGGATAACTGATTCACCCCTCTCTCAATTATTCTAAAAGAATTCTAACACTAAGGACATAGATACATCTCCTATATTCAATGTTGCTGAATTGTATAAGTATCATGAGTTAGATGATGAAGCTGATGTATTAGATGATTATCCCAAGAAGAAGATTGAAGAGGTTGAATAGATATTGGAGTAGAGAGTTGGTAAAAACACAAGAGGAAAATAAACTATGAATATATGGTGAAGTGGAATAATAGACCAATTAAAGATGCTACATGGATTCCTAAAATTGAGTTGGATTTAGATCAAGTTGTGACATCTCAATGATTCAAGAGAATCATTTCTTTCAACTTCGGTTGTCTAATGCAAGAGCATCCCTAGTTTCCTTGTAATAATGCTCATTTGTTCATTTTGGTAGTTTTTACCAAGTTCTAGCAGTGTTAACTAAGTTCTAGTAGTGTTAACTGAGTCCCAATAGTATTAACCGAGTTTCAATAGTAACCAGTAGTGTTAACTGAGTTTTAGTGTTAACTAGCAGTGTTAACCAAGTTCCAGTGTTGACTGATTGTTCCTTGGTATATTGAGTGAACTTGATATTTGCTGATGCTCAATTTCTTCTTTGAATGAGTTTTTCTATGATTGGTTCTTAGTTTGAGATGACTAATGTATTTAATTTGGATCATGAATTTAATGATATAATCTTGTCTTGGGATGTGTGCAAACCATTTTAAGGTTGACCTTTCTATTTTGTAATGATCTAGAATATTCTCTAAGCCATTTTGGCAAGTATAAGTAGGGGTATTTGTTTTGGGTTAGAAATGAGAACTTAGAGAGTTCATAGTAGATATTTTGGGATAAGAAAATTTGAAGCTAGATTGTGGATCTTGAAGTTATATTTTGTATCAGGTCGTAATCCAGAAGGCCTTACAACTAGGCATGTAGACTAATAATTTGATGAATCAATAAAAGTGTTTTGTTCTTTCTCTAATTGGTGTTTTTATCTATGTTTTTTTTCCTTTATTTGTGTTTACTTAGCAAGACGTTTGGATATTTAGGTGTGCCTTAGGCTCTAGTTGTTCATTCCCTCCTTGCGTCACATTGGATAAGTGGTGAAACCAAATAACAGTTGAATCAATTAGGGTTTGGATGAATATTCTTATTGCTACATCCTCCATAGGGATTTCCAAGCCCCTACATGCTTTATTAAAGACATTTAATTTTTTTAGGGCATTTCTTCTATCTACGCTAAATTTGGAAAAAAAATTCTCATGCTCTTTTTAGGTAATCTTCTAAAATTTCCTCCTATACCTACAAAAATACCCTAAGGCTAATTTACATCCATTCTTGGCAATATAATGTTAAGGTAGAAAATATTTATGGAAGAAGGGATTAGAGTTTTGGGAATAAGCAAAGATTGGAAGGAGGTTGATTAAGGAGTGGCTTTTATTGGGGAGGATGACCTATTAGTGGTTTTAGTTTTCTTCCTCTTCAAAGAAAGATCTAGCTTGAAATTAATTTTTGCAAGGTCTTCAAAATATTTATCTATTAATCCTATAAACTTATCAATTCAGGCATATCTTCTTTTAGCCAGGTTGACCAAATTTTCTACCACCTTAGATTGCCTTATGGATTTATGCCATCGATTCTATTAATGATGACCACTTCTCGGGCCTCAAGAATTCCTCTAATCCTCTCAACTATCTCTTCTATTTCAAAAACCTGTTGAACTTGGAGGTATTGTTGATTTCTTACCCTATTTTCCCAAGCACAAGCATTAAAATATGATATCAGGTCTCCTGTATGTTCTCAAAACTAAAATTTGGTTGCAAGACTGATAATTCATTATGATTAGGGAGGACCATTATTTAAACATTGTATGACTTATTTAGTAACTAGAAATGTTGGTTTTCCTCCATAGTAGAGTCGCTAAAAAATGTTGCCAAATAGTTTTTCCTTTGACAAATATGATTTTATTGCTTTCACATCAAAGGAAAGAAGATTGCTTAAAATGCCAACTATTGAGTTCCTATGAAAATAAACTCTTTGCTAATTTCTAATTTTAGGTGTAGCTACCCTTTTGAAAGATATTCATTATGAGAGAATGTCTCTCACAAGTATTTTTACCAAAAAATACAAAAGGTTAAAATCACTCAATTTGTCCAAATGAAAAGAATGTACAATCTGAAAAACCATTTAAATTTTATAACAATAATCAACCACATGATTTTTATTATTATCAAATTAGAACTACAACTCCAATTATTCTTCCCTCTATTTCTTCATATTAAAATAATATTTTATATATGATCAAATATGAGCTATCTCCACAACAGAACAAATCACACATAAGAATGGATGACAATATCCAACATTTAGAAACTCAAATTATAAAATTGATAGAATTTTATATCTTTCACCATAGAGTTCTTACTTTAATTAAAGTGTAGATATCAAACAAAAAATACTTTTCTTTTTATCTCCTGAGAGACGACCTTAAATCAGTACTAAGTTCTTACACACATAGCCATGCAGGGCTGAAATCAACTATAGTCAACATTACTCCACCAAGAGTGACTAGTTTTGAGTTACCCTAACTACTCAAACTGCTAAAACATAACACAAAATAAAACTAAACTATGGTGATCATCATTTTCTTGACATCTTCGAGTTTCTCAAAATCCTAGGATTTCTTTGTTGAAGTAGAAGATAGTCAGACAGTTTTCCAGTTGATAAGTAGTTGATAAGTAGGAGATAATTTCCACAGTAAGTCAAATTGTGAAATTTCTATTAGGATTTAACTGTGTGATTTTGAGTCAAACTCATCGATCCATGTTTCATGAGTAGTGATTCAACATGAATCCATCTCTCATGAGAATAAATGGAACACTTAGCACTCATTGGATCTAGGTGATGCTCACAGGGGTGAAGCACTGGGACTTCCCGGGAGGTCATCCATCCCAGTACTACTCCATCTTGAGTGCACTTAACTACGAAGTTTCCTCCATGGTTAAACCCAAAGCTTGCAACCCCATTTGCAAAACCTTCACCAAGTGTTGTGCCTTATGAACCATTCATTAGAAAGCCCCTTAAGCTCATCGATTGATAAGTAGGAGATAATTTCCACAGTAAGTCAAATTGTGATATTGCTATCAGGATTTAACTGTGTGATTTTGAGTCAAACTCATCGATCCATGTTTCATGAGTAGTGATTCAACATGAATCCATCTCTCATGAGAATAAATGGAACACTTAGCACTCATTGGATTCATGTTGATGATTCAACATGAATCCAATGAGTGCTAAGTGTTCCATTTATTCTCATGAGAGATGGATTCATGTTGAATCACTACTCATGAAACATGGATCGATGAGTTTGACTCAAAATCACACAGTTAAATCCTGATAGCAATATCACAATTTGACTTACTGTGGAAATTATCTCGTAGTTATCAATTAAGGGGCTTTCTAATGAATGGTTCATAAGGCACAACACTTGGTGAAGGTTTTGCAAATGGGGTTCCAAGCTTTGGGTTTAACCATGGAGGAAACTCTGTAGTTAAGTGTGCTCAAGATGGAGTAGTACTGGGATGGGTGACCTCCCTCAAAGTCCCAGTGCTTCACCCCTGTGAGCATCACCTAGATCCAATGAGTGTTAAGTGTTCTATTTATTCTCATGAGAGATGGATTCATGTTTAATCACTACTCATGAAACATGGATCGATGAGTTTGACTCAAAATCACATAGTTAAATCCTGATAGCAATATCATGATTTTCTAGTTTTCATAAGCAAAAAAAAAAGTAGAGATGATTTGTTGATATGGCAAGATGAGATACACAATCCTATGTTACCATACTTCTTTGTCTTTTTGAATTTGCCCAACCTCTGTCTCATGCATTTCCAAATGCTTATGATTTATTATAAGCATGGCCTCCATGTGAGAAACCTTCAAAAAGTCGTGTTGTTAGTGCTTTCATCTCTTTTAGCTCCTGGAACCTTTTTTGCACATCTTTTGTAATTTCTTCAATGGATTTGATCAAATTATCCTCCATATTACTACACTATTTTTCAATCCATTTCAAATCCCCCTAAATGATATCATCCATGACTTCAAGTCCATTGAGAAATTCCTTGATCTCAGAAACACATTTTGTGATAGCTTCATTCCTCCATTCAATGCAATCTTTAATTACATAGAGAGTTTTATCATCAAGTCCCAGTTTTGGTCGTTCTAAAAGGAATTTTTGTAAACTATGTTCTTGCACTTGTTCCATATAGGAGACTTATTTGGCCCAATTGTTCTTCTCTTTCTCATGGGACTTGATGCTTGATTCTATTTTCTTGATCACATTGGTAGTTTCTTTTCCAGATTGACTCAGATAACCAACCTTTTTGATTGCTTTCAACTTGACAAATTCAACCCACCCCTCAAATGGTTTAGTGACTACCTTAGTTCTCTACAAATAATCTATTTTTTTTTTGATTAATTGGGGACTTGACATCTACAGTATAAAGCATTTCATTGAGTGGTACTAGTTTAGGGTGTTAAATAACATTGATATACTGAGCCATATTTTTCATCATTTCCTTCATGTCTTATTTATCTTTGGTATCTTTCCAAACTTATTTGGAAATATTCTTGCTAGATACTTCAAAAATCATCATACTGGCTACCCTACTTCCTTTCCCAAGGCCCACCTGTGATATCTGATAGTCTTGAGTAGTCATTTCACTATCTTCTTTATCCTGGACTAGTTTTTGAATCTCTTCCATTTAGTCCCCTATAGTCTCATCGAACTCGAGCTTGGATTCAATTTTTGGATTTTTCCTCTTAGATGTCTTGCTCAAACATTTACTCACTAGGTCATCAATAGGAAAGGATAGAGGCAATATACTTCGCTTCTTGGTAACAAAAGTTTCCAACCATTTGGGTGTTATGGGAGTCTTCTCTAGTGTTGCAAAGTTATTGGTCAAGGTGAGAGAATCCAATGTAACCTTCTCCACTTAGTCCTTGTTAGTTTTCCACCATATAGGAAATGTCACAGTCAGGAACCTATTTCATTTCTAGTTTCACTTCTAGAGGATCTAAATCTACTAGTGTCTCATAGACCTTCTTAGAATTACTCTCCTTTTGTTTCTTCTTAGTGCTTCAAAGAGTTATCCTTTTGATAGGCTTTATTCTAATTTGAACTTGAACCTTAGGTGGAGTTGGTTTAACTTCAAGCTTCTTATTACCAATAATAGAATCATTAACAACATGGTTAATAGGAGTAATTGATCTTTTTGAAGACTTCTTTTCCTTTGATTGTGCATGTTGTTTCGATGAATGTATGACAGTTTCATGGGTCCTCTTTTTCAAAAGCTATTCCTCTATTCTTTTGATCACATTGGTAGTTCTATATTACAAATCATCTTCTTCTCTTTTACTCTAGTCTAGCTTAGGGATTGGAAAATATTCAATCTGTTCTAGATGCCATGGGTCTGATAGATCTTCCCAATCATCATCTTCTATCTCATTAGTGTCTAGGCCAATTTTGAAAGTTACAACCTTTTTTCAGAGTCATTCTTGATGACAACCTCTTTTTGACTTCAAATTCATTTGAATAAATGGCCGAGTAATCTTCCATATGAGGAATGTGCCTTAATGTGGGTATGACTTCCATATTTCTCTTGAAAACCTTATATAGTAAAAAACTTTCCTTGGGATGTAGGTGTCCAAATTAAGGTTCCAAAGCTCATTTTCTATTGCAATGGTGTCTTTGAGGCTTTTACACCTATAATGACCCAGTTCTATGGGAAAGAGAACCCATTATGTCTTTTTATTACTTTTCAATAGTTTTTTTTTTTATAACAATTAGTTGCTTGCATAACTCCAACAGTGCAATTTTATCCATGCAATATCAAGGTAATTTAAGAGGTTCACCATCAAAAGCTCTGACTCTGATATAGGTAAATTTTGGGAATTGAATGAAATAAAAACCAAAGGTATAAATTACCTGCATAATTTCCTTTAAGATGTTGCAATTTCATCTCCCCTTTAGCTCAAAGATTAAACTCTCTAAAAATACATTGTTGACCCTTCTGAATACTTGACAAGGTTTCCCAACTTGCAAATGTTTGTAATACTCATAAATTTTCATTTCTTCAGTCCATGGATCATGGGGAAGCCCTTCTTGGTCTTTGGAAATAACTAAAATATAGAATAGGTAAGATGAGATGAAGAAAGGGTATAATTAGCCGATTCCAATAGCTCTTTGTGTAATCTTTTGGCTATTAGCTTTGCATAATCAATGAACTTTTCACCTCCCACACTTTTCTATATGAATATATATATCCAATCCTCCAAATGAAAAGCATGCTCATTTCCTTTTTCCCTATTCAAGAGGAAAACTATATATGTAATCTCCTTTGTGGAATGTTTAATAGTCAAAGGATTAGGCAATTGTGACCCTCCTTTCGCTGGTTTCAAAATCCAAGTCTGTGCGACAAGGGAGTTATAGTCCATATTTTTTCCTTCATATATCTGTATCACTTCCTTAAAGGTCCAATGCTTGTAGCGTTATTTATGGGGAATCTTCAAAGTTGCTATAAAAATAACCCTATCAAGCCTTGCTAATATTTCTTATGCACCTATTCTTGGGGTCATACCTATTTTCACATTCCATCACTAATTCAGGGCATGTCATAGCAAGAGAAAAAGTCGTGCCCTCCAAAATCCACTGTTGGTTAACTTTTCAACAATGGTTCTACTTTAAGAATTTTGGGTTCTCTCTATTAATCTCATTAGGTTTACATTTATGAGGGATGTATCACTAATTTCAAGAAGAGAGCTCAACAAACAAGTTGCTTTTTTGGGTTTGGAGAGTTTTGGTAAAAAAAGGGACATGCCAATCTTAAAATGAAACTATCCCACAACATACAATAGCTCAAATTTCTTAAAGAGAAACCAAAAATGGGAAATCATAGAAGGGAGTACATGAACTCACCAATTTCCTATGTCAAAATACTCCTACAAATCCTTACCAACTTCGACCTTCTAATATCTTGGATACCTAATTAAAAGAAAATAGCAAAGAGATCGATACTCATGGTAAGGATTTTGAGAAAGATTAAAAATAGATACGAGAGTATGAAATTAATCAATACATTTGTGCAAATATTTATTTGACATTACATTTTGGTCTTTTTAAGTAACTCATCCTATTAAATTAACACACATCCCTAATTTTTAATGACCTCATCTTATTATCACACTTTGTCTATTGATGACACATACTTTTCCATGCAATCACCAACTATACTAATCATCATATTTCAATATCTAGCATTTCCATCATGTAAAAAATTTGTGATTTGGGAAGTACCCACAATGATTTAGGGTCAATTTCTCTCCAAGGAAGAAACATGACCTACAGAGGAAAATCATCAAGGCACAATCAATTAGCAAAATCATGATGTTGAACTTGAACTTGAAACTAGAAGATTCAAGTTCAAGTTCAATACCTTAGTTGGTGGAACACCAACCAAGGAATAAAAGAAAAAGGCTTTTAATTTTCTCATGGATAATTTGAACATAAAATTGAACTTAGGATGAAATGAAGGTTCATGTTCAACTTTAACTTTAGGATGAATAAAGCTCAAGGGAAAATCAAAAGAGTAAGGATCATTACAAGTGCAAAATTGGGGATAGAAGGTTGTATGTACCAGACATTGATTCCACCTTGCTATATAGGTCTTTGTGTGCCTTTAAAATCCTCAAATTTGTTGTTGCCAAGGTAGCAACAAGGCCCCACAAGTAACTTCTTTTGGCATAGGCTTTTTTGTTTAGGTGGACTAGTTGAATTTATTTGACTTTCTTGGACTTGTTGATTTTATACTTTCATTATTTTGGTTGTAGAATTTGTTTGATCATTTCATTTATTTCTCTCGCTTGGGATGGTTATCGTGTGATCTTTTCAATCCTATGTTTCAGGGTTTCATGTTTTGTCTCTAGAGTTTGGCTTTACTTTCCTTATTGGCTATGGATGACCTTGTTTAGCGTTGTAGTTTTTTCTATGTATTTTATAGTAAGTGTTATGACCTCTTTGGATGATTATATCTTCTTTGAGGCATGTGATTTTACTTTGAGTGCTATATATTGTAGTAATTATAAATATATAATAATAGTAATATTGTAATATATTAATTCTTTATGAGATAGATTATAATGTTTGGTATTTGGCACACACACATACATGTGATTAAATTTGCATGACTATGAATATTGGTTATAGTGTATATCTAGGTCAAAGGTAAAGTATATTATTTTTAGTAATTAAATATTACTTAATGTAAGGTACAATATTCTTAATTACTAATTATTAGTTATATAAATAGACTGCAAGTTATTTATATATTATATGCCACATATTATAAATAAGTGTATTAATGATTATAAAAACATTCATTATAGTTATATTTATGTGTTGTATAGTTGTGAGCTAATAATTATCTTGAGTTATTTAATTATGCACATTAGTTAAGAGTTAGTTGGGGGTTAATTATCTTTGGGTTGAAATCTATTTATATGGATTCACTTTTACTTTTGGGGGTAGAGAAACTGAAAACTTGAGGAGAGCTTGATGATACTTTTCATGAAGATTCCTTGAAAAAAAACCTATGATTTTTTTGGAAGGATTTTTTTATCATAACTCTTTAAGGATTTATAAATTTATTAGTTTTTGGGGAGAGATTAATAAATGAGAGTTTCAAGGGTTGATAGAGACATTTATTTTTGTGGAATTGGTTCTTCTTCTTCCATGATGATTTTTGAAAGTGGAAAGGGTTTGAATGATGTATCTCAAGTAGAATTTTTTTCTCTCTCTTTGTCTTCTTCCTCCTTCTTCAATTGAATCTTCATAGGACTTGAGGTATGGATTGAATTTTTTTTTTTTTTTGATCGGTAAACAGCTGAAGCCTAGATTAATTATTATTATTTATTGGAATTAATTATTGTTATATGTTAAACAAAGGTAGATTTGAACCCAAGACCTCCCACATGAGAAGCTCGTAAGTTACCATTGCATTGTAGGATTTTGCTTGAGGTATGGATTGAATTTATTGATTGCATTATTTATATAACAAAATATAGATCTATGTATATGTTCTCATGATGTGTGACTTATGTACTTTCCATTTATATATTTATTTACAAGTTTTAAGTTCTTTTTTTGATAATTGTCATGTATTTTTCAAAGGTTTTTAGCAACCCATTTTTGGAGATATATTATTTGAATAATATAAATTAACTCTCAGGTTCTTCTTGGTTAATTTAATGGAAGATAATTTTAGATATATCAAATGTGCAACTCTTATGTTTCCTTTTTAGGGTTGAATTAATGCCCTAATTAGTATATTTTGTTAGGCTAACTGGGTTTAAATTTTTTAGTCAAGTTTATCTAAATTGTACGGATCTTAAAAGTCATGTATAGAAATAAATTTGATATTAGAGATGGTCCTCTATCTTATCTTTCATTTTCCACTAATTTTATGGATTTTTGTTATGTTTTGTTAAAGTAAGAACCATTTGAGTGAAGGTGGGTCTTAATTTTAAACAGGGTTTTCAATTTTAGAACATAAGCCATAACTTTCACTCCATATAAATATAAAGGAAGGTATATAGATATTCTTTCTCCATTCTCACCTTAGTTATTGGCTTAACTATGAGATTTTTGAAAGATATGGGTTATTTTTCGTTGATGATTATTCTTAGCATTTAAACATTATTTGAAATAAACAATTTTGGAAGTTGTCAAGCATTAGAGGCTTGTAGGTTATCAAAGGCTTTTAGGATATTATTTTTTATTCATTTTGTCCTTTATTGATTTGAATATTATTTTTATATTATGTATGATGCTTTTGGATGCCTTTTGATGTGTTTAGATCAATTTGTGGATGTGGAATCTCAAGAGGGTATCTAAACTTGTATTTTGTGTATTTAAATGGATTTTAATTGTTTATGTTTCTCTTTGTTATAAAAGTAATAGGATTAACATCTCTAAAATAGATTTTTTGAGATATTACTACTTTTTATGTCATCAATGTCATATATTTTAAGGGTTAGGGTTTTCCCTGATGATGTGGATCATAGGAAAACACCCAAGAACCCAAGGGATGGATGTCTTATTATAGAGTTATGTATTTTTCTAGATGGTTGTTTATGTGAGTAGAGTTCCTAGGTGCACTAGGTGGGTTTCTCACTACAAGATCAAGGCCAAGGAGGTTAGAAGGGGTGATATTTGGAAAAAAAAACCTAACACAACTAAAAATGGATGGGAATAGATAAGGGTTTAAGAAATATAATGGCCCACAAAGGAACTTTTGGAGTACTTGGATCATTATAGGTATTGGGGAAAGCCATAAGGATGATAGGTAACATGAATTATAGGAAGGATACCAACATAGAGGCCTATGTAATGACATTTTCTTAGCTCCAATTCTAGAGAGCCATCCTTGTGTGTTTTGTTATGTGACTTAATGATTTTTTTTTGGACTTTGAAACTTGTGCTTTGATATTTATGTTGAGATATTGGAGGTTTGATGTTTATCAATGCTTTGATGTTCATTTTGGGGATTTTTTCTTTGGAGCTAATATTTTGATAATTATATGTTATTGGGGTTTGGTCTTGTTTGTGTTAGAAATATATAATACCTTGGGGGAGGAGGGGGTGAAGTAGTATTGCAACATTTTGACACCATCTCTATTTCTGAAAACTTAACCATATGCATCCACAAATGAGTAAATTGAAAATTAAAGAATACAAAAATAAGAAGCTCATAATATACCATGGTTTTTTTTTGAGGAAACCTTGGCCAAGGTTAAACCCTAATGTCTATGGTATCCACAAAAATGCACTAATCTGGAAGTTTTCTGTAGCTCATTAGTCTTTGTGAGAGGACTAAACCTTGTTATGGGTCTCAACCTTGATAGGAGTTGTATTACAATGGGAACTCGCTACTCTACAAAGATATTATAACTATATAGTAAGTAACATATACAATACCAAAATTATTGTAGTGATATATGATTAGTCCTTTGAATATCTCACATTTGTTTCTTTCCATACAATAGTAATCCATACCAAACCATCAAAAAAACATCATAACATCATCAATAAATCTTGTATATCATGTGTATTACTATACCACACTTTGCATGACTAAATTGTCCTCCTTATATACCCTTTCACTTATACTATCCAATCAGCCTTAATGATAAAATGTTTAATTATCAAAACTTGCTAACTAAGGTTAACGTCTAGGATGTCATCACTACATTGTCAAGTAATTGAATTGACAAGGTAGTTCAATTCCTTAGGCCAAAATTCCCAATCTATATCTCTGATCCTATACTCTTTGATGTAGACTTTCCTTCACATTCCTTAACCAAAAAATGTTCTAATTAACATATCAACTCAAGTGAACATATTAACATCATATACATACTATATTCTACCAATATCCAAAATTGTGGTCAATAAAACATATTGTACTAAGTTCATTGTTTAAAACAATACATCTACTTGTTGGAAACTACAATTAGAATAATTGTTATGATGTCATTGATGCCAAACCTTACTTATAAGACATTTTATAATAGTGTAGAGTGCCATATGAATTTTATTGATGAAGAGGAATTGAGAAGAGAGATAATGAGATGAACTAGTAGAGTTGTTGAGTAAAGAGGAGTAAGTATGATAGAACTATAATGGGCACTTGATCAATTAGTGTTTGATAAGATAATATATTGTTTGATCATTGTATTGAGTAGAGAAGATAGTTCTATTGAAGTGTACAAGAGAAGATTGAAGCAATTTAAGAAGTTGAGTAAAACACATGCTTGACCAAGTATCAGTTTACTAGGTCAGTAAAGGAGTTGAATTAGAAGATTAAGGAACTTAAGTTATGGCAGAGTAGAACAATATTAGTCAAGTGACAATAATGGTTGAGTGAAGTGAAGAGAAAATTGTAGTAGCAATTAGGCATAGAGAAGGCTAAGTGAGTCAATGTAAGATTAATTAGCAAAAATCAATATAGACTGAGATACCTAGTGATGATCAAGCTAAATAACATAGTGACAACTGAGTATCAACAAATTTATAGTTTGTAAAAGAATCAAGATTTGAGGGTGATACAATTGAATTTATGGAAGATTGAAAATGCATAAAAGATAAGGATTGACAAGCTAGTGTTTTAATGCATGGATTGAATTTGTTAAGTGATCTAAGGTGAGGATTCAATGAGAAGTTTTAAGAAAGAAGAAGGAAAAAATGATGGATAGATTCAATAAATTTGATCAAACACTAAGATCTATGGTTATGTTTAAGTGAGAAAAGATCAAAGTTACCTATATAAAGAGGCACAAGAGATGTTTTATGAGTTGGCTCAAGGTTGGACTGGCGAATTTGTGGAGAACAAGTAAAGAATGGAGTTGCTCAGGAAATGTGAGAAGTTAGTGAAAGAGTGATTTCTTGAAGAGTTCCCAAAAAGATCAAATATGGAGAATGTGATGAAGACTAGTCAATGAACTAGGAATGAGTTGAATGGAGATATGAATTTGTAAAGTGAGTTATATTTTATTAGATCAACCTAGTTGTTACTTTCTAACCATTGTGGAAATAAAATCCTTTAATCAAGGTTAACCTAACTGTCACATTGTAAATCCTTTAATCAAGAAGACAATCTGATGGAATATTCTAAAGTCCTCTAATAAGGCCACTCCTAATAGGGTGATTAAATTATTTAATAGGGTTGGATGAATAAGTTGGATTACTAATGAATTGTTATATTGTCTAAGTGGATTTATGAGCTTGAATAAGTTGTTTGAAATTGTTAAAAGTTGAGTTGGTACATCTGGACTTGAGGATAACTAATTCATCCCCCTCTTAGTTATTCTAATCATTCTTACGATCAATATTAGTGATTTGGTGCTTGTAAGGAAAATTTGAAGGAACTTAAGCTAAAGATCAAGACGTACAAGAGAGAGGTAGCCAAGCTAAAAAAAGAGAACTTCCAAGCATGGCAAAGTCTAATGCGATTGCATCTATCTGGAGTTAGAGATTCTGTACTATACTACTTAGACAATGAATACATTGAAGTTCCTAGATCCATGAAAATTGAGAAAATCAAAGAGAATCATAAGCACAATCAAATGATAATAGATCTGGAATATTCCCTAAGTTATGCTAAATTTGATGATGTGAAGGATTGCACTACTGTAAAGAAGATATGGGATAAGTTGGCACAAATTCATGGAGGAGACAAAAATGTCTAAGAAATAAAGCTGAGAGTTTGAGAGGCAAGGTTGATGACATGAGAATGATAGAAGGAGAAATTGTTGCACAATATTATAGTCAAATCAAAGAGGTCATGAATTCAATGAGAGGTGTTGGAGCATACATATTTGAAGAGACTATGATATGAAAAGTTTTAAGAACTTTAGTTCCTATCTATGCCAATAGAGTATCTATAATACAAGAACTAAGATGTACACATGTTAATGCTTTGAGCTTGGATAGTCTAATTGGTAGAATCACTACATTTGAGTTGTGAATTTTTGATAATTGCACACCTTCTAGTGTTGAATGCACTTTCAAGTCTCAACTAACCCTTGATGGATGTAAAAGAAAGAAAAGTTCAAGAAGAAAGCCTATAATCCATTATAGTGAATCAAATAATTGTTGATTTATGGAAGAATAAACTAGATATTGAGAGGGGGAGAGGGGGGGTGTAAATCCCCGCCAAGGGATCCAAAAGAATTAACCTAAAGTTTTACTAAGTTTGCCAATCTTTTTTAAAAAAAAAAGAAAGAATAACTTACACGTCAAACACAAAGTAGCGGAAGCAATAACATACAATCATACATAAGCAAACATAACAGATTACATTCCTTAAAGATCCCAAGACGTTGAGTCACATTTAATTTTAATTAATACTAAGTCTAACAAATACCACATCGACATGAAAGAATAATTAAAAGTCCAAAGTCCATTTAAATAATATACATTTGTTCCGAATGCCACTTGGAAATAAAATTCAGAATGCTCAATCATCCACTGTACATGTCATTGGGTATGAAAGGCTAAAAGAATATAAAAAAAAAATTACATCATCCTTTTCGAATCCATGAAACAAAGTACAATATAATAAGTGAAATCATCTATCATAAAGATCTAACCATCCATCATAATATGCAAGAACAGAATGAAAGGAAATGTAGACAAGGAAACTCTAGCCACAACATCAATGAACGGATCTTAAAGGTAAGAGTAAAAAGCACTACCACCCAACTATGTGGAACCTAAATGGCCCACTCCCATTGCACTGAGGAGATAGTCTCAAGTCCCAAATAGGATAACAATCCAAATATCAAAAGTACTCTCTAAGTCTAGGAAACTCTAAAAGTAATCTAACTCAAAGTTTCCAAGATAAATCGACATCTAGACCTAGAGGCAAACAAAGAAACGTAGGAAATCTATATTGCTAGTGGGTGATGAGACCAAATATTGCCTTTATTTCATGATAGTTTTAAGACACTTTTCTGATACTCTATTTTATTTCTATCAAAACATTTATGGACCTATGTTTATCGAACCTATGATAAACCTATGGGTAGAAACTATGCCATCTTTTGCTAGTATTATATATATTATGCAGTATTTCATATAGTTATCAAAATGTGTGTTCTTATATTTGAATCTAATTTTATAAATGTTTATTTGCAAACATGTCTTTGTATTGTAACTAACCTGTTAATGAAGACTGAAAGATGATTGGAAGAATTCAAAAGTTGAGTGCCAACAACATTCAAGGATAAGAGAATGCTAAGGAGCAACCACGGCTGAGGAAAGTTGTAACAGTTCATGGCAGCAAGCTTATTGCCTTCTCTGCATTTATTCTATGGCGAGCAGATGTTTAGAGTTTATTATTCCTACCTTAATCTGTTATTTCTTCTTCCCGCCTTGAGTTGTTATTTCCTCCTTTCTCTCCTAAAGATTTAAAGCTAGGTTATTTACTTTTCTGTTATGGAATAAGTGTTGATCTCCTATATATAGGAATTGACCCAACTGTATTAGTTTAGCCAGTTAGAAGAAAGAGTTTATGAGAACAGACTATTAACTTTTACAGTTGTGTTTTTATAGTTCTGTGTTATGTAATGAATTTTTGAAATCTAATGAAATAGTTTTTGGATTCTATATTGTGTTAGTAATTTAGTGAAGTTGACCAAGGGGCCCCACTTGGAAGGTGGATTAGATTAGGATAGAATAGATTTATTTCCAAGTATTCATAGTGTTGTAAGTAGAAGTTGTAAGTTCCTTCCTGTAGCATCACACTTTGTGAATGTTCCTGCAACACATGTGAGAATAGTTATAGTGGATGAATTGAGTTGGAATATTTGTTACTCTTTCATTGTATTTCCAGTATTCATAGAGTTAATTGTGTTAGTTTCCTACAACAATAGTGTAAATTCTTTTCCTTGCATTTTACTTTCCTGTAGCATAAGCTTTGTGACTCATTAAGAGACCTAGTGCACATACTATGCCGACCATTTCAAGTATACATCCCTAGGTTGACAAGATTAAATGCACCTCATAGTGGGAAAAATATCCTTAGTTTGAATATATTATTCCTAAGCATGGCCTAGAGCATGACTATGATACACCTATTGTGAGGTGGATCATTTTTAGCACTGTTACTAGGGATGGTGTCAAGCTACGAGCATTTTTGAGGCATAGTTCTTAGATAAAGTTTTTTTAGAAATCTCTAGTTTGAAGTTTATTTCACCAATGTGAAAATTTTAATTGCATGCATTGAAGAGGAAGATAACGAGATGAATATGGAAGATTTCTTCCACGGGAGTCTATTAATTTGAATGAAGAAATTGAAGAAGAAGAAGTTGAGTTACCTTTTGAAGATGCAAGCCTTGTTTTTCCCATAGCATCATCATGAAGAGCTGAACCAATAGATACAAGCGGTCTTCAATCTTTCACTGAAGTATTGGCTAGTTTTCTTGATAATACTACTTTGAATCCACCAGTTGTTAATCATCTACTACCCAATATCCCTTTTCAGCAGCAACCTCATAATATAGTACCTCCAGTCATGGCACAACCTACTTTTCCATTTCCTCTCCCAAGCCTTGTAATTATTGATAATCTCAAGAATATACCTGCAACTACCCTTCCAAAGTTCTATGGCCTTGCAATTGAGGACCTTGATACTTTCTTGTTTGAATTTGACATACTTTGTCATAGTTTTGACTACAACACTAATGCCCATAAGCTCAAATTATTTCCAACAATATTGAAAGAATCAACTCTATGATGGTTCATGGGCTTAGGAGCCAATGTAGTAGAAGTTGGGATGAAATGCAAACTCTATTTTTGGATAAGTACAAAGAGTATTGCAAAGCATCTAGTTCAAGAGGAGATGATGTCTTTAGGATATCTCAGAAGGAGGAAGAAACATTGGAAAACTATGTTTCATGTTTCTTATATACACTGCAGAAGAACCCTTAGCATGTGTTGTCTGAGGATTCACAAAAGCTAGTCTTTCTAAGAGGTGTGAATGATGACTATCTATAAGCACTAGACCTAATGGATGGTGGTGATGTGTATCAAGCTTCCTAGGAGGACCTCAAGAATATTCGTCAAAACTATTCAAGGTCAACCATTAAGAAAGGCCAAGGACCTCGTTAAACAATCACTAAAGGAATCAATCAAGGCATTTCAAAGCTCGAGTTATCTAACCTATTGTTAGATTTCAAAGAAGACATCATCAATGATGTCACTACACATCTGAACAAAATGACTACAAAGAAGAAGTATGTAGAAGCCAAGTTACAACTAGCTGAATACTGCCCTCATTGCCAAAAACAAAAGAAGGATTGCCAATGTAAACTGGTTGCAAGCATGGAGAACCAACATCTTCCAACTGAGTATGTCAAAATAGATGGAGATGATGAGCAAGTATTCTTTGTTGCTCAACATCGACCATGGGCCTAGTGTCACGGTATGCCTCAAGACCCTTTGCAAAATTCAAATTCATATGGTAATCAATGGTAGAACCGTAATCTCCAAGGTCCTCCATAAAATCAATGCAATTGGAACAATGCTGGGCAAAACAACCCACAACACTCCCAATAGCCTCAAAATTCCCAACCACCCTAGCCTAACCAATAGAGTAACCAATGGTAGAACCAATAGAACTATTGGCAAAACCAAAAAACCAATGGCAACCACCCCAAGGGAATTGACAGTCTACAAACTAATGGAGGAGATCTTAACAATGGCCTAACCAAAATATTAGTGCTCCACTATTACCACCTCCAATTTAGCAATCTTCTCTAATGCCACCACCTACAAATCCTAGACCTCAAAAGAAAACACAGTTACCTAAAAAACTTCAGTCAAACCCAAATAGCCAACAACCATAGCAACCCATGTATAGTACTGATACTCAGTAGTATCTTGCTTATGCTTTGGGTGTTGCAGATATACATCTGAGATCTGGTACAACTTTACCAGTGCCTAAACTACCTCTTATAACTGAAATACCAGTCCCTCTTGTAGCATCAGAACCCTCAGTTGTTGAAACCATTGACTCAACCAATGTTACTATGTCAACCCAAGCTCAAACAGCAGTGGAATCTCCTTTTCCAGAAAAGCTGATACAAAAGAAACCTGAACAAATAGAGGAACAACCTTTTAATATTGTTGATCAGTTGAAAAACATACATGTCCAAATACCCCTATTTCAAGCCATTAAGGATGTTCTAATTTATGGAAAAGTTATTAGAGAAGCTTGCTTGAAGAAGCCTAGAAGGAAGAAAAAGGACCCCACCATAGTCCATGTTGTGGGACAATTGGCTGACATCATGCTAGGGAAATTGATCATACCAAAATATTCTGATCTAGGAAGTCCAGTAGTGAATGTTAGTATAAATGGTTAGTTTGTTAAAAATTCTTTAATAGATCTTGGAGCTGCTATAAATGTTATGACCAAGGATACTATGAAGAAGTTGAAAATAGAAGGACTAAGGGCTACACCAACAATTCTGCAACTTGTAGATAGTTCTACTGTTACCCTTGATGGGATGATAGAAAACATAGTTGTAAGCTTAGATTCTCTAGAATATCCTACATACTTCATGATTTTATCCCCCAAAGTTAATCCATCTAGTTACCCTTTCATCCTAGGTAGACCTTGGTTAGCCACAACTGATGCAAATATAAGTTACAGATCAAGGAATATGACCATCTGAAATGGCCAAGCAACAAAGAAATTTGATTTATATCCTCCAGCCCAATCATTACCAGGTTTAAGCACATATGTTTGGCCAGATTTAGGGGATGAAGAAGAAGAGTTAAAATCTATAGTATAGTTCATGATGTTACATAGAAAATCTTTTCTAAAATTGCAAGAGGAAGATTCAGTACTTTAGAGTATCCTCACTAACAATTGTGTGGTAGAAAAAGATGTATCTGAAAGTTCTGTGTTGGAATTAATCACATATGAGGAATGTGATAAGAATTGTACTTTGCTCAAAGAACTTGAAATTATTTATCCACTCTTACCGTGTGAATTAGAAGAAAGTTCAATCTCTAAAGCTGCTATGATAGAGTCCACCACTACTGTTGAATTGACTAAAGGTCATAATCTCCATGTTAATCCCAAATTAACACCCACATAGATGAAAAAATTAAAAGAATTGCTTCAAAGGCATGAAAAGGCCTTTGCATGGGACTATACTGATATGAAAGGATTGAGTCCTACATTGTGCACCCATAGGATATACATCAATGAAGGCTGTCTACCACTTTGTCAACCCCAGAGAAGGATAAATTCAAGCCTTAGAGAAATAGTTAAAACTGAATTACAAAAATTGCTTGATGTTGGTTTTATTTATCCTATATTTGATAGTAAATGGGTGTCACCCCTAGTCGTAGTGCCTAAAAAAGGAGGAAAATGGAAAATTTGTGTAGATTATAGAGAATTGAATAAGGCCACCAAAAAGGATCACTTTTCTTTACCATTCATAGACCAAGTTCTGGACACACTAGCTAGAAAGAAGTATTTCTCTTTTCAAGATGGGTATAGTGGTTATAACCAAATCAATATTGCTCCTGAAGATCAAGACAAAACCACATTTACATGTCCATGGGGTACTTTTGCATACTCTATTTTACCATTTGGTCTATTTAATGCTCCTACAACATTCCAATGAGCAGTTATTAGCATCTTTGCTGATATATCACATGATTGTATGGAAATATACACGGATGACTTTGCAACAATTGGAGCCACTTTTGAAGAAGCAATGGTGAATCTTGAAAAGTTTTGGTAAGGTGTCAAGAATATAACTTGGCACCTATTAGTGAAAAGTGTTTCATGCTCATGCAGGAAGGCGTGGTAATTGGTCATTTCATATCAGCTATAGGAATACAAGTGGATCCAGCTAAGATAGAGGTAATTCAAACATTACCCATACCTACAAAATCAAAAGATGTAAGATCTTTTCCAGGCCATGCTAGATATTATAGACATTTCATAAAAGATTTCAGCAAAATAGCTAGTCCTTTGTATAAGTTACTCACAAAAGAAACTGAATTTAGTTGGACATACAAATGTGATGAAGCCTTCTTGTAGCTTAAGAAACTTCTGACTACAACCCTAGTTTTACAAGGTCCTAATTGGAATTTACCTTTTCACATATATACATATGCTTCTAATTATGCCATAGGTGCAATCCTAGCACAACAATCGCAAAATCTTGAAAATACAATCTATCATATCAACAAAAGTCTTCATGGACCAAAATTAAACTACACAGTGACATAAAAAGAATTATTAATAGTAGTTTATGCCTTGAACAAATTTTGGAATTACATAATTGGCTATTCCATATTTGTTCATAGTGATTATGCAATAATTAAATATCTCATGAATAAACCTTCTATAACAGGCAGATTAGCAAGATGGTTACTGTTATTGCAAGAATTTGATATAACTATTGTTGATAAGCTTGGAAAAGCCAATGTTGTAGATGGTTATTTATCAAGAATCCATCATGATGATACTGACACTACTTTGGTAGATGATGCATTTGTAGATGAGCATTTATTTCATATTGCTGTTCAAAATCCATGGTTTGTAGATATTGCTAACTACATTGCAGCCAATAAAATACCAGAACATTTTTCTTACAAGGAAAAGAAGCTGCTTGTAGAGAAAAGTTTCCATTTTCTCCTAGATAGATAATCTCTTGTTCTACATTAGACCTGATCAAGTTATGAGAAGATGTGCGAGATAAGATGAGACATATGATATTCTACATGCATGTCACAATGAACCATGCAGATGACACTTTTCAACAAAAAGAACAACCTTGAAAATCTTGACAATTGGTTATTATTGGCCTGCACTTCCCAAAGATGTAGCCGACTATACAAGGAAGTGTGACAAGTGTCAAAGAATGGGCCAACCAACAAGAATAGATGAAATGCCTCTTAATCCCTAGATGGCATTAACACCATTTGAAAAATGGGGCATGGACTTCATTGGTCCAATTGATCCTCCATCTAATGGGAAATCCTATATTCTTGTGTGCACTGATTACTTGACAAAATAGGTTGAAGTTAAGGCCATGAAGCATGCTCATAATGAAAAAGTTGTTGAATTTCTGTATGAAGAAATTTTTACTCGTTATGGTGTACCAAAAGAGCTAGTCATTGATCAAGGCACACAATTTACCTCTAATTTGATCTCAAAGTTGATGAAACAGTATAACATCAGGCACTAGAAATCCAGTCCTTATCACCCTCAAGCCAATGGATAAGCAGAGGTCACAAACCATGAATTGGAGAACATCTTAACAAAAATAGTTCATCTACATTGTAGGGATTGGACCAGTAGATTACAAGAAGCTGTTTAGGCTTATAGAACAACCTGGAAGACTAGTACAAGATTTACACCATTTAATCTCCTATATGGAAAGGTAGCAATGCTTCCAATTGAATTTGAACATAAAACTCTAAGGAAAGCATTGGCATTGGATATTGAACTTCTTGTAGCACAAAGAGAATGTCTTCTACATCTCAACTCTCTAGATGAAATGTGCAAAAATGCTTTGGAGCACATTGAACTAATACAAAAAAAAAGGAAACAATGGCATCACTCTTATATTATTAGTAACCAATTTCAAGTTGGTGACTGGGCATTACTATATGATTCTCGATTTAAAGATATGCCAAGAAAGCTGCAGA
Organism: Cupressus sempervirens; assembly: GCA_028749045.1. Lineage (NCBI taxonomy): Eukaryota > Viridiplantae > Streptophyta > Pinopsida > Cupressales > Cupressaceae > Cupressus > Cupressus sempervirens. The sequence goes on along the minus strand of CM053788.1, from coordinate 581,031,455 downwards.
CAAGATGGTTGGGACCATATGAAATTAGTCATGTCTTTGATAATGGAGCTATTCAGCTAACTACCATTGATCCAATACCTTTCAAATTATTAGTAAATGGTCAGAGACTCAAATTATATAAATGGCCCCAAAATAAAGAGGACTTTTTGCAATAGTTTTAGTGGCCGAATTGAAATATACATTAGATAACTCTTCTTATAGCCGAAGGTGTCAACCTTCAGACTGCCACTCTTCAACATTAGTTTCTTTGTGCATACTTATAATAAAGACTTTATGTTCACATAAAGTTCACTTTTTCATTCACTTTCTCCTTCCATCTCATCTCTTTACCTTCCACCCATCCACCTCATCTCATTTCTTTATCTTCCATCCACCCACTTTCCACATCATCAATTTTTCATGTTTTCAATAAACCTTGCAAGATTCTAACAGACACTGCCGATGATGATATCACTTCCGCCACCTTTTTTTTTGGTACATACGATAATTAGATTGATAGGTATAATATTTTCAAATTATTATTCACTTATAGTCCACAGATTTTGTTAATTATATTTCATATTACATAATTTATATGATGGCAACATTATGCCAGTCCCTTACCTATACTAGGTTTGACAAGTGTGGACACTTGTCCATATTTAGCAGGGGCAGGTAAGGTCACTAATATCCAATGACACTTCTATTTATCTATAAATATTTTTCCAAATCTTCACATTCCCTTCATTAATGAAAATTAATTGCCATAAGTACACAAGTGAGGTGTCATACCCCTTTTTTTGAATGATTTTCTATGTCAAGCTGTGATGTGACTTGTGTTTAAATTTTATATGATCCAAACCCCATTTTTGGATGATTCTCACACATATTCATGATTTACCTTCATTAAAAGCCATATCATAACAATTTGTTATGACATTAATTGCTTGTTAAAACAAAGAAGTGTGAGTTGAGTCTGTAAAATAGTGAAGCATCTTGAATTCAAAAGGGGGAAAACAAAGCAAGTAGAGAAAGTGTTAAGAAAATGGGTGGATAGTTGCAGAGGAGAGAACTAGTGGAACATACTATGTTGCTCTTAGATGTAGAAGCCATAAGAAGGTTTAATACATGTGAATGGCTAGGGTATTTCTTGAGTTTGACTACATATGATGAAGAGGTGGCTGCAAAATTCATAAGGACATTTAATGAGGGTAAAGCTTCCATTTGGGGTTTAACAATGATTGCAATAGAGGAACACATTGCTAAAGTAACTGGATTGCTTGTAGTTGGAGAACATTACCCCAGCACACATGATGCAAGGTCAGTAAGAGCTCAATTTACTAGACTGCCTGATCCTCAAATGGACATTACAAAGCAAGGTTGCAAGAGAATGTCACTATCACCACCATACAATGAATTAGCCATGCATACTATTTAGTATTTTACATGCAAAGTTAGATTCTCATACTTGCATGCGCATCATTTCAAATTATTTGGTTGTGTAAGGCATAATCTTGTAGTAAACATTCCAAATTTCTTTTATAATATGCTCTATATTAGTGTGGAGGAGACTCAAAAAGGAAAAGATAATTCCATTACTCATCATGACTTAATCAAGTTACTGATAGAGAGGTTTTTTAGGGATGTATCTCCCATGACATGGGATGAATTTGTGCAAGCCAAAACTCTACAACCCCAAGCTACCCCTAGTGAATAGCCTAGTGAAGAAAATGTCCCCACCAATTAGCCTATTAAATAGAATACCTAAGAGGCTGAAGCCAAGAATACCCAAGGAAATGTGCAAGAAACTATCCCTGTTCAAGAGACCGTGCCTTCACTTGTGCAAGAGACCCCAAAACCTACTTCTAGTAAAGCTAAGAGGAAATAAAAACTGCAAGAAGAAATCTCTGTTCAAGAAAAGGAAGAGCCGAACCCTACAATTGTGAGACAAAAGAGAACAAAGAAAAGTCCTGCAGAAACTACTCCTGTAGTAGAGACACCCAAAGGGAAAAGTAGGCAAAAGGCTGTGATGTAAGAAGAAACCCCTGTAAGGAGAAGCCCTAGGATGAGAGGGAGAGTTTCTAAGGATTCTACTTTGTCTAAAACATCTACTAGGGAATCCCCTGTGAAATTTTTTTCTGATCACTCTCCTCACCATCCTAGATTACAAGCATTCTCAAAAATTATACTAAGGAATGTAGGGATGAAATCAAAGAAAATCTAGATGATACCCCAACAGACCTATAGGGTACTTCCAGCTATAGGGATGAAACAATTCTTGAATATGTTGATCCAAACACTACCCTAGTTCCCCATTAATCAACATGTATTACTGGTTTTGTAGAGCATTTATGGAAGGAACAAAGGAAGAGGAAAAGAAATCATGAAGAAGACAACAATTCTATCACAATGTAGAAACTCCTTGTTTAGTTGTATGGATAGCATCTATTTGCTGAGGCCTTGTGGAAAGAAGAGAAGAAAAAGATGAAGAAGATCATAACATCTCAAGGTGAAGAAATTGCAGATTTAAAGGAATAGTTAGCAAGCCAAAAGCAACGAATGGACCATGCCCTCAAGTTAGCTAATTAGGCCCTTGCTTGTAGACCACCACCAAGAGTTTATGCTCTCTATTTGAAAGAACAATTTCTTTTGTTTCAATTAATGTTAACTCTTAAGAATATTAATACAGAGTTCAAATCAGCACAAGAATTTTATGGACTATATCAGACTCTGCCACCTTGGAAGCAAAATTTACTTTGTGAATTATATGTTCATAATTTTACTATCCCTTTAGAGATTCAATGGAATCCCTTGCTCTACATAGGGGATATACATTTGAGAGCCCTCATGTCCTGGATGTCCAATGAAGCAAATTATGATAGGTAGCTAAATAATTATAGGGATGAGGAAAGGACAGAACCCTTGCCTTTAAGAGTAGAGAGTAGCAAGCCAGATGAAGTTCTTAGGGATTGGTTCACATTAACTTATGGAAAGACGAATCCTGAAGTAAGGGATAGGATCTTTTCTACCAGAGCTAAGGTTTATGTTGATTATGAAAATTTGCCCTACTTTTCTTTCCAGAGAGCTATGACTAGTGCTAGGAGTAGATGCGCTAGACTATTTGAATCTCTTAAAAAGTCAGAACCACATAGTACCATCAACTTGGAGGCAACACTTCATAGGGTTCCAAAATATTTAGAGTTAGGGAAGTAGACCAGATTAGAGTTGTGGTGTCCCCTAACCATGCAGCCTCCAATACTCTTATGGCCTTTGTATGACATTAATGCCGATAGACTCAACAAGCTATAGGAAGATCACAAAAGGGAAGTGTGGGAGAGAATTAGAGGATTTTACTACGCTTTCAAGAGCAATAGAAAAGGAAGGACAAAAATTGGAGAGTTCAGGTCATTAACAAGGAAGTGCAATGCTTGAGGACAAGCATTAGTTTAGTAGGGTGCAGATGATGAGAACAAATATTGCCTTTATTTCATGATAGTTTTAAGACACTTTTGTTGATACTCTATTTTATTTCTGTCAAAACATTTGTGGACCTATGTTTATCGAACCTATGATAAACCTATGGGTAGAAACTATGACATCTTTTGTTAGTATTATATATGTTATGTAGTATTTCATATAGTTATCAAAATGTGTGTTCTTATATTTGAATTTAATCTGATAAATGTTTATTTGCAAACATGTCTTTGTATTGTAACTAACCTATTAATGAAGATTGAAAGATGATTAGAAGAATTTAAAAGTTGAGCGCCAATAGCATTCAAGGTGAAGAGAATGCTAAGGAGTAGCCACAATGGAGGAAAGTTGTAATAGTTCCAAAAGACACAACAACAAGTAAGGAGGAGCTATGAAGACTTATTGCCTTCTCTGCATTTATTCTATGGCGAGCATATCTTCAGACTTTATTATTTCTGCCTCAAGCCATTATTTCTTCTTCCCACCTTGAGTTGTTATTTCCTTCTTTCTCTCCATCAGATTTAAAGCTAGGTCATTTACTTTTCTATTGTGGAATAAGTGTTGATCTCCTATATATAGGAATCGACCCAACTATATTAGTTTATCCAGTTAGAAGAAAGAGTTTATAAGAATAGACTATTAACTTTTAAAGTTGTGTTTTTACAGTTCTGTGTTATGTAATGAATTTTTGAAATCTAATTGTAGGACCAGAAAACGGGTTGAAAGCATAACATACTATGAGAAAATCACAAAACTCAATCAACATACGTTAGCACCCACTAGTCTACCATGAAAGCCAAACTAATAAAGAAAGCAATAGAAACCCCCTTTCTCGTTTGTAGCTCCCATGTTCTTCTTTCTTCTCCAAATGATTGTAGCTCCAATTCGCCTATAGTGCACACAAGGTTGAAGCCAAAGACTATGATGTGGATAATGCCATGAGAATACTTGAAGTGTGATTTTATGTGTGAGAGAGAATGCAACATGCAAAGAAGTAGAGACTCAAAGATTCAAAGATTTGGACTTTCAAAACTTAAGCATTCAGATCTGAAATGAGAGGAAGGGTGTCCATTTTATAATTTTCATGTAGGGTGAGAGCATTGGATTTGTCACCCACAAACATGCGATGTGGCAAGAGATTCCTATGACACATATGACGGAATATGCCAAAAGTAAGATTCTATGACACATGAGAGTCAAATTTGGAAGAGAATCTATGACGCGTCATAAGATTCCTCAACCCACTTAAAGCCAAGAATCTATGACAAATAAGCCAAATAGGGACATGCGTAAGAGGTAATAATATTTGATTATGATAAATCTCAGCCAAGTGTCAAAGGAGGATCCACGAGGTGTCACATCCAAGTGTCATGATGATGCAATATTTTATGGAATATTTGAATTAAAAATCCTCTTATTCCACAAAATAGGAATTAGTAGAAAATGGATTTAATGATGAAAAATGGAACTTAGGAAATTAAGAGTTTCCATGGTTTGCAGATAATGAATCAATTAATTAATAAAATTAATTAATTGAGGATGATAATTGGGAAGAATAATTAGAAAGAATAGGATTAAATTATGGGTTATTTAATCCTATAGAGAAAATTAATAGATGATTGGCCAAATTGATTAAATGAATGCGATCGTATCCTTTGATGAAAATGTAACGATGATGGATATCGAATAAGATGATGAAAAGGTACACCAAAACCATGGTCAAATTAATTGATAGATCAAAATTGATAACATGCCAAGGACACATGAAATGAATAAATTGATATGTAACATTTAACTGACATTGTAAATGCTACAGGATTGAAATTGATTGATAAGGTTCGATCATAATAACACTGACGGACATTGTCAATATTATTAAAATGGTTGATGATGCCATGATCTGACATTGAAAGCCTCAACAACGTCAAAGATTGAATGACATGAATGATATTTTGACCTAGCACTGAGAGCCATGACAGTACTAAGGTCAGATTGATAAGATTGATAAGTTGATAGGTTTCCAAGGCACTAAAAGCCACAACAATGCCTAGGAGCAGATAAATGATGATTGATTTGAGATGTTTGATATGTTTTGGGTTGATTAGGACCGATTTTGAGTGATTCTGAGTTGATTTGGGGTGATTCTGAGTTGATATGAAATTGATACGAAAGGGGATACAAATGACAAAATATGGTCAATCTGGCCAAAAGATCAAAGTTAGTAGAATGAGAAAATGGGACAAATTAGTATGAAGAAGTGATGAAGTCATAGATGCGAAGCATTTTTGAGCATCTACACTAATGAAATAGTTTTTGGCTTCTATCTTGTGTTAGTAGTTTAGTGAAGCTGACCAAGGGGCCCCACTTGGAAGGTGGATTAGATTAGGATAGAATAGATTTATTTCCAAGCATTCATAGCGTTGTAAGTAGAAGTTGTAAGTTCCTTCCTATAGCATTTCACTTTGTGAATGTTCCTGCAACATATGTGAGAATAGTTATAGTGGATGAATTGAGTTGGAATATTTGTTATCCTTTCATTGCATTTCTAGTATTCATAGAGTTAAGTGTGTTAGTTTTTTGCAGCAATAGTCTAAGTTATTTTTCTTGCATTTTACTTTCCTACAACATAAGCTTAGTGACTCATTAAGAGACCTAGTGCACATACTATGCCGACCATTTTAAGTATACGTCCCTGGGTTGACAAGATTAAATGCACCTCATAGTGGGCAAAATAGTCCTTAGTTTGAATATATTATTTCTAAGCATGGCCTAGAGCATGACTATGATACACCTATTGTGAGGCAGATCAGTAGGCAAGTGTCATCACATGAATCAATGCTAGGGTTACCTAGCTAGTCTTTTAATCCTCTAGCCCCCTAGTGACCTTATGCTGCACTAGTATCCTTTCATACTAACAAGGCATACTAACAAGTCAACTCTAAGGTTACCCAGCTAGTCTTTTAATCCTTCATCCCCTTAGTAACTTTCTATGGTACCAATATCTTATTAATTCATTTTAAGCCCATTTAATGAAATGTTATCACTTATTAAACTACTTACAATGGGTTACCCCAGCAACCACTTTGGGCCTTGACCTCCATTGCAAACCACTTCCCAACTTAACATATAGATTATCTACCCTAGGCTCATAAAAGTATAAATCAAAGAATCACAAATTTTACCTCAGGCCTATACAAGTGACTAGAAAGTGTCAAAAGATAATCACACTAACACATCAATACTCTACAAGAAACTAGAAAGCATCCCCAAAAATGCTGATCAAAGACTCAAAATGGTTAAGTCAAATATGTCATACATTCACCTTAGCTTCACACAAGAACACTGGAAAGCAATAACGAATAATAAATACAAACTTAATAGAAATTATACTAGACACATTACCATGGTTGAGTATAAAAGATCAAGATCTAAACATCATAACATCACAATCACAGAACCCCCAAGCCTCTGGTAAATGTCTTAGAATTGGTCAACACTCTAGTCAACCTAAACCCAAAACATAGACAACACACATAAAATAGAGTAGTCTCATAGATTGGTTTGATTTTGAAAACATATTGTTGAGTTAAATATAGGATTTTGATTTTCGTTCAATGTAAGTTTCTGAGTACATAAAATTTGCGTTTTAACCCTTACTATTTAACCCATTTCTTGTTTTAAACAAAGTGCAAAATTATTCTTATCTTATGAAATTTAACGTTCACAATTAAATATCATCAGATGATTTAAAATATTTATCTCCAATATATTATTATAATAATAATTGACCATTAATGAAAATCACTATGATTTTATTGATAATCAAAATTATTAAATAATTATATATTATTTTTTTAAAGCATAAAATTAAATTTAACTAATACTTATTATTATTAATTATCTTATTTAAACTAAAATGAATTAAATTAAATTAAAAATTATTTATAACTAATTAAAAATATTTAATTAGAGGGTTAAACGCTTTGACCTGGAGCTATGAACCAGTGAGGCCACAAACGGGGGACCTCATCCCCATGAGATTTGAACCTTGATGGCAAGGATAACAACACAACAACTTAACCATCACAATGAACAATTTCTACTATAATTAATTAAAAATAAACTATATTTAAATTTATTAATTAATTAAATTAATAATTAATAATAATAAACTACTTATTAATAGAATTATTAATTAAATAATAATTAAATTTTATTAAATTTTTTAAAGCAAATTAAAAAAATTGAAAAAGCATATAAATAAGGCGTTTTAGGGCTCGTTGGCTGTTTAAATAAGCGGCTCCCTATTATCGTAGGCTTGCGGCAGTAGTGGTACCCTATACGACTATTGTCACAGTACTATGAGAACAGTACTTCAGCTGCCAACAACTTTGAAATGGTGGGGGGTGTGGGGTTTCCACGCTTACCAAATTATTATTTTTTTGTAAAAAATTTATTATATAGTTTATCTAAAATTAATTTTTAATTAATTTGTTTCTATAAAATTATATATATAAATTTTAAAGAAAACAAACTCCCTTCTCCCTTAATATATAAATTTTATTATTATTATTTTTTATAACAATCCCAACATTAATCTAATAGGGAAAATACGACCAAGCAGTTGGATTCTCCCTTTAAATTTTCCTTTTTACATTAAAAAACCCTCCCTAGTTTTGATCCAATTTGTGAAATTAATGGACGAGGATTCTAAAATAATTCAATCTCTACGTATATAGAAGAATTAACATGCATACTAGAATATCCACAATATTGAAACACTCATCACAAAGAATTATTCAAATAACCATTCGACAGTCACGAAGAAGACAAGAAAAGAAATAACGTAAATAACTGTGCAAATTTATCACAAGAATCAATTGGACACTGATGCTAAATCGCTATGCCCAAAAAGATTTGTGAGAGAAATTTCTCCTCTCAAAACCTTCTCTCTTCCAAAAATTTCTTCCAATGAACCCTACGATTGTGATATGGAGTTCTCTCCTAAAATTAGGGCACTAATTGTGCCATCACCTCTGAGAACTCCTTGCTCACTAGACATTAACTCTTTATTATCTTTCCTTTATCTTTTTCATGCACGTTTATAAAATATAAAATAACTTTATTTAATTTCTCTTGACTTCTCTTTTCAATTAATTTATTGATTTTTTCTCATGTGCACTCTATGCAATCTTTAAAATTTTAATAAATTAATATCTTTTCCATGCTTTACTTTATTTTCAAAATGTTAATTGCTAAAATATTTATTAACTTAAATAATAATAATCTTTAGCATTTATTTAAAAATAAACTCTAAATATATTATTATTAAATTAAATAAATATTATCACGTTCTAAAATTAAATATATAATTTTTATCTTTAAATTTAATTCTTGTTATTTAATTAATTCTCCAAATTAATTAAATATAATTAAATATTAAAAATATCATAACAATTTTCCATTCAATTAAATCATTAATTTAATTATTTAATTTGACTTAATTAATAGAAAAATACCAAAGACTTATAGGAGAGAATACGAAAACCTATCATAGAAAAAAATATACAAGATCAGACTAAAGGGTTATAATCACGAATTTACATCATAAAACACATTCAAAAGGTAAACAACTTAGATAGTTGTCCTAATTTTCTAAGAAAAATGGGTTTAAAGGTTAGGATTTGGACTTAAGAATTTATCTCTCCTCTCTTACCATTGAGATAATGTGATAGGGTTCGCTTATCTTGGTAATTTAGGGAAGTCAATACCCAATACTTGCAATCTGCATAAAATCCACACATGTACAAACACAATATTCTAAACTAAATATGCAATGGTAGGAAGTGGTGCATCGTGTAGATCCCGACTAGTAGGTGACTATGACTCCCTTCCTTAACCAAATCAGAAACATCATACATAAAGAAAACATACACGCACACCATACACATGCAGTATGGGGTAAGTATCCATAAGAAAATACATATGATAATCCATCTACTAATCATCATCAATAGTTGAAATCACTGTAATAATCAACATGCATACATGAAGTATAAAGTACCAAGTAATCTCATCATAAAATCAACTGAATATGAAACAATATATGATAATCTTAAAACTAAAGCTACTAGTCATCAAGCATAAAACTGGCCTAAAAGAGTTCGACAATGATAAAGAAATGTAAACTAGGGATAGACACTATAGGGGGTATGAATAAGAATCTATAAAAATTTATACCTTTTCATAGATTCATCCACATCCAATAATAACTTATTCATGCAAATCTATAAATGTAAACTTGCTGTAACATGTAAATCAATTCAATCACATGCATGAAAGTAATAACACATAACACAATATTTTTTACCTAGAAACCCTCCAAGGTGAAGGTAAAAATGGGGTTGGGATGACACCCACATATCTTCACTACTATAGTAATAAAGTTAACCAATTAAGGTTACAATGTTTGACCATAATATATGATCTACTCTATGAGGAGTCTATCCTATTAAAGACTTAAGAAATTGTTAGGTTTCACCTTGTTGGAGGATTTGACACTTACAACTAAGTAAGTAATATATTAGGAGATTTACAAAGATCTATTAAGAGATTTACCCTAATTCAAGTGTGTTAAAATTGACCCGGTACTTGATTCTCAGTTTTCTCTACAAGCTGATTTTGAGTCTTCTCATTTCTAACTAATCATCTCCTCTAATCTGATACTCTTCTTTCCCTTCTAGTTTTTGTACTTATGAATAGGTCACTTATTTTGTTAGATGATAACATAACCCTTAAATGACTTATGATCTTCTCCTCTCTGATCTTCACATGCATACACATGATCACTTATGATCTAGGTTAAGATCATCACTATATAAAGATTCCATGAAGAGTCTTCTAGATGGTTCCATGTTTTGCCTCTTCATCCTAATCTTTGAAAATACACATGGGGATATGTGATCTATGCCATGTAAATATTCTGAAACAAACTCTTCAAAACTTAAGTAATCCTTCCAAGTCTGCCTACTAATTATTTTTCCTAAAATTCTATTCCATTCCTAACTTTATATAGACTCTGCATTGCTTGAACTTTTCTATTATTGGTGCTCAACATTGCTACTGCTTGAGCTTGATCAATCTTCTAATGATTGGAATATACTATGCTTGGCACATACTATATCACTTGATACTTATATAATTGGAATTTCACTCAGTCACTGATGACTTGCTTAGTTGCTTAATGAGCTTGGTCCATATAAAAAATTGTTATGTGACCATACTTACTCAGCTTCTATAGAATTACTCGGTACATACTATCTTATGTACATGACTCAGCCTATGTAGAGTAGCTCAGTCATAGTGATGACTATCTGGCTCTACCTTGTAAATGACTAAGTGATTGACACTAATAGAAAATATTGGTTACATATACCAACAATCTCCCCCTTTGACATAAGTGGAAAAAACATTTTGTCATATTTACAATTTTTCATATCAATAAAAAAATGAGCTCTCCCCCTAAGTCTTGTGACTCATAAAAAATGAATACAAAAATTCATTATAGTCTTTATTCATTGTTAGAGTAAATAATTAATTATTAATTGTTTATTCTATTTACTTAAGCTTACTTAGGTTAATGCATTTATTTAATATTTAGTATTTAATAGTTGTAGTGATGAGTTGTTGACAACACGAGAGTTTGTCCCTTCTAGCATGTTCTACCTTTTTGTGGAAGAGTGCTTAGTTGTCAACATTATCTTCTACCACTTTTCATCTTGTTCTACAAGCTTCCATGAGGCCTTTATATTTGAGCTCTCTCATTGCAATATGTTCTCTCTCAAGTCCATTCAGGGTTTTTCCAAGCTCCACCTCTTCCTTCTTGGTTTCCCTTCGACAGGTTATTTGCATGCAAGTGATCTTGGCGCATTGTGGAGTTGGATTTCATCAACTCCTACATGGTATCAGAGCCTCCCTGCTACTACTTTGTTGAAGGATTTTTGAAGCCACAATTCGAAGACACAAACCTTAGTTTGTTTGTATATTTTTTTTCAATCTAGGGGAAGAGTAATTTTTTAGAGAACTTTGGGCCCAAATGAATGCTGCCATTGGATCCAGAAGGCTGGCTGTAGTCAAGATTTATATAAAACTTTTTAGTTTTGGCTACAGGGTGTCTCAAAATTTTATTTAGGCCCCCAGGAGGCTGCCGTACAATCCTACGAATGAATTTGCAAGAGAAAAATTAAAAATAATTAAAAAAAGGACAGGCCACTACCACCACTGCACCACTGGCACTTAGCCCGCAAGTTGCTGTAGTTGGTTGCACGACGGTCGAGCCACCGTGGTAGCATTGCAACCTGACCACTACTCCTGCTAGGTGGCATCCCCAGCTCCTGCAACCTTTGCCCCTGTTCATAGTTCCAGTGCCACTCTACTCTACTCATTCACCACTAGCCCATGGATTTAGTATAGTTACAACCCACGTGGAGCACAACAGACTTTACTATACACTTGGCAATTTCAGGGAGTGACACGTGCATGTGGACCCTACCACGTCAGACTTACTGAGTCACCACTTGCCACATGGCATACACGTGGCACCTTTTTTTTTGCTATGACGGTCTGGAAACTATCAAATTTTTTGCCATAGATTGCTGACATTAGCACTGCATCATCAACCCTCCAACACCTCTCTAGGGTCATTTTGACCTACTTGCAATTTTTTGGCCATAACTTAAGCATACAGAGGTATTTTTTTGATCTAAAAGAAGTGTGAGAAAGCTAGTTCCAAAATGGAGACATTGGTGTAGGTATTTTTAGCTTTTGATGTAGTTTAGTTGCTCATTTTTTTAGTTGAAGTCCAAAGTTCTATTTCTAACTCCGACATGCATATCTTTTGCATCCCATGTCCATTTTTTGAAAATGTTATATTTTATGGAAAGCTAGTTTTGTCATCTTTTTAGAAATGTTTTCATTTTCCTTAGATTCTGCCCCATGCTCTTTCTATCATATTTTTGGCATTTTTGCTCTATGGTAGATATCTTGGGTGTTCTAGGTCTGAGGATCATTTTCAAGGCATGAAATCCTTTGTTTTTGGCTATACTATCTTTTGTATCAGCATTTTTCCTTTTTTGATCATTGTGGCTATTATTTGTAAGTACTTTTATGTATACACATTGAGATAAAGTGCCACTCTTGCATTTTGGGTTCATGAATGTTGTTTTGAGATAGTTGTACTTGCTCTCTTTTTATAAAGCACCATGGGGGGATAGTTGTTGCCATTTTTGTGCCCTCTTCCTTTGTCAAGTGAGTTTCCCTTCCATGACATTAGCCACATGCAGAGTCGGTGTGATCGTGTCTTTATAGGTGTTTGTACCTCTTCCCCTCTCTCGTTGTTCTTGGTTCTATCTACAGAGGATTTTGGCTCACCTTCTTAGTTTCCTATCATCTCACCCTATCTACATTAGGGGGGGTTATGTTGTTGTTCTAATGCATCCTTGGTTCGATGGTTTGATAGTGTGAGCTATGTATTCAGTGGTTGATCCTATATATGAGGCAATTGTAGTAGCTGGCTACCTATGCATTTCGGTGAGATGGATCATCTACCATATAGACATGCTTAGTTCGTACCTTCTTCTTCCATGGAGGTTCTTTAGATCAACAATTTCTTTCTGATAATAGAATTTGCAGCTTCTTCATGCTTCAGTAATGCTCTTCATGATCATTCTTTTTTCCTATTTTAGGAGACATTCCACTAGTTGGAGGCTTCTTCAGTCCTTCACTAGCTTACCTCTTTTTGGGGGAGGGTTTTTCCCGTGTGGTTTTCTCTCTTTTCTCATCTTTAGAGGTTGTATTTCCTTGCATTATACATAGGTACCTAACATGGCCTTGTTGAAAAGATGCATTTTACATTTCATTTTAGTTTTGTGAGGTTAAGGCATTCCCTTAAGTTTCACTTAAAGGGTTGTGTTAGAGTAAATAATTAATTATTAATTATTTATTCTATTTACTTAAGCTTATGTAGGTTAATAAATTTATTTAATATTTAGTATTTAATAGTTGTAGTGATGAGTTTTTGACAACACGGGAGTTTGTTCCCCTCTAACATGTTCCACTTTTTTGTGGAAGAGTGCTTAGTTGTCAACCTTATCTTCTACCACTTTCTAGCTTGTTCAAAAAGCTTCCATGAGGCCTTTATATTCAGGCTTTCTCATTGCATTTTCTCAACGCATTTTCATTGTAAATACATTTTCATTATTTTGCAATATGTTCTCTCTCAAGTTCGTTTAGGGTTTTTCCAAGCTCTACCTCTTCCTTTTTGGTTTCCCTTTGACAAGTTATTTGCATGCAGGTGATCTTAGCACACTATGGAGTTGGATTTCATCAACTCCTACATTCATTACCTATACATGATACTCCTTCTATATACATTTATCCCTTGTATATATTCCCTCCTTATTGTTGAACACTTGATGTCACTATTGATGGGGTTGAAAGAGTTGTAGTAATCCATATGTTTCAATGAATTCCTTGTGAACTCTGGTAATCACGACCAATGCATGATTCCATGTGGTTCTTGTTGCCTCCAAAATTTTATTATATAGTTTTTCTTATAGCTAAATCAATTAGACTCTTAGCCACTAATAAGTTATGATCTTCTGTGATAAGATGCTATGCTATTTTAAGTTCTCTTTACATGACCTCCAAATGAGGTATCAACATTGCCTAAATTGAGATCAATCTGGATCTCATGGTGTTGTCAGCTACTTGAAGCTCAACCATTATACCTTGAGCATTTAGTACAATATTGTAGTGATCTATGCTAGATCCTACTAACTTTGAGATAAAACTATTGGATGCCTTAATCTTAGCCCAAGTCATATCTACCTATGCTTGAATAGCATCTGTAAATCTTGGCACATTTGACAAAATTGTGTACACTTGTTGTACCCTCCGTATAAGATTCATCATTATTTTTTCTTTTTTACTGTAATAGCACTTTTTTCTCCGCTATAGTTATGAAATCTTTGTCCATAACTTTGGTATCAATTCTTCTTGCTAACCAATCCATTATCTTATAATTGGATTCAAAATTTTCAGCACTTACTTGATCAATGATATGTACAAGTTGATCAATGATTGGTGACTCTTTATCTACATTTTGTATGTCAAAAGCATCAACAAAAATATTCTTTACATCTCGTAGTATTTGTTGCTACTTTAGCTCTCGATCTCTTCTTGCCTCTTTTTCTTCTTCAAAATTTCTTGTAGCAAAAATTTTTGCTGCAAGGTGATATTTTCTAGATCAAATTGTGGCATCTCAATATGTTCATCTAGACTAACTTCACTATCTAGTGAAATTGTCCTTTTTTTCTTTTCTCTTCCTTTTCAATGAAGGGTTGCTATTGCTTGGCACTACCTTAGGAGTAGGTGAGGGGGTGTCATTGTATGCTATGAAAGTAGTGTTTTAAAGAACATCAAGAATAATCTTGTATGCTATGAAAGTAGTGTTCTAAAGAACATCAAGATTAATCTAACATTCACAAAACTAAATAAAACAACAATACGTATGAGAGGAAAAAGGAAACACTAGAGAGGAATGGAAACCAAGTATGGTAAGCTCCCCAAATGCAACCTTGATACTTTGATGTGTCCAAGCAATGGTAGATGTGTTCTCAAGTCTACTCAAGATTCAAATGATGGATTTGTGATCAAGCATGAAGATGGGTGAAGGATTCAACAATGGAGGTATAAATGGATTTTGACATGGTAAGGATGCAATGGATAAATTTAGTGGTTAATGGAGAATTATAATTTTGTATAAAAAGTGGATGATTTGTGAGAGGGAAAGGTCTAATTTATAGGCCAAGGGGTAGTGAGATGGAGGGCCAAGATGAAAAGATGGAGGTTTGATGAAGAAGGGCTAGGATGCAAGGAAGAGGAAGCACATGTATTTTGCTTCTTCAAATCCATAGCCTTGTGACAAGTGTCACAAGGGGATTGGATAGGGTAAGAGGGTCAAAATGAAGGGTCAAAGGTAGTTACAATGGAGGAGGAGTGTGGAAGAGTAATGTAAGAGGAATTAAAGAGCCATTAAGGTATGTAAGAGCCTTAAAGTCCTTGGATAGGAATGTAAGAATTGTGGGATAGGACTTTGACTTTGGGCTTGGGTTAGAAAGTATTAACCCTTGCTTAGGGTTGTGCACATATTTAGGAGGGGGATTAGACTTAGTTCAGGAGAGGATTAGAAGGCAAGTGGCTTGTTATTAATGTGATAATTTAATTAGGTGGCTAAGTGAGGTTAGCATGGGTGAATGAGTTGGATTTGGATAATGATAGGATATAAGAATGGTTAGGGGTTTGTGATTGATTTATTAAATGATTTATTTAATAAAAGGGGATTTGGGATTAAATTAAATAGATTTATTCAATTATTTAATTTAGTAGAGGAATAAGGATTCAATTGATAATTTGACTTTGGGTTGTCAATTGATTTTATTAATTGGACTATACTTAATTAAATAAATAAATAAACTAAGAGATGATGATTAATTAATTAAATATTAAATATTTAATCAATAATGCCCTAAAAGATAACTAAATAATATTATTTAGTGATGTAATTAGATTTAGGTGCTTACATTCACCACTCGGTCTTGCTTGTGCATCAGTGCTCAAGACAACAATAGTAGCACTGGTTTAGCCTTATTTAATTCTTTATTTATCTCAATTTGACATGCTTAAATAGTCTTATCATTTTCATCTTCATCATATTCTTCTTCATTGGTAAGCCTTGATTTCTTAGCTTCTAGAGTGTCATGGGTGTCGACATGTATAAGAGACATGCTACCTTGGGAATCAACACACCTAAACTTTCTCCAGTACTATGTTCATCATCAATACTCACAATTTCTACCTTCTTTGTTGTAAGCTCAAAAATTATTTTCCACATAAATTCACTCTACTATCATTCAACTTCCTCTTTATTTTGTAGTATCAAGAACATTTTGTATTTAGGAAAAAATCTACTCCTATGTTGTTTAAAAAATGTGTCGTTTTGTTTTTGAGACAGATCATACATAACTTTGACTAGTATGTCAATTCTTATCTTATTTTCAATTACTTCAGCTTTCTACCATTTCCTCTCTAATATATAATATATATCCTTGTGTATCTTCTTCTTTATTGCACTAGGAGCTAGCTTCTAATATCATTTCTACCATATCTTCCTCAACTTTATTTCTATCATCATTATATAGTGTATCACATCTCACATATTTGAAACTAGATAAACCTACACATCTTCCTAGGCTATCACATACCTCTTCAATAGTCTTGATCTGCTTGATAGGTGGTCCTATGACCAGTCTCCTTCTCCTAGTTCAAGGTTCACTTGACTCAGTAGTCTTTGCTACTTTCAGCTTCATAGACTACTTAGCAATGGCAGTTGCCCTGGTCCTTGGCTTAGTTGGTGGTGGAGGTGTCACTTCCTTCTAGAACCTTCATGCTTGGTGGTATTAAAACAAATAGGGCTTTATCATTGTTAGCTTCTTCCTCTTATACCTCTTCTTCTTCATCAACACTGTCATATTCTTCATCTTCACCAAGACCTTGAGTTAATTGCAATGGTTCTTTTCCCTTGCCTAGGGTGCCTAATTTAGCTTCCTTTTCTTTTCTTTGGAATATATTCCTTCCTTAGCTTTACTACTTGCACAAATGTGTTGTCTATATCAATAAGAAAATAAATGTCACTGTAGTATTTTGTAACCAATTCCTTTGAAATTCTCATTCTCCTTTTCATTCTCAACTTTGATTCATCAAAATATGTATTCATTGCTTTATCAAAATTGTCTCCCAATTAAGTGATAAACTCATTGATTTTCCTTGTAACTGGTTTGTCTTGTTCCCATACAACATTACCTATGCCAAGAAAATACTTTTGAATATAAAAGAATGAAAAAACAATTATAGAACCAAACTCACACATTGAACTTTTTGGCTTGCTTATGGATGATAGGTTTTCTGCCAGTTTTAACATTTGTAGCTTGGAAAGATCATACTCATGATCTTTCATCACAATCTTCCATGCTTGATCCAAAACCATACTGAACACACTATTTAATCTACTAGATTGATAGAATTTGATAGCGATTAATCTCACTAAAAATTCTATAAGTGGATTAGAAATACTTGTAATAGATAGACAATGCCCATTCCACTTAGCTCATGTATTAATCTCAACTTCTTCTTAGCTCAAGCATCAGATGGTTTTCTTCCTATCTAGGGTTGGATAGCCATTAACCCTATGCATCATCATCTTCATGATTTCTAATGGTCCATTCTGTAGCTAATAGTTCATATCATGAATTCTTCTTAAACCAACTTTGATCCATTCCATTCTAAAATTTGTTAGAAATTCTAGGGCTCGAGTTAACCCTTTCCTTTCAACAATCTTAAACTCATCCTTCAAGGTTCCTTTATCACACAGCTTCTCATAAGCTTCCTTGATCTTATGGTTTCTTCCTATTTCTACAATTTTGCACATGTAGCAACTTCTAACATCATGAATCATGATGACTTTAAGTAGTATCGAGGATAATACACCCATTGAGTTTAACAACAATTTCTAAAAAAACACAAAATTTAGGTGGAGGAAAGGCATCACTCATCACCAATTAAACATTACTAACGTTTTGGCTCATTCTAGTGTCAATGAAGCCACCATGATCATAACTAGGGTTTGACGTATTTCCTTCTTTGGATATTTGACACTTAATCACACTCTTATTTAACCTTTTTGTTCAATTCACTCCTTAAAATCTCTGTTGGTTGCCTAAATTCACTTTATCACCTGATTGCTTAATCACTTAGTGCTCTTTGAAAATCTGGATACAAGGTATGAAATAATGTATTTGAATTTTTTTATATACCTCATCTTTTGATTAAGTAGGTTTTCCATTAATGTTGTGTGTTTTTTTGAGTGGAAACAACTAGCATAACAACCCAGTCTCTTCCATAGCCTTCATTCTTTATTAGAATGCTTGGTCTATGTTGCAATGCTTGGTCAACATAAACAATATACTAATACTCAAAAATCTTTCACAAAGTGTATTCTTATGCATCTTATACATGTAGATATGAAATTTTGGCACACATTTATGTAGGAACTATTGCATGATGTATCATTTAAGAACATAATTCCATATATACCTCTTTTTCTTAGTTAGAGATCACATGATTACCTTCTCCATTAGATTGGGTGACCTTAGCTCCATTAACTCCACTATTTCCATCTTCTAGTTTCTTTTTCCATTTATGGTTCATTTTATTCCTCACTTGCTCAATATCCAATTTAACTTTTCTTTAATCCTTTGTCTAATTGTCTAAATGTACTTGAGTCTTGCAATTCTTCCTTTGATGCCCAAAATTTTGACATTTGGAACATGTATTGTTAGGTACATAATTCTTCTCTCTTATTTGGCCAGTAGGGTTTTGTCTCTAATCTACATTGAAATTCTCTATGCCCATATTTTTGACAGTTGTAGTTGTATCATTCAAATCTAGGTGTAGTAGGCACATTTCTCAATTTTTACCTACACTCATGTATTTGATGTCCTTGTTTCTTATAGTAAAAATAGTAACCAATAGAATTAGGTTTAGAATTTTTCATACCATGTTTGCTTCAAAAAATACTTGCAGTATGATTATTTTTCTACAGTAATAGCAAGTTGGCTTGTCTTTTGGCTTTGCATTTCTCATTTCTCCATTCCTAGATGATTCTCCTTACTCAGTGCATGAATGCCTCGACCCATTAGAACAACTAGATAACTTCATAAGTTCTTCAAAAATATTTCATTGCTTCCTTTGGTTTGTTGAATTTCTCCATAGATTCCTTCTCATTCTTCAGTTTATTCTTGAGTATCTCATTGTGAGATTTTAGATTCACAATATTCATATCCTTGTGATTTAGTATTTTATTTGTAGTCATTAGTTGATTCATCAGATCCATTTGTGTATTTGTGAGCTTCTGCACATCTGGTACCGTTTCTTCTAGTCTAGTAGCCATTACCCTCTTGTCAACTTTTTCCATAGTTCTATCTTCTTTAATTTTCTTTTTCAATTTGGGTACTTCACATAGTCTCACTAATTGGATTTCATGTTCTCTTTTTAGTACCTTTATCTCTTCATTGAGGAGTTTGTTCATTTCAAGTAGTTTAGCAGATGCTTTGTCATTAGGATTGATTGTTTCAAATAGTCCTTTAGTTTCAACTTATTCATAAGAGAATTACTTTATCTAGATGGAAATTTCCTTTCTTCTTTTTAGGGAATCCTTCAGATCTTGTCTTGCTTACTCTAGTTTCTATAGTGTGATTTGGATGTTGATCACTTTATTATCAATAGTCTTGTCCAATTTGAAAGCCTCCATCTTGTAGGACCTAATCTTCAATCCTTTATGCTTCTTTTAGAGAACCAATTCTTTGATACCAATTTTTGATTTATGGAGGAGTAAACTAGATACTAAGACAGGGGGTGGGGTTGCTAAATCAGAATCTATAATAGTTTACACATTTTTACATATTCATTCGCATGCAATAATAACTTATGAATGCAAATCTATAAATGTAAAATTGCTATAACATGTAAATCAATTCAATCACATGCATGAAAGTAATAACACATAATAAAATATTTGTTACCTTGAAACCCTCCAAGGTGAAGGTAAAAATAGGATGGGGATGAAACCCATAAATCTTCACTATTATAGTAATAAAGTTAACCAATCAAGGTTACAATATTTGACCATAATATATGATCTACTCTACGAGGAGTTTGCTTTGTTAAAGACTTAAGAATCTATTCGGTTTCATATTGTTAGAAGATTTGACACTTACAACTAAGTAAGGACTATATTAGGAGATTTAAAAAGATATATTAAGACCACTCTATTAAGAGATTTACCCTGATTCAGGTCTATTAAAATTGACTCAGTACCAAACTCTTGGTTTTCTTTGCAAGCTAATTTTGAGTCTTTTCCTTTCTAACTAATCCTCTCCTCTGATCTGATACTCTTGTCTTTCCTATCTACTTTTACTACTTATGAATAGGTCACTTGTTTTGTTAAATGATAACATAAACATTGAATGACTTCTAATCTTCTCCTCTTTGATCTTCACATGCATGCACATGATCACTTATGATCTAGGTTAAGATCACCACTATATAAAAATTCCATGAAGAGTCTTCTAGATTGTTCCACATTTTTCCTCTTCATTATGATTGCTAAACATACACATGGGGATATGTGATACGCACCATGAAAATGTTTTGTAACAACCTCTCCAAAACTTAATTAATGCTTCCATGTCAACGTGATAATCATTTTTCCTAAAAATCTATTCCATTCCTAACTTTTATGTAGACTCTACATTGCTTTGCTTCTACTATTATTGGTGCTTGACATTGTTGTTGCTTGGCCTTGATTAATCTTTTGTTTCTTGACATATACTATTCTTGACACATACTATATCACTTGGTACTTGTGTACTTAGAATATCACTTGGTCACTAAATGAGCCTAGTCCACATAGAAAATTTCTTTGTGACCATACTTACTCAACTTCTATAGAATTACTTGATACATACTACCTTATGTACATGACTCAACCTATGTAGAGTAGCTTAGTCACATGGATGATTATTTGAATTTGCCTTGTAAATGACTAAGCGAATGACACTAATAGACAATATTGGTTAGAGATACAAACAATGATGACCTTGATGATCTAGAAGCATTATTGACAAGAAGGATTCCAAGAGGGAAAGGTAAATACAAAGGCATAGTTCCTATAATATGTTTTACATGTAATGAAGTTGGTCATGTTGCTGCAAGGTGTCTTGATAGAGATGAAAAGGAGGAAAGGAAAGAAAAAAATATTGAGGAAGGAGAGCTAACATATACAATTGAGGTAATAAAGACTACAAAGCAAAAGGTAAGAAATCTTGTCACATTGCTGACGAAGATGGATATGATAATAACTCTGATGAACATGATGAAGAAGTTGTCTATGTTGCGATGAAAGATGAATATGGTGAAGATGAAAAGTTTGAGAAAACTACTCTTATTTTATGTCTGAGTAAGAATAATAGATGAATTATTGATAGTGGTTTATCAGATCATATTATTGATGATATAAGTAAGTTAAAAAATCTATAACATTATAATGGAACTTGTGCTAAGTTTGGAAATGATGCATCAATATTATGTGAAAGTTAAATGATCAGTTATACTGAATGATAAGATCATATGTGACAATGAATGTTGGGTTGATGGATTGAAATATAATCTACTGAGTGTGGAAAAAATGAACAAGTTAAGCTACTGAGTTGAATTCTAAAACAAGAAGGCAAAAATCTATGATGCTACTGGTGAACTAATTGGAAGTGGAGAGAAAACAAGAGGTATCTTGTTCCATCTCAACCTATCTGAAGATACATGTCAATTTTCACAATTTGAAGATATTTGGTTGTGGCATAAGAGGCTATGTCATGTGAACTTAGATAATTTGGTAATCATTAGTAATATGGAAAGAGTAAGAGGATTACCAAGATTGAAAAAACCTAATAAAGTGATGTGTAAACAATGTCATGGGAAATTGACAAAGTCTAGTTTCAAGAGCAAGATCTATTCTTCTAGTGATATTTTGAAGTTGATTTATACTGATTTATGTGGTTCAATTTAGAGTCCAAAGTTATTATGGCGACAAGTGATTTATCTTATTTTTGATGACTTCTCTAGAGTGATGATTTTGATTTTTCTTAAATAAAAATATGATGCTTTTCAAATATTTAAGTGGTTTTTGGATAGAGTTGAAAATGAAATAGGAAAAAAATTGAAATGCTTGAGATGTAATAGAGGAGGGGAATTCATATTTGAGGATTTCAATAGTTTCTGTAATGACAAAGAAATCAATTGATAGATGCCAACACCAAGGACTCCACCACAAAATGGGATAGTTGAAAGAAGAAATAGATCAATCATGGAATGTGCAAGAGAATTGATGATGGAAAAGAATATTTCAAAAAATTATTGGAGAGAAGCTATAAGTATTGTTGTCTATACATTGAACCAAGTTGAAGTTAAGAAAGGTACAAAGAAAACCCCTTTTGAATTATGGTATGGCTATGCACCTATGGTCAAATATCTCAAGGTATTCAAAAGAAAGTGTTACATAATGGAAGATGAAAGGAAAAGAAAATATGATGCAAAGATTGATGAAGGTATATTCTTAGGATATTCCATTTAAAGAAAGACATATAAGTTTTTGAATTCTAACACTAACAAAATTGTGTAAAGTACAAAAATTAGACTTGATGAATTTTCAAAAGAGAATGAAGAAGAATGAAAGAAGAAGAATGAATATTACAAAAAATTTGTATACATCTATGAAGGAGAACCTAGTACCTCACCTAAACTTGCAAAAGGGACTATCAAGCATTAGCAAATTGGCATTGCTGACCAACAACAAATAAGCTCTATTGAGTGTCAGCAGGCTGGTGAAAACCAAATAGAGGAAGCCAAGTCATAACAAGTAACAACTAGAGGAGATTAGAAAGATGGATCAAGTGAATTACCAAAAGAATAAATAAGATATGAAATAGTCTTAGCTAACTATGTAATAAGACACCATAGACAAGATCAAATCATTAAAGACAAAGTCTTAAGAGTTATGACAAAACACAAGTTGAAGAATTATACTTGTTTACTATGTGAGTTTGAGCCAAGATCAATTAAGATGAACTAGAGAATGAAGATTGGATTAGGGAAATGAATGAGGTGATTGATCAAATAGAAAATAATAAAAGATAGACACTGGTACCAAGGAAAAAGGATAAGAATGTGATTGGAACCAAGTGGGTATTCAAAAACAAGCTGAATGATAAAGGTAAAGTCACAAGGAACAAAGAATGATTGGTTTGTAAGGGAAATGCACAAGAGGAAGGAAGTGACAATGGAGAGATAGTTTCCCCAATTTCTAGGTTAAAAGGAGTAAGAAAATTACTTGCATATGTTACTTACAAATGTTTCAAGGTATATAATATAGATTTCAAATCTGCATTTTTGAATGGAATCTTGGAAGAAGAGGTCTACATTAAACAACCTAAAGGATTTGTTGACCCTAGCAAGAAGAAAATGGTATGGAAGTTGCACAAAGCATTATATGGTTTGAAATAAGCTCCTAGACCATGGTATGAAAGGTTACATACATATTTGGTGAAAATTAGTTTTGCAAGATCAAATGACAATGACAATCTATACTTGAAAAGTGAATATGAGAATAAGATATTGCCAGCTGAAATATTTGTTGATGATATCATATTTGGAGGACATAATTTTTTGTGCAAACCATTTATTGTGAAAATTGGTACTTTTCAAGTTTATCAAATGATAGGAGGTATATACGTTACACAATCAAAGTATATCAAGGAGACATTGAACACTTCTAGAATCAAAGATTCAAGACTAGTTGGAACACCTATGG
Organism: Cupressus sempervirens; assembly: GCA_028749045.1. Taxonomy (NCBI): domain Eukaryota; kingdom Viridiplantae; phylum Streptophyta; class Pinopsida; order Cupressales; family Cupressaceae; genus Cupressus; species Cupressus sempervirens. The sequence goes on along the minus strand of CM053788.1, from coordinate 581,007,463 downwards.
TGACTAGACATGGACTTTCAAAGAATGATGATTTTGCTAAAGTAAATCAAACATTGTATAGCTCAATGATTGATAAATTGTAGTATGTTGTTCATAGAATACTTGACATTGCCTTAGATGTTGGTATTAATGCAAGATTTTTTAGTAAACCTAAGGAGAATCACATGTTGACTATGAAAAGGATATTGAGATATCTAAAAGATATAGAAGACTATGTCTTATGATATAAGAATAATGAAAAGTTTAAGCTAAAAGTGTACACAAATGTTGATTGGGCTAGAAACATTGATGACATAAAGAGTACAATTGGAGGCACTTTGTTTTTATGCAAGAAATTGATTTCATGGACAACTAAAAAGAAAAATTGTATTTCTCAATCCACTATAGAAGCTAAATATGTTGTAGCAATAGTTTATTGTTCAAACATTGTGTGGATTAAAAAATTGTTGAAAGGTGTGAAGGAGGAGATAATTAAACCTGTGGTAATATATTGTGATAAAAAAAGATCTATAAACATATCCAAGAACCATGTGATGCACATAAAGACCAAGCATGTTGCAATTAAGTATCATTACTTGAGAGAACTAGTAAAAAACAAAGAAGTAAGACTAGAATATATGAATACAAGGGAGAAAATAGCTGATATATTCATAAAGTTATGAGGGGTGCTCCCCTTAATACCATAAACACATAACAAAAACAAAGAAATAACAACAATTTGCGAGAAAAAAATATGGGCTTCTTATTATTGTTGCAAATGAAAAATTATAAAATTTAGAATTACAATATGCTAACCCACATGGGTGCCTTCATGATGCAAGAGCATCCTAGGTTGCCTTGTGATCCTGCACTTTTGTTCATTCTCTAGTTATTGCCAAGCACTAGTTTTCTATGGTTGTCAAGTTCTTAGTTACTGCCGAGTGATTCCTTTGGTTACCAAGTGGTCCTTTGGTTGCCAAGTTCTCTATGATTGCCAAGCACTAGAGGATGCCAAGTTTGTAGTTGCTATCGAATGATTCATTTGGTTACTAAGTGGTCCTTTGGTTGTCGAGTTCTCCATGATTGCCAAGCACTAGAGGATGCCAAGTTCATAGTTGCTATCGAGCGATTCTTTTGATGCCAAGCTCATGTGATTGCTGAGTGCTAGTATTTTGGTGAAATCTTCGTTTACCAAGTTATCAATGTCTAGTTCTTATTTGGGCTAACCTTTCTTGTATTTAATTTTGGTATAGGTAGTTAATATTGGTTGTAAGTTGATTTGTGGCTGTGCATGAATTTAATGTAAGGTTTTAGTTTTGTGATAGGTCGACTTGTGGCCACACAAGTATTTAAGGAGGTATAGGATTGAGTTTTAAGAAGAATTTTCAAAGGAGGCGGAGTAGAAAAGAGCAGAGTGTCAAGTACGATAATCAAGTATTGTAATTGATTTTGTATCTGGCCATAACCTAGAAGGCCTTACAGCTAGGGACATATGTTGAATATTTGAAGAATCAATAAAGTGTTCTTGCTTCTTCCTTCTGTGGTTGTGTTTCTCCTTTTGTGTTTCTACTATCTTAACTCTTGTAGGGTGGTTTGGATAGCTAGGTGTGCCTTTGGCCCTAGTTATTCTATGTAACCCCTACATTAGGTGGTAACAAATATTGAGGTTCATCCTTGTGGTGACTGGATCATGTAGAACCCTAAGTGATTTTGGTTGTGGGGTAATAGATCTATGGATTTGACCTATAACTTGTAGAGGGTTATGATCTTGTAGGAACCTGATTTGTAAAGATGGTTTGAGGTAGAGGAAATGCTAATAATGCAATATTGGATGCATTGAGACAAATTGTAGCTAAATTAGATGCTATGGAGACAACCCAGAGGAGAGGAGCATACCTTGATGATGTAAGTGATGATGAAGTAGTAGCACCAAACCCTAATCTAGAACCTAAAGAAGATGAAGATGAAGCAAGGTTGTTGAGAGTGTTGTCTAGGGAAAATTCAAAGCCTACCATAGAAGTTGTTTTGTATGATGGAAAATTAGACACCAATGCTATGTTAGATTGGACCTTTGAAATGGAGATGTTCTTTGAGTATGAAAACAATCTTGATAATAGGAAGGTGAAGATTGCTGTTACAAAGTTGAAAGGACATGCCTCACTATGGTTGAAGCATTTACAAACTGATAGACAAAGGATAATAAAGGAAAATATCAAAACTTGAGTGAAGATGGTAAACAAGGTAAAGAAAAAACTCCTACCTACTAATTACCAAGTTATCTTGTTCAGAAAGATGCAAAATTTGAGGCAAAGAGACATGATTGTGAAAGAGTAAACTTAAGGAGTTCTATAGGTTGGACATCAGATCTAGACATGTGGATGATGATGTTGAGAAAATTGCAGGTTACATAAATGGATTGAGGTTTAGAATTCAAGATGAAATAAGTTTTGTAAAGTTGGAAAGTGTAGAAGAATCATATCAATATGCCTTTAAGGCTAAGGATATCTTGACAAAGAAGCATGAACAAAGAAAAAGAGGTAGAGGTGGTAGATTCCATAGAGGTAGAGGTAGATCTTATGGAGGATATGGCATATCTGACAATTTTGTGCAAAACAAGGGCAAATCTAACTGGAAGAATGATAACAAAGGAAAGAATAGATAGAAAGGTGGTGATTCTTACCAAGGAGGTACTAAATCTTACCGAGGAAGAGGTAGCTCTTATTCTAGAGGTGGTTTTCATGGTAATTCTTTTAGATGTGGTAAGGGCATAGATCTTTTCAATATAAATCCTCTAAAAGTAGGCAAGATAATAGAAATGTTGTGATTCAAGGAGACATTGAGTGTTCACCAAGTGGACCTGAGGCTAGAGAAAATTTGGTGGTGAGAAGGACCTTATGTGATAAGGGAAGTGATGAGGAACTTGTTTTAAGGAGAAGTCTTTTTAAAACCAAATGTAAGATGGCTAGAAAATGTTGCAAAATGATCATTGATAGTGGAAGTTCTACAAATTTTTCATTAGAAGAGCTAGTTACAAAGTTGCAATTGTAGAGATTGAAGCATCCTAAAACCTATCATGTTTCATGGATTAAAGATGAGCTTAAGATATTGGTAAGTGAGCAATGTCTTGTGAAGTTCAAAATTGGAGATTATTTTGATGAATTTTTGTGTGATATCATGCCTATAGATTGTTGTCATATTTTGTTGGATAGACCTTGGCAATATGATAGATATGTTGTGCATGATGGAAGATTGAATCAATATACTATTTGGGAAAATGGGAAGAAACAAATATTGCTACCTTTGATTGAAAGTCTAAATGAGGTCAGTTGTACTACAATAAAAGTTTGCATGGTTAATGGGAAAAAATTTGAAAAGGAAGTAAAGAAGAATCAAGCTTGCTTTGCTATAGTTCCTAGAGGACCGAGTGTTGGTAGTAATAACTAAGTAACAGGAGTTGGTAACGATCGAGTGATAGCAGATAGTGGTAGCCGTGTACCAAAAGAAATTATAGAATTGTTGAATGAGTATAAAGATATTATTGTGGAAGATATTTCTAATGGTTTACCACCAGTAAGAAGTATAAGTCATTATATGGATCTGATTCTTGGAGCTAGTTTTCTGAACAAAGCACCATATAGATTGACACCTATAGAGAATTAAGAACTTAAGAGACAAGGTCATGAATTATTGGAGAAAGGATTGATCAGAGAAAGTTTGAGTGCATGTGCTGTACTTGCTGTATTAGCACCTAAGAAGAATGGAGAATGGAGGGTGTGTACTAATTCTAGAGCTATTAACAAGATCACAATGAAATATAGATTTCCTATGCTAAGGATGAATGACATAATAAATTGTTTGAGTGGAGAAAAGTATTTTACCAAAGTTGATTTGAAGAGTGGCTATCATTAGATTAGAATCAGAGAAGGTGATGAATGGAAGACTACTTTCAAGACAAAAGATGGTTTATATGAATGGTTGGTTATGCCTTTTGGTTTGACTAATGCACCTAGTACTTTCATGAGATTGATGAATGAAGTTATCAAAAGATTTTTGGGTAAATTTGTGATTGTTTACTTGGATGATATTTTGATATTCAGTGAGACTACAGAAGAACATCTTGAGCATTTTAGACAAGTATTGCAAAGATTTAAAGGGGAGAAGTTATTGATTAATTTGAAGAAATGTTCTTTCATGCAAGAGGCGATTGTGTATTGGGGATAGTGAGAGGAGATAAAAATGAATTCAAATGGACACATGGAGTTGATAAGAGTTTTGAGACTTTGAAACAAAAGGTTGCAGAGTTACATGTATTAGCTTTGCCTAATTTCAACAAGGTACTTCAATTTGAATGTGATGCTAGTAGTAGTGCAATAGAAGCTATATTAGGTCAAGAAGAAAAACCTATTACTTTCTTTAGTGAAAAGTTGAATGATGCTAAAAGGAAGTATTTTGTGTATGATCAAGAGTTTTATGCTATTATTCAAGCCTTGAAGAAGTGGAGACATTATTTGATTCCTAATAGTTTGTGTTGTATACTAATCATAAAGCTTTATAGTACTTGGAAAGTCAACATAAATTGAATCATAGAATATGAAGTGGGTTGAGTGCTTGCAAAATTTTACACTTTTCATTAAGCACAAGAGTGGATTTACCAACAGAGTTACTGATGCATTGATAGAAGACATTCTTTAATGACTAAAATGAAGGTTGAAGTTCTCACTTTTGATGAAATGAAAGAGTTGTATGATACTGACCCTGATTTTTCTGAGGTGTGGAGAGAGTGCAAAGCACCAAATCTAATAGATCACATAATTAAGCATGATGAGTATTTCATTCAAGATGGTATGTTGTTTAAAGGTATTTAGTTGTGTATTCCTACAAGTTCTATGAGGTTGAGTCAGATTAAGGAAAAACATAGTGGTGGATTGGCTTGACATTTTAGAATTGATAAAACATTGAGTTTGTTGAAGGATAAGTATTATTGGCCACAAATGTATAAGGATGTCCAAAAATTTGTGAAGAGTTGTGCAGTTTGTCAAGTTGAAAAAGGAGTAAGTCAGAATATTAGTTTGTATACACCTATTTTTGTTCCTAAAAAACCTTGGAGTGACATCAATATGGATTTTGTTCTTGGATTGCCTAAAATAGTAAAGGGGTATGATTCTATATTTGTTGTGGTGGATAGATTTTCTAAATGGCTCATTTCATACCATGTAAGAAGACATCAGATGCTAAGCACATTGCTGAAATTTTATTTAAAGAGATTGTGAGATTTCATGGATTACCAAGAAGTATTATTTCTAACAGAGACAATATGTTTGTTGGTTATTTATGAGGACTAAGTTGAAGTTTAGTTCTACATTCCATCCACATACAGATGGACATACATAGGTTGCAAATAGAAGCTTGGCTAATTTGCTGAGATGTTTAGTTGGAGACAAGCCAAGTAACTAGGAGATGGTATTGGTATAAGCTAAGCTTGCATATAATATTTCTATGAATAGGAGTATAGGAAAGAAACCTTTTGAGATTGTTACTAGAATGCAACCTAGAGGAGTATTAGATTTGAGGGATATTGCTGGTGAAGAAAAGAGAAGTGCTGTAGAAGAAAAATTTGCTAATTTCATGGGATCTTTGCATAAGGAAGTGAAGTTGAGGTTGGAACAAAGTAATCAAAAGTATAAGGAGAATGTTGGTAAGTCAAGAAGATATTATGATTTTGAAGTTGGTGATGAGGTGATGGTTCATTTGAAGAAAGAAAGATTTCCTGTTGGAACATATAGTAAGCTGAAGATGAAGAAGTTTGGACCTTGTAAAATCTTGAATAAGTTTGATAGTGGAAATGCTCATGAATTTGAATTACCCGATGACATGGATATATATTCTATATTCAATGTTGCTAATTTATATAAGTATCATGAGTCAGATGATGATGTTGTTGTATTAGATGATTATCCTAAGAAGCAAATTAAAGAAATTGAAGAAATATTAGATCAAAGAGTTGGTAAGAGCACAAGAGGAAAATATTACTATGAATATTTGGTGAAGTGGAAAAACAAATTAGTTGAAGATGTTACATGGATTTCTTATTTCGAGTTGGATTCATCTCAAGTTGTGACATCTCAATGATTCAGGAGAATCATTTCTTCTAATCCTAGTAGTCTGATGTAGGAGCATCCTGGGTTGCCTTGTGATCCTATACTTTTTTCACTCTCTAGTTATTGTTGAACACCAATTTTCTATAGTTTTTGAGTTCTTAGTTACTATCAAGTGATTCCTTTGGTTACTGAATGGTCCTTTGGTTTTTGAGTTCTTCGTGATTGCTGAGCACTAGAGGATGCCAAGTTCGTAGTTGCTACTAAGTGATTCCTTTGGTTACCGAGTGGACCTTCAATTATCAAGTTGTCCATGATTGCTAAGCACTAAAGGATTCTGAGTTTGTAGTTGCTACCAAGTGATTTTTTGGATGCTGAGCTCATGTGATTGCCTAGTGCCAGTATTTTGGTGAAATCTTCATTTATTGAGTTATCTGTGTCTGGTTCCTATTTGGGCCAACCTTACTTGTATTTAATTTTGGTATAGGTAATTAATAATGGTTTTAAGCTGACTTGTGGTTGTGCATGAATTTAATGTAAGTTTTTAGTTTTGTAATAGGCTAACCTATGGCCGCACAAGTATTTAAGGAGGTATATGATTGAGTTTTAAGAAGAATTTTTGAAGGAGGTAGAGTAGAAAAGAGAAGAGTGGGAAGTAGGATAATCAAGTATTTAATTGATTTTATATCTAGCTGTAACCTAGAAGGCCTTAAAACTAGGTATGTATGTTGAATATTTGAAGAATCAGTAAAGTGTTCTCGCTTCTCCCTTTTGTAGTTGTTGTTCTCTTGTTGTGTTTCTGCTATGTTAACTCTTGCAGGGTGGTTTGGATAGCTGGGTGTGCCTTTGGCCCTAGTTATTCCATGTAACCCTTGCATCACTTCATTATAGTAATCTACAAGAGAAAGCCGTGAACTATCACCCAGAGTTATTCTAGACAATGTTTGGGCATTTCTTAAATAGGCAATTTTATGCTACTCGAGAAGGTTCCAGACACTCAAACTTAATACCTAAAGCCAACAGACCCTAAAAATACATATACAGTCAACCAAATACATTTTTGACATTTATTTTGGAAGTTTTGGTCAGCTCAATTTCAGAAGGCCATAACTCTTGAACCGTTGCTCTAATTGGCTATTATAACCACTTTTCAGAAACGTCAAATTCTGATCCATAGGCTTGGATTGGCACAAGCACTCATCCATTGAGTTTTTGCACCTCATCTATGAACATCTAGGACTTCAATGGTGAGCTTGAAGTTTTTATACCAAAATTGTACACCAAAAACTCACAATAAATCCATGAATACTCATGATATAACACCAAGCCTCATCTGGTAAACTGATATATTGAAGATGAGCATTCAACTCTAAAATTTAGACATTATGTGCTTATATAGCTAACTTAGTAAGAATCAAGCCTCCATAGACAAAAAATATGAATTTAGATAACCCTTATTCAAACAATTGCAATGAAATATTTTTGGTTGATGCAATATTGCTCTTACACCTAGGATGCTCTTGCATCAAACACCTAGGGTTATATGAGAAGTGACCCTATCATGTCTTAGGTGTTAAAAGTAAAGCCAAGATGGTTAACCTCCTCCCTTGCTAGCCATGTCTTCTACTAGCCTCCCTTTCCATTTGACTAGGTATTCTTCATAAGTTCTGTTCCTTGTACTTTTTCCAACATGACTATCCAATATCTCCTCATTGTCCTTCATAGTTGAAATAGCTACTAGAATACTCAACTACACTTCTATAACTTCATCTCCACCACTGCCTTCATAATACTCTATCAAATCTGAAGAGTTACATATTGGTGAAATGTTGAATTCAGTAGGCAACTCCACTTCATAGGCATTTCCAGAATCATGCATTTTCACTATCTTGTGTGGTCCAAAATTCTTCATTTTCATCTTATTATGTGTACCCACTAGAAAAAAAACTTGTTTCTCAAATGAACCATGGCTTCCTCTCCAATTTGAAATTCTTTATACCTCCTTTTCACATCTACCTTAGCCTTGTACTATGTATTCATCCTTATAATGTGCTTCCTCACCTCCTCATGGATGTTCTTCAAATGTTCAATAGATTCTTATACTTTAGCACTACTTAGCTCTCATTTATCCAACTGTCACAATTCAAAAGCATTTCTAGGACTACTGCCATATACAATATGGAATGGTGATTTACCAGTACTCTAGTTGACAGAATTATTGTATTCAAATTTTTCTTGTGGTAAAATAAAATCCCATCCATTTGGTTTATCTCCAACCAAACATCTCAAAGAGTTTTCCAAACTAAAATTCAAAATTTCTATCTATCCATCAGTCTAAGGATGATGTGATCAATTGAACTTCAAATTTACCTTCAATTTCTTCCACAATGTATGCTAGAAATACCATACAAACTTTGTATCTTGATCTAAAACTATACTCTTTGGTAGACCATGTAATCTCACTACTTCTCTAAGAAATGACTCTACCACATGAACAACATCACTAGTCTTCTTGTTGGGAATGAAATGTGCCATCTTTGAAAACCTGTCAAGTGTTAGAAACAATAGTCCACCAAGATAATTGAGGGGGGGGGGGAGGGGGGGAGGGGGGTGGTGTGTAAATCAATTATCCAATAATTAAAACATTTATCTTATTTAAACAAACTTAACCATTCAACCAAAGTAAAAAACAACCATAATAAAATGCACATAGACAAACACACTAGATATGTTGACTCTGGAAACCCTTGATTAGAGGGAAAACCCCAGTGCGAGTGATGCCCAAAAGATGATGTACTAATATAAATATTCCTTGTTAGAGGATGGACCCTATTATGAGTCTATTACAACATTTATTACAATGAGTCTCTATAAGGAGACCTTGAATCCCTATTAGGAGATTCCAATCCTATTAGGAGTTGTAGTACAATGTATGCAAGATAAGCCCACTGCCAAAACATATGATTTCAACTGCAAGAAGAGCTAACTACTCAAACAAGTAATTTATTATTATCTTTCTTCTTTCCTTTGTCTTATCAACTAGACCAATCATTTTTAGACCTTATAGACTAGATCACAAACTTTGGAAGCAAATATCAAACCTCGAATCACTCAGTAAAACCTCGATGATAAAGTTTCCTTCACTTTCAAATTTCTTTGCTGAACTTCACATTCTACTCTTTACTACTGTTAGAACTTCTGGTGGGAACACAACCCAAGAACAGAATGGACACAACAGAAAAGGGAAATTATATTCACTGAGAAAATAAGCTAGTACAAATAGTATAGAGAAAATAATCTTCAAAACATGCCCTAAGGGCTTACAATAGCATAAATCTAGAGATAATTTCTCCTTTCAGTACCTCCTGTCAAACTCCACTCCAAACTGCCTTTTACAATGCCAGAAATCTCCTTAAATAGACCCCAGAGGGTTAAGGACTAGGAGTACATTTCAGAAAGTGCTAGTAGGCATCCACTGACCAAATAGAAGGTTCCAGAAGCTACATTAGAAGTCAGTGCAAATCTAGAAAAGTCCAGAAACGGTAACTGAACTTTTGGGAGGCATAACATTTGAACCGTAGCTCTGATTGACGAACCGTTTACATTTTTGAAAAGATCTCAAAGTGCTCTATAGCCCTATGGAAAAGCTTAGCTTGTCTCCCATTTTTCAACCCTTTTTGAGGTCATTTAATGCCCTTGAATTGACTTTGAAGCATTCTTAGGAGGTCTCCAAAACTCAAAAAATTGCAATAACTTTCAAACCGTGGCGCCTTTTGACCTGATTCTTTTTTTGGAATGCTCTAAATCACAATTACATTCATCTAGCCAATACACACCTTCTAGGTCACCAAAATGATGGCCAAATTGCATGCTCCTATTTTTTCAAGATTTTCTAGCACACTGATAGTTGAACTGTGAGAGTTGGAACCTTTATTTGACCCAAATGGGTATCCAAAAATGTAAAGACATGAAACATAAACTAAGTCTAAGTACATTTTTTTGGGTGACACAGGATTGCCCTTATACCTCTGGATGCTCCTGCGTCAGACACCCAGGGTAGATTGAAAAGTGACCCTGTCACTTTATGGATGGTAGAGGAAATCCCAAATGGGAAACCTCAGCTGCTGAAATCCAAGTTGAGTCCTCAATCGGTTGTCGTTTCCATTTGACCAAATACTCTTCATACTACCTGTTTCTGGTACTCCTACCCACATGATGATCTAGAATATCTTCTATCTCCTCCTTCTTAGAAGTAGGAATTGGACATGGCTCTAACACCAGCTCCTCATCTGCACCATCATCATGATACTCTTTTAAATTTGCATTGTTGAAAATGGGAGAAATCTGAATACCATCTGGTAGCTCCACTTCATATGCATTTCCTGAGTCATTTTTCTTCAAAATTTTGCAAGGGCCAAATTTCTTCATTTTCAGCTTGTTGTAAGTACCGGCTGGAAATATTTCTTTTCGTAAATGCACCATGACTAAATCCACTACTTGGAATTCTTTATGTCTTCTCCTTTGATCAGCCCTAGCTTTATACTCTTGATTCATCTTGGTAATGTGTGCCTGAGCCTCCTCATGTAGATGCTTGACATGTTCAGCAAATTCCTCAGCTTCAGCACTTGTCCTCTCCCCTTGTTCTATCTTCCTCAGCTCTGGTGCAGTCCTTGGGCTACTCCCATATACAATTTGGAATAGTGATTTTCCAATACTCCTATTTACAGAGTTATTATAAGCAAACTCTACCTATGGTAGAATCAAATCCCATCCCTTGGGATTATCTCCAACTAAACATCTTAGCAAATTGCCTAGACTTCTGTTTACCACTTCTATTTGGCCATCGGTTTGTGGGTGATGCATGGAACTAAATTTTAGGTCTGTTCTCAACTTCTTCCACAATGTCCTCCAGAAATACCCCACAAATTTAGTATCTCTGTCAGAAACTATACTCCTTGGAAGACCATGTAGTCTTACCACCTCTTTGAAAAACAAGTCTGCAATATGGACAACATCAGGAGTTTTGTGGCATGGAATGAAATGTGCCATTTTGGAGAACCTGTCAACCACCACGAATACTGAGTCATTACCCTTTTGTGTCCTTGGCAATCCAAGAACAAAATCCATACTTATGTCCTCCCATGGCCTTGATGGAACAGGCAATGGCTGATATAGGCCAGTATTGTGACTAAACCCCTTGGCAACTTGACAAACCTGGCAACTCTATACAAACTTCTTCACATCCTGTGAAATTTGAGGCCAAAAATAATGTTCTCTAAGATTGGCAATGGTCTTATCTCTACCAAAATGTCCTACCATCCCTCCACTATGTTTCTCCTTAATCAAATTTTCCCTCATGGAACTCCTTGGAATGCACAATTGACTACCCTTGAACAGCATGCCCTCCTGAATCAAATAGTCTAACCACTTGGTTCTATCTACAGCAACAGGTTCTTTAAAAGCTTTCCATGCTTCAGCAAAATCACAATCCTCGGGGTACAAATTCTTGAGTTCATCAAACCCAACTACTTCAACCTGCATTACTGTAAGCAATGATGTCTCCTACTTAGTGCATCTGCAACCCTATTAGATTTTCCACTTCTATGCTTCAACACAAATGTATAACTCTGCAAGAATTCTACCCACTTCACATGCCTCTGATTCAATTTAGCTTGGCTATTTAGGTACTGTAATGCCTGATGATCAGTATACAAAACAAATTCCTTTGGCAATAAATAATGCCTCCATTTCTTTAAAACCTGAACTATTGCATAGAACTCTTGATCATAAATAGAATACTTCTTCTTTGCATCATTAAATTTTTTACTAAAATATGCAATAGGCTTACCTTCTTGGCTTAATATAGCCCCAATAGCACTGCCACTAGCATCACAATCCACTTGGAACACTTTTCTAAAATTTGGAAGTGCCAACACAAGCTGTTCTGTCACCTTCTTCTTTAGCAATTCAAAACTTCTCACAGCTGTTGTAGTTCATTTGAACTCTTTTCTATCCCCTCTTATTGTATCAGTTAGGGGTGCACATATGCCACTTAAATTCTTAATAAACTTCTTGTAAAAACTAACCAGACCATGAAATGATCTTACCTCAGTAGCAGACCTTGGAGTAGGCAATTCCAAGATGGCTCTTACCTTCTTTGGATCCATTTTGAGACCTTCGGGTGATATAACAAACCCCAAATAGACTAACTCCCTTTTTGCAAAGATACATTTCTTCAGATTAATTAATAGTTTCTCTTTCCTCAGCCTTTCAAGGACACTACGAATATGTAGTAAATTTTCTTCCAAAATCTTGCTAAAAATTAAAATATCATCCAAATAGACAATAACAAATTTTCCCAAGAACTTCTTAAGTACCTCATTCATGAACCGCATGAAGGTGCTTGGGGCGTTCGTCAATCCAAAGGGCATGACTAACCACTCATAAAGACCCTCCTTGGTCTTGAAGGCTATTTTCCACTCATCTCCTTCTCGAATTCGTATCTGGTGATAACCACTCTTCAGATCTATCTTTGTAATGTACTGAGCTCCACTCAAGCAGTCCATAAGATCATCCATCCTTGGCAATGGAAACTGATACTTGAAGGTGATTCTATTTATAGCTTGAGAATCTGTACACATCCTCCACTCTCCATCCTTCTTTGGTGCAAGTACTGCAGGTACTGCACATGGACTCAGGCTCTCTCGAATCAAGCACTTCCTCAACAGCTCCTGAACCTATCTATTTAGCTCCTTTGTTTCAGTCGGAGTCATCTTGTGAGCAGCCTTGTTCGACAAACTAGCTCCTAGAATTAGATCTATCTGATGACTGATTTGCCTTACTACTGGAAATCCATCTGGAACATTATCAGAGATAATATCTCTAAACTCCCCTAGTAAATCTGAAACTTCAACTGGTATTTCACTACTACCTTCTTTATCTTTCCTAGGAATCAAAGCATAGCACATATGCTGATGTTTCATGCCCTCTAAAAACTTCCTTTCATCAACAAGACAAATCCTAGCACTGCTACATACCTTTTCACCTTCCTTTTTCATGGGCTTCAACTTGTGGCGAACTCCATCCTTTGTTAGAGAGTATGTGTTTGCATGTCCATCATGTACTGCATGTCTATCAAACTGCCATGGTCTACCCAACAATAGATGGCAAACATCCATCGAAATAACATCATAGAGAACTTCATCATGGTAACTCCCAATTTTGAATTTTACTAAACATTGTTCACTTACCAGGACCTTATGATCATCTTTTACCCAAGCAATCCGATAGGGCTGGGGATGTTTCTTCCTCTTGAGCTTCATCTTAGAGACCATCTCTTCTGATACCAAGTTATCAGTGCTACCACCATCAATGATCACGTCACAACATTTATCCTCACACTTGCATCTGGTACAGAACAAACTCCTCCGTTGTCCTTGTTCAATCTCACCACTTAGTAGGACTCTTTCATTTACCAAGGTCTCTCCTCTTTCTGCATCCTCTGAATGTGATGATTGTCCATCCTCATCCAGATGAGCAACCCTAGCTTGGCCCTCAGCTCTCCTATCTTTCCTTCCTTGTCATTGAAGGCATTCAAAGGCATGGTGACCTTCTTCATTACAATGGAAACAGGTACCACAAAAGCCTCCTCTCCCTTGTCCACGTCCTCTACCTCTTCCTCTCTGATTTCAAAAGTCTTGGTCATGGGAGTGGTTGAAACCCTCATTCCTCTGGTTCCTGCTAGTAACCTCATCTTCATTTTTCTTTTGGGTTTCATTGCGACCTCCAGATGACCTACCGCTTCCCCTTCCTCCTTGACCGCACCCTCTTTGTCTTCCTTCAAAATTTTTATTCCGCTTCTCTTCAACTCATAGGGAAAACTGGTATGCCTCTTCAATGCTGGTCATTCTTACTAGACTTAATTCCTCCTGGATGCTAGGTCGCAACCCACTGATATAACGAGCAACCTTCTCCTTATTTGCTTCTGCATGCCCCGCTCTAATCAAGAGTCGGTAAAATTCCTCTGTATATTCTTAGATTGATCTAATCAATTGTGGGTCTTTTCCCAAACTTAGTAATGTCCCTAAAAAGCCTTTCCTCTGCATGATTCAGAACTTCCCCATCAAACTCCCCTTCTGGTTCCATTACTTCTTCTTCATTGTCATCCTCACTGTTGTCACCTGCAGAAACATTTGCTCCTCTACGAAGCTCCTCTTGCAATGCCTACACCTGCCTTTGGAGGGCTCTAACCTCCTCAGGATTAATAGCTCTGGCCCTTCCAACATGCTCTCTTCATGGAGGCATCTTCTTAACTCAAACCCACAACCACACAGTCCTGGTGCAAACTGCCTCAAAGTCGGCGTTCTGTCTACACACTCAGGAAAACTAGCTCTGATACCACTTGATGGGGACACAACCCAAGAATAGAATGGACACAACAGAAAAGGGAAATTATATTCACTGAGAAAATAAGCTAGTACAAATAGTATAGAGAAAATAATCTTCAAAACATGCCCTAAGGGCTTACAATAGCATAAATCTAGAGATAATTTCTCTTTTCATTACCTCCTCTCAAACTCCACTCCGAACTGCCTTTTACAATGCCAGAAATCTTCTTAAATAGACCCCAAAGGGTTAAGGACTAGGAGTACATTCTAGAAAGTGCTAGTAGGCATCCACCGACCAAATAGAAGGTTCCAGAAGCTGCATTGGAAGTCGGTGCAAATCTAGAAGAATCCAGAAATGGTAATCGAACTTTCGGGAGGCATAACTTTTGAACCGTAGCTCTTATTGACAAATCGTTTACATTTTTGGAAAGCTCTCGAAGTGCTCTATAGCCCTATGGACAAGCCTAGCTTCTCACCCCATTTTTAGACCCTTTTTGAGGTCATTTAATGCCCCTAAACTGACTTTGAAGCATTCTTAGGAGGTCTCCAAAACTCGAAAAACTGCAATAACTTTCAAACTGTGGGGCCTTTTGACCTGATTCTTTTTTTGGAATGCTCTAAATCACAGTTACATTCATCTGGCCAATTCACACCTTCTAGGTCACCAAAATGATGGCCAAATTGCATGCTCCTATTTTTTCAAGATTTTCTAGCACACTGATAGTTGAACTGTGAGAGTTAGAACCTTTATTTGACCCAAATGGGTATCCAAAAATGTAAAGACATGAAATAGAAACTAAGTCTAATTACATTTTTTTGGGTGACACAGGATTGCCCTTATACCTTTGGATGCTCCTGCATCAACTTCCCTGAGTTAGCTGTTAGAGCTTCTCAATTAATTATTAGAACTTCCATAAAATAATTCCCTGAGTTAGCTGTTAGAACTTCTCAATTAATTATTATAGGACCACATTAAGAACACGTTACACTTAGTGATAATATGAATCTCCCACCTTGAAACTTGAATAACTTTTCATACATGCAATATCATGATGAGTGAGATTAGCTACATCATCACCAACATGTCTTCTACATGTCCTCAACCTTGATCCTCAGAATATCAACTTTGCTAAGAGATATAACAAGTTTACTAGAACATGCCTCTGTAAACTCAAACTCAGAATATACATCACCAAAACTTACATAACTTCCTCTAGACTTATCCTCTCTTCTTCTAATGTTAACTACATATACTAGATACTTAGAAGTGTCTCCCATAACCTCAAATAGTTAGAATACTCAACTAGCCTTCCATACCAACTTGATCTTTCTATTTCTCTTCTATTAGATACCAAAGAAAACTACTATGTTGACATCAAGGAAAAACTCAATCATGAATGTAACATATCATCATAGTAACATATCTACAATACACCCCCATAGGAATATCATCAACATTCATGACAATCTCCCCCTTTGGCATTGATGGCAACATAAATGAAAAACATCTAGTTCCAAGAATACCAACAAAACACTGTTCATCTTTCAAATCCTCTTCATCAGTCATTTCCCCCATTGATATACCTCAATGTTCTTTCTACCAAAATTTTATTCAATGCTGTATATATACCAAACATATTGTACTCATGCATAATGTTTTTCATGCAATATTCTCCCCCATTGAAATTAATGTCAAAGGTTTCATCAATCAACCAACATCTCTGCATCAAACTCTACAACAACTAATACTTACTAGCTCAAGTGTCAAAAGACACTATTCAAAACTACATCCAACAAGAGTCCTAGATGACTTTGTCCATGATAGATGCTCCCCCATATAGGAAGCATCAATATTCAATCCAAACAAACAATGGTGCTCTGTTACCCTGGACTGATGCACTCTTGCATCTTCTACTCTAATGTAAGAAGGGGCACAACCCCAAACATACCTCACAAATACTCAAAAGTCTCTTTGGGAAGAGGCTTAATGAATATATCTGCAATATGCTCTTTAGTGCTCACATACTCCAATCTGATTTCCTTCTCTGCAACTTTTTTTCTCTCAACATATGATACTTAATAGAAACATGATTAGTCCTTGAATGCAACATTAGATTCTTAGACATATTTACCGTGCTTGTGTTGTCACAATGTATAACAACAAATTGACCGATTTCTACCCTTATATCCTTCAACATCTACTTCATCCAAATAACTTGATTCCAATTATTTTCTATTGTAACATACTCTATTTCTACTATAGTTTGAGATGTACAATCCTGCTTCTTGCTTAACCAAGAAACCAATCATACATTTTCAAAATCATGCATTTCCACTATCTTGCATAGTCCAAAATTCTTCATTTTCATCTTATTATATGTACCCATTGGAAAAAACTCCTTTCTCAAATGAACCATGACTTCCTCTCCAATCTAAAATTCTTTATACCTCATTTTCACATCTACCTTAGCCTCATACTATGTATTCATTTTTATAATGTGCTTCCTCACCTCATCATTTATTTTCTTCAAATGTTTAACAAATTCTTATACTTTAGCACTACTTATCTCTTGTTTATCCAACTATCACACTTTAGAAGCATTTCTAGGACTAATCCCATATATAAAATGGAATGATGATTTACTAGTACTCTAGTTGACATAATTATTGTATTCAAATTTTTCTTGTGGTAAAATTAGATCCCATCCTTTTGGTTTATCTCCAACAAAACATCTCAAAGAATTTCCCAAACTACAATTCACAATTTCTATCTGTCCATCAGTCTGAGGATGATGTGATCAATTGAAGTTCAAATTTGTCTTCAGTATCTTCCACAATGTATGCTAGAAATACCCAACAAAATTGGTATCTCAGTTTGAAACTATACTGTTTGATAGACCATGTAGTCTCACCACTTCTCTGATATACAACTCTATCCCATGAACAACATCACTAGTCTTCTTGTAGGAAATGAAATTTACCATCTTTAAAAACCTGTCAACCACCACAAAAATAGAATCATGCCCTTGTTGAGTCCTTGGTAATCCAAGAATAAAATCCATGCTAACATCTTCCCATGACTTCTTTGGTACATGTAATTGCTAATACAATACTATATTTTGCTTCACCCTTTTTACCATCTGACATACTCTATAAATCTATACAAACTTCTTCACATCTTGTGGCAACTATGGCTAGTAATAATGGTTTTATCTCTACCAAAGTGTCTGGTCAATCCTCCACTATGCTTTTGATTGATGAGACTCTCTCTCATTGAACTTCTTGGAACATTCATATAGCTTCCTTTGAACAACATACCATCTTGGATTTCCAACCACTTTGTCCTGTCAAGTTTAACAAGTTTTGTACAAGCCTTCCATGCTTCACCAAAATCAAGATCATTTGGATACAAATGACTAAGTTCCTTAAACTCAACCACCTTAGTTTGCATCTCTGTTAGCAAAAGTTATCTTCTACTAAGAGAATATGAAACTCAACTAGACTTCTATCTCTTATGTTTCAAAAAAAATGTATACCTCTACAAAAACTCAACCCACTTCAAATTCCTCTGGTTTAATTTTCTTTAACTATTCAAATATTGCAAAGCTTAATGACCAATATACAAAAAAAACTCTTAGGAAGAAGATAGTGTTTCCACTTCTTCAATTCCTAAACTATAACATAAAATTCCTCATCATAAATATAATATTTTGTTTTGGCATCATTCAATGTCTCACTAAAATAGGCAATAGATCTACCTTCTTGGCTCAAAATAACTCCTATTGTAGTAGCACTAGCATCACAATCTACTTGAAACACCTTGTTAAAATATGGAAGTGCTAAAATAGGTTGCTCTGTAACTTTCTATTTCAATAGATTAAAACTCTTACTTGCTCCTATAATCCACTTAAATTCTTTTCTATCCCCTTTCATTGTTTTAGTCAAGGACCCACAAATACTACTAAAACCTCTTATAATTTTTTTTTGTAAAAACTAGCCAATCCATGCAAATATCTTACCTCTTTAGCACTCTTTAGAGAAGGCAATTCAAGGATATCCTTAACTTTCTCTAGGTCCATTTTTTAGACCTTCTTTTGAAAGCTCAAATCCTAGGTAGACCAACTCCTTCACAAAACTACACTTCTTTAGGTTTATTAGCAAATTTTCTTCCTTCAACTTATCAAACACCTTTCAAATATACCTTAAATTCTCCTATAATGTCTTACTAAAGATCATAATATCATCTAGGTAAACAATGAAAAACTTACCTAGAAAATCCTTCAGTACCTCATTCATGAGCTACATGAAAGTGCTAGGTGCATTGGTTAGCCCAAAATGCATTATTAACCACTCAAACAACCCTTCTGTCATCTTGAAAGAAGTCTTCCACTCATCACCTTATTTAATGTGAATATAATGGTATCTACTCTTTAGATCTATCTTTGTGAAATACACAAATTCACTCAAATAGTTCATAATATCATCCATCATTGGCAGTGGAAATCTATACTTAATTGTGATCTTGTTGATAGTGGGAGAATCTATGCACATCCTCCATTCTCCATTCTTATTTGGTGCTAATACTGCTGTACACCACATGTACTCAAACTCTCTCAAATCAACCCCTTCTATAATAACTCATGAACTTGTCTATTCAACTCTTCACTTTTTGCTAGTGTCATTCTATGTGTTTCCTTGTTTGGAAAACTTGCTTCTAGAATCAAATCCATTTGGTGACTAATCTTCCTCAGTGGGAATAATCCATCAAGTATATTATCTCACACAATATTAGGAAACTCTCCCAATAAATTTGTAACTTTTGCAGGTACTTCTGCTACTTCTTCTTTACCATCTTTTGGGATTATAGAAAAATACATATGCTCATGCTTCATACCTTTGAGAAACTCTTTTCTATCAAAAAAATGTATTCTGGTAGCACGATATACCTTTTCTTCTTTCTCCTTCAACAACTTTAGCTTATGTTTTACTCTATCCTTGGTCAGAGTGTAGGTATTTGCTCACCCATCATGTACACCATGTTTGTCAAACTACCATGACCTACCCAACAACATATGACATATGTCCATCACTATGATATCACAAAGCACCTCATCTTGGTAGCTTCCAATCTTGAACTTCGGTAAGCATTGCTCACTAACCATGACCTTGTGGTTATCTTGCACCGAAGCAATATAGTATGGATGCGGGTGTTTCTACCTCTTTAACTTCAACTTTGTGATCATCATTTTTGACACTGGGTTATCATTATTTCTACCATCAATGATCACATCACAACACTTATCTTCACATTTGCACCTTGTGCAAAAATGCTCCTTCTTTGATTAGGTTCACTCTCACAAATCAATAAGACTCTTATGTTAAATAGGAAATTTCCTCTTTGAGCATCTTTAGAATTTGCTGATCTGGCATCTTCATCAACATGTGCAACTCTGGCCTACCCTTCTATGCTCTAATTTGTCCTTCCTTGGCACTAGGAACACTCAAATTCTCTATGCCCTTCTTCTTCATAGTGAAAACATTTCCCATAGAAGGCTCCTCTTCCAGATCCTTGTCCTCTTCCTCTTTCTCTTTGATCTCTATTGTTTTGATCATGGAAATGATTGGAATTGTTCCCCCTTGGTTCTAATAGCTACCACTCACCTCATCCTTGTTCTTCTGATCATCATTTTAGCCTCCATAATATTGTTTGCTAGATCTTCCATCATGACCTCTACCACTATTTTTTTTATCAAACTTTTTTCTCAAATTCTCTTCTACTCTTAGGGAAAAATAGTATGCCTTCTTAATACTATTCGTTCAAACTAGACTCAAATCCTATTGAATGCTTGGACTTAAACCTATTATGATAACAAAAAACTTTCTTCTTACTAGCTTTTGTATGACTATTTCTTATGAAAACTCAATAAAACTCCTCAGTATACTCTTGAATAGATCTTCCTGCATGGTTCAACCCTTGCATTTTATTTAGTAGATCAAGCTTATAATCCATAGGAATGAATTTTACTTCATTTTAGCTATTATTTGACCCCATTAGGTGACGTTTTCCTTCCGTCTTCAATTTCTCTCCAACTAGATCTCCTATCATCATATCTTTGCGTGACCCTTTCGTTTGGCCTTTGCAAACTTGACCCTATCTGGATCTTCAATATCTTCATATTCAAAGTACTCTTCCAATTCATTAATCTAATTGATTAGCTCCTCTAGGTTAAAATTTCCTAAAAATGTGGGAACATCAATCTTATGTCTTTTTCCAATCTTAGAGATGACCTTAAAAAGCCTCTCTTCCTTTGGGTTTAGAGCTTCCTCTATTCAACATTTTGTTCTTCTTCATCCTCATCCTCACTTTCATCTCTTATGAAAAGGTTTATTCCTTTATGCATTTGTTCTTCCATTACTTGCATCTATCTTTGGAGGGCTCTAAATTCCTTAGGTGTAATACTTACAACTCTCCCACCATGCTCTCTTCATGGAGGCATCTTCATGCTTCCACTGAAACCCTAGTGCAAAGTGCTTCACAATTGGAAATTTGTCTACATGCTCAACCCAAACCATGGTCATGGTGTGAACTACCACCAATCTATGCACACACTCAAGAACACTAGCTTTGATAACACTTGATGAAGGGTGCTCCCCTTAATACCATAAACACATAACATAAATAAAGAAATAACAATAATTTGTGAGAATAAAATATGTGCTTCTTATTATCAACACAAATGTGAAATTATAGAATTCAGAATTACAATATGCTAACCCACATGGATGCTTTCATTATAGTAATCTACAAGAAAAAGCTGTGAACTATCACCCAGAGTTGTCTTAGACAATGTTCATGCATTTCTTAAATAGGCAATTTAATGCCACCTTGGAAGATTCTAGACACTTAAACTTAATACCTAGGGCCAATAGACCCTAAAAATATATATATAGTCAGCCAAATACATTTTTGACATTTATTTTAAAATTTTTTGTGTACCCAACTTCAGAAGGCCATAACTCTCAAATCATTACTTTGACTGGCTATTATAAGTATGTATCAAAAATCTCACCTTCTGATCTACTAGCTTAGAATGGCACAATTGCCCATTCATCAATTTTTTGGGCTTCATCCAAGCACATTTAGCCCTTCAATAGTGAACCTAAAGTTTTTATATCAAAATATCTAAGATCTGACAGAGGAGGATAATTTACATTAAATGAGTTTGAGAAGTTTTGTAATGATAGAAGAATCAAAAGACATACATCTACCCCTAGGAACCCTCCACAAAATGGAATTTCTGAAATGAGGAATAGATCTATAATGGAATATGCTAGGACACTCATGATGGAGAAGAATGTTTCTTTGAAATACTAGAGAGAGTTTGTAAGTACAACTATCTATACCTTGAACTGTGTGCAAGTCAAGAAAGGTACTCATTCAACACCTTTTGAACTATGGTATGGATACTTACCCAATGTAAAATATTTTAAGGTATTTGGAAGAAAGTGTTATATTCTCAAAGATTTTAGGAATGGTAAATTAGATGCAAAGAGTTAAGAAGGTATATTCATTGGCTATTCCACAGGAAGTAAAGCTTACAAGTGTTTAAATACTAACACTAACAAAGTTGTGGAAAGTGTAAATGTAAAATTTGATAAATATAGAGAAGTACATGAGGCTGAACCTATGAAGGAACCAAAGGAATATAGATCTTTTGTATAATTTTATGAAGGCATTTCTACTAATGAAGATTTTGTAAATTAAGTTTCAAATCAACAACAAGTTTTAGCAACTACTGAGTCACATACAATGAATGCTGAGTTGCATTCAAGAATCGAGCTATAATCAGGTGCCAAGTTGTAGAATGAAGCTAAGGCACATTTTGATTCTAAGATTAGTGTACATGAAATAGATGTTGAATTACTTGATAGAGAAGTACATAGTTATTTAGAAGTTAACAAAGCTAATGTGGAAAATAAAGCAAAAACAAGATTGTCAAAGTATGCCAAAAGACATCACCCTACTGCACAAATTATTGGAGATAAAGATGCAAGACCAATGAGAAGAAATAAGATGAGAAGTGATACATGTTGTCTTAGCGTGCATGAACCTAAAATAGTGAAAGATGTCTTAGAAGATGAGGACTGGAGTAAAGACAAGAAAGACAAGTTTGAACATATTGAGAAGAACAAGATATGGACTCTAGTTCCTAGACTAGAAGATAAAAATGTGATTGGCACCAATGGGTGTATAGAACCAAGTTAGATGAAAATGGTGAAGTCACAAGTAATAAAGAAAGAATAGTTTTCAAGGGGTATGCACAAGAAGAAAGGATAGACTATAGAGAAATATTTTCCCCTTTGCAAGATTGGAAGGAGTAAGAACTTTGCTTTCTTACTCTACATACAAAGGTTTCAAAGTTTATCAAATGAATGTTAAATCTACATTTTTGAATGGCATATTGGAAGAAGAGGTCTATATAAAAAATATAAAAGAATTTGTTGATGATAAGAACAAAAATATGGTATATAGACTACACAAAGCTTTATATGGTTTAAAGCAAGCTACACCAAGAGCATGGTATGAAAGGCTTCACAATTATCTTATGAAGATTGGATTTGAGAAGATTGACGATAACAATAATATGTACTTGAAGATACAAAAAGGAAAAGGTATTTTACTATATAAATTTTTTGTTGATGATATCAAATTTGGTGGTCAAGATACTTTATGCAAAGCCTTTTCAAATGAAATAAAGAAATAATTTGAGATTTCTATGTTTGGAGAGATCAAGTTCTTTGTGGGTTTGCAATTACATCAGATGAAATATGGTATATACGTCACTCAGTCTAAGTATGTAAAGGAGATATAGAAAAATTTTAGATTGGAAGATTCCAAGCCAGTTAGCACACCTATGGTGACAGGACACAAGTTGTCAAAGAATGATGATTCAGTTGAGGTGAATCAAACATTGTACAGGTCTATGATTAGAAAATTGCAATATGTAGTGCATAGCAGATCTGATATTGCATTATTTGTTGGGATAGTTGTAAGATTATTTGCTAATCCCATAGAGAATAATTTGATGTCTGTTAAAAGAAAAATGAGACATCTAAAAGGAACAAAATACAATGGTCTATACTACAATAAAACTAAGAAGTTTGAGTTAAGAGCTTACATTAATTTTGATTGGGTTGGGAATATTGATGATAGAAAGAGCACTAGTGGAGGAGAATTTTTCTTAAGAAAAAAGGTTGGTTACATGGAATAGCAAGAAAAAAATTTGCATATCTCAATCTATTATTGAAACTAAATATGTTGCTGCTATAGTAAATTGTACAAACATTGTGTGGATCAAACAACTACTAAAAGGTATGAAGAATGATCAATGAACTTGTGATACTTTATTTTGATAATACAAGTGTTATAATTATATCAAAAAACCCTATGATGTATGCAAAGACTAAGCACATTGAAATCAAGTATCATTACTTGAGAGAGTTAGTTCAAGACAAAGAGGTGAAGATGGAATATGTGAATACGAATGAGAAGATAACTAATATCTTCACAAAAGCATTACCTAAAGATGCTCATGAGTATCTAAGAGGTAAACTATCCAAGGATATTTTAGAAGAATTAGTAGTGCTCTACATCAATTGAGATGATTGATATACGTTACAAACTGATGCAGTGGATCTTACTTTAGGAGATGCCTAAAGTAATCAGAGAGATGAAAGCTATAGATCAATCATAAGCTAGGTGATAGAGGGAGAAACTAAAAATGTTCATATCTACATGTTGAGATGAAAAGAATTTGGCATTGCTCTTAAAGAGGGAGAAATAAATAAATGGAGAAATATAGTATACCGAATAGTGAGATATATCTACTTAGAGGGAGATAGGAGATAGTGTACCTGATGATTACTATAGAGGAAGAAATAACTAAAATATGTACATCTATCTAGTAAGAGGGAGATAGTACTAAGGGATATTTAAGAACATAATAGTATAGAGATATCTAAATATTAGAAAGAGGGAGCGTTCAAGAGGGAGTCATAAGGATGAGTTGATTGTCTGTTGATTAGAATAGGTGATGCAGGAGCATCCAGAGGTATAAGGTCAATCCTGTGTCACCCAAAAAAATGTACTTAGACTTAGTTTCTATTTCATGTCTTTACATTTTTGGATACCCATTTGGGTCAAATAAAGGTTCCAACTCTCATAGTTCAACTATCAGTGTGCTAGAAAATCTCAAAAAAATAAGAGCATGCAATTTGGCCATCATTTTGGTGACCTAGAAGGTGTGAATTGGCCAGATGAATTTAATTGTGATTTAGAGCATTCCAAAAAAAGAATCAGGTCAAAAGGCCCCATAGTTTGAAAGTTATTGCAGTTTTTTGGGTTTTGGAGACCTCCTAAGAATGCCTCAAAGTTAGGTTAGGGGCATTAAATGACCTCAAAAAGGGTCAAAAAAAGGGGGATGAGAAAAGCCTATCCATAGAGCTATAGAGCACTTCGAGAGCTTTTCAAAAATGTAAACGGTTCGTCAATCAGAGCTACAGTTCAAAAGTTATGCCTCCCGAAAGTTCAATTACCATTTTTGGATTCTTCTAGATTTGCACCGACTTCTAATGCAGCTTCTAGAACCTTCTATTTGGTCGGTGGATGCCTACTAGAACTTTTTGGAATGTACTCCTAGTCCTTAACCCTCTGGGGTCTATTTAAGGAGATTTATGGAATTGTAAAAGGCAATTCGGAGTGGAGTTTGAGAGGAGGTACTGAAAGGAGAAATTATCTCTAGATTTATGCTATTGTAAGCCCTTAGGGCATGTTTTGAAGATTATTTTCTCTATACTATTTGTACTAGCTTATTTTCTCAGTGAATATAATTTCCCTTTTCTGTTGTGTCCATTCTGTTCTTGGGTTGTGTCCCCATCAAGTGGTATTAGAGCTGGTTTTCCTGAGTGTGTAGATAGAACACCGACTGTGAGGCAGTTTGCACCAGGACTGTGTGGTTGTGGGTTTGAGTTAAGAAGATGCCTCCACAAAGAGAGCATGGTGGAAGGGCTAGAGCTATTAATCCAGAGGAGGTTAGAGCCCTCCAAAGGCAGGTGCAAGCATTGCAAGAGGAGCTTCGTAGAGGAGCAAATGTTGCCACAGGTGACAACAGTGAGGATGACAATGAAGAAGAAGTAATGGAACCAAAAGGGGAGTTTGATGGGGAAGTTCTAAATCATGCAGAGGAAAGGCTTTTTAGGGCCATTACTAAGTTTGGGAAAAGACCCACAATTGAAGTGGGTGTATTTTCAGGAAATCTGAAACCAGATGAGTTGATCGATTGGATCAATGAACTGGAAGAATACTTTGAGTATGAGGATATCAGGGACCCAGATAGGGTTAAGTTTGGAAAGGCCAAACCGAAAGGCCATGCCAAAATATAGTGGCAAGAGGTTCAATTGGAAAGAAATAGAAGAGGAAAGGAGAAGATCACAAGATGGGATCGCATGGTGGACAAATTGAAGAAGCAGTTCATTCCTATGGACTATGAGCTGGATTTGTTTAAGAAGATGCATGGGTTAAAGAAAGCAAGAAGATTAGTCCAAGAATATACAGAGGAATTTTATCGAATCTTGATTAGAGTAGGGCATGCAAAAGCAAATAAGGAGAAGGTTGCTCGTTATATCAGTGGGTTGCGACCTAGCATCCAGGAGGAATTAAGTCTAGTAAGAATGACCAGCGTTGAAAAGGCATACCAGTTTGCCCTAAGAGTTGAAGAGAAGCTGAATAAAAGGTTTGAAGGAAGACAAAGAGGGTGCGGTCAAGGAGGAAGGGGAAGCGGTAGGTCATCTGGAGGCTGCAATGAAACCCAAAAGAAAAATGAAGATGAGGGTACTAGCAGGAACTAGAGGAATGAGGGTTTCAACCGCTCCCATGACCAAGACTTTTGAAATCAGAGAGAAAGAGGTAGAGGACGTGGACAAGGAAGAGGAGGCTTTCATGGTACCTATTTCCATTGTAATGAAGAAGGTCACTATGCCTTTGAATGCCCTCAATAACAAGGAAGGTCAGATAGGAGAGCTAAGGGCCAAGCTAGGGTTGCTCATCTGGATGAGGATGCACAATCATCACATTCAGATGATGTAGAAAGAGGAGAGACCTTGGTAAATGGAAGAGTCTTACTAAGTGGTGAGATTGAACTAGGACAATGGAGGAGTTTGTTCTGTACCAGATGCAAGTGTGAGAATAAATGTTGTGATGTGATCATTGATGGGGGTAGCACTGATAACTTGGTATTAGAAGAGATGGTCTCTAAGCTAAAGCTCAAGAGGGAGAAACATCCCCAGCCCTATCGGATTGCTTGGGTAAAAGATGATCATAAGGTCCTGGTAAGTGAACAATATTTAGTGAAATTCAAAATTGGGAGTTACCATGATGAAGTTCTCTGTGATGTTATTTCGATGGATGTTTGCCATCTATTGTTGGGTAGACCATGGCAGTTTGATAGACATGCAATGCATGATGGACATGCAAACAAATACTCTTTGATAAAGGATGGAGTTCGCCACAAATTGAAGCCCATGAAAAAGGAAGGGGAAAAGGTATGTAGCAGTGCTAGGATTTGTCTTGTTGATAGAAGGAAGTTTTTAGATGGCATGAAACATCAGCATATGTGCTATGCTTTGATTCCTAAGAAAGATAAAGGAGGTAGTAGTGAAATATCACTTGAAGTTTTAGATTTACTAGGGGAGTTTGGAGATATTATCTCTGATAATGTCCTAGATGGATTGCCACCAATAAGGCAAATCAGTCATCAGATAGATCTAATTCCAGGAGCTAGTTTGCCTAACAAGGCTGCTCACAGGATGACTCCTACTGAAACAGAGGAGCTAAATAGACAGGTTTAGGAGCTGTTGAGGAAGGGCTTGATTCAAGAGAGCCTGAGTCCATGTGCAGTACCTTCAGTACTCGCACCAAAGAAGGATGGAGAGTGGAGGATGTGTACAGATTCTTGAGCTATAAATAGGATAACCATCAAGTACCAATTTCCTTTGCCAAGGATGGATGATCTTATGGACTGTTTGAGTGGAGCTTAGTACTTCACAAAGATAGATCTCAAGAGTGGCTATCATCAGATACAGATTCAAGAAGGAGATGAGTAGAAAATAGCCTTCAAGATCAAGGAGGGTCTTTATGAGTGGTTAGTCATGCCCTTTGAATAGACGAATGCCCCAAGCACCTTCATGCGACTCATGAATGAGGTACTTAAGAAGTTCTTGGGAAAATTTGTTATTGTCTATTTGGATGACATTTTAATTTTCAGCAAGATTTTGGAAGAACATTTACTGCATATTCGTAGTGTCCTTGAAAGGCTAAGGGAAGAGAAACTGTTAATTAATCTAAAGAAGTGTATCTTTGCAAAAAGGGAGTTAGTCTATTTGGGATTTGTTATATCCCCTGAAGGTCTCAAAATGGATCCAGAGAAGGTAAAATCCATCTTGGAATGGCCTACTCCAAGGTCTACTACTGAGGTAAGATCATTTCATGGTCTGGTTAGTTTTTACAAGAAGTTTATTAAGAATTTTAGTGGCATATGTGCACCCCTAACTGATACAATAAGAGGGGATAGAAAAGAGTTCAAATGGACTGTAGCAGTTGTGAGAAGTTTTGAATTGCTGAAGAAGAAGGTAACAGAATAGCCTGTGTTGGCACTTCAAGATTTTAGAAAGGTTTTCTAGGTAGATTGTGATGCCAGTGGTAGCACTATTGGGGCTGTATTAAGCCAGGAAGGTAAGCCTATTGCATATTTTAGTGAAAAATTGAATGATGCAAAGAAGAAGTATTCTGTTTATGATCAAGAGTTCTATGCAATAGTTTAGGCCTTAAAGAAATAGAGGCATTATTTATTTCCAAAGGATTTTGTTTTGTATACTGATCATCAGGCATTACAATACCTAAATAGCCAAGGTAAATTGAATCAGAGGCATATGAAGTGGGTAGAATTCTTGCAGAGTTATACATTTGTGTTGAAGCATAGAAGTGGAAAATCTAACAGGGTTGCAGATGCACTAAGTAGGAGACAGTCATTGCTTACAGTAATGCAGGTTGAAGTAGTTGGGTTTGATGAACTCAAGAATTTGTACCCCGAGGATCCTAATTTTGCTGAAGCATGGAAAGCTTTTAAAAAACCTGTTGCTATAGATAGAACCAAGTGGTTAGACTATTTGATTCAGGATGGCATGTTGTTCAAGGGTAGTCAATTGTGCATTCCAAGGAGTTCCATGAGGGAAAATCTGATTAAGGAGAAATATAGTGGAGGGATGGAAGGACATTTTGGTCAAGATAAGACCATTTCCATTCTTAGAGAACATTATTTTTGGCCTCAAATTCCACAGCATGTGAAGAAGTTTGTACAGAGTTGCCAGGTTTGTCAAGTTGCCAAGGGGTTTAGTCACAATACTGGCCTATATCAGCCATTTCCTGTTCCATCAAGGCCATGGGAGGACATAAGTATGGATTTTGTTCTTGGATTGCCAAGGACACAAAGGGGTAATGACTCAGTATTCGTGGTGGTTGACAGGTTCTCCAAAATGGCACATTTCATTCCATGCCACAAAACTCATGATGCTGTCCATATTGCAGACTTATTTTTCAAAGAGGTGGTAAGACTACATGGTCTTCCAAGGAGTATAGTTTCTGATAGAGATACTAAATTTGTGGGGTATTTCTGGAGGACATTGTGGAAGAAGTTGATAATGGACCTAAAATTTAGTTCCACGCATCACCCACAGACTGATGGCCAAACAGAAGTGGTAAATAGAAGTCTGGGCAATTTGCTGAGATGTTTAGTTGGGGATAAGCCCAAGGGATGGGATTTGATTCTACCACAGGTAGCGTTTTCTTATAATAACTCTGTAAATAGGAGTACTAGAAAATCACCATTCCAAATTGTATATGGAAGTAGCCCAAGGACTGCACCAGAGTTGAGGAAGATAGAACAAGGGGAGAGGACAAGTGCTGAAGCTAAGGAATTTGCTAAACATATCAAGCATCTACATGAGGAGGTTCAGGCACACATTACCAAAATGAATCAAGAGTATAAAGCTAGGGCTAATCAAAGGAGAAGACATAAAGAATTCCAAGTAGGGGATTTAGTCATGGTGCATTTACGAAAAGAAAGATTTCCAGCCGATACTTACAACAAGCTGAAAATGAAGAAATTTGGCTCTTGCAAAATTTTGAAGAAACATGACTCAGGAAATGCATATGAAGTGGAGCTACCAGATGGTATTTAGATTTCTCCCATTTTCAACATTGCAGATTTAAAAGAGTATCATGATGATGGTGTAGATGAGGAGCTGTTGTTAGAGCCATGTCCAATTCCTGCTTCTAAGAAGGAGGAGATAGAAGACATTCTAGATCATCGTGTGGGTAGGAGTGCCAGAAATAGGCAGTATGAAGAGTATTTGGTCAAATGGAAAGGATGATCGATTGAGGACTCAACTTGGATTTCAACAGCTGAGGTTTCCCATTTGGGATTTCCTCTACCATCCATATAGTGACAGGGTCACTTTTCAATCTACCCTGGGTGTCTGATGCAGGAGCATCCAGAGGTATAAGGGCAATCCTGTGTCACCCAAAAAAAATGTACTTAGACTTAGTTTCTGTTTCATGTCTTTACATTTTTGGATACCCATTTGGGTCAAATAAAGGTTCCAACTCTCATAGTTCAACTATCAGTGTGCTAGAAAATCCTGAAAAAATAAGAGCATGCAATTTGGCCATCATTTTGGTGACCTAAAAGGTGTGAATTGGCCAGATGAATGTAATTGTGATTTAGAGCATTCCAAAAAAAGAATCAGATCAAAAGGCCCCATGATTTGAAAGTTATTGTAGTTCTTTGAGTTTTGGAGACCTCCTAAGAATGCCTCAAAGTCAGTTAGGGGCATTAAATGACCTCAAAAAGGGTAAAAAAATGGGGGACAAGTGAAGCCTATCCATAGGACTATAGAGAACTTTGAGAGCTTTTTGAAAATGTAAACGGTTTGTCAATCGGAGCTACGGTTCAAAAGTTATGCCTCCTGAAAGTTCGGTTACTGTTTCTAGATTCTTCTAGATTTGCACCGACTTCCAATGCAGCTTCTGGAACCTTCTATTTGGTCGGTGGATGCCTACTAGCACTTTTTGGAATGTACTCCTAGTCCTTAACCCTCTGGGGTCTATTTAAGGAGATTTCTGGCATTGTAAAAGGCAGTTCAGAGTGGAGTTTCAAAGGAGGTACTGAAAGGAGAAATTATCCCTAGATTTATGCTATTGTAAGCCCTTAGGGCATGTTTTGAAGATTATTTTCTCTATACTATTTGTACTAGCTTATTTTTTCAGTGAATATAATTTCCCTTTTCTGTTGTGTCCATTCTGTTCTTGGGTTGTGTCCCCATCAATAGGATTTTGTAGCCTATACAAATGATGGAAGCTACTGATAGAGGGAGGAATCTCAATAAAATGAATTATTTTCTTTTTGATATTATTTTTGGTATTGGTTTTCAATCAATTACAAGGAGGGAGATTATTGAAAATATATTGATATGAGTATGAGAATGTGTTTCAATCATTTTTTTGTCTCTAATGTCAAACTTGCTACTTGTTGGTAAGATAACTACTTAGTTGATTTGAGTACTATCATTTTTTGATTGATGAGGAGGGTTTGATCAAATGAGATAACAAAAGCACCTAGAGAAAAGGTTGAGTTATGGTAAAAAAAAGGAGTAAAAAGATTAGTTAAGACAATTCTGTTATAATGTATTGATTATCTACTTAAGGCTGCAAATGTTGGATACACTAAGTCTAGAAGAACAAGTAAGAAGAATTGAGTTTGGCAAGCTTGATGAAGTGAACAATAGGTGCCAAGCAAAGTTAGTACAAACCAAGAAGAAAATTAGTTGGATCCAAGAAAAGTGAATGTCTAATGTATGCCGAGTGACACATTGTAAGTTGAGTAAAGTTTAGTTGATGTCAAGCACTAGTAAACTTTAGTATTTGCTGAGTGATCTAGTTGAAGATGAGTAGAAGAATAGTTTAGAAGCTGAGTGACAACACATTGATAATGAGTGCTAGTATTCATGTTAAATTATATATTTGATGAATCAAAGCTGACTATTTTTATTTCTTCAATTTTGTGAAGTGTGTGGAAGATAACTATGTTGAGTTGGTGGCACAAAATTCATGGTAAACCTTTTTGAGGGGAATTCAAAAAGGATTGAAGAAGAAGTTTCTAGAAGATACTCAAATGAAGATTCCTCTAATCCTACCTAACCCTAAAATGGATGATAGAGGTTGAATAAAAAAAGATCTTATTTTTTCTATTTATAGAGATGGCTGGTCAGAAGTAAGGTTGGTCTATTTTTGAGAACCTAATTTAGACAAGAGGTCTAAGGTATTGCTTGATTTAGTGACTGAATAGAAGATACTGCTATTGGAAAGAAAAACAAGAAGGTTTAAGAGTATAAATTCTTGAAGTGTGAACAAGCTATCAGAGCTGAAGTGTGTGAAAGCCAAGAAGAATAGAGGATTGGAATAAAGATCTATAATCTACAAGTGAGTTGTAATTTGTTATCAAATTAAGCCTTACTATTACTTTCTAACCATTGTACCAACCTAGGGTAAATCCTTTGGATTAAGGTTGATGTAACAGTCATTTGTAAATTCTTTAACCAGGTGATGTTCCAAGTGAATGATCTAAATTCCTCTAACAAGGCTCACTCCTAATAGGGTGAATGAAATCCTCTAACCAAGTCACATTTAATAGTGTGTATTGTAACATTTAAGAGGGTTGG
The DNA here is from genome assembly GCA_028749045.1 of Cupressus sempervirens. NCBI lineage: Eukaryota > Viridiplantae > Streptophyta > Pinopsida > Cupressales > Cupressaceae > Cupressus > Cupressus sempervirens. The sequence continues at coordinate 580,975,170 of CM053788.1, read as the reverse complement.
CCTTTCATAGGACATCAATTTAGAAGATGAGAATGAGTAGCATGTTACTGGTGGTTTTTTTCCCAAATTGGGTTTGCATGTAAAATCTTTGTGTCAAATGTGTTATTGAAGTTGTTATGTGTCATGTTTACATTTCAACAAAGTTGTTTTGACCTAGGATGGTAATCTACAAGTCCAAGTCATTGTATGATCTAATGAATGCATGCATGAATATGTTTTATGGATATGGGTTCACTACAATGTGAAAATTTTTATTTGTACATCTGGACCTTGGATAATTGATTCACCCCGCTCTTAGTTATTCTAAATAATTCCAAAATAACATATCTTGAAGAATTAAAATAAAATATGTAGAACTATTTTCCCTCAATTACAAAATTCTATTATCTCCTTAATGCTTTCTTCAATAACCTTTACATAATTTTAAATATTTTTACATGCCTTGTAAACAATTTCTACAACAAGATCATGTTCTACTACTTTTTCCTTGGAAGATTTCACAAGAGAAATAAAATGAGCATTAAAGTCATCAATTGTACTTGTCAAATTTTCTACCACATTGTTGCCTTCAAATGTTTTCTATAGGCTAGGTTTTTTGCAATCTATCTAGTCTTGTCACAAAATTGTTGCATGCTTCTCTAGTTTCTTCTTAGATCTTTCCTTAGCTTAGACAAAATCCATCAATGATATATTCATCCAAATCTTCCTTATCTATGCTTGTATCATTAATCATATTACTTTCCAACAATGAGTGTAATAAAGAAGTGGGTGTGACTAATGTAGTTTTAATTACCTTCCTTTACCTCTTATGTCCTTGTGAGGTTTTCTTCTATTACTATGATATGTTTTGAAGATCTGACTAGTCGAATGTTACATTATGTATCAACATCAATCATGATAAATGAAGGTTTAATTAATTAATCATGGTTCTAACCTTTGCCTCTGTGATACTATCTTATTTTTCTTTCTCCTTCTACTCCTTCACCTCTTCTTGTTCTTCTATTTTTTCAACCTCATTAGTGGTCTCCATCATTATGTCCTAAATTTCATCACTACTTACCAAATTGTCCATAAAGGTATCTTGTTCTTCCTTTTTGTCATATGCACTAGTATAAAGTGTTATAAGAGCACTTGATACAAAGAAATTGTGTTTTCTAACTATACTGTAGAATTGGTTAACAACATTTGCTTCCTATTTTGGTTCAACTATCTTCTCTTTGATGGAAATACCAACTAGCGTGTTAGATGGTTTAGTTGCATGATCTATCCTTACACTAGGTTTATCTAAAACTTCTACAATAGTCTTCTCTATCTCATTTGCAATTTCCTCATATAACCCAACCATTATTTTAACTATACTCAATTTTGTCCTCATATTTGGCCTTGCTTTCTCTAATATCCTTTTAATTTCATCTACTATGATCAAATTACAAAGATTGCACATAGACTTTTCCTTTATTCTTTGATCTTCCTCTAATGCAAGTTGTCTTCTTATATCAAGATAATCATAAATTAAGTCTAAAATACCACCCCCAATTTCTAATAGGTTCCTTTTTAAGTTTAATAAATACTCAACAATGGAACTCTCAATTATATATCAATTGATTTCAATATACTTCAAGTAATATTTCTCAAGTTGGTCTAATTTACCTTCATTCTTAATTTTGGTTGTGATCTTCTTTGAATCATGTGTTAACTTTTCCTCTTTTCCTCAATGTTGATTTATGTAACTTTTGGTTTTTCTTCCTCTTCTATCTCTAAATTTCCCTTTGTCTTCTCATTTTTTTTCTTTAGATGCCCTCGTTTTCTTTGTAAATCTTTGGTTTATTTCCTTGTTCTCCATATTTTTGTCTTGTGGCCTTTGAAGGTGCTGGCTTGGCTAGTTTCTTTGACTTAATTGTAAGAGGAGTCCTTCTATACCTCCATGTATCTTTGTGAGGTTGTGGTGTAACCTCTTCTTTTGTTATCTAAAGAATAGGTGTATCTTACACATCCACATTCTTTGCAATATTTTCTTTAATAGGTTCTACACCAGAGATGTCTTTATGTGCCTCTATATGAACTTTGTTGTCCTTTTTCATATTTGTCCACTCTTCTTTACTGATCTTTCTCTACTATCTTTTCTATAAGCTTTGCAACTTTTCTTTTTCTAGATCCTTTTTATAGCTCTTCCCTTACTTCACTAAACTTTTCCTTGTAGGTTTCCCATATTTCTACATTCTTGTCTTTAGATGAAGCCAATATGACATCTTCATACTAAATAAATATTTCCTAACTTACCTCATATCAAAGAGGATGAATAAATATTTCTCTTGTCTCTACAACTTCCATGCATGCAACATTAATGTCCACCATAAAACACATTATGTTAGCATAATTCTCAAATACTTTCCTTGGAATTCTATATCTTTGATTTATTTCCCTTTGAAAGCATTTAAATAGACAAAATAAATCACTTGTGATTTTTCCTTTGTATTTTATATAACAATATTCAATAACCAGAGCCATGGTAGGTACATCATTTGTCCAAGCATGTGGTTGCATATTTAGAATTATGGCTAATATAAAATAACATATGAAGTATTAGGGATCCAAACCTACAAGATTTTGTATTATTGTGCTCTAAGATTTCCAAACAATTGTTGTCTCAATATCTCATAAATGTCAAAATGTTCCTTTCCAACTACCATCTTATAATCTATTTGTATAACTCCTACAAATGCTAAATTAAGTCTACAACTTTAATACATCTTATAACCCAATATTTTTTCAATTACTCTAACATTGCATTGTTTGATATCTAAAACTATCATCTCCTTCTTCTCCCACTTGGTTCCTATATTTGTTTCCACTTCTTTCCTGACCATTTTGGTTGCAACTGGAATTATATTTGCATTGTCTAATCTCGTAACTAAATGAATCAAATTTTTAGTGATCATAATTTTTTGGTCACCAAGCTCAAAGAATCTTTCATGAATTCTACTTAGGATTATCTTGATCCATTCTAGTTAATCAAATTCTTGATAGTTCATGTACTGCAAGATATTCAAGTTCTCTAAATGCTAAAACTTTCTCTTAAGGGTTTTATCTTCTTTATAAATGTCACTCAAATCCTTCCATATATCATTATTCCTTATGGTCTCAAATTTGTAGTGAATATAATGACACTATGTGGTTGCATGCATCCTCATGTTAGGGTTTATGTGGCTCGAAATGAGCATTTTGTAAGTGACAATAAAAAAATGGGGTGTTTAAATTCCTCAATCTACACATGTTTCCATATTTATGTAATTCCCTACTCAGAGATCCATGGAATAAGGATATATTGTTTATGTAAACTTTCATAGTTGGTTTTGGATGCATTAGTTAGTAGTGACAATTGGAGATTCATTGGATGTTTGGTATACTTGGTTAAGTCTTCCATTGTGGTCTTTTGAACAATTTCATGTTGATGTGTTTGATTCATGTATTGGTTTTTATGTATCCTTGTTCCAAAGATCTCCAGGTAGGGCATTACATCTGGTATTAGAGCCCATGTTGCAACATTGGGATCTCTATGTTATACTCCCACTATGATATTTTTTTGATTATGTATATTGGTATCTTATTTTAGTTGATGCTTGTGACACTTATGATTATTACATATGGCCCTCACCCTTATCTTGTTTCTCCTTTAGTGAAGCCTCCTACACATAGACATGGTGGTTAGGGTAACAAATGATAGAATAACAACAGAAAAGAGCACCATGAGGAAGAACATTAGGAAGTTAGGGGAGGACGAGGTGATAATAATCAGGATGATGTCAAGGCACTGTTACCCTTGTTACAAGAGATTATAGCTCAGTTGGGACCTCAAGTTAAGGAAAACTGATAGGACCATGGTGAAGAAGAGGAATCTCACCATGGAGACTCCCACATGTTAGAGCATAGAGGTGGATAAGAGCACAGGAATGAACACAAGAATTCTTGCGCACCACCTAGTGGTAGAGATAACTATAGGAGAGGCCATAGTTAGGATGATGGAGATTCCATCTGAATGGACATAATGAGAGACCTTTAGATGTCCAAACCACCATTGTTTGATGGCTTAAGAGGAGGTCTCAATTCTAAAACATGGTTATTGGATATGGGGAATTTGTTCTCCTTGTATCCATATGAAAGAAGTGTGAAGGCCCATTGTGCCATTAAAAAGCTGAGAGAACATGGGTCCATGTGGTGGGATATCGAAGTGAGAAGATCCAAATCAATATAATAGATCTCACCAAGGAGATCTTTGAGGAGAGGTTCAAGGAGAAATTCCTATCTCCATAGTATTGAGAGGCTTGTGCTAATGAGTTTCATGAGCTCAAATTGTTGGAATGTTCAAAATGGGAAGAGTACTTCTGAGAGGGGTGGGGTGGTGAATCAGAAGTATCACACTTCTAATCTTTTTCAAATCCTTTAAATCAAATAACTCAAAAGTAAACTGAATGCATGTAAACATATAAATGAACATAAAGTAAACACATGCAATAACACATAATACCATATTTGGTAACCCAGAAACTCTCCAGGAATAAGAAGGTAAAACTAGGGTGGGGATGATACCCACAAAAATCACTACAGTAATAAATGTTTGACCACTTCTGATGGTCTACCCTATGAAAGGCCTACCTGTTAAAGGCTTTACACTATGTCACTAGTGACCTAATTAGAGGATTTACAAACACTTTACATGAAGTGTCACCCTGTTAAAGGATTTACAATAGGCTATTAAACCCACCTAATATAATAGGATTTTCAATCACCTTCTCCAAAGGTTCTCCTACCTTGCTGTTAAGGTAACCTATCAATATAGGATTTCCAACTTCTAATACAATGGCAAGAAAGTATTAGAACAATGAACCTGACAGTATGTAATCTTTTATTGCTAGATTTAGGCAGTTGATTTTCTCTCTCTAATGTGACCTTTGCTTGATCTAATCTTTGTTCATATCCCTTGTGCTATTCTAATCAACTGAATGTATAATTACTGCTCCATTCCTTTAAGTCTTACTCACTTCACATTGAATTTTGCTATAATCTCCCCATACACTATTCTTATCCACATACACAATCGGGTTTTTGTCCTCCTTTTAAAGATTGTGAAGACTTAGGGTTAGGTATGGATATATGATCCATATTGAATCTTAAGTTCTCTCTCATTCCTTGCATTTTTCTCATTGGTTGTATGCCTTCTCCATTTTTCTAATTGGCTACATGCTGATTGCATAGGAAATGTAAAAGATTCATCCTTATCATTTTTCTCCTTCGAAATCCTTCTATTTTGACTCCAAAAATGGTTTACATTTGAGTTTGTGAAGGCACAAACTCATATGCTAATTCTGTGTTACTCGGCACATACTGGACTACTGGTGCTTGGCACACATACTATCCTAGATTGCTCAGCACCTATTACACTTTGTCTTGCTCGGCACATGTAAGATCCTAGATTTATCAACACATGAAGAATTCTAATTTGCTCAACATCAATTGTGACTTAACACCTATATATCACGCGACACTTATATACTACTCGACACTTGTTTGAAATTTGACTCAACACGCACTGTGGCTCGACATACATAGTCTACTCAGCTTCAATGTAGAAAGTGGTTAAGTGTATTGACACTCAAATGTCAAAACAATCTAAGGACCAATAATCTCCCCCTCTGACGTGAGTGTCAAAAACACTTAACTAAACATTACTAATATGTCCTTATGAGTACCCTATTGACAAAATTTCAAAATTTGTTCCAAAATTTGTTCAAAATACCTTAACTCCCCCCGAGCTAATTGTGCCTTGACACTCTTGCAACCAAAATTCTTTGCTAAATGTCCCTGATATGCTTTGTCTTTGCCATGTATCTGTAATCTATACTTGTGCGCTATTTTATTCATATCTCCCCCAATGAAAGAATGTAATCAAAATTTATAGTATTCTCCCCCTTAGTTATATCTTCATCAAAATACTATACTTCCTTATATCTACCCTAAAACATATATCTCCCCCTTTTTGACACTAATGTCAAAGGGTTCTAAGGAGTAATACCATACTTAGCCAAAAAATTACTATTTACCTCAATTTTTGTTTTCAGAGTTGCATCCCAATTCTCTAAAGCAATATCAAGTGACTTGTGATAGATGGTAGTCTCTGTAGCAAGGTGTACAATTCCATCAAGTGTAGAAAGATTTGAATCTTTCTTTAAAACTATTTCAGCATATAGTTGCTCCTTGTGGAGGACTTCTAAATGTGGGGTTATGGAGTATTGGATTTGCATCAATTTAGCCTTAATATTGGCTTCCTGTGCTGTAAGTACAACTAACTCCCTTTGAGTGTGAAGTGATTGTGCAAAATTCTTCTCACTTTGAGCTGGATCCTTTGGCAGTTGCATGCTAGAAATTTTCAAGTTTCTTTCCAAGCTCATTATTCTTTGATTTTTTTCTTGTGTGAAATTGGAAAAGTCACATAGTTTCCTATATGATGAAAAAATGTTTTCAAGTACAACTTTGACCTTTTCTATTTTCTTGGCCAATTCTACCTATTCAAGTGCTATTCCACTTGATATTTTTTGATTCACTTTTCCTTGAAATTTAATCTTTGACCATTCCATGAGTTTAACATTGGTATCCTAGTTTTCATTTGTCACCTGGTCAACTATATTTGATAGTTGCTCTATCATTAGCTTTGCTTCATTTGGTGACTACAAGCTTAAGGCATCTATAAATATGTCCTTGATCTCATAAGTGCTTTCTTATGTTTGAACTCTTTCCTAAGTATTTCTTACCTCATCCTTCTATCTAATGCAGTTTACATTTCAGTCATTTGTGCCATTGTGATGGTCTTGGAATCATAGGAGGATATTATAATATCTTCATCTAATTTAGGGTCTCCATAGTGAAGTACCCTAGCCACTCTAGTTGAACTCGAGCCTGGAGTTGAGAATTGCAAAGGAATGGCTTCAGTGCTTGGCTTCTGAATGGTCTTTGTAGGAGTGCCAATCTTTTTTAGTTCTACCAATTTATGAATTGTGGCCTGCTCCTTTTCTTTTGAGGTATCCTCTTTTTCATTTGACTTCCTTTCCTCTACACTCGACATCTAATCAGTATCATTTGTTGCTTTTGGTGGAGGTGGTGGTGGAAGCATCAAAATCTTAGTGCAAGTAGCTATATATGTGAAAGGTGGTTCCTTTGGTTTCACCTTTTCTTTTTGTGGTGCTACTACTACCTTTTTTAACACATCAACACTCACCAATATAGGGCTTGTGCATAACTATGCCTATAGAGTGGATTGATGAAGGATCTTGGAGAGATCCTCTATAGGTAGTGGATTGATGTTCTGAGCTGAATTGTTAGGAACATCCTTGATAATTATTGTCTCTACAGGTGTAATGTTTATGTGAGGTGGACTAGGAGGTGGCATTTGTGTGTCTTGCACACTCCGTTCATCTTCTTGCTATTGATCAGTTGTTGTCATAGTTTCTTCCTCCTCACCTTTTTCTTTATCCTCCTCAATTTTCTTATCTTCCTCTTCTTTCTTCTTTCCTTCTTCAGCTCTTGCTATTGCTTCCTTCTCCTCCTCTTGCTTCTCTTCCTCTCTTTTCTTCTCCTCTATTTTCTTTTCCTCTATCTTTTCTTTGGCACTAGTTTTTACCTTATTTGCTTCCTCTACCTTGTCATCAGTTATCTTATAAATTATTTTCCACAATTGTGTGGATTTATTCACAACATCCTCAATCTTGTTTTGAAGGATGCTAAAGGCTCTATACTTTGGTGCAAACTTTCCACCATGTTTCCTATTTGCCTTTGTTATTTGAGCCTTTTTCATGTCAGGCTTTACTTGATCTAGGGTGGATTCTCTAATCTCCCTTTCCATATTTAGACAATAATGCCATTTATTCTCAATTATTTCATATAGTTCTTTAGACATTTTATTGTCAAGTTCTAGAGGTGTGTTTTTAAATTTTGCCATCATGGCATACACAAATTCCTCTACTTTACTCTACTCTTCCCTACTAAGCTTATTGAAATTAAGAGACTTTAAATCATTCAAATCTACATTTTTAATCTTATCACAAAGTTTATAAATTGCAGTCTTAGGAGGATGGCTTACCACTTTAAATTGGCTGATGTCCTCTAATTCTGTTCTTTCTTGATCATCTGTATTTGGTTGTGCCACATACCTTCTTCTCTTCTTGGGCTCTTCAATAGGCTATTCAATGGCTTTCTTCTTCTCTTTTGATGCCTCTTTGGTCTTTCTAGTGGATGCCCTTGTTATGGCCCTTGTTGCTAGAGCTAGCTTAGCTGGAGCTGGCTTAGTGACCTTTTTAGGCTTGCGCTAAGCTATAGGCTAAGTTTTTTCATTTATCTTCTTTTGCTTGGAAGGTATAGGTGCTTCCTTAGCTTTTTCTCCCTTAGCACCTTCCTCCTTGTCTTCTCCTAAGCCTTGTGTGAGCTCTATTGGGCCTTGCCCTTGCTCTTCTTCTTCTTCACTTTCTCCTTCTACTTCTTCTTCTTCTTTACCTTTTTCACCTTCAATTCTTGCTCCAAATTGCTTCTTTATCTTCTTCACTAACTTGTATTTCTTCTTGATAATGGTGGTTGTCTTTAATTCAATTTCAACTTTGGACTTGAAAACACCATATGTTCCAAAGTGAGGAGCCTTCTTGTCTATCTCTTCTGCTAGCAATGCTGTGATTGTTGCTGAGGCTTCATCTACATCAAGCTCATATCCAATGGCCTTAGCCATCTTACTCTTGGTATTTGTACCTAGATGTAGGTGTAGTCAATGTCAACCAAAAAGCATATGCCATTAACATGTTTCTCTACAATGAAATTGGTATTCTTATTCTCTACTTCATGTACTTCTTAAAGTCTTCAAAATAACTATTCATCTGAGCCTCAAAGTTATCTCCCATCTGATCAATGAATTCATTAACTTGTGTGATTGAAAACTTGTTGGAATTCCAATTTACCTTCCCAATTGAAGGGAATTCTTCCATCACATTAAAGAATATGCAAACTAATACTGATCCAAATTTGCATTGTGCTCCCTTGGATCTTCTTATAGCTCCCAAATTTTCATTTATTTGCTGAAGCATTAGTTCTGCTAGATCATAAGTATGATCTTTCTTCACCAACTTGTAAGCTACATCAACAACTATGTAGGGTATGTTGTTTAGTCTACTTGATTGGTAGAATTTGTGTGAAATTATTCTCATAGAAAAGTCAAGTAGGGGTTCAATTACACTGTCTATGGTCATTCCCCTATTGTTCCATTTGGCTCCTATATTTTTCTCAATGACCTCCTTTCTATTCCTTCTTAAAGTCTTTGGCCAATCTAGGGTTGGGAGTCCTATAACCCTATGCACTATCCCTTTTCTAATCTTTATAAGTTCTATCTCCAACCATAAATAGCCATCATGAATTCGACTCAAAACAATGTGAATCCATTTAGTCTTAAATACCATAAGAAAAACTAGGATTTTGGTTAGACCCTTCTTCTCAACAATCTAGAATTCATCTTTCAATAGCCCATTGTCACATAACTTGTCATAGGCATGGAAGATCTCAAGATCACCTATGGTGCTAATTTTGTAGTTATAACATTTTTTCACATCTTGAACTAGGACAACTTTGGGTGGGATAATGGATAATGTGCTAGTTGGGTCAATTCTGTAGGCAACTTTAGGAATTGGCCTAAATTCAGGCTATTTGACCTCATTGCTAACTAACTAAATCTCATGACCTTCCTTAGCTTTGAGGTTTCTTGAACTAGAGGCCATTTTACCAAACTAGGGTTTTAAATGTATTAAAACTTTAACTTTTTTGTAGCTCGACAGTTGATAAATACATTTGAATCAATGAACTTGTGCTAAATTTCTATTGAAATCCATGCAAATGACTGTTAGATTGCTACTCGATCACTTCTTCACTCTTCTTGTCTCTGTTCTGTGTTTGAATGGCATGAAAATGAGAGAAATTCAACCTTATACCTATCAAAGACCTAGCATTAAATGCTTCGTGCGTATAGCTATAAACTCAGCACTTTAAAGATTCAATATGTCTTGGCTCCCATTGTATTTCATTTACTTGGCCTCCAATAGACTTCTACTTCACTCATCTTCAACTACCAACTCAGTCATTATTAGAAACTTGGCATCCATTAGAGCTTTACTCAGCATATGAGGATTGTTTTGCAGTATTTGCAAAAACTTTAGATTTTGACCTGGCATCTTTGCTTATGCAAACTTCTTCCTTGTAGTACTCCTTTGTTCTTTGGAACTAATGTATGATTTAACTTTATAGATCAATCCCATATACCTTTCTTTTGCTTAGTTGGATGAAGTGTGGTCACTTGACCTCTTGGGTGAAGTGATCTCTCCATTTGATGTGCTACACTCATCTTTCTTCTTCCAAGTCTTGTTCATTTTCCCTCTTATTTTTTCAACATCAACCTTCTCTTTTCCTTTGTTGACTTCTATCTTGGGTGCTTTTGACTTTGTTGGGAAATTCCTATTGATATGACTAGTTTTCAAGCAACTAAAACATATAGTTTGGTTTAGCCATCTACTGTAACTCCCTCTAAAATGTGTCCTTATGCAATTTTCAGGAATGTGTCCATACTCCTGACAATAGTGATAGCTATACCTAGTATTGTATCCCAATTATAGTGATGACCATGGTTGTTTCCTCTTGTAGGCTGATTAGGTGTCCACATAGGCTTTGATCTGTATTCAAATGCTCTATGTCCATATTTTTTGTAGTTGTAGCAATGACCTTCAAATCTTGGTGTCCTCATGGTCTTGGTTCTACATTCATGTGCTTGATGTCCTTACTTTTTGCACTTGCGACAAAAGCTTGCATTGGTAGGCTTATCATGTTGATGACAATTCTTGCTCCTACAAACATTAGAGGTATGTCCCTTTTTACCATATAAATGAAAAGTAGGTTTAGTGTTCTTACCTTTGTTACTCCTTTCTTCTACAGTCTTGGATGATTCTCCTTGTTCAGTGCTGGTGTAACCAAGTCCTGAAGTGTCATTACTAGCCCTTGGTGATTTTAGTAGTTGCTCAAAATACTTGATAGCCTCATTGGGTTTGTTGAAGATTTCTACCATCTCCTCTCTTTTCAATTCATTTTTCAATTTTTCATTTTGCATCTTCAAGTTGGAAATCTAAATGTCCTTCATGTTTAGCTCATGATGAGCATTCATCATTTGGCTTAAGGCGTCTAGCTACATGTTTGAGATCCTTTAAAACTAAATTGTCTTCTCCTCTAGTCTATTGGTAAGATTTCTCTTGTCATCTTCTATCATGGCCTTGTATTCAATGGATCTCTTCTTTTGTTTAGTCACTTCACAAAGCATTATGGCTTGTGATTCTTGTTCAAGCTTGAGTAATCTAATTTCTTCAGCTTGTGCTCTATTTTTCTCCATCAGTTCTGTTATTGTTGCATCAAATTCCTTGGAATCTTCATTAGAAAACATTTTTGTGGTATCAATCTCCTTGTAGTGTATGTCTTTTTCAGCTATTGCTATATCCTTCCTTCTTTTTAAGGACTTTATCAATTCTTCTTTGGCTTCTTCCACTTTGTGTAGAGCTAGGTGCACATCAATTACCTAATTGTCTATGATCTTCCCAAGTGCTCTGATACCAATTGTTAGAATGTTCAAAATGGGAAGAGTACTTCTGAAAGGTTGGGGGGGGGTGAATCAAAAGTATCACACTTTTAATCGTTTTCAAATCCTTTAAATCAAATAACTGAAAAGTAAACAACATGCATGTAAACATATAAATAAACATAAAGTAAACACATGCAATAACACATAACACTAGATTTGGTAACCCAGAAACCCTCCAGGAATAAGAAGGTAAAACTGGGGTGGGGATGATACGCACAAAAATCATTGCAGCAATAAATGTTTGACCACTTCTAATGGTCTACCCTGTGAAAGACCTGCCCTATTAAAGGCTTTACACTATGTCAATAGTGACCTAATTAAAGGATTTACAAACACTTTACATGAAGTGTCACCCTATTAAAGGATTTATAATAGGCTATTAAACCCACCTAATATAATAGGATTTTCAATCACCTTCTCTAAAGGTTCTCCTACCTAGTTGTTAAGCTAACCTATCAATATAGGATTTCCAACTTCTAATACAATGGCAAGAAAGTATTAGAACAATGAACCTAACAATATGCAATCTTTAATTTCTAGATTTAGGCACTTGATCTACTCTATCTGATGTGACCCTTGCTTGATCTGATCAATTGAATGTATAATTGTTGCTCCGTTCCTCTAAGTCTTACTCACTTCACACTAAATTTTTCTACAATGGGGTTTTCATCCTCCTTTTAAAGATTGTGAAGACTTAGGGTTAGGTATGGATCTATGATCCATATTGAATCTTAAGTTCCTACTCATTCCTTGCATTTTTCTCATTGGTTGCATGCGTTCTCCATTTTTCTAATTGGTTGCATGCTAATTGCATAGGAAATGTAAAAGATTCATCCTTATCCTTTTTCTCCGTTGAAATCCTTCTATGTCAGCTCCAAAAATGGTTTACATCTAATTTTGTGAAGGAAAAAACTCATAGGATGATTCTGTGTTACTCGACACATACTATCCTGGATTGCTTGATACCTATTACACTCTATCTTGCTCGGCACATGTAAGATCCTAGATTGCTTGGCACATGGAGCATTTTGACTTGCTCAGTATCAACTGTGACTCAACACCTATATATCACTTGGCACTTATATACTGCTTGACACCTAAAGTCACTCGACACCTATTGGAAATTCAACTCGACATGGACTATGGCTCGACATACATAGTGTACTCAACTTCAATGTAGAAAGTGGTTAAGTGTATTGACACTCAAATGTCAAAACCATCTAAGTAGAAACACAAACAAGGGAACATAACAATGGATCAGTATGAGAGGCAACTCTTTTGGCCAAGACAATGCTCTAGTTACTATTATGACAAGGTACTCCTTGCACAACATTTTGTGAGGGGTCTTAAAGAATCTATAATTGGGGATGTCCATATTCATTAGCCTAGGAAACTTAAACTCACCACTAAGAAGGAAAGGATTATTGAGAGCAATGTGGCTAGGAGGCTTAGTGTTAGATCAGGCTCTTAGAGCCACAATACATGATCCATAAGATAGAATGTATCACCCCTTAGACATAGGTCATAGTGTAGGGTCAAGCCCATTCGACACCCTCACAAATTGGTCACAGTCATCAAGATTGATGACACCACCATTATTCATAGAAAGGTGGACAAATTTTAGGTACAACAAGAGGAAAGGGGCATGACTAAAATCAAGGTCAGCAGTCCAAGTAGATCTATCCATCTTAGGGTAATCAATACAACTCTAGTAGAGGGGTTGTAAGACCCATCCTTGTATGTACTTATTTAAATATGAATTCCTTTGTTAGATCTTTTATAGGATATTTGAATGGATTTTTGGGTATGACAAGGCAATGGTATGGGGTAATGTTGTTGTTCCTGTCTAGGAACCATGTAGAGGACATATTGATGATTATAGCTATCTTACGTATAATCATTTGATGATTGTTACAATAATATAACATAATACATACCTTCTTATGAATCATTAGAAACTTGAAGACAAAGATTATCAAATCTATAGAAGTTCCCTTAAGTAGCTTAAATTTTAAATATTATAAGAACTTAATGATGAGGATATATGCATTTAGATAGTTCGGTATGCTTTATTGATGATGTTTATGATGTTTTGGGGATATGAATGCATTACAATGATTATTATAGTATTTTAATTCAAATTGATGAATATGTTATGATGATTCAATTAAGATATTAGCGATGATTAAATATGTGTGCATAAATGAGAAAGGTTAGTTAAATGAAAATATTTATATTTTGATCAATGTGATTATGCAAATTTGGTTTAAATATATGAATGTGATGTTATCAAACTACCGATATTTTAATTGAGTGTGTAGGATAATTAAAGAATCAGTAATTGACCCGAGGTTCAAACTATAGGACTAAGTTTGAATCCAATAAAGTGATTCAAACTTCATTGTTTAGTGTTTAAATTGTATTGTAATCTGAATGTATGAGCATCATTCTATAATTTGTGACATGTCAAATGTTATGTTAAAATAGATCTTATGGTGTCAATTTAAGATTAGTAAAGTAACTTGTTAAACTAAGACTGATTAGTTAGTAACCTAAATTAGTTCCCCTTAATCAAGGTTTAGTAGAAAGGTTACATCCTTATGATTTTTGAAGATCAAATATTTCAAGCCACTTGTATAGCTCATAAATTGATCCTAGAAGATAAATTTAATGTAATTCAAGTGCCCAAGTGGTATGTGTATGGGTTAGGAACCTCTTCGACCCTTTGAGAACTTCCTAGCAACATTTATGTCCCATAAAATATCTCATTTTCCCTTTGTTGCAAAAATGGATCATCTCCATGAGGTTACCCAAGTTTTCACTCTTTCAAAAGGTTGTCTTTATGATAGGCAAAAGTGGGAAGACAATAGGAGGCTTAAAGTAAAGTTTGGAGTTATTACTATATTGGGTTTATAAGTTTAGAGGCTTCAAAGGGTTGTTCACCCATTCTCTACATTTAGAGAAGTCAAGTTTGGAATTGGAAGAAGGAGAGGATTTAGCTCATCTCAAAATTTATTGCCATAAAATTTGTGAAGGTAGGTTCTCCCACCATGGTTATTCCCTTTTGTTCATTATTTCTATGTATAAAATTGTTTCATATTGTAGTATGTGTGTGTTTGTATCATGTGAGGGATGGGTATTGTGGGATTTTACTTGCTTTCTTTCATGTTTATTCTCTTTTTTTTTTTTTTTCCTAGAGAGATTATGAAGGGTGTGTTGGCATTAATCACCCTTAGATAGGGCAAAAGTAGCCATGTACAGGGGAAGGGCATAGTTGGACTCTAGGTCAGTGCATAGTCTCTTCTCATGATGAGAAGAGGGAGGAAGCAAGGTGATATGGGCCCTTTCTTGTCATTTCAAAACTAAGTTCATTTTCAAGAAATAAGGAGATAAAGAAATGGAAGTATATGTGATTTGGTAGCCTTGGAAGAGGCATATGATTTGTGTTCTTGATTGACATCTTCTACCTAAAAAAATCCACCTTCTCCCTATGTCATAGGCTCATTATGAAACCTATTGTGCATACCTTGGATGAGAATTATATGTTGAGTTATGTCATTATGTTTGAATTCTAAATTTTACATGGTCAGTTATTAGTTCTCCTAGCTTTATGGGTGGCCTTTTAGGGCCTAGGATGGGAGATGAGTTCTCCATGGTTGTTCTTTGTGTTTTGTAGATTGTCTGGATAGTTTCTCATGATGGGTTAATCCTAGTTTTTCATGAAGCCCTAGTAGTGTTCATTGAATCATTTTTTGGAAAACTCTCCATTGTTATTTATGTCCTTATTGCATTTTTTCAAGCTTGTATTGAAGGAAATTAAGGAAATATCATTTCAATGTATGGAAGTGTATAGGATAATATATGGTTGATGAATATGGTTTAGAATAATGCATATTAAAGAGACCCTAAGCCCATATTTTACACATAAATATATATTATTATGATATGGAAAGTAAATCTAGATGACTAATATTGAAATGACAAAATAAAAGGTACTTACCTTCGGAAAAGAATTGGCTGAAAACCCTATCAAACGATCTAAAAAACTGTCGATTTGTGCGAGCTTGAACTAAAATTGCAAGTTCTACAAAACCTAGAAATATTTTTCTTTTTTGAGGGTAGGTCTATCTTGACCTAGATAGTGGGGAAAAATTGTACCCTAGGGAACAATTGTGCCTCAAAAAGTCAACCTTGACCTATACTACTCTAACAAAATTTATGTTCACAGATCCCATAAGTTTGATGAAAAGGGTATCTAAATCTACATTGATATTCACTATTCCACACCTGTACCTTTTTTTTTTGGATGGGGGGTTTGCCTTAGTCAAACCCTAATTTGGAATAAACCTTTAAATTGAATTGAAATTGTCATATATATAAACAAAGTAAATGAAACTATTCACCTTGCTTATGTGGAAATTCTTGTGGAGGATTTGAATCCTTGAATCCATAAATATGGATGCTCCAAATGAAAATAGAAATGAATGTCAGATGTCTCAAACCAATGGCATTATATCATCAATACCAATCTTGAATAGATCTTTTCATTAGGAAGAAGCTTGAATGGAAATAGATGGATCTTCAACAAAAGGGCTCCATAGGGCTTGAATCCTTCAATGGCTTACTAATGGATCTCCTTGATGAATTGAATACTTGAAGATGGATTCTTTCTTGAACTTGATAATTCTTGAATGCTTGATCATGAATGAGAATAAATTGTCTCATTTCCTCATGCCTTGTTATCTTCTTGAGTGCTTTTTTAGAAAATGAGAGGAAGAGGCTTCCTTATATAGAGATCTAGGGCACAAACTTTTAGAGAAGGTCGAAATGGGAGCGTTAAATTGAAACTAACCTTAATTTCTAGAAATGTACCTAGATTAAATGTAATTTAATATTTTACCATTTTGGAGACCAAAACAGCTAACATGGAAGTGGGAAAACAATTCTTTTCGAAATTTAACATCTAGAAATCATGGAACTTTGAAATTTGAACCTTGGGTTAGGGTTGAGGTCGAAGGATCAAGGTCATTCTTGACCTAGGTCAAGGTCAAGGTCAACCTTGACCTAAAAGATCGTCCTTGACCCAAAAGTCAAGAATCTCAAGATTTCAATCCAAAATGCTAGAAAAGTGCAGAAAGAAAGTGTAAAAGGGGGCAAAATAGGGGAAAAAGAAAGATCCAAGTCAAATACCCATTCAAGGCACTTGACATGATCCCAAACCAATTACTTGGAGGGATAAACACTCTTAACATGAAAGTGCTTCCATTTTAAGACAATGCATTTAACCCCCACTTTAGCAAGAGTATGGACTCAATGCAAACTCCTTGTAAAGTAGATCAAAATGAAAAGATAATCTTATTAAAATCAAAGGTACAAAGAGATCCTCAAGCCCCCATGGACTCAAGTCTTTGTCAACTCCAAGATTACAATAAGATAGACATCTCTAGAAAAAAGAGAAAATAGGGAGAGAGGAGTGGCTAGCTCTGCCAGTAAGATGTGTGTATCTCACTATGAACCACAAAAGGAATAGGATGTCCCACCAAGAAAAAACTTGATAGTCACCCCATAAAGTTGTGCACCTTCTAGTAGCTTTGTGCATGTATGTAGTGCATCTTCTGAAGACTTTTATATAGTACCCATGGATCCATATTCTCATATCACCATAGAATAAATTTGTAAAATGCATATCTCTTCAGGATTTAAAAACATATGTAAATTACCTTCCAAGGATTTAGCATACTTGAAATTAGAAATGTGTATCTCTTCAGGATTTAGCAACTGATGTGTATTACCTTTAGAGAATTTAGCATATTGAAAATTGAAAATGCATGCCTCTTCAGGATTTAGAAACTTATGTGCATTTCCTTTTGAGATTTAGCATGTTAAAATACAAAAGGTTAGAACAAAAATGCATAACATAGAATGAGTGAGGCCATATATATGCTCCACTCCTTAAGATGACAAGAATACATACTATTTTGACATGTTAAGGAAAGAAAAGAACAAGGATAAAGCCTTATTCAACATCAAGGCAATATCCATAGACAACACCCAATCAAGAAAAGAAGGTCACAACTCCTATGAGGCCATGAAATGGATGAAGACAAAGAGATATAATGGAAGAAGTGAAAAAGTAACCCTTGTGAGGAATAACACACAATTCAGCTTCCAAGGTGTGAGATTTATCAATCATGGAAATCCAATGTCAAAAAATGAAATAGGTTATGATTAAGGACATAGATCCTCAATGCAAACCAAAATTTTGATGTATGATTGGATATCACATAATAGATAGTTACTGCTTAATCAAGGAAAAGTGGATCCTAGAAAGATAGAAAAAAAGTAGATGACATCCTTGCCGCCCAAGAATAGGAACAAAGATGGAAGGGGACCTATTATATCACTTGCAACATGATACAAGACAAAAATCCCCCAAATATTAGGCTAACAGTGTTTACATAATGCAATGTTCAATAATAAGAACATAAATTTTTTATAGAGAAAACATGATTAAAATACAACTCATTGCCGCATGATATATAAATAACCTTACTATCAATGAGTTGCCAATCTTATAATGTAAAGCTTGACATTAATTAGTAGAGTGATCATGAAATCTATGATATAAACAAAAAGGAAGAGTCTTTGAGTGTGGACTACATTTCTTTTTGTGTTTAGGTCTAGTAATCATCTTAGAACGAAGGAGTTTAGGCAAAAGAACTTCTTGGTCAAAATCCTTCATAGTTTCATCATGTTTTGAAGTTTTGTTTGAGATTCTATTAACATTGATTTGTTGTTGAGGATTAAATCCCAATCCATAAGAATTCTTATGCCCCCCATTTTGTAAGGGCATTTGAATTCCCTGTTTATGCTTACCACATACTTGACCAATGAATCCTTGTTTAACTAAGTGTAGACACCCAAAAATTGGCAAAGACCTAAAAAATGCAATTTTGATCAAATAACATGAATTAAGGATTAAACCAAAGGAAAAAAATAGACTTTCAAAGCAATCATTATATCAAGTCATTAATCAATCAATCGAATATCAAATCAAAAGGATCTAAATCACTTAGCATTTTAACATTCCTTTCATGTTATTTTGATGCAGGAGCATCCAGAGGTATAAGGGCAATCCTATGTCACCCAAAAAAATGTACTTATACTTAGTTTCTATTTCATGTGTTTTCATTTTTAGATACCCATTTGGGTCAAATAAAGGTTCCAATTCTCACAGTTCCACTATCAATGTTCTCGGATAGAGTATTTGAACACCTTGGGATACGTACAAATGCCAAAAAAATAGAAGTATGTAATTGAGCCATAATTTTGGTGATTTAGAGGGTGTAAATTGGTTGGATGAATGTAATTATAATTTAGAGCATTCCAGAAAAAGAATTAGGTCAAAAGGCCCCACGATTTGAAAGTTATCGCAATTTTTTAGTTTTTGGAGACCTCCTAAGAATGCTTCAAATTTAGGTTAGGGACATTAAATGACCTTGAATAGGGCCAAAAAATGGGAGACAATGAATCCTATCCATAGGGCTATAGAGCGCTTCGAGAGCTTTCTAGAAATGTAAATAGTTCGTCAATCAGAGCTACGGTTCAAAAGTTATGCCTTTCAAAAGTTTAGTTACCATTTCTAGATTCTTCTAATTTTGTGCTGACTTCTAATGCGACTTCTAGAGCCTTCTATTTAGTCGGTGGATTCCAAATAGCACTTTCTAGAATGTATTCCTAATGCTTAACCCTCCAGGGTCTATTTAAGAACATTTGTGGCATTGTAAAAGGTAGTTTGAAGTGGAGTTTGAGAGGAGGTACTAAAAGGAGAAATTATTTGTAGATTTATACTGTTGTAAGCCCTTAGGGTAGGTTTTGAAGTCTATTTTCTTTATACTAAATGTATTAGCATATTTTCATCATTAATAAAATTTTTCCCTTTCCTGTTGTGTGCATTCTATGCTTGGGCTGTGTTCCCATCAAGTGGTATAAGAGCAGGTTTTCCTAAGTGTGTAGACAGAGTGCCGACTGTGAGGCAGTTTGCACGAGAACTGTGTGGTTGTGGGTTTGAGTTAAGAAGATGCCTCCATGAAGAGAGCATGGTGGAAGCGCCAAAGCTATTAATCTTGAGGAGGTTAGAGCCCTCCAAAGATAGGTTCAAGCGTTGCAGGAGGAGCTTTGTAGAGGAACAAATGTTGCTGCAGGTGACGAAAGTGAGGACGATAATGAAGAAGAAAAAATTGGACCAGAAGGGGAAGTTGACGAGGAAGTCTTGAATTAGGCAAAGGAAAGGCTTTTTAGGGCCATTACTAAGTTTAGAAAAAGACCTACAATTGATGTGGGTGTATTTTTAGGAAATCTGAAACCAGATGAGTTGATCGACTAGATCAATGAACTGGAAGAGTACTTTGAGTATGAGGATATCAGGGATCCAGATATGGTTAAGTTTGCAAAGGCCAAACTGAAAGGACATGCCAAAATCTGGTGGCAAGAGGTTCAATTGGAAAGAAATAGAAGAGGCAAGGATAAGATCACAAGGTGGACAAACTAAAGAAGTAGTTCATTCCTGTTGACTACGAGCTTGATTTGTTTAAGAAGATGCATGGGTTAAAGCAAGCAAGAAAATCAATCCAAGAATATACAGAGGAGTTTTACCGACTTTTGATTAGAGCAAGGCATGCAGAAGTAAATAAGGAGAAGGTTGCTCATTACATCAGTGGATTGCGACCTAGCATCCAGAAAAAATTAAGTTTGGTAAGAATGACCAGTGTTAAAGAGTCATACCAATTTTCCCTACGAGTTGAAGAGAAGCTAAATAAGAGGTTTGAAGGGAGACAAAGAGGGCATGGTCAAGGAGGAAAGGGTAGTGGTAGGTCATCTGGAGGCCGAAATGAAACCCAAAAGAAAAATGAAGATGTGGGTACTAGCAAGAACCAGAAGAATGAGGGTTTCAACTGCTCCCATGATCAAGACTTTGGAAATCAAAGAGGAAGAGGTAGAGGACATGGACAAGGAAGAGGAGGCTTTCATGGTACCTATTTCCATTACAATGAAGAAGGTCATTGTGCCTTTGAATGGCCTCAATGACAAGGAAGGACAGATAGGAGAGCTGAGGGTCAAGCTAGGGTTGCTCATGTGGATTAGGATGCACAATCATAACATTTAGAGGATGCAAAAAGAGGAGAGACTTTAGTAAATGAAAGGGTCCTACTAAGTGGTGAGATTGAACTAGGAAAAAGAAGGAGTTTATTTTGTACCAAGTGCAAGTGTGAGGATAAATGTTGTGATGTGATCATTGATGGTGGTAGCACTAATAACTTAGTATCAGAGGAGATGGTCTCTAAGCTAAAGCTCAAGAGGGAGAAACACCCCCAACCCTATCAGATTGCTTGGGTGAAAGATGATCATAAGGTCTTGGTAAGTGAACAATGTTTAGTGAAGTTCAAAATTGGGAGTTACCATGATGAAGTTCTCTGTGATGTTATTCTAATGGATGTTTGCCATCTATTGTTGGGTAGACCGTGGTAGTTTTATAGGCATGCAGTACATGATGGTCATGCAAAAACATACTCTTTAACAAAGGATGGAGTTCACCACAAATTGAAGCCCATGAAAAAGGAAGGTGAAAAGGTATGTAGCAGTGCTAGGATTTGTCTTGTTGATGGAAGAAAGTTTTTAGATGGCATGAAACATCAGTGTATGTGCTATGCTTTGATTCCTAGGAAAGATAAAGAAGGTAGTAGTGAAATACCACTTGAAGTTTCAGATTTACTAGGTGAGTTTGGAGATATCATCTTTGATAATGTTTCAGAAGGATTGCCACCGGTAAGGCAAATCAGTCATTAGATAGATTTAATTCCAGGAGCTAGTTTTCCTAACAAGGCTGCTCACAGGATGACTCCTACTAAATTTGAGGAGATAAATAGACAGGTTCAGGAGCTATTGAGGAAGGGATTGATTTGGGAGAGACTGAGTCCATGTGCAGTACTAGCACCAAAGAAGGATGGAGAGTGGAGGATGTGTACATACTCTCAAGCTATAAATAGGATAACCATCAAGTATCAGTTTCCTTTGCCAAGAATGGATGATCTTATGGATTGCTTGAGTGGAGCTCAGTACTTCACAAAGATAGATCTCAAGAGTGGCTATCATCAGATATGAATATGAGAAGGAGATGAGCGGAAAAAAACCTTCAAGACCAAGGAGGGTCTTTATGAGTGGTTAGTCATGCCCTTTGGATTGATGAACGCCCCAAGCACCTTCATGCAGCTTATGAATGAGGTACTTAAGAAGTTCTTGGGAAAATTTTTTATTTTTTATTTGGATGATATTTTAATTTTCAGCAAGACTTTGGAAGAACATTTATTGCATATTCATAGTGTGCTTGAAAGGTTAAGGGAAGACAAACTATTAATTAATCTGAAGAAGTGTATCTTTGCAAAAAGGGAGTTAGTCTACTTGGGGTTTGTTATATCACCTGAAGGTCTCAAAATGGATCCAAAGAAGGTAAAAGACATCTTGGAATGGCCTACTCCAAGGTTTATTACTAAGGTAAGATCATTTCATGGTCTAGTTAGTTTTTACAGCAAGTTTATTAAAAATTTCAGTGGCATATGTGCACCCCTGACTGACATAATAAGAGGGGATAGAAAAGAGTTCAAATGGACCGCGACAGCTACGAGAAGTTTTGAATTGCTGAAGAAGAAGGTGACAGAACAACCTATGTTGGCACTTCTAGAGTTTAGAAAGGTGTTCCAGGTGGATTGTGATGCTAGTGGCAGTGCTATTGGGGCTATATTAAGCCAAGAAGGTAAGCCTATTGTATATTTTAGTGAAAAATTGAATGATGCAAAAAAGAAATATTCTGTTTATGATCAAGAGTTCTATGCAATAGTTCAAGCCTTAAAGAAATGGAGGCATTATTTATTGCCAAAGGAATTTGTTTTGTATACTAATCATCAGGCATTACAGTACCTAAATAGCCAAGGTAAATTGAATTAGAGGCATATGAAGTGGTTAGAGTTCTTGCAAAGCTATACATTTTTGTTGAAGCATAGAAGTGGAAAATCTAACAGGGTTGTAGATGCACTAAGTAGGAGATAGTTGTTGCTTACAGTAATGCAGGTTGAAGTAGTTGGGTTTGATGAACTCAAGAATCTATACCTTGAGGATCTTGATTTTGTTGAAGCATGGAAAGCTTGTAAAGAGCCTGTTGTTGTCGATAGAACCAAGTGGCTAGACTATTTGATTTAGGATGGTATGTTGTTCAAGGGTAGTGAATTGTGCATTCCAAGAAGTTCCATGAGGGAAAACTTGATTAAGGAGAAACACAGTGGAGGGATGGCAGGACATTTTGGTTGAGATAATACCATTGCCATTCTCAAAGAACATTATTTTTGGCCTCAAATGTCACAGGATGTGAAGAAGTTTGTACAGAATTGCCAGGTTTGTCAAGTGGCCAAGGGATTTAGTCACAATACTGGACTATATCAGCCATTGCCTGTTCCATCAAAGCCATGGAAAGACATAAGTATGGATTTTGTTCTTGGATTGCCGAGAACACAAAGGGGTAATGACTCAGTATTTGTGGTGGTTGATAGGTTCTCCAAAATGGCACATTTCATTCCATGCCACAAAACTCATGATGCTGTCCATATTGCAGACTTGTTTTTCAGAGAGGTGGTAAGACTACATGGTCTTCCAAGGAGTATAGTTTCTGATAGAGATACTAAATTTGTGGGGTATTTTTGGAGAACATTGTGGAAGAAGTTGAGAATAGACTTTAAATTTAGTTCCACACATCACCCTTAGATTGACGGCCAAAAAAAAGTCTTGGAAATTTGCTGAGATGTTTAGTTGGGGATAAGCCCAAGGGGCAGGATTTGATTCTACCACAGGCAGAGTTTGCTTACAATAACTCTATAAACAAGAGTACTGGTAGATCACCATTCCAAATTGTATATGGAAGTAGCCTAAGGACTACACCAGAATTGAGGAAGATAGAGCAAGGGGAGAGGACAAGTGCTAAAGTTGAAGAATTTGCTAAACATATCAAGCGTCTGCATGAGGAGGTCCAGGCACACATTACCAAGATGAATCAAGAGTATAAAGCTAGGGCTGATCATAAGAGAAGACATAAGGAGTTCTGAGTAGGAGATCTAGTCATGTTACACTTAAGAAAAGAAAGATTTCCAACCGGTACTTACAACAAGCTAAAAATGAAGAAATTTGGCCCCTGCAAAATTTAGAAGAAACATGACTCAGGAAATGCATATGAGGTGGAGTTGCCAGATGGTATTCACATTTCTCCTATTTTCAACATTGTAGACTTAACATAGTATCATGATGATGGTGCAGATGAGGAGCTAATGTTAGAACCATGTCCAATTCCTACTTTTAAGAAGGAGGAGATAGAAGATATTCTAGATCATCGTGTGGGTAGGAGTACCAGCCATAGGCAATATGAAGAGTATTTGGTCAAGTGGAAAGGATGACCGATCAAGGACTCAACTTGGATATCAGTAGCTAAGGTTTCCCATTTGAGATTTCCTCTAGCATTCATACAGTGACAGGGTCACTTTTCAATCTACCCTGGGTGTCTGATGCAGGAGCATCCAGAGGTATAAGGGCAATCCTATGTCACCCAAAAAAATGTACTTAGAATTAGTTTCTATTTCATGTGTTATCATTTTTGGATACCCATTTGGGTCAAATTAAGGTTCCAACTCTCACAGTTCCACTATCAGTGTACTAGGATAGAGTATTTGAACACCTTGGGATATGTGTAAATGCCAAAAAAATAGGAGTATGTAATTGAGCCATAATTTTGGTGATTTAGAGGTTGTAAATTGGTCGAATGAATGTAATTTTAATTTAGAGAATTACAAAAAAAGAATCAGGTCAAAAGGCTCCATGATTTGAAAGTTATTGTAGTTTTTTAGTTTTTGGAGACATCCTAAGAATGCTTCAAAGTCAAGTTAGGGGCATTAAATGACAATAAATAGTGCTAAAATATGGGGGATGAGAAAATCTAGTCCATAGGGCTATAGAGCACTTTGGGAGCTTTCCAAAAATGTAAATGGTTTGTCAATCAGAGCTACTGTTCAAAAGTTATGCCTTCTGAAAGTTCGTTTACCATTTCTAGATTCTTCTAATTTTGTGCTGACTTCTAATGCGACTTCTAGAGCCTTCTATTTGGTCGGTGGATGCCAACTAGAACTTTCTAGAATGTATTCCTAATCCTTAACCCTCTGAGGTCTGTTTAAGAACATTTTTGGCATTGTAAAAGGCAGTTCGGAGTGGAGTTTGAGAGGAGGTACTAAAAGGAGAAATTATCTCCAGATTTATACTGTTGTAAGCCCTTAGGGAAGGTTTTGAAGTCTATTTTCTCTGTACTAAATGTATTAGCATATTTTTATAGTTAATAAATTTTTTCCCTTTTCGGTTGTGTCCATTCTGTGGTTGGGCTGTGTTCCCATCATATTTAGTATCATTTAGCATGTGTTTAGTTTATTTCATGCTCATATCATATCATTCTAGGGTTATCATACTCATATAATCTGCATTATTACATAGCTCTTGCATACATCTTTGTAGATCTACATTCATGGCATACTCCCATTCTAGAACTATCACTGAGATGTTGGTCTAAGAGAAATCTTAGAGGTTGTAGTTAGGGGAACATGGGATATTCATGTTGTCTCTATTTGACATGTTTATAGAATGAAAATGAGCTAATCTAAACCCAAGAAAACATTGTCAAATAGAGACTCTAAGAACATCCCATGTTTCCCTAACTACAACTGCTTAGATTGCTCTCAAACCAACATCTTAGTGATAGTTCTAGAATGAGAGTATGGCATGAATGCAGATCTATACAGCTATATGCAAGAGCTATGTAATGATGCAAATTCTATGAGTATGATAACCCTAGAATGATATGATATGAGTATGAAATAGACTAAACACATGCTAAATGATACTAAGTAACATGAAATAGAGAAGAAAAAACTATGGCTAAATAGGCTTTTTTGATAAATGTGCAATTGAGCTCATAGTTGACTAGGGTGCAAGTGATGTAATTGATGGCCCTTTCTTTTCCTTGGTCATTTTCTTATGCCAAGAGGGCTCCAGTTGATTAATCTTTTAGGGAAATATATAGCAGCAATGGTTTGTGTGATACTAGAGGTACCAAGATAGGTGGATTCATCAAGTAGTTTTTGAGTAAATCAAAGGCCATCTAATATTGATCATCCCATTCAAAAATTATGTCTTTGTGGAGGAGGTGGGTGAAAGGCACACACATTTTTTCTAACTAAGAAATGAAGTGATTGACTAATTGAAGTCTTCCTTGCAGAGAATGTAGCTGTCTCAAGTTCTTTGGAGGTTGGATTTTGATTATAGCTTGCACCTTTTTGGGATCAACTTCTATCCTTTGGCCGAGACAATGTATCCTAGAAGCTTGCCAGCTTTTACACCAAAAACCCATTTTTTTGTATTTAGCCTAATTTTAAATGCTTGTAGGTGGGTAAATATCTTGTCCAAGATGGGGAGATGTTCTTCTTGGGTATGAGATTTGGCAAGGATATTGTCAACATAATCTTCCATAAAAATGTGCATCATGCATGAAAGATAGTGGTCATGACCCACTAATAGGTGGCCCCTGCATTCTTTAGCCCAAAAGGTATTAAATTCCTACAAAACATGTCCCATGCACAAGTAAAGGCTATTTTTTCTTGGTCCTCTAGTGCAATCCTAATGTAGTTATACCCTAAAAATTCATCCATGAGTGAGAACATGGAATGACTCGCTATCAGATCTAAAATTGTGTCAATGCTAGGAAGGGGGAAAACATCTTTAGGACATGCTTTGTTTACATTGTGGAAATCAATATAGACGTGTATGCTACCATATTTCTATGATATAGGCATAATATTTTCTATCCATGATGCATATGCTAAGGGCTGGATGAAGTTGGTACTAAGCAGTTTCTCTAATTCTATTTTAACTAGCAAGGCTATGTGGGGATGCATCTTTCTTAACTTCTATTTAACTAGATTAGCCTTTGGAGAAATGTTGAGGTGATGAAGGATTAGAGTTGGATCTAACCCTGACATGTCTATGTAAAACCAGGAAAATTTCATTTGCCTCTCTTTGAGGAAGTGAATGAATGCACTTCTTTCTTCTATGTTTAAAGACTGTGCCAAATAGATGATCCTTAGTTCCTACTCTATTCTAATGTTGACTTTTTCTAGTGGTTCAATTAGGATAGAGAATCTTTCCTCTAAGTGATTGGGTAGGGTATCAATCATCTCATCCGTGGATCCCACAGTTGGGTTTTCACCTTTGGATGTGTCATTTCTATTTCTTTCTATATTTTTTCTCAAGTTTAGCTACAACCTAGTGGTGGTAATTAAGGCTTTGATGTTCTCGACCTATTCTAGTATGACTAAGATGATTGATATTAGACTGATCTATGTGTATTTATCCTATTCTTTGTGGATAAGATGGTTCAATCACATTAAGGTAGACAAAGAAGTTTTGGTCAATGTCAAAATTAGGAATATGGTGAGGCTTGGTTGTATCCCAGCTAATGAGTTTGGGATGGACTAAGGAGAGTGGTTCATAATATGGATAGGCTTTGGTAGGGTTTAAAGACATTACCTCATTTGATGGTTCATACACTATATCAATTAGGTCTATGATGTGTGCTTCCTCTAAAGTAACAAGAAAAGTAGAGCTCATTAGTGGTTCATAGTAGTCATCTTTAACTTCTACTAGAAAGAAGTGAGTAAATAGAGTTTGAAACTAAAACCCTTCAATAGGTTCATCATCCTCATATGATGCGATGTGACATGTCTATTTTGTATCAGCCTCTAAGTTGTTTTGATATGTACTGGCTCTTGGTGAAGTAAAGTCTAGAAGAAAGGTTAATCCTTGTATAATGAAACCATTGGGTGTAGGAATGTGAACATAATCACATTCTTTATCATGAATGGACTCTTTAGATAATGACTCGAATTCCCACTTGGTGAAGTTGTCATCATCTTCATTATTAGGAATGTCCATGATTTGTTCTCTCCTATGATGTGAATTTGGGAAGGATAGATTCACATTTTTGGTGTCAGCCAGTTTCTAGTTACTACTATCCCTTTCTTTAGGCACCCACACCAAGGTGGAAGAGGAGGAATAACTATATTTGGGATAGAACTCAGAGGTGATCTATGCATTTTCTTGTTCACTGTACCCCACCCCTATTTTGGATTTGTTAGACCTGAATTGTGCTACTAGGGGTTTGATGATGCCTTTCTCTTTCCCTAAAGGGCCATCACCTGAGAGGTCAGTTGGGTCATTAGATGTAGAGACTCAAATGAATGCTATGGAGGTACAAATGAGTGAGTTGACAAGCACCCTACATGCTTTTATTTCTATGATGACATTGAGGCCACCATTGCCACCACCATCATTAAGGATAGATGGGGCTATGAATAGTTAGCTGGCCATAGCCATACCTATCACATTAATGATAGGTGTGACCAAGAAAGCTTTGCAAGATGAGAGGAGTTCCCCCAATGATCAAGGAACTTTAGAGTAGACACCAATGGATGAGGCAGACCATGAGACACAGGGTTGATTTGTGTATCATATTGTATCACACTTTTATATATGTATCATGTGTAACATTGATGAGGACCTATTGATGTCAATGTGGATATAATTTGTGGCCTATTTATGTTCATGTTGATGTGATCATTTTGATATTCATGTTGATGTGATCATTTTGATATTCATCTTGATCTGATTCTTTTGATATATGATTATCCGATCATGTGATATATTCTGATGTAGCATTTGTTGTATCATGGATTTTGGTATGTGATTTGATGGACATGATAGCTGTAGATGTTGATGCATTGTGGATGATTAATGTAGTAGGTAGATAAAATGATATGTGGATAGTGAATGGAGTAGTTGAATGACATGTATGAGTGAAATGTGTTAATGAGATGAAATGAGATGCATGGAGTAAATGAAATGGAATGTAAATGAAATGAAATGAAAGGAAATAAAATGAAATGAGGTATGTGATGAAATGAACTTGGATGTGGTGAAATGTGATGTAATGAAATGAAATGTGATATGTAAATAAATTAAATTGAATTTAATAACATGTGATGTGATGAAATAAAATGTGGTATGTAATGAAATGAAATTGGATTTGATAAAATTTAATGTAATGAACTGAACTGTGCTACGTAATGAAATGAAATTGGATGTAATGAAATGAAAAGAAATGTGGAAAAAGGAATGTTAATGTATTAAAGTAAAATGGAATGAACGATAAATGGAATGTGTGTAGATGAATGTGAAGAACTATAATGAATGAAATGAAAGGATGTCTAAAAATGTAAAATGAAATGATAAGTGAAATGGGATGGTAGGATAAGTTTAAATGAAATGTAATGTAATTAGATGAAATGAGAAATGGGTAATTAAAACATGATAAAATATGGGAAAAGACAATGAAGCGATATATGAATGAAACATGATAAAATGCAAGGAAACAAAAAATGTGATAAATGGGATGAAGATAAATGGAACATGATGAAATGAAATGATAATAAGAAAATAAATGTAATGAAAGAAATACGATAAATGAAGTAAGACCAAAAGTGAAATGTGGAGAAATGAAATGAAGTATGAGATGATAAAAAGGAGATGAAAAGAGGGAGAATGAGATGAATGCGAGTGAAAAATAGAAGGAAATGATTGTGCTAGAGATGAAAAGATGTGAAGGAATGAGACTCAACCTTTGAGATTCAAAAGTCACAAATAAAATGTGAGATCCAAGTGAGAAGCGATGAAATAAAAAATGCATGAAATATGATAAATGGTGTTATGGATAGTGACCCAAAATTGTTTGAGATTCGAAAGTCACACAATGTAATATGAGGTGAAAATAGGGGAAATCAGTGACCATGATTGTTTTAGATTCAAAAGATACATAATGCAATGGATGGAATAGATGATATGTGAGAATGAAGTGTGATGCAAGGTGAAATGTTGTGATGAGACAAAGTCCATAATAGTTGAGTTTTAAATTGTGCATGATTATGTTGTTTTGTGACCTATTGTTTGATAACCTTTCTCAGATTGTGTAGCGATTTTGTTGAATGATGTTTGTTAAGCTTGTCTAAATTTGTGTGCCAACCATTTGTTTTCAAGGAACCCAAGAGGAAAATGCAAACTAAATGAATGTAATGAACTATCACCTTTTGTAAAGAGATGAAAATTAACTATCATCATAGAGCATTTAATAAAAAGTGACCAAGTACAACCACCACTAGCTTAGCTATGGTGATATGAATACTATATCACGCTGAGAAGCACCAAAAAACATGGACAATGTACATGAAAGATAAGACAACTTATTAAGAACAAAATATATAGTCACAATAAATGAAATAGGCAAGCAAATAGTCCCATTTCAAATAAAGAACCTCACCTAAGATATCCTACAAAATTGGTTGATGTACATGGCCTTCTAGACGAGAGCAGGCACTTACAAGTGGACATCAATAATGTAGGAAATCAAAGGATCATTGGAGCAAAATAGTGAAAAACCAAAGGCAAATAAAATATCATGACTTCATCCTAGTACCTCTAATCAAGTACATCATTGAGGTACTAGAAGCTCATAATAGTAGGAAAACAATAATTTGTGGACCAACAGTGCTGATAGTTGGGTGCAATAGTGTCAAGTTTGTCTGATTATTTCTAGATGCAACTATCGTAAGAGTGTAGTAACAAAATATGGAATATGTTAGCTATGATTCAACAACAGATTCAAGCTGGCAATTTGCATCAACATGAATTAGGGTGTCTTAGTGACATAGCTAAGTGGCAAGTGTACTTGGTACTAATGTGGTGGGATGTAGAGAGTGGATGTGTGGAAAGGGTGGGGAAGTGAGAGGCATGGAAAGGGATGCCCATAAATAGGTGAATAATATTAAGGTGAAATGAAGCATGATAAAGGGTAAAATACAACTGTTGAGTTTAGTGAGAAGTCTAAGGAAGTGTGTCAGTGAAAGTATGTTAGGTTCATTAGATTAGTAACAATAGGAGGGTAATGTTAGCTTGGGAAGGTGGGTTAGGCAAGGATAAATTAAAAAGCATAGTCAATGGACCTTTGGGGAACTAGTGTATCAGTCCAAACTATAAGTGTTAGTTCACGAGTAGGGTGAATCAAGTCATGCAAGACATGTATCAGCACAATCTGAGGATGTAGGGGTTAGGGTGGAAGAAAATCCCTTGTTAGCATTAATGATGTTGTAGGGGAGAAAAATGTAACAAGAATTGTAGGTGTATTGGATGATGAACTAATAATGCAGGCAAATAATAGTCCACCCGAGTGATGAAGATTGTGTCAGCAACGGTGACAGAGGTGGGGGAGATGAACTCTCCTAAAAAGTCCATGGGAAAAGCTTTGAGAGAGATTGAAGATGTTAGTATGGGTGAGGTGATGAGTGGAACACATCAATTGATTAGTCTTGGGATTCTAGGACAAGGGTCAATGAAAGGAGAAACTGGCAGTGTGAGTGCATAGGAGCCACAACTAGAGGCAGGGGGTAGAGAGAGTCTGGGTAGAAAATGTAGAATAAGAAGTCACATTTTTGATAGGGTTGATAGAGAAGGCAGATGAAGATGGAGTGCAAATGGAGGTAGGACAATTCCAAGTGGTGGTGAATATAGGGTGGGTGCTTGTACAATCATTAGAAGTGGAATTGGGGGTGGAGAAATCATGAGTAGGGGGAAATGACACAGGGATGTAGGTGGAGAGATCATGAGTACAAAGGTTGTAGGAATCCCTAAAGATGATGCAAGTGGATTTAGAGAGCATGCAATATGAGTTGGTGATACTATAGTCATAGTTTGAGTTGTTTAGGAAGGCAATTGCAAAATCAAGCACCTTGTCATTGTAGCTATAGGAGCAGTTAGCATTGAGTGAGTCAAAGCTGAGATAGTTGCAACAATAGTTGGGCGAGACAAAAGTAGACGTGGAGCACTTGTAAATAGCGACTAATCAAATGCGATAGGAGTGGGATGTGGCCAATGAGAAATCACTATACTAATAATAAACAAGTTAGTGCAAAATGTGTTTGTGGATATGCAACAAACTGCAAAGGTGCACCAAGAAGTTGCTTATTATATGGGACTATATCATCAGGTGTTCCCTAATAAAAATTGATGGGCAATGTAGTTTTTGGATAGGGAATTTATAATTTTTTTGGATGCATGAATACACAACAGTAGATTTCTGATTCCCATAAATGTGGTGTGGGTACGAAGAGGATTGACACCAAGGACCTCTTATTCTAGAACTGGGTTTGGAGAAATGCCCTTGATTGGAAAATTGGTCTTGCCACCTCTGCAAGGAAGGCTAGAATAAATAATTTGCCAGATGCTATTTGAATGTAGTGTTGTTGTTGCCATCATAATAGAATAAAAAAGTGTGTTTGATTTTGTGGCAAGCAAAAGGATGACTAGCATTGATGTTAATGTGTCAGATAAACATTGCTGTGTCTATTTTTGATATTTTTGGAATGCATTTGGATGTTTTTGAAATTTTTAGAAGTATATATGGATGTTTATGGAATTTATTTTTGTAAATATTTGAACATTTTTGGGATTTTAAGGAATATGTGGATGTTTTTAGAATTTTGTCAAATATTTGAATGTTTTTGGGATTTTTTCAAATATTTGGAAAGGTGTTAATCTTTGTAAAAGTGGGAATACTAAGATTTGTAGAGGAAGAAAGACCTTTACTTATGTGTGGGGAACTAAATGTTGGTGCGAGCTCTCAGTGAAAGATGAGTACAAACTTGTGTAACATTTGGAGAGCCATGGTGTTTAAGGTGGAAAAGGCAAGAAGTGGTAAACTGTGAATTATAAGGCACAAATTTGCATACATTGATAGCCTTTATAGATAAGCTTAAGACCAAAGTTGGGATTTTCCTCTAGGTGTGTGCTGAGATGGATGCTCACGAGGCCCATGAAAAGGTTTTGGGGCCTAGGGGTG
Source organism: Cupressus sempervirens (assembly GCA_028749045.1). Taxonomy (NCBI): domain Eukaryota; kingdom Viridiplantae; phylum Streptophyta; class Pinopsida; order Cupressales; family Cupressaceae; genus Cupressus; species Cupressus sempervirens. The sequence continues at coordinate 580,942,390 of CM053788.1, read as the reverse complement.
GATTTGAAGGCCAAGAGGGACATTGGAATAAGTGCTTGGGGGTTTGAGCAAGATATTTGGGCTTTGAAAATGTTGGAAATGTTTTAGAATAACTGAGAGGGGGGGGGGGGGGGGGGGGGTTGTGAATCAGTTATCTAAGGTCTAAATCCCCTAATAATACTTTTTCACTAATTATAGTGAGCCCATTAAACTATTCATGCATCCAAGCTTAAAAAAACCATCTTAGCAAGTTACAACAAATCAACATGTAGGAATAAAACATGCAAGATCAACACATGACACAGTGATTTACGTGGAAACCCAATTTGGGAAAAACCACTAGTAACATGCTACTCAATTTTCACTCTTCTGAAGTGATGCCCTATTAAAGGCCTACCCTATTAAAGCCTTACAACACACTATTAAATGTGACCTTGTTAGAAGATTTCACCGCACTGTCAGGAATGGGCCTAGTCAAAGGACTTTGGAACATTCACTTGGAATGTCACCTTGTTAAAGGATTTACAACATAGCTATTAAACCAACCTAAGTCCATAGGATTTATACTAACTGTTACAATTGCTAGAGAGTAAAAATAAGGGCTTTTGATCTAATACAACTCACAACATATCTTGCAGATTTTAGATCATACTTCAGTTCAATCCTTTTCTTGGCTTCAATCACTGCAGCTTTGACAGCTTGTCTTCCTCTCAAGCTTCATCTCCTTGAGTCTTCTCGCTCATCATACTAATGCAATCATCTCTTTGGTCACCTATTGAAACAGAGTTTTTGTGCTCTCTTCCTCAACACCTTCTTCAGTACTTCATGCTTTCATATTTGACCAACCCTTAGCTTCATGACCTTATGGCTCCTTAAATAGAAATCTAAAATAATTTTCCCGCTCGATTCTCCCTCTCCAAATTTAGGGTTTCAATAGATTAGGTAGGATACAATGTATTTGTCCCATATATCATTTTTATCTAGAAGCTTGGTCTAGAATCTAGTTTTATTCACCCAAAAATGTTTTACATAAAGTTTTGTGCCACCAGCTCATCATTCTTATCTTCTATCTAGTTCACAAAACTCTAGATAACAACCATGTCAGGTCAGATCTGATGAATCTTTGACTTTTCCAGTAATGCAATAGCTCGACACTTATTAAATTTTTGATGCTTGCCACATCAACATAACTTAGCACTTGATCTTCACTCGGCACTTGATCTTCACTTAGCACTTGATCTTCAAGTATATTGTCAATACATCACTTTATCATTGTCTTAACTGACCTTTGCACTTCATTAAAAAACCATAACTCAACCTTCCCCTTAGGTTCTTTTGTTACATCTTATTGATTCTTCATCAATCAACTAAGTGATAATGCTTGAATCTTATAAGCAATTTCCATTCCAACAAATAGCAAGTTTGACATCAGTGACAAAATAATGATTGAACACATTCTGTAGTAATAATATCTCTCATACAATGATCTTTTTCAATCAGATTACAACAATCTCCCTCTTTGGCATTGATGGCAAACCAAATTGATCAACCAAACCAAAACTAACTGATCAACCAAGTTAACAAAATTTTAACTAGGCTAAAACAGTAAGTCAAATGCCAAAAAGAAAACTTGTTGACTTTTGTATCTCCCTCTGATCTTATTTTTTCTGATCTATCTTTTTACTGAAGCTCCTGAGCTGCTCCTTCTAAGATCTATCATCTTGATTTCTTTCTTTGCTTTTGCTCCTCACTTTCATATCTCCTATCCTTTTCACTTCATGATCTGATTAGTTTATCCTATTTCTCTATTTCAGGGATTTGACCAATTGTAGCTATTTCTCCCTCTTTTCTAGATTTGATTAGTTTTTGCTATTTCTCCCTATTTGAAAACAATGCCAAAGACACATTATTTCAACATCTTATCATGCAAGTGTAGCATTTACAAGAACTTCCAATATATCCCTCTGCCACCTTGCTTGTGACTTGTTTGGAATGTCAGTACTTTGATTACTTCAGGCTAAACCTAAAGTAAGTACCCTCTGCATCAACTTATATCATCTGAACAATCAATTCGTTTGATGCAGGGTAGTCTTGCTATTACTTAAGCAGCCTTGGTTAGGGGTATCACCCCTAACTTACCTCTAAGATATTCAAATGCATCTTTAGGTAATGGTTTTGTGAAGATGTTAGCAATTTGTTCTTTTGTATTGATATATTTCATCTTCACTTGCTTGTCTTCCACCAATTCTCTTACATAGTGATACTTGATTGCAATATGCTTTGTTTTGGCATGCATCACAGGGTTCTTTGATATGTTGATAGCACTTGTGTTATAACAATAAAGTATCATAGGCTCAGTTATTTCTTCCTTCATTTCTTTCAATAGATGCTTGATCCACACAATATTGGTACAATTTATAGTAGCAGCAACATACTTAGCTTTTGCTGTGGACTGTGATGTACAACTTTTCTTTTTACTAGTCCAAGTGACTAATCTTTTTCCTAAGAAAAGTGCTCCTCCACTAGTGCTTTTTCTATCATCTATGTTACCTCCCCAATTTGCATTAGTGTAGGCCTTCAAATCAAAATTTTTAGTCCTCTTGTAGTACAAAGAAAAATCATCTGTACCTTTTAGATACCTCAATATTCTCTTGACAACCATAAGATGATTTTCTCTTGGGTTTGTAGAAAATCTTGCCACTATTCCAATAGATAAAGCAATATCTGGTCTACTGTGTGCAACATATTGTAGTTTTCCAATCATGGATCTGTACATTTTCTAGTTTACTTCAGCTGAATCATCATTCTTAGATAACTTATGTCCTATTACCATTGGTGTACTCACAGGTTTTGATTCATCTAAACCAAATTTTTTGAGTATTTCCTTGATATATTTTGATTGGATTATAAATATACCATATTTTAATTGATGTACTTGCAATCCAAAAAAAAATTTGATCTCTCCAAACATTGACATCTCAAATTCATGTTTCATTTGATCAGCAAAATCTTTGCATAGAGCATCTTTTCCTCCAAATATTATATCATCATCAAAGATCTCAGATATCAAAACATCTTTACCTTTCTCTTCCTTGATATATAGATTGCTGTTGTCAACTATTTTCTCAAATCCTATCTTGACAAGATATTTGTGAAGTCTCTCATACCATGCTCTAAGTGCTTGTTTCAAACCATAGAGTACTTTATGTAGTTTACAAAGCATATCCTTGTTGTTCTCATCAACAAATCCCTTTAGTTGTTCAATCTAGACTTCCTCTTCCAATATACCATTCAGAAAAGAAGACTTTACATCCATCTGATAGACTTTAAAACTTTTATATGTAGCATATACAAGTAAAGTTCTTACTCCTTCCATTCTAGCAATAGGGACAAATGTTTTCCCATAGTCTAATCCTTCTTCTTGAGCATAACCCTTACATACTAGTCTAGTTTTTTTTCTAGTAATCTCACCATTCTCATCTAGCTTGTTTCTGAATACCCACTTGGTGCCAATCACATTCTTGTCAGCAGGTTTTGGGAACTAAACTCCAAGTTTTGTTTTTCTTTATTTGACCAATCTTTTCTTCCATAACTTTATACCTGTCACCATCTTTAATGCATCATACAATGTCTTAGGTTCAAATTTTCTTAATAGACATGATTCATTTCTTAGTCTATTCCTTGTCATTGGTCTTGCATCTTTGTCACCAATTATCTGTTCAGCAGGGTGATGTCTCTTCACATATTTGGATAATCTTGGTACTATCCTTGTTTCCATGTTTGATCTTTTAGATTCAGGGTCACTGTGCACATTGCTGTCAGGTAGTTCTACATCTCTTTCATGTGTACTAATTTCAGAGTTAGAATGTGCATTTTCTTCATTCTACAACTTGGCTTCTAAATGCAACTCGACATTCACTGGTTGTGACTCGGCTGAAATTGAAATTTGCTATTGAATCCCAATTTGATTGATAGAATCCTCGTCAATAGGAATTCCTTCATAAGAATACACAAAGGTTTTGTATTCATGTAATCTCTTTGGTTCTTCAACTTGGAGTCCTATATGCTCATCAAAGTTTACATTTGCACTTTGCACAATTTTGTTAGTGTTAGTAATTAAACACTTATATGCTTTACTTCTAGCGGAGTAACCAAGGAATATGCCTTCATCACTTTTTGCATCAATTTTTCCATTTCTAGTACCTTTAAGGATAAAGCATTTGCAACCAAATACTTTGAAATGCTTTACATTGGGTGAGTGACCATACCATAATTCAAAAGGTGTTGCATTTGTACCTTTCTTGACTTGTACTCAATTCAGTGTGTGAACAGCTACACTCACAGCTTCTCTACAATATTTTAGAGCAACAATATTTTCCATCATCAATGTTCTTGCACAGTCAATCATAGATCTATTTCTTCTCTCAGCAATTCCATTCTATGGGGGAGTTCTAGGAGGTAATTTTTGTCTCTTGATTCCTTTGTCATTGCAAAATATCCCAAATTTATTTGATGTGAATTCTCCACCTTTGTCTGATCTCAGGCATTTCAAATTCTTTCCTGTTTCCTTTTCAATTCTAGCCACATACCACTTAAACATTTGAAAGCATCAAATTTTTACTTTAAGAACATAACAGTCATCATCCTAGAATAGTCATCAAAAACATTATATATTTATATCTTTTGTAGCTTTTGACTTCTATTGGACCACATAAATCAGTATGGACTAACTCAAGTACTTCTTTAGATGTATAGTTTTTACTCTTGAAATTTGATTTAGTCATCTTTCCTAGCTAACATTGTTTGCACATGATGTTGTCAGGCTTCTTCAGTTTAGGTAAACCTTTGACTTTCTTCATTTTGCTGATATTGACCAGATTATGAAAGTTGACATGACACAGCCTTCTATGCCATAACCACACATGATCAAATTTTGCAACAAAACAAGAAGAATTTTCCATATCAAGATAAAATAGATTACTTCTTGTTTGATCTCCTTTTCCTATCAATTTACCATTAGTATCATAGATTTTTGTAGTTTTATTTCCAAATTCTACTTTGCACCCTACATTGCCTAACTATGAGACACTTAGCAAATTGTAGTTTAGCCCTTCAACATAGTATGCATTATCACATGAAATTTTCTTTGTAAGCTTAATGGATCCTTTTCCTTTGATTTGACATGGAGCATCATTTCCAAATCTAACTCTATTTCCATCATATTGAGTAAAGTTAACAAACTTACTTTTGTCATCTATCATGTGATGTGAGCACCCACTATCTATGACCCATCTGTCATTTTTGCTCATACATGTTACTAGTGCTATAGGCTCTTCTTCATTAGATTGGTCCTTCATGGCCACATAAAAAACTTCATCATCATTATCATCAGAATCCTCTTTAGCAATACAACACTTCTTGCCTTTGTCTTTGTAATCTCTCTTATCATCTTCTTTTCTATTTTTGTACTTGCTGCCTTCCTTGTAATCCTTTTTCTATGTACACCTTCAATTGAAACAAATGATAGGCAGCTTACCCTTGAATTTTCCTTTGCCTCTGTGAAATCTTCTAGCCAGTAATGCTTTCAATTGTTCCACATCTTCCTCATCAGTGCTACTGTCACTGGATACATATTTCATCTTTCTTCCCTTCTTTGATTTCATGTATTCGATATTTTTAGTGATAGCTTGGCCTTGAAAGAAGATTCAACATTCTCAAGTCTGTAGTTGTCAAAGTTAGATAACTCAAATGCAGTAAGTCTACCCACTATACCTTCAAAACTTAGATCGTTTCTAGGTACACATCTTAGCTCTTGTATAGTTGATACTCTAATAGCATAGATAGGAAGCAAGGTTCTTAAGAAATTAATATTAATAGTATCATCATCTAATTGACCATTCAAAAATCTTATTGCACTTACCACTTCCTTTATTCTAGAGGCATACTGAGAAACATTCTCACTTTCCTCCATTTTCATGTCATCAAACTTTCCTCTAAGGCTTTCTCTTTTTGCTCTTTGGACATTCTGATCTCCTCCATAAATGTTTGATAGGGCTTTCCACATCTTGAATGTAGTGTAACATCCTTTGATATCATCGAATTCAGTGTAGTTGAGTGCATAAGCAATCTTCAACATTGTCTGATTGTGTTCCTATTTGTTCTTCAAATATTCTGTAGTAAGAGTACCGGTTGGATCAACATGTTTAGTAACAATTGAATTTTGGGCATAATCACTTATGGATCCGAGATGCAACTTCATCAAAATATGCCATGCAACAAAGTTCTCTTTGTTGAGCTTGGGAACTTCTCTCTTAGGCATTTTGATCTTTTTTGCTTCTCCTTTAAACTAAATCAGTAGTAAGGCTTTGATACCAATTGTTGGAAATGTTCTAGAATAACTAAGAGCGGGGGGGGGGGGTGTGGTGAATCAGTTATCCAAGGTCTAAATGCCTTAATAATACTTTTTCACTAATTATAGTGAGCCCATTAAACTATTCATGCATCCAAGCTTAAAACAACCATGTTAGCAAGTTACAACAAATCAACATGCACGAATAAAACATGCAAGATCAACACATGAAATAGTGATTTACGTGGAAACCCAATTTGGGAAAAACCACCAGTAACATGCTACTTAATTTTCACTCTTCTAAAGTGATGCCCTATTAAAGGCCTGCCCTGTTAAAGCCTTACAACACACTATTAAATGTGACCTTGTTAGAGGGTTTCACCACACTATTAGGAATGGGCTTGGTCAAAGGACTTTGGAACATTTACTTGGAATGTCACCCTATTAAAGGATTTACAACATTTCTATTAAACCAACCTAAGTCCATAGGATTTATACTAACTGTTACAATTGCTAGAGAGTAACAATAAGGGCTTTTGATCTGATACAACTCACAACATATCTTGCAGATTTTAGATCATACTTTAGTTCAATCCTTTGCTTGGCTTCAATCTTTGCGGCTTTGAAAGCTTGTCTTCCTCTCAAGCTTTATCTCTTTGAGTCTTCTTGCTCATCATACCAATGCAATCATCTTTGTGGTCACCTATTGAAATAGAGTTTCTGTGCTCTCTTCCTCCTTAGCACCTTCTTTAGCAATTCATGCTTTCATACTTGACCAACCCTTAGCTTCATGACCTTATGACTTCTTAAATAGAAATCTACAATAATTTTCCCACTCGATTCTCCCTCTCCAACTTTAGAGTTTCAATAGATTAGGTAGGATACAATGTATCTGTCCCATATCTCATTTTTATCTAGAAACTTCATCTAGAATCCAGTTGTATTGGCCCAAAAATATTTTACATAGAGTTTTGTGCCACCAGCTCATCATTCTTATCTTCTATCTATTTCAAAAAATTCTAGATAACAACCATGTTTGCTCAGATCTGGTGAATCTTTGACTTTTCAAATAATGCGACAACTTGGCACTTATTGACTTTCTGATGCTCGGCACATGAACATAACTCGACACTTAATCTTTACTCGACACTTGATGTTCACTCAAGACTTGATCTTCAAGTATATTCTCAATACATCACTTTATCATTGTCTTAATTGATCTTTACACTTCATTACAAAACCATAAGTCAACCTTCCCCTTAGGTGCTTTTGTTACATCTTATTGATTCTTCATCAATCAACTAAGTGATAGTGCTTGGATCTTATAAGCAATAGCCATTCTAGCAAATAGCAAGTTTGACATCAGTGACAAAATAATGATTGAACACATTCTATAGCAACAATATCTTTCATATAATTATCTTTTTCAATCAGATTACAACAGAAAAAAGGTGTTTGGGGCCTAAAAAGGTGCTTGAGGGCCTAATAAATCACTTTTTTCCTTGGAGGGGGGCCTAAAAGGAAAAACAAGGCCTTGAAAAAGGTGTTTGGGCCTAAAAGGCATTTAAGGGCCTAAAAAGGCACTTTAGGGGCCTAAAAGGGCAAAATAGGGCCTTGAAAAAGTTGTTTTGGCCTAAAAAGGCATTTTGGGGCCTAAAAAGGAACTTGAGAGCGCAAAAGGGGGCCTGGGCCTTGAAAAAGGTAAATGGGGCCTAAAAAGGTGCCTCAGGGGGCCAAAAAGGAAAGGAGGTCACCGTGATCTCTCAAACTTATGCTTATTTTGTGCTCCCTGTTAGGTAATGATGAAAGAGTTTGATGAATATATGTGCCTTTTGGGATAGCATTGATATATTTGTTGAAGGGGTCTAAATCAATCATGGCCACTGCAACATAAATAAGGCTAATAATTCATCAGTGAATTTGTACATAGAAATAGAAATCCTATAAATAGAAAAAATAGAATGATAATTTATTTCTATTTTTACACGGTGGGCACCAATTTGTACACGGTGAATTCACGTATTCATGAGACTTTAATACAGAGTGCAAATAAAATGACAATGAGCTAATATAAACCCAAGAAAACATTGTCAAATAGAGACTCCACAAACATCCCATGATTTCCTAATTACAATTTCTAAGATTTCTCTCAGACTAGCATCTCAATGATAGTTCTAGAATGGAAGTATGCCATGAATGCATATCAACAAAGATGTATGCAAGAGCTATGTGATAATGCATATTATATGAGTATGATAACCTAGAATGATATGATATGAGTATGAAATAGACTAAACACATGCTAAATGATACTAAATAAGATGAAAAGAATGCTAAATGCTATCAAAATGACATGAAATTTCTACAATACCAATGCTAAAATGATAGTTCTAAATGTGCCTATAGTGTAGATGCCTAAAACTTAGGTCTTTTAGCTCTTGAATTTTCCTCCTATTTATAGGATTTTAGAAGGGGTTGGGGTAAGAATCAAGATTTTACCTTTGACTAGAGGGTGGAGGTAAAACTGAAAATATCTCATAAGACACCAAGAGGAAAAGTCCAATAGACTTAGTTTGTGAGGATAAAAGAGGATTTTTTCAACTTTTTTAAATGTAAAAAGGAGGATTTTCACTTTTTTGAGGATAAATGGTTTATTGATCTATTTATTTTCAACTTTTGTATTTTCCTTTTTTTCTCTTTTTATTTCATTTTGTGATTTATGAATTGCTTTTTCTCTTTTAAGGTGATTTAGGTCCTTTTCATTTGATATTCGATTGATTGATTAATGACTTGATGTAATGATTGATTTGAAAGTCCAGTGTGTTCCTCTGGTTTAATCCTTAATTCACATTTTTTGATCAAAATTGCATTGTTTAGGTCATTCCCAATTTCTAGGTGTCTACACTAAGAAATGATAATCAAGACCATAATAAGAAGCCATATTAGGAGTCAATGAAACTTCATTAGTCACTATGTCATCATTAGTATGTTTGACTATTTCATTGTGGATAAAAGTAGTGACAAAGTTGTTACTAAGGCATTTAGAAGTAAAATATCATTGTTCAAACTCTCTTTGTGGCTTCATAAAATCAAGATCAAAAACCTTATAAAATCCAAGGTTTACCAATCATCACTAGGAAGAGCATTGGAGGAAGAAGGATGACTATTAGAAATATGAGTAGTATGGTTTGAATATCTAGACAAGGATTTGGTGCATCATCCACATGAAGTGTATACATCATGTTGTTATTTATAAACTTGACTTTACATTGAAGGTTGGAAGGGATAACATGGATATCATGCAACCAAGGTCTATCCAAAAGAAGGTTATAATTGAGAGGTCTAGGAATAACATGAATAGGTGTATTCAAGATGAACGAACCTACTTTGATAGGTAAGATAATGATTCTAAAAGTTTTCTTAGAAATGTTATCAAAGCCATGTATAGCAACATTATCAGGTTGAATAATTAAAAGATCGACGTTAGTTGCTTTGAGCATGTCCATGCTACAAACATTAAGTGTAGATCAATTATCAATCAAGGTCCTATGAATGATACTTTTATTGATAGTAAAAACCACCATAAGAGTATCATATTGATTTTGAACTTCTTTAAAAGGTAAATACTTTTGAGTAAATACAATGTCAGGAATACTTGGGGTAGTATGCATGCATTGGAAGAAGTTATTAATGTTCTCTTGATTAGGAGGTTGAGTGGGAAGAGTTGCTAGAGCTTTTTTCAAGGCTTCATAGTAGGTAGGTGAATTTTGAAGAAGCTCCCATAAAGAAATCTTGGCAGGGGTATTTTTTAATTGGTTTATTAGATCATACTCCTTGCTTGCAAGATAGGTTGGAGGAGGAAGAATGGGTTGAGAAGGTGGAAAAGAAGTAGAAACCACCGAAATAGGTTGAAGGTTATTCCTTGTACGATATGTGTGAGCTATAGAATCTTGGTCACTGAAAGACTCTAAAGATTTCATAGGTTTACCTTTGATAGTAATGTGAGGACAACCTTTGATAGTCAACAAAGGTCCTAGATAAATTATGTTAGTCATCTCAGCACTACCAAAAAATTCATAAGAAGAAAGCAAAGAAGACATCCTAGGAGAAGATGAAATAGTACCTTGATTCTACATAAGATCATCACTAAGAGGGAGAGAATTAAGAGAAGTCACATTATTCTCTGCTAATGCCTCATTACTAGAAGGAATCCCAAATGAAGGTAAAGCATTTATAATATCTGCACAAGAGAAGTGTGTGTAAGAAAAAGAGTTATCATTATGTATGAATATGTCATCCATTAATAAATCACCCTCTTATATCAAATGTTCTTCATGAGAAGGGGATTAATCAATGTATTTATCCATGGGATCATCCAAAATGGTTTCATGAGGAAGAGAATAATCAACATCCAAATCCAAAAGTTCATCCCAAATAGGAGGATTATCATCCCTATCAATAAAGAACATTGTAGGAGTGTCATAAATCTCTAAAGATGGATCCCTGAAGGGGGAAGAAGGTAAATCATATTCTAAAGTAGGCTCATAGAAAGGAAAAGTATTAGGAGAAGAAATAACATCAATCCTCAACTCATCTCCATAAAGACAAATATGATGGAGAGATAGATTAAGGTCATCTTCTTTCTTTAATATAATCTCTTGTATAATAAAAGCTTCATCAGAGTATTCAAAACAAGAATCATGTAGTGTCTCCCCCTAGTTTACCTTTCAGTTATTATTGCCAAACTCTTTTAGGCTAGTTTATGTTTATGCTTGATGATTAGTAACATCATTTTCCAGATTATTGGATATTGTTTTCATACTCAATTTATTATATAATGAGACTACTTTGGTACTAGTTATTTCATGTATGCATGATTATACCTTGATGATGATTATCTATAATGATTCCAGTTATTTGATGATGTTAGTTAGATGGATTATTTATACATGCTTTCTACGGATACTTACCCAATACAACCTGTGTATGGTATGCATGTATGTTTTCTTTATGTGTGACATTTCTGATGTGGTTAAGGAAGGGAGTCATAGTCACCTGATAGTCAAGATCTACACGATGCACCACTTCCTACCATTGCCTATTTAGTTTAGAGTATATGTGTTTGTACATGCGTGGATTTTATGCAAATCATAGGTACTAGGTATCAACTTCCTTGAATTGCTAGGATGAGTGTACCCTATCACAATATCTCAATGGTAAGAGAGGGGAGATAAATTCTTGAGTCTAAATCCTAACCTTAAAACCAATTGTCCTAGAAATTAGAACAAGTATTTGAGATGATTACCCTTTTGAATTCATCATACGATGTAAATTCATGATTATAACCCTTGAATTTGATATTATATGTAGTATTTTTGTGATGGGTTTTCATATTTTGTCTTGTAGGTCTTTGGTGATTATTTTTGTTAATTAAGTCAAATTAAAAGAATATGTAATGATTTAATTCAATGGAAAATTATTAAGATAATTTCAATATTTAATTATATTTAATTAATCGAAAAATTAATAAAATAAAATAATTAAATTTAATTAATTGAAAAATTAATTAAATAAAATAATTAAATTTAAAGAGGAACTTATACTTCTAATTTTAGAGTGTAATAATAGTTATTTAATTTAATAATAATATATTTAGGAGATCATTTAAAAAAAATGCTAAATATTATTATTACTTAAGTTAATAAATATTTTATCAAAAACACTTCAAAAATTAATTAAAGAGAGAAAGAGAATTATTTTAAATAAGATATATTAAATTGTAAAAAGTGTGTATGCATATCCAAAAAACAAATAAAGAGTTAAAAGATTGTGATCAACAAGTTCCCTCATGTAATTGCACAATTAGTGCCCCAAATTTAGGGGAGAATTTCTTATCAAAGATTTAGAGTTCATTTTATAGGGGCTGAGATTTTTGGAGAAGGGATTTTAGAGAGAAGGTTTTAAGAGAAAAGAGAATTCTGTCATCATCTTTGGGTGGTTGCATATTACCATCAGATTCAGGTAGAGCCTTGTGTTTTATTCACACAATGAATTATATTCTTTGAAATTCTTGTCTACATCATGTTTGTTGAGTCTGTTTTCTAAATTTCATTTATGATGAATCTTTCAATCTTTCATTTTAAATTTACTGGTATTCATATCGAATTCTATTTGTATATGGGGTTGAAAAAAAGCTAAAAAACCCTCATTCTGTAAATTAAATAGTTGATATTTTAATTAGAAAGGGTTTTGGGAAGAAATTGAATTGTTAGAATGCAAAATTCAATTACTTTATTGTATTTTCCCTATTAGAGTATTGTTAGAATATATATATATAATGCTGAGGGGGGTTGTTTTTTTATTATTAAAAATTATATATATATATATATATAATTGTAAAAAAAAAAAAATAAAATTGAAAAGGAGGTGGGGCCACCAAACCCCCACCTCCCTTCTTTTCCACTCCTAGCGACAATTTGAGCCGTGACTACTCATAGTAGTACTACGATAGTAGCAGCAGTACTTTGTACCACTCTTCTGGTCGCAGGACTATTGCGACAACAACCATTAAAGGCCGACCGATGGGCCTAAAAATGCAAAAAATTAATTTTGTTTTTAAATTTATTTAAAAAAAATATTTTTATTAAATTAAATTTTATTAATAATTTTAATAATAGTTTTATTAGTTATTAAAAATTAAAAAATAATAATTGCTGTTACAATTTAGTATTTATTAATTAATTTAATTAATTTAGTTTAACATGTTTTAATTCATAATACATATTATGTAATAAAGTTTAAATTTATTTATTTTATTATTATTATTTCTTTTGGCGAAACATTATATTTATATTAATAATAACTGGTTCAAAAAAGCTCCCAGAGAAAAGAACCAGAAAAGAAAAACTCCAATCATTGCCTAATTTAAAAAAGGGATTCAAAAGAAGAAATATTGCATCAAGAGAGAGTATCTATCAACACTAATGAATCTTGACCTAGAGATTCTCAGATCGAGAATATAGTAATTACAAAGAACCCAAAACTCATATGAATACAATTCATTGATTGGTGCTAGAGACAAGACCCAGAGCCCAGCCAAAAACTATCCTAGAGATTATCATCACTAATCTACATCCAAAACTTCAATTAAGACCATGATATTAGAAAGCCATCTGATGCAAGTGTAATCCAAGACCTTGACCTACATATAATATCTCAAAAGAACAAGTGAGATCCATAAAAGAAAAAAAAATGCAAATTTATTTTATTATTATTAGTGATGTTGATTTTTAACAAAATTGTAATTATTTAATTAGATAATAAATAATAATTATTTTAATAATTTAACAAATAAGTATCTTTAAATTATTTTATGATATTTAGTTATGATCCTTGTAATCTCATAAGGTAAGGGTAAATTGTGCAATTTGTCTAACACAAGAAATGGGTTAAGTTGTAAGGGTAAAATGTAAATCTTATATACTCAAAAACTTACATTGAAACAAAAACTTAAACCTTACTATTAATTAAAACTGTGTGCTCAAAATCAAACAAAACCATGAAACTACACTATTATCTGTATGTTGTCTTGTTTTGGGGTTTGGGTTGACTAGAGTGATGACCAGTCCTAGGATGTTTACTAGAGACTCAAGAGTTTTGATTTTGTGATATTATGATGATGTTTTGTGTTGGAAATCTGATTGTAAAGATCATTATTGAAGAAGGAAGATTGTTTGTATAAAGGGAGATTGTTGATAAAGAATGTTTTCAATCATTGTTTTGTAAAGATCATTATTGAAGAAGGAAGATTGTTTGTATAAAAGGAGATTGTTGATAAAGAATGTTTTCAATCATTGTTTTGTCACTAATGTCAAACCTACTATTTGCTGGAATTGCAATTGCTTATAAGATCCAAGTACTATCACTTAGTTGATTGATGAAGAGGATTTAATCAAAAAATGTAACAAAAGTACCTAAGGGAAATGTTGAGTTATGGTTTTTTAATGAAGTGCAAGGATCAGTTAAGACAATGGTAAAATGATGTATTAATAATACACTTGAAGATATAGAGGTTGTCCACACTTAGAAACCTTGGAAGAATAAGTTGTAACAAGGCTATCTGCAAAGCTTGACTAAGTTCATTAGTGAGTGCCGAGCAAGCTAGTTCATGCCAAGCATAAGAAAAACTTAGTGGATGCCGAGTGAATCCACAATAGATGTCGAGTATCAGTAAAATATAGTTGGTGTCGAGTAACACAGTATGTGCTGAGCACCAAAATTTTAATAGTGCCGAGCTGTTGCATTATTTGAAAAGTCAAAGATTTGCCAAATCTAAGCTAACAAGTTTGTTACCTTAAATTTTGTGAACCAGATGGAGGATAAGGATGATGTGCTGGTGGCACAGAATTTTAGGTAAATTATTTTTGGGAAAATTCAGGAGGATTCTTCATGATGTTTCTAGAAGGAACAAGATATGGGGTAGATTCATTGAATCCTACCTAATCCATTCAATCTAAAATTAAAAGTGGGAAGATTTGAGAGGAAAAGTATTCTAGACTTCTATTTAAGGAGTCATAGGACAAGAGGCAAGAGTAGTTGGGGTGCCAAGTTATGAAATTTTTGAAAAGTATCAAGGAGAAGGCACTATGAATGAAGAACAAAGCACATAGACTCTACTTTGATAAGTGGCCATATAGGAGATTGCACTAGTACATCAAGCATGGAGACTCAAGGAGACAAAGCTTGAAAGGAGGACAAGCTGTTAGAGCTGAAGAGACTGAAAGCCAAGCAATGTTGTGAGCTAAACAGAGATCTGGAATCTGCAAGTTAAGTTGTGAGTTATATTAGGTCAAAATCCCTTGTTGTTACTCTCTAACAATTGTATTAGTTAGCGTAAAATTATATAGGCTTAGGTTTGTTTAACAACCCTTTGTAAATCCTTTAACAGGGTGGAATTCCAAGTGAATATTCTAAAGTCCTCTAACCGGGCCCATTTCTAACAGGGTGGTTAAATCCTTTAACCAGGTCACATTTAACAGTGTGTTGTAGCCTTTAATAGGGCATCACTTTAGAAGAGTGAGAATTGAGTAGCATGTTACTGGTAGTTTTTCACAAATTGGGTTTTCACATAAATCACTATGTTATATGTTGATTTTTCATGTGTTGGAATCCACATGTTGATTTTTACTAACTTGCTAAGTGGGAAAGTTTAAGCTTGGATGCATGAATAATTTAATGAGATCACTTTACTTGGTGAAAAAGTTTTATTAGGACATTTGAACCTTGAATAATTGATTCACCCCCCCAGTTATTCTAAAGCATTTCTAACAATTGGTATCAGAGCCATATGCTAATTTAGTTTAAAGGCACTAGAAGCAGGAAGATCAAAGATGTCCAAGAGAGAAGTTCCCAAGCTCAATAGAGATACCTTCACTGCATGGAAAAAGTTGATGAAGTTGCATCTAGGATCAATAAGTGATCATGCACGAATCTCAATTGAAGTAGAACATGTTGATCCAGCTGTACCCACTACAGAAGATATGAAGAAAAATAAGGAGCACAATCAAGAAATGTTGGAGATTGCCTCTACCCTCAACTATGCTAAATTTGATGACATCAAGGGATGTGAATTTGCATTTAAAATGTTGAAAGACTTGAATGACATCTATGGAGGAGATTAGAATGTTCAAAGAGAAAAAAGAGGAAGCCTCAGAAGAAAGTTTGATGACATGAAAATGGAGGAAGGTGAGAATGCTGCTTAATATGCCTCTAGAATGAAAGAAGTAGTAAGTGCAATAAGAAGTTTGGGTGGTCATTTAGAAGATGATACTATCAATATAAAATTCTTAAGAACCTTGCTCCCCATCTATACTATTAGAGTTTTAGCCATACAAGGATTAAGATGTGTACTAGCAAACCAACTAACTTTTGAAGGAATAGTAGGAATACTTACTCCATTTGATTTGTCCAACTTTGACAACTGAGGGGATGAAACCAAAGAAGAAGAAGAAAAAGGTAAAATATGTATCTAGTGACAACATCACAAATGAAGAAGATGTGGAACAATTGGAAGCATTGCTCACCAGAATATTTCATAGAGGCAAAGGTAAATTCAAAGGTAAGCTTCCTATCATATTTTTTAATTGTAATGAAGTAGGACATATTGTAGCAAGATGCACATAGAAGAAGAATTACATAGAAGGCAACAAGAACAAGAATAGAAGAGAAGATGATAGTAGAGACAAAGGTAAAAAGTGCTACATTGTTGAAGAAGAGGATTCTAATGAAAATGATGATGAGGTAGTCTATGTAGCCATGAAGGATGAATTGGATGAAGATGAAGCAATAGCATTGGTAACCCGTGTGAACAAAAATGACAAATGGATCATAGAAAATGGATGCTCACATCACATGACAGGAGACAAAAGTAAGTTTGTTACCTTTACTCAATATGATGGAAATAGTGTTAGATTTAGAAATGATGCTCCATGTCAAATTAAATGAAAAGGTTATATTAAACTTACAAAGAAAATTTCATGTGATAATGCATATTATGTTGAAGGATTGAACTATAATCTACTGAGTGTGTCACAATTAGGCAATGTAGGATGAAAAGTAGAATTTGGAAACAAATCTACCAAAATCTATGACATCAATGGAAATTTTATAGGAAAAGGTGAAAAAACTAGGAGTAATGTGTTTTACTTATATATGGAAGATGCATCCTATTTTGTTGTTAGATTTGATGATGTGTGGTTATGGCATACAAGGCTATGTCATGTCAACTTTGATAATTTCATTAACATTAGCAAAATGAAGAAAGTTAGAGGTTTGTCTAAGCTAAAGAAGCCTAAAAATACAATGTGCAAACAATGTCAACTAGGAAAGATGACCAAGTCAAGTTTCAAAAGAAAAACCTACACTTCCAAAGAAGTACTAGAGCTAGTGCATACTAATTTATGTGGCCCAATAGAAGTGCAAAGCTACCAAGTAGATAGATACATAATGTTGTTTGTAGATGATTACTCTAGGATGATGATTGCAATGTTATTAAAACAAAAAATTGATGCATTTCAATTGTTTAAGTGGTATTTGGCTAGGGTTGAGAAAGAAATAGGAAAGAGTCTAAAGTGCCTAAGATTAGATAGAGGAGGAAAATTCACGTCAAAAGAGTTTGAGATATTTTGTAATGACAAAGGAATTAAAAGAAAAACATCAGCACCAAGGATTCCACCTCAAAATGGCATTGTAGAAAGAAGGAATAGATCAGTGATAAACTATGCCAGAACATTAATGATGGAGAAAAATGTTGCTCTGAAGTACTAGACAGAAGCTGTAAGTATAGCTATCTACACCTTGAATTGAGTACACGTTAAGAAAGGTACAAATGTAACACCTTTTGAATAATGGTATGGTCACTCACCCAATGTAAAACATTTCAAAGTATTTGGTTGTAAATACTATATTCTCAAAGATTTTAGAAATGACAATTTGATGCAAAAAGTGATGAAGTCATATTCCTTGGATACTCCACTAGAAGTAAGGCATATAAGTGTTTGAATACTAACACTAACAAGATTGTGGAGAGTGAAAATATAAATTTTGATGAGCATGCAAAAGCTCAGGTTGATGAAATCAAGAAACTAGGATTGTATAGATCCTTTGTATATTTCTATGAAAGAATGCCTACTAAAGATGAAGCTGCCAATCAAGTTGGAAATTAGCAACAAATTTTAGTATTAGCTGAGTCATAGCTAGTAAATGTCAAGCTACATTCAGAAGCTAAGTTACAAAATGGAGAAAATGCATTTTTTGATTATGAAATTAGTACACATGAGAGAGATGATGAAATACCAGAAAGAGATGTGCACAGTGACTTTGAAGTTGAAGATCAAACATGGAAAGAAGGAAAAAACCAAGATTGTCTAAGTATGTGAGAAGACATCACCTTGCTAAAAAAATCATTGGTGACAAGGAAGCAAGACCAATGAAAAGGAATAGACTAAGGAATGAATCATGTCTACTAAGCAAAATTGAGCCCAAAATAGTGAAAGATGCACTGCAAGATGATAATTAGCATAAAGTTATGGAAGAAGAAATAGATTAGATAGAGAAGAAAAAAACCTAGACCTTAGTTCTAAGACTAGATGATAAAAATGTGATTGGTACCAAATGGGTATTTAGAAATAATCTAGATGAGAATGGTGAGATTACAAGAAATAAGGCCAAACTAGTCTACAAAGGCTATGCACAAGAAGAAGGATTGGACTATGGGGAAACATTTTCCCCTATTGCTAGGATGGAAGGAGTGAGAACACTACTTTCATATGCTACTTACAAAGGTTTCAAAGTCTACTGAATGGATGTAAAGTCTTATTTTTTGAATGATATACTAGAAGAGGAAGTCTACATAGAACAACCAGAGGGATTTTTTGATGACATCAACAAGGATATGGTTTGCAAATGACATAAAGCACTCTATGGTTTGAAGCAAGCACCTAGAGTATAGTATGAGAGACTACACAAATATCTTGTGAGGATAAGATTTGAGAGAATAGATGACAACAACAACTTGTATATCAAGAAAAAAAAAGGTAAGGACATTTTGTTATCTGAAATCTTTGTTGATGATATAATATTTGGAGGAAAAGATGCCCTATACAAAGATTTTTTTGATCAAATGAAACATGAGTTTGAGATATCAATGTTTGGAGAAATAAAATTCTTTGTTGGATTTCAAGTACATCAACTAAAGCATGGCATATTTTTGACACAATCAAAATATATCAAAGAGATACTCAAGACATTTGGGTCAGAAGATTCAAAACTAGTCAATAGACTAATGGTAACATGATATAAGTTATCAAAGAATGATGAATCAGCTAAAGTAAATCAGAAAATGTACAGATCAATGATTGGTAAATTGTAGTATGTTGTGTATAGTAGACCAGACATTGCATTAGCTATTGGAATAGTGGCAAGATTTTCTACAAATTCAAGAGAAAATCATCTAATGGTAGTAAAAAGAATATTGAGGTACCTAAAAGGAATATATGGCTTTGGATTATACTACAAGAGGAGTGAAAAGTTTGAGTTAAAAGCCTACATTGATGTAGAATGGGGAGGTAATATTGATGACAAAAAGAACACTAGTGGAGGAGCACTTTTCTTAGGTAAAAGATTGGTTACTTGGACCGGCAAAAAGTAAAGTTGTACCTCACAGTCCATTGCAGAAGCTGAATATGTTGCTGCTGCTATCAACTGAATCGATATTGTATGGATCAAACATCTACTATACGATATGAAGGAAGATGTAACTAAACCTATGATACTCTATTGTGATAACACAAGTGCCATCAACATATCAAAGAATTGTGTGATGCATGCCAAAATAAAGAATATTGCAATTAAGTATCACTATGTAAGAGAATTGGTGGAAGATAAGTGAGGATGGAATATGTCATCTCAAAAGAATAGATTTCTGACATCTTCACAAAAGCACTACCTAAAGATGCATTTGAGTATCTTAGAGGTAAGTTAGGGGTGATACCCCTATCCAAGGCTATTTGAGAAACAACAAAATTACCCTACATTAAGTGAGTTGTATGTTGAAATGTTACAAATTGATGTAGAGGACACTCACTTTAGGTTTTTGCCTAAAGTAATTAAATTGTTAAAATTCCAAATCAGTCACAAGCAAGGTGATAGAGGGAGAAATTGAAGTTCTTGAAGATGCTATAGTTACATGTTAAGATGCTGAAATAATAAGTCTTTGACATTGTTGTCAAAGAGGGAGAAATAATAGAAACTGATCAAATCTACAGAATCAAATAGACAAAGGGAGAAATAGCAAAAACTAATCAATTCATGTAGAGGAAGAAATATTGTGCAGAGGGACAAATGGCATTGCACATTTTAAGAAACAAAATGTAAGAGGGAGAAATAGTAGTTAAGAAGAGAAAAGCTGATCAAAGTGGTAAGCTACAGAAAAGAGGGAGTCATACAGTAATTGATCAGACATGAAAAAGGAGAAGAAATAGCAAAAAGAAAATAGTAGCTAAGAGGGAGAAGCAGAAGCAAAGAAATTAGGATAATAGATTAGAGAGGGATATGTGAAAGCTGATGAAAATAAAAATGGTAACAAAATTTCTTTTTGGCATTTGACTTACTATTTTAACTTAGTTAGCTTTCTGATAACTTGGTTGACCAGTTTGATTTTCCATCAATGCCAAAGAGGGAGATTGTTGGAAATCTGATTGAAAAGATCATTATTGAAGAAGGAAGATTGTTTGCAAAAAGGGAGATTGTTGATAAAGAATGTTTTCAATCATTGTTTTGTCACTAATGTCAAACCTGCTATTTGCTAGGATGACAATTGCTTATAAGATCCAAGTACTATCACTTAGTTGATTGATGAAGAAGATTTAATCAACAAGATGTAAAAAAAAGTACCTAAGGGAAAGGTTGAGTTATGGTTTTGTAATGAAGTGCAATGATAAGTTAAGACAATGGTAAAATGATGTATTGATAATACACTTGAAGATAAAAAGGTTGACCACACTTAGACACCTTACAAGAATAAGTTGTAACAAGGTTGTTTGAAAAGCTTGACTAAGTTCATTAGTGAGTACCGAGCAAGCTAGTTCATGCTGAGCATTAGAAAAACTTAGTGGATGCCAAGTGAATCCACAGTAGATGCCGAGCATTAGTGAAATGTAGTTGGCACTAAGTAACACAGTATGTGCTGAGCACTAGAATTTTAATAGTGCCGAGTTGCTGCATTATTTGAAAAGTCAAAGATTTTTCAAATTTGAGTTGACAAGTTTATTACCTTGAATTTTGTGAACTAGATGGAGGATAAGGATGATGAGCTAGTGGCACAGAATTTTAGGTAAACCATTTTTGGGAAAAATTAGGAGGATTCTTCATGATGTTTCTAGAAGGAAAAAGATATGGGGTAGATTCATTGAATCCTACCTAATCCATTTGATATGAAATTAAAAGCGGGAAGATTCGAGAGGGAAAAGTATTCTAGACTTCTATTTAAGGAGTCACAGACCAAGAAGCAAGAGTAGTTGGGGTTCCAAGTTACAAAATTGTTGAAAGGTATCAAGGAGAAGGCATTGTGAAGGAAGAACAAAGCATAGAGACTCTACTTTGATAAGTGGCCATATAGGAGATTAAACTAGTACATTGAGCATGGAGACTTATGGAGACAAAGCTTGAAAGGAGGATAAGCTATTAGAGTTGAAGAATCTGAAAGCTAGGCAATGTTGTGAGCTAAATAGAGATCTAAAATTTGCAAGTTAAGTTGTGAGTTATATCAGGTCAAAAGCCCTTGTTATTACTCTCTACCAATTGTATTAGTTAGGCTAAAATCTTATGGACTTTGGTTTGTTTAATAGCTCTTTGTAAATCGTTTAATAGGGTGGCATTCCAAGTGAATGTTTTAAAGTCCTCTAACAAGACCCACTTCTAATAGGTGGTTAAATTCTTTAACTAGGTCACATTTAATAGTGTGTCATAGCTTTTAATAGGGCAAGCCTTTCATAGGGCATCACTTCAGAAGAGTGAGAATTGAGTAGCATGTTACTGGTGGTTTTTACCAAATTGGATTTCCACATAAATCATTGTGTTATGTGTTGGTTTTTCATGTGTTATTCTTGCATGTTGATTTTCAGTAACTTGCTAAGTAGGAAATTTTAAGCCTGCATGCATGAATAAATGAGCTCACTTTACTTGATGAAAAAGTTTTATTAGGATATTTGGACCTTGAATAACTGATTCACACCCCCTTTCAGTTATTCTAAATCATTCCTAACAATTTTGATCTTGATCTTTTATACTTAACCATTGTAATGTGTCTAGTATTCTTTATGATGAGTTTGGATCTATTGTTTGTTAATGCTTTCCCGTGTTCTTGTGTGAAATTGAGATGAATGGTGTAACCTATTTGACTTGAACTTTGAGTCTTCAATTAGTTATTTTTGGATGCTTTCCAATTACTTGTAAAGGACTGAGGTGTTATTGTGAATTGTCTTTTGATGCTTTCTAGTCACTTGTATAGGGCTAAGGTGAAAACTATGATTCTTTGATTTGTACTTTTATGAGCTTAGGGTAGGTTATCTATATGTAATGTTAGGAAGTGGTTCAAAATGGAGGCCAAAGCCCAAAGTGGCTGCCTAGGTAACCCATTGTAGGTTATTTTAATAAGCGAAAATACAACACAAAATGAGAGTAAAATGAACCTAACAAGAGTCTTTGCCTTTCCTCATCCATGCCTTGAGTGCTAGTACAAACTAGGATGGGAGTAGAGAGGAAACTTGGTTGTGACTATGCATCATAAGTATGCCTTGTTAGTATGAAAGGATACTAGTTCTTCATAGAGTCACTAGGGAGCTGGGGTCAAGTCAGACTGCTAGGGTAACTCTAGAGTTAATTCATGTGATGACACTTGCCTTCTTGTATAGTAGATTCCCTACATGTCTTTGTTTGGCTTTGGGTTTAGATGTCATTTTATCTTGGAACCTTTGAGTTAGATTATTTTTAGGGTTTTCCTTGAGCTAGATATTACTTTTGATTTTTGGGATTGATATCTTGTTTGGGACTTGAGACAATCTCCTTAGTGCAGTGGGAGTGGACCTTTTTGGGTTACCATGAGGTCAGGTGGTAGTGCTTTTTACTTTTACCATTGAGATCTATCCATTGATGCTGTGCCTAGAGTTGCTTGTTCTACATTTCCTTTCATTCTATCTTTATGTATTATGATGGATGGTTATATCTATATGATGGATGATTTTACTTATTGTATTTTATTTTGTTTCATGGATCTGAAAGGGATGATGTAATCTATTTTATAAATTCATTGTCTTTCAACCTTTCATACTGTGTGACATGTATAGTGGATGATTGTGCATTCCGATTATTGCCAAGTGGCATTAAAAAACAAATACATTTTATTTAAATGGATTTAAACTTGTAGTTATTCTTTTATGTGAATGTGTTATTTATTAGACTTAGTATTATTTAAATTTAAAAGTGATTCAATGTCTTGGGATCCTTAAGGAATGTAATTTGTTATGTGTTACTTATGGATGATTGTATGTTATTGCTTTTGCTATTTTATCATTTTTGTTATATGTTATCTTAAAAAAAATTATTTGGCAAACATAGTAAAATTTTAGGTTGGTTTCTTTGGATCCCTTGGTGGGGCGTTACAAATCATACATGTGTTGATCATAGAGTAACACTAAAAGCATGAGAAACATAAATATTTTTGTATTTAAAAAAAAATTGTATTTTTTTTTGTATTTTTAAAATATAGATGCAAGAAATCTAAGTAGCATGAAATATTTAACATAAAAGACAAATATAACACCAAAAAGATAAGATAAAAGGAAATCTAATGCCACAAAATACAATAGGGAATCTAATTCCACAAAAGAGAGTGGGTAAGCTTGTCGGGTTCACCAAAATGTATAGGATAAAATATGGTTGATGAATAGGGTTTAGAATAATGCATATGAAAGAGATCCTAAGCCCATATTTTACACATCCATATATATTATTATGATATGAAAAGTAAATATAGATGACTAATATTGAAATGAAGAAATAAAAGGTATACCTCCGAAAAATAATCGGCTTAAAACCTTGTCAAATGGTCTCAAAAACTATTAATTTTGGTGATCTTCATTTGAAATTTCAAGTTCTAAAAAATCCAAAAATATTTTTCTTTTTTGAGGCTAGGTTGACCTTGACCTAGATAGCGGGGCACAATTGTACCCCAAGGCACAATTGTGCCCAAAAAAATTGACCTTGACCTACATTGCTCCAATGAAATTTCTATTCATGATTCCCACAAGTTTGACGAAAAGGGTATCCAAATATGTACTGATATTCACTATTCCACAGCTATACCTATAGTAAAAATGCTTTTTTTGTTGGATGGGGAGTTTGGCTTCGTCAAACCCTAGTTTGGAATTAACCTTGAAATTGAATTGAAATTGTCATATGTATAAATAAAGTAAATGGAACTATTCGAATTCTTGAATCCACAAGTATGTATGCTCTAAATGAATGTAAGATGTATCAAATCAATGGCATTAAATCTTCAACAGTAATATATTTGCATTAGGAAGAGGCTTGAATGGAAATAAATAAATCTTCAACAAGAGGGCTCCATAGAGCTTGAATCCTTTAATGACTTACTAATGGATCTCCTTGATGAATTGAATGCTTGAAGATGGATGATTTCTTGAACTTGATAATGCTTGAATTCTTGATCATGAAAGAGTATAAATTCGTCTCATCTCCTTATTCCTTGTTGTCTTCTTGAGCATTTTTTTTAGAAAATGAGAGGAAGAGACTTCCTTATATAGAGATCTAGGGCACAAACTTCTAGAGAAGGCTGAAATGGGAGCATTAAATTTTAGTTAACCTTAACCCCTAGAAATGGACCTAGATTATATGTAATTTAAGATTTTACCATTTTGGAGACCAAAAAAGCTTACCTGGAAGCGGGAAAATAACGCTTTCCAAAGCCTGACATTTGGATATCATGGAACCTTGATATTTGAACCTTGGGTTGGGGTTGTGTTTGACCATGACCTAGGTCAAGATCGAGGTCAACCTTGACCTAAAAGGTTGTTCTTGACCCTAAGGTCATTCTTGATTCAAAATTCAAGAATCTCAAGATTTCAATCCAAAATGCTAGAAAAGTGTAGAAAGAAAGTGGAAAAGGGGGTAGAATAGGGGAGAAAGCCAGATCCAAGTGAAAGATCCATTTAAGGCATTTGACATGACCCCAAACCACTTGCTTGGAGGGCTAAACACTCTAAACATGAAAGTGCTTCCATTTTAAGACAATACCGAAATCCAAGGTGTATTTACATATTCATTAATAGAAAATGATATTTCCTTATATGAGAAAAGTTTCATTGAGTTATTATAATGTTTCAGTAATTCTTCCATTGTTATTTTATCTTTAAATGAAAATAAAAGACATAGTTGTTTAAATGTTGATTTACATTATAGTGAAAAATTCATCCTCTTGTAACTTGTATAAATGATGAAAGAGTGAAAGGATATGATTTTAAGTATGTTTGTGAATTTTCAATATAAGATCAAGTGCAAATTTAACCAAGAACATAGTCCTTGGATTAACCTATATTTGGATATGATAAATTGCTTAGTATTCAACCTTATTGATTTAATAGATTTAATGGATGTACTAATAATTTAGTAGAATCATATAAAACGTTGAAAATAACACTTAGGAAACCATACCTAGTCTTATTGGTAACTCATTGTATTAATAAAATTTATTTAACATGAGAAGATAAACTCAATTAGAAAGAAGAAGAAAAAATGAAAATTTCCTTCCTAAATGAGACCTCTAGTCTCTAGAATTGTATGAGAGAAAGAAATTATTCCTCCCATACAAATGCCAATGACAATCATTACTTTAATATAACTACCCAAATCCCACTTGTAGAATAAACACATTTTAATAAGGATTATTCAAAAAACTAATAAAGAGGGGCCTAATATAATATAGTTTTCTTGTAAATCAAACATAAAAAGATATACTTTTGTTTTAGTATCATAGGGGAATTTATATTGATGTGGGCTGGGATGAATCATGGATCACATGGACTCCACCATACCCACATCCCATTACCCCCCCTCTACTCTATTCTCACATAGCCTTGCACAAAAAAAAATTAAAAAATAAACACTTTTATGATGGGTGACCTATCTTAGGTAAGACTCACCTACCAATCCGCTCACTCCATTTTCCTTCCTCCCCAAATGCATCACCACCTTATCCATGCATTCAAAGGGCCATAAATGACCTCTATGCTTGTCCCCTCATTGAATCAATGAAACGGTGAGTTGGTATAAAAAGGTACCTTGGTTGTTGTGTTGAGAACTTGGGAGGTTAGGTGGATTCACA
Source organism: Cupressus sempervirens (assembly GCA_028749045.1). Taxonomy (NCBI): domain Eukaryota; kingdom Viridiplantae; phylum Streptophyta; class Pinopsida; order Cupressales; family Cupressaceae; genus Cupressus; species Cupressus sempervirens. Next base: position 580,916,105 of record CM053788.1, on the reverse strand, counting down.
TCTCCCTCACACATTACCTTCCACACTCCAATGTACTCCTCCTAATGTTATGATGTCCTATCAAAAAAGAGTGTGTAGATCCCCCCCTTGGTAAGCAATTAGACTTGGGAAGTGTAATGTGCAAGTGGGTTGGGCCACCTGTCAAATGGCTTAGGGTTTAGGGTAGTTTAGGATGGTCAATTAAGTTTAGTTTTAAAAATAAAATAAAATAAAGTTAGTTTAATTAGTGAAGTATTATGATAGTGATTAGGTAGTTGGAGTTAGGATATGATTGGTCATTAAATATAATTAACTAGTAGAAAATGAAGTAGAAGGTGTATTTGGTAATATGAAATCTTTTTATAAATAGGATTTAGTGTGGGTTAGTTTAATGTTAGTTTTGCTAGTATTTCTTATAGTTACTAAGAGATGGTAGATTTAATCTAATCTTATTTCAAGAATTACTTTTTACATTGTATCTAGAATCAAACCTAATATTATTAGTGGATAAAATTATTGGCATCAAGTTATATTTTTCATTAGTGACAACACTTATTCAATTCTATATGGTTAGTGAGCTAATCATTCAGTCCCTAGTGTTTGTTGAGTAATCCAATGATAACTAGGTTCCATAGTTCATATCAAGCATTCCATAAGCTACTAAGTGAAAATAGACATTGTGCAGTCTAGTAGTTATCACTGAGTAGATAGTGGTCACCAAGCTTCATAGTGTCTAGTGAGTCATTAGTTTCTGTGATGAGAAGCCAGTGTCTACCAAGTGATGGATGAGCAGTGTTTAATGAGTGCTAGCAAGATAAACATAAAAATCAGTTTCCACCGAGTGACACTATACCTATCGAGTCTCCAATGGTCACCAAGTTTGAAGCTACATTGTGTGATTAGTATGGACTAAGCCTCTAGTTTTGCCAAGTGCATGATGATGCTGAGTAATGTAGTGGACACTGAGTATCAAAAATTTACCAAGTCAGCTTACAAAACCTAAGTTTCTACTATTTGGATGACTCAGTAATATTTTCTTTACTTGTGTTTTAGCTGACCCTTTAATTGTAAATATTGGAATGGTATATATGTAATGTATTATATCATACCAATGTATTAAGGAATGTAAGAATGCATCATGGATATGTAATGTTTTGAGAAGAGTGAATGCAAATTAGCAGCAAGGAAGAGTATTCAGAAAGGTCTACAAGGAGCAGTAAAGTTGTATCTATCACAAGAGGTGATTTGTACTTCAAGGATCTAATTAGCAATCAAGTTGTAAGTGTGATCTACTATTTCATTCTAATAGGTGAATCAATTTCTAAATCCTTTAACAGGGTAGACTTAATGGTCTTTCTTCAAATATGTTAACGGAGTGCATACTTCATTGTATGTTTGTGAACCCTCTAACAAGGTGGATCTAGCAATCCAAATTTCTCTTAACAGGATAGATCATCAAAAGTGGTCAATGTAAGCCTTAATAGGCCAACTTTATACTATAGTAGTGAAGTTTTGTGGATGTCATCCCCGCCACAGTTTTACTTTCTATTTGGAAGGTTTCTGGGTCACCAAAATTCTATGTTCATGTGTCATGAATGTTTATCTTTCAGTTTCTTATGCATGCAATAGATTAGATGAATTAATGGTGTATGGATTATGCTGATTAAGTACTGAATTAATTTAAAGTTTTTAAGGTTACTAATTCACCCCTCCCCTCTCAGTAACCTAGCTAGTCTTAATTATTTCCAACAATTTTTATCAGAGCTTTGTGGTTCTTAGGATAAAGTTTGATAGCTTGAGCAAAGATCAAGAACAATGGAGATATTTAGACTTGACAAAGCTATTGATAATGAAAAGCTAGATCTGGAGATGACCATAGCTCAACTTAAAGAAGCAAAAGAGCATCTTTCCCAATCCCTAAAAAGAAGGAAGGAGCTTGCAAAACAAATGAATGACCACCCGTATGTTGAAGAAAAAATTGAAAATTTTTTCCCTTCAAGTAGTTCAGATGAAGCAAATGAGGCAATCAAAGAACTCCTTGAAAAGAATGGCTCTCTACAAGAAGAGGTAAGAAAATTGAAAAGAGAACAAGAAATTTAGTCAATAAGAATGTGTGAAATCTTGGAACAAAGAAATAAGGCAAGTGAAGACTAGGAGGCAAGGAACAATGCAAATCAAAATCAATCCTTTTAGCAAGAAAGTCTTATCAATCAGCTCTCTAATGCAAATGAGGAAATCATGAGTCTGAGATTTGAAAATGAAAGTTTAAGGAATGATTTAATCATCGAAAGAAAAATCAATGAAAGATTGAAAGCTAATATGAATTCTGAAAAGAAACTCAATGAAATAATAATTAAATCCCAAGAAGACATGGACCAATTGAATCAACAAAGTGAGCAGAATCTACATAGGCAAAAAGGTAAAGAAAGACTTGGATACAAAGAAGAAGGTGAATCTTCAAAACACGGTGCTCAAACGAATCAAAGACCTACTTACAACCACTATGGTAAGTTAGGTCATACATCAAACAAATGTTGGAGCAATGGAAAGGCAAAATTCAATGGAAAATGCTATAATTGTAGTTAGCATGGTCATAAAGCTAATGAATGCAAGGAGAAAAAAAAATTTGAAGGTAAATGTCATAAATGCAAGAAACAGGGTCACAAGGCATCTGAATGTAGATCTAAACCATTCAATCTAGTTGGACAACTTGTTAAGGCAATATTTGGTTGGGACTACAACACTTGGTGTAGATGTCATTACTATGTAGAATATGGACACATTGGCATAAACTGTGCAAGGCATCAGTTGAGAAAGAAGCATACTACAATAAGATGTTATACATGCACCAAACTTGGTCATATAGCTAAAAATTGCATGAACATAGGAAAGGTTGAAGATGAAAAGAAAGCTAAAGCTGATAACATTATGAAGTAGATGAGATAGTAGTGGATTCCTAAATCTATTAAGCAAGCCAATTCAAATGATGGTCATGTCACTCAAGAAGTGGGTGAATCCACCATTTCTAATTAGATTCTCAAAGGAAGAACTAGAATTGTATCTTCAAGTCAAATCTCAAATAGTTCCAATGAAAGGAAGTAAAGGATTCAAATCAATATTTCAAATATAGAGGGATCACAAGAGATCAGGTCATACTGAGCAAGGTTTGACATAGACTCTACTGAGTTAGGTCGGGAGTAATATAAGCTTTGTTCAATTGCTGAATCACAAGCTTCTATCAAGCACAATGAGTGGATGATAATCTATCACACACTATGTCATTATGGCACCAAGCATTAATGGAAAATTTTCATCAAAAGGGCAGAATTCAATCTCATGTTTCATTGCAACTTCAAAATACTCAGAGCAAAGTTATCTCTAGGTGCATCCGAGAAATCTTGAGCAAATTTGTAGAAAAGATTTGTTTGAAGAATTTTTTTCATTTACTGAGTAGCCATGGCATCTAGAAGCACCAAAAACAACAAGGAAAAAAGAGGTTCCAGAATGTTGGTAAAAGGCATAGAATGGAAAGCACCAAATTTCAAGTTACTACCAGTAGTTGTAGAGTCACTCAACCCGAATGGAGCTCAATCACAAATTCCTCCAAAGATACTCATTAACGACATTCACACTCATTTTAAATGTTCTATGCAAGAAATTGGAACCCTAGAGATGGACAATGCCCTACGAGAAATGTGTGTTGATGGATCTTTGAAACCTGATCATAAGCATTTAGAGGTCAAAGGATTAACCCATATCCCACATCTGCCAAGGAGTTTCCAAGTGAAGTGGATTAGGTATATTTTGAGCCATGTGCATAATGGTCAATTATGGTTAGAGCAGCCTGTGTTGATCAAAAAGAAAATGATTTATAAGATCATAGGTCTCCCTATGTTGAACAAGGCCAAAACAACCAAAACCCTAGGTCGGGAAGAGCTTCAAAAGAAAACCCTAGCTAAGTGGGATGATAGAGGTCTGAAGATTAACAATGTATTTGATGTAGAATTAAGGTTTGGTATTCAAATCATTGTACATGACAAGATATATAGCTCCATTCAATTGAATAGTGTTCTGTATGAGGTAGTTGATTTGGCATACAAGGTTGTGAAGGAGAATTTGGAATTTGATCTATCATATTTATTGTTGAAGCAGTTAAACAAGAACATGGATAGCATCAAGACATTAAAGAAAAATCCCTATAAATTTGGTTCTTTGTTAACTTGTCTTTTCTTTTACATTCAAAAGTTTTTCCCATCAAAAGGTTTAGTAGTATGGAGGAAAGATATTCCCATTTTGTATCAAATTAATGAATTTATTGTAGAAATGGGTGAAAAATTTGAAAGTATTATGGATAATTATTTTGAAGCTTTCAAGGAGAAGATGAATAATAGGTTTAGAATTCCTCCTAAGCTAGTTGAGGATTACAAAGATGATGTATGTTTCATGGTTGATTGTGATAAAGCATATATCCATGTAGTCAGGCCTAGAGTTGCATGGGTAAAACCTCTTCTATATGAGGTCAACATTGATGAAATAAAAGACATTATTAAAGCCCTAGTGAATGAGCCAGTAGATCCAAAACTACCTATCTTTGGAACATATGATGAAGCAAAGGCTAGAATAGAGATTGAAATCAAGCTACCTCAGGCAATAAGAAAAGGTAAGAGGAAGGTAGCCAAGTTGAAAAATTCAAGTGCCCCTCTCATACTTACCAAGGGTAAAGGAGAAGACATTGAAGAATTAGAAGAAGAAGAGAAGGAATCTAAAAGAAGGGCAGGATAATTATTACCAAGCCACCCAAAGCTTCCACAGCTATGTTTACAAGGGATCTAAGAAGAAAGGTGGCAGTGAAGTTGTGTTTAGAAAGCCCTCGCTCACCTTCCAAGAAAGGTTGAAGCAAATGGAAGAAGATACATGCATCACAAATTTCAAGGCACTAAAGTTTGAAACTAGTTCAGATGCTAAGAAGATGCAAATTGAGGAGATAGTACTAAATAAAATGGGAAAATGGAAATATTCCTTTGATCAAATTGCCCCTCAGATTTCAAATGAATTGTTGGCAAGATTGAAGCCAAGGTGGGAATTAGCAATTCAGATAACAAAAGACATATATGAGTAATCACTAAAATAGTTGCTACCGAGTCTCACAAATGTAGAAGTTAAGGCATCAATGAAAGACAATGAAGATAAAATAATGATAAGATTTCATACATGTTTAATTTTGATTAAAGACATTGAGCATGTGGTTAGGGATGCTACAAACATGTGGAAAAACATCTATCATTTGCAAAAATCCAGTGTTATTTTGTTTACTTGTGTTTTAGCCGACCTTGTAATTATAAATATTGGAATGGTATATATGTAATGTATTGTATCATAAAAATGTATCAAGGAATGTAAGAATGTATTATGGATATGTAATGTTTTGAGAAGAGTGAATGTGAATCAGCAGCAGGGTAGAGTATTCCACAAGGTCTACAAGGAGTAGTAAAGTTGTATCTATCACAAGAGGTGATCTGTACTTCAAGGATCTAATCAGTAATCAAGTGGCAAGTGAGATCTACTATTTCATTCTAATAGGTAAATCAATTTCTAAATAATTTAATAGGGTAGACTTAATAGTCTTTCTTCAAATCTATTAACAGAGTGCATACTTCATTGTATGCTTGTAAAACCTCTAACAAGGTGGATCTGGCAATCCAAATTGCTCTTAATAGGGTAGATCATCATAAGTGATAAATGTAAGCCTTAATAGGAAAACTTTATATTATAGTAGTGAAGTTTTGTGGGTATCATCCCCACCTCAATTTTACTTTCTATTTGGAAGGTTTCTGGGTCACTAAATTTCTGTGTTCATGTGTCATGAATGTTTATCTTTTAGTTCCTCATGCATGTAGTAGATTAGATGAATTAATGGTGTATGGATTATGCTAATTAAGTGCTGAATTAATTTAAAGTTTTTAAGGTTACTGATTCACCCCTCCCCTCTTAGTAACCTAGCTAGTCTTGTTTATTTCCAACAAAGCTTTATGGGTGTAATTTATGGAAATGGTTATGGGTTAGAAATAAATAGTGATAGGGAAATGTACGTAACTTATGTTTCTCTATAGGAATGTAGAAATATGTGTGTGTGTGTGTGTAATAGGGAAATAGTTATGCATAATTATATTATCCTAATTAAAATTTTATTTGATTATAATAATGTATTTCTAGAGGGCGTCATAGGGTTAGTAAGTGTTCATGTTGTTGTTTGAAGGTGCTATAGGTTAGATTCACTAGATGAGTCAAGTTACGATAGAAGATGAGTTAGATGTTGTAAATAGTTTAATGATAAATAGTTTATGTTTTAATTAGTTCTAAATAGGTTATGATAATATCCAAAATTAAGTATTAGCATGTTATGATAGATTAACCTTTAAATGTAGAATTAGATCCTCCTAAAAATTGACCTAGTATAGTGAAATAAGGGATAGTATCATAATCAACTTAAGACTAGGAAACCCTAGATGTATTTTGAACTTGGTGTTGTACCTTTATAATTTAAATCTAATATTTAATTGATCAAATTATTCAACTTGATCTAGGTGATGTCATATCATTAGAACCTAGGGTTTCAAATCTTTGCAGTATGAATGAATACCAACTCTGCATCCTCATGAAATAATAATCAAAATTTAATTTTTACCTAAACCTTCTGACCTAAACCCACTTTATCATGTCACAATCCTTCTAGAATAGATTCAATGTTAGTATGTATTTAACATAGTTTTTTTCACCTTACTCTTTAAAAAAAAAATTATTGTTGTGTTTTTGTCTTGACTTTTGGGCATGACAGGAGTGCACATTATTCTAGCGCTTCCTAGAATGGACATTGATCTAGTTCAACTTTTGGAGGAGCATGTTTTTCTTGTGGTTAGCTTGGCCATAGACTAGTGAAGTATCCCATAAAGACATCTTCAAGACCTAGTAGAGGTGTGGCCATGTCTGAACCTACCATGGGTGATAAAGGAAGACCCCGCAAAGTTTTTGTGGTGGTTGAAAACTGTCAATCTAAGCACCAGGGTATCATAGTTGAGGCTACAAGTACATTGCATGGTAATTCTTTTATTCTATTAATGGATTCAGGTGCATCATATTATTTTATTTCACCATTTCTTATTCAATGATGTGGGCTAGTGGCTACATGATAGGTTGATAGGTGGTAGGTTGAGTTAACTACAAGTTCCAAGGTGGCCGTAGATTCCATAGTAAGTTGTGTGCTGGGATTGGATACCTTTACTGCCATAGTTGATCTTCACATCCTATCCTTAGGATCTTATGAAATCATATTGGGTATGGATTAGTTAGCCACCCATTAGGCAAATATAGACTACTGACATAAGTTGGCACAGTTTGTGGATGACACAGGTAGGCAAGTGGAACTTGTAGGGGTCTAGAGGGTAGTCTCACTTTAGATGATCTCAGTTAAGAAGCTAAAGTAGAGTGTGTAACATGGGTGTTAGATGTTTACAGTCCCTATTAGTGACCTTGAAGAGGTTGAGAGCTGTGAGGTGATGCTATAAGATTACCCACTCCTTCATGAGTATATAGAAGTATTCCCTGATGAGATACCAGGAATGTTGCTAGAACATGACACTGATTTTTTTATAGATCTCATTCTAGGAGTGGAGCCTATTTTTTGACCTCCTTACCATATGAATACTCAAAAGTTGAGTAAGTTTTAATTGTAATTGGAGAAATTATTGGCCAAGGTCCATATTCATTATAGTGTATTCTCGTGGGGTACAATAGTCATCTTTTTGAAGGAGAAAGATGGATCATTGCATCTATGCATTGACTACCAACAATTGAATAAGGTGAAGGTAAAGAACAAATATTCTTTATCAAGAATAGATTACTTATTTTATCAAATGAAGGGAGAAAGAGTGTTCTTGAAGATTGAAATCAAGATACCATTAGCTTCAGATTCATGAGGCTAACATTCATTGGACAAATTTTTGTACACACTATGGACATTATGAGTTCACAGTTGTACCCTTTGGGTTAACCAATGTACCATTGGTTTTAATGAGTTTGATGAATGGAGTATTTTACACATACCTTGATCTATATGTCCTTGTTTTCTTTGATGACATATTGATCTATTCTAAGACTATTGAGGAGCACAAGGTCTATTTACATTAGGTGTTGGAGTACTTAAAAGACCATATGTTGTATGGAAACTGAGGTAAATGTAGATTCTTCTAGTTCGAGGTGAAGTATTTGGGGCATATCATCACAAGTGATGGTATTGTAGTGGACCCAAAGAAAATATGAGCTAACATGGATTGGATGACATCCACTAATATTTTTGAGGTTGAGATTTGCAAGGTACTACTATTGATTTGTGAAGGATTTCTCATGAGTGGCTCATCCTATTACTTCTCTTCAATGGAAAGGGAAGAAGTTTGTTTGGTTGGATGAGTGTGAGTCACCATTTGAGGTTCTAAAGGAGAAATTAACTAGTGCACCAGTTCTTGCTATGACTAATCTTGTAGGTGATTTTATTGTTTGCACAGATGCTTTGTTGGAGGGTGTGTGGGTAGTGTTGATGCAGGATGGTCATGTGCTTGCATTTGAGTCTAGAAAACTCAAAGACCATGAGCTTAACTACCCCACTCATGATTTGGAACTTGTGGGAGTTGTGCATGCACTTGTGCACTAGAGATATTTCCTTTTGGGACATAAGTTTGAGCTGCACAATGATCACCATAGCTTGCAATATATCTTTACTCAGCCAAACTTGAATGTCCAACAATGTCATTGGATGGAGTTCCTCTAAGAATATGATTTTGATATTCACTACATCAAAGGGGAATTTTTTGTTGTTGTGGATGCCTTGAGTAGGAGGCAACATGAGATATTAGTTTTTTCATTGGGAGTGGATTTGTGAGGCAATATCTTGGAGGCTTTACCTAGCGATGCATGGTATTAGGAGGTGAGGGTAGAGATTGAGTCTAGACATACCCTTGAGAGGAGGTTTTAAGGTTATTTTCTAGAGTTTGATGGATTGCTGTGATACTTGGGGCACATTTATCTTCCAACATCTAGCACTCTTCATACCTTGATTTTGTTAGAAGTACATCATGCACCATAATATGCACATCCTAGTGTTAAGAAGATGCATGCTAACCTTAAATAGTTGTACTTTTACATAGTAATGAGGTGTGATGTTTTTTATTTTGTTTCTCAATGTCTTCAGTGCCAAAGAGTGAAGGTAGAGCATCAACATCCAACAGGTCTTTTGTAGCCACATACCATTCTAGAGTGGAACTGGGATACTATATCCATTAATTTTATCATGGGGTTGCCTATGTCATCATAATGACACAACTGTATCATGGTGATAGTGGACAAGTTGTCCAAGGTAGCACATTTTTCACCCATGAGATAATCCTACACAACTTCTATAATGCATGTTTTCTCGGAAGACATTATTTGTTTGCATGGAATCCCTCAACAAATTATATTAGATAGATATCTAGTGTTTACTTCATCACTATGGATATCTCTCTAGCATGATTTTGGCATGTAGCTCAATTTTAGTTCATCTTACCACCTAGAGACAGGTGGTCAGATAGAGCGAGTGAATTAGGTTCTAGAAGACATGCTTTGTATGTATATGGTGGACATGTAGGTGAAGTGGGTAGACTATTTGTGCCAATTTTAAGTTTTCCTATAACAATGGGCACCATAGTTCTCTTGGCATGTCAATTTTTCAAGCCTTGTATGGTAGACCATGTTTTACCCCATTGATTTGGGATTGTTTGGAGGACTGAGTGATTTTATGTCTAGAGATACTTCAAGATATGGAGCACCAGTTTGTTCATATTAGAAAGAATTCAGTTACTACTCAAGACAAGCAGAAGAAGTATGTAGATGCCCATAGGTTGGATCGTCACTTTTTAGTTGGTGATAGGGTGCTTTTGAGAGTGTATTTGAGGAAGAGCCTCATCCATTATGGGAAAGATTCTAAGTTGGCACCACATTTTGTTGGACCATTTGAGATCCTTGAGAGGATCAATCATGTTTCTTATCGACTAGCATTGCCACCTAGCCTATCTGATGCAGGAGCATCCAGTGGCATAAGGGTAATCCTATATCACCCAAAAAATATGCTTAGAGGTATTTTTTTTTAATGTGTGTTCATTTTTGGATAACCATTTGGGTCAAATAAAGGTTCCAACTCTCACAATTCCACTATTAGTCCTTTGGGTTAGAGTTTTTAAGCACCTTACGCACCTTGGGATACGTGTAAATGCAAAAGATGAGTTATTTTGTAATTGAACCAAAATTATGATGAGTTAGAGGGTGTAAGTTTGAGGGATTATTATACTTTTAATTTAAAGCACTTCAAAAAAAGAATCAGGTCAAAAGGCTTTACGGTTATAAAGTTATTGCAGTTTTAATTTTCTTGGAGACCTCCTAAGAGAGCTTCAAAGTTAGATTCAGGGCACTAAATGGAATTTTACAAGCTTGAAAAATGGGGGACAAGTGAAGCTAGTCCATAAGGCTATAGATTTCTTCAAGAGCTTTTTGGAAATGTAAAAGGTTTGTCAATTGGATTCATGGTTCAAAAGTTATGCCTCCCAAAAGTTGGACTACCCTTTTTGGATTCTTCTAATTTTACACCAACTTCTAACGTGATTTTTGGAACCTTCTATTTTGGTAGTAGATTCCATTTGGAATATTCTAGAATTTATTCCTAACCCTAAAAAAATTGGGGTCTATTTAAGAATACTTTTGGCATTGTAAAAATAGTTCTCGGTGGAGTTAGAGAGAAGGTACTGTGTGGAGGATTTCTTTCTCCAGAATCATACTATTGTAAGCCCATAGGGAATTTTTCATTGATAATAAGATTTCCCTTTTCTTTTGTGTTCATTCTAGTCTTTTGTTGTGTCTCCATCAAGTGGTATCAGAGTAGGTTTTCCTGAGTGTGTAGACAGAGCACTGACTATGAGGCAGTTTGCACTAGGGCTGTGAGGTTGTGGGATTGAGACAAGAAGATGCCTCCATGAAGGGAATGTGGTGGAAGGGATAGAGTTGTTACTCCTAAGGTTAGAGCCCTCTAGAGACAAGTTCAAGCATTGTAGGAGGAGATTCATAGAGGACTAAATGTTGCTGCAGGCAACAAAAGTGAGGAAGAAAATGAAGAAGAAGAAAATATTGGACAAGAAGGGGAAGATGAAGGGGAAGTCCTAAATTAGGTAGAGGAGAGGCTTTTAGGTCCATTTCTAAGCTTGGAAAAAGACCTAAAATTGATGTGGATATGTTTTTATGAAATCTAAACCCAGATAAGTTGATCAATTGGACCAATGAACTAGAGGAGTATTTTGAGTATGAGGCTATTAGGGAGCTAGATAGGGTTAAGTTTGTGAAGGCCAAAATGAAAGGCCATGCAAAAATTTGGTGGCAAGGGATTTAGCTAGAAATAAATAGAAGAGGAAAGGAGAAAATCACAAGATGGGATCGCATGGTGGACAAACTAAAGAAGTAGTTCATTCTTGTTGATTATGAGTTTGCTTTGTTCAAGAAAATGCAAGGATTAAAGCAAGCAAGAAAATCTGTCTAGGAATATATAGAGGAATTTTATTGACTTCTTATTAGGGCACGACATGCAAAAGCAAATAAGGAGAAGGTTGCCCGTTACCTCAGTGGGTTACAACCTAGCATTCAGGAGGAGTTAAGTCTAGTTAGAATGACTAGCATTGAAGAGGCATACCAGTTTGCCCTGTGAGTCAAAGAGAAGCTAAATAAAAGGTTTGAAGGAAGGCAAAGAGGGTATGGTCAAGGAGGAAGGGGTGGCAGTAAGTCATCTAGAGGCTGAAATGAGACCCAACAGAAATATAAAGATATGGGTACTAGCAGAAACTAGAGAAATGAGGGTTTTAACCACTCTCATGATCAAAAATTTGGAGATCAAAGAGGAAGAGGTAGAGGAAATGGACAAGGATTAAGAAGAGGAGGATTTCATGGTACCTATTTTCATTGCAATGAAGAAGGTCATCATGCATTTAAATGCCCTCAATGACTGGGAAGGATAGATAGGAGAGTTGATGGTCAAGCAAGGGTGGCTCATGTGGATGAGGATGCACAATCATTACATTTAGTGGATGCAAAAAGAGGAGAAGTTATCATAAATGAAAGGGTCTTACTAACCAGTGAGACTAAACCTAGACAAAGGAGGAGTTTGTTTCATACCAGGTTCAAGTGCGAGGGTAAGTTTTGTGATGTGATTGTTGATGGTGGCAGCACATACAACTTGGTGTCTGAGGAGATGGTCTCTAAGCTAAAGCTCAAGAGGGAGAAACACCCCCAACCCTATCAGATTTTTTGGGTGAAGGATGACCATAAGGTCTTGGTTAGTGAGCAATGTTTAGTGAAGTTCAAGATTGGGAGTTACCATGATGAATTCCTCTGTGACATTATTCCAATGGATGTCTGACATTTATTGTTGGGAAGATTATGGCAATTTGATAGGCATGTTGTACATGATGGTCATGCAAATACATACTCTCTAACAAAGGATGGAGTTCACCACAAATTGAAGCCCTTGGTAAAGGAATGAGAAAAGGTATGCAATAGTGCTAGGATATATCTTGTTGATGGAAGAAAACTTTTGGATGGTATGAAACATCAACATATGTGTTATGCTTTGATTCCTAGAAGAGATAAGGAAGGTAGTAGTGAAATTCCACTTGAAATTTTAGGCTTATTAAGTGAGTATGGAGATGTCATCTCTGATAATGTTCTAGAAGGGTTGCCACCAATAAGGTAGATTAGTCATCAGATAGATTTAATCCCTGGAGCTAGTTTGCCTAACAAGGCTACTCATAGGATGACTCCTACTAAAACTAAGGAGCTAAATAGACAAGTTCAAGAACTGTTAAGGAAGGGTTTGGTTTGAGAGAGCTTGAGTCCATGTGTAGTACTTGTAGTATTGGCACCAAAGAAGGATGGGGAGTGGAGAATGTGCATAGAATCTTGAGCTATAAATAGAATAACCATCAAGTATCAGTTCCCTTTGCCAAGAATGGATGATCTTATGCACTGCTTGAGTGGAGCTCAATACTTCACAAAGATAGATCTCAAGAGTGGCTACCATTAGATATGGATATGAGAGGGAGATGAGTGGAAGAATGCATTCAAGATCAAGGAGGGTCTATATGAGTGGTTAGTCATGCCCTTTGGATTGAGCAATGCGCCAAGCACCTTCATACAACTTATGAATGAGGTACTAAAGAAATTCTTGGGAAAATTTGTTATTGTCTATTTGGATGATATTTTAATTTTAAGAAAGACTTTGGATGAACATTTATTGCACATTTTTAGAGTCCTTGAAAGGTTGAGGGAAAAAAAAATGTTGACTAATTTGAAGAAATATAGTTTTGTAAAAAAAGAGTTAGTCTACTTGGGGCTTGTTGTATTATCTAAAGGTCTCAAAATGGATCTAGAGAGGGTCAAAGCCATATTGGAATGGCCTACTCAAAGGTCTACTACTGAGGTGAGATCATTTCATGGTTTGGTTAGTTTTTACAGGAAGTTCATTAATAATTTCAGTAGCATATGTGCACCCTTGATTGAAACAATAAGGGGGGACAGGAAAGAGTTTAAGTGGACTACAATAGCTACAAGGATTTTTGAACTATTGAAGAAGAAGGTGATAGAACAACTTGTGTTGGTACTTCCTAATTTTAGTAAAGTGTTCTAGGTAGATTGTGATGCTAGTGGTAGTGCTATTGGGGTTATATTGAGCCAAGAAGGTAAGCCTATTGCATATTTTAGTGAACAATTGAATATTGCAAAGAAGTATTTTGTTTATGATCAAGAGTTCTATGCAATCATTTAGGCCTTAAAGAAATGGAGGCATTATTTATTGTGAAAAGAATTTTTCTTGTATACTAATCACTAGGCATTGTAGTACCTAAATAGCCCAGGTAAATTGAACCAAAGACATATGAAGTGGGTAGAGTTCATGCAAAGCTATACATTTGTGTTGAAACATATAAGTGGAAGGTCTAATAGGGTTGCAGATGCATTGAGTAGGAGAAAATTGTTACTTACTATAATGTAGGTTGAAGTGGTTGGGTTTGATGAACTCAAGAATCTGTACCTGAAGGATCCTAATTTTGGTAAAGCATGGAAGGCTTGTAAAGAACCTATTACTATAGAAAAAGCTAGGTGGTTAGATTATTTGATTTAGGATGGTATGCTATTTAAGGGTGGTCATTTATGCATTCCAAGGAGTTCCATGAGGAAAAATTTGATCAAGGAGAAACACAGCGGGGGAATGACAGGACACTTTAGTTAAGATAAGACCATTGCCATTCTTAGAGGACATTATTTTTGGCCTCAAATGTTGTAGGATGTGAAGAATTTTGTGTAGAGTTTTCAAGTATATCAAGCAGCCAAAGGATTTAGTCACAATACTGGACTCTATCAGCCATTGCTCGTTCCATCGAAGCCATGGGAGGACATAAGTATGGATTTTGTTCTTGGATTGCTAAGGAGACAAAGGGGTAATGATTTAGTATTTGTGATGATTGATAGGTTCTCCGAGATGGTACATTTCATTCCATGCCACAAGACACATGATGCAGTACATATTGTAGATTTTTTTTTCAGAGAAGTGGTGAGACTACATGGTCTCCCAAAGAGTATTATTTCTGACAGAGATACTAAATTTTTGGGGTATTTCTAGAGGACTTTATGGAAGAAGTTGAGGATAGAATTGAAGTTTAGTTCTATACATCATCAGTAGACTAACAGATAGAAAGAAGGGGTAAATAGAAGTCTAGGCAATTGGCTAAGGTGTTTAGTGGGAGATAAGCCCAAGGGATGGGATTTGATTCTACCACAAGCAAAATTTGCTTACAATAATTCTATAAATAGGAGTACTGGTAGATCACCATTCCAAATTTTGTATGGAAGTAGCCCAAGGACTGCACCAGAATTAAAGAAGATGGAGCAAGGGAAGAGGACAAGTGCCCAAGTAGAAGAATTTGCTGAACATATCAAGAGCCTACATGAGGAGGTCCATGCACACATTACCAAGATGAATCAACAGTATAAAGCTAGGGTAGATCAAAGGAGGAGACATAAGGAGTTCCAAATAGGGGATCTGGTTATGGTATAGTTATGAAAGGAATAATTTCTAGTGGGTACTTACAACAAGTTGAAGATGAAGAAATTTGGCCCCTACAAAATTTTGAAGAAACATGACTTGGGAAATGCATATGAGGTGGAGTTGCTAGATGGGATTCACATTTCTCCTATCTTCAACATTGCAGACATAAAAAAATATCATGATGATAGTGCAGATGAGGGGTTGATGTTAGAGCCATGTCCAATTCCTACTTCTAAGAAGGAGGAAATAGAAGAGATTCTGGATAGTCATGTGGGTAGGAGTACTATAAATAGGCAGTATGAAGAGTACCTGGTGAAGTGGAAAGGGACCAATGGAGGAATCAACTTGGATATCAACAACAAAGGTTGCCCATTTGGATTTTCCTCTACCAGAAAGTGACAGAGTTACTTTTCAATTTACCCTGGGTGTCTAATGCAGGAGCATCCGGTGGCATAAGGGCAACCCTATATCACCCAAAAATATGCTTCAAGATAGTTTTTGTTTAATGTGTTTTCATTTCTGGATACCCATTTGGGTCAAATAAAGGTTCCAACTCTCACAGTTCCACTATTAGTCCTTTGGGTTAGAGTTTTAAAGCACCTTTAGCACCTTGGGATACATGTAAATGCATAAAAAGAGTTATTTTGTAATTGAGCCAAAATTATGATGAGTTAGAGGATGTAAGTTGGAGGTATGATTATAGTTGTAATTTAAAGTGCTCCAAAAAAAGAATCAAGTCAAAAGGTTTTATGGTTAGAAAGTTATTGCAATTTTAATTTTCCTAGAGACCTCATAAGAGCGCTTCAAAGTTAGATTCGGGGCACTATACAGCCTTGTAAAGGAAAAAAATGGAGGAGGAGAAAAACTCATCTAAGGCTATAGAGCACTTCAAGAGCTTTCCAAAAATGTAAACGGTTCGTCAATCAGAGTCATAGTTCAAAAGTTATGCCTCCTGGAAGTTGGACTACAGTTTCTGGATTCTTCTAATTTTACATTGACTTCTAACGTGATTTTTGGAACCTTCTTTTTTGGTGGTAGATGCCAACTAGCATATTCTAGAATGCATTCCTAACCCTAAATGAATTGGGGTCTATTTAAGAACATTTCTGGCATTGTAAAAGTAGTTCTCGATGGAGTTAGAGAGAAGGTATTGTGTGGAGGATTTCTTTCTCTAGAATCAAACTATTGTAAGCCCATAGGGCATTTTTCATTGATAATAAGATTTTCCTTTTCTTACATTTTCATTCTAGTCTTTGGTTGTGTCTCCATCACTATCACACATCCATGATGTTTTTCATATTTTTGTTTTGAGGCAGTATATTCCCAATGTGACCCATGTATTTGATTGGGATGCTTTATAGGTGGAAAACAGACAAGTTTCTTTGAAGCCCATCCATATCCTTTAGCATTAGAGGCTAACCCTTAGAGGTCAAGACATAGAGAAAGTAAGGGTCTAGTAGGACTTAAGTGATGAGGCTTTTTCTACTTGGGAAGATGCTACACAATTGAGATATTTGTACCCTTATCTTTTTGTAGACTTCTTGGAGTAAGCTTTGTTGGAAATTTATTCAGCACTCCCCTCATGATTCATGACAAGGGCTTAACTACTTCCTATGTATTATAAATTGAGTGGTTATATTAGGCATTAAAAGATCAATCTTTTGGTACAACAATAACCCCACTCTAACAACCTAGTGGGTGACAATGTAGTGTCTCCCATGTTTGCATTTTGTACCTTGTTATGTTTTGGTTTCGAAAGATACTTTGATACTCATGTTCGAGGACATTAGAGATGACCTAATGGTCAGATACTATATTTTGATTTACTAGTATCATAGATGTTAGATGCTATGTTTTTTAGTTTAATCATATCTGCATGATGCTTTATGATGATATCTAGTTGTTTTGTATTTAGACATATACTCTGTTTATGATTATATGATGAACTTATTAGGTCTTGGATACTTTGATTTGATGCTATGAATATTTACTTCATTCTTGATTTGAGATATTTTATTATGCAGTGAGTGATTTAAATAGATTATTTTAATGTGATTAAACAAATAATTATTAATGTGATTTAATGCATTTATCACTTTGGCTATATTATTATATGAAATTTTAGTTGATCATGCTGTTAAATATTTAGGATTTATATCCCTAATAGTGACACATTAAGTTAGTGATTTTGTTGTTCTTCCTTAGCCAATGTCATCCCTATATGGTTTATTTATCTTAATTAATTGATTAATTAAACCCTCTAGTGATTTTATAAATTATAACTCATTTGAATTATGTGATTAGACCCATGAGCATGTTTGTGCATTTGGAGGTTCACATTATCATGAAATTTATTAAGGAATATTGTGATTTTATAGTTTTTGGGAATTCTATATTTGATTTAATTATTTTAATTCCCAACAAATTTGCTGTAATTGAATTCCATTCAATTGGAATTTCTTGATTTTGTTTGGGTTGCAACTGGTTATTTTAATGGGCTAGTTAATTTCCTAATATTATACTCCACTTTTAAAAGTGAATATATATCCCAAAAGGGAAATTTTTCCTTGCTTCTTACTTGTGAAATAGGAATTTGGAGAGAAAATTCCAAAATCCTCTCTAAAGGATTTACCATTTTGTTCACTATAGGAGCTATGGGTGTGGGATCATCATGAGGTTGAACTCATTGGATCTAGCTCAGGGAGACCTTTGTTTGCCAAGATTTTTGATGGTGACCATTGGACAATTATTTTATTGCACGCATTCCTATTTTAGCCCTTATGGTTGTGAGGTAGGGCTCTCCTATTTTATTGTTTCCAATCCATTTTGGAGTATACTTCTAGTAGTAATTGTTTAGAGGCTGAGAACTAGTGATCCCCTTTATTTCTGCATGCTAGAGTTGCTCGGTTGGGCAAGTATGAGCATTTGTATCCTTTTGGACTTGAGGGGTTGCGGTTTCATGCCATTATGTTGGCTAATTTTGGATACAAACTTTGAACCCAAATTTTATTTATTATTTGTGGCTTTTGTACCCAATGACATTATGGGTTTTAATTTTGAAGTTTTTGGGCATTTTTTGATTTTGACCTCAATTTGTGTGCCACCTAGTTTTCTTGGGTTTTCTTGGTATGGAAGCTGGTCATGGGTCCAGATTATCCATAGGGATATCTATTTGACCCTAGATGTATTTTATTGCATTGGGATTTATGCCAAATCCATACTCCCAAATATAGACCAGTTGAGTGATCTATTTTACTTGTGTTTTATATGTTTCCTATCCAACCCTTATTATTTATGATCATGGTGTAGTTGGTGTACCCACACATGAGCTCATGGGCCTACACTTGTTGGTTCTTTTGAGACCCAAGCTCCCAATTTCTTGTTAGTTGATTTATGTTCATTGGGGTTGAGTTGGGAAACTATATGGCCTATGGGCACTCATCATGTGATGAGCATGGGTATGTAGCATAGGTTAGTGGAGGGGCTTCTCTTGTAATCCTAGGTCATGTTCCTAGCAAGGTATATGTGAAGAAGTTTCTAATAAGTGATAACTAAATAAATTCATGGGTAATTAACTAAGATAAGAAAACACTATGTACCTATATGAATCCTCCAAAGGTATGTGCTTCTTTTCTTATTTGAGAGCCAAATTGTCTGCATGACTCATCTAAGGAAACAACACATTGGACTTCTAAGGGATTCTTGAGGGGAAGGGTCCATATAATATTGAGCTTGGGAGTCCCAACCAACCTACTCTCTCCTAGAGTCCCTACATAGTAGACCCATAGAGTATCTAACTAGGACTTATTGTACTGCATTGTCTCATGATCTTGGTTTCAGCCCTTTGTACTATTTGGTGTGAGTGTTAGCCATGTATGATTGTCTTATTTGTGTTTGAGGTAAGATCACTATCTCCATTAGTACAATGGGAGTGGGCCTATGGGTTCAATGTGGTTGGGAGGAGTAGCTACCTTTACCACTGCTGGGGACTAATGTATAGAGTTGGCCTTCCTCCATGTTTAGTGCCAGAGCTAGATGCTCGTATGGTTCTCAGTATCTTCCAGAGTATGTTTCCATGTGATTTATGTTATTTTCATTTATTGGGATAGTTGATTTATGCTCATGTATGTTTATTGTGATGTTACTTTTCTGCATGATTACTAGATGCTATGGATTAGATGATTAGATAGTTGATTCATCCCTTCTAGTATGCTTACTTATTTTACATTTGTTTTAGTGTTGAGCCTTCATATGTTTGGATCTAGTACTCCCCAATGTGGAGGAATTATCCTATTTTTGTATTGCTTTATTTTTTTTTCCATGTGTTTTTGTCCAACCTCACATCAAAGAGGATATTCCTCACATGAGAATGCATTCTCTCACATGAGAAAACCTTCTTTTATGTGGAGTGTAGTGAAAGCTCATGCAAGATGGTATTTCCTCACATACGACTAGGTAGATGCCTGCACAAGCTTCTACCTTACTAGAAGAGGTTTTGTGGGCTCCTCATTGCATTCCCTCATGTGAGAGGGCATTCTCTCATGCATAGTGGGGTACTTCCTCACATGATGAGCTATTCTCTTGTGTGAGCCTACATTTTTTTTCCCTCACATGAAAAAAGGGGTATTTCTACCTGCTTTTTGGAAACAAGATTTGGTGTTTTGAGCACCCTTTAAGATTCCACATTTTCCTAGGTTTTGATAGACCAGAGAGTCTAGGTTTCATAAGTATTAAATTTTCATAGTCGGTTGATCATGTTAGTGAGTAGTGACACTTGGAGATCATTGCATGTATGGATCATTGGCTTAAGTCTCTCTTTGTGATATTTGATTGATTACATTTTGATGTGTTTGATTCTATGCTTATTCTTAAAAAAAATGTATTGGCTTTTATTTATCCTTGTTCCAAGGATATTCAGGTGGGGCATTAGATCTTACAATGTGAATACTCCAAGCATGGTGGTTCATGGTGTAAGGCTCATGGTGGAGTGTCTAAGTTGTAGGGATTGATGATAGATGGTAGAGGCTCCTATTGGGTTGTGATAGAGGGCACATAGAATATGACCCACAATAGGTAGGAGTAAAGAGACCATTTTTAGGTGTAAAAGGAAATTTTTAACAAAAGACCCATTTAAAAAAGGGTCAAAGCAAGAAACTATCCGACAACTTGGAAAAAGCATCTCATCTTAATGAGGAGAATAAGAAAATGGGATGTCGAGGTTTGGCTTTAAGGTTAGTGATGAAATTGGTTATTATGGATGTCACTACTAAAAATGAGATAGAGATTTCTCACAATCATGCATTTTTTTTTCTGAACTAGGTGTTATTGGATGCTTTTGTGGATTGACCAAGTTTACAAGTGTTACATACTTGGATCACAAAGAATTGGGAACACAACCTAGATGGAGGTGTTTAGATTTATCTAGTTGTAAAAGGTTTTTTTTATTGTCATGTTTGAGAATGTTCAAGATAATAACATGGTACCAACATTAGAGATATTTGATAAGGTTCTAGTTGGCTATAGCTTTCAAAATTTCCCCTATGTCTCTAGTTTTAATCTATGTTGGAGGCTATTGGTAATTCTTTAGGAGATTTTTTCATGATGGATGATGTTTCTTCAAATATTTTACATCCTACTTTTGTACACATCTCAGTGGAAATGGATTTAGTTGAGGGTTTTCTTGCTGAAATTGTTGATCTCTAAGCCTAAGTTGCCTATTAGTGTCTAACACTTAGGCATTTCCAAGCAACATTGGACAATCATCACTAGGACTGAGCCATCTAAAGAATGCCAAGCTATAGAGGACTTGTTTATATTTTATCATATCTCGAGAAAGTCAAAGGTTGCCAAGCGCCCTAGAAGAGACTGATTCAACATACATGTTGAGTAACATAGAAGAGACTGAGTATATGAAAAGTTAATTAATGCCAAGTGAGCCAATATATGTTGCGCATATAAAAGCTAAGTGACAACATGCATGTTAGTTATGATCGAGTGTCAGAATATTCAAGTGTTGTGTAAACCATTTTTGATAAATGAGTTTTTAATTGCAAAAACACTTATGTAAATTATTTTAGCCAACGTCAAAAATAAATTTAAAGATTGTAGAGATGATTAAGGAGAAGATTATGTATTTTTTCAGAAGCCATTAATCCCAAGAAAAGTAGATTAACCAAACAAAAAATTAGAAGGAAAAAAAAAGAAAGATGAAATATGGACCATTGATTAAGATCTAGAACTTTCTATGATTTTCTATTCAAGAAAGGGTTCTAACCATAAGATTATAATGATGAATGGATAAGTGAAGGAGTAAGCAAGATAAGTATAGAGAAAGTAGGCTAAGTCAGATAAGAGATTTGATAGAGCAACCCAGCAGTGAAGGACAAAAAATAGATATCATATAAGGAGATTAGTTTGAGATATTGAAGAGAGGATATCTGTAAATAGCTTTCAAAGAAAATAGAAGGATTAGGTATTGAAGCAACTTTTACATATTGAGTCAAGGAAAATATATTAACAGAGTTGTTCTAACAAACCTTATTTAAATATCATAACATAATCCTTACTTTATTGTAAGTGTAAAATCCTTTAACAAGGTAAGACTAAATAGTCTTAAATGCTTTTAGTAGAGTAAACCCCTCGTAGGGTAGATCATTAGGTTGTTAGGAATAAGGTGTCTCAACCCTCGTAGGGTAGATCATTAGGTTGTTAGGAATAAGGTGTCTCAACCTTGGATAATTCCTATTCTTCTTATTTGTTTTGTAAAATGTATTTCTTGCAAATAATGTTGATGTGTTGGCATCTTGAATTGTGTATAAGGAGATCATAGCTAAAATGGTTATGGTGGATTCCTATGACACGTAAGAGCTATGTTAGGAAGATTCAATGATAGGTGAAGAAATGTGCCAAATTTTTTTTTGGGGTTTCTATTTTCTCAAAGAATGGTAAAACCCTCATACGGTTACCTTTGGGAGTAGCCCTAAAAGTGAAGCGCATGTTATAAGCATTTTTAGGGTTGCAAATATGAGTATGCAAAAAAGTGTATTGTTGGTACTGTGAGTTGCTATTGGAGTCTTCTGTTGTCACTGTTGAACTTGCATTGCAAGTGTATTGTAACCTTGTGTTGAAGATAATACATTGTGCAAGTTTTGGAGGGGTGGGGTTGTTTTACCGAAAGGTTTTTCCCCACCAAAATATCTTTGTGTTATGTGTTTCTTTCTCTCTCTATTTTCTTTATGCTTGCTTGGCTGAAATATTGTTGTTTACATGATATTGAATCTGTAAGTGAAAATATTTTAATAAGATTTGCACCATACTTCTCTTAAGAGATTAGTGTAGGAAGCTATTTTCGCACTTGAGTTTCCTTACAAGTGGTATCAGAGCTTGATCAACTTTTGATCCTAGTTGTTGGGTAGGGTTTTTTGAGCTAATCTCAAGTTGAGTGGGAGTCTTGTGTAGAGCATTCTAAATCTTATTTGTAGATTGAGATGGCAAGTTCATCATATGGGAGAATGGAGGTGGAGAAATTTAATTGCACTAATTTTGAGTTGTGGAAACTCAAGATGGAAGACATGTTAGAAGATCGTGACCTATGGGAAGTGACTTCAAATGCTACGAGACCAACAACTATAGCTCAAGTAGATTGGGATATCGAAGACCATAAAGCTAAGGGTCTCATAAGACTCTGTTTAACCGATGTAGTCCTTCTAAATGTTCTAGATGATAAAATCACATATAGTTTGTGGGAAAGACTTGGGGCCGTGTATCAGGCCAAATCTTTGGTGAACAAGTTGTTCCTGAGGAAGAAGTTGTACTCTTTGCAAATGGAGGAAGGTGGATCCTTAACAAATCATTTAAATGCATTTAATCTATTGGCTGCATAGTTGACATCAGCTAGTGTCAAGTTAGAGGAGGAGGATCGTTGCTATACACTTTTGTGTTCTTTACCAAATTCATGGGACCATCTTGTGATGGCTCTCAAAAGCACGTTAGTCACTTTCAAAATGGATGATGTGGTGTCTTCACTACTGTTAGAGGAGATGTGGAGAAAGGCTTCCATTTCAAAAAAAGAAGCCCTTACTGTTTGTGGGAGATCCACAAAAAGAGGGAAGAAAAATGACAATAAGTTTGACAATAAGGGTAGATCCAAATCCTGTGGGAAGTCAAAGACTTCCAATAAGTCCAAGGAAAAATGTTGGAATTGTGATAAACTGGGGCACTTTCATAAAGGTTGCAAAGAGTCAAAGAAGAAGAAGAAAGGTTTAGATTCAGCTTTAGAAAGATCTAAAGAAGATGGCGATCCATTCATCGTAGCTTTGGCAGCCCATGCATCTGATGATGTGTGGTTGGTTAACTCGGGTGCATCTTTTCACATGACCTCTCATCTAAAATGGTTCTCAAAATATGAAGAGTTGAATGGTGGAAAGGTGTACTTGGGTGATGATTCTCACCTAAAGATAGTTGGACGTAGAAGGGTCACTATCAAATTTCTTGATGGATGAGTAAAGGGAATCAATGGAGTTACACACATTCTAGGTTTGGAATGAAACCTATTTTTTGTAAGTATGCTGAATGATGTAGGTATGCAAGTTATTTTTTAAAGAAGGATGCAAGATGATGAGAGGATCGATAGTGCTTGCAAGGGGTACTTGGAGAGGTACCTTATTTCAGCTAGATGCATGTATTCCTCTATGTAATAGTTATTCATCCTCACCATCTAAATGAGCAGTGAAGAATTATGTGGTTATTGGTTTCGATGGCAATGCAAACACTTTGGAAGGTAAGCTTCTTGTAGAAAAGACAATGTTGTGGCATATGAGATTTGGTCACATTGGTGAAAAGGGTCTCAGAACCCTGAAAAATAAAAATCTCATTAAGGGTTTAAATGATTGCAATCTTGAGTTTGACTTTTGTGAACACTGTGTCTTTGGTAAAGAAAATTGTGTTCAGTTTTACTTTAACTCTCACAAATCTTTTGATGTTTTGGATCTTATTCATTCTGATGTATTTGGTTCTGTAAAAGTTCCTTCAATCTCCAAGTCTGTATTTTTTGTATCTTTCATAGATGATTAGAGTAGAAGGACATGGATTTATTTCCTTAAAAGTAAGACACAAGTCTTTAGTCAATTCAAGGAATTTAAAGCCCTTGTAGAGAATTAGACTAGTAAGAAGATTAAGTGTGTGAGAACTAAAAATGGTGGTGAGTTTTGCTCAGCAGAGTTTGAACAATTCTGTAAAGAACAAGGTATCGAGAGGCATAAGAAAACTCCTTATACCCCACAAAAAAAGGAGTTGCAGAGAGAATGAACATGACACTGATGGAGAAGGCTAGGAGTATGCTTAGTGGAGCTACTTTAGAACAAAGGTTTTGGGCCAAAGCTGTGGCCACTACTTGCTATCTGGTTAATAGATCTCCTACATCAACCCTTGTTGGTAAGACACCCATGGAGGTGTGGTCTGGTAAGAAGCCTTCAATTTGAAATCTTCATGTTTTTGGTTTTGAAGCTTATGCACATGTTCCAAAGGAGAAAAGATCTAAGTTGGAAAACAAAGCTATTAAATGTATTTTCATCGGGTATAGTGTTAGTGTGAAAGGATACAAGCTTTGGGATCCTGAGACTAGTAAGGTGTTGTATAGTAGAAATGTTATTTTTAGAGAGCTAACATCTTCTCCTATTGTGCTACAAGCAGATGAAAAGGAAAAGAAAAAAGATGTTGTTTAGTTGCTTCCTACCCCTAAGAAGACTGAATAGAGAGACCATGTTGGTTCTAATGATTAGGAGAGATCTAGTAGCTCTGATAGTTTAGAAGAAGAGGAAGAACAACCTCAACCACAACCCTTGAGGAGATCCATGAGAGAAAGAAAGCAACCAGAAAGGTTTCGTTATTCTATGTTAGATTCTAGTTGTGCTTTTTCTTTGATTACTAACACTGATGAGCCTAGATCTATGAAGGAGGCTTTGGGCATGGAAGATGCAGGTTCTTGGATTGAGGCTATGGATGATGAGATGACTTCATTAGAGAAAAAAAAAACTTTAGACCTTGTACCTTTTCCTAAAGGGAGAAAATTTGTTGGCTGTAAATGGGTGTTCAAGAAGAAATTCTGTGCAGATGGCAGTGTTGAAAGGTACAAAGCTAGATTGGTTGCAAAGGGGTATTCATAGGGTAGAGGGAATAGATTATGGTGAAATATTCTCTCCTGTTGCAAAGTTGAGATCCATTAGATTTTTGTTATCTCTTGCTACATCATATGATTTAGAGATTGAATAGATGGATGTGAAGACAACTTTCGTTCATGGTGATTTCGAGGAAGAGATTTATATGTCATAGCCTGAGAACTACATTGTTAAAGGTAAAGAATCCTTAGTTTGCAGATTAAAGAAATCTCTATATGGTTTGAAGTAATCTCCTAGGATGTGGTACCTTAAGTTTGATGCCTTTGTGTTGTCAATTGGATTTGTAAGATTGAAATTAGATCATTGTGTTTATTTCAGAGTTGAAAATGATTTCCTTCTTATTGTTGCATTATATGTCGATGATATGTTGCTGTTTGGGAAGGGTAAGTGTATGATTTTTGATTTTAAATCTCAGTTGTCAACATAGTTTGAGATGAAAGATCTTGGGGAAGCTAGGTACATCTTGGGTATGGAAATCAGTAGAGACAGGTCTAACAGAAAACTTTGGATGAGTCAGAGTAAGTATGTGAAGTCTATGTTGGACATGTTCAGCATGGTAGATTGTAGACAACTATGTGTTCCTATTCCTATGGGAACAAAGTTATCTGTAGATGATTGTCCAAAATCTCCTAGTAAGATAGAGGACATGAGTAGAGTACCTTATGCTAGTGTAGTTGGTAGTCTTATGTATGCTATGGTTTGTACTAGACTAGACATTACCCAAGCAGTGGGAGTTCTGAGTCAATTTATGGCTAATCTTGGATAGGTACATTGGGATGTAGTTAAGCGAGTATTCAAATATTTGAGGGGTACATAAGATTACTCCATATGTTATCATGGTAACTCTTCTGGATCTCCACATTTAGTTTGTATTCATGGGTTTGTGGATTTAGATTGGGCAGGTGATATTGACCACAGGAGATCCACCAGTGCTTATGTGTTCACTATGTTTGGTGGTGCCATCAGTTGGATGAGAAAGCGACAACCTGTGGTTGCTTTGTCCACTATAGAAGCTGAGTACATGGCTGATACTCATTCTTGTAAGGAAGCCATTTGGCTTAAGAGTTTGTGTTTTGATGTTGGTGTTGATGCAGAACAGATTACTATTTGGTGTGACAGTTAAAGTGCTATTTTCCTTGCGAAGAATCCAACTTTCCATGCCAAAATGAAGCACATTGATGTGCAGTTTCACTTTGTGAGAGATATGGTGGAAGATGGAAAGGTAAATTTGGAGAAGGTAGATACTATGAAGAATGTTGTAGATGCATTCACAAAACCAGTGGGCACTAAAAAGTTCAGATGGTGTTCAGAGTCTATGGGCCTTTTGGCCTATAGCGGTTAGTTCCTGTTATGTTGTTGTTGCTCTTACAAGGTGTTCGACAAGTGGGAGAATGTTAGGAATAAGGTATCTCAACCTTGGATAATTCCTATTCTTATTATTTGTTTTGTAAAATGTATTTCTTGCAAATAATGTTGATGTGTCGGCATCTTGAATTGTGTATAAGGAGATCATAGCTAAAATGGTTATCGAAAATTCCTATGACACGTAAGAGCTATGTTAGGAAGATTCAATGATAGGTGAAGACATGTGGCAACTGATAAATTTGAGTACTGTACACTCTACCCAAATAGTGGGGTTCGGGGCATTGCCCAAATTTTTTTTTTGGGGTTCCTATTTTCTCGGAGAATGGTAAAACCCTAATACGGTTACCTTTGGGAGTAGCCCTAAAAGTGAAGCACATGTTATAAGAATTTTTAGGGTTGTGAAGATGAGTATGTGAAAAAGTGTATTTTTGGTACTGTGAGTTGCTATTGGAGTCTTGTGTAGTCATTGTTGAACTTGCATTGCAATTGTATTGTAAGCTTGTGTTGAAGATAATACATTGTGCAAGTTCTGGAGGGGTGGGGTTGTTTTACCGAAAGGTTTTTCCCCACCAAAAAATCTTTGTGTTATGTGTTTCTTTCTCTCTCTATTTTTTTTATGCTTGCTTGGCTGAAATATTGTTGTTTACATGATATTGAATCTGTAAGTGAAAAGATTTTAATAGGATTTGCACCATACTTCTCTTAAGAGATTAGTGTAGGAAGTTGTTTCTGCACCTGAGTTTGCTCACATAGGTATGATCAAATTGTCGCCCTAGTAGGATAACTTTGTTGTTGTTGTAGTAAAGATTTGTGAGTTTCATATCCACCCTAGTTTTTCCTTCAACTTGAAGTGTTTCTGGGTTACAAAAAATCATTGTGTTATGTATTGTTATTTTTAGGGATGTTATGCTTAGATATATTTCATTTGAACACTACAAGTTTATGTTTATATGGTATGAGATTTGAGATATGAGATGTATTAGGTGTGAATACAATTGACTATTTTATCAATGAAAAGTTTTATGCATCCCTATTCACCCCCCTTTCAGTATCTTGTTTCCCATTGAGATTTCCAACAATTTATATCAGAGAACAATTCTCTAGTATAAAGTCTAACAACTTGAGAGTACAGATCTTGAAATGGAGGTATTGAAAATGGAAAATATCATTAATAAGTAGATGATTGAAATCGAGACCACACTGCAACAACTCGAAGGAGCGAAAGATGAGTTAGGAAATCGTTAAGGAAAATGAAAGATATGGCCATTCAGTAGAATGACACACTATACAAGGAATTTTATGTCAGAGGATTGCTTAACAGTGGGAATACTAATGAAAATGTTGCACCAATAGTAGATCTACTAGAGAAGAATAACACTCTAAGTAAAGAAGTTAAAGAACTCAAGAGAGAATAATAAATTCAACTAATAAGACTATGTGAGGTAACTTAAAAAAGAAGAAAGATGAAGAAGACATAGTCATGGTTGAAGAAGAAAAAAGGAAAATGGCTACTAGACTTAAAGAAAGATCATTTGATGTGTAGAAGCTCACAAGAAATTAGTTGGACATTATGAACTAGGTGTTAATTACAAATCAGGAGTTGAAAATAAAGGAGATGGAGATCACAAATCTGAGATCACAAAGTGAACAACTAAGGAATGAGTTGAGATATGAGAAATAACTTAAGTAAAGAATGAAAAAACCAAGTGAGGCTATTAGATACTTTGAGAATTGATGCAATCACCAAGGTCATGTAGTGATACTTCTAGTCTTGGACTGATGCATGAGCATCCTAGGTGTAAGAGCAATCTTGCATCACCCAAAAATATTTTAATTTTAGTCTTTTCTATTTTAATAAGGACTAGTAGATAGGGGGGTTTCTATATCTAGGAGCTTGCTATTTTTATTAAGTTTATCATACGAGCTCAGGATGTTCTCATTTTCTATAGGAAGGCTCATTTATAGTTATAAGCCTTCCATAAAAATCTCATTGCTCAAGAATAAGTATCAGAGAAGTTAATGAGGATTTTTGAGGGAAATATTTGCAGAAAAATATTGAAGCTAACTATTGGAGGCCTTAGAGTGCTCGAATGAGGTCTGAAAACTCAATGAAAGGTTGCTAAGACAATTTTGATCCTGTATAACAAGAGATGGCATTTTCAAAAAGTGGTTATAATAGCCAATTAGAGCAATGGTTTGTGAGTTATGGCCTTTCAAAGTTGGGCTACTTAAAATATCTAAAATAATTGTCAAAGATATATTTGGCCAACTCTATATGTATTGTTAGGGTCTATTAGCCCTAGGTATTAAGTTTCAATGTCTAAAACCTTCCTAGGTGGCATAAAATTGCTTATTTAAGAAAGGCTTAAATATTGTTTAGAACAACTCTAGGTGTAGTTTGCAGCATTATCTTGCAGATTACTATAATGAAGGCGGGTTAGCATATTGTACTTGTGAATTTTGTAGTTCCACATTTGTGGCACAAATAAGAAGTCCATATTTTTTTCTCCCATTTGCTATTTTTATTATGTGTTTATGGTATTAAGGGGAGCACCCTTCATCGAGTGGTATTAGAGCTAGAGTTCTTGAGTGTGTGGACAAATCATTGACTGTGAGGTAATTTGCACTAGGACCTTGGTTTGGGCTGAGAATGTAAATAAATTTTCAATTGTGAGGTATTTTTTAGTAGAGCTTCAACAAGATCATGAAAAATGCCTCCATAAAGAGAGTGTGGTAGAAGAGCCATAGGTGTTACACTTGAGGGTTTTAAAGCCCTCCAAAGATAGATGCAAGCATTAGAAGAACAAATGCATAGAGGAATGAATCTTCCTATAAGAGATGGAAGCAAGGATGAGGATGAAATAGAAGAAAATGCCAAAGCAAAGGTAATTCTAAGCCTAGAGGAAGATAGGATTTTTAGGGCCATCTCTGAGATTGGATAAAGACCTAACTTTGAGGTTCCCACATTTTCAAGAAATATTAACCTAGAGGAGCTAATCGATTAGATCAATGAACTAGAGAAGTACTTTAAGTTTGAAGATATTGATGATCCTAATAGGGTCAAGTTTGCAAAGGCAAAATTGAAGGGACATGTGATGATCTGGTGGTAGGAGGTTCAGTTGGAGTGAAATAGAAAGGGAAAGGAAAAAATCACCTAATGGGATTAGATGATAACTAAACTAAAGTGAAAATTAATTCCCATGGATTATGAGTTTGATTTGTTGAAAAAGATGCTAGGGTTGAAGCAAGTGGGAAAATTTGTTCAAGAGTATACCAAAGAGTTCTACCGAGTTCTCATTAGAACTGGCCAAGCAAAATCTAATAAGGAGAAAGTGGCCCACTATCTTAATTGGTTAAGGTTAAGAATTTAGGATGAACTAAGTCTAGTTTGGATGAATTGTATTGAGGAGGCATACTAGTTTTCCCTAAGAGTTAAGGAGAAACTAAGAAAGAAATTTGAAAACAAGAATAGTGGAAGAGGTTGCAGTGGAAGATCTAGTGAATGATCTTATGGTGGCCATAATGATGATAAGAAGAACAAGGATGAGAGTAGAAGTATCTGTTAGAACCAGAGGGGAAACAATTCGAATCATTTCCATGATTAAAATAATAAAGATCAGAAAGGAAGAGGTAGAGGACAAGGATCTAGAAGAGTAGGCTTTTGTGGGAAATATTTTCACTATGGAGAAGAAGGGCATAGAGAATTTGAATGTACCCAACACCAAGTAAGGATAGACTAAAGAATAGAAGGCCAAGCCATAGCTGTACATGTTGATGAAGATGCCAAATCCTCACATTATGAAGTTACTGAGAGAGGAGAATTCCTAGTTAACAAAAGAATCCTACTAAGTGGTGAGAATGAACTTGATCAAAGAAGGATCTTGTTTTGCACAAGGTGTAGATGTGAAGATAAGTGTTGTGATGCAATCATTGATGGTGGGAGTACTAAAAATTTGGTGTCAGAAATGATGGTCACCAAGTTGAAGCTGAAGAGACAAAAACACCCACATCCATACCGTATTGCTTGGGTGCAAGATGACCACAAGGTCATGGTCAATGAGCAATTCTTAGTAAAGTTCAATATTTGAAGCTACTAGGATGAGGTAATATGTGATATCATAGCTATGGACATATGTCATATGTTGTTGGGTAGGCCATGGTAGTTTTACATGAATTTTCTACATGATGGGTGAGAAAATACCTACACTCTGACCAATGATGGATTGAAACAAAAGTTGAAGCCATTGAAGGAGAAAGAAGAAAAGGTATGTAGTGTTGCTAGAATATGTTTTTTTGATGGAAAATATTTTCTCAAAGGTATGAAGCATGAGCATATGTATTTTTATATAATTCCAAATGATAGTAAAGAAGAAGTAGAGGTGGTACCTATGAAAGTTGTAGATATGTTGAGAGAGTTTTTTGATATTGTATCAGATAATGTACCTTATGGATTGCTCCCAATGAGAAAGATCAATCACCAAATGGATTTGGTTCTAGGATCTAGTTTTCTAAACAAGGCAACTCACAGAATGACACTGACAAAAAGTGAAGAGTTGAATAGACAAGTTCATGAGTTGTTGTAGAAGGGTTTGATTTGAGAGAGTCTAAGTCCATGTGCTGTACCAGAAATATTAGCACCAAATAATAATGGAGAATGGAGTATGTTCACACATTCTTGTGCTATCAACAAGATCACAATCAATTATAAATTTCCATTACAAAGGATGGATGATATTATGGACTGTTTGAGTGGGGCTAAGTATTTCACAAAGATAGATTTGAAGAGTAGATACCATTAGATTCATATCAGAGAATGTGATGAGTGGAAGAATACTTTCAAGACCAAAGAAGGACTATACAAGTAGTTAGTCATGCCTTTTGGGTTAACCAATGCACTGAGCACTTTCATGCAGCTCATGAATTTGACATTGAAGGAGTTTCTAGGTAAGTTTGTCATTGTTTACCTATATAATATTTTGATCTTTAGTAAGACATTAGAGGAGCATTTGATTCCTATTCACAAGGTGTTTGATAAGTTGAGGGAAGAATTTGTTTTGATAAACTTGAAGAAGTGTAGTTTTGTAAAGGCGTTGGTGTACTCGAGATTTGTAGTCTCAGTAGAAGGTATAAAAATGGATCCAGAGAAAGTAAAGGCTATTCTTGAATGGCCTACTCCAAGGAGTGTGATAGAGGTAAGTTATTTTCATGGGTTGGCTAGTTTTTATAGAAATTTCATAAGAGGTTTCAGCAGTATTTGTGGACCCTTGACTAAAAATAATGAGACAGGATAGGAAAGAATTTAAGTGGACTATAGGAGCAGATAAGAGTTTTAATCTATTGAAACAAAAAGTTATTGAGAAACCTATTTTAGCACTTCTAGATTTTAACAAGTGTTTCAAGTAGACTATGATGCTAGTGGTACTACAATAGGAGCTATTATGAGCCAAGAAGGTAGACCTATTTCTTATTTCAATAAGAAATTGAGTGATGCAAAAAGAAAATATTCTATTTATGATCATGAATTTTATGCTATAGTCCAAGGAATGAAGAAGAGGAGACACTATCTTCTTCCTAAATAGTTTGTTTTGTATACTGATCATTAAGATTTTCAATATTTGAATATTCAAGGAAAATTAAACCAAATGCATTTGAAGTGGGTTGAGTTTTTGTAGAGTTATACATTTTTTTTGAAACACAAGAGTGGGAAGTCTAATAGAGTTACAGATGCTCCTAGTAGAAGACAACTTTTGCTAATAGAAATGCAGATAGAGGTGGTTGGGTTTAAGAAACTCAGTACATTTTATGCAGATGGTCTTGATTTTGGTGAAGCATGGAAGGCTTGTACAAAACTAGTTACACTTGATAGGACAAAGTGGCTATATTTCATGATCCAAGATAGTATGTTGTTCAAGGGAAGTAAATTGTGCATTCCCAAAAGTTCAATGAGAGAGAATATCATCAAAGAGAAGCATAGTGGAGGATTAGCTAAACATTTTGGAAGAGATGAAACTATAGCTTTGGTTGATGAGAATTATTACTGGCCATAGTTGTAGCAAGATGTGAAGAAGTTTGTATAGAGTTGCAGAGTATGTCAGATGGTGAAAGGAGTGAAGCATAATACATGATTGTATTAGCCATTACTTGTACTAGAGAAGCCTTGGGAGGATCTCAGCATGGATTTTGTTCTTGGATTACCAAGGACACAACATGGGCATGATTCTATTTTTGTGGTGGTTGACAAGCTTTCAAAGATGACACATTTTATTCCTTGTAAGAAGACTAGTGATATTGTTCATATGGTAGAGTTATTTTTCAAAGAAGTGGTGAGACTACATGGTCTACCAAAGAGTATAGTTTCAAATTGAGATGCTAAATTTTTTGGGTATTTCTAGTGGACCTTATGGAAGAAGTTGAAGACAAAGTTTGAAGTTTAGTTCATCACATCATTCACAAACTAATGGACAAACAAAAGTTGTGAACCACAATTTGGGAAACTTACCGAGATATTTGGTTGGAGACAAGCCAAAAGGATGGGATATAATTTTACCATAGGTGGAATTTTTATATAATAATTCTGTCAACTAGAGTACTGGTAAATCACCATTCTAGACTGTATATGGGAGTAGTCTTAGAAATGCTTCTAAATTGATGCAGTTGGATAAAGGAGAGATAAGTAGTACTAAAGTAGAAGAATTTGTTGAAAATTTGAAGAACATCCATGAGGAGGTGAGGAAACACATCATAAAGATGAATACATAGTACAAGGATAAGGAAAGTGTGGATAGGAGATATAAGGAATTTTAGATTAGATATGAAGTTATGGTTCATTTGAGGAAGGAGCATTTTCCAGTGGGTACATATAATAAGCTAAAGATGAAGAAGTTTGAACCATTCAAGATAGTGAAAAGGTATGATTCTTGAAATCCTTATGAAGTGGAGTTGCCTACTAAATTGAATATTTCACTAGTATTTAATATTTTAGATTTGATAGAGTATTATGAAGGAGGTGATGGAGATAAAGTTATAGAAGCATAGTAGAGTATTCCAACACTTAGTTCGGCTATAAAGGAGATTGAGGAGATATTAGATAGTTGTATTGGAAAAAGTACAAGGAATATAACTTATGAAGAATACCTAGTCAAATGGAAAGGCAGACTAGTAGAGGATTCATCATGGCTAGCAAGGGAGGAGGTTAAACATCTTTGTTTTCCTCTGAATACCCGAGACATGATAGAGTCACTTCTCAAATTAGCCTAGGTGTCTAATGCAAGAGCATCCTAGGTGTAAAAGAAATCTCGTATTACCCCAAAATATTTTTATTTCAATCTTTTCTATTTTAATAAGGACTAGTAGACAAGGGGGTTGCTATTTTTAGGGGCTTCCTATTTTTAGTAATTTTTTCATATGAGCTTGAAATGTTCTCATTTTTTATAGGAAGGTTCATTTTAGAGTTGTAAGCCTACCATAAAAATCTCATTTCTCAAGCATAAGTATTAGAGAAGTTATTACAGATTTTTGGTGGAAAAATTTGTAGGAAAATCTTTAGGCTCATCTTTGGAGGACTTAGAGTGCTCAGATAAGGTCTGAAAACTTGACAAAAGGGCTCTAACACAATTTCAAGCTTGTAGATTAGGAGCTGGCATTTTCAAAAAGTGGTTACAATAGTCAATTGGAGCAATGGTTTGTGAGTTATGGCCTTTGAAATTTGGGTTAACCAAAATATCTAAAATAATTGTCAAAGATATATTTGGCTGACTCTGTATGTATTGTTAGGGTCTATCGGCCCTAGGTATTAAGTTTCAATGTCTAGAATCTTCCTAGATGACATCAAATTGCCTTTTTAAGAAAGTCCCAAACATTGTCTAGAACAACTTTGGGTGTAGTTTGTAGCATTATCTTGCAGATTACTATAATGAAGGAGCCCATGTGGGTTAGCATATTATACTTTTGAATTTTGTAAGTCCGTATTTGCGGTACAAATAAGAAGTCCATATTTTGTTCTCGCATTTTCTGTTTCTATTATGTGTTTATGGTATTAAGGAAGTATTCTCATCTACTAAGGAAGGAGAGTTATCAAAGAGTTTAGAGCAAAGAAATGAAAAATCTAAAGGAAAACCTACTTTTCATCATTGTGGTAAACTTGGACATACTACTAATATTTGCAGAAGCAAAAATGTTATGCAAAACCCTAAACTTGAGTTTACTAGTAACTATTTTAGTTGTAAGAAATAAGGACACCAAACATATGAAAGTAGGTCAAAGAAAAGTGATGTACCTACTACTCCTAGATTTGAAGGACATTTGTATAACTATTAGAAATATGGACATAGCGCACATGGATGCAGATCCAAAACAAAATCTAATTGGACATCTGAAAGGAAAACACATGCACCTAATCAAGGTAACTCTTACAATTGGGATTACAATACATGGTATAATTGTCATTATTTTGGAGAGTATGGGAACATTCTAAATAATTTCATTAAGACACATTTCAGAGGAAATTACAAGAAATGATTGAACGAAAACCTAGTTTGTCTCAGTTGTCTTAGGGTTGGACATGTTAGTAGGAACTGCAAGACTTGAGCACCAGCAACAAACAATGAGAACAAAAAGGAAAAGGGAAAATTAAGATAAATACAATATGGAAAGAGACAGTAGAAAATGAAAGAAATGGAGAAAGAAAAGTTGAGATCACCCAATCTAATGGTTCAGGTGATCACAACACACCCAACTAAGAAAAGAGATATGTAAGGGACTATATATTTAAATGTTATATCATACATTAGTTCCTAAAAAAAAAGTGATTAAAAGTCCATATCAACATGAATCAAGATGCATTAGGAAAAATATGAGAGAAGTATTGGGAAATGAAATATGTTACACTATCAAGTGTCAAGCATCGATAATACATTCTATATTCTCCAAGCATCACAATATAGATCAAACACTTACAATGACCAAGTTGATGTGTTGGCAAAACAAATTGGTATTTACCAAGTAAGGTGGTGGTAACTAAGTATTTAAATGGAAAGAAGCACAAACACAACTTGTGAAGGTTGAGATAGATGTTGTGCACTTACCAAAGTATACACCCATTTATTGTAGACCTAAAGACATAAAATGAAGGTATATATAAATTTTTTCTATTCATTTTTATTACACCAAGTAATTTTTAGTGCACAAGTGATTCAAAGGTGATTTTAGTGATATAACAAGAAAATCATGACTTGTAGATCATAGTAAGTTAAGTTTTTAATTTCGAGTAAGTTATTTTTGAAGTCATTGAAGTAAGTTTATTCAAAACCCTAGTTCATAAATGACATCTTCTGCATCTATATCCGTGAAGGAAATGTTGAAGGAAAGTAATGCACATATTGTATGAAATGATCAATGTCCTCCACCAAATTTCAAGGATTATCCAAATACTTCATTGATTGGTGATGAATTTGGCACTCTATTGTCAATTCCACCAAGGGTATTAACAATTTAGGATATATGATAATGTTTTATGTGTAAAGTTGGAGAAATTGGAGATTACAAACTTCATGTAACATTAGATAAATTATGTGATAATGGAGTGCTGAAAGATGAATATAAGATTATTATTGAGAAATGGTTGATTCATGCCCTAGACTTTTCAAAGGTTTTCAAAGTTGAGTGGATAAAGATTGTATAGAGCCATGTGCATGACATGTAGATATTGTTAGAGGGAGGACCAATCAAGATTAACAAGGCTATCATACGTTGAGTTACTAGTTATCCTACCTTGGATAGACCTAAAACAATTATAAGTGCCACAAGGGATGTTGTTAAGCAAGAAACAAAGGCAAAGTGAAATAGTCATGGAATTTCAATCAATGGGATCAAAGAACCAATCAATGAGTTTTTAGTACATGCGATTGCACACAAGTTCTACCAGTCAAGCTGACTGAATAACATGTCTTGTATTGCAATGGACCTTGGATACACAATTATGAAGAAATATCATAGTTATGATATTGTCAAGCTGTAACTAAAAAAATTGTTGGAGAATCTTGTAGCAATAAGGAAAGTGAAGAATACATCATTTTGTATACACTAATCTAATGTGCTAGAAATACTAATTCAATGAAAGCATTTACACATTAAATTAACATAACATATAAGAGAGACAAAAAGAAGACAAACTCAAATGAGAATGTGAGCCATGGATAGGCTCTCTCAATGAGATTGTTCTCTTATTTTTGAGATGTGTCTATGTATAGATTGGAGATGTATGCTCAAATGCTCAAAATGGCTTCAATGGAGATGGGTAATGGCAAATTGGTAGCTTTGTGAGCTCTCAATTTGGCATTATAAGGGTATGGATATGAATTTTGGCTCTCAAAAGGGCATGGTAACTTTAGCTCAAAGATTGTTGTTTTTAATGGCTTGGGATGGGATTCAATTTATAGGCTAAGGGCTTGAGGGATGGAGGGCTAAGATGCAAGGAGAGATGAAGGCTTAAGGAGGGCTAGGATGCACTCAAAGGAGAGAACATGGATTGTGCTTGTTTAGCACCAATGGGAAGGTGACACTTGTCACAAGGAGGATGAGTGTGAGAGGGTAGGGTAAAGGGTTGGTTAAAGGCATGATAAGTGGGGTTGAGTATGTAAGAGAGATGTAAGAGGAATGAGTGTGGAAGAGGGAAGAGTGTGGAAGATGGATGTAAGAGTCATGAGTGGGCTTGTAAGTGTATTTTATGGTTTGTAAGAGCACTCATGACTTGGTGGTTGGGATTTTTGAGGGGAGACTTTGGTTTGGTTTAGGAAAGTCTTAAACTTGCTTAGGGAATGTGACAACATTAGGGGGTGGATTAGGCTTGGGTTTAGGATTAGATTAGGGATGTTAGAGATGTGAAAGTGGATGACATTAATGAGGGTGGGTGAGTTAGTGGCTAAGCTTGGTTAGTATGGGTAGATGGGGTGGATTAGGCTAAAAGGATTAGGGATAAGTTGGGGGTTTTTGGATTTGAGGATTTTATTTATCAAATGGATTTATTTAATAAATGGGGATTTTTGGAATTAGATAGGAGAAAATGATTTAATTGATAAATAATAGGTTATTTGATTTATCAATTAGGACTATAGATGATTATTTAAATTAATCAGCTAGGGATGGAAAATGATTAATTAAATAGAAATTTAATTAATGATACCTTTAGAGATAACTAAATAGGATTACTAAAGCAGTGTAATCAAATTTAGGTGTTTACATTTTGCCCCTCTTTGACATAGTGTTGAGGCAACACTATTTCAAAGAAGTTTGAATGAAGATGACACGAGGAAGATGTTTTAGCAACGAGGTTGTCCTAGTCTCGGATAAGAAGAGGAGAGACTAGACTTAGATGATGCCCCCTAAAGAAGGTGGCGGGGAGAGAAATGAGGCTCAACAACTTCTTGAAAAGTACAAGAAATTGAGATGAGCCAAGATACAGATTAGTAAGAGAAGGGGCTGAATTAGCTCAAACTCTCACTATGGGAGAATGATAAAGGAGAATCAGATGCACAAGAGTAAAGCAAGCTTAAGACTTTCCAAGATTTGGGGGGGGATGGAGGAGCAGAGCACTATAAAAGGAATCCAGGATAGGGAGATGGATGATGGGATGATAAAGCTGATGCAACAAGATTTCAAAGAGTCAGATTGGCGAAAGATGGGTTTCGGAGATCCCTAGGACTAGGATTGTGGATCTCAAAAGATGAGGCTTGGTGGATTGATTTGATTGGTGGATCCCTAAGACTAGGATTGTGGATCCCTAAAGCTAAGCATGAGGAGTGATTCAAAGAGATACTGATGCATAAGCTGGGGGAGGAGTGACAGATGTTGGAGATGGATGGGGGATAATGGAGATGAAGGGAATCCATTGAGGCTTTTTGAGCGGGGGGATACTTCAAAGAGAAGTACCACCATGTAGTTGAGCACTAGATTTTCTATAGGACTATTGGTTAATTGCCAAGGTTACCAAGAAAATCAAGGCCTTTTCACCAACCATCCAGAGGATTGACGAACTAACTCGAGAAAAACATGCAAGGATTGCCCCAGTATCACACACGAATCCCAGAGGAAGCAGCATGGAAACAATATTGGGTAACCCACAAGCAGAAAAAGAAAACAAGCAAAAGACATGATCAAGACCTTACGCTCTGATTGCCTCATTCGCAACATACCATGATATGGAAGATCGTGGAAACCTTGAGGAGGGGACAAAGAGATTGCTTGGAAAAGATATTTCAGGACACAAAAGGGAAGATCCCAAATCAAAAGAAAGTAAAAATCCAAAAGAGAATCGTTTGCCAACGATATGGATAGGATTAGTTACTAATGGACCAAGATCAGACATGAGGAAAGCTATATCCTACAAGGATCTATCAAAGAGCATCTAAGCTAATGGATTTGGATGAGTGATGTGTTTGGCAAGCTGAACTAAGAAGGATAACACTTTGGTGATAGGAAATCTAGCTAAAGGATGCATTGGAATAGCTAACCAAGATGTGCCATGTGTGCAAGATGCTGATCAAGGACAAACTAACATGAAAATTGGATAGATACAATGGTACTATGCTAAAGAGGATGTACAAGCTGACAGACCAAGATATGTACAAGCTGAAGCTGACCAAGATAGTTACAAGCAGGCAAAAGCTCAGGATGATAGGATAACGGGAGATATGGATTTGGGGAGGATGCATCCCAATGATGATGAGAGATTTTGTGACCAAGGATAGCTAGAGGAGCAGGATGAGATGGCTAGATAGGATGGTAGATAGCTAGGATTATGATGGATATAAAGAGATGACATTGGGTTTGCATGAGGATAGCCTAGAGCTAGATACCAATGACAAGGGAGGATGGACAAGACAAGATCTCCAAGGAATACAATGCCCCTAGTTAGAAGATGACATGTGGAAGGAGGTATTATGATGGATGTGATAGGATTGAAGCTAGAATGGAAAAGCTGAAGGCATTAAGGAGATGGATGATAGCTGGGATGATTGGTTGAAGTTGCAGAAGATAAGTGGATGGTGATAGATAAAAGCTGGAAGATAAAAGATAGGTGGATAAATTGGAAGATGGAGCTGGATGGCAAGATGTGACCAAAAACATGAGGATGATAGGCTGAATTGGGGATGGCTAGATTACACATGACGCTTGTTTTCCAAGTTTTCATCATGGTACTTGTCCAAGGCGCTTGAATTGCCATGTTTTTACTAGTGGACACTTTATTTTTCTTTATATATATATATATATTTTGACTTTTTGACTTTTTGACTTTGGACTTAGCTGGAATGGTTTTGGCTTTCTTCAGCTATTTTTGGCTATTTTTGGGATTTTTCACTAGCTATTAGAATGTTCAATTTTGTTGCTAGCTATTGGTACACTAGATGTGTGATTTATGCAATAGATTGGATTAGATGGGATTGATGGTAGGAGATGGAGGGATGAAAAGGCTAGAAAGGAGCATGAGATGGGGATGCTTGCAGGATCAACATTGGCACATGTTGGGACAGGTGTGAAAAGAGCATATGGGGGATAGATGGTAGATGCAGGCTTGATGGAGGATTTGTGAAAGCACGCTTAGGGATATAGGCACCCAAGATGGAGTTAGGAGATGGGGGACATGAATCACTAGATGGGGGATTAGCAATGGTGGATGCCATTATGCATTGGGTTTCAACTTTTTTCTTTGGGATCCACATGGTTTTGGATTTTCTTTTCATGGGCTTTTGCATTGTTTTGCATTCCTTGATTGGATTTTTCCTTTTTGGAGTATGTATTTTAGAATGGA
The DNA here is from genome assembly GCA_028749045.1 of Cupressus sempervirens. Lineage (NCBI taxonomy): Eukaryota > Viridiplantae > Streptophyta > Pinopsida > Cupressales > Cupressaceae > Cupressus > Cupressus sempervirens. Next base: position 580,875,616 of record CM053788.1, on the reverse strand, counting down.
CATATGACTGCCTATGATGCAAATTTTTAGCTTTATGCATTTTGAAGTTGGCATTCACATTGCTGTGGTAAGATTTGGGAAGATGGTTAGGAGAAGCTTTGTGAGATGAAGAGGATATGGAAGAGCATGTAGGGGGATGATGATGGATAATGTGCCCTGATATGTGCCTTTGTTGATCTTGCATAGGAATGGAGGGAATAGGATTTGAATGATGGCTGATAAGAGGATGGAGGATGGTAGATTTTGGGACATAGGGACCCAAAATGGATTTAGCGGATGAAGGAGGGTTATGGTAAGTTGTTTTGGGTTGCAAGGATGGTGGAGGGGGGATGACATAAGATTTCTTGAAGGAGTGATGGGAGGCTAGCATGGTGGGTTTGGAGATAGGCTTGTTCTGGGGTGTGGTGTACCAACACATTTAGATGGTGAGCCTTTGGATACATATCCGAGACCATGAAATCCTAGATTTTTTTGTGCAATAATAGGCTTTCTGATTCCTTGCTCTTGTGGTCCTAAACTTTGACCTTGATAATGCCATCAATTGAGCATTTGAACTAGCTAAGGATACTTTTTGCTTGTGAAAAATGGTGGAAGTGTTTTATCAGATGTACTGCAATAGGGAGATACTGTTCTTAATTCTTCTGCTGAGAGGAGGCCACCATGGATGAATGTAAGTGAACCAAGAGGGTAGATTATAGATGGTGGAATAGCTTGGATAGGTGCTAAGATGGAAGCATGTAGCGGAGGAGATGGTAGGATAGGATCTTGATTTAGCTGATGGGATGAAAAGATATCCTGCAGTAGAGGACGTATGGCTTGAGGTTTTGGAGATGGAGGGGATGGTGATTGCACTATGGATGGAAGACATGGTCCAAGAATATCTTCATTTATGCTTTGGGGGATCTCAACGTGCTTTTGGGCAGGATCTTGATAGGATTGGATTGGGATGGATGGTGTGATAGGAGGTGAAGGGATGGATTCTTCAAAGGCAGTGGATGGATAGATGGGAGATTCAGTAGTGGAGATGGGTGAGTAGAAGATGGATGCATAAGGGTCATTATGGGAGATTTGGGAAATGCTTGGAGGTGAGGTGGATAGGATTTGGAGGGATTTGATAGGTGGTAGGATTTTGGTGCTTGCAGGAAGTGGAAGGATTTTAAGAAATTTGATGGATGGTATGGGGATGATAGCTATGGGAGATGGAGATGACATTATGGATGGGGAAGCTTCATTACTGACTACTTCACATGGTTGGATTAGATGACATGGCTTATCGACTGCTAGAGGCAGCTTTTCTTGTATTTTCTCTGGGAGATTCCTTGGAGACTTGTGTGTCAGAGGTGGAGGTGAATTGATAGGAATAGCTAGTGTGATGGGGTGGGAGATTGGAAGCTCGGTTGGTTGGGTGATGGAGGAGAAGCTAGGATATCAGATGGCATGAATAGATAGTTTGGAATAACTCTTGGATTTTGGGGGATGGTTGGTGGAATGTTTCTAAGGCTCTCAAGATACCCTTCATAGTCAACAAGATTTTCATCATCATTGGAATAGGAGGTGGCAGGAGCAAGGACAATACGACCGAACACATCATGATAGGATTGGTACTTCATGCTTTGACGATGAGTTTGATGGGGATGGGGTCTTGCATATGGATGAACATGAAAGCTCATGGTCGAATTTGGATTAAGCTCAGATTTTGGATTGGCTAATGAAGGATTTCCTAGGGAGAGTCAAAGCTATATGACAGACCTAAGGAGGATTGGCTGGAGATTTTTGGCTTTCCTATGGATGGAAGACTTCAAGGGAATGCTGTCAAAAAGTGAGAGTTTTGCTTTCCTATGTGTAGGATTGGTGGAGATTGTGTCAACTTAAGTATATACTAATGATCCTATGGGCATGACACGAGATTGACCACTTTTGGATCCCAACCTTTAGCTCAAGGTGATGAGGGATACAAGTGACAAAACCTGGGTTACCCTAGAAAATGCTCTGTTAGAGGGATAACCTTGGTGAGATTGGTTGATTGGTAGGATTGATTGGATAGCAAATTCTAGTAGAGTGACAACAACTCTTTAAAGGCTTGGGTGTGATTTTGGATTGGGTTTCTAGTTGGTTGGGGGGAATGATTTGGATGGACTTTGGATTTGAGATTGTTCTAAAGCAAAGAACTAAGGGAGCTTGGATAATTTTCTGATGAGGTAGTGACTAATCTAAGTATGCCTTGAGCTGGGAGATTTTTTCTTTTCTAGGATTTTGACCAAAGTTGGAAAACATTCATTCAAAAGCTATGAAAAAATAAGAAGACAAAATTTTGGAGCAAGCACGTCAAACACACCAACATCCTAGGAAGCTTTCTACAAGGATGAAATTTGGTTTAGCTAGGAAGTCCTTGATATACGCAAGGTATGTAAGGCCCAAATCCATAGATGAAACCAAAAAGATGTCACACAGCTGAGAGGAGTGGTAACCCACTTCTCCTCTTTCACTTCTCAAGGGTATAAAGTTCCTTGAGGCTTAGCCCAAGTGACAAAATTTTGATCCCAAGAGAGGTGTCTTTCAATTCACCTCTCAATTTTTATACTCTGCCGAAATGCTAGAGTTGAGGTAGTCCCAAGGGGTGATGAAATCCCCAAGCAAGCCTCCTAAAAAAAAGAAAACAAGGTTTTGGATCCTAATCTTATGCACCCAAGATGGCCTCAAAAGATGACAAGGGGACAAAAGACTTGGATGACCTTGGGCTAAAAAGCAGAGTTCTTTTCCAATTGATGATTTAGATTTTGTAAGCTATGATTGAAGACACTCGTGATTATGACATACAATGTTCATTCCAACTTGACAGCGTCGTTAGTATAATGGAAGTCGAGAGATTGTCAACATAAGAAATGTGAGCGTCATTGAAAATGCGTCAAAACCATGTGATGTTCATTAATTTTTAGGCATTCAAGATTGAGTGTGAGTTTGTTCTAAGCCCAAAACAAAGATGTGTGAGATTCGATTTCAAGCGTGCGCCTGGAGGCCCTCCACGTCAAGAGTTGTTCAATTTTAATGCCCAAATGAAGTGTTAGCAAGCCTAATGTGCATTTAAGAAATTTTCTAAATTAGAAAAACTAATAAAAACACAAGTAAGTGAAGTTTGATCTTTGTGGAGCACTTAACACCCTCTTAGGTGGACCCATCCCCATAGATGGCGCTGAGATTGCAACCAATGATTGAATTGATGGGTGATTAAAGAGGGTGAGTCCAATGAAAAACTCACTCAAAGGTTTTTTATTTGTTTTTATAACTTAGAAGATTACAAAAATGTGGATTTAGATTTTTTTTATACCCCAAGATTGAAATGTGAGATATTGCAATGGTTAATTGATCTTATGCATTCAAGATTGAGTTGTTTGTTTTAAGCATGCATTCCAAAGAAAGTTGATTTTAATCCATGGCATTCAAGAGAGTGTTTTGAAATACATATATTCAATGAAAAATGTGTTTAACCATTCAAGTTCATTTTAGCAACATGTATTCAAAGATAAATGATGAAACATTCAAGTTCATTTTAGCAAAATGCATTCAAAGACAAATGATTAAACATTCAAGTTCATTTTTTTTTTTAACAACATGAGAACCTACAAGAAACATGGTTAATGGTTTCATATGTGCTCCAACCTGCAATGAGACAAAAAAAAACAATTTAGTTAGTCACCCAAAATCTTCAAAAATGAAAGCTTAACTATGAAATTTTTTTTAAAAACTTTTTTTGCTGTTTTTTCTATGCGTAATTTTTTTTAGAATGGTCTAAACTGCAGAGATGCCAAACTGCAGAGATGCCGAAACTCATAGACGACAGTTTGATGAAGATGCCAGTTGGTGGCGTTAGAGACGACAGTTGACTGCTGGCGACGGTGGAGACGACAATTGACTACTGGTGGTGGTGGAGACAATAGTTTGAGCTTTTGAAGGTGGCGCAGATGATAGAAGCCAGTTGAAGACGAAAAACTAGCAGATGCTAATCTAGGCAGACGTCGAAATTTGTAGACGATAGTTTAGATTTCAGCGTAGACTACCAAAAAATAGGCAGAGACGCCAAAAATCGCAAATGACATTTTGAGTGTGCGAAGCTGACAATTGGGCTTTTGCAGATGACGTTCTGTGCAGACAATAGGCGAAGACGCTAGTTTGCGGAGATGACTGCGCATAATGAACCGACGGGCTTGAGTTTTTTCCAATTTTTTTTTGGTTTCTTGGCTATTTTTGAATTTTAAAGGATGTATCTTTCTCTCTAGTGCATCCTTCAACCTGCAAAAACAAATAAAAATAACTTGCACCCACTCAAACAACAAAAAACCATTAAATTGCTAGTTTTTAAAAGCAACATGTAGATTGAAATGGATGAAAAAAATGACCCATAGCGAGGTCCCATCGGGCATGCCAAACTGTATACACTAATCTAATGTGCTAGAAATACTAATTCAATGAAAGCATTTACACATTAAACTAACATAATATATAAGAGAGACAAAGAGAAGACAAACTCAAATGAGAATGTGAGCCATGGATAGGCTCTCTCAATGAGATTGTTCTCTTGTTTTTGAGATGTGTCTATGTATAGATTGGGGATGTATTCTCAAATGCTCAAAATAGCTTCAATGGAGATGGGTAATGGCAAATTGGTAGCTTTGTAAGCTCTCAATTTGGCATTATAAGGGTATGGATATGGATTTTGGCTCTCGAAAGGGCATGGTAACTTTAGCTCAAAGATTTTTGTTTTTAATGGCTTGGGATGGGATTCAATTTATAGGCTAAGGGCTTGAGGGATGTAGGGCTAAGATGCAAGGAGAGATGAAGGCTTAAAGAGGGCTAGGATGCACTCAAAGGAGAGCACATGGATTGTGCTTGTTTAGCACCAATGGAAAGGTGACACTTGTCACAAGGAGGATGAGTGTGAGAGGGTAGGGTAAAGAGTTGGTTAAAGGCATGATGAGTGGGGTTGAGTATGTAAGAGAGATGTAAGAGGAATGAGTGTGGACGATGGATGTAAGAGTCATGAGTGGGCTTGTAAGAGTCTTTTATGGTTTGTAAGAGCACTCATGACTTCGTGGTTGAGATTTTTGGGGGGAGAGTTTGGTTTGGTTTAGGAAAGTCTTAAACTTGCTTAGGGAATGTGATAACATTAGGGGGTGGATTAGGCTTGGGTTTAGGATTAGATTAGGGATGTTAGAGATGTGCAAGAAGATGACATTAATGAGGGTGGGTGAGTTAGTGGCTAAGCTTGGTTAGTATGGGTAGATGGGGCGAAGTAGGCCAAATGAAGGATTAGGGATAAGTTGGGGTTTTTTGGATTTGAGGATTTTATTTATCAAATGGATTTATTTAATAAATGGGGATTTTTGAAATTAGATAGGAGAAAAGGATTTAATTGATAAATAATAGGTTATTTGATTTATCAATTAGGACTATAGATGATTATTTAAATTAATTAGCTAGGGATGGCAAATGATTAATTAAATAGAAATTTAATTAATGATGCCTTTAGAGATGACTAAATAGGATTACTAAAGCAGTGTAATCAAATTTAGGTGTCTACACATTTAAGTTTGGTTCCCTACTCATTTGTATATTCTTCTATGTGAAAAATTCATTCCAAACCATCCACACCATAGAATGGGATAGAAGTACATTGGAAATAGAATAAATAAGTGACTTAATAAGTCAATTTGGAGAAAATATTGAAACAATTATGGATAACTATTTTGAGGAATTCAAGAATAAGATGAAGAATCGAATGAGGATACCTAAGTCAATTGTAGATAACTATTTTGATGATATATGCTTTATATTAGATATAGATTTTGTATATGCATAGGCAATAAGACCGAGAGTTGTATAGTTAAGACCTATACCTTATGAAGTAAATGTTGATGAAATGGCAGTACCAATAACAACCTTTTTAGCTAAAGATATTGACACAAATGCCAAGCCATTAAACACAATGACATATACAAGAGTAGAATTTCATAAGACAAAAAATAACCAAAATAGATAGCTAAAGGAATAATAATCTTGATGGTAGACTTGGTGAAGGTTAACTTTAGATCACTGATGGAAAATGAGAGTATGGAGAATATGAAGATGAAGTTGAAGCTGATGGATCCAAAGATAAAGAGCTAGCTTTTTCCTAGCCCAAGGCAATGAAATAGAAGAAAGTAGTAATTATTGATCCAAAACTGAAAGAGGATCTAAAGAAGGTTGTGCAGAAGGATGTCACAACACCTAAGCTAGAGCCAAAAAGAAGAGTGATTACAAGGTCAAAGGAAACTTAGCCCCTAATTGTAAAAGAGAAATAAAGTCCTATTAGAAAGGATAGGGTTTCTATTGCACCAAAAGATTGACCTATTAATGCTTCATACAACCAATAGTCTTATAGAAGCATAGGAGGTAATTAAGCCATGTCATGAACCCTGTGAGGGATGCTGGACCATTGCAATGATCCCCCTCCCAACATCACTTGTTGTGGCTTGTAGGATTTGAACCTATGACTAAGCTTAATTGTTAGAAAGGATAGGGGATCTATTGCACCAAAAGATTGACATGTTAATCTCTGATATAACCAATAGTCTTATAGCACCATTGGAGGTGGTTAAGACATGTCACAAACCTTATGAGGGATGTTGGCCTACTGCCAACAAGTCCATCAAAGAGAAAGTTGGCCAAAACACTTAAGAAAAACTTACCTAAGAGGCCAAGGAAAAAATTGGTTGTTAAAAAAGAGGAGGAATATGATGAAAAAATTGAATCAAATGATCTAAGAAAACTTTAGATTTTACCCAGATCAAGTCCAAAAACTATTGACCAGGTATATGAAATAATGAAAGAATCAACTACTATAGTATCATTGAAGATAATTGATTTTGATTATTTAAATAAAGATGATCAAGAGAAGACTGAAAAATCTATGTTGGATATAGCGATACCATTTAGATCTACACCTATAGAGCTAAGTGAAGGAATTCTTGAGAATTTATACAATAAAGTTGATGCTAAGTGGAAGTGGGCATTATCCACTAAAAGATAGACCGGGGAGACAACTTATCACAAACAATGCCATATTTAGGGAAGATTCATATGTCTATAGCCAAGAAATATTTTGTGAAAAAAAATATGCCTAAGGAGAGGGCTTACAAAATTTTGATGAGTAAAACCCATGAAGTTGAGCAAGGGAGCAATCTTATATGGAAATAAGCATTTGGACTGCTTGTTCTATTAGCTAACAAAGAAGATGAGGAAGAAGAAGGAAGTGGTGAAGAATTAGAAGAAGAGGAATATGATACAAAAGAAGTTGAAAAAATTTCATATAAAATAAGACAATTGGTAGAGGGATGTGAGTAACAAGATGTTATCACAATTGAGGACTAGTGCAGGAGCACCTAGGTAAGGCTACCTAGAAACCTAGGGTTCCTAGTCAAGTTTTGGCTTGTAGTGGCCTTAGCCAAAAAAATAGTCTAATAAAGGGAATAGTAAGTCATAGAGTGTGAATTAGTCATTAAGAGGTCTAATTATGGCCTTGTAAGAATTCAATATTACTTGTTTGTCCAATGTTGCTAGGTATTGTGTAATTATTGTCATCATTGTTAAAGGTGGAATTTGTGCATTTAGGGGCCTAGATTGGACAAATAAAGGGTGGAATAGTGATTTCATGTCCTAAGGATCATATTAAAGAATTTGGTAGAGTTTCACGAGGCTTTGACCAAGTTTGATCTGACTATGCAAAAAGTTATCAAGTTGCATTTCAACTTTGCAAAATTGCAAAAGTTGTCATGACAACTTTTATTGAAAAAAGTGCATTTTCAAAAAATGGGTGGAATAACCACTTAAAAGTGGTTGAGAAATATGTATTGGAAAAATATAAGGCCTACCTCAACCTATGATAGTATTTGGATGAAATTTCAATGAAAATTTGATTAATGAACAAGTAATTTGTTAAGTAATTTTACCACAATCAGAGCATTTTTGTTTCATTGGATCACTTAATTGATTGAACTCTACACTGTAACCTATGCATGAGTTAGTAGGTATAAATAATAGATTATGTGTGTGTTCAGATAGGTCATTTGATTTCATTACATATAATTTTGTAAAATCTTTTATTTTAACACTACTGCTGGTCTAAACTAGGTAGTTTTTGGATATGGAGTCATAACTCACCTTTCCACTATGACATTTGTATGGTTCCTTGGAATGTGTGAGATTATTCCTTGTACTATAAGTGTTAAATATTTTGGGCCCTAGAAAGTAAGTATTTCATTTTTGTAGTGATTCCCTAGGCAAGCCAAAGGAGTATGGTTACGGATCTTAGTGATTCAAATAACATTTGATTGGATTGAGTGCAGTGGTTGCTTTAATCCAGGTGGATGGAAAGGAGGATATAAGGGTGACAAAGCCCTATGCCCATGGGGAAGTACTGGTGATATGTTTTGATAGGGATTTGATCAAATCCATGTTAATACTATCAACACATTGGTGAAACCCTTAATTTTAGGCTTAATAATAGAAACCCACTGTATGGACAGGTTTGGGAAGTGGGACCAAGTGAATCTAAAAGATCTTCCAAAAGGGTAGTAGGATATGGATTTTTTTCCCATCAAGTAAAGGTTGGGTAGAAATCACTTCATAAGTAGTGTGGACAAGGATATGTTGAAGAGTAGAAGGATTGGGAATAGGATCCTCCTGAGGTAGGGTTAGTGGAAGAACCCTAATGGGCTAGAGTAGTGGCCTAGAGAAGACCCTAAGAGAAGGTAGGGTAAAAGAGAAATACTTGTACTTACATTAGAGTGGTATTAGAGACCCAAAAGGTTTGGGCTTGTGGATAGATGTTTTAGACTAAAGAAGAATCAATAGGTGAGATAGTAATGGTGACTAATGTAGAGTTAGCCAAAGAAATGGGTGAGAAAAAGGAGAGAAATATAATCCTTGAAGAATCCCTAGAAGAAATGAAGACAAAGCTAGAATAAGTTTATGAAGTAGCCAAGAATAAAGGTAGAGAAGGTGAAGTAGTGATAGAAGTAAGGAAAAGATTGATGAGGAAGATATCATTCCTTAACTAGACCCTCCATTGAATTAAGAACCATTCTTGAAGGCCATCAAGGCACTAGGAGGAAAATTTCTATAAGGAATTCTATTGTTTAGTGGAAAGATGGAAATTGATACATTGATGGAATAGATTGATGGGATATAGAGTGATTTTGAGTGTGAAGCTCTCACAAAGGCACAAAAAGTAAAGGTTTTAAAATCAAGACTAAGAGGTTCAACATTGACATGGTGGAAATAAATGCAAGATGAAAGGATTAGTATGGGTAAAAAGATTATAGCTAATTGGAATGCCATGGTAACTAAAGTGAAGGAGAATTACCTACCATTAGACTATGAGGCATAATTACATAGAAAGAGGAAAGGTTTGAAGCAAAAATGCTTGGATGTGGCCTCTTATATGGAGGAATTTCAAAAATTATGCCTAACGTCCAAAATCCAAGAGGAGGAACTTGTTAAAGTAATAAGATATTTGGGTGGACTAAAGTGGAACATCCAAGAGGAGATAAGCCTATCGACTACTACCACTATTCAAAAGTGTCATCAATTGGCTCTTAAGGTGGAAGAAAAGAATTTGAAGAAGTGAGACTCAAATTTTAGAGGTAGAGGAAAAGGAAGAGACCAAAGAGGGCATAGAGGTGGAAAAAAAGGTAGAGGTAATGATCAAAGAAACCAAGGTGAGTCTAAACTTGTTGAGCAGGGTAGTGAAACTACTTCAATAGGAGGTTATACAAGAGGAAGAGGCACTCAAGGATGCTCCAACAAAGGAAGAGGTGAAGGTAGGAGTAATTCATACTTTCCAAGTATGAAGTGTTATACTTGTTGATAGTTGGGCCACTCTACCTATAGATGTCCTGACAAGCCTACTTCTTCAAATAGTGATAAGAGGGTTGCATATGCTCATGTAGATAGAATGAATTCAAAGGTATCTAAGGTGGATCATATTGAGTCATAAAGAGGAGATAACTTAATTTTCAAGAGAGTGTTGATTAGATGACCATCCAAGGATGAACTTGTTGTGGTTTCATAATGCATGCCCCATTTCTCCTAGAAATGGGGGACCCCCTAATAATTTTTTTGACATCCAAACCCCTAGTATGGGGCCTAGGTCATTTTGGAACTCTTCATGAGTCTAGGTCAAGCATCAATCTTTGACTACGTGAGTTTGGGGTGTCAAAGAAGGAGAAATGTCAAAATTCAAAGTGTTTTGGTGCATGAATGCACACTAGTGCACTTAGCGCACATGCACACCTATCCAAGATGTGTAGGTGCACACTCATCTCCCTCTTGAGATCCAAACATGTGCACTTGCACATGTGTGCACCTCTAGAGGGTGTACACCCCAGGTATGGGTCTATATAAACTTGGGACCCCTCTCCTTTGTCTCACTTCTCTATGAGCTTCATTATTAACTGCACCTCCACACACCCAAAAATGTACTCATCCCTACAAGACATAAGAAAAAAAAGTGTTAGACACCAAAGGTGCACACATGTACACCACCTAAAGGTGTGAATGTGCACACCTATGTTTACTCATGAAAACCTAAAAAACAAGAATATCTAAGAAAGGTGCATGAGAACCTCTCCAAGGTGCACATGTGCACACCTTATTGAACCTTTTTGATACTAAGATTAAGCAATAGACACCTAAGGAAAGGTGTGCATATACGCACCTCCCAAAGGTGTAGACATGCACACCTTTTTTTATACTTACTAGTATATCTTAGGATGTGCACATGAGCACCCCATTAAGGTGTGCATGCATGCACCCTTGTGCACTAAATGTACATCAAAGATAGTCAATTTTTCTCCTTTATATTCACACAATTGCATGTGCACACCTCACCAAGGTTTACAAGTGTGCAATTCCACTAAAATGGTCATAAAGGGACCATTTAGTGCACCTAGTGCACATGTAAGGGTGCACTAGGTGTAATTTTTTGCATTCTAGGACTTTTTGGGAGGAAGTTGACTATTTTTGACTATTTTGGGTCTTTTTTGCTAGGTTTTTGATGGTTAGGGTTTGTGTTTAAGTCTAATTTTAGCTCTTTAGACTAATGTCTCCTTTCTTTTATAGATAAAATGATGTCTTCATCATCCTCATTGTAGAAAATATTGCACCCAAACTTATAGTTTATAAATACCAAGGTACACTAAGGAAATATCACTTTCAAGATGGACATTCCAAAATTAGAGACATCGAGCTCAGACAATATTGACTGGAATGCCTTGTTCACCATTTATAATAAGATAAGAGAAAGATTCCCAATGGTGTCAACACTCATCTGATCAGGATTAGTCAACATGACATCACATCATATTTTTGTACAATCTTTAGAACTCATCATAGCTCTCATAAAAAACTATGTTATTGAAGGAAAGGCTGTCAAGAGTGTCATAGGTGAGATAGTCCTAGACCTCTGACATCAAAACATTGAGAAAGTGTTCCACTTGCCTAGTGAAAATCAGTATGTACACATATCTTATGAAGGATCAAAAAGATGGTATTGGGAACATGAGAAGGAAGCCAAAGAGATATTCCAATCATCATTTTTGATTGATAGAACACTAGTGGGATGTAGAGTCGATAAAGTAGACATGACCTAGGGATACATGAAAGATGACATAGTATATGCCATCATGCTTTTAAGTAGAGTCATGGGCTTGCTGGTAGCTAGACATCTTAATATCTAGATGGTCCATTTCATAGAAACCATCTAAATGACCAAGATACCAATTGAATGGGCTACCTTGTTGAGTGATAACTTGGATGAGTAGCTGGTAGCTATTAAGGCTGAACCCAAATTCTACATGACATCATATTTGGTGTACTTATTAGCATCCAAAATAACTAACTACCTAGGATGTTATAAAAAAGGTAGCATGCAAGATGCTAATGCATGGCCCTATGTGGTATATCCTTAGCTGGTGAAGACGAAAACTTCAGATTAAAAAAAATAGTATAAAATAGTAAATGATAACTTTATATTCATAATCATTTGATTCATAGAGGGTGATTATGCCAAATGGATGTTAGTAGAGGTAGCAACTAGAATCATAGATATTGACATCTACTACATTAAGTTTAAAACATTCACGTACCTCAAGGCCATATGGTAGAGTTAGGAAATAACATAAGAAGACATGGGTATGGCTAATCACCATAGGTTCTTTTGAGCTCTAGTAGAAGCAAGACATCATGACCTTTGATTCAGAATGGGATCAATATCCCTTAGAAGAGTACAACTCCCCTTGCCCATACTTCAATAATATTGGGATGGTGCAACATCTAGTAGGGAAGCAGTTTGTACATGAAGATGCATTGGAGGATCATTGGATGAATGCAATGGATGAATTTGATATCCAAAAAAAGGATTATTGTAGAATGACTCTATATCTAGTAGAAAAGGCCTTGAAAATGAAGATTTTATTCAAGGTTGTTGAGAAAGACATTGAAGATGTCTCGGATCCATTGTACAATTAGGACAAAATCTATGATAGGCCAATCATGAATGCAAAGATTGGTAGGGATGAGAACACGAACATCAAAAAAAAATATTGCCACATAGTTTATGTTACAATTAAGCTAAAAAATAAATAATAATTACATGAAAATAGAAAAGGTATAAGAAAATAGTAAATTACACAGAAGACACCAAGATTTAATGTGGTTCACCCAATCCCTAGGCTATGTCCACCAACAACAAGTCCAATATTATTATTATCTAGTGATTACCACATGATTACAATATGTAATCCCTTATAGTTCAATACCATCACAAGAACCAATTTTTGCATCACCCACAATGAAACAATCCCTAACCCTAAGCCCTTTTATACAAGTATTTTTTCTGCTTTAGGGTTAAAGTTAATTACAACATGTCAACCATAAAATGCCAATAAAATAACCCCACTAAGGAATTATGGAGTATGTACAATACTTTCCTAATCAATCACCACAATCTAACAATCTCCCACTTGGGGACTAATTAGGCTCTACACTAAACAACATGATCTCCCACTTAGAGCCTGATCCTATAGCTATGTTGCTACTCCATGAGGCTCCCACTGGATCAAACCATCTTGGAAACTGCTATTCTTTTATTCATATTTAGTCTAGAAGACCAACCAAAGATAAAGAGGAATTCAAATTCTCCCTTGTCATTACCTTTGTAAACATATAAGCTAGATTGTCATTTATATGTATCTTGTCCTACTTTAACTATCCATTATCCAAAATTGATCGAATGAAATGATACCGCAACTGAATGTGTTTTGTCTTTGAATGTAGAACTGAATTCTTTGCAAGATGAATGACACTCTAACTATCTATAAAAAATATTTATCCCTCTATGGGTGTACCAACTCTTCCATGAAGAATTGAAGCCATATCATACTCTGCCTTTGTAGTGGATAAAGTATTAACCTTTTGTATCCTAGAAACCCAACTCACTACTACCCCATCAATAGTAAATACATACCCTATAGTACTTCACCTAGCATTAATATCCCCTACCAAATATGAGCCAACATATCCTTGTAAACTAGTAGGAGAGTCCCCAAAGTGTAAACACTTACGGGATGTTCCTCTGAGATATCTAAGAATCCATTTAACTAGATTCTAATGCTTAATTCTTGGATGACTCATATACTTGCTAACAACTCCCACTGCATGTGTAATATCTAGCCTAGTACACACCATAGTAGACATCAAGCTTCCTATGGCTAAAACATAAGGTAATTTGGACATCTTATCCTCCTCTTCTTGTGTCTTGGGACACATCTCCTTAGTCAACTTCAAATGACCAAGTAAATATGTGCTAACAACTTTAGCATTCTCTATAGAGAAATGTTTTAACACCTTCACAATATAATTAGCTTGAAATAATGTTAATTTCTTGTTCTTCCTATCTCTACAAATCTAAATACCAATGATTTGTTTTGCTGCCACAAAATCTGTAATGCCCCACCAAGGGATCCAAAGAATTAACCTAGAATTTCACTAAGTTTGGTAACATTTTTTTATTTTTATTTTTATAACATGAAAGTAAATACCACATATAACTTGTACATAATAACGGAAGCAATAGCAATGTCCATCTAAAAGTAAACATAACATACATAACTGATTTCATTCTTTAAGAATCTCTTAACGTTGAGTTACATCTAAACTAACTAACATACATGAATCCATCTAGTACAACATCCACATGAATAATAATGATAAGTCCAATGTTCATACATTATATTTCCAAATGCTCAATCATCCACTGTACATGTCACAGGGTATAAAGGCTTAAAAGAATATACATATGTGAAATAAGGTACATCATCCTATTCCAATCCATGATACATCAAAGTAGAGATAATCACATGATACATCATCATAGAAGACATATACATCCATCATAAAGATCAAATAAAATAAACTAAGTGCACAGTTCCTACCAACCATTAATAGAATCATTAGACCATCATGGATCCTAGCCATCCCTCCATGTGTAACATTCCCAAAGCACTGAAGAGATCATTGGCTATAAACATAGTAGGAATGTCACTCCTAAAACATCCTACTAACATGCAAAGTAAAAGCATAAGATAACATCATCTAACATATGCAAATCATCAATATAAGAAAGATACCAGTAAATACATCTATCATAAGGTATATCATCTATCATAATGCTCCAAGAACATAATGAAGATAAATACCAACCAAGAATACTCCAGCCATGGTGTCTCAAGCGGATCTCAAATGATAAGAGTGGAAAATACACTACCACCTGACCGTGTGGAACCTAAGTGGTCCACTCCCACCGTGCTGAGGAGATAATCTCAAGTCCCAAACAGGCTATCAATCCACAAAGCATAAATCTCTATAAGTTCAAGAATCCTAAAAGCATACTAACTCAAAGGTTTCCATCACACACAAAATCAACATCTAATTCTCAGAGGCACACAATGACATGTAGAAAACCTACTATGCAAGTGGGAAAGTGTCATCGCAATTATCACATACAAGTTACCCTAGCAGTTAACTAAACTCCACGGGTCCATACTGATCTCATGCGGTCACTAGTATCCTCTCATACTGACGAGGCATACTACGAAATGCAAGGTCGCAACCATGCATTCTTACTACTCCCATCCTAGCCTGTACAAGCACTCAAGGCATGGGCGAGAACCAAAACAATTATCTTTTTAGGTTCATTTAATCTCCATTTAGTGTGTAAATGTTATCACTTATTAACCAAACTTACAATGAGTTACCCTGGCAGCCACTTAGGGCTCTGACTCCCATTGCAAGCCACTTCCCAAGAATCATAAATCTCAAAATCACAAAAGATTATCCATAATAAAATCATCAAATATGCATAAAAGAATCAAATATCCATAATAAAAATCATCAAACCTCCAAGATAAGAATCATCAAATCTCCATGAGCATCCAAAAAGCATCCATAGAAAATCATGACCACAATAGTTCTCTATTGGCAACTGAAGGCATCACTGATAATCATAAGTATCCATTGGTTCTCAATAATCAAAATATATCTCAAAATAAATCACAATATCCATTGGTTCTTAATAAGTAACCAAGAATATCTCAAAATCATACTGATCGAAGACTCCAAAATGGTTGAGTCAAACATGTCACAACATGACATCATCAAGAAATAAATCCACATTTCAGTCCCATCATCGCGACTAAAAAATAATCTAAGGATAGCTGATCGATGACTCAAAAATGATTAGCTCAAGTGTCTCATACACATACATATCAGCTTCACACATGAAGACTGATGAACAAATACAAATATTTCATAGAGCATACGATCACATTACCATGGTTGGGCTTATAAAAATTGAGACCAAATAAGATCAACATACCATCACATCTCATAACCCCCGAGCCTCTGGTAACAACTTAAGACTGGTCAACACTAGACAACCCAAAACCCAAAACAAGAAGCATATAGAATACACGATGCAAACACATGTTTTGGTTTACTAAATTCACATAGTTGAATAATGTATAGGAGTTTTTAGTTTTCTGTTTGTAAGTATACTTTCAAGTGTCTTAAGTTTCATCATTTGACCTACAAGTCAACCCAATTGTTTCTCGATAGCATTATCCTTCCATTATTAAGAATTACATTCTAAGAATAGCTTAAGGATAAATATTCACTAAACTGATCATCATTGACCTTTAATTTATTCTCTATATTTAACCATGATCCATATTCTAATCGATTAACCTTTCAACTTTTCTAGGATCATTATTCGTTATATTATAAGAGGACCAATTATCATTCTTCGAATAAGAGATTAAAACTTCATTAGAATGATCAATTAATATCGGTTCACAATCTTTGACCTTTTATCGTTCTAATAATTCTCAATTATATTTTACTAAGTCTTCACCATTAAAATATCTAAAGTCGTTATTCAAGTCATCGGAATAAGACCTATCAACTTGATATCAATATGTCTACAATCTCATTAAAAGAATTGTATAAATTAAATCTCTATTACATAACTTAATTATTAATTAAATCCTATTAACTCTAGTTAATTAATTTAATTAATAATTTCACAACCAAACCATCAACCTAATGAATATTAGTTGACTAATAACTAAAAGTCAGCCATACAAAAATATTCAGGTTCATAGTTCAATAATAATAACTTGCTAATATTTAATGACAAGCTATATTGGGAATCTTATTAATAGATCACATTCATCATTCTTTATGAATACTATTGTTTCCTTAATTAATTCATACTAATGATAGTCATTTCAAGATAAATCTCAATCGCATAATTATATTGGCAACTCAATGAATATCAATTGATTAAAATAAATTATAATCCAACTTCAAAAATTATTATCTTTTACTAAACTTCAATCAATAAATAATCTCTACTAGATTAACTCTAATCAAATTTGTTGATATCTATTTAAACCATTATTTATTAATAGTTTGCTAGTCCTTACAAATATTAATAAATAATAACTCCTCAAACTATAAATACTCGATCTATAGAATCCTTCCATAAACTCATTAGTTAATATTTGCTAATCTCTAAACACCATTAAGGTATATCTATTAATAATACATCATAGCAAGGTTATTAAATATTATAACAATGACTATGACCCTTTAATCCAATACTATCTAAGTTTTCTTAATAATCATCATTAAACATTTTTATATATTTTCACCTCTTAACTATTTAATATACTTTAAATAATTAATATTAAAAGTTCTCTACATAAATTATATTAATATCTTTTCTTTATTAATAATAATTGACAAATTATTATTAATCATATATCATTTATCATTTCAATAAGTTGATTTACAATTTTCTTTAAACACTTCAAGGACAATAATCCCCATTGATTTTAAGTAAATCAATTTCATTCAATTATTTAATTCCACTTATTAATATCTCTATTCTTTTAATTTCCCTCATTTAAAAATTCATTTACTTAAATTGACTAATAATTAATTACACTTCTTTTACTATTAACTAATCTTAATTTAATTTAATTTAAATAGATTAGATAATAAATCATATAAAACTAATGCATATTAATAAGATTCTACTAAGAAAAAATTGCAATAATATTTTTAATTCATTTCATGTTTTAATATATTATTTTTGTGAAGTTTAAGCATAAAGAACTCTTGGTTACGAGAAATGGAGAAATATCTGTCCTTGAATAAAATAGTCCCAGTACGACGGCCATATCTCCCTAACGAACCGTTGGATCGGGCTGAAATTAAAATATGTTGGAGAGGGCCAAGTTGCGCCAATTCTGATTTGAGCGATCGAATAAATTCGATCATGATAAAAAGTTATGTATGACTGAATTCGAGTCTATCCTAAGGGTAGCGACAGGACAATTTGTGATGAATTAAAAATTTCCTGTTAAAATAATTGTTCTCTAAATTTAACCATAAAAGGGTTTGTTCATATGCATTAAAAAATATAATTGATAGAAAGATTACATCTAATCATTCGAATTTTCAACTTAGAATTTCTATTTTAATTTCAAATCTTGTCTATCTAATTTCATAATATAAATTTGAAGCCAAACCCGATTAAGATTTAATTATTTCTTCTTAATTAGATCTAGGATTTTTCTGTTGTTTTCTTCTCAACCAAATAAAATATCTAGATTCCAATTCATATCATAGATTCAATCATAGAGAAGATTCAAACACATATAATAGACATGATGAAGACAGGAATGCATGATGCAGAAATAGCATAAGTAAAATCACAAGAATCTACCCGGATTTTGATGCTAATTCACTCTTCCTCAGAAAATCCGCAGAGCAAGCTTCCTTCTTCAGAGTTTTTGAGTCTTCGCATGCTCCAATTGCTCTCAACGCTATATCTAAGCTTCTATAAATGCCTGAATATAAAGAGCTCTCAAGAAACCTTTGTAATGCTTCTTGAAACCGCTGAAATGTGTCACCAACTAAGCATGGGTCTTTTCCAATTCTTTTTGATGAGTCATAGAATTGTAGACACCTTGTACTTAATTGATGCACTAACCCCCGTGTTGTTGACACATGTTAATTCCCATGCAAGCTTATAATTGCAATTTACTTTACTCTTTCCAATTTAATTTATTTATTAAGTCTCATGCACTAACTTTAATCTTAATATATTTATATTTTAATCATATGAGATTTAGAATCTTTTAATAATTTAAAATATATTTTCCACTTTTAAATTTCATTTTCCAAAACTTTATTGCTAAAATATTTATTAGCTTTAATAATAATATTATTTAGTCATTTATTTAAAAATGAGCTCCAAATATATTATAAATATTGTCACATTCCAAATTTAATATTATAACTTTTATCTTTCAATTTAATTATTTTATTTTCAAATTTAATTATTTTATTTAATTAATTTTCTAATTAATTAAATAAAATAAATATTAAAATATCATATTAATTTTTTTAATTTAATTAAACCATTAATTAAATATTTTAATTTGGCTTAATTAATAGAAAATACTCCAAAGACTCATAAAGGTAAAAATACAAAAAAACCCATCATAGCCAAAATACATAGAGGGTACTAAACTTAGATACTTGTCCTAATTTTTCAATTAGAACAAATGGCTTAAAGGGTTGGGATTTGGACTTGAGAATTTATCTCCCCTCTCTTATCATTGAGATGATGTGATAGGGTACACTCATCTTGGCAATTCAGGGAAGTCGATACCCGGTACCTGCAATCTGCATAAAAACCATGCATGTACAAGCACAATATATATTAAACTAAACAGGCAATGGCAGGAAGTGGTGCATCGTGTAGATCCCGACTAGCAGGTGACTACGACTCCCTTCCTTAACCACATCAAACACACCATACAAAAGCAAACACACAAAGCAAACACGCACACCATACACATGCAAGTATGGGGTAAGTATTCATAAGAAAATACATATGGTAATAAATAATCTTACTAATCATCATTAATAACTGCAAACACTGAAAATAATCATCATACATGCATGAAATGTAGAGTCTAAGTAATCTCATCACATATCAACTGAATCCATAGCACAATATCTGATAATCTCATAATAATGTTACTAAGCATCAACATGAAAATAGCTCTAAAAGAGTTCAGCAATGATAACAAAATGCGAACTAAGGGCAGGCACTACAAAATTCTTCATAGAAATTGAATGTGCTAACCAGCCCTTTAACCCCTTCATGCGATCCATGTTAAACCTAGCTCATAAACATAAAATAATGTAGCTATCATCATCCAAACTCTTAAAGTAAACATAATGATCTAAATGACACCTACTATATCCATGCTCATACATAAAACTATTGAATTTTAGATACCATTGCCAAGGTACTTGCTTCAAGACATATAAATTTTTTTTCAATCTGCACAATAAGTTCTCCCTATCTTTGACCTCAAACCCCTATGGTTGTGCTATAAATATCTCTTCATCCAAATCATCATGAAGGAAGGCTATTTTAACATCAAGCTAGTCCAAATGTAAATCTTCAGTAGCTATAATACTTATAACAATATAAATAGAAGTTATTTTGACAATAGGAGAGAATACCTCATCAAAATCAATGCCTTTTTTCTATGAAAATCCTTTTACAACTAACTTGGCTTTAAATATTTTCTTACCTCCATCATTTTCTTTCAACCTATAAACCCATTTATTCTGTAAAGCCCTTTTACCTATAAGAAACTTGCATAAATCCCATGTCTTATTTTTTAGCAAAGAGTCCATTTATTTTTTCACTATAGGCTCCCACTAAATCTTAGTATCCACCTAAATAACTTTATCATAACATTCATGTTCACTAACATTAGTAAGTAAAACAGAATACAAGGAAGGAAAAAATCTTTCTAGAGGTCTAAATTGCCTAGTTGACCATCTAACATTCACTGGGGTGTATGGTATTTTTTGTTATAGTTGCTATAGATCATGAGGAAATGTTGAAACATCAACTTTTGGAGTATCATCCAACACTACATAATCATCTTCTTTATTCTCATGTTGCTACATCAAATATTTGTACAACACTTTCTCATTGAATATAAAATCCTCGTTTCTTACAATTTCAAAATCCCAAAGCCTATAATCAAATCCATTAATTTCATAGCCAAGAAATACACATTTCTTTGACTTATCTTCTTGTTTAGTTCTATTTTCAAAATATATAGAAGAAAATGCTTCACAACTGAAGGTTCTAAGAAAAGAATACCTCACCTTCTTACTAGTCAATGCTTCCTCTAGAATACCACAACCCAAAGGAGTAGAGTGACCTCTATTAATCAAATATACAAGAGTATTGATAACCTCCACCCACATGTCTAAGGAAAAACTTACATGAAACCTCATGCTCCTTGTATGCTCCATTATAGTCCTGTTCATGTATTCAACTACTTTCATTTTCCTATGGAGTCTTTGGAATAGTTTTCTATCTACAAATACCATTAGTGGAGAAATAATCTTCAAATTCATGATTGCAATACTCACCACCATTATCAAATCTAAGACATTTTAATTTCTTACCAGTCTCATTTTCAACCAAGCATTTTCATTTCTTAAAAGTTTGAAATACATCAGATTTATGTCTAAGGAAATAAATTCATACTTTTATAGTTGCATCATCAAAAAATATAGCATAATAATGAGAGACACCTAGGGAAGATACCTAAGCTAGTCCTCATACATGTGTATGCACAAGCTCTGATTTCTCACTTTTATTTTCCTTCCCAATCTTCACAAAAATCACTCTCTTTTGTTTTCCATACACACAAATTTCATAGAAATCAATATTAACACCTTTTAGGCCTAGTAAAACTTTCTTTGAATGAAGTAATTTCATACCTTTCTCACTCATGTGCCTAAGTATTTTGTGCCACAATGTTGTATCAAAATCTACTGCATCTATTTGTTCTCCCTGCTCAATTGCAACAATTGTTCTTAAACATTCATTTTTTTTCTGAAACAATCAAAGTAGAAGGAATAATATGACCTGTACAAAGATATAAGTTGCCTACTTTCACACCTTTTGCCACTACAAGGGAAAATTTTGAAACTTTTGATTTTTTATCATTGAAATAAACTACACAACCCTCATCACTGAGTTTTCCTATTGAAATTAAATTCCTACTCAGCCTTGGAACATGTCTTACCTCATGTAGTAGCCAATGATTCCCATTCTACAACTTAATCTTAACTTTTCCCTTTCCAAAAATTTGATAGGGTGCATTATCCCCCAAATAAACAAGTTAAAAATCCCCTTGGACATAATCAATGAAATAACCTCTATGAGGTGAAGAATGAAATGAAGCGCCACAATCTAAAACCCATAAATCATAAACACTTTCTAAAGAAAGAAGTAAAGAATCCTCTTCGAATTTGTTACTTACCACATTTTCCTTGTCTCCATCTTTCTTTTCTCCTTCATTTTTATTTCAAGTCCATTTTTTTTGCTTTTTATGCCCTAATTTCCAATTATACCAATAGTCATTTGGTTCTCTCGATTGAGACCTTTTCCCCTTTGATTTACCTCTTGATTTCCCATGATTTTGAGAATTGTTTCCTCTCTTAGTCATTCTGCCTTTGCTTTGTGCATTCAAAGCACTTCCTGATGTAGATCTACCTAATGTTTTCCTATGAGTTTCCTCACTCAAAATAGCACCAATCACATCATCATATTTTAGGGTATTAGATCCAGAAATAGAATTAGTCACAACCATTACCAAGTCATTCTAGCTTTTAGGCAAATAACAAAAATCAAGAGAGCCTTAATATCTTCATCAAAATTAATACCCATAGAAGATAATTCACTAGTAACAATATTAAAGTCATTTAAATGATTTGCAACAAATCTACCTTCTACTATTTTTATATTAAATAAACACTTCATGATAAATACCTTATTTGAAGTAAAGGGCTTTTCATACAATTTCACTAGGGTTTCCATCAACTCTTCTGTCATCTTCACTTTTGTAATGTTAAATGTCACTGATGCTACCAAGCATAATCAAATACTTCCAAGTGTCTTTTTGTCTAAAATTTTATAGTCCTCATTTGTCATAGTTCCCTAGTTCTTAGTTTTTCCCTCCAATGGCTTCCATAAATTCTTATGATAGAGATAGTCCTCCATTTGCATTTTCCATACTTGAAAGTTTCACCCATTAAACTTGTCAACCCTCAACTTACCCTTGTTTTCTACCACTCCCACCCAACCATGAGACTTTACTATAGAGGATAACTTAAAAAAAACTTTGCTCTAATACCACTTGTTAGGATTAAGCTCAGATAGAAATAACCACTACATGCAAATATAAATAATATCAAAAAATAGTAAATTATGTATAAGAAAAAAAGATTTAATGTAGTTCACCCAATCCTTAGGCTACATCCACTAACAAAAAGTCCAATATTATTATTATCTAGTGATTACAACCTAATTATAATCTATAATCCCTTACAACTCAATATCACCACAAGAACCAATTTTTGCATCACCCATAATGAAATAATCCCTAACCCTAAGCCCTTTTATACAAGTATTTTTGCTTCATTAAGATTAAAATTAGTTACAACATGTTAGCCATACAATGTTGATAAAATGACCCTACCAAAGAATTATGGAGTATGTACAATACTTCCCTGATCAGTCACCATAATTTAACAATCTAACTAATGAGTGCTATAAGCATTCCAAGTGTCGCACTGCTCCTCAAGAGACCTAGCTTTTCTCTTCTAGGAACCTAGTCTACCTAGGTCCTTGATTAGTCTAGGTGATTATCTAACACCAATCCAAGCTCCTCTCCAAGATTTTGACCCTTTGTACTTACTCTTAGAAGACTAACACACTAGTTTAATATTCTTCTCCACACACACTTAGAGGGATCTAAGTGTAACTTGCTTTCTAACTTCATCCTTCATTATAGGGTCATCCATCATCATGAGATTACTCTATTTTATTCTATTTGTGTCCATTTGGAAAGATCTTTAGACCTCTTCCTTAACAATTTCATGATGTTTTTGTCTCAAAGAAGCCTAATTAGGCCTAGTTCCAATTAGCCCTTGGAATCCACTAATTATTATTTCTTGCAAAAAATCTCCAAAAAACATGGTTAAAAAAATCTAGATTCAAACACCCTTTTGGATTCCCTAAAACATTTTGTAGGTCTTGAAACACTAAGTTGTTCGTACAGGTGATTCCTATTATGGAGGTCAAATAGGACTAAAAGGCTTATTTCCTAGGACTAGAGAACAAACTTTTTTGGAAACTTACCTAAATGGATTGGTAAGACCTCAACTTCTAGGATTTATCAAGATATGAATATCCCCTTACTAAAACTATACCAATTCTATACAACACTTCATTCTATTGCACTTAACCATTGGATTCAACACTATTAAACCTCTAACCAAGCATTCCTAGCTCACCTAGGGCTTGAGTTTAAAAATAGTATCATGAATCCTCTAGAATATTACCTTGCTATACATCGTGTACAAGGGCTCCAAACAAATATTCATCCACATTTACAAAGTTTCAAGGGTTGGATCTTAAGTGGGAGCCATGAAAACAAAAATTGTCTTCTTAGAACCAGCACACTTTCAAAACTAAAAACAATTTATTTAACCCTCCAAAACTACTGTATTCAACTTGATTACTGAATGAAAAAATATCTACACTAACCTAGGGTCACTATCCAATCATTAGATTGATTATTTTAGTCCATATAACACCACATAACATGAAAATGCTTGGTCTGCACACTAATCATAGTCACAATCACTATTTTCTTTACAAAACTTCTTACAATCCTTACAATCCAACTTCTCCACTCAAGATTGAGTCTTCAAAAAGTAGTAGATGCCTTTTTCCTAGTTTGTATGCCATCTTAGTGGATTTACCACTCCTCATACTTAGGGGATCCAAGGTAACCAAGTTGCATGCAACATTTGCAATAAATTGCAAATGTTGTCATGACAACTTTTTAGCAACATTTGGCATCTTTGCACTTACGCCATTACCCTTATTTCTAGGACCTCTAAACCCTCTAGGCTGATGTATAAAACTCATAAATGATCTTAAAGCATTTTTCCTACCTACTCTATGTGTTAGGACACATTTAACAACTCCAACTCACTATTATCTCTACACACTTAAGAAATTGAAATAATAACTAATAATGGCTATTTGTGTGACCTTAGTCCTAATGACTAACTCAACAATACAATTGACCTTCTAAGGTCTAAAAGGAAACTAAACTATTCTCTTGACTTGGCTAAAGTCAAGTACAAGCCAACAATTATACAAACAATGGAGGTTTCCTAGATGTGCTCCTGCACCATCCTCCCCAAAATGAAAAGATCAATCCACCCTTGGATTGATGATATTTGGATCAATCCAAAACTTTTTGAATTCTAATTCATTTATCCATACTAAATCAACATCCATATTTCCATGCTTCTTTATCAAGTATTCCTTGTATTCCTTTGTTCTAGTCTTCTTATAAACTCTTGTGTCCTTTATGCGCTCTAGTCCTGAAGATATAGCATTGGGTAAATGGAGATCCTCTACATATTTGACCACTTCATGAAGAGTTTGATCCACTTCTTGCTATGGTCCCTTGTAATGGACTAAGTCTACAATGTTGAAGATTGGTGATAATCCACTATCTTTAGGTAGTTCAACCTTTAATGCATTGTCACCATACTTAGCCAATATAGGAAATGGTCCTATCCTCTTCATCTAAAACTTGTGAAGAACTGCCTTCTTCAATCTTGACTTGTTAAGATGGACCATGACTAAGTCACCAATATTGAACTCAACTACCCTTCTACTTTCATCCATCTTGGCCTTATGTTTAATGGTGTTCTTTGTCAATATTTTCCTCACTATTTCATGAACCTCTTCCATGGCACATGGAAAATCACCAGCATAACCACTTTCCTTCACTCCATATTTCAATTCTCTCAACTCATAGACACCTCTAGGATGTAGTCCATAAACTATCTCAAATGGACTATTTCCTATAGATCTATTTATGGTGTCATTGTAGGCATATTCAGCTTGTCTAATTATTTGATCCCATTGCTATCCATACTCCTTTAATAAGAAACTTAGAAGATTTCCAAGGATCCTATTAAGAACATTAGTTTGACCATCAATTTGGGGGTGATAAGCTGATCCAAAGGGAAATTTGGTACCTGATATTTTCCAAACAGTCTTTCAAAAATGACTCATAAACTTATTGTCCTTTTTTGACACAATGCTAATAGGTAACCCATGGATTCTCATAATTTCTTTGAAGAATAGGGATGCTATGTGAGTGGCATCACTAGTGGTCTTGCATGGCACAATGTGAGCCATTTTCCTAAAACTATCTACAACCACATACACACTATCCATGCCTCCTCTTATCTTGGGTAACCCCACTACAAAATCTATGCTTAGAAATTCCCATGGCATACTAGGGATTGGTAGTGGTTAGTAAAGACCAACATTTGTAAAGTGCCCTTAGCTTTTTGACATATAAATCAACTTTCCACATACCTCCTAAAATCAAGACTCATTCTAGGCGAATAGTAAAAACTTGAAACAAGATCTTGGGTCTTATTGATCCCATACTAACCACTCAAAGCTCCATATTGCTTTTCTTGTATCAAATTCTCTCTAATAGAGCCTTTAGGAACACACAATTGATTTCCCTTGAATAAGAGATCACTTTGTAAAGTATATTCAATGTAATTACTATGAAAATGATTCTTATATTCAATACATACCTCATTTATGTTAGAAAAGTCCTCATCATATGAATATAGATCCCTTAAATGATCTATCTCCATGCTCTTCAACTAAATATCTTGGAGTGTGAGTACCCTTCTAGACAATGCATTTGCCACCTTGTTTAGAACACTATTCTTGTGCTTGATATTAAAGGTATATGCTTGTAGGTATTCAACCCACTTCATGGGCTTGTGATGTAAATTTTCTTATGAATTAAAGAAACTAAGTGCTTGGTTTTCTGAATGCACAATGAACACCTTGGAAGAAAATAACGCCTCCACTTTCTTAGTACTTGGACCAATGCATACATTTCTAGGTCATAGGATGATTATTTCCTCTTGTCTTCACTTAACTTTTCAGAATGAAAAGCTACTAGTTTTCCCTCTTGACTTAGAATAACTCCAATTGCTACATTACTAGCATTACCCTCAATAATGAAAAGCCTTTCAAAGCTTGGTAAAATTAAAATAGGTTGAGTAGCTATATTTTCCTTTAGTAACTAAAAAATATTGTTAGCATGATCATTTCACATAAACTTAGTTTTCATTCCTCATTTGATAGTATCTAACATAGTAGCAATTTCACTAAACAATCTCATAAATTTCCTATAGTATTGTACAAGACCACAAAAAATTCTTACCTTTGTTGCTGACTTTGGGGTATGCCAATTCATGATAGCTTCAACTTTGGTTGTATCCATTTTCAGTTGACCATGTGCTAGAACAAACCGAAGGAATACTAGCTTTGTTTTGATAAACTCACACTTCTCCAAGTTGATCATCAACTTCTCTTCATATAGCTTCTTGAAAACAATGTCAATTTGTTCTAGGTGCTCACTCTTTGTCTTTCTATAAATTAGTATATCATCTAGATACACTACTACAAACTTACCTATGTACTCCTTGAGAACTTCATTCATGAGTCTCATGAATGTGGAGGGGGCATTAGACAATCCAAATGGCATGAAAAGCCATTCATACAACCCTTCATTTGTCTTGAAATTTGTTTTCCACTCATCTCCTTCATGTATCCTTATTTGGTGATAACCACTCTTCAATTCTATCTTGCTATAGTACTTGGCTTCACTTAGACATTCCATTAGGTCTTCAATCTTAGGAATAGGGAGCCTATACCTAATGGTTATCCTATTTATGAATCTTGAATCCATACAAACTCTCCAAGTTTCTCATTTCTTTGATGCAAGTACAGTAGGTACAAACATGAACTAATACTCTTCCTAATTAGACCTTGATTTAGGAGTTCTTATATTTGTCTTTCTATTTCCTCATTTTGTTGAGGGGTCATTTTGTAGGTTACTTTGTTAGGTAAGGTAGCTCCTGGGATTAGGTCTATCCTATGGATTATAACTCTTTTATGTGGGTAAAGTTGATGGTTTTCCATCACTTACAATACCTTGGTAAGATTTCAACATCCCCTTAGTTTCTTTATTTAACTCTACACTCTTAGTCTCCTTATCTTCATTTCCCTCATTTGGTCTCAACACCAATGCAAAACCTACACCTTCACTTTCTTCCATGGTTTCTAGGAACTCCTTTTCACTCACCATGAGCATATTTGGACTGGTTGTCTTTGCTTTAGTATCTTCCATCAATGATTGTATTTTAAAAGTCACATTGTCCTTCTTAAAGGTATAGGAGGTCTTTCCTCTATCATGGATAGCTTGGCGATCAAATTGCCATGGTTTACCTAGGAGCAAATAACATGCAACTACAGGTAACACATCACATAAAAAAATATCCTTATACCTTCCAATTGATAACTCCACCCATGCTTTCTCATTTACTAACACATGCTAGAATTTTTTTAACCATGTGACCTTATAAGGATTAGTGTGGGGTATCCTTGTTAGTTTTAGCTTGCTGACTACTTCCTCTAACACAATGTTTTTAGTAGACCCTGAGTCAATAATGACTCTATGCACTTTTCCCATCATTTTTCACTTTATCCTAAATAAAGATCTTCTTTGGCTTGGCTCTTCCTTCATTTTCTCTTTGATCAAAGTTCTCCTCATCATCAAGTTCTCCCCTTCTTAATTTAATGGTACTTCAGCATGCTTTTCTACTACATTGGACAAATCTCGAACTAGATTTGTCCTGTTTTCACCTCCTTGTGATGAATAATTTTTCTTTGGAAACCTATAAGTTGTGTGCCCCATTTGATTGCAATGGTAGGATTTCATATTGGCATAGTAGTTTCCTCTTCCTCCTTGTCCACCACTCCTTCCTCTAGAATTAGTGTTTCTTCCTCTACCACCTCTATTTGAGCTTCCTTATTGTTGTTCACTAAATTTTACCTCACCTTGATTCCTTGAATCTTAATTTTTTCCATATTAGCCACCTATTTGACCTTTATTATCCTTGTTGTTAGCTTTACCTTTAGAGGTTTCTTGCTTCCTCTTTCTTTTCTCTTCTATCTTAAAAGCCATTTGATAACATTGCCTAATGGTTTTGAAATTTACTAGGCTCATCTCTTCTTGAATAGACTATTTGAGGCCATTCAAGTACCTTGAAAGCTTAATGCTTTCCTCTCAACTGCCTTAGACCTCAAACACAATTTTTGAAATTCCTCAGTATATGTTTCAACAACCAAATCTTTTTGTCTCCTCCTATGATTCTGAACTTCATAGTCATCAGGAAGGTAGGTTTGCTTCACTTTCCTTACCATACCCTTTCATGTAGCAATAGGACCTTTTCCATCCTTTTCTCTTTTAGTTTGCACAAACTTCCACCAAGTAAGAGTTGAACCTCTTAATCTAGACTTGGCCACCCTAACTTTTTGTGCCTAAGAGATACTATCACATTCAAAATGGTTCTCAATGTTTTCAATCAAGTCCACAATTGAATCTTGATCCATTTGTCCACTAAATAGTGTTACTCCTTCTAGAACTTTGTCACTCAATGGTTTTATTGCCTTTAAGAATGACTCTTTAGGAAGAATAGGGCCAGGGTTGGTGATTCTTCTTCCAAATCTAGTTCCTTCTCCCTTGCTAATTTTTCTTCCTTAAGATCAATCTTCTCTTTGAACCTATCAACATTTTCTTGGACTTCGCCCAAGAATTTCTCCATTTGAGTTATTCTTTCCCTTAGTGACTTGTTATCTTCTTCTTGTTATTCAACCTTCTTGGCTAACTTAATGTTAGTCACCATGGTTGTGTCTTCTACTATTCCACTTGGTGTATTATCTCCCACTGATTCTATAGGTTTAAACATTAACCACAAGCCTGATCTACATAGGCTATGATACCAATATGGGGTAAGTGTTCCAAGGGTTTCTTGCATTTCTCCTCACGAGACCTAGCTTGTGTCTTCTAGGAACCTAGTCCACTTGAGTCCCTAATTGGTTTAGGTGATTAACTAATACCAATCCAAAATCCTCTCCAAGAGTTTAATCCCTTTTTCTTACCCTAAGATGAATAACACACTAGTTTAGTACTCTTCTCCACACACACTTAGAGGGATCTAAGTGAAACTTTTTCTCTAACTTTGTCCTTAATTATAGGGTTATCCATAATCATGAGATGACTCTATTTTATTCCATTTTTGTCCATTTGGAAAGATCTTTAGACCTCTTCCTTAATGATTTCATGTTTTTGTCTCAAAGAAGCCTAATTAGGCCTAGTTCCAATTAGCCCTTGGAATCCACTAATTCTCCTTTCTTGCAAAAACTCTCCAAACAACCTAGTTAAAAAACTCCATATTAGAACACCTTTTTTGGATTCCCTAATATATTTTTTAGGTCTTGAAATCCTAAGTTGTCCATATAGGTGATTCCTATTATGGAGGTCAAAAATGACTAAAAGGCCTATTTTCTAGGACTAGACCACAAACTTGTTTGGAAACTTACCTAAATGGATTGGTAAGACCTCAAGCTCTAGGATATATCAAGATATGACTATACCCTTCCTAGAATTGTACCTATTCTATACAACACTTCATTCCCCTATACTTAACCATTGGATTTAACATTGTCAAACCTTTAACTAGGCATTCCTAGCTCACCTAGGGCTTGAGTTTAAAAATAGTAGCATGAATCCTTTGGACTCCTACCTTGCTAAACATCATGTAAAATGGCTCTAATCTAATATTCATCCAAATTTACAAAGTTTTAAGTGTTGAATCTTAAGTGGGAGCCATGAAAACAAAAACTATCTTTTTAGGACCAACACATTGTCAAAACTAAAAAAAATTATTTAACCCTCCAAAACTACTATATTTAACTTGCTTACTGAATGAAAAATTATCTACACTAACCTAGGGTCACTATCCAATCATTAGATCAATTCTTTCAATCTATATAACACCACATAAGATGAAAATTCTTAGTTTGTACACTAATCACAATCATAACCACTATTTTCTTCACAAAACTTCTTCCAATCCTCACAGTCCAACTTCTCCACTTGAGATTGAGTCTTCAACAAGTAGTAGATGCCTTTTTCCTATTTTTTAGGCCCTCTTAGTGGATTTTCCTCTCCTCATACTTAGGGGATCCAAGGTAATAGAGTTGCATGCAACATTTGCAATAAATTACAAATGTTTTCATGACAACTTTTTAGCAACATTTGGCATCTTTACACTTATGCCATTACTCTTGTTTCTAGGACCTGTAAAACCTCTAGGCCAATGTATAAACATCATAAATTACCTTAAATCATCATTCCTTCCTGTTCTATTTGTTAGGACACATCTAACAACTCCAACTCACTATTACTTGAACACACTTAAGAAATTGAAACAACAACTAACAATGGCTATTTGTGTGATCTTACTCCTAATTACCAACTCACTTAGCCAACAATACAAATGATATTCTAAGGTCTAAAAGAAAACTAACCTATGCTCTTGACTAGTCTAGATTCAAGTACAAGCCAACAATTATACAAACAATGGAGGTTTCCTAGGTGTGCTCCTACACCAACGAGGGAATGGATCAAGAAGCCTGTAAAAATTGATTAGGTTCCACAAGGTATTCCTCTATAATCTAAAACATGACCTATCAAAGGAAAAGGTTTAAAAGTTACTATACCAACTTTCCCAGATCAATCACTAGTGAGGCTGAAAATGATTCATCAACATGAGAGAGAAATTGAGTATTTTGAATTGGATAGAGGAGTGAAAGGTAAGAGAGGCAAGAAGGGTAGAAAGAAAACAACTTAAGCCTAACCAACTCAAAAACCATGGTAAAATCTTGAACAAGTGGAGCCTCAAGATGAGAAGGCAGCTCAAGTCTAAGAGACTAAGCAAGTGACTCCACCTGGACATGAACATGAATCAAGAAGAGGAAGAACAAAGGGTGGAGAATTTAGACTTTGCATAGATTCAAGGACCATAAATAGGATCACTATAAGATATAGGTTCCCCATACCTAGAATTGAAGACTTGATGGATTATCTTGGAGGGGCTCAATATTTCACAAAGTTGGATCTCAATAGTGGTTATCATCAAATAAGGATAGAGGATGATGATGAATGGAAGATAGCTTTTAATACCATAGATGAATTGTATGAATGTCTTGTGATGCCATTTGGGCTCTCAAATGCTCCTAGAACATTCGTGAGACTCATGAATGAAGTATTGAAGGACTACATAGGAAGATTTGAGGTGGTATATCTTGATGATATACCCATCTTTAGTAAGACAAGAGAAGAACATATTGAGCATGTGGAGATGGTGCTAAGGAAGTTGCATGAAGAGAAGCTATCAATAAAATTGGAAAAATGTGAAATTTTGAAGCAAGAACTTGGATACTTGGGATTTGTGGCATCTAAGGGATCCTTGAAGATTGACCAAGAAAAAGTTGCAACAATCTCAAACTAGCCACCACCTACCACAACAACAAAGGTAAGAAGCTTCCATGGGTTAGCTCAATTTTATTAAAAATTCATTAGGAATTTTAGTGGTATTTGTGCACCATTGCTAGACACCATTAAGGGTGGAATGAAGATCAATTTTAAGTGGACTTTTGAAGTAGGAAATAGATTTGAATATTTGAAAGAAAAGTGGCAATACAACCTATCCTAAAATTGCTTGGTTTTGACAACTTGTTTACCTTAGAGTGTGATGCAAGTGGGATGGTAGTAGGGGGTGTGTTGAGCCAAGAAGGTAGGCTAATGTCCTTCTTCAATGAGAAGAAAAATGAAGCCAAGAAGAAATAATCTTCTTATGAATTAGAATTGTATGCTTTGGTTCAGTCTCTTAGGAAGTGGATACATTACCTTCTACCTAAGGTGTTTGTAGTGTTTATTGACAACCAAGCCCTTAGCTACATCAATACACAATATAATTTGAACAATAGACATTTGAAGTGTATGGAATATCTTCAAGAATTCACATTCACCATCAAGCACAAGATGATGCAGTTAAACAAGGTTGTTGATGCACTAAGTAGAAGGATGTTGCCTATTCAAGAAGTTAAACTATATATCATTAGTGTAGAGAGTTTCAAGGACTTCTACAAGGATGATGAAGACTTTGCTGAAGCCTATAAGGTATGCTTTAAGTTTTAGAATAATTTTCATAGTTCTTCTGCTGATTATACCTTGGAAAGTGGGCTATTATTCAAATGAAACTAGTCATATGTTCCTAGGGGTTCCATGAGAGAGAACCTTATCCAAGAAAAAACATAATGGAAGCCTATGTGATCATTTTGGTATCAAAAAGATACTAGAGCTAGTTCAAATGTTCTAATATTGGCCAAAGTTGTCAAGAGATGTGACAAGATATGTGGAACAATGTGTAGTGTGCATGAAGGGAAAAGGAGGAGCTAGTAATGCAAGTTTGTACCAACCTTTACTAGTCCCTAATAGGCCATGGGAGTGTGTTAGCATGGATTTCATTATAGGATTACCTGAAAAAAAAAAGTTTGTGATAGCATCTGTGTTGTGGTGGACAAATTTAGCAAAATGGGTCATTTTATACCTTGCAAAACTACCAATGATGCTAGCCATATTGCACATCTATTCTTTAAAAAAATTGTGAGGATCCATGGACTACCCCTAAGCATTGTGTTAGATAGGGGTGTCAAATTTATGAGACATTTTTGGAAAAACCTTGTGGAGTAGGTTGGGAACTAACCTATCATTTGGTTTAGTTTACCACCTGTTGGTCTGATTTTTTGCAAGATAAAATTTCCCCAATCTAGGTACAAAAAATCAGAATTGAATCCATTAATGGAAAATAGGGTTTTTGGTCTTTGGTCCTACAAATTTTTTAACCTTTGAAATTTTTTGTTAAACCCTAGGTCTCATTCCTTTTAAAATTTTTGAGGGCGCGAAACCTTTTAAAAATGGGAATATTCCATGTCCAGTTCAAATCCATCACGCTCCCAAGTGCCCTTTTTTCCCTTCTATTCACACTATCTGATCCTTGTAAGATCTATGATAGTTGCATCATCGCTATAGAAATATGCAAGTGTTTTACCCTAAGAGACATAGCGACTACCATAGAATTGGGAGGCAATGTCATAAAATGGAGGAGCGATGACTGAAAAGTGTTTTGCTTCAAAAATATTTAGTCAGATGTTTTTGTGTTAGAGCTATCAAAGCTGGAAAAAGGAATTGAAACAATAGAGTAAAAAAAAAATCAACATAATTCATTTTTTCTAATAGGTTTCTATATTTTTTTTAGAAAAATTCTAAGCCTTGCCATTAGTGACATGGTACCTTAATGGAAAGTAAACATGATGACAATTTTTAAAAGTTCCTAGTGACCATAAAATTCCCAAGTTGCATAGTGGACATGCAATTTTATTGTTCTATCAGAAGCACTAATTAGAGTATGATTTGACATGTATTTATCTTTCTGGCACTAGATTTTAATAAGGCATTGTAGGTCACTATGTCACGAACAAAAAATAAATGATCTTTGCCATTAGTGACATAACACCTTGACAAAAAATGATAGCGCAACAATAGTTTCAAAGGGTGGGTCCTAGGCATTTCCTTTGTTAGATATGAGTCATGCTACCTTTGGACATGGTAGTATCTAGTTGGATATGTGTCATGCACCAAAAAAA
Organism: Cupressus sempervirens; assembly: GCA_028749045.1. Classification (NCBI taxonomy): domain Eukaryota; kingdom Viridiplantae; phylum Streptophyta; class Pinopsida; order Cupressales; family Cupressaceae; genus Cupressus; species Cupressus sempervirens. Next base: position 580,841,169 of record CM053788.1, on the reverse strand, counting down.
TTGAGGACACCAGAGGGCGCTACGTCGCTATCAAAAAATCTTTGTGCCTCACCGTCAGTGACATAATGCCCAGTCAAAAAATGAGTATGTGGTGGGACCTAAAGCCATGAGTTGATATAACAAGGATTAAAGTATTAGTTTATGAGCCAGTTGGATAGTATATTCTCATGTCAGTAGTAACTTGAACCCATGCTCTAGTTAGAGACCAAGTGAAGAATTGTGATTGTCAGATTAAGATGAGATCAACAATAGTCACCTTGTCACTATAAAAAGATGTCCACTATTTACTCTATGCGACATAGCAATTGGGGACTCACCATAGTGTATGCATGTCATACAAGTTTCCTTGCCATTAGATCAAGCCTAGATCTATGGCTGTCACTATTTCATTATGACAAGTTGCTCAAATTTTGTGTATAGCGACATAGCGAACAAGGAGGGACCCACCATTATAGTAGTAAAAATGTAGTAAAATGCTTGCCATCAGATTAAGATTAGATCAAGAGTTTTTGCTTCCTTGATATAGCAACATGCTCACTCTTTATGTATAGCAAGGTAGCAACTCAATGACACATGTCCTCAAAAGTTAGTGGGTCTAGTTTGAAGTGCCAATAATAAAGGAAAGATGCACATGGTGAAATATCATTGGATTGACTGCCAACATGTCAAGAAGAACGTGAGTCATGTTTGCTTGCATCCCTGCATCATAGGATTTTTAAAAGATCAATGGAATGAATTTAAATGTAGAAGGTGGTGCCACTCTATGCATTTATGAGAAATGAAAGCTTCATGTGTGAGAAAAATAGAGTATAATATAGGAGATTTCACTAGTTCCATCTCACGTGAACAAAGATTTCAAGTTTTTTTGAGCAAAAGCCATTACTAAGAATATTGTAATGAGCTTGACAAAGAATGTGAAGTAGTTTCCCATTATTCATGAGCTATTGTAGAGTTATAGAGAACAAGTAGACAAGCAAGTAAGTACCTATACACTATAACCTTTGTAGCATTTTAGATTCTATGAATTATAGTCAAGATGGCTCTGAAGAAGGTGTTTTCTAGGCAAGAGAATTATTTGGATAGAAACATCCATAATGAACTGCTAGAATTGCTTCATAAATCCACCATTGAAATTATACAAGTAAAAAAGCTAACTTTATTAAACCCTAGGCTAAGAGTCAAAGATGAGTTATATGATAAGGGAAATTGGGTTTAGGATGCTAACACTTCTTAGACTGGTCTAGATTTGTTTAAGAAATGGTTTTCAGAGAGGAACTTGTTTGTCTCACATGCCAATATCTAGAATTTTGATTTAGGGAAATTGGTGGTTCCTAGTGTCTTTATGGATTATGACCTCCTTGAGGCTATGGAAAAAAAATATGGCCATGCCATTAGGGTGGTTAGAAGAATTGATGGTGAAATCCTGATCACAATCAGCCTAGAGAAAATTAGGGAAGTATTTGATTTAGGGCCTCTCACTAACTTCCATATGCCAATTGATTTAAAAGGATTAGAAAAATAATACATGTCAAAGAAGGATGCTGTTAGACAAGGTGTACTAAGGGCACATATAGGTAAGACTGGAACTCTACCAGCACTAACAATGGCTTCCAAGGAACCCTTCAAAAGGGCATACTTCAATGCTAGGGCTGTAGAGGAATATAGGACTCTATGTAGAATTTTTGGAAAAGATGAAGAGGAGTTTATGCCTATGGATTTTATGTACATGATTACTTAGATTTCCTCTTTTGGTGTGGACATAATTTTTGACTTTGCTTCTTATTTAGTTGAAGAAATTCATAATGGCCTAGTTGGGATTGCTAAGGGAAAGGTGGAAAAGAGTTTTGGTCACTATTCTTTGATAATACACATGTTTTTGTTCAAAGGAGTAACATATTTTGGTTCAAAGAGATGAAGTTAAACAAGGAAAAAGATGGGGAAACACTATTAGTCCAATTATGGAGTGTAGATATGACCTGGGAAGCAGAGAAAGCTAGTTTTTTCAGATCTGATAGATATTTTGCTTCAAAATTGAGATGTTTATTATTGAGTGACAATCCCAAAATACCCAAGACATTGGAAGGTCTTATTAGGCCCCTAGAAAATCCTATTGGTTTGAAGGTTTCACACAGTTGGGGAGACATCATTCCATATTCAGTTTCAACTATCATAAGAATTTATGGTTTCAGAGGCACTCCCCATGTGTTACCTTACCAAGTGCCATTAAAAGTAGGAGTAGTAGAATTCTTGTGGTAGCTAGGAGGACTAGAGGAAACTTATTTGTTGAAAAGATTAAGAGGGTCAATCTTCCCCACTTGCATAGTGGCCCATCAATTTGTAATTACAAAAGGGGGTTGGCTTTCTCTACATAAAATTTTGGGCCCATAGAAGATGGCTATTTCCCACCCTTGTTTTTGTGACATTGATGGATTTTATCATTTGGCTTTTAGACATAGAATAAAGCTTGGTAAAATTGAGCATGAATTTTATTTTCCTGAGGATGTAATAAGAAATGAATACTCCCTACAAGAACATGAGACTAAGAAGGAAAAGTGGAGAGTTTTTTCAAAATTTTTGGATTTCATTCATTGTTTTGATGCATATTATAGCCCTTTAAGTAATGCTATTACCACTGCAAATAAAATAAATAAGCTTATGCTCACTTTTCTAGAAACAATGGAAATCATGAATGAGAAAAAGCAAGTTCTTATTTATTCTTTCCTAGATAAGGCCAGGGAAGTTATGAGGAAAGGCGGATTTATTCCCAACATAGGGGCAGGTCAATTGATTGTCCAAAAGATGCTAGGTTATACTATAATTTAGAATAAAAGGACCATTGTGGACAAAGGTAAACAAATAATTGGGTCCATTAGTGTTGTTTGGGAAGAGAGGCCTCATGAACCCTCCCCTAAGAGGAGGAAAATAATAAGGGAGGAGGATCCTCATGTTGAGGAGTATTCACCTTCACAAACCCCTCTGAGGATTGAGGAAGAAAAACTCATTGGGGAGAAAACTGAACAATTGGGATCCTAAGGTGGAGTTTTTGTCACCCAATATGAAATAGATGAAGGAAACCCCTAGGAGCCTCCTGTGCAAAGTTTTGAGTTGATAGTTACAGATTATAAAGGAAGGGAACTAGACCCTATTTTAGAGCAAGCAAGTCAACAATTTTTGTCAGATGATAATTTTGTTAAATCTAGAGCCTTTTACCAATTTGCATGGAGAACCAACATGGTAAAGTTTGAGGAAAGATGTAATAAATTAAGAATAGAGCAACCCAACCTGGAGGAGGTAGCCTTGTAAAATCAAATCAAACAAGAGATGATGCAAGAATTTCAAAACAAAACCCTTGAAGAGGGGAGACAAACGGTAAAGGCCTCAAATATTTTATTATTACCCAATTGGGATATTGCTGATGCCTTAATTTTTACTTCTGTTTCAAATAAGTTGGATTTGCAAGACCCAAAAAAGAAGGAATTCACAAGGACTACATTCAGTAAAGACCAGGCTGCTTTGGTTATATGGTTATTGAGAAAGGGATCAAGAGTCACCCCATCATAGCTAGATGAGTCTGGATTGATGGGAAATATCATTGTAAGAAGAGTAACTGATACTTCCCATGTGCAGGCTACACACTGGGGTGTAGATACATATCATTTTGTTTTGGCCACTGCTAAAAAGAAAGAGAAGGCCATGTTTGAACTACAGAGCAAATATGAGAGTGTTCTAGAAGTTTACAATAAAGAAGTTCAAAAGAGGATTGAACTTGAAAATAAAGTAATGGGGAGGTCTACAAGACTAGAAATAACATATCCCAATCCTCCAATGGAACCTTTTAAATCCATTCCTCTCATAGAATCTCTAGATACCCCACAAAGGGCACAATATTATATTGCTAAAGATTTTAAAGACAAAAAGAGCAAACCGTGACCCTTACATGTAGAACTGAATGGAGGAAAGCTCTCACATTTTTGGGGGATAAAATTGAATGGCCACTATTTTATGATCAACTAAAAAAGACAATAAACATATGGGATGAATTGAAAGACCATGATGAGACTCTGAAGCCTATTGTGAATAAATGGGTAAAAAGAATAAAAGAATTGACATTCTTGTGTTATTTTGTCATAAAATTTTCACATGATCAAATTGAAAAGACTTATGATATGGTTACTGATCTTCCAAAATTTTATAATAAGAGAATTCACCTATAGAGAAGAATAGTAGGCTACTTAAGTAAGTATAAAAGTCAAAAATTTGATTTATTCCCTAGTGCCCTAGATAGAAAAAATAAGTTAAAAAACAAGGATGAATGGGCTAATGAATTAGATGATTTATTTTGTTTGAGAATGAATAAAATCATCAATGAGAGAGGGCATGCATGGTGGGCTACCACAATAGAGGAAATGGTGAAAGCCCATATATTCTTTGATTCTTTAAAACAAGAATTTGTTGATATTGACAGTGAAGCTGAATATGTTATTAGAAAGCAACAAGACATTTTGCATTTTGATTGGCCAGATGATACACTTTATGACAAGTGGATGGAAGATATTGCTTCTAGTGAATAGTTAGAGGAAGTTGAAACTAATGATGAAGAGATATATGAAGATGAATTACAAATCATTGATTCACTTCCATCAACACCTAGAAATGAAGAAGACAAAATAGAGTAGTCGCTCTCAACAATGGAAACAGATCAACCAGTTATGACTACTAATTAGGAAGAAAGCCAAGTGGATGGCACACCAAGACATGCAGGGTAGGAAAAAGAGGAACAACCAACCCAAGAAGAAAGCATCACGGTCCTAGCTAATTATATGGTAGAAGAGGATTCACAGATAATGATTGTTTTGACAGTTCATGATGGTGACAGTGAAGAGCCATGAATTGATGTAAAGCTACAAATATTAAAGCAGAATTCATCATTGGCAAGCTTGATGTCTACATACTCTGATGAATCAAAATGACAAAGTAGCCTATCATAGAGTTTGTAATATCCCAAAAGATGTAATAGAAAAGGGGGCCTACCAAGAGAATGATATGATGTTACCTTTCTATTATATAAAGTTTTGTCTTTTTCTATTAAGAAAAATGTAAATATCTTTTAGGACACTTGTTAGTTCTCTATGCCTAAAGCTTATTGCATCTCACATTATATAAGTGAGATTCCAGGGCTAGAGAAGGGTCTAATTTTTCATGCATTTTAGGTTTATACTTAAGATGTTTTTGGTATAGTTTTTGAGAAAACTTTATGATGTATCTTCTTTGTAAATTTTTTGAGAATACATTGATGTGCAGTGATCTTTGTGTTTCTTTCTAATGTCATTCTAAGTTTACTACAATTGTATACAATTTTCAAGGAAAATTAATACAAATTTTGAGCTGTCCCCATATCAGTTCTTATTGAATTTTGTCTCCTTCACTGTTACCTGGTTATTGTGGGATTGTATGAGTAAAGCTTGTTCAATTGAATACAATTCATTTAGGTTGTATGTAAATTCATTACTACTATTAATTCAATGAATTAAATAAAGGCTTTGATTAATTTGATGGGATTGCTATGGTAATAAAAAGGATGTGTATAAGTATGAATTCCAGTAAGAATTACTGATAATATTTGTTGTAATGCAACAAATTAGATCTATAAATTGATGTAGACTCTAAATCCACATGGAATAGGCACTAATCAAATTAATTCAACCTATAGATAGGTATACCATGAAGAAGCATCAAATCTAAAATCATAATCAGCTTTATTTTACTTTTCTTGAAGATTTTCAAAGGTGGTCAACACTTGTTTGCATGGAATGTTTTAGCCTTAGTTAGCCACTACTGCTGGGAATACTTGTAAACTTATAGAAGAATTGTGATCAAATCTATTATATGGGATGAATTTTATCTAAAAATGTCAAAATAATGTTTGTGTCTAAGGGTAGAAGATGAGAATCAACATGAAACTAAAATAATTCTCATACAGTAGCATCCAGACTAAACCATCCCCTGGGTATACCCACCCTGGTTTTGTAGAGCCTAAAGAGTAGAAAACCATCCTTGGTTTTGTTGAAGTTGGGTCCAAATGGTTTGCATATGTAATTTTTAATAAGAATTGGCTAATCCTTAGGTTGTGTGAGTAATATCAATTTGGTATTGAGCATTTTTTTGTTCAGTAGTTTTAAAACACCAACACCAGCTTCAGAATAATGGCTGAACTAAGCTAGTTAATAGGGTGTTATGTGATTTGTTAAGGTTCCTAACTAACAAATATTGTTAGACATGGGATGCAATTATTCCTCAAGAAGAGTATGCATATAATAATAGTATTAATAGAACAATAGGTAGGATCCCATTTGAGATTGTCTATGGGATGCATCCAAGGGGTGTGTGTTAACTTAAGGACCTTGGAGCTATGCAGTATAGGAGTGGTCAGGCTGAAGACTTCACTCAAACCATGAAGGATATTCAAGAATACGTGAAGAGGATTATACAAGAGACAATACAAATATTTAAGGCTAAAATATATGAGAAGAGAAAGGATGCTCATTTTGAAATAGGGGACTATGCCATGGTACATTTGAATAAGTTCAAGTTACAGAAAGGAGTACCTACCAAACTACAAATGAAGAGAGTGGGACCCTATAAGATCCTAGCTAAGTATGGAGCTAATGCATATAAAGTGGATCTACCTAGTGAATTGAACATTTCACCTATCTTCAATGTGGAAGACCTAATCAAATTTAAGGGTCCTCTAACTACAATAGATGAGAAAAAATAGGAGGTTGGAAAGGATGTAGCACCTAATGTTTTACCTCCCAAGATGAAACTAGAGGAAGAAAAAGTACTAGATTCAAGGGTCAAGAATACCACTAGACACAAGGTGTGCTTGGAACACCTCATAAAATGGAAAGCTAAGCTAGAATTAGAGGAAAAATGGGTTATATCTATAGACTTCATGAAATTAAGAATTTTTGATGATATCTTGCCTATAGGAGTGGCATGCTTTACCTTTGTGGGGAGCACCTAGGTAAGGTTACATGGTAACCTAGGGTTCCTAGTCAAGTTTTGGCTGGTACTACCCTTAGCCAAGCCACTAGTGTAATAAAGGGTCTAGTGATTCCTAGAGTGTGACTTAATCATTAGGAGGTCTAATTAGGTCCTTAGAAGCATTCAATGTTGTTTGTCCAATGTTTTTAGGTATGGTGTAATTGTTGTCTTAATTGTCAAAGGTCGCATTTAGAGGCCTAGATTAGACAAAGAAAGGGTGGAATGGTGATTTCATGTCTTAAGGATCATATTCAAGAATTTGGTAGAGTTTCACAAGGCTTTGACCAAGTTTGATGTAACTATACAAAAATTTATTAAGTTGCATGTCAGGTTTGCATAATTATAAAAGTGATAATGACAACTTTTGTTGCAAAAAGTGAATTTTCTAGAAATGAGTAGAATGAACACTTAAAAATGGTTGTGAAATGTGTGTTGGACCTATATAAGGCCTCCCTCACCTATGATAGGGGTTGGATGTCATTTTGATGAAAAGTTGATTAATGAACAAGTAATTTGCTGAGCAATTTTACCAAAGTCAGAGCATTTTTTTTTAATTGGGTCACTTAATGGATTCAAATATACATTGTAACCTATGCATGAGCTACTAGGTGTAAATTATATATTCCATGTGTGTTTAGATATGTTATTAGGTTTCATTGCATAGCATTTTTAAAAATCTTTTGTTAACACTATTGCTAGTCTGAACAAGGCAGTTTTTGGATATGGAGTCATTACTCACCTTTCCACCATGGCATCTGTATAGTTCCTTAGAATGTGTGAAATGACTCTATGCAAGATCTTGGGGCATAGAATTTTTTTTTGGAATTTTTGTAGTGATTTCTTAGGCAATCCAAAGGAGCATGGTTAGGGATCACAATGATTGAAATATCATTGATGGGATTGAGTGTAGTGGTTGCTTCAATCCAAGTTGATGGAGAGGAGGATATAAGTGTGAATAATCCCTATTCCAAAGGAGAAGTCATGGTTACATTTTTTGATAGGGATTTGATCAAACTCTTGGGGGTACTATTAGTACATTGGTGAAACCCTTAAATTTAGGCTTAATTATAGCAACCCATTGTACAGAAAGGTTGGGGAAGTGAGACTAGGTGAATCTAAAAGATCTTTAAAAAGGGTATTAGGATATGAAGTTTTTTTTCCACCTTGTTAAGACATTTTCTAAGTTGTGTGCCAAGAGTTGAATTTGGAGGCCTAATTCCTTGTAGCCCTATTAGGCCTAGTTGGAGTACATCCTTGAGATTGATAGAGATTTCCATAATTTTTGGTTTATGAGCATGAGAATGGCCCCAATTCCCTATAAAAAACCCTTTATCTATTGTTTGATAATTTGGATCAAGTTTGAGTACTTGGTGTGGATGGTTTAAGAAGACATACATGGAGTAATGGTTGGGTAGGGTTTATTTCATCATTGGTGTGGATAAGTTGAAGAGATGAAGGATTGGGTATAGGATCCTCCTGAGATAGGGTTAGTGGAAGAACCTTGATAGGCTAGAGTAGTGGCCTAGGGAAGACCCTAATAGAAGGTAGGGTCAAAGAGAAAGACTTGTACTTACATCAATGAAATTCTTGATTCATCCCTATAGAATCAAGTGTAAAACCTAAGGAAGATTCAAAAAATGCTACATTAGATACCACACTACCAAGCACTGATCCAATGTTGTTACAAGTACAAGACTATCCAAGGATTGAGAGTGCAAGCGCTGAAGGTTTTAATGTTACATCAGTAATAGTGGTTTTGAACATGAGTTTCGAGCAATAGGGCAAGGAAACAATTACGTTTCCAAAATTTACGCATGTTGTATATGTTAAACTAGACGAGATTAAAGTTTAAGAAGAAAAAGAGATCATAGAAACAAAGAAACCCAAATAATAAGAGGCTATTAAAGATCTCATAAAACTATTAAGTGCCATGCCAATAGAGACATTGGCTATTACACATGTTCAATAGGTTAAATAAACTCAATAGGAGAAGTCACTTGGATAATGTGCAAAGGGAAAAAACTATAGATGTCACTACCTAGTGATAGCACCCCTTGATCTCAGATGATGGTACAACAAGATGATGCAACCAAAGAAATAGTGAGTTTATATGAATTCATCACATTTCCTATATACAAATTGAACAACATGACATTGGAATAAATGGAAGAATTGAAAACCTTGCTATGTCGCAATACAAAGAAAGAAAAATTGAGGAGATAACACAAAAAGAAGCAGGTATTGCACCATATAAATAATATTTTTATTGATGCATTTGAGATTTCTGATGTTAATTTGCAACATCCAATTTTGGCTCAACTAGTTTATATAGTTGATATGGTTTAGATTGAAGATATAGAGACCAATGATAAGTTGATGAGATGGTTTGAGAAGAAGTTTGAGCACAAAGTTTTGTAGAAAGTCTCAACATAACTTGCAATTAGGCAGGTTGAACTTTCTAACCTTATCACTCATTTGGAAGAAATTTTTAAATTCATTCATTCTTTGTATATGAAACTTTGTGATGTTGAGTTCTTCACATTAGAGAATCAACATTCTATTGATATGATATAGGAAAATATGATGGCATGTACACATTCATTGACTAAGAATGCAAGTTCAAGATCACCTTCATATAATAAGTTGACATTAATCAACATAGATTAGCTAAGTTAATGGCTAGAGACAATGATATAAGAAATAAATTAATTTCTATTCAATTCATGCTACTAGCCACTTGGAGATAATTTAGAGGGAATTATCTATATCTCATAACTTAACAAGGACAGATACACATCTTTCAATAGGAAAGAGCTTAATTGGTCTAACTAACCAACTAAAAATTTATATCCAAGTCATGGAACTATCATGATACAGATGGAATAAAGGACTTGAAGAATTTTGGCAAGTCATCAAACATTTTTGGATAAATACAAGCTAACCCTTGGAAACCACAAGCCCTAAGTGACAAAAAAAAAGGGGGAAATATTTACATGACATAAACTAAAGGGGGAAATATTATAACAAGGGGGAAGTTAACATAAAGAGGGTGACATAAATCATAAATATTGTATAAAAGAGATTAATTTTTGAATACTGGGTTACAATCTTAGGAGGAGCATTACTTTTAGAGGATAACTAAGTCATGAAAAAGTGTTTTTGCCACTAATGTCAAAGGGAGAGATTGTTGACCACTAAGCCTAAGTTTCTTATTAGTGTCTAACACTTAGTCATTTCGAAGGCAACAATTAGATGGTCATCACTATGATTGAGTCATCTAGAGAAGGTTGAGCTTTATAATTTATCATATGTTGAGAAAGCCAAACATTATCGAGCACCCCAGTAGAGACTGAGTCAACATATATGCTAAATAACACAAAAGAAACCAAGCATTTGGAAATTTAGTAAATGCTAAGTGAGTCAATATATGTTGAGCATATAGAAGCTGAGTGACAACATGAATTTTGGTTATGACTGAGTGTCAAAACACTTATGTAAATCATTTTTGATAACTTATGTATGATATTTAAAGATTGTAGAGAAAATTAAAGACACAACTATGCGTTTTGTTTGAAGACATTAATCCCAAGAAAAGAAGATTAACCAATTAGATAATTAGAAGGGAAAATGATAAAAGAATGAAATATGCATCCTTGATTAAGATATAGAACTTTCTATAATTATCTATTTAAGAGTGGGTTCTAGCCCTAAGATTATAATGATGAATGGATAAGTGAAGAAGAAAATAATAAAGTATAGAGCAAGGATGATAAGTCAAATAGGAGATCAGATAGAGCAACCTAATAGTGAAAGACATAACATAATATTAGATAAGATCTATAGACACCCAAAAATTGGCAAAGACCTAAAACAACACAAATTTTGATCAAACAATACAAATTAAGGACAAAATTAGATAACAAAGGAAAACAAAAGACTTTCAAATCAAGGGTAACATCATGTCATTAATGTTAGGATTAACCTTAGATAGAAATAACAATTACAGGAAATTAACAGATCACATAGAAGAGAACGCAAGACACCAAGATTTAACATGGTTCACCCAATCTTTGGGCTAGTCCATCAAAAAATGAGTCCAATATTAGTACGATCTAGTGGTTACAACCTGATTACAATCCATAATTCCTTGCAACTCAATACTGCTATAGGAAAGAATTTTTGCATCACACCTTATAGAAAAATCCCTAACCTTAAGCCATTTTATACAAGTATTTTGCTGCTTTAGGGTTATAGTTAATTACAATACGTCAGCCCAAAATTATTGATAAAATAGGCCTCGATAAAATATACCCCAAAGAATTATGAAATATGTATAGTAATTCCCTAATGAATCACCACAAACTAACAATCTCCCACTTGGGGACTAATCAGGTTCTATAGTAAACAAAAATGTCCTACTTGAAGATTGATCCTATAGCAATACTGCTACCACATGGAACTCCAACTAGATCAAACCACCCTAGACTTAACTATTCTTTTATTTTGTTTAGTCTAGAAGAACAACTAAAGCTAAAGAGGAGTTCAAATTCTCCCTTGTCACTACCTTTATAAACACATCCACTAGATTATTGTTTGTATGTATCTTGTCCAAATTTAACTATCCATCATCCAAAATAGATCGAATTAAATGGTATCACAACTAAATATGTTTTGTCTTTGAATGCAGAGTAGAATTCTTTGCAAGATGAATGCCACTCTAGCTATTTGTAAACAAATAATTATCCTTCTATAGGTGTCCCAATTCTTCCAAGAAGAACTGAATCCATATCATCTCATTGAATATGACATCCCTGCTTCTTACAATTTTACAGTTTTCAAAATCCAAAAGCCTATAACCAAATTAATCAATGTCATATCCAACAAATACACATTTCTTTGACTTAGGTTCTAGCTTGATTCTATTTTCAGAATCTAAATGAGAAAACACTTCACAACTGAAGGTCTTGAGAAAAGAATAACTCACCTTCTTACTAGTCCATGCACCTTGTAGAATACCACAACCCAAAGGAGTAGAGGGACCTTGATTAATCAAATATAAATCAGTATTGATAGCCTCCACCCACATGTTTAAGGGTTGTTGGTGTAAATAAGTATTTACTATTTACACTTACTTAAGTTTACTTAGGTTAATGAATAGTTTTTATTATTTATTAACCACCTAGGAGTATGCGTACTCTTGTGAGTTGTCATGTTGACAACATAAGAGTCCACACCTCTTTTATGCACATGTTGTCTACAACATAGGAGTTAGCACACTAATTATGCATATGGTGTCAACAACTTTCTCATTCTTATCCACTCATCTAGAATGATGGATAAGGCATGTGCTTGGTTGTCAATGCTTATCTTATCTCCTAGTTATTTCTAAAGACATTCTAGGTGCTTCTTGAGAGGCCTTTATATATAGGCACTCCTGGTGTGTTTGCACATCACATACTGAGTAGAGCAATGTATTAAGACATACTTTGATTAATTGATCATATCCATTTTTGATCTATAGTTGTGCTTGTGTCTGAGTTCTTAGTTCCTGGGTGAATTTTGTCCTTAGGAAAATTCTTACGTGGTACGAGAGCTTTACCAAATTCTTACAAAGGTAACCCTATATGAAACCTTATGCTCTTTGTATGCTCCATTATATTCCTATTCATGCGTTCAACTACTCCATTTTCCTATGGAGTCCTTGGAATAGTTTTCTATCTATAAATACCATTAGTGGAGAAATAATCTTCAAATTCATTCCCGCAATACTCACCACCATTATCATATTTGAGACATTTTAATTTCTTACTAGTCTGATTTTCAACCAAGCATTTCCATTTCTTAAAAGTTTGAAATACATTAGATTTATGTCTAAGGAAATTAACCCATTCTTTTCTAGTTGTATCATCAATAAATGTAACATAATAATGAGAGCCACCAAGGGAAGATACCTAAGCCAGTCCCCATTCATTTGTATGTACAAGCTTGAATCTTTGACTTTTATTTTCCTTGCCAGTCTTTACAAAACTCACTCTCTTTTATTTTCCATACATACAACTTTTATAGAAATCCATATTAACACATTTCAGACCTGGTAAAACTTTTTTTGAATGAATTACTTTTATACCTTTCTCACTCATGTGCCCAAGTCTATTGTGCCACAACCATGCATCAGAATTTAGATCAACTATTTTTCCTCCTTGCTCAACTGCAACAACTATTCTTGAACATTCATTTTTCTCTAAAACAATCAAAGTAGAAGGAACAATATGACTAGTACAAACATATAAATGATCTACTTGAACACCTTTTTCTACTACAAGGAAACCTTTTGAAACCTTCCAATTTTTATCATTAAAAGTAATGACACAACCCTCATCACTGAGCTCTCCTACTAAAATTAAATTCCTACTTAGCCTTGGAACATGTCTTACCTCATGTAGCAGTCAATGATTCCCATTATTAACCTTCCCCTTTCCAACAATCTCACTAGGTTCATTATCCCCAAAATAAACAAGCTCAAAATTTCCTTGGACATAATCAATGAAATAACCTCTATGAGGTGTAGCTTGAAATGAAGCACCAGAATCTAAAACCTACAAATTGACAATACTTTCTAAAGATAGAAGAAAACCATCCTCTTTAGATTTTTCACTTGGCACATTTGCCTCCTTGTTCCCTTCTAGTTTATCTCTTTCATTGTTCTTTTGAGTCCAAAAATATTTCTTCTTATGCTCTAGTTTGCCATAGTACCAAAAAACTCTTGGTCCTCTAGATTGAGACCTCTTTCCCTTTGACTTTTCTCTTGATTTCCCATGATTTCTCAAACTATTTCCTCTCTCCATTAGTCTGCCTCTGCTTTGTGAATTTAAAGCACTTCCTAATGTAGATCCACCTAAAGATTTTCTATGAGTTTCCTCACTCAAAATAAAACTGATCACATCATCATATTTTAGTGTATTAGATTCAAAAACAGAATTAATCACAGCCACTACCAAGTCATTCCAACTTTTAGGAAAAGAACACAAAATCAAGAGAGACATAATTTCTTTATAAAAATTAATATCCATGTAAGATAACTAAATAGTAATAGTATTACACTCATTTAAATGATCTGCAATAGATCCACTTTCTGCTATATTCATATTAAATAAATATTTCATGAGAAATACCTTATTTGAAGTAGAGGGCTTTTCATACAATTTTACTAGGGTTTTCATCAACTCTTTTTTATCTTCACTTTTGTAATGTTGAATGTCACCAATGGTGCCATGCATAATCATATGCTTCTAAGTGCCTTTCTATCTAAAATCTTCCATTCCTCATTTGTCATAGTTCCTTGGTTCTTAATTTTTCCTTCAAATGTCTTCCATAAATCTTTCTGATAAAGATAGTCCTCCATCTTCATATTCCATAATTGAAAGTTCTACCCATTAAACTTGTCAACCCTCAACTTACCCTCATCTTCTATCGTTCCCACTCAATTGTGAGACTCTCACTTAACTATGAGACTTTCCTTCAGAAGATAACTATAAAAGCAACCTCTCTCTAATACCACTTGTTAGGATTAACCTTAGACAAAAATAACAGCTACAAGCAAATATAAACAATATCAAAAAATAACAAATCACATAGAAGAGAACACAAAACATAAAGGTTTTATTATGAATAAGGTGTCTCAATCTTGGATAATTTCTATTCTTATTTTTTTTTGTAAATGTATTTTTTGCAAATAATGTAATTAAGTGTGAGTGTACATGTTTGGTTGGCATGTTGATGTGTCACTCCACTTTCATGTGTCAACATATTGAATTGTGTGTAAGGAAATCATGACTGAAGTAGTTATGAGGGATTCCTATGATGCATAAGAACTATTTTTGGAAGATTTAATTGTGTGTAAGGAAATCATGACTAAAATAGTTATGATGGATTCCTATGATGCATAAGAGCTATCTTTGGAAGATGCCCTAAAAATGGAAATCACATTATATAAGAACTTTGAGGGCTATAGATAGGAGAGTGTGAGTAGTGTATTATTGGTTGCTACTGGATAAGTCTTTCATGTCCTAAAAGAGCTTGCACTATAAGTGTGTTGTAACCTTTGAGTTGAAGATAATACATTGTGCAAGTTTTGGAGGGGTGGGGTTGTTTTATTGAAAGATTTTTTCCCACTGGAATATCTTTGTGTTTATGTATTTTATTTCTCTATCTATTTTTTGTATTCATGGCTGACTGCAATATTATTATTTACATAATATTGACTCTATAATTGTAAGGATTTTAAAAGAATTCGCACAATACTTTCCTTAAGGGATTAGTGTAAGAAGCCATTTCTGCACCTGATTTCTTTACAAGTGGTAAGAAGCCTTCAATTAGACATCTTCATGTTTTTGGTTATAAAGCTTATGCACATGTTCTGAAGGAGAAAAGATCTAAGTTGGAAAATAAAGCTATCAAATATATTTTCATTGGATACGGTGTTGGTATGAAAGGATACAAGCTTTGGCACCTTGTGACTAGTAAGGTGTTGTATAGTAGAAATATTATTTTTTAGAGAGCTAATATCTTCTCCTATTGTGCTACAACCAAATGAAAAATAAAATAAGAAAAATATTGTTCAATTGCCTCCTACCCCTAAGAAGATTGAATAGAAAGATCATGTTGGGTCTAATGATGAGGAGAGCTCTAGTAGCTATGATAGTTCAAAAGAAGAGGAAGAACAACCTCAACCTTAGCCCTTGAGGAGATCTACGAGAGTAAGAAAGTAGCTAAAAAGGTTTGGTTATTTGAGTATGTTAGATTCTAATTATGCCTTTAGTTTGATTACTAACACTGATGAGCCTAGATTTGTGAAAGAGGCTTTGGATATGGAAGATGCAGGTTCTTGAATTGAGGCCATGGATGATGAGATGAATTCATTGGATACAAATAAAACTTGGGACATTGTACCTCTTCCTAAAGGATGAAAAGCTATTGGTAGAAAATGGGTGTTCAAGAAGAAATTATGTGTAGACGATAGTATTGGGTACAAAGGTAGATTGGTTACAAATGGGTATTCACAAGTAGAGGGAATAGATTATGGTGAAATATTCTCTCCTATTACAAAGTTGACATCCATTATATTTCTATTATCTCTTGCTACATCATATGATTTAGAGATATAATAGATAGGAGAGTGTGAGTAGTGTATTGTTGGTTGCTACTAGATAAGTCTTCCATGTCCTAAAAGAGCTTTCACTATAAGTGTGTTGTAACCTTTGAGTTGAAGATTATACATTGTGCAAGTTTTGGAGAGGTGGGTTTGTTTTACCAAAAGGTCTTTCATCACCGGCATATCTTTGTGTTTATGTATTTTCTTTCTCTATCTATTTTCTATATTCATGGTTGACTACAATATTATTGTTTACATAATATTGAATCTGGAATTATAAAGATTTTAAAGGAATTTGCACAATACTTTCTTTAAGGGATTAGTGTAGGAAGTTGTTTCTGCACCTGAGTTTCCTTACAGATTTAATGTGGTTGACCAATCCCTAGGTTGTGTCCAAAAAACAATAAGTCCAATATTATTATGATCCAATGATTACAACTTGATTATAATCCATATTTCCTTATAGCTGAATACCACAGCATGAAGCAATTTTTGCATCACACCTTATGGAAAAATCCCTAACCCTAAGCCCTTTTATACAAGTATTTTGCCACTTTAGGGTTATAGTTAATTACAATATGTCGGTCCAAAATTACCAATAAAATATTTGTGATAAAATAGGTCTTGATAAAAGAACTATGAAGTATGCATAATACTTCCCTTATCAGTCACTGCAAACTAACAATTAATCAATCAAATAAAAAAGGACCTAAATCACTTCAAAAAGAGGGAAAAAAAATCATAAAATAAAAAAGGAAAAAGGAAAAGAAAAATTTGAAAATAAATGGAACATTTAATAAATCAATAAAAGCTATTTATCCTCACAGAAGTGAAAATCCTCTATTTTACATTTAAAAGGATTGGAAAATCCTCTTTTATCCTCATAAACTAAGTCTGTTGGATTCTTCCTCTTGGTGCCTTATGAGATATTTATAGTTTCACCATTACCTTAAAGTGAAAAGTAAAATCCTAATCCTTACCCCAACTACCTTCTAAAATCCTATAAATAGGATAGAAATTCAAGAAAAAAAGGACCCAAGTTGTAGGCATCTATACTATTAGCATGTTTAGAGGTATCATCTCTTTTAGTATTGTTATTATAGAGAATTCATGTCATTTTGATATCATTTTAGCATTTATTTCATGTTATTTAATATCATTTGGACTTAAATATGTGCATGATTCTAGAATTCTAGTGTTATTATCTTCACATAATTTGTATTTTTATATAGATCTAGCATATACTTTGGTAGATCTACATTTATAGCATACTCCTATTCTAGAACTATCACTAAGATGCTGGTTTGAGAGAAATTTTAGTAGTTGTAGTTAGGGAAATATGAGATTTTCATGGAGTCTTTGTTTAATAGTGATTTCTTGGGTCTAGATTAGCTCATTGTTACTTCAACTGCACTCTGTACTAAGGTCTCATGAATACATGATTCCAATATGGGGCTTCATCTTAAAGCCTCTTTGTTCTTTAACTTTTCTTTCTAATCTTCTATTTTTCTTATAAATCTTTGTTTTCTCTAGTTTCTTGGGTAGATCTAACTTATTGTAGGTTTTACAATGTTTCAAAAGACCCATAACAACAACATCAAACTTTTGAAGACATTCCCAAGCTCACAAACATTGGATCTGAGACTTCTTTGACACTTTGATGATTTTGACCACTATTTTAACACTTCTACATTATCTTTTAATGCATTTGAAGTGTTCTATAATGCATCTACTTTGTCTTACAACACATTTTCTAGATTCTTTAGTGCACTTTCATGTTTAAATAACAGATTTTACTATTACAATAGTGTATTTGAACATTTATGTATCGTATATGCCATTTTTTGTAGCACATTTGATCAGAGTTATAAATCACCACATCTAACTTAAAAATATAATTGTTGGCTATTTACAAATCTCTTTTGGACTAATAAGAACTCATAGGTCACACAAATTTGTGAGAAGGGAATGAAGACACTTAGAAATGTGCCTAGCCTTTGCTACTATCGAATCAAGTAGGCCTAAATCCTTTTAAATTAGATTGCAACATTTCCAAATTTATAACCTAGTTTAAGTAGGAAGTTTGGTTTCACTGATCTATCCAGAAGTAGGCCTATGCTCTCAACTCACTGAGTTGATCACAATACCAAACCTTCTATAAAGGGGTCAATAGAAATCAATCTAGGAACGAACAAAAATGTAGAATTAAGTAAGATCCTCCTATCTTCCATAGGTAAAGGCTCATAATTGAACAATCTTTTCTCTCATGTTTGGGAGATCAAAGTAGTAGGGATAAGCTCTTACTCTTTTAGAGTGATCAAATTCCCAAGCTTGATTTTGATTTCTATTTTTCCTACTTTTTACTAGGTAGATTATTTAGTTGTAGAAAGGCTACCTCCCAAGATTTGCCTTAGTAGGGCCAATAACAGGGATTAGCTTCCATCTTACATTCCCAATCAAATGCAAGCCAATAAGAGGTAAATTTGAACACTATTAGTCAAACACTCAAGCCTGTAGTCACCAGCTTTAGCCAACCTTGTTAGGAAGTCATTTTTTTCATTTTCTATGAGCATGTGGGTTTATTTCATTTCTTATCACTTCTACTACTACTATGTTTGGATGTGTTTTCTTTAATACATATTAATAAACTTCATATCACAATCCTTCTAAGAAAACACAACTATAAAGTGGTACAAAACCCAATACAAATGTTGTATACCTTGAAACAACAAATTCAATACTTGAAACAATGCATTTGACCATTTCTATAAGGCATTTGGTTCCTGTAATAATGCATTTGACTAAATAAGTAGTGCATACAAGCATTTAAAAAATGCATTTGAAACTTCCTACAACACATTTGAGTGAAATCTTAAAATAGAGGCTATCTGTGCATGAAATATTCATAAATGAACAACAGTTTCAAATACCCTTTTTCTTTGTTGACATTTTTCAAAATTGAAGGATTTTAAAATTAACCACCACCTTTAAAGAATGCCATGTTCCAACCCAACATCATATATCTTATCCTATAGTTATCATTACTTCAACTTTGCATATCAAGTCAAAAACAAATAGACACCCACCTCTGTCCCATACCCAACTTTATGAAATTGAGTTTATCATCATCAACATTACCAAACACTTTTTTTTTTGAAACATAGATTTCTATTTCCATAAACATCAGTCTATAATAAATCCTTATACCATCAAAATGAAAAAGAGTTAAGGGAGTCTCATCTACATTTCATGCCACTACATAAAACCAGTGCAGCTATGGAGTAAAAAGAGCCTAAAAGATCACCCATATGGGTAAGTTCTAGGATAGAAAAAATAACTATCAAATCTAAGAACATTGTTGAACCTATTACACCTATTGATTTCTTATCAAACACCACTACCAATGAATCATTCTTGTTCAAATAGAACTTAGGGCCCTTTAAAAAAATGGGATAATCTAACATATGGGACAAAAGAATTCTTGAAACTAAAATTGAGGATTTCCAATAGAATCCTAAGCTTAATAACATAATGGAAAAAATATGTGAATGTCATAAAGAATGATACCTACTATCATTGGCACAACAAGGTTCATAACTACCATTTGAATTGGACATAGCAAACCTTAAATAGGATGAAGAAGAATCACCCTTAGAAGTTGTCATAGAAAAAATCTAAGATTTACAATTGAAAATGGAAAGAATGAATAGAGGGATGATGCAACCTACTGAATTTAGCCTTGAGAAAATATGTCCCCTCCCATTTGACAAAAGTGTCACCTTCACAGACTTTCTATAGAAGATTCAACTACCAAAACATGATAAGTATTTTGGTGCATCCGATTCTCAAGATCATCTCAGATAGTTCTACACTTTAAGTATGGAATTTTTCCATGACATGACCTACCTCGTGTAGTTATTTCCTAGAAGCTTAGGAGAGAAAGCCATGGAGTGGTTCTCCAAGCTACACTCCAACATCAAGTCATTTGACCAACTGGCCTCAGTTTTTATTGCACAATATTGAAAGAGAATTCACTATGATCAATTTGTGTAATACAAACCAACTCCCCAGGGAGTCCTTTAAAATTTTCTTGTAAAGGTGGAGACACACTTCTACTACATACCATCAAGACATCCTAGAAAAGGAAAAGATAGACATATTCATCAACAAACTCTCAAAATCCATGAACTACTAGTTGCAAATTTAAGGGCCAAAAGACTTCAAAACTACTCTAGAAAATGTGGCCAAAGTAGAGGAAACCCTGGTAAGTAATGACATCATTAAGCTATCAAAAGATGGCAAAGGATTCTTGAATAAATCCTCACAAAAACATAATTCATCTAATTAGTCAAGTGATAAAAAAAACTATGGCGGAGAAGTAACAAATAAAACATAGTCAATGATGGGTGGTCGAGGAAAATCATGTTAAATCACAACCTCACCCCTATCTGAACCAGCAATATCCAACTATTAATAATACCAATGTAAATACTCATCAAAACCTACCTAAACAAGACAATTTCAATCCATTCTATTGACAAAATTGAACTACTCCTTCAACTTCCAATCAATAAGTAGCCTACAATCAAGCTCCTCCCCTGAGAAGATACTAGTCTTCCAACATACTTAAAGAATACAAACTCATTGGGGAAACATATGAAAGAGCATTACAAACACTCTTGGAGGATGAGCTTATCATCCTACTGGAAGCCAAGCCCTATGAGCTATAGGTCAAACCTAAGTGGTGGAATGAATTTTTTTTTGTACCTACCACCAAAATGGGGGCATCTGACCAAAAACTATTATGTCCTTAAAGGGGCTATCCAAAAATTGATCGATAATGGAATTCTCAAAGTAAACAATCTTCGTAACAATAAAGACCACACAACCTTCAAAAGCCCCTTCATGAGCCAACCAAAACACATCTTCTAATGATAAATTCAATTATACCCATAATTATGATAACATGATCAATACGATCTCAGGGTTTGACAATGTTGTAAATGTTGTGGTCAAAGATGAAAACAAGAAGAAACTATTGAATGTTGATACTTGAGGCCAAGCCTCTAAGTTAGGTTTTTTGGGGGCAACCACTAGTTTAGCCCATAAACTACAAGTTCCAATATACCCAAATACAGTTTAGTCAAACAGTTACTGAAAACTCCCGCTCACATTTCCATCATTGAATTGTTGCAAATATTGCCTGAACATAAAGAGATCCTTACCAAATCTTTAGTTCCAAACAACCTTGATGCTAATAAATTCAAATTATGTTAAGTAACCTTGTCAACCCCCATTGTGTATCCTTCTCAGCCCAAGATGACATGTTTGTCATACATTTACAAAACTCTCCTTTACATATTAAGGTCTTCATTCTCAAAAATAGAGTCAAAAGAGCTTTGGTTGATGGTAGAGGAAGCCTAAAAATTTTCACTTTGATTTTGGTAAAATCCCTAGGGTACACAGAGGATTTTTTTGACCCATAAAGAAAATCATGATTAAAGCTTGTGATGATGAGGAGAGATCCTCTTAGGCATGGTCATTTTGCCAATAAGGGTTAGCCCTATAGTAAAAGAAATGGTTTGCCATGTCCTAGATTTGAAGTTGACATAAAAAATTGTGTTAGGTAGGCCATGGATCTATGACATGCAAGTTGTCCCTTCCACTTACCACGAGTGTCTAAAATTTCCTTACATGGGCCAAGTGGTGACCATACTTGGGGGCCAAAACTATGCACAATGCTATAATTCTTTCATCCCTCACAACATGGAAGAGATCCACATTCTACCAAGTGTTGTTAGTTAATCCACATCAACAAACACCTCAACATCCATAGGTCAAGACAACAACCACTTATCCACATTGACTAAGGGAAAAGAGAAAGTAGGTTGTTCCAATTCTTCCACTCCACCATTTTCATCAAAAGATTCTAAATAATCACATTATGATAAAATGGATTTCTTAATGAAAGAGTTTGATTGGAAGTGTGAGTTACAATGCAGGGGTGTAGGTGATTATCAATTTCATTGTTTGATCCCCTAATATCTTTGAGATCTCATGTTAAACCATCTTCAACTACTAAACCTTTTCATAAAAATTTCATCAAAGAAAGTGGTGTATCTTCAAGTTCCATAGAGGAAGAAAGAGAATATACAAAATATTGACATTTTTGCTCACCTCTTTGATAAAGGTTTTGATCTAATGAAGAAGATGGGTTACATGGGTGACAATCCTTTAGGGAAAGGAAAAGGTATTGTTGAACCTCTAGTAGTATAGTTCATATCCAACAAAAAAAAAAGGAGTAGGATATTTAGAACAAGAAAATGAAAAGTCCATTTCTAGATGTCATTCCAAACATGGAGATTCCTCTTCTTCTACCTTGGTGCGGGTACCAAAAAAAAGGATATCAACAATCAAAAAGTAGTTGATATAAAGAATGTGAATCTATCCTTCCCTAATTTACATCATAAAAGAGAACTACTCATGACACTACTAATAATGAAGATGATGATGATTTCACCAAGTGCAAATTTCACACACTATTTGAAGAATCCATCCATGATAAAGAATGTGATTTTGTTCATATTTGAGCACCTAACAATTCCACTGCACAAGGATCCAATTCTCATTCAAGCCTTTCTTTACCATTCAAAGTCAATACACATCAAAATGGCTTTGGAAATGACATAGAATAAACACATGACATCACATTACATGAGGATGATGAACACAATGATGGGTTCTGATTTCATAATTTATTTCCAAACTTCTTTCAATAGAGGTTGAAGATGAGTATTATGAGCAACTTGTAAGATCTACTTTCCCAAATATTTTAGAAGAAGAACACATTATAGAACTGACTAATATAGTGTATGAGTCACCAAATGAGGTCATGGCTTTAAACTTCACTAAATCCCATCTATACTATGAGTCACTATCCTTAGTCCATCTCAACCTTATTAGTTGGGACACAACTAAACCTCATAACATCCCAAATTTTGACATTCACCAATATATCTTCATATACCTTAGTGCAGTTGAACCATCTCATCTACAAGGAATAAGAGAAACACATATGGATGGGTCTAATATTAATCATCTTAGTCATACAAGAGAGAGTTGAAAACATCAAAGAACCAAGATCACCTGAACCACATTATGGCTGATCTTGAAAAAAGAGTTGAAAAAAATAGAAGTGATTCATCCAATGGTGAAAACCCAGCTATGGAATCCATAGATGAGATGATTGAAACCTTACCTAAACATTCAAAGGAAAGGTCATCTATTCTGATCGAACCCATGGAAAAATTTAACATTGAAATAGAGCAAGAACCCAGGATAATTCATTTGGCACAATCCTTAACTACAGAGGCAAGAAGTGAATTCATTAGCTTCCTCAAAGAAAGGAAAATCAACTTTGTATTGTCATATGTGGATATTCCTAGGTTGGATCCTAATTTCATTCTCCATTACCTCAACATTTCTTTGAATGCCAAGCTAGTCAAGCATAAACTTTAGAAAATGCATCCTCACATAACATTATTGGTCAAAATGGAATTGGAGAAATTTCTTAGTACCAATTTCATCAAGCCCTTAGCCTATGCATCATGGATATAAAATATTTTACCTATCTCAAAGAAAGATAGCAACATATGGATCTGTATTGACTTTCGTGATGTCAATAAAGTGTATCCCAAAGATGATTTGCCCCTTCCAAACATTGACACAATTGTAGACTTAACCACATGACAACCTTTACTTGTGCATGGAGCACATTCTATTGGAATGTCATGCCCTTCATACTCAAGAATGAAGGATCTACTTATCAATGGGCCCTGACCACCATGTTCTATGACATGATGCACACTTTTATGAAAGAATATGTAGATGAAATTCTTTTCAAATATCATACTTGAGAGGATCATCTTCCTATCTTAGATAAGATACTCACCTACTTAAAAGCCTTTAAAGTTTGGCTAAACCCTAAAATATGTTCTTTTGTCCTACAATCCAAAAATCTCCTAGGGTACAATGTCTGTGCTAAAGGAATCAAGGTTGATCCCAAAAAAGTGCAAGCCATTATCAACATGCAACCTCCTAAGAACCTAAGCTAGCTACACTCCATCTAGGGGAGACTTCAGTTGGTTCACCACTTCATATCCCAACTAGTAGAAAAGTGTGTGCCTTTCACTCATCTCCTTCATAAGGATATAATTTTTAAATGGGATAGTAAATGTTAGATGGACTTTGATCTTCTCAAGAACTATCTAATGAATCCACCTATTTTGGTGCCTCTAATGCTACACAAACCCCTATTGCTTTATATCTCTCTAATAGATAAGTCAATGGGAGCCCTTTTGGCACAATAAAATTATCAAGGCAAAGACAGAGCTATCTACTACATTAGTCACACCTTGGTTAACTATGAGCTAAATTATACTTTTTTTGAAAAGGATTGCCTGGTAGTAGTTTTTGCTTCACAAAAGCTATGTTACTATCTCCTAACACATAAAGTCAATATATAAAATTGACCTTCTCAAATATCTTCTTAGAAAAAAAATACTAATAGGAAGATTGGTCAAATGTGTAATGATCCTAAGTGAGTTCAAAATTGAGTACATTGATAGGAAAGTTATAAAAGGACAAGCCATTGTAGATCAATTGGCAGATGCACCCATAGAGAGCACAAACCGTATCATAAAATACTTTCCAAATATGCACATATTTAAGATAGAGCTAGTCACATGGAAGTTCTACTTTGACAACTCCTACACACCTCATGGTTCAAGTGTTGACATATTTTCTGTCACGCCTCTAGGCATCACCATCCCCAAGTTTTACAATCTACTCTTCCCATGCACAAACAACATGATAGACTATGAAGCACTAGTTTTAGTTCTCAAGATAGCTTTAGAATCAAAGTTAACAACACTTGAAGTCTATGAGGATTCTCAACTGGTCATTAATAAAGTTATAGAGGTGAATAAACTAAAGATGAGAAATGGTTACCTTACAAGAACATGGTTGATACACTTAAGGCACACTTTGTTCACATTAATTTTGAACAAATTCCTAGAGTAAAGAATAGGGTAGTGGATGCCATGGCTACCTTGGCCTCCTTGATTCAACTACCAAATCAACATGAGTGATATGAGTTCTTAGTAGAAGAGTTGGTTCAACCAATGTTTAGTCAACTTGAATCCCTCATTATTTTCCACTTAGACACCCCTAACTCCCCTTGGTATGACTCCATTACCACCTACCTACATGATAAAACTATCCATTTTGACCTCTCACAAAACCAAAAACATAACTTCATCTAGAAAACTTCACGTTATACTTTGGTGGTTGATACGTTATATAGGAAAGGTCTCAACAGTATTTTATTTAGATTTATTAATAAGGATGAGTCTAGGGCTTCCCTGTAATGTCCCCATTTTTGGCCAATCTATATGGTTGATATAGTTAGCTCATCATAGTGACCCTCATAAGTTTATAGGGTGTTTTCGGGGTCTCAATTTATTACTTACTATTTTCAGTAAGTATATTATGGGCAATTGCTATTTTTAACAATGTAGTGGATGGCTTGGAAATTGGTCATCACCTGTAGTTGATCAGGTTAATAATTGCATGAGCTCTTATTTATTTGTTTATTATTCATTGAGTTTCATTATTATAATTATTATCTCTAAATTTTGTACCTATAATTGGATTCTAACTCAATCAACTTCAAGTAACATGGAAACACTCCTAGGCAGTGGGAAGTACCTAAGTTAGGAGTGAATCTTTGGGTTATAGGTTGGCTCCTCTTTATGTTTTGTTGATTTACTTCTTCAAACAAGAAAATAAACTTGAAGGGGAAAGGGATAGAAGGATTTCTTGGAAATAAATATCAAAAAAGTAAAAGGATGCGATACACCAGATGGTAGGATGAAGATATTGCTAGCCTGACTTGATGGAACACTTCTAACTAGGTAACAAGAACTCAATATGGAAAAAAATCATCTAAATATAAATATTTCACAAGAAGGATAAAATTCAAACAAGATGTTAAAGGGAATGCTAACACCACTTGAAATAAAGTAGAGTATCTTGACTTGAAACCTACATGAACAATCAAATCTAACTTATGTTTAGAATTTAGACAAAATCTAAGGATTCAAAGAGAAAATCTCAAGAAATTCTATCAAATCAAAAACATAAGCCACATGTAGACACAATAAGGGTTCTAAGACTATTCCTTCATTTAGATATCAAAGGTCATTGAACAAAATTCATCTATATTGATTGTAAAAATAAAGTGATGTGCCAAGAAAAGTATGAAGGACACCTAACAGATCTTGATAATTCTATCTTGCATAAGAGCTCAAAAATTCCAGCCCTTTCTTCACATCTTGGGAATCTTTAAATAGGCCAAGATTGCAAAAATCTTTAGATGGGAGGGGAAACTATTAGAAAAACAATGAGAGAGTACAAAAAATAATTTTAGAGAATAAATTTTACATTGAAAATTCACATCTTCCCATTATGGGTAACACTAGGAGAATAATCATGAATTGCTAGGTGATGTATGCTACAAAGTACTTTAACTACCCTTTACTTCTTGTAGCATTCAAAGATCAAATCCACAACCATCCTCACCAACATAACATTAACAGTTGCAACTATATTTAAGAAAAGATCATATTTCTTGGTGATTGTCCCATGGAAACAATATGATCTAATCTCTGCCATACCTATACTCAATCGTGGATCTAATATTCATTAAAACTAGGCTGTTTAAACCACTAACCCATCCCTTCAATCAATGCCAACCAACTACTTCATTTTTGCATTGATATTGCACCCCCTTGGAGTCAAAATTTAATTTTCCAAGACATCTCCATGTGTCAAAATTTAATTTTCCAAGACATCTCCATGTGTTACTACATTATAGGTTGGGCACACCACCTTTGGTTGATTTCACAATGACTATCCAACAATGTCATATATATAATAGTTGGAAAGTCAACATTAAACTTTGATTTCTAATATCCCAATAATATGACCTTATGACATACTAGGGAGGAAGAATCCTTTGTAATATCTTAACATGAGGACCCTAGCTTCATGATCTTATGATCATTAGAAATTTTGTTTATATCACAACATTGCAAGCCCCATAAAATAGCTCTATGACCATATGAAAAATCTTGTATCGTAATGTCAAAGCATGCTTTATTGGACCCTTATGACATTAAAATTATCCTTTTATTTTCTTTAGTGTTATATTGGTGATTTGATATTTAACCATCATGATCTCATGACATATTGCCTATCATAGTATCAGATCATAAAGACTTTATCATGACATCTCAACCTCCTTTCATTGTACCTAATCTTACAATTGTCGTATGATCATAACACATTCCCCTTTGGCTGAAAGACATCAAAAATACCATCTTATCTCCATCAACGACCTTATGAAACTCATTAAAAAGATAACCCTACCATTTTCTTTTTTATCCCTTTATTTCTTCTAAAATTGTGCCACATGTTAGCTATTGATTTTCTTATCTCCACTAGCTTGTCGATTGGGTCTATTAGGACATGCATCAGCTCCTCACTTTGTTGCTATTGATAAAGACCTTGATATTTTTGTTAGCAACAAAGTGATAACTGTAGATTTGTGAGAGATCTATGATAGAAAATATTGTTGAGTCTTTTTTGTACCCTTCAAAATCTCTAGCCAATGGGAATTCATCTATATGCCATCCTATCTTGAGATCACCTTTATCATATAGAGGCCCATCATCTATAGTTGACCCCACATATCCATGTGGCAAGTGCTCAATATGTTGCTTTGGATAAAGACCTTGTAACTCACCAAAGTGACAAAGTGAGAACTCTTTATTTACTAAAAATCAAGGGCCCTTGTGATTTTCTGATTTTGTGACAAAATGGGACCTACAAAACATGAAGATTATAATAAATAAAGTTTTTGTAACCATAAGACATGTGGATCTAGAAGATTAAAACCTAGGGATATAACAATAAAGCATGGTCAACATTTTACATATCCCCTACTAGAATGGGAATTTAATGAGTTAAAATATTTTGTTCTCACCACCCTAAGAAATATGACTACTCAACCTATCCATTTTGTGCACGGTGATAAAAATGAGTAACACTTTTGGTGACTTCTACTAAATGGCTACTTGTAAGACATCAAACCAGTAGCCTTAAAAACCTATTTGGCATAGAGTCAAACCAGGAACAATAATGGACTTAAAATGGTAGTCACACATACTCAAATGTATACATTTGGATCAAGCATTTCTAGGGTAGGATACTGAGAATAGAGATATTCTATACTAGTGAGTGTGTAATAACTTGCTTGATCAAACCTCTACGACCTTAGGAAATTATTGAAAGTAGGGAAGACTACAACTAAACACACTTCTGTTGGACTACACTTAGGGAAAACAAAAACAAGGAATATATATAGAGCACATATGATACATAGGTAGATCATACCTTGAAACAAAGCTTGAGATGTATCCCATTCACAAGGATGGGTAGAACTTGTCCTTCCACAGTATCAAGCTAGTATGCATTGTGTTCCTTGCATTTTGATATCATGATAGGCTAGTCCACATATTATCAAACTTATTATGAAGGCCCGGTCTACTTTTAAGAACATCCCATTGCAAAAATAAATCTCCTTCCTTGAATACCTTGAGCTTAAAGCTCTTATTGAACACCCTCTTGGTTTACATCTATTGGTGTTCCATTATTTACAATGATTTACTCCTTTCTCCTTCAATCTCCAACAACTTGGCATATCTTAACTTTAGAGGATCATCCTCTTCAAAAAGTATTAGATTATTGGCAAGCTCTAATGGAGGGAAAACTATAGAAATAGGTAGCTTGTCTTTTTTTCCATATACTAGAGGTGAATTGCCTAGAATCCTCTTGGGAGTGATTCTATCAAGCCATAAAGCTCTTAACTTGGAATTAGAGTCTTGTTTATTGTGTATCAATGTCCTCTTTAATATCCTCAATAGGTTCTTGTTGGTACTCTCAGCCAGTCCATTACCCTAAGGATAATAATTTGATGAAGTGTTGATTTATACTCCATTATTCAATGCCCATTTAGTTATTCTTGTTCCCACAAATGCTGAGGCATTGTTAGATATAATGGAGTTAGGAACTCCAAATCTACAGATTAGATTGTCATAGAAGTTTAGAACAAAAGTCTCATTTTCCTCTTTCAAAGCTACTGCCTCTGTCCAACATGTGAAATAGTATGTGGTAGTTAGAATCTATTTGTGACCAACACTATGATTTGGATTAATGGGACCTACAAAATCTATACACCACTTCATGAATGGTTGATCAATGAAAATAGGATGTAGGGGTAAGGTAGCTAGCCTTTCCTTCCTAGAAAATAATGTACATTTCTTACACTTTCTTTCCCAGGCATGAGCATCCCTAAATAGGTTGGGCCAGTAATATCAAGCCCTCATGATTTTATATGCTATTATTTTTGGAGAAAAGTGACCTCCTACATCATGAAACTACTCCAACAACTTGCTAGTATCATCATTGTCAACACATCTAAGGAGGAATCCATTCATATCCTTTCTCAGTACAAGGCCATCTGTTAATATATAAGGTATAGAATGCAGTTTGAAATTTCTTCTTTTAGCCTTGCCAAGTGAAGGGGGACATTCTCCAGTTTGTAGAAAATGTGTCATATTTTGTAGCTAGCTCTCTTGCTGACCCTATTGGGGAACATCTTGATTGGTTAGGACAACTTCTAATATGTCATTTATACTTTGGGTTCCTCCATCATCTAATTTCTCACATAGCCCTTTTCCTCTAACTAGTTTGGTTACTTGAATGTCCACATCATATTCCATGACCCTAGTTATCCAACCAAGTCTTTTTCTCATTGAGGTCCTTACTTTACAAGAACTCTTTCACATCAGGATGGGCCACCATAAGATTAATCCTATTATTAGATACCAAATGTCTAAACTTCTTTAAGCTTTTCACCACTACAAGAACATACTTCTCAATAAAGCTATATCTCTACTCATAATCTTCTAAGCCTTTACTAAAAAAAGAAATAAGTTGTTCTATATCTTGATCATTTTGCTAAACCAACATTGCAAAAATTGTATCTTCACTACCATATGCATACAAGGTGAAATATTTTGAAAAATTAGGATTTACCAAAGTAGGAGTAGTAGACAATGCTTCCTTTATCACCTCAAAACTATGCCTAGCTTCTTTTGACCAGCTGAAAATGGTATTCTTCTTAAGCATCGAGGTCAATGCTTCAATAGGTTAGCAATATCTAAAATAAAGCATCTAACAAAGTTGATTCTCCCAATGAAACTTTGTAATCTCTTCTTGTGATGTGGCAAAGGCAATTCTAGGATGGCTGCAAACCTCTCAAGATCAATGATGATGCCTTACTTAGATACAACATATCCCAATAACTTCCCCTCATGGACAAAAAACACACACTTATTTGGATTGAGGGATATGAAAAATTCCCTACATCTCTGTAAGATTTGTCTTAAATGTTCAATATATTCCTCAACATATTTAAAGAAAACATTGATATCATCTAGATAGATCAACATATATTTGTATAGAAAATTGCTGAAAGGCATCTCCATGGCCTTTTGGAATGTTTCTCCTACATTAGATAGGCTAAAAGGCATCGTCTTATAAGCTATGGTATTGCACTTGGTGGTGAATGTAGTCCTGAATTGGTCTTCCTTTTTAACTAGAACTTTATTATAGCCAAAATATCTATTGAGGAGTGAAAACCTTTCTAAACCTAAAACATATTGTAGCATCTTCTCCATGGGTGGAAAAGGATGTAGGTCCTTCAATGATACCCTATTTAGATCTCTAAAGTCAATACACAACCTTAGCTCTCCATTTTTTTTTGATAGGAACTAGATTTGATACCCAACTAGTGTTTTTGATAGGGAATATTATTCCACTCTCAATGAGCTTGAAAACCTCCTTTTTCATTAAGGGTTCTAGCTTTGGATTAATAGGCCTTTTATTTTTCCTTATGGGTTTATAATTGGGTTTCAAATCAATTGTATGTTGGGAGAGGTGTGGATCAAATCATTTAAGATCAACATATCCCCAAGAAAAAACATCATTATATTCTTGGAAGTGCTAGACATAAGACTGCCTCTCTTTAGTAGGAATCACTTTTCCAAAATTTAGTTTCTTTCCATTTGCAATCTCAAGATATTCATAATGATCTTGCTAAACTACCAAACTAATCTTATTCTTCTTGAATTGGTCATTAGTGTTAAAGATAAACTCTAAAGTGACCAACCCCTTGGGCATTTTATTAGAGCTTAGTTGTATAACCTAATCACCATATTGCTGTTGTACCTTTTGTTGATTAAATGCTAAATATAGGTCTTCCTCAAGTAGAAAGTTTAGGATTTGTTTATCACTATCAAAGACTTGCCAACTGACATCATTGTTAGGTATAGAGGGCTTGACCACAACTTTGATATGTTTTTGTACATCTTCTTTTCTAATGTTGTCAACTATATTGAATTGTACCCCTATAGTAGCTAACCTATCAACATGATGATTCAATTTCCTAGGGAGGAAAACTATGTTAAAAGCATCAAAGTCTTCAATTATATCCCAAACTCTTTGTTTATAACCTTTTAGCTTATCATTTTTGGTCATGTTCAACCCTCTTACTTGATTGACAACTAACTCACTATCACCAGATACTTTTATGCATTTGACACCTCTCATTCGGGCCCATTCCAATCCTTGGATTAGCCCTTCATAATCTACTATATTATTGGTGCATATAAAACTGAAATGAAATGCTATATAATACTTATCCCCCTACAGAGAGATCAACATTTCTCCCCCACCTAAGCCATTCTTTCTCCTAGAGCAATCAAAATATAATTCACAAACCTGATTTTGCTACTCAACATGATTAGTTATATTTTTAAATAAGGTTTGGCATTACTAGCTTAGCTTCTTGGGAGGCATAATTCCCTAGACCAACATCTCTAATATCTTCAATTCTAATGTCATTGGTCTCATTTCTTAAGGATTTTTCTATCACCCACTCATCTAGTAAAACATTAGGGATACCATTAACTTGAGTATTTGTATCTTGGGTGATAAGATCTTCCTTTTGATCAAGTGCAATACAATTAGCATTGATCATAATAGGTGTGTAAGTTTCAATGTGGTCTTTGGCAAGTAACTTAGACCTAATTGTTCCTTTGGTTTCATAGCCATTCCTAAATAGCATATGACACCAATATACTATTAGATAACCTCCTATCTTGGTTGTGAATTCTCTTGATAAGCAAAGGGAAAAGTATGGGGGCAAATCTATCACAAAGATATCTTGGGGAATAGAAAAGGTAGGACATGCATTTAGTGTTAGGCTTGCATTATTTATGATACCTAAGGTGTTAACAAATGAACCATCTAATTGGACCACACCCTTTTCCAAGGGTTCATATTTTAAACCCAGCTAGTTTGCTATCTTCTTAGGCATGATAGAGCTTGTAGCCCCACTATCCACCATTTAATTATGCACCAAATTGTTTCCTATAATTAATGAAACATAAAATGGTGGAGGCTTAAAACCCTTACCTTGGGTTTGACTTCTTTTCTTGTTGTCATCTTGGACATCAACTCCTTGATTTGTAAATATAGCCTTAAAAGGCTCATCAACAACTTGGCCTAGAATGTCTATTTCCAAAGCTTCCCTCAACAAGCTAGATTGTCCTAGAATGGATAGAGAATTCCACATAAACATGGTGATACTCATTATTTTCATATATTCCACAATGTTAAATGACACAGTAGTGTGCACCTTCATCTAGGCCTTGGACACAACTAGATGTACTAGTTGTTGTGAATGTTCTTGAGTGACAACATGAATACTTTGTTGTTGTTCTTTCCTTACTTGAACTAAAAATATCTCTTCAGTTGGTACATCGTTACTTGTCCCTACATCACTTTCTAGGGCTCTGTTCTTTTCTCTAGTGCTAACATCACTTGTGATATTATCTCTATTCATAGTACAATGTTCTTCTACTTGCTAGTTCATCAATGTAGTATCCATAAGGGGAACCTCTAGTTGCCTCTCAATATCAACCTTAGATGTAGGTTGTGAACTAGAAGCACCTTGAGCCATTAAGGCTTGATTCATCATTCCATTTGAATATGTAGCCTAATTATGTTGTTGATTACAAGGGTAACACCACTCATCTTATATTGCTAAGTTATTTTTAGAAGGGACCATATCTTTGGTAATATTTGGAGGAGGGGTAGTATTCAGAGGGATTAGATTATAAGTTATAAAATGTCTTTGATTATAGTTTTGCATTTTAGGTTGGTATTGACTCTGAAACTACTACTGAGTGGGTTGGTTTGAAGTTTGATTTTGAGGTTTGGATGGCTGTCTAGCTTGGTATCCTCCTATTTTAATATCCACCACCTTGTTTGTAAGGCTTTGCATGAGACTTTCCATTCTTTTCTAGCTATCTATTAGCTCTTGTAGTTCTAATGAAGGACCTAAAATAGTTATTTCTTGGCATGGAGTGATTGGTAATGGGTTAAAAGGTGGTACAACTAGAGGTATGTTAGGTTGGATATCTAGATATATAGGCATTGAAGGCCTAGGAGCAATTTTACCCTCTTGAATAAGACTATTCTTAGCTCTTATGGCTATGTCTTAACCTCATGGTAATGAATAGCCTCCATTAGATTGTATCATAATATAGATATCACTATTCAAGCTTCTTAAATAGTACAGAAAATCATGCTCTTCTAGAGGCCTTACCTAAACAAGTATTCTACTCCATGCTCTTTGAAATCTATAATTAAAGTCCATAATTTTCTCATGAGGAGCCCTTTTCATGGTCACAAGTTTCTCAAATAAATGACATAAAGTTTGACTTGCCTTCAAAGTGTTTTTTTAGGACATCTCGCAATGCATCCCATGAAGTGATTGAGCCAATAGCGAGGCTTTGAAACCATTACAAAGATTTCCCTTTGAATGGGGCTACAAGTAACTTCACAGAAACTTCCTCTTCTATGATATGATGTATGTTACATAGTGTAACAACATTTCTAATATTATCAAATGTTGTTGTCTAGCCTTCTCCAATGAAATCTAGTAAATATTTCATGGTAGCTAGGGGAAAATCATGATCCTAAGCAAAGAGTAATGGACTTCCTTGATTGAAAGGAACAAAAGTGAACTATCTTACCATTGGCACTTGAAAGATTCTTCTTCTTGGGACAATGACTTTCCTCACAACAATAAAAAGACTTGATGGTGTAGGGGTAGATTGAGCACTTCTTGTTTGAATGAGGGTATCTTGAATTCTTTAAGCTATTCTACCTTTCCTCCTAGGTGGGGATAACTCTCTATATTCAAAACTTGCTAAGTTGCTTCTTGTTTGCACTTTTCTCATAAATCATATGCACTTTTCACTTTCATATTTGGAGTCACCAGGTTTTTATATTCTATGACTCTACATAGGTTAATTTACTATTGTAAACATAAAAAATAGCAAGAAAATAATTGAGAAAATTCAAAAAACAATTTTCTCTTAGTCCCAGCAAGTGTTGCTAAATTTTTATCTCTAAAAGTTGTTCCTATGACTAGATTCTAACTTAGTCAAATTTGAGTAACATAGAAACACTTCTAGGAAGTGGGAAGTACCTAAGTTAGGAATGAATCTTCAAGTTATAGGCTGGCTCCTCTTGATGTTTCATTGATTTTACTTCTTCAAATAGGAAAATAAACTTGATGGGGAAAGGGATAGAATGATTTCTTAGAAATAAATACTAAAAAAGTAAAAGGAGGTCATACACCAGATGGTAGAATGAAGATGTTGTTGGCTTAACTTGGTGGAACACTTCTAGACTGCTAACAAGAACTCAATATTACAAAGAATCATCTGCATATAAATATTTCACAAGAGGGATACAATTCATACAAGATGTTAAAGGGAATGTTAACATCCACAATGCCATGACTTGAAAGAAGTAGAGTATCTTGACTTGCAACCTACATGAACAATCAAATTTTATTTATGGTTAGAACTGAGAAAAAAATAGGGATTCAAAGAGAAAATCTCAAGAAACTCTATCAAATCAGAAACATAAGCCACAAGTAGACACAATAAGGGTTCTAAGACTATTCCTTCATTCAGATATTAAAGGTTAGTAAAAAAAATTCATCCAAACTGACTATAAAAATAATGTGATGTGCCAAGAAAAGAATAAAGGAATCCTAAGAGATCTTGATAATGCTATCTTGTGTAAGACGTCAAAAATGCCAGCCCTTTCTCCACATCTTGGGAATCCTTAAATAGACCAAGATTGCAACAAGCTTTAGATGGTAGGGACACCTATTAGAAAAAAAATGAGAGAGTACAAAAAAACATTTCAGAGAATTACTTTTACATTTAAAATTCACATCTTCCCATTATGGGTAACACTAGGAGAATAATCATGAATTGCTAGGTGCTACATGCCATGGAGTACTTTAACTACACTTTTCTTCTTGTAGCATTCAAAGAGAAAATCCACAACCACCACCACCAAAAAAGCATTAACAGTTGCAATTGCATTTAAGAAAAGATCATATATTTCTTGGTGATCATCCCACAAAAGCAATCTAATTTGATCTCCACCATATCTATACTCAATTATGGCTCTAATATTAATTAAAAGTGGGCCATTTGAACTTCCAACCAATCCATTTGATTTCTGCCAACCTACTACTTCATTTATACATTGATATTGTGCCAACCTGTAGTGAAATTTAACTGATCACCAAGACATATCAACTTGTTACAACATGATAGGAAGGGCACACCATCTTTGGTTGATTTCACAATGACTAATTAGCAAGGTCATATGCATAATAGTTGGAAAGTCAACATTAAATTTTTTCTCTGAATCTCCCAATAATACAACCTTACAACATACAAGGTCGAAAGAACCCTTCATGATATCTTACCATGAGGACCCCAGTTTCATGATCCTACAATCATCAAAAATTTACTTTATATCATAGTGTCACAAGCCCCATAAAAATAGCTCTATAACCATACAACAAACCTTGTATCATAGCATTATAGCATGCTTTTTTGGACCCTTATGACCTTACAATCGCCCTTTTACTTTCTTTAGTGTCACATCAGTGGTATGATATTTAACCTTCACGATCTCACAACATACTAGCTATCATAGTATCAAAGCTTGAAGACTTTGTCATGACATCTTAGCCTTCCTTTTCATTGTACCCAATCTTATGATTATCATAAGATTGTAACATATTCCCCTTCAAATGAAAGACATCAAATATATCATCTTATCTCTATCAATGACCTTATGAAACTTGTTTAAAAGGTGACCCTATCATTTTCTTTTTTAATCCTTTATTTCTTCTAAAATTGTGCCACATGTAAACCATTGATTTTCCTACCTCCACTATCTCACCAACTAGGTCTACTAGGACATGTGTCACCTCCTTACTTTGTCACTATAGAGAAAGACCTTGCAGTTTCTGTTAGTGACAAAGTGATAACCATAGATCTACTAGAGATCTATGGTGGAAAATATCATTGAATTTTCTTTGTACCCCTTAGAATATCTAGCTAATGGGAATGCATCCATATACCATCTTGTATTGACATCACCTTTATCATCTTGTAGCCCACCATCTGAAGATGACCCCACATATCCACATGACAAGTGCTCACTATGTTGCTTTAGATAAAGACCTTGCAACTCCCCAAAGAGACAAAGTGAGAACTCTTGATCTATTGAAGATCAAGGGCCCTCATGATTTTTTGATTTCATGAAAAAATGGGACCCATAGAAAATTAAGATTATAATAAACAAAGTTTTTGCAACCATAAGACATGTGGGTCTAGAAGATTAAAACCTAGGGATATAATGATAAAGCATGGTCAACATTTTATGTATCCCTTAATGGCATGGGAATTTAATGAGTTAAAATATTTCATTCTCACCACCCTAAGAAATATGACTAGTCAACTTATCCATTTTGTGTATGGTGATAAAAATGGGTAACAATAATAATGTTCATATTATAATAATAATGAATTTAAGAGATTTTTATAAAAAGCAACTTGGAAAGTTTCAAGTGTTTTTGTTTTTTTGGGAAACTTCCACATTTTCTAAATTTTGGTTTTATGAAATTTTTTGCCAATGGAAGCTTATAAATGAGAGCTCATTTCATTGGGAAAAGCATGCTTGATTATACATTTGATTTTGTACCTTTCTGACTTTTTGCTAGGTTCTTAACTATATGCCTTTGCTATTGTATAAGGGTTGGAAATTCAAGGAATTACACTAGAAATTTAGCTACTAAGGTATAGCTAAGATTTCCTATCTTCTCTACTATTCATCACTATAACTGAGAAGTTTTTTCATTCCACTACTAAAGTATAGTGGATTAGTCATTTTCTCCAACTATGTTCACTATGGGTAAGGAGAAAAACTTCCTAGAGGTTAATCAATTGCTACTATTAGGAAATTGAGGAGCTATCATTTTAGTGATTGTGATAGTTGAAGGTTTATTCTAGAAACATGTATGGAGTACTAAATTTTCAAATTAAATATTGAATAAATAATGCAAGTGGTTGATTAGCAATTACGGCTAGCAAAGGGCAAGTATACATATGGGAATCATGTGAGTAATCATATGATATATAATTGACATCCAATGTTAATTACTTTTGCTCATGTTACTACTAGGGCCTAAATTCATCTAACTTAGCATTGGACATTGGGGTTTCTATTGCTGTTAGGAGTTAAGAGATAACTACCATTGAATAATGGAGTCACATAGATACATTCTGGTCATTCTTTGCTGATTGGCAGTTCCTACATTTACATACAACAATTAGGTTCATTTAAGAATTATAATTTTGAGTAAAAGTTTTCTAAGAGACATTTTATTTTCTTGAAAAATAAAATCCAATGTAATTCTAGAGTTATCTTTATGATCATAGAGTTCTCCTTTGTATTAACATATATTTTGAAATATATTTTTAAATAAATAAAAAAAAGGAAAAGAGGAATTTGTTCATTAAGACTTGGAGAGGTAAATCAAGGCTTTTTATAGTGGTATCAGACCAGTTTCTTGCTAGCCTAGAGGAATTGGGCTTAGTTTTTATTTTGTTTAGTGTTGACTTTGAATATTTTTAGATCAAATTACTAGAGTGACCAACACTTTAATTTCACCAGCTATGGAAATACATAGGACTAGAAATTCTAGAGATTGATGGAGTAATGAGGGATTTAGTGTAAAAATGAATGCTTTGTAGGAGAGTATGGAGGAAAATAAGCTTTGTCAATAGAGGTTGGTAGAGAGCTTTTTGGATCCAGTGATAGTTGAGAGGGCAATGATGTATATGGTTTTCACCTTTAGAAGGCCAACATCAAGGTTATAGGGAAGAAAGCTTGAGTTTTCTCTAATGGTTGTCCATGATGCTGATATAGCTATATTTAATATGACACTTGCTAGTCCAATCCATAGTATTGATGATGGACTCATTTCATTGGGACCTATGGATGTGCTTGTGATGGATAGCAGCATTGAACTTCAGTAGGTTGAGGCTCCCAAAGTAGTTACTATGGTTAGTTTAGAGGTAGTTGGTGATCTAGTTGTCACTAACTTTTTAGACTCACTAGAGGAGGGAATTATCATTGGCAACTTATATGTTATCTACTGTAGTGTTTCTCTAATATAGGAGGTAGTTTCTTCCTTAGGTGGGACTGAGGCATGCATGGAGTCACCCAATGATGTTGGTGGTATGGGTGTCAAAATGAAGACAAGAGATGTGGATGCTACTAGTATAGACACATTTGATGATACTATGATTTGCATTTGGTATGATATCCCTTGTCAGATATTGGGTGATGACTACAAGGATATTTTTGATGAGTCTCATGATTGATGTTTACATGATCTTACAATTGAGGTGGAAGTTGAGACATGTGAGGAAATTAATATTGCGAGGGCTTCCATTTCTTTGGATGCGGAGTTGGTTGAGGTAACTAGTAGTTATATCTTAGATGTGAAGTTGTGCAAGGATGATGACACATGTATGAGTGATCTTGTGGGGGGTGATTTTGATGTAATTTCTTATCAAAGTGCAGTTAGTGAGATAGAGAGATTGCATAGGAATTAGGGGCTACATAGGCATCATGTGACCGGTCAGCAAAAACGTGAGTGATAGTGACATTTCTTTAGCTCTTGGACATTATGATGCTATTCATTAGATACTACTACATCTAGTTGGGGTGCTCCTATGTTTGATGAGTACAATAATAGTACTCTTTCTCTAGTAGAGGTTCATGCACTTCGAGAGGCTATTAAGATCTTGAAGCATAATTACTCACAGGTAGTTACTGACCAAGATTACCTTCAAGAGTGGGGTAGTGCCTATCATGAGACATTGTTAGAGAAAAATGAGGAGGTGATGGAGCTCACCTAAGATCTTAAGGTGACTGTGGACTCTCTTTAGTGTACTTAGTGGGCTCTTCAAGAGTCATAATCATGATTGGATGATGTGACTATGGAGTTGGAGCATGGTTGGACCACACTAGCCTCAAATCCAATTTAGTTGCATATTGTGGTTGGTGTGAGTTTTCTTATATGGTTGGGGATGATGGAAATGATGATATGACTAACACATCTATCTAGGATATGGGTGTAGTAGGTATGGATGAGATGAGAGTATTAGGGGAGTTAGGCTCTCATGCTGATTTGCTTCGTTTGCTTGGAAGTGAATCTATTTATTCATCTCACACAACTGATTGCATTAGATAGTTGGCAATGCCACATTTTTAGAGGGATTAGTTTTGGGTCATAGGGGAGTAGGTGGATGCTTCCACATATAATTTCTACTACACAGAGTCCTTCATGGAGTATCTATTGGAGAGTTTAGATGTGAGGGGGATTCATACAAAGTGTTTTAGGGTACTTTTGTCTGAAGCTCTCATGCTATTTAGAGGTTAGTGGGAAAGATTGTAGAGATTCTATCTTCAATTATTCCCCACATGGATTTTGAGGTTGGGATTTCTAAGAGGGTTTCCCAGTATCTCGTCTGACCAATAGTTCAAAGTCAGAGATTGGAGCTGTATTTTGATTCCTAGTTCGATGATGATGAGCTCTTGTTAGAGATTGGGAATTGTTATCGATATTACACTACGAGGAGTGATAATAATTTTTATTTTGACCCACAAGTAGAGGAATTGGTTTCATGTTAGTGTGGGTTGGCTCCAACTTCATACCATCCATTATGAGATGGGTTACCACCATCTTTTGTAGATGGGATTGACAGCTATAAGTTAGACCCCTTATAGTATCTACACACCCAAGAAATTTTTGCAGGGGTTAGAATTGGTGTTAGTGATTTAGGCACCTATGGTTATTACAATCTCCATAGTGCAGTTGCATGTGATTCTTAGTTTGATGGGAACTCAGGTATGGATAGAGTTGGTATTTCAATTGCATTGAGTTCCAATGGGTTTTTTCCTTCATCAACACCTCGGGTTAGTTTTTAGATGATTCTAATGTTGATGCCTATTATTTAGGTGTTGGTGCTATATGATTTTCTTTTACACAATAGGGATGGTAGATAGTTCTACCTTTGGGATCCAGGTGGATTGTGTGTTTATTTTGCTCAAGAATTGCTTGGTGATAAGCAATCTTAGGGAGGGAGGACTATAATGTCCTCACTTTTTGGCCAGTCTTTGTAGTTGATATAGTTAGCTCATCATAGCAACCCTCATGAGTTAAGATGGTGTTTTTGGGGTCTTAGTTGATTACTTAATATTTATAGTAAGTCTATTATGGGTAGTTGCTATTTTCAACAATGCAGTAGATGGCTTGGTAGTTGGTCATCTTCAGTTGTGATTGATTAGGTTAATAATTGCATGAGCTCTTATTTATTTATTATTTATTGAGTTACATTATTATAATAATTTTTATATTATAATAATAATGACTTTAAGAGATATTTCTAAAAAAGAAAGTTGGAATGTCTCAAGTGTTGATTTCTTTTGGGAAACTTCCACG
This sequence comes from Cupressus sempervirens, assembly GCA_028749045.1. NCBI lineage: Eukaryota > Viridiplantae > Streptophyta > Pinopsida > Cupressales > Cupressaceae > Cupressus > Cupressus sempervirens. The sequence continues at coordinate 580,799,827 of CM053788.1, read as the reverse complement.
TTTTCTGAAGTGGAGTTTTATGGAAACTTTTGCCAAGAAAAGCTTATAAATGAGATCTCATTTCATTGGGAAAAACATTCTTGATTACACATTTGATTTTGTGCCTTTGTGGATTTTTCCTAAGTTCTTAACTGTATGCCCTTGTTGTTGTATAAGGGTTGGAAATTATGAGAATTGCACTTGTAATTTAGTTGCTAAGTTATAGCTAAGATTGCATAACTTCTATACTATTCATCACTATAGCTAAGAAGTGCTTTCATTCCATTGCCGAAGTATATTGGAATAGTCATTTTTCTCCAACCATCTTCATTATGACTAAGGAGACAAATATCCTTGAGGTTAATCAATTACTACTACTAGGCAATTAAGGAGGGATTGATTTAGTGATTGTGATAGCTGAAGGTGTAAGCTAGAAACATGTGCGGAGTACTAATTTTTTAGATTGAATACTAAAAAAATAATGCAAGTGGTTTGATCAAAAATTTTTGCTAGCAAAGGTTGAGTATACATCTAGGAATCACATGAGTAAGCTTGTGCTATATAATTGACATCTAATGTCAAGTACTTCTACTCACATTATTGTTAGCTATTTTACCCTCCTGCCAAATTTCATATTTCATATTTGGAAAAATGTCTAATGGTCATTCAAATATTTGAATAGTCAAACATTACGGCATGAAGAAATAATATTTATTATGACCTTAGGTTATACCTTAATTCCTAAGTAATATGCAATTAATATCTCATTGCGGGCCCATGTTTTATCTACCAATCAATGCAAACAAATCTATGATTGTCTCTTTTTTGCTATGCAAAGCTATGAGCACTTTTAATTCATGCGACATAGCGATGAATCAAAGAATTTATTTTGGTGGACCCTTCTTATCAAAACAACTATGCAAATTTTAGAACACATTGGTAGTTTTTTGGTTTCTCATTGGCTAGGGTGATGACTGTGCAAACTATGGGCTAGTTCCTTTAGTGCATTTTACTCATTGTTAGTGTTAGTACCCAATGTGGACATAATTTTAAAACTTTCAATTTCAGGTTTTGAACCTTTTTGAAGTACTTTGAACTTAGTTCAAAGTAGTTCAACGTGTTCGATAGTTTAAAGTGGTTCAAACAATTCAATTTGCTAGACTTGTTGGTTTAAATTGGCATAATAGACATGTCTGGAGGATAGTTATCAGTAGTGTAAGTTCAAAGATACAGTTTGTCAATTCACGAATTCAAAGGCTTAGTTCAAGAGGTTCAAGAATGGAAACACTGAAGCAAAATTCAAAATCCATGTTCAGTCCAATACCCAGATTCACACTCAGTTCATAATGCATGTTCAGATCACCAGTTTAAAAGGTTCAATAAATCAGTGGTTCTATACAAATGTATTCAGAGGATTGTTTTCAGAGTGTGGATTATTCTTTGAAGGTTTCTAGGTTTGAAGTTTCAGAATATGATGTTTTACAAGATTTGGAGTTCATCATCTTACAAGTAATCTGAAAGACCCAAGCAAGGCTGACTTCTTGATCCTAGTTAGTTAAAGTGGAATGTAACCTTATATTCCTATCATAAAATCTTGATGAATAAAATGTGAGCTCAGTTTTCCATTTGGGGTTGTATTACTTTGATCAAGTTAATAACTTGCAGGCAATCTAAAAATGAAAGTTGAGCAGTATATAATAAGGGCATCGACATCTCCAAGGGAGTGTAACTGTGCATTTCTTCAAAATGAAATAATAGAACATGTATCCTTCCTTATTATAACTAGAAGGTCATTTGAGAGAATAATACAAACCACGGCTTTCTCCCTTATGCAAATATGCAATAATTGACATGGACATCTAGAGTCCCGTGCACATGTACAAGCTGTTTCATGTGAACACAATGAGGACAATGATTTCATCACTAAAAACCACTGGGGTCTCTTGAAGATTTTGATTTTAGTATAAAATCATGAATCACATGTGCCACAGGATTGAGATTTATCACCCGGGCCCATAAGAATGTTGCAAATGTCTTGATGAGAGACGTTATCTTTGCCATGAGCATGGGTTCAAAATGTGTCAATATGGATTTGAAGGAGTTGGGTTGATACACCTGCATATGATACTGATGTAATTGTAATTACACATTACCAAGTTCTAGCTTCCGTCCATGATGGATAACTTAACCACAAAATAATGAAGTAGAACACCGATACTACAATTACATCTCATGATTTTGAAGCTTGCACAGTGATATCCGACGATGACACCCGACGAATGAAAACTCATGATAATAATCAATAATTTCAATTGATTATGTATCAAGGGAAACACACTGAATCTTCAAAGATAAGGAAAGAAATTTCCCTTGCACTTATAGAAAGGCCTGCACGGGGTGTCATAATAGGTGAAGTTCTTCGTTGGGCAGATGACTACCATCTGAATATCTGACTTTATGAAAGTCTACCTTGACAAGAGATTCAGATCTTCTACAACACACTACACAACATATGAAGAAAATAACATTTGATGGGCAATGTAGCACTCAAGGAAGACTTTATGTGAAATATTTACAATGCTCAACCAAATATCATTTTTATGAAACACAACTGTCACCAAATTGAAAAGTGACTATGAGGTTGGAAGCTATAGGTTCCTCCATGGGAACAAATATCTCATGTCATGAAAATGCTTGGTGATGAGTTTGGAACTGCATCAAACATTGAGAAGGATTGATCGACAATTAGTTTTAGGAGCACTAACTTCTGCTTAACAAACCCTTGTGCAGGCCTTCGGTCCCTCATCTTCTGAATTTCTTCAAATGATATATTTGATTCTCCACACAAAAAATGTATTGAATCATGATCTGTGGTTTTGAACATGATGGAATGGAGACCCTACTTTAAACCACATCAAGTTATTAACTGTGATATCTGCAATCAACAATGTTGATTATCCGGGAAAGATAGAGGCATGTTATAGTGTGGAGCCCGCATTGCTTTCTCTTATGCCCAAATTTAAGTATCCTAAACACATATAAGATTAATGGATATTGATACTCAATATCAGTTATGAGAACCTTGAAAACATGACAATTAGATGCCACCTATCCACAGCATGTCATAAGAATACTCAGGCTCATAATGTAATATGTTGTGCATGTAATATGGGGAAATAAGGACAACGTATATCTACAGGAAGTCAAAAAGAATTTCCATGCGGCGAGTGTTATCAGTTACATTTGCTTATTTCCTAAGGAATTTATGAGGAAAGAATGGTAAATAAAAGAATCAGTTTTCATAACGAAAGGGGTGGGGGGCGAAACAACTTTCACAATGGATAGAGAAAGAATAAATAAGCAACAACAAGTGAAGATAGGGGTTTCAAATTCTTCCAACTTCCAAAACTGCAGACTTTGGGCTTTAGGCAAGGAAGGAGGAAATTTTGACAGAATAGTTTCATCTTCTTGAGGGACAGAGAGATACAGAGCATGAGCTTTTTTGCCTCTTTTTCAGAACTTTGTAGCTGAGAGAGGGTTACAGTCTTTTGATGTTTGATGTAATATGGTAGAATAATTTTTGTTTGGTTTAAATGACAGTTGGATTGTAATGTGTGAAAGAAGCTTTGTGATCTTTACAGTCGGGGAAGGGAGACTAGAGGTGAAATGCATTTAACTTTGATTACAATGTATTTTTCCTTCCACTGAATTCGAACTTTGAGTCATTTTCAGTTTTCTCTGAAAATTACAGTCTGATGTCATTGTTCTTTTATTATGTTTTCATTTCTTAATATCTTACAAGGCTCTGATTTTAATTATTTCAAGAAGATGAAAGACACAGTTCATCCTTGTTACATGATACAGTGTACAACAAATTAACTTTGTGTAATCTGTTGTATTCTGTTTCCTTTCTTTTCAATCCTTAAGTTTCGCATCTATTCTGTATTTATAGATAGATGCTTGGTATCCTTTCGTGCTTTCTACTAAAAGCATCCACATTTAATTCATCATAAATCTTGCACAGGGAGATGTACCCAATAAAAATTTAGAGGAAAGTTATCAATCCATGATAACCTATCCAACTGTTGGTGGTAGTTTGTCCTCTCACTTGGGCATTTAGGGTCAGATTTTCACACATTCTCTTGAAGGACAATCTGTTCAGTAACAGTTAGATAATGGATCATGTGTGATTGCCACTTTGTCACCTTATAGAGTTGCAAGGTAGTTATTTTATGTGACATAGTGATGATTTTCCATGTGGATTGGGGTCTTATTTCCCTTAGCAAGACACAAAAAGATACTAGTCAAAATCACAATGTAGACATGTCAAGATATGATGGAAATAGTGTGTCATTTCATTGGCCAAGATGTTGACTCTATAAGGAGGTGGGCTAGATTATGTTTTACTATCCAATTCAAATAGATCAAAAGTGGTCACTTTTTCACTTTAGGGAGTTGCTTGATCTTTAGTTATAGCAAAAAAGTGATGAGTTGACATGTGGTAGGTGAGTCCTTTCCTTTTGTAGGTCACAATATGGTGGGTCAGTAACAGATAAGTTGGCAAAGGACCATGTTCCTATTGGTCAATGAACTGATAGGTTGGGTGTACCTTTGAGACCATTAGATGGAAGAAGACCAACATGTCTCACTATTTCTCTATCTAAAAATGATCAACCTTTAGTCAAAGTGACATATCAAGGTCTTGCCACATGTCTTGGCAAGCCAAGTTTGGTAGGTGCAGTTAGGTTAACATCATGGTTAAATCAACAATATTTTAAATTATCATGGTTAAATTTTGAAGGATAGTGTAGTTATGATGGCTAAGATGGTCAAACCTATGATGACCTTGTATGGTGGTAGAAAGATAAATGTCTATTGGCCCACATAGCTCATCTTGGTTGTACGACTTAGTTGACCTTTTGACCTTGTTGATTTGTAAAGCTAGAAACAAGAAAGATAGGGTTTCCTATACAATCTGATATTCATGATTGATTCCAATCACTCTTGAATCAATGCCATGCCTGGTAAATGAAGGAATCACTCCACCACCTCTAGTTTTGTCCATCTACTTGGAATAATGATTAAATGTTGCTGAATCTATCTTTTTAGGGCTCTATTTTGTGCAAAATATTAGATTTCATTACATCTAAATCTGTGCCAAGATTATATTTTCTCTAGATCTGTATGATTGTTCTCTGCAATCTTAAGTAGTAGTGGTTGAGGTTAGTTTAGGATAGAAAATATCTAAGTTATGCTTGAGCTATAAAGGTAGTTTTGGTAAATTTTGTTAAGATTAGAGCCTCTCTATTTCTCTAGCATTACTTTGGCATGATACTATAAATTCCCTTTGCCTTTGAACTATATGGCATTCTACCGTATCTCCTTCATCCAATGATATATTATGCAATACCTATTTTACTCTCATTAGTGTATTGTGGATATCTACAATCTTGCATAACTATATCTCCTTTTGGTCTATGAATGATATATAAGTTAATTTACTTCTTCCTTGTGTCATTTATTTTGGTTTTCTAATCTACATGTGATTGTTAGATTAAAACAATGTCTGGATCTGTATATCTTTGATGCTATCTTAGTTTAAGTGTGCATATATGGGTAGAGATTGGTTTGGACACTCTATTTTGGTGCATTACCCATTTGGTTAGAGAAGGTAGATTTTCTTTCATGCATTCCTTCTCCCTTTTCCTCTCCAAGTGTAGTTAGGTGCACCTTGAGAGTAAAGGAAGTCGATCTTCTCTAGAGACTCAACCTCATAGTTCAAGTCCCATAGCTTGGAGGTTGTTTCCATGTTTTAGAAGGTTAGCCTTAGGTAAAAACTTTGGATAATGGTGCAAACATTTATGACAATAGTTTTTGGCACTCCCAGTGGGACAAATCAATTTAAGCTACATAAGTCTGCTAGTTAGCTAGTTGAGCTTGATCCATTGAGAAATTGGGTGTTTTTCTCAGTGTTATTAGCCTTTGGAGGAATTTAATCAAACACCATGGTGACTCTAGTGCACTTCTACTAGTTTCATATGGACACAGTATTGGTATGTAAAGATCATCCTCAATCTTTATGATTTTCAGGTTTTCTATGAGTCTACAATTTTTTATGAAGCTCCAATCATGAATCCATTTCATAGAAATAACTACTAATCCCCCCCATATCATAAAAATTTTATTCCTTAACCCTTATATTTCCAATTTCAATCTCATCCCCAAGTTTCTTATAGCTAAGTTACTCAAAACTATTACTTTCTTCCTACCCCTACCCCACCAAACCCAACATCCCCATATAAAGAGCTTAAGGATGTCATGTTGGAATTCCAAAAGAGTGTGGAGTTAAAGCTTCATAAATGAGATCAGTAGTTATTGGCTTGGGATAGATAGCTTGAGGAGATGAATGGGTAGCTTATTGAGGTTGTAAGGTAGCAAGAGATAGAGAGACAACAGGAGGAGATGGCCTACCAAGTCTATCTCCAACAAGAATAAGAACAAGAGAGGGTGAGACAGAGAAATTTTTAGGAGAATATTGCAAGGAAAGTAGCTACAGTAAGAGAGGAGGAAATGAGGTCCAATCAACTCATTTTCAAGCCAAGGAGGCAGATGCCCCCCCTTCTCCAAAGTGTGTCATTCCAAGCTTCAAGAAGCCCCCTCCATTACAAGAGCCTTCTGTTGTAACCCCTCCACCTCCCTGTAAGAGAGAGTTGGGTTTGTAATGACCCCCCCCAAACATATCACTATTTCCTTATTTCAAGAGGGATCGGTTGTATGGACTCCTAATGGTCCAAATAAGGAGTTTTGGGAGAGTGGATCCAAAACCATAAGGATTCCATGTGAGGAGTTACAACTTGCTAAGGAGGTAGCTATTGAGGAAAAGGAAGAGGATCTAATCCTCTTATTTGAAGAGATTCCCTCTTTTGTTGAGGAAGAAGAAGAAGGAGAAAGGATTGTTCCTTCTTTTAAGGAACAAGTCATGGCTTTTGAGCCTTGACCAAAAGGTGAGGATCTACTATAGGTTAAGCAAGAAGATAACCATTTGTTGCAATAGATAGTCCTCCATGATATCGAAGATGGAAAAGAGAGCCTCAAGGATAGCTCTATCCTTGAGGAAAATAATGATATGCATGAGGTTTTCCCTCAGCCTATGCATATTACTATAGTAGAGTAAAAGGATTCTAATGAGGAGACCTTTTGGGATGAGCTAGAGATATTTTGTTCATCCTTGGACATGAAGCAGCCCACTCCTTCATCAAATGATCATGAGTTGTAGCAGAAATATGTGGAGAATCACACCATACCAATGACCCTCAAGGAAGTCATTCATGAACAACATGAACAAGATGTGGAAAAAAATTCTTCACAAAAAAATGAGGAGCCACTCCAAAACCAGCAAGATACTACCATTGTAGAGCATAATCAAGTGGTCAAGGATGATTCCTTTGGCCCTACACTATCAAGAGGATGCCCCATTAGGCATCTAGCTTTGCAAAAAATCAACAAGTTTCCCCTAATCATACTTACACTTGATCATGAGGAAGAAGATCACAAGGGGGAGCAAGTATGTTTTGCTCCATAGGGTAATGCCCCAGTGCTGGAAAGCTTCATTTTTTTCATCATTGGTAGGAAGTTATTACATGTAGTAGTGTGTTTGTTATGCTTGCTAGCATTTTTATCTGCCTTTATGCATGGAAAGAGAAACCAACTTGTGTGGAAGGGAAGCTACTTCAACAATAAATCAGTCAATGGGTTTGTTTAACCTTACATATATATAAAATTATGTACATAGTAGAGTAGTTTTGTTTTTGTCTTTCCTTGTTTTCCAAGAAGTGCATGAGCACAAGTTGTCTCTCTATGGGATGGCCAAATTTTGAAGTTTTTGAAGTTGCAAAGGTTTTCATTCTTGATTTTTAGTTATAGAGTTCCCATTTGTTGTTAGAGGTAGGTTTAGGGTTCCATAATGCACAAGTCCCCCTTTTTTATGACTCTATAGCCCAATAGATGTTTTAGGTCACTGGTCTTACACATAGTAGCCTAGCGTCCCCTCCAAGTTACCAAAATTGTTAGCTATTTTGCCCTCTCACCAAAATTCATATTTCATATTTGGTAAAATTTCTAATGGTCATTCAAATATTTGAATAGTCAAACATTAGGGAACACATAAAAAATATTTATTATGACCTTAGGTTATACCTTAATTCCTAAGTAATGCACAATTGATATCTCCTTATAGGCCCATGTTTTATCTACCGACCAATGCAAATAGATCTATGATTGTTGCTTTGTTGCTATGAAAAGCTACAAGCACTTTAATTCATGTGACATAGCAATGACTCAAAGCATGTATTTTGGTGGACCCTTCCTATCAAAATAACCAAAAAAAATTTAGAACACATTGGTAGTTTGTTGGTTTCTCATTGGCTAGGGTGATGATTGTGCAAGGTGTGGACTAGTTCCTTTAGTGCATTTTACTCACCATTAGATCAAGGATCATCCATGGTTGTCACTTACTTTTTCACCTTGTAGAGTTGTAATGTAGTTATTTCATGTGAAATAATGATGAATTACAACACAAATTGTGGGTCTCATTTCCCTTGGTGAGCCACAAAAGGAGACTAGTCAAAATCAAAAGGTAGACATGTTAGGACATGGTGGAAATATTGTGTTGTTTCATTGGATGAGATGCTGAATCTACAAGGAGGGGGGCTAGTTTATGTTTTGCATTTTGATGCAAATAGATCAAAGGTGGTCACTTTGTCACTTTGGGAAGTTGCTTGATCTTTAGTTATAGCAAGAAAGTGATGATTTGACATATGGCAGGTGGGTCCTTTCCTTTTGTGGGCCACAATATAGTGGGTTAGTGATAGATAGGTTGACAAAGGACCATATTTCTATTGGTCGATGAACTGATAGGTTGGGTGTACCTTTGGGGCCATCGAATGGAAGAATATCAACATCTCTCACTATGTCACTATGGGAAAATGATCAACCTTTAGTCATAGTGAGGTCTTGCCATGTGTCCCAATAGGCCTAGTTTAGCAAGCACAGTTAGGTTAACATCGTAGTTAAATTTTGAAGGATGGCCTACTTATGATGGGTAATATGGTCAAACCTATGAAGACATTATAGGGTGGCAGAAAGATAAATGACTATTGGCCCATATGGCTCATCTTGGTTACAAGACTTAGTTGACCTATTGACCTTGCTGATTTGTAAAGCCAAAAATGAAAAAGATAGGGTTTCCTACATGATCTAATCTTCATGATCAATTCCAACCACTCTTGAATGAATACCATGCTTGTTAAATGAAGGAAACACTCCAACACCTTTTTATCCATCTACTTGGTTATAATAATTAAATGGCATCATTTCTATCTTTCTAGGGCTCTATTTTGTGTAAAATATTGGATTTCATTACATCTAAATTTATGACAAGATCAAATTTTCTCTAGATATGTATGATTGTTATTTGCAATAATAAGTGGTAGTGGTTGAGGTTGGTTTAGGAAATAAAATATCTTAGTTATGCTTGAGCTATAAAGATAGTTTTTGCAAATTTTGTTAAGCTCGAACCCTCTTTGTTTCTCTAGCATTTCTCTGGCATGCTACTGTAAATCCCCTTTGTCTTTGAACTATATGGCATTGGACCTTATCTCCTTTAGCCATTTATGTATTGTGCAAGATCTATTTTCCTCTCATTAGTGTATTGTGGATATCTACGATCTTGCATGGTTGTATGTCCTTTTGGCCTATGAATGATATATAAGTGAATTTTCTTCTTCCTTGTGTCATTTATATGGGTTTTCTGATCTACATGTGATTGTTAGATTAAAAAAATGTTTGGATCTATATATCTTTGATGTCATCTTAGTTCAAGTGTGAATGCATGGGCAAAGATTGGTTTAAACACTCTATTTTGGTGTATCACCCCTTAGATTAGAGTAGGTAGATTTGCTTTCATGCATTCCTTCTCCCTTTTCCTCTCCAAGTGTAGTTAGGTACATCCTAATAGTAAATGAAGCCGAACTTCTCCAAAGACTCAACCTCATAGTTCAAGTCCCACAACTTGGAGGTTGTTTCCATGTTTCACAAGGTTGTTCTTAGGTAAAAACTTTGGACAAGGGTGCAAACTTTTGTGACAATAGTTACTGCTGGGGCCAAAATTTATCTAACTTAGCATTGGACGTTAGGGTTTTTGTTGGAATTAGGAGTTAAGAGATAGCTACTATTGAATATTGGAGCCACATAGATATATTTTGGTCATTCTTTGCTGATTGGTGGTTCTTACATTTACATACAACAATCAGGTTCATTTAAGCATTGTAATTTTGAATAAAATTTTTATTAGAGACATTTTATTTTCTTGAAAAAAATTTCCAATATAATTTTGGAATTATCTTTATGATAATAGAGTTATCCTTTGTGTTAAAATATATTTTTAAAGAAATAAAACAAAGGAAAAGAGAAATTTGTTCATTAAGATTTGCAGAGGTAAACCAAGGGTTTTTACATTTTCTACAAGAAGTTCATGCATGTATTTGTGGGTCACATTCTAGTGGATTCATATTAGTAAAGAAAATTCTTAGAATTGGCTATTTCTAGCCAACTATGTAAAAACTTGTAAAAAATGTAAAATCCATGGCAATCTTATTCATGCACTAGCACAAGAACTCAATCCATTAGCCTCACCATGGACATTCTATTAGTGGGGTTTTGATTTGATCAGTGCAATCCACCCACCTTCCTCTAGTGGACATAAATGGATCATCACCACAACTGAATATTTCACCAAGTGGGTTGATGTAGCACCCCTCATGGAATCTACTAGAAAAAAATCTCTTTATTCATACTGAACCATATCATTTTTTGATTTGGCATACCACATGCCACCCTAATAGATAACACCTTGTATTTTAAAAATCAAATAATTGATGAGTTATGTGACAAGTTTGACATTATACACCATTCATTGTTAATTTGTTATCCCCAAGACAATGGCCAAGAAGAGGCCACCAATAAGAACATCATCAACATTCTCAAGAGAACTGTCAATGATACCTATAGAGATTGACATTTATAGCTAAACCCTACCTTATATGCCTATAGGATAAGTGTTCAAATGCCTACGAGTGCAACTCCTTTCTCCTTGGTCTATGATAGTGAGGCCATTCTTCCTTTAGAGGTTGAGATCCCATCTTTGAGAGTCACCCTCTGTGATATCCTATCAATTGAAGACTATAGAGTGGCCCATTTAGAACAATTGGAACTCTTAGAAGAACATTAGCATAAAATGCATGAGCATCTCAAAATGTATTAGAATATGTTGTCTAGACACTACAACAAAAACTTCAAACCTTGTATCTTTAAAATTGGAGACTTAGTCCTCTAGGAAAGTCCTAAGAATCATGTAGCTGGGGAAAATAAAGGAAAATGGGAGGCCAATTGCATTGGTCCTTACATTATCAAAAAATCCTTTAGGACTGATAGTTATAGAATTTTAGATTGTGATGGAGAAGAATTAGTAGAACCCATCAACACCATCCATCCCAAGTGGTTCTATATCTAAAGATTTGAGGAAGCACCTCATTACTAAAAAAATTTAAAAACATCAAATAACCAAAAAATCCAAAAACACTAGAAAATATTCAAAAAATTATAAAATATAGTACACACAGAATGAGAAATATCACCTTTAGTTTAAAAGGAAAGAGAGATAAAACCTTTGGACTTACCTAAACAACACAAGTCCTTCAATGTGATAGTACAATAGGAAATTTCTCAAAAAACCCTCTTTGTGCCAAATTTTTCTTGTTTCTGGCCTTTTTACTTCATACCATAGCACTACCTAGCATAGTTGAGTTAATTTCACAATACCCAATTGAGAAACACTTGTGGGTTACAATTTAGTGGTTTCTTGGCATCAACAATAGTTCACAGTAGCAAATACAATCATCAAAACAAAAGCAAAGGGAAGATAGGAAATTGATCAGAGGAAACATGGAATCAAATTATGTTGTAAGATATCACATACATTAATTGTAGGAAAATCAATGCACATCTCAAATATCTATCGCAACCACTGTTTCCCAAAATCCTTTTAGCCTTCATAAAATTCATTGAAGTCCCACAAATTTCTTTTTGCTTCCATTGTCTCAAATATAGCTCTCTGAGTCCTCTTTTAGCTTTACAACTCACTTTTGCTCTCCTTGACTCTTTATGTGTTCCCAAAGGCCCCGATTATCTCCATATTCCAAAAAATGTCACTTACATCCTCCTTTTCCTACCACTAGTTGAAAAATCATCAAAAATAGTCAAAAAATGTCACAAAATTATTGAAAAATAATAATTTAAAAAATATAAAAAATCATCAAAAATATTTAAAAAATTATCAAAAGTGGTCACAAACATTCATAAATCATCAAAAACATTCAAAAATTGTCATTTTTTTTTTTTAAAAATCACAAATTGTTAAAAGTAGTCAAAAAATCTTGAAAATATAAAAAACAACCTAAAACTTGGGCCAAAAATAATGAACTCATCCTAAACATCCAATTTAATTTTTCATAAATTAATTTTGTATTTTTCAATCTAATGATCCATTGATTTTATGTCGAGTTGGTGTCCATCTATAGTTGTTGCTCCTTCAAGACAAGTTTGCGTACCTCAACCGATTTATATGAAATCAATGGTAAGGCCCCACTACATTGAAAAATATTTAAATATTTTATGGCATATTTTATTTCCCTATTACCTTTGGCAAAAACAATAAACAAGAGAATCCATTAATTAAGAAGTTGCATAGTTGTGACTTGAAACATCTCTCTGGGCTTTGGAAAATCTAGCACAATGGAGATAAATTAAAAGGTTCTATTAGTGTCCCTTTTTCTTTCCTTTGGTCAAGAACAACAACTCCTAATGGATTTCTAGTCTTATTTATGTTTTAGGGACCATGATTGATCATCCAAAAACCTTTCAAAAAATATATCAATGCTCTCCTAAAAGGTACTTACAATTTCATCACTCATCTTTACAACTTAAAGACATGTTGCTCATCCAAACACCATTTAGATTACCATAGGATTTTAGTCACATTCTTTCAATGACACTCAATAGTGGCACAAAATAAGTAAGAGTATGTTTGAGAAACTACAATGGCCTCCCACACCTTTTCAAGCCTTCAAACACGTTTCTTAGGTCCTAATAGTGCATTTTAAGGCTCCAAATGCCTTTTTCAGGGCCCCATTAGCACCTTTTAGGCTTAAACACATTTTTCAAGGCCCTGTTAGCACCTTTTTAGGCCCAAACACCTTTTTCAAGGCCCCTATTTTTCCTTTTTAGGCTTCAAATGCCTTTTCTAGGCCCCATAATGCCATTTTAGGCCCCAAACACCTTTTTCAAGGCCCCATTCGCACCTTTCAGTCCCAAATACCTTTTTCAAGGCACTATTAGCACCTTTTTAGGACCAAGCACCTTTTTCAAGGCCCCTATTCTACTTTTAAAGGCCCAAACACCCTTTTCAAGGGTCCTTTAGCATTGTTTCAACCATCAAAGCCTCCCATAGGCTCAGATGCCTTTTCACAGGCACTGTGAGTATTCATCTTAGCACACACCTAGATAAATATTCCAACTTTGGTCCTAGGGTTGTCTATAAAGGCTATCAATATATATAGAATTGTGTTTACTAATTCATGGTTTAACACTTCCTACTTTTTCCACCTTGTGCACTACTACTCTCTAAATGTTACACAAGTTTTTACTCATCTTTTATTAAGAGCCCAAGTCGACATTTGGTTCCTACACATAAGTGAAAGTCAATCTTTCTCTAAATATCCTATTGTTCCCACTTTTATGGATATTGACAACCTTCCAACCATTCCCAAAAATTTCAAAAAATCCAAATATTTCCAAAAATGCCAAAAACATCCAAAACATATCAACAAAATATCAAGAACAAAAATGACAATATTTATCCAACATTTTTAATCACATTATTCATTAAAATGAGAAACAATCACCATTTCCATTGCCATAAAAATGACACACTTTTTATTCTATTATGACACCAACAACAATATTACATTCAAAATAACATTTGGTAGATCATTTATTCTGGCCTCCCCTTGGGGAGTTGGCTAGATAGGATGTCCGACTAGGGGCATTCCCTGAGCATAGTCCCAAAAGATGATGCCCCTAGCATCAATCCCCCTTGCAACAAAACAATATCCATGGGTATTAGGAATCTTCCATTACATTACTGCACATTTAGTAGTTGTACAAATTATCTATCTACAAACTCATAATCCTATCACTTCTCATTAGGGATATACTTATAATAAAGCCCTAAATAATAGCTAGCCTCCTGATGTACTTTCACAATCTATTGCATATCCATGAATACATTATCCACTAGCTTATTTATACCTAGCATAGTGATTACTCATTGAACCACATCCCACTCTTGTTGCATTTTATCAGTTGCCATTCTCCAACACTATATGTTTGCTTTCACTTCATTATAATGCTACTACAACTACTTCACCTTTGACTCACTAGCTCCTAACCACTCTTGTGACCACATTGTCACAATTTTCAAAATTTTCACTATTTTCCTAGAAGACTTTAATTGTGCCTGCAATAACACTAGTTCATTTTGTGCACTTTCCAAACCTACTTGTGCCATCCTCAATGACTCTTGCAACATTTGTGCTCATGCTCACTCATCGTGGATCCTTGCATCATTTCTCTCTACTTGACACTGCTCCACTTCCAGTTTTTCTTCTAATGATTGCACTCAAACCTGTTCCAAATTCACCACCACTTGGAGTTATCTTGCTTCTATTTTTGGTCCATCCTTGCAAAATTTCTCCATCAATCCTAGAAAAAATGTGATTTTGTACTTCACATTTTCTACTTGGACTCTCTCTCTATAGCCAACATTTTCTATAAATCCTCCACTTCACTTATAATTTGTGCTTCACCCTCTATCGCTAGCTATGGATCCACCACCCTCAATCTACCCTCATCCTCTTTCATTGACCTTTGTCCCAAGATTTTGAGACTAATCAACTAACTCAATACATTTTTCACCTAACCCATAATGACATCCTCTTCTACTCTCTGAGCTCTTCTCATGGTCTTCTCTAGAGAGTCCATCTCCCCTACCTCCATCACTACTTCTGACACACTCTTCATTACCCTAGGTGGACTACTCTATGCCTACATCATCAAATCATTGCCCAATACCACCTATAAATCTTGCTACATTGTACTCCCTAACAAAATCACCAATATTGATAAAGGAATTTCTTCCACCTTGACTTCCAAACCCTTAGGTTGTGTTTGTGCCAGTCCTACATGAGTTGATTTACCGCATTCATGCACTAATGCTTGGAGTATAATTTGATACACTAGTTCACTAGAGGTATGCTAGATGCACTTTTCCCTTTTTTCTTGCCTCACCTATCCTCCCTGGCTAACATCACCCTCCTATTGTGACTGATCTGGCGAGCCTGACATGCTTTTAGTTGCACACTTACTTGGCCTTTTGAACAAACTAAATAGTTGCACTATCTCCTTCATCATGCTTCCTTTTGTATGTGCATTCCTCATCTATTTATGGACATCACTCACCATTCCTTACACTTCACTACCCTTTCCACATATTCCCTCTCTACATCTTGCTACACTAGTACCACATACACTTGCTACTTTTCTCTAACATTTAGATGCCTTGATCCCCACCAACACATATCTTCTACCAAAATTACCATGATCCCACTACTAGATCACCACTGACACATCCCATTCTTTGTTACCTAGATCCTATAATAGTTTCATCCATAAATAATTGAACAAGCTTGACACTATTGCACATAATTGTCAGCACTGATGGTCAACAATAATGGTTATTCTACTGTTATGAGCTTTAAGTACCTCGATGATGTATTTGACTAGAGGTACCAGGATGAAGCCATGATCTTTTATTTTCCTTTGGCTTTTCACTATTTTTCTCTAATGATCATTTTCTTCCATGCATTATTGGTGTCCACTTGTAAGTGCCTCCTCTTGTCTAGAAGGCCATGTGTACCTCAACTAGTTTTGCATGACATCTTAGGTGAGGTTCTTTATCTAGCACATGTTTGTTTGTGTGTTTGTTTTCATTTACTGTAGCTATAACTTTTGTTATTAATAGTTGTCATATCCTTCATGTACATTGTTTGTGTTTGGTCATGATTCTTAGTGTGATTCAATATTCAAATCACCATATTTGAGCTAGTAGTGGTTATACTAGGACATTTTTAATTTAGGTTCTCAATGACAACATCTAATTTGCATCTCCTTATAACAAGTGTCAATTAGTTGTATTTAGTTAATTTACATTTCATCTTGGGTACCTTTCAAAATAAATGGTTGGCATATAAATTAGGATTACACAAGTAGGCCTACACAACATTATTCAACAACTCGACAACACAATTTAGGAATGACTATCAAAAGGCATACAACACCATCAACATCAAAGCAAGATTTTAACACTCAACTATTATGGACTTTGTCTCATCAAAAAATGTTTCATTATCCCATAATATTCATATCATACACTGTATTACATGACCTTCAAATCTCAAACAATTTCGGCCACTATTCACTCATATCATACATTTTTTCTCCCATTATTCATCACATTCTATGTATTCACTATTTCAGACTCCACACTAGGACCTCACGTGGCTTTCAAATCTCAAACATTGAGTGACATCTCCTTATATCAATTCATCCCTAGTATTATTCTTTATGATATTTCTCATTGCATCCTGATTTCAATTCCTCATTTACATTTCTCATTCATTTTTATTTTTTACCATCATCCCTTTCATATTCACTTCATCACTTCATTTTTATTTTTCATTTTCACTTTCCTTTATTTTTTATTTTTTATTATTCATTTCATATTTCATTCCATCTTCATCCCATCTAAAACATTAAATCCTTTCTCCTTATTTTTTATCATCTCCTTCCATTTTTCACATCCATTTTTAATCTTCTATTTATTTTATCTTTGTTTTTTATTCGACTTCATTATTATCATCATATCATTTTTCTCTCATTAATCCATTGTTTCATTACATTTTCACATTTTAATCATTATCATTATCATTTTCATTCTTCCTCATTTATTTTACATCATAATCATCTATTATCACATGTTCTTTTTGTCATCATTGTCCATTTATTTTCATGACACCATCTTCTTAAACCATTTCATTATCCTCTATTCCATTATTTTATGTTATGTCATTTCATCACATTTCATTTATACATTTCATCACATTTCATTTCATCTCATTTATACATTTGATTTCATCATATTTCCTTTATACATTTCATTTCATCACATTTCACTTATACATATCATTTTATCACATTTCATTTATAGATTTCATACCATTTCATTTATACATTTCATTACATCACATTTCAATTATTTATTTCATTTCATCATATTTCATTCATCCATTTCATTGCATCACATTTCTTTATTGTCTATTCGATTATTTTATTTTTCATGGCATATCATTATATTACATTTCGTTTCATCACCTTTCATTTCATTTCATTTATGGATTTCATCACATCATATTTTATTTATGCATTTCATTAAATAACATTTCATTCCCACATCTCCTGAGAACATTTCATTCATACATGTCATTTATCTACATTTCTACATTCATTATCCACATATCATGTTATTACATTAAGTATCTATACACTAAATTAATCATACTCATTACATCAACATCTACAACTTTCATATAAATTAAATCACACCATCACATACATCCATCCATAACATCAAATATATAAAGTCCATGATACAAGAAGTATACAAAACCAAACATCAAAAAGATCAAATAGTCATATATCTAAAGATTGAATCATCAACATCAAAAGGTCAACATCATTAATGACATACAAGATAAGCCAATACAATGCAATACAAATTGTAACACAAATCAACCCTATGTCTCACCAACTTCATCATCTATATGTGTTTGATCTAGAGGGCCCTCCTCACTAGGGGCACTCCTCCCACCTCAAGGAGCCTTCTTTATTGCACCTATTGCTAGTGTCATTAGAATAGTTGTGTCCATTTGACTCATAGTACCCCCATTTTTCCTCAATGGTGGTGGTGGTACTAGAGGCCTTAGTTCCATCAAAGTTATAAAATCCTATATTATACTCATCAACTCGCTCATCCATTCCTCCATGACACTCATTTGAGTCTTTATATCTAATGGCCCAACTGGCCTCTCTAGCAACAAATTGTCATGTGGTGGTACTTGCCACTTCCCTGATGGCTATAAACCCTATGAAACTAGGATCAATACTTGTATCTAAGGCCTTTGTCATCTGATAAACTAAGCATCATTTGCTAATCTAGCTCTAAGCTACTCGGTCCTATCATGACCCATCTCACCTACTCACTAACTTGGTCCTACAACACTTCCTATAACTTCTCTTATCATCACCCCATCTCTACCATGGACCTTTCTAGGTCTCCCTACTACAACATTCTCTGACCTCTACATTGGGCCCTATAAAACAATCCTCTATTGTGGCAACATTGCTTCTCAACCTCATCCTCCATATCTCCCCCATACCCTAGCTCCACCTTTGGCTCTGCTTTTTGCTTGGTGCCTACCCCTACCTCTCCCTTGACTACCCTCATCATTTGCATCCTCCCCTCCACTTGACTCCTCCTTGATGCCAGTTATTGGCTTTGCCAGATTTGGGTATCTCAAGAATGGGTGCTCTTTGAACCATTGTGCATAATCCTCCTCCATCCTTGCATTTGCCTCTCCATCCCTCAAAGGCCATATATGTGATGTCTCTGTCATCTACATGAATGCCTCATGACATGCCTCATACTCCATTGTTGGCCTCCATACTAGCATCTCTGACTACACTTAGGCATAGCATGCTGATCCCTATGGCATGCCCTACTGATGACCAAATTGTCTCACTACCATCCTAAAGAAAAATCTCTCTATCATTGAAGGAATCTGACCTACCAAAAATAGTGGAAAAAATAAGTACACCATCTCATCATCATCCTTGTCCCATAGCTTTCTAAATCTATATGGCCTCCATATGATCTCATTAAGGTCATCCAACATCTATCACCAATAGTCTATCTTGCCTAGATGGGGATAAATGATGACACCTGAATATGTGTGTGTGTGTGTGTGTGTGTGTGTGTGTGTGTGTGTGTGTGTGTGTGTGTGTGTGTGTGTGTGTGTGTAAGGCCTATCTTATGTCCATTGTCAAACACACATCAATTGTGTAATGGGATGATACTTCCATGTCCATAAGGCCTATCTTATGTCCATTGTCAAACACACATCAATTGTGTAATGGGATGATGCTTCCATGTCCATATCTATAATAATACTACCCTTTCTGATAATTAAGATGCCTTTGAATTAACCATCTAATCAAATAATGATAGAGGTGAGCTAATATGCAACTCCCTCATGAAAATCTCTATGGTAAATAAATTATATCTTGGATAATATGGCCCCATCCTACTGAACATCCATGTTCTTACCTACTTATTGAAAAAAATCCACATATCAATTCAACCAACATTGTAGGCAATGGCTTGTACTGTAGCATCTAGAACGATGACACATTATCATCCCTAATGTTGTCATCCCCAAATAGATCCCTAAATATTATCCCATCGACTACATGATTGTAATAGAATAGATCCCCCATAGTCAAGATCTTGAGAATCTAATATACATCCTTAGGGGTGATCATCATCTCCCTCAGTGGCATATGAAAGATGTTGTGGTTTGAGTGCCACCACTCAACCACAACTATCAACAAACCTCTATTCACCCAAAACTACAACATCTGTAGTAGATAGGTGAAACCACATCTATTAATCACCTACCACTCCACTATAGATAATCTACCTATTAAATCCAAGGGCCATGGGTACAATCCCCACACCATGAGCTTACACCCATGTACTTGTTTCATCAAATAATTGAACAATGACATCAATTTTTCTCATAAGTGATCATTCCACATCAATCAAATATCAACATCTATCTATTTAGCTAATGGTTCTATCTTGGACTAATTATTTGTAATAATTTGTATCCTAAGATGGAAATGTTAGTTTTCCTTACTCTGTATCCTGAGTAGGACACTATTTTCCACCTATCCAACATCAACTAATTGATTTTACACATCACTTTATGACCACTAATTCACTATTTTTTTCTTCATTCTATGAACAAATATCTTGGTTGCTCCCAAACTCATCAATTTCACATTAGGATCTTATCCTACAGATAGTCAAACTCACCTATTCAATCATTCCACTATCTGACATACCCTAATCTAGCCTAATGTGTTACCTAAGGCATCAAAAGTGCTACAAGATTCCTTGGTACTATTTTATCAATCATATGCACTCTTCTATAACATTTTTGTGCTAAAAAATGTGGATGGACTATTAAATTTATGAGACATGCTAGTAATTCATAAAAAATGCTACAATTATCATATTTTTTATTACACTAAGAACATGCACTACTAAACATGTTTGATGTACTATGCCATTCAAAAGCCCTACTAAATTCATTACATGCATTATCCAAGCACATAGATGTGCTACACCATGCAAAAGTACTTAGAAAATAGGCACATGCACTACAACACATACATTCAACATGATATTTTTAATCATTTTGATTTGTCATACCCTAATTCACAAATGTGCTACTTGACATGCTATATGTGCTAAAGAATACCTTGTATGCACTAGAAAATTAATACACACTATATTAACCTATATATGTGGCCAGATAGCTTAATACCCCAGTAACACAAGATTGGACATCCTTTCACATTGACTCCATGATTAGATAGAATCATGTGTTTTCCTAAGAATAACATATTAACTTCATTTTATTTTGTCAATGTGGAAGTGTAAGCTTGAGAGGGTGGCTGCAAAGTATATGCTTTGATTCCTCTTTAAGTCATTACAACTAAAATAGGAAGGGAATGCTGAAGGAGACTTAAGCTAGGAACTAAAATGACATCTTATCTTAGAGCTTGAAGTAATGTTGCAAACAATAAATATATCTATGCACATATGTTTTAGGAAAAATTTAATAATTCTATTACCAATGGTTGTAGGAACAACAAAAGTCTACCTTGCAAAGAAACAAACAAGGAAATGAAATCTATTCTAACAAAGTAGTTCACTCACCAAGTGGGCCCCCTTGGATGAGTGACTAGAAAAGGCAATCAAGACAAAAGATGGAAACTTGAATTTTTTCTTATATTCATTCATAAGAAGAGATTACATTTGATTAAAAACAAGATAACACACTACTATTATGAAAATCGATATTCTATCTTTCTCCCAGCCAAAACTTCTTTCAAAGCTACAACAAGTATTATTTGAAGGAAAACTACAATAACTTCCTACATCTATGACCACTCCATCAACGAGGATCAATTATAGATTCATAAATTTTACAATAAATATATCATTAACTATGATTTAACTCCTCCAAGAATATAACAGGTTGAGGGAGCTCTATTCAAGCATTGCCATAACATATTTCACACAATAATCTACTTGTTGCAGTGATTCATCAATCTGGTCAGCTTTGACTTAGCACTGAAATGCTGACTTTGAATATGTGCAATAAGTACCTACAAAATATGGAATGCATATAAATTCCACATACATATATATTTATTTCATCATCAATGTTAGAAAAGGTATAATGTTTAAACTATCACACTTTGAAAATCCTATTTATGCATGAAGGAATCTACCCAAACATAGCATGGATGAGGAAACATTAATTAGCATGTAATATTTCTTCATTATACCATATAAGTCCATAGATTCAAGAAAATAGAGCATATTTGAAATATCTATACTTCAATCTGCATGTCTTAATATATAGATAATATATTCATAAAAACATAAGTTCCTTTTCTTAAACCATAGAGTCATAAAAAGTTTCTACAAGATAATTTTCTAAAAAAAAAGATAAAAGGTTCTCAAAATAATGGTTTTTAGAGGCTCATAATTCCCCCAAACTAATCTATTACTGGTCTCCAACAATCATGAAAATCCTAATCCAGGCCCACACTCTCCAGTCACTAGGCATCCTTTCTCCTAACTTGTTCTTCACATAATTGAAGTAAACATAATTTGTCTTGAGCCTCTTTCAGAACCAAACTTCAACAATCATGTCATGATCTTCTGCATTGGCATTTACTACTAGTAGTGGTTCTAGGAGAACTAGGGGTTGATACCTTAATGGAAACCAATGTTTGCATTGATTTCTCCCCAAGTCAATATACCAAGGAATCCTAATTATAGCAAGAGTTAATTTTTGTGGAGAGTGGGGTTCTCTTATTTTTAGATCATATGGAATTGTAATCCATAGTTGCCTTAAGGAAACAATTTCTATCTCAACATCCTAAGATGAGTGCTATTCCAGGTCTATAAAGGCCCATTCTCTAATTGAACACACCTTACCAAGTCCTACAAGATTGCCCAAAATAGAATTCCAATCTAGATATGTCCATCTAGAATGTTGAACTTTGGGTCTCATGAACAATGGTGTTCTCATATCACTCTCCCTATAAGGTCTATCTTGATGTTCTCTACTTATTTCATTCTATATCCATGACATCACTTCTCTTAATTGCACATCCCCTACATATAGGATTGGGTTCCATTCTATGTCATTAAGTACAGCTAGATTATGAAGATACAATCCAAATAGTAAATTTTTCAAAGCCATGGGAATAGATCAAAATGCACCATAAAACTCATGTGTGGTAGAGATAGAGGGATAAAGACCTTCCATAACTCTAGTCAATTTAAAATTTGCAAATTGTTCTTTACAAAATAAGGCCTGATGGTGACCTACATTCCATTAATTCAGGAATCAATCATGTGGTCTTCTCAATTCTTCTCTTTAGGACATCATTCTGAACTAAACTTTGTTTCAATTGGTAACTCTACTCATTAATACAATTTTTAAATTTTTCTTTCTCCAATTTCCATTGAGCTCTCTCCTATAACAATTGTTGAAACAAATTAATTCCTATAGACAAAGGTGTAGACAGATTGGGTGGTAACAATGACTCTTGATTAAAGAGGTCTATCCATTTAGCTACCAAATGGGGAGTTTTGTTGACACTCTATGGTGTGGAGCATTCTCCTTTTCTTATGATAACTATTGTCACCATATTTTATTTGGTAATGGATTCAATGGCTACTGTAGCTAATGTGTCTAACCCTTCTTGATCTAGTTTTTCTATTACTTAACAATTTTGGGTCTAAAATCTAGATAATCCTCTAAAGGGAACTTTGTAGAGTTTTCATCAATGTCTTGCATATCAGGGTTTTCCTTAAACTCCTCAGATATTTTAAGCTTACCAGACTCCTTATCACTGTCAATAAGCACATAGTTGACACTACAGTCAACTTCAGGTTGTGGATTTTGGAAATTTCCATCTTTTTCATTGAGTTCATTTTGCTACAATTTTTCCTTTGGAGAGGGCTCCTTTTCATCTTCAAAAAACTCAAGGTTAACTATGGGAATAGAGGTTTTAGGAACCCTACTCTCAGAGAGTCTCGTAGTTCACCTTGTGGGTGATCTTGGCAAACATGGATGATTCTTTTGTTTCCTCTTGCTTACAAGTATTTCCACCACAAGCACTTCAAGAGTTTTCTCTAGATCTTCCTCCTCTCAAGAGTGTAGGGTTTCATTAAGGTTACTTTCCTCATCTAGTTGTTGTCCTAACCTTTTTGCTTCAGGTTCCAAAATTTTACCTTTATCTTTCTCAATGGGAGACCTATTCTTAACAGATGATGGGGCCTTAGGGGTGCTAGAAAATTTTACATTTTTGCTTCTCTTTTTACTAGAAATGGAGGGTTCTCCTTTTAAAATCCTCTTCTTAGTCAGTTTGGAACTAGAGGGAGAGGCTTCAGGAGCATTTTTATCTCTGGGAACACCTTTACAGAAGCTAGTGGATGTTCTTTCCCTACGTCCAACACCCTGGCTTTTGGAGCTGACCAACCTAGGCTCTACCTCTTTTAACTACAATAACTCCTCCCATGACTCAATTTCTTATTTATTCAATTCCCTTTCTACCATTAATTTTATTGAACAATGGTGAGAGATAGACTGATCCTTTCCTAATTTCATTAAAGAATCTTTCTTATTGACAATGTTAAACAAGAAATTTGGGAGGTTTACCTTTTTGCATTCATGCCATAGGTGAACCAAAATCTTGAAATGTGGGGCATGTAGGTATGTGTAACATTCTTCACACATAAAGTACTAGAAGATAAATACTATTAGCTAAATAAAATCCATTGGCAAGAATAATCTAGAAGTACCTTGTTTCTTATCAATGTCCAATGAAGGGTCTTTGTGAATAGTAAATTGTGCCCTAGCTATCCTTAGGTTAAACTCTTTCTCCCAATCTTTGCATTCTTGGGGCCCCCCAATAACCTCGGCTACCACCTCCTTTGTGAACTCAATTCTCAGGCCTTTAACTACTACAATTCCATCCTTTAAGGTGCTTGTAAATTGAAGAGTGACCTCTTCAACAATTCCTTTTTAACTAAGACAATAATCCAACCATCCCCTTGTTCTAAACATTTCACAACTGATTGCATCACCCAAAAGAAATTGATGATCAACTAGCTCATTCCTTTGTAGACCTCCACCCATGGTTGATTCTAGCTAAATTGTGGAAAAAATGGTGTTGTTCCAGAGCTCGTTGAATCAAAGTTTGCATTATTATGGCACTAACATTGACACAATACCTCATAATATCCTTCTTGCATCAAATTTCATAATTTCCTCTTGTGTACAGGTTTGTCACTTGAACACATTGTAAATCATTAGTAAAAGTTAATTAATTGCTTTTAATGTCCTTAATTTCACTATGACACAATCATAGAAGGACAAGTCATCAACATGTGACATTAAGCATATAATTATTTCCAGTTATCTCAATGAACTTTTGAACTTACATGTGATTTGAAATTGATTTAAAAGAAAATATTTAATATTTCCATCTGCCCACTAAGAAAAGGCATGGGTCCCACTAGGATAGGACATGTATGAGTGAATAATTATAAGCAATATCAAATCCTAACAAAGTGTGCATAAAATAAAATAAAATGCATACAAAGTTATGGGGTAGGTAGTTGACAACTACTACAAGAAAGATGTTATGGAAAAGATCATTAGAATTGATAGAGTGATGGGATGGAATGGTAAGATGGGAGAGAGAAGGTAAATGGAGTGGATGTGAAGAAATTACTTTCAAGAAGAAAGTGTTTATTATGAATCCCTTGACCAAAGTCAAGGAGTATTAAGAGTTAAGGTAGGAGACATAGACTCTTTGGCTACAAGAATAAAAATATCCTCATTATGCTGGAATTGCTATAAGAACTCTTCATAGCTAACTTGTTTATTGTAAAGTTTGAGGTGATGACCATTGACAAATAACTTGAAGTAGATAGGATTAATGGTAGATGGCTAAACTACACCATTTGAAAATATGACAACAATCTCATATGGTCCGAATCAATGTGTTTGGAAATTTCCTGGATTATGCTAGTAATTTGAGTCATAAAGGAGTACCCAATCTCCTATAGAAACATTTTTTGTTTGATAAACCTATCATGCCACTATTTAATTTGGTTGAACGAGCTCAGTATTGTTCAATGCAGATTTCTTCCATTCATCAAGACTATTTAAACTCAGGATTTGGTCCTAATGGGCAATTGTGAGTTCCATCTTGAGCTCCAAGGTGGTCCTCAATCTTTTTTATCCAAATTTGACAATAATTACTATTGAATTACCATAGAAAAGGTCGAAGGGAGTAGAACTAGTTGTGGACTTCCAAGTGGTTCTATAAGCCCCATGAGCTTTAGGAAAGTATGTGGCCCAATCCTTCCTATGAAATGCTATAGTCTTTGTGAGAATGGATTCCAAGTCCCTATTAGTAACTTCTACTTGATCATTAGCCTAGGGATGATAAGGTGATAATCTACCATGCCTAATAGTATACTCCTTCATAAGATCAATTATCAAATTTGATGTAAATTGAGTCCCTTGATTAGATGTCAATTCCATATAAATGCCAAACTGTGTGAATATGGATTCATACAAAAAAATTTCCACATTGATATCCCTTGGATGTTTCATGGGTTTAGTCTCTATCCATTTGGTTGCATAGTCAATGCACACTAGAATGTAGGATTTGCCTTTTGAGGTAGGTTCAATAGGTCCTACAAAATCAATCTCCCATTTGTCAAAGGGTCTAACAACTACTTGAGGTTGTAGGGAAATTTCACCTAATTTAATGGGTCTTCCCATTTTTTGACACTTGTCACATTTCCTCATATATTTGGCTACATCCTTGTGCATGATTGGCCAATAATACCCAGTTGTCAAGATTTTGAAGGTTGTTCTTTTGGATGTAAAGAGACCTCTACAAGGCTCATCATGACATGCCTTCAAGACATCATATGTTTCATCCTCTCTTAGACACTAATACATGACTTGATCAGGTCTAGTATAAAACATAAATTCAACAATCCATGAATAATTAAAGTTCTTCTCTACTAGTGACTTTCTTTCTTGTGCAGAGAAGTGAACTAGCATTTTAGTTGTGGTGAGGTAGTTAGTAATATCTACATACCATGAGTTTTGTGTGGACAATAGAAAAAGGTGCTCATCTCAAAAAATATCATCAATGGTTGCAGGATCGTTAGGGACATGGAACCAAGCGAGAAAGTTGGCTACCACATTGGCCTTACTAGGTTTATAAACTATGATGATGTCAAATTCTTGTGTGAGTAACAATTAGTGAGCCAATCTTCCTAAGATTGTAGGCTTTTTCACCAAATATTTTATAGTAGAATGGTTAGTGTGAAAAAATATTTCATATCGAGTAATGTAATGCCTGAACCTATTGAGGGCATAGATGACTACAAGTAATTCCTCTTTAGTAATTGTGTAATTGAATTTTGCACCTTGCAAAATTCTTGTTGATGAAACAAATGGCATGTTCAACAAATTCTATTTTTTCTCCTAGCATAACACCAATAACATAGTTTGAGACATCTACATGAATGTGAAAAGGTAGGCCCCAATTAGGTCCTCTCAAAATAGGCAGTGTGGTAAGAACTTCTTTAAGTTGCAGAAAGGATGTTGCACAATTAGAGTTCTAAGAAAATTTACAATCCTTTTTGAGCAAGTTGTAGAGAGGTGTTGCAAGTTGACTGAAGTTTTTAATACATCTTCTATAATATTTGGTGTGTCCTAAAAAATTGCATACATCCTTTTGCTTCTCTGGCGTAGGCAAGGTACTAATGACTTCAATCTTTGTTGGATCTACTTGGATGCCATTAGATGAAATGAAATGGCCTAGTACTACCACTTCCTCCATCATCATAAAAATTTCTTACTATTTAAGGAAAGGAAATAGTCCTAACATCTTTTGAGTACCATTTCTAAATTTTATTTTTCTCCTTCAAAAGTAGTACCATAAATAGTAAAATCATCCATGTAGATCTTCATATAGTCAACAAAAATATCCAAAAATATATTGATGACAACTTGTTAAAATGTGGTTGGGGCATTGCACAAGCCAAAGGTAATATTGTATAGGCAAATGTTCCCCATGGGTAGGTGAAAGTTGTTTTTCCTTGATCTTTTGGGGCTACTTGTATCTGATTATAACCACTAAAACCATCCAAAAATGTAAAATAATTTTTTCAGCTAGGTCATCAAGGACTTAGTCTATAAATAACAAGGGAAAATGGTCCTTCTTAGTGGCTGAATTGAGCTATTGTGATGTGGAGCCTAATCAAACTTAGAGATTTAGGCAATGTAAATTGATCCCCATATCAATTCTATGGGGGTTTGGGGGTAGTGTCTGTGCAAAGTCCTAGGGTAGTGCCCCAAGTGTGCTTCCTATCATAGTACATTGTGGGGTCGAGGGGCAATACCCTCATGAGGTTTTTGGGGGTAGCACCCCCAAAGCCAAAAATGACCTTATATTATAAAAGACTTCAACTATTATTTTTCTATTATTCTAGCCCTAATTTTGTAAGTGATAAAAAGCTTGTACAAAAAGGCTTAGGGTTAGGGATTTTTCATATTGTGTGATGCAAAAAATGGTTGTTGCGATGGTATTGAGTTTAAAGGGATTACAGATTGTAATCAAGTTGTAATCACTAGATAATAATAATATTGAACTTTTTGTTGGGGGATGTAGCCAAAGGATTAGGTGAACCATGTTAAATCTTGGTGTGTTGTGTTCTCTTATGTGCGATCTACTATTTTCTAATATTGGTTATATTTACATGTAACTATTATTTTTGTCTAAGATTAATCCTAACATGAGCTCCCTATAATCTACAAAAAAATTTCATTTTCCTCCCTTATTAGGTACTATAACCAAGGATGAGACCCATTGGCTATTAGAAATGGGGTATATAAAACCAACATTTAATAGTTTCTATAATTCATTCTTAACTATATCTCTTAAGATAGGGTTAACTCCCCTCTAAGGCTATCAAACAGATTTGAATTTAGGGCTGATATAAATATTGTGAGTACAAAGCATAGTGTCTAATCCTTCCATGTCCATGTAATCCCAAGTAAATGTGCTTTGATTTTGCTACAGTAACTACAACATAACCTTCTATTGAGAAGGTGATAAGGCATTGTTTACATTTAGTTCTTTATTTGACCAACTTCCATCTTAATAACCTTATCTTCCATGAATAATTAGGCAACAATCGAAGAATCCATCTTATGAGGTAATAGTGAGTGGAGAAACTGTGAAGCTTCTGAATGGTGTGGTGAATTCAATGATGGTAAAACGACCTCTAAGATACATTCAACTCGAGGAAACACTTGAGATTATATTCCATATTCATTCAGAATAATTCATGAAATTATTTCATCTTCTTCTTGATTAGTTATAAATGATTCTCTACCTATCATCATCAACTGATGGATGGAATTGACTTCTAGATCATCATCACCCAAGTCTTGCTAGATTACTTGGTCATCTAGTAACAATGGTTGAGTAGGGGATTATAAAGTTAGGTTCTTGGCATGAATATCGTTGGATTTTATCATCTTTTTAGATCAACAAGCTATATAGGCATTTGTAATGGCCAACCATGGTCTTCCTAAAATTAAAGGATATCCTCCCATTTTGGCCTTTGGGGAGAGAACACCAAAATCAACTGGATACTCCCAGGAATTTAAGGTGATTATAACATCTTCTATCATCCCATCTAGTTTAATAGTAAAGCTATCAACAAGTTGAAGTATGGTGGGTGTCTCTTTGAGGCCAATGATATGCAACCGAGACAATACCCCCTTGGTCATGAAATTAATAGATGCTCCTAGGTCAACCAAAGTATTTTGGACTTGGATCCCATAAATAGTGACTGTAACTACAAGACTCCTAGGATCAGAGTATTTAGGTATAGTTAATTTCTCCAGTATTAGGTTATTCAATTGTCTTAGGACATGAATGGTTTTTGGATATTTCTTCATCCTTTTTGACTACTTAATGCATGCTTCCTTGATAGCTTTAGTATAGGTAGAAACTTCCTTAATAGCATCTAGTGATGGTATTTTTACTGTCATCTACTTTAGTTGATTAAGAAAATCAATGATTGCATGGTTTTTTCATGGGCTATTTTTATTCTATCAACCTATGGAGAAATGGAGGTCCTTTGGCTATAAGAGAAGTTTGTTGATTTGACTCATCTGTATGCTCAGTCAGAGGATCTTTAACTTTAGTTATTATAAGCTTTTAGGGTGCATGAAGAGTGGTGCATGACCTTAAGTGAAAATTATTCAATGAGATGGCATAGCTTTTTTTTTGAGCTTGTTGTTTAGTATTTTTTGCATTAGGATTAGGTTGAAATGGTAGTTGGGTCTACTTGGGATGAGTATTAGTGGCTATAGGAGGATAAATTAGAGCTTTCTTCTAAAGGTATTCCAATTTTGAGTTTGTTACCAACCCTGTTGAGGTTGTTACCAACTATTATTTCCACTAAAACTAGTATTCTAATTTTTTTTGATTGATTAGTATTATAGATTTGAAGAGGATCTTGTGGCATAATTTGTCTTTAAGCCCATGGCCTTCTTTGAGTGATATAAAGTACCTCTCTATTTTCATCAATGGCTTTGAACTTAGTCAACATTGGGTATGTCTCCGCACTTGCAACCTACATGTACAGTTCCTTTTCTTTTCTCTACAATGTGGATAGTATTCAATCAACATGGCATCAACTTCATCTTTCTTTCTTCTATCTTGCATGGTACTTTTCTGAGTGGCTAAATCATTAATGTTGTCCTGCTTGAAATTTGATAGTAAATTGGATAATTCTATCTTGGATACTCCTGAACTACCATTGGACTTATGTGGTAGATCTCTAAGTCACCTACCTTTCTTCATAGTAGCTCTAGAATAATTTAAGCATATTCTCTATATATTAGTCCAAGTCTTTTGAGTGATATCTCTTCTTTCCATAAGATCTAGGGCTTCAATTCTTCCATCATTTACACCACTTTAAAAAAGATGTTTCTTTGATTCTTCATTCAATTGAGGTTGTGTATTATGTTGCAGGCTCAACATGAACCAAGAAACATAATCTTCCAAAATTTCATCATCCTTTTGGGACATTTTGAAAATGTTATCCCCTTTCAAATCTTTACCCCTGCAATATTCCTTATACTTTGTGAGAAACATATTTCTCATCGCACACCAATCTACTACAATATTGGCACCCAACCCCATGAACCATCTCAGATTAACTTCTTTGAGGGTAGAAGGAAACAACTTTAGTTTGTGGGCATCATTGGTATAGTCATAAATTCTACATAGTATGTCAAACTCAAAGAGAAAGGTTTTAGGGTCTTTAGTGATTAGGCCATAAAACTTGGGAAGTGTAGTGGCAAGTATGTTCTTCAAATTTTCGTTACCCTACTAAGGAGGGATAAGAAAAGGAAATGTTGGTTGAGGCTGAGGTTGAGCCATTCCTATAGGAGGTACTGGTAGTGGTGCTTGATAGATGATAAGGACAAGTGGATTATCTTGGTATTTAGGTTCAGCAAAGAGATCAATCACATGGAAGGATTCATCAGAGGATGAGGGTATTCATTCTTGATTAGCATAAAAAGGATTTTCAAAAGGTTCTTGTTCATTCTCACTATGAGGTTCTTTAGGTTCAGGATTAAAAGTGTCTTCCTAAGTATTATAGGGAAGAAATCTCCCAAGGAGGTCTCTTCTTCTATGCATGCAAAATAATGTGAAATCTAAACTAAAATAATAACTTCAAGGTTGAATTAGATTGACACCTTCCCTGGCAATGATGCCAAAAATGGCTAGTTATCTTAATACCTCATTAATAAAGGACTGGACATTCTTTCACATTGACTTCATGACTAGACATAATTATGTGTTTTCCTAAGAATAACATATTGAATTCATTTTATTTT
Organism: Cupressus sempervirens; assembly: GCA_028749045.1. Classification (NCBI taxonomy): domain Eukaryota; kingdom Viridiplantae; phylum Streptophyta; class Pinopsida; order Cupressales; family Cupressaceae; genus Cupressus; species Cupressus sempervirens. Next base: position 580,768,232 of record CM053788.1, on the reverse strand, counting down.
GTCAACTCAGGAGCATAAGTTTGAGAGGGTGGCTACAAAGTATATGCTCTGATTACTCTTTAAGTCATTATAACTAAAATAGGAAGGGAATTTTGAAGGATACTTAAGCTAGGAACTGAAACAACATCTTACCTTAGAGCTCAAAGTAATGCTACAAATTCTATGCACCTATTTTGTAGGAACAATTAAATCTATCTATGCACCTATTTTGTAGGAACAATTCAATGATTCTATTATCAATGGTTATAGGAAAAAAAAAAGTCTACCTTGCAAAGAAAAAAACAAGGAAATGAAATCTATTCTAACAAAGTAGTTCACTCACCAAGTAGCCCCCCATTGGATGAGTGAATAGAAAAGACAATCAAAATAGAAGATGCAAACTTGAATTTTGTATCCTATTAATTTATAGTAAGAGATTACATTTGATTACAAACAAGATCACACATTGCTATCATGAAAATTGATCTATTCTATCTTTCTCCCAGCAAAAACTTCTTTCAAAGCTACAATGGGCATTATTTAAAGGAAAACTATCAAATTCCTACTTCTATGATCACTCCATCAACAAGGATCAATTATAGATTCATAAAGTTCACAACATAAATATCATTAATTATGATTTAACTCCTCCAAGAATATAGTAGGTTGAGGGATATTTACATGCACTACCATAATAAAATCACACAATAATCTACTTGTTGCAGTGATTCATCAATTTGGTCAGCTTTGACTTAGCATTGAAATGCTAACTTTTGAATATGCATGGAAAGTACCTAGAAAATATTGAATGCATACAACTTCCACATACCTATATATTTATTTTATCATCAATGTTAGAAAAGGTATAATATCCAAACTATCACTCTTTGTAAATCCTATAGCTATAGGAAGAAATCTCCCCAAATATACCATGGATGAGGAATCATTTACCAAAATGTAATATTTCTTCATTATACCATTGAAGAACATAGATTCAAGAAAACATAGTGTATATGAACTATCTATACTTCAATCTTAATGTCTTAATATATAGATAATAAACATAAGTTCCTTTGCTTAAACCATAGAGTCATAAATTTTTTCTGTAAGATAGTTGTCTAAAACCAAGATAAAAGGTTCCCAAAATAATGGAATTTTAGAGGCTCATCAGTATGTTCTATGGTTTTAGAGTATGTACTATTTCACTATAAAACTATGGTTTTATATGCATTGTTTTAGCTCACAGATGCACTATTCTAGGGTGTGGATGTGCTAAAATATTTTGCATGCACTATGATATATCTTAAATGCACTAAAATGCCTAATCTACTCATTTACAGAGAAAATGAATACAAAAATAAAAAATGTTCATGCATAAATTCAAAATTTTTAAACAAAAAAGGATCTCAATGACTCACTAGGGCACTAGAGTCAACCAAATGCTCATATCTATGACCCCTCTCGAATCTATGCTCTCACAATGATACAACCACCCTCGCTAGCACAGAGCTCCAAAATACTAAAAGTAAAGGGGGAACATAAAAATGACAAGGGTAAAAGGTATTTTGACCTATTTAACCCTCCTTTAAGGAATATGTATGAAATTTTGTATCCCATCTGCCCAAATTAATGCTTCTGACCTATTTTCTCGAACTAGGTATCATTACAAACTAACTTGATCACCTACATCTACCCCACTTTACTATCAATTATTCTCATTAAAATTTTCATATATAAAATTGGAATATCCCTATTATTGCACATCAATTTTTTTAATTTCATTTCTAATGGGGTAGAATACTGGGGCATCAAAATTTTTCAAATATCAAAAATGTTTAACCATCCAAAATTTCAACATCAAATCAAACTGGGGCATCCAAGCAAGACTAATTCAAAGGATTTTAAAATATTGCAATATCAAGTCAAACATCAAGTCATTAGTAATCAAATATCAAATTATCAACAATCAGGCATCACACCAACCTCAAATCAAGAAAACATCTTTAATCAGACAATCAAAAAACAAAATTGGCTAAAAATCAGAAAATCAAAAGTCTTTGAACTAATATGCTTTGCATATTAGCTCAAAGAGGGGAATTTGTAGACACCCAAGAATTGTCAAAGACCTAAAACAACACAAATTTTGATCAATCAACACAAAATAAAGGAAAAATTAGATAATAGAGGAAAATAATAGACTTTCAAATCAAGGGTAACATCAAGTCATTAATCAATCAAATCACCTATCAAATAAAAAAGAATCTAAATCACTTCAATAATAGAAAAAGAAATTCATAAAATCATAAAATGAAATAAGAAAGGAAAAAGGAAAAGAAAAAAGTTGAAAATAAATGGAACATTTAATAAATCAATAAAAGCCATTTATCCTCACAAAATTGAAAATCCTCCTTTTTACATTTAAAAGAATTAGAAAATCCTCTTTTATCCTCACAAACTAAGACTTTTGGATTCTTCCTTTTGGTTTCTTATGAGATATTTATAGTTTCACCATTACATTCCAACCAAAAGTAAAATTCAGATCCTTACCCCAACCTCCTTCTAAAATCCTATAAATAGGACGAAAATTCAAGAGAAAAAGAACCCAACTTGTAGGCATCTACACTATAGGCACATTTAGAGTTATCATCTCTTTTAGTGTTGTTATTATAGAGAATTCATGTCATTTTGATATTATTTTAGCATTCATTTCATGTTATTTAATATCATTTAGAATTACATATGCACATGATTCTAGTATTCTAGTGTTATTATCTTCACATAATCTACAATTTCATATAGATCTAGCATATAATTTGGTAGATTTGCATTCATAGAATAATCCTATTCTAGAACTATCACTAAGATGTTGGCCTCAGAGAAATTTTAGCGGTTGTAGTTGGGGAAACAAGAGATGTTCATGAAGTCTTTGTTTAATAGTGATTTCTTTGGTCTAGATTAGCTAATTGTTACTTTGACTGCACTTTGCACTAAGGTCTCATAAATACATGATTGCACCATGTACAAGATCAATTTGAGATATTGAACAAATGAGATCCTTAAATAGTTTTTAGAGAAAATTGAAGGATTAGGTATTGGATTAGTTTTGACAGATTAAGTCATGGAAAATCTCTTAACAAATTGGTTATGATAGACCTTATTTAAATCTCATAAGAGAGTCCTTAATTTATTGTAACTATAAAATCCTTTAACAAGGTAAGACATAACAATCTTAAACACTTGGTGAATGCTTTTGCCTCTAAGGTGGATGCCCAAGATGGTTGTTCTGGTCCTCTTGGTGTAGATTTTGTTCTTGTTAATAGTGCTGTGGTTCCTATTGCAAAACTAGGTCAAGACTTTGGTCTTGAGGCTGCTTTGGGCTTGGTACACTCTATTTCTATTATCTCTGATCATGGTGCTAATTTTGGTACCCATATTTCTAAATCTAGTCGAGATAATGTGACTGTTGATTCTGGAAAAAAAGTGAATGTATCTAATAATGCTGGTTCTCTTTATACTGATTCCAAATTGGTGGATGATTTGAAAGTAGATTGCCTTGGTCAAAAGGATGTATGTCCTTTTGATGCCGTTGCTAGAACTAGTATTCAATCCCGTGGTTGCTGCACTAGATTGCTAGATGTTGTGATGGCCGATGGTCCTAGCCATAGTTTGGAAGATTTTCCAACTATTATGGATGCTCAAAAGTGGTAGTCAAAGGCTGCATTGGTTGAGGAGGGATGGATACCTATAAAGACAAAAAGATCTAAAAAGTCTCACCCTCAATTTGATATGATTTTGCGTTCTCATGAAATGGGAGTGAAATCAAAATCTTAGTCCTTGCTTTTCTGGTCTAGGAGGTTTCTTTAGTTTATCTAGTCTGTATTTCTAGGTTCCAGGGTTCTCTCTGGTTTTTCTTTCTAAACATTTTCTATTGATTTCAGGTCTTATACCTGGTTCTAATGTTCTGCTAGTTTTAGGTCTATTTAAAGCCTGGTTGAGCTTTATGGAAAATCTTTCTTTATGATGTAAAGGGTTTCAAGGCCCCTTCAAAACCTTCTTTTACCTTAATCTAAAACAATCTTAAACACTTTTAGTAGAGAAGACCCCTCATAGGGTAATCATCAGATATGATCAAATTGTAGCCCTAATAGGCAACCTTTTTTGTTGCATCAGTAACAATTTGTGGGTTTCATCCCACCCCAATTTTAATTTCAACTTGAAGTGTTTCTAGGTTACCAAAATTATTGTGTTATGTGTTGATATTTTCATGGATGTTATGCTTAGATAGGTTTCATTTCAGCACTACACATTTATTTTTATATGGTATGAGATGTGAGATATGAGATGGGTTAGGCATGAATACAATCAATTGTTTTATCAATGAATTTTTTTATAGATCTCAATTCATCCCCTCCCCCCCCAAGTATCTTGTTTCCCATTGAGATTTCCAATAGAAATATCATTTAAATCTGCAAAAGGTTGTTGGACTCAAATTTTCAATTATGAAGGGGTTCCCTTCAAATGTAGAAGGTGCTTTCAAACTAGTCATGTTGCAATAGATTGTGTATAGGATAAATATACAAATACTTCTACATGGCGGAACAATGTTTCAAATTAATACTATAGAAAACAAATAAATAACATAGTTTTTCTTAGTTTTTCAAAGAAGCTAGTGTTCAAGAGGTATCCCTTGTGTAGGACCTCCCAAAGGGAGGGATGATAAATACCTTTAGAAATATTGGACAAGATATTAAATTGGAGGTGGCTACATCTAATGCAAGGGAGAAATATAGAGTGATTGATCAAGTGGAACATGAGAGAGTATTGGGGGATAAAGTTTTTGGGGTGGGGAGGAGTTGGAAGTGGAAGAGTGTGGAAATGATCATGGAGAAAATTGTTAACATGAATGCTAAAAATATTCCTCTGGGTGAGTATCCTAAGCATTGGATAGTATTGACATGATGCATTCATGAATATGTTTGTCATTGATGTCAACATAATATTAAGTCTATGAAGATTGATGGAGTAGCATAGAAAGATCTTAGTTGTATGGACAATATCTTGATTTTTTGGTGATGTGCATCCATGGACATGTTCTTCATTTTTTCCTAATGATGTGGTTCAATGTGCAATGCATAAGTCAAGATTTATAGAAGTTATACCTAATTTACAGAGAGTAGTACAAAGATAGAGTACTTGAGAAGTGGTTTATGATGTTTACATTATATCTTCTAATAGAGATATAATATGGTAATGCATAGTCAACTAATGACTTATGATATTTTGATGAAGACACCAGCAGATGTGCAAGCCCTAGTGTCATAGTGTGAGAAGTTGTATAGACCATGAGCTGATAGTGCTATTGTAATTGTAAATTAATTAATTATCTTATTATAATTAATTGGGAAAGCCTCAAAGTTGACTCAAGGAATTATTTTGAAGATATGGTATAAAGGAAAGGTGTTTTTCTTATTTATAATATGATTGTAAGATTGAAGTGTATGTGAAGTATGAAAAGGAGTAGAGTGTTTATTGAATGCAAGTAAGCAATCCAAGGGATTATTGGATGTGAGATGGGTGATCTGATTACAAGATCAAAAGGAGCAGAAGTCCAGTTGATAGGAAAGAAAGAGGAAGCCGTACTATTCATTTGTATTATTTTGCAAGCAATAATACAAAAATCATTTGGGTAGTGGGTTCATTGATCTTTCCCTTAAACTTATTTGGGTAGTAGGTCTAGCTATCTTTTACAACTACTTTTAGGGTTGGAATCTCCTAAAATGGATTCTAAGTCTCCTAATAGGGACTGATATGTACTAAATGTTGTTATTGACTCCTAATAGGGTCCATCCTCTAACAAGGAATATTTACATTAGTACATCATCTTATGGGTACCATCCCTATCGGGGTTTTCCCTTTGATCAACGGTTTCCTTAGTTAACATATTTGGTGTTATTGTGCATGAGTATCTTGTTTTGATTTCTGATTATATTGTTCATATGGTTAAAGTTTAATAAGGTTGATAATTATGATATTAATTAGATACTAATTCACCCGACCCCCGCCCCCACCCACCCCCACCATTTATATTGGTGGACTATATATTCTAACAAAAATATGGTTCCAAGACATGCATAGAATGGTAGAGTTAAAGAGGGATAAAAGTGGTTACAAGAAAGAAGGTTATACTTTCAAAGAAGCTTGATATTGTGCTCAAGTCTCATAAAAAACTAGGGGTTAGTTGTGGGTGTTTTCTTCTATCTTGTCTAGTTATATGGCTCTCTACTATGCTTCTTTGTTGTTGTATGAGATGATGGAACCTTTGTTTCCACCCTTTCTTTGGGGCAAGATGCTCTTGACTTTATTAATAAATAATCTATTATACCAACCAAAAAATAATTTGCAGTGAATGTAGGCTCTAACATCCTCAACATGAAGTACACCCTCTAGGGTTTACAAGAATACACCCTCATGGTCATCGTCCATCAAATTAAAAGGATGTTTCTTAAATTGACAACATGGCCTATCCTTGACATTATAAATATGGGACTTATTTATTGTTACAAAACTCTACAACAACTGGAATTACTTCAAATGAAGAGTTTTTAATGTGTAAATACCTCTAATAAATCATGTTAGAACTTCCACAAATACAAATGAAATATTTTCAACTCCTTCTAGTATGTTTTCTTAAGCTGTCTAGTAGCTCAAATGGTGATAATAAACTTGGTTTCACCCTTTAAATTCTTAACAATCTCTTAAGCCATTATTGTGTTAGGTCATAGTACAAATAGATGAAATGAACTAATAGTTTATACTCAAATGTAGGAAATCATTGTTGTAGAAGCATCAAGCTCAAATTTGTGGAGTTATAGTTCACATAGTTGGGGGTGTGTTTGAGGCATATTGGGTAACCTCTTCCTAAGTGCCCATAGAGTTTGGAGTTAACGTCTTAGAGTTAGAGCCATTTTGGTGACTACTAGTCACATGTTCCTAATTTACTAGGAGACCTTACAAATTATTAATCTAATCTTCAATCCAAGGGATTTGGCATGTACACTCTTAGATTTGGATTTTTAGATGGCATGTGGAACTATTTCTAATTGCACATACTCTTATGTTTTCTTATGAGTTACTTATGCATTGTAAACTTGGGGCTAGTCCTAAGTGTAGTTATTTCATGTATTTAATGTATGTTGCCAAGATGACTTGTGGCTTGAGGGTTTATTTAATATGGTAGTGTTCATTGAATGTAATTTCCTAGGCCAAATTGTGCCTCGTTTAGTATAATTAGGGGCTCTTCTAATAAATTAATTCATTTATGGATCATAGAGTTCAACATGGAACAATTAAGAGGAGAAAAGTTTAGTAGAGCTAGTAGCTAAGTGTAGGCTTGGGAAATAATAAGGTTTATTGGTGGCTTGTAAGCATAAGTCTAGATTCTTCTTGGAGTCCTCTACCAGGTTGTAGATCTAGACTAGATAGGGGTTTGATCTTGCAAGGTCTTACATAACTATTATTGTAATTTCTTTAAATTTGGCCATAATTCGAAAGGCTTTACAATCAAACATGTTGGATGTAAATCTTATGATTCTATTATGAGAATTGGAATTATTTGGATCTAAATATTTGTGTTATTATTTATACTCCAATGTGTGGTTATTTTTTGGGGGCTAGGACATCTTGTTTTGGGATTCTTCTACCTTGTACTACATCAAGTGGTATCAGAGTAAAGGTTGAATCTAGTTGATCTTGTGGATTTGTTTCCTTGGGTTTGCAAAAATTTTGGAAGATGCCTCTAAGAAGATTGGATCCTTGGATGGTTTTATATATCCATGATGTGGTGGAGAAGAAGATAATTTAGGCATTTTCTTGAAAGATGCTAAGCTATCATTTTTCATGATGCTTAACAACAAGAATCCATTTGAACTCCTCTCTTGAAAATTTGATTTGGGATCAATTCCAAAGTTTTGAGTGATCTTGCAACCTACTAGAATCCACTTAGTAGAAGATAAATTTTAGTGTTTATGAGGAGATCTTTGTTGGTTCTAAATTTTTTTGGATTAAATGTGGAATCTACTTGCTATTTCAAAAGAATATCCACACAAAAACAAATATATATTATTTATATTTTTCTATTTTTTAATGAATGCAGTTTGAACTATGCAACTATATGAATCCCTAAATTAACCATGTGTTTGTAGAAGAAAATAATGAAGATAGGGTGACAAGAAGTTTAAGAAAATGACTTGAAAAGTAGATCCCTAATAGACATAAGCCACAAAAAAATTACATCTATGAGTTAAGCCTCTATAAAGATTGGTAGGTAACTAATGAAAATAGAAGTAACACTTCCTTAATTCCACTAAAGTAATTGTTAATGGGAATTTAGTAACTGTAATATGTTTCACTTCTCATTAGATCACAAGGCCATGGAAAGTGTGCTCATGGGAGAGAAAAAGCTATGCCAAAACATTAGGGTGATCTCTTCTCCAACTAAGTATGTCAACAGAATTTGAAAACATGTGGCAAACACCAAAATTTAAAGATTGCTCAATCAAAATAATGCAACAAAACTATTGGATCCATTACACTCCATGAACATACATTCATAAAATGTAACACACTTAGGCAAGAATAACTACACTCCAAATGAGAGCACCAATAACATATATTATTGCATCAAAATAATGATCTGGAATATAGGTTTAATTCCTCAATTTATAGGAAATCTTCTCCTCAATTTACATTGAGAGTGAGAGATTCCTTCATGCAAATATATGCTTCTAAACTAATAAAATAAATCTATTTATGTACAAACTAACTCTCTAACTGGTGCTAGGTAGGACTCCACCCTTGGGTGTATGAGCCTTTACATGTCTTAAAACAAAGAAAGCATGAGATAATAAGAAGAAGAACACTATCAAAGGATGTAGGAGTCTTTGGAAATGACAAATATAAAAGTTCAACCTTCTCTATAGGTTTTTAGGAGTTAAAATATCATCAGAATGTGTTTTTGATGCATAGAAAGCTCTAAATTTGGAACTAGTAGTTAACTATCAGTGCACCTCTAACTTCTTCAAAAACTTCTAGCACACCTTGGAAAATAGGTCCAAAAAATGAAATTTTTTACCAAGTGTCAAAATTGAAATGCTAGCTTCTAGGTTTTGTTTCCCTTCATACCAAAGCTATGTTTGGGTATTTTCTCTTGAATTTATATATAATCTCCATAACTTGGGTTGCATTCAAAAAATCTAAAGACTAACATTTATCCTTTACCTTTTGTCAATAGTTTCCAACCTCAATGCAAGTCTTTGCAAAATCTCCCGATTTGCCATCTAATTCTAGCAATGCCTCTTTAGTCTTAAATGCTTTTCTGATATCCTCATCAGTGGAAGCTTCTACAAAATTATTCTAAAATTTTTCAACAACTACTTTCACAATCATTAGTTTATCCCTTGAATCATCTTCAAAAATGTCTAGGCAAGCATCACTATAATGTCTCTTTGCCTTCAAAATCTGCTCTTGGGTTTGATCCTTAAGCATATGAATATCTGCATGTAGTCTTTCAATTAATTTATTACCATCCACAATATTCTCTATCCAATCATCTATCTTATCTAACTCATCTATAGTATGTACATCCATCAACATCTAATACCTCTGACCCTTTATTGATTGTAATGCTTGTAGGTCTTTACCCCAGGTATGTACTTTATTGAGTAACCCAAAATCCTAGTTCAATAGAGCAATTAGCTTATCTACATTATTTTGCATGTGGTGTAGTAGTTTAATATTTTCTTGTATGATTTGCACACCTTTCTCTTCAAAACTTTCCTGCCATTGCTAAAAAACATTCAAAAATGGATCTAATTGTGTAGTCTCCTTATCCCTCTCATCAAGTGCCACATTTAATGTCTCCTTAGGATTTTTAGGATATAATGGACCAACTACTTCATTCAAATAACCTCTTAGGATTTCAATTTTTTTTAGAGTTTTAACACTTCAGACTCATCCTGTTCTAAGTGTCTAAACACTTCTTTGATTCTTGTAGTGACCATCAATTTGGCAGTATCCACAGTGGGTTTTCCAAACAAGACCTCCTTGATTTGATAATATTTTGGAGTCAAATTTTCAATATCTAAATGTAGAGGAGGGATAGCAATATGGGTGAACAAGTCCTTATTTTGATCACTCATAACAAAGGCCAATATTTGTGCATCACCTACAAGTGGCTCATGTTTCTTAAATACTTCAATTAATTCTATCATTCCCTCTTCCTCAATACAATACATCTACCTTTTGTGTCTAATGATCACCTCTTTTCTCAATCATCTTGAAGTATCTTCCATTAGAGATTTATCCTTAGATGAAGAGGTAGCTTGTATCACTAAGCCTTTTCCCTTATTACTCCTCTCTGGGGTCTTCATCTTTTGTGAGAGATCCACATTAGGCATCTCTATGTTTGGAAATTCCATAGTCCTCACCTCTATATCTTGGGAAGTCTATTGAGGTTTCTAATATATTTTTCCCTCTTTTGATACTTCATTGATAGGTATTTTTTTTGGCTCTTCTTCCTATTAAGCTTTCACCTATTCTTCATTACCTGGAGGGAGAGGAGTAACTAAACCTTTATCTAAGCAAGATAAATCTTGACTTGATGATGGTGGAGAAATTTTGAGTCCTTGTAGCTAAGACAACAATTGAATCCAATCCTCTTGTGGAGGTTAATTTGTTGGGTATCCCTTATCTTGTTTCCTAGTAGCTCATTGCCTATAGTCAGCTCAGTGTGTCTTGGTCTTCTTTCTTATCAATCCATTGATTTAACTCATCCTTTGAAGTTGTAGCCTAAATAGGTTTCATAGGAATGGATGGTGTTGTTATAGTAGAGCTTCTTCTCTGCTCTACCTCTATAGCCCTAGCAAGATGAATTGTTTGACTTAAGGGAATGTTATCTTCTTCATATTCATCATCCTCTTCTTCCTCTTTTGGAATAATTTCAAAGATTGATGGAAAAATAATAACCTTTCTTATCACCTTTTGTCTCTTTGTCCTTTTAATCAAAATTTTCATCTTTCTTTTCTTAGCGGCCGATGGGGAATCTTTTTCCTCTTGTATAGTGTGAGACACTTCCTATATTTTTGCTTCATCTTCTTTCCCTTGTTCTAATGGTGGCACTAGCTAATTATCTAGAGTTTGGATGACTTCTACATTTTTTTCCTTTTCTTCATTCTCTACTCCTTGATGTTCTAGTGCTTGAGTTACCCCTTCTTCAGGATCAAGTTTTTGAGAGGAAGTGCTTTTCCTTTTGTTTTTGCCCTTCTGTGCCTTGAAGTATCCAACCTCTCTATCAAGTTGATGTACTATTTCTAGCATTACTGGAGATTGAGTTGTGAATGTTGGCACTATCACCTTCACTCCTCTACCTTTCATTGGTCAAGTTGTAGCTTGGAAAACTATAGTTTGTGGAACTGAATCTAGCTTGAATGGTCTCTTGATCCAATCCTTGGTTAATTAGATGACATGCCTTTCCTTATGATTTCTATCTACATTTTATTCTCTATCAATCTCTACATTCATGATAGGTTGATCATTTATCTTATCCTTGTTATACAAGGGATCTAAGACCTCTTTAGTATCTTGTTGCACTATCTTTAATGGGATCTTCATTTTCAAGGTTTTGCCTACCAAATAGAGAGTCATCCTATAATAATCCCTTTTTTCAATTTTTTTTGTCATCATCTACATTCATCCAATGACCCTCTATGAAATCTTCATGTTGGAATTGTTTCCCCACCAAGTACTAAACTTTGCCAATGTTATCAAAACAGGGATGAGGAGAGTTATAATCCTCCAAGGGATATTGATCCCATTCAGACTCAAAGTTCATGATATCTTGTTTCTATTTAACACCAAAAGAACCTATATTTATGGGCCATACCTAGGTCTACTTATGTTTCTTTCATACTCTCTCATATGTAGACTAGAGTTATCATGCAATCTCTAGCAATATCAGTCTATCACAGGGATACCTAGGGAGCTTCTTTGGATTCATAGTTGTAATTGCTACCCTCAAATAGGTGAATGTCTTAAATTTGATGTAGTAGGCATTGAATTCTATAATATTTGACACTACCTCTTCTAACATCCTTTTTACATAATCTCCCTCAATGAACCAGATTATTGCAAACATGAAGGCATCATTCATTATTCTCTACTCCTTGTTATGATCTAGAAGCTTTTTCCTCAGAAACTTGGGGTATACCACATAAGGTCATGCATTTGCATCTTACAAGTTGCTCTTTTTAAACAATCTTGGATAATCTATTTCTCTTATAGCTAACAGGTAGATCAAATAGGATGTCATATAGAAACTTTGGTTGTTCTTGACCACCACCACTTGTTCTTCTAAATTCTCACTTAGAATTGAGGCCCAATCAATTAGCATCTTTTCTATTTTGATGGTCTCAATAAAGTGTACCATCCATATATTCAAGTATCCTACTATTGATGATCCCATGACTCTACTTAAGAGCACTATAGAATGATTAATATCATCTTTCATATAGCCTCTCATCATATCTACTTTGCTTTCTTTTTTCTCAAGAGGAGTCTTATCAATGAGATACGAAGATTAGATAAGTTTTGATGCTTCTTCTCCATGCTCTCTATATCACCTTTCTACTTGATGAAATGTTAACCTAATGTACTAATCTACTCTTAGAAGATGGAAAAATTTATCTATATTCTTAGGCCTTTGATCTAAGATGATCTCTCTAGTTAGGCTTTTTCCAACTTTCTCCTCTAAAACATAGTTTTTTGCCAATGCCATAATCAATTTAGAAGACTATATTGGTACCAGGTGTGATGTTGCATTTACTATCCATAATCTAATGAGTGTAGATACCATAGGGGGCCTTTCACTTGGCTTGTTGCATAGGACCATGAATGTGTTCTAGTGAATATGGTCTAGCTACAGTATCTTGGATTTCTAAATATTCATCTTGGAAGCATGACTTTGATGAAACACCTTGAAATTTGAAGACCACTAGTTTTGGAGCCATTTTTTCAGCCAAGGAAGATGAAGGTGAAGCCATTTAATCTGCCCAAAACTAATATCCATTAGTTCAAAGGTGGAAAAAATTAATTTAACTAAACAATAATTAATAAAAAATTATGACCCAGAAACCCTAAAACTTATAAAAAACTAAGAAACCTATTTTTTATCTTTAGAAGACAAAAAAACTTGTGCACCTTAAGGGTGCACTAGGTGTGCCTTTTCTAAAAAAAAAATACCACTAAAGGGTACACACCTTATGCACCTTGTGGGGTGTGCTAGGTGCACACCCTTATAGTGTGCAAAGAAAACTAAGTGTTGAAAGGGGGTGCACACATAACACACCTTGTGGGGTGTGTTATGTGTGCACCCTCTTTATACTTTAGGGAATGCTAAGTCTTTTGAAAGGTGTACATGTGCACACCTCAGATAGGTGCACACATGCACACCTTTCACTAGGTGATTGCTTGTTAGATTTTTAAATTTTGCTTAAGCTTTGTTTAGGTTTTGTAAAAAAAAGGTGTGCACCTTGCACACCTTGAGGTGTGCACATTCCCCTTTTAATGTTTAACATATTTGTGTTGTGTGTGTAGGTGATGAAGTTCACCTCTCAATGTGTGAAGGTGTACACAATGAAGGCTTGGAGGAGAAAATGAAGTAAGGAAAGTGGCAGGGTCCCAGGCTTTATAGGCCCTTGATTGAGTGCACCTCATGGAGGTGCACACCTATGCCTGTACACATGTGCACACTTCCAAGAGGAATGTGTTCTTCCTTCATGCGACTAGTATAATAGTGCACCTTTAGGGGTGCGCTAGGTGTGCTAGTGCACCCCTTAGCATAAAAATTGACTTCTCTCCTTAAAATCTTCTAATTCCCAAAAAAATGAGTTTTCAGGTAGAGAGCCACACTAAGAAAAAATACTAGATGAAACCATAAAAAGCTTAGACCTCATACTAGGGACCTAGAAAGCTAAAAATAATAATGCTAGAGGGTCCCCATTTCTAGGATAAATGGGGCATGCATTGTGAAACTACAACAAATAGCCTTGATAAAAAGGGAAGAAATGAAAAAGATATTTCCTCATCAACAAACATTTTTCTAATATGTGTCAAATACTAATGAAATCCTAAATCCTCCAAACATATTTCAAGTCATTTTATAGTCAAAACCTCATAATCTTGAATCTCCAAGTTCAATGTGTGTTTAGTGTATCCATTTTCTTTGACATCTCAAAATGAAATCTAGCAAAAGCTTCCAACAACCTGGAAACAATCTTCCACCCTTCTGGTCCATTCATTGGGAATCTTCACGAAAGTTGTTTATCAATCCCTTGTTTGAGTAGATCAGAGAATTAGTCTTGAGGGCTCTTAATGGGTTAGCACTTTTTGTTTGAAGTCCTAGGCAACCCCCTAAATATTTTCTTCATGTAGTTCACATGTCACTATTTTATTCTTTGATGAAGCAATTATTTTGATACTGGATAGCCTATTTGGAGTGCATATCCCTATAGTTAGATTACCTCTCTTAGACTTTATAGAATTCTTCATTCTTAACACCATTTTTCTTTTTTATTCTTTTTCTGTACCCTAACCATGCTTAGACTATTTGGCCAAGACATTGGTATCATTTCTTAGATTCAATCTTTAGTTAACATCCCTTACATTCCTCTTTTAATAACTTTATGGAAACTCTCACACCAAACAATGATCTTAACAATTCCTTTGAGAAGACCCTTTTGTTTGAACTAGTAGGGTTTGGATTATCCCTTGCTACCATTGACTTTGGTTTGAAAAAAACCTAAGATAATCAATCTTTAAATTTGTAATGTGTTGAAAACTTGTTGATCTATAATTCTGAATTCAAAACTAAAAGTCCTCTATTATTGCAAGTAACATCCATTCCTCAATTGGTATAAGAAACAAAATCATTTAATTTTTTTAACAAAGAAATACCTCTTCCCAAAAGTCAAAACTAAAAGTGGTTTAATGAGATACCTCAAGATAACATTTTAAGAGTACCTAAACCCTAGATTGATGCAACTTTGAAAGTAAACACACAACTACAAGCTAACACACAACTAAATGTAAATGCACTTGCAAAAATAAACACACTTTCAGAAAGGAATTTTTTTTTTTAAGGCCTCAAAGTAATGTTTCAAGAACTTCCCATTAACTAGCCACATAATCAATTCCCCTCATAAAGAACTTAGCCTAGAAGTATTTTCTACCAGAATTTCATCGATCTCATAAGGACCAATCCACAAGCATTGAAACTTAGTGTTGCTACCTAGCTTTTCTTTTGCCTTGTCTCAGAGAAGAACAAGGTTAGATATTATGAAAGATTTTATCATGGCCCTTTTGTCAAACCATCTCTTAACAACAACCTAATGTTTCACCATATGATTCAAAGCAACTATCCATTTCTCATCCATCTCCAAGAGATTCATTAGTTCAAACTGAACCTTGTTAGCATCTTCAACATACCCACTCATGAATTTTAAAACAACAATCCTAAGGTTAAGTGGGAATACTAGCTCTTGTCTATATACAAGTAGATATGAAGATGTTCCCAAAGCATTCTTGACCATGAATTAGTCTGTCCATAGTGCATATTTGATTTTAGTATGCCAATCTTTAGGATTTTACTTCAACAAATGTCTTATTGCCATGATCAAGCTCTTATTTGTATATTCAGCCACACCATTTCCTTGTGGATAATAATTTGAAGAGAGCTTAATAATAACCTAATTTCCCAATGCACATTGAGTAAGGAATATCGATGCAAAAGCTGATCCATTATCACACACTAGAAAATGGCATCCCAAATCTAGTAATAATGTGTTCTTCCACAAATTCTGTAACTACCTTTGCCATGCAATTTCTAAAAGTCTTAGCTTCTATCCAACACATACAATAATTAGTAGCTATGAGAACAAAATTTTGATGATAGTGGGTTTACTAGATTAATGAAATCCAACCCCCACTTTGCAAAGGGGTGTATCTCAAACACTAGTTGTAATGGCATTATAGGATGTCTTTCCCTATTAACACTAATCTAACAAATGTGGAAAGTACACACATGTTCAAAAGTATCTTTGGAGATTGTAGGCTAGAAATAACCTAATCTTAAAATCATATGGCTCATAGCCTTTTCTAAACCATGTCTTGTACCATACTTATCATGAAATTGTTCCAAAACTTCTTTTAATTCTTTACATCCTAGGAACTTTAGATAAATCCATTAATAGTTCCATTTGTGTAATTTTCTATCATGTATCATTGTAGGATTCACACTTCATTTTGAGTCCCTTACACTGTGAGCTATCCATCCAATTAGGGTACTAATTTTGTAAAAGATAGTAAACAATATCCTGGCACCAAACATTCATTATTATACCTTGGTCAATATAAACTTTAGATACTATAATCTTCTTTTGATCTTCCACCTCTATTTTGCCATCAAATCTAAATTTCTTTTCACCCTTGATCTGGTTATCAACTATCATTTTTCATAATGCTTGGCCTCTTACCAACTTCATAGGTTGAATCTCTAAATCAAATTCTTGAAGGATTGCCATCCATTTTCCTTACCTTTCACCTACTTCATTTTGCATCAGTAATATCTTAACCATAGGATCAAGCACAATTACATATACCTTACTCCTTTGTATATGATGGCATATTTTCTTTACCACTTTGATTAAAGAAAAAGACTATTTATCAAGGTTACAATAATTTAACTCAACATTTTTTAGAGGGAAACTCACAAAAGGAATGGGTCTTTCACCTTTGTTTTCCTTTTTTTATGTAAGAATCCTAGCACATGAATATTCTAGAGCAAAAGAGTCTATTTTGAAAGGTAGTCCATAATCTAGACTCACTAGTACTGGGGCCATGGAGATGTAAACTTTGATATCCTCGAATGATTTCTTAGTCTATAAAATCCATTCTATATTTGTTTCCTTTTTGAGTAAATCATTAAGGGGTTGAACTATCTTTGCAAATCTAGATGCTTATAAACTTTCACACAAAATTTATCTTCCCAAATAAAGACTTAAGTTCTTTTTGACTGTAAGGAGGTGACAACTTTAGAATGGCTTCAATTCTATCAGGATCAATGGAGATTCTAGCTTTAGAGATGATGTGGCCAAGGAGCTTTCCTTTACTACCCCTAAAAAAACACTTCTTGGGATTGACTGATATGTCATATTTATGACATCTATTGAATACCTATCTTAAATCAGCAGTATGAGTGCTTCGATCATTTGAAAAGAAATTTAAGTCATCTATGTAGATGACTATACACTTGTTTATTAATCCCTTAAAATTTCTATCCATGGCTCATTGAAATGTAGCCCCTACATTAATGAGCCCAAAAGGAATTCTTCTATAAGAAAAAGTTCCCCATTTGGTTGTGAAGGAAATCTTTAGCCTATCATCTTCATCAACCATTTGCTAGTATATCCTGAATATTCATCCAAGAAAGACATCATCTTAGAAACATTAACAATTTGCATAACTTCATCTAGTGAGGGCAAAGGTTAGTTATCCTTCTGAGATGCTACGTTCAAATTATAGAAATCTACACAAAGGAAAATCTCTCCAATCTTTTTCTAGATAGGAACCAAGTTAGCCACCCATGTAGAATGACAAATGGGGAAGATAATCTTAGCATCAAGTAGTTTCTTGACTTCCTTCATTATCAAGGGTTCAATAATGGGATTAATAGGTCTTTTCCTTTGATGAAAGGGTATAACATATAGTTTTAATAGAATGTCATGTGTAATGATTCATGACCATATGTTTTGAGCTGTTTATAGATCCAAGCAATGACATCCTTGTATTTTGTAAGAAATTTGAACATATCTTCCCTTTTTTGAGCATTACATGCTTTTTCAACCCTTACCATTTTAAGATCTTCATTGGTACCCAAATTATATGAATCAAATTCCTCAATCCCCTTTTCTTTGACTTTTCTTTTATTAAGCATTGATTCATCATGATAAAAAATGCACTCCAACTCAACCATTCACTTAGGAATAGTGTTGGTTTTAAAATTTAGAATCTCATCTTCATCTTCAAGTTCATCATCCTTAGTTTCATCAATCTCTTGCCCTTTGAAATGGCCATTGCACATGATAAATTCAAGTATATGTTGATCATCCTAAAAGACTTGGAAGTTCATAATATGTTTGGGATAGACGAGGCAGTAACCAACTCTACTGAAAATATTTTCAATTTTGTTCTCTCAATTGGTTGTAATGCACTAGCTGAAATGGCAAGGCATCTGCTAACATGATTTTCCTCCTTGGAATGGACTTTATTCTTAAAGCTTCAAAATGATCCATTAGATCCCATACTATTTTTTTGTAAGCAAGTAAGCTCCTATCATTGCAAGAATATACCAATTTTACTTGTCTGATAACCAGTTGGGAGTCTCCCTTGATTATAAGAGCTATGATTGCTTTCTACAGTATGAAAATAAGTCTTCAAATCAATGCTTCATACTCTACAATATTTTTAGTACATCTAAATTGTAATTGACATGCTGCATAGAAAAACTTACATTTTGGGTTGATTAACTCAATACCTGTGCTAACTCCTAATTTGCACTTGGAATCATCAAAGTGAAGTGTCCAAATAAGGAATTTTTTGTGCTTCCTAGATTTATTCTTATTCATCCTTATCTTTTCCTTTAATTAGGATTTAAATGATTTTTTTTAGGGATCCAATGTAATCTCTTGCAGGGTGGACTTGATGATTTTCCATTGTTAGCCCTTGATATGGGGGGGGTGGGTTTGTATGTTTTTCTTGTTTACATTGAATTTCCCCAATTAATTTGGTAATTTCATCCACTTTGAGTTTAGGATGAATGACTACTAAAATCCATCCTTGACCTTTTACGTATCATCTCCTTCTTTGGTCTTTGATCATTCTTGGTTGGGGAGAAGACAAACCTTCACCATCTGAAGAGGTATCACTGTATGATACATTGAGATCTTCAATTTTCTCTTCAAAATTTTCCACATATTTAGATATGTTTGTAGAATTTTGACTTCCTATGAGTTCATCTTTTAGAATATTACCACTCTTTATTTCCATTATCTACATTAATACTTTAGCAATTGCTTCTTGGCAATGTGAACATTTGAACTCTGAATGACTAAATTTATGCAATCTACAAAATCTTGGGAGAAGCAAAATATTGGGGTCAATTTCTTCTCCTAAATATTGTAAGTTGGTGATCATGTTGTCTATTTGTTACAATCTCTTGCTTTGGGATTGGAATCATAGACCTTCCATCTTGATCATCTGATATTTTAGTTGAAGTTGTATCAAAAGACATCAGTTTGTAAGAGCCCAAATCTAATTATAAGAATGCAACCTCATTTGGTGTATTGTATTCTGTAATCATTATTTTTAACTTTGGCTTTGCATCTATCATGATCTGACTATTCAACACTTTTCATGGTAACCATAATTGAGTAAAATCCATAGAAAACCATCCTCTTAGGCATTTTGTCCATTCTCTACTTAGTAGAAATTTGTATGTCATGGGAATCTCAACCACATGTATATCAATGATGTCTTGAATGCAAGGGTCAACTGTCAATTGTATCCAAACATATTTCAATACACCAATGAATTTTACTTCTATTTTACCCAATTGTATCACTATTCAATTAGAGGGCTAAGGAGTGACTCCAAAACTTTGTGCTATCAAAAGTGGCATAACTTTACAAGAAGCTCCTGAATCAATTAGGAAATTATGAAGATTATTCCCATATATTCTAATGCTAAGAAAAAATTGGGGCACCACAACCTTGTCTTTAAACATAATTGGCATTGCTTCTAAAGCATTGACTTTCTGATATACTACCTTTTTAGGAACAATATTCATATTATGGGGTACCTTTGTGTGATCAAGATTTTTCATTAATACTACTTGTTGATGAGGAGAATTTTGTCGAATGTCAAACATGGACATGTTGGCCTTTGTTCATTTCAAATCTTGCACCACATTATACTTTTTGGTAGAACAAGTGGGATTTTTCAAGATTGTAGGCACATTTCCTTGATTCTAATTTTGTTTTCCTCCATATGGAGGTTTGACTGGTACCAGATTGTTACTCACTCTTGGATCAGGAGGAGTTAGTTGTAATGCTAGAGGAATACCATCTGTCATAGGTTCTTTTTGACTTCATAGATTGTAAGTATTCCAATTGTCATTTTGAAAAGCAAGCATCTCTTCTTGTTGTTTATCTAATTCCTAACTAAATGAAAAAGAGAATTCTTCATTGGCTAGTTGTTCCATTTCAGTGTTCTATGTAGAATTGTAGGATTCTAGTAGCATAGTGTTAAATTGCACAAGAGGCACATTATCATTTGCTTATGAATTCTGATTCACTTCTTGATTTCCATTGTAATATGAACCATCATTTTTAGGTACATTGTGACTGTCATCATACTAATTGATGTCCACATACAGAGCATTATTGTTATTATTATTTGTAGGAATGCTTCTATTTTTAGGATGAGTCTTCCATTATCGATTCCATCTCTGGAAACCATTGTTATGATTAGGAGGATTGAAGTTGTTTCCTCCATTATTGTTTCTTGCATTGTTGTTTCCACTGAAATTCCTATTGTAGTTTTGATTATAATTATTATTATTGTAAGGACCAATGTTGTTTCTCTAAAAGTTATTATTTTGTCCTTGTGATAACCTCAAGTGGGTTAGCTCATTATTCATTTGACCAAACTCAAAGGCAAAACTATTGTCTACTTTAGTGCAAGTTACTACCTTTTGCTCCAAGAAAACAAGTTTTGGAGGTATCTTGGATATGTTATAGCCAGGGTTTTTGAAGTAGGTGTGTGCTATATTGGAACTAGATTCATTGGTATGAATGGACTAGGCATTACTGGTGCTCTGATATGATATGTTGGCATCATTTTAATAGCTTGAGCTAGAAGCATCAATCCTCCTCCATTAAGATTGGCTTGCTTAGTAACAATAATTGATTCTGAAAAGACTTTGTCCATGTTTTCTACAAGAAGTCTTCTTAGGCATATAGTAGTAAGATGGTCAATAGCATTCATATAAATCTGAATTGTAGCTTCAACTATTATAGTGTATGGCATTTCTGGTTTGTGGTATGCCATATGAAAGTGATGGTTGAAGGATGAAACCATCTCTGCTGGATCCCTTTTGATTGATATGAATTTTTGATCTATCATACTTGTGTTGATGAAAGTTTTGAATTATTCCAAGAACAATTTTTAGAAAGTATCACAATCTCCAATACATCCAGGAGGCAAATTAACATAGCAATTAAAGGAAACTTCTCCCAAAGAGTAGGGGAATAAGAGAAGAAAAAAATTCTTGTTAGCAATCCACTTTTAGTTGCAAATTTCCTTGAATACCTTGATGTGATCTTCAATAGTTCTCATCTCTCCATAGATGAACCTTGGGAAAAAATTCTAAGGATTCTCATGAAGGTCATTGAGTACACCTATCAAGTTGACTGGTGAGTCTACAACATTTGTAAAAAAGGCCATTAGAGGACTTGGTAGAATAATGAGTGGTTGTTGTGGAGGTAAAACTAAGGAAGATGATGAAATGTTGAATGGAAGTGGTAGAATTTGAGGGAATCCTTTGTCACTGCAAGGCTTGTGAAAGTGGATAAGTTCAAGGAACTCATGAGAACTAGGTGAAGATATTAAAGCTCACTAAAATGGAGATGATGGATCACAATCTTCTAGTTTGTGTTAATTTTGAAAAAAAAGTGCACCTCTATAGAGGCACGTTCTCTCAAAAATATGGCACACCTTGGAACCTTGCACACCTTGGAACCTAGTGCATCTTGGAAGCTTGTGCACCTTGGAACCTTAACAGTTCAGAATTTTTTTTGAACTTGTAAAAAAAATACAAATTTTTGAAATTGTAAGTGTTTTTCTTCTATTCTAAATGGCTATGGTCCTCCTTCTAGCACCACTTCTATTGAGCCGTAGTTTGCATGATGCTTGATGGTAGGAATCCTTTCGAACTCCTCTCTTGAAAATATGATCTAGGATCAAGTCCAAGGTTCCAAGCAATCTTGTGACCTACTAGAATCTTCTCAGTAGAAGATAAATGTGAGTGTTCATGAGGAGACCTTTGCTAGTTCTAAATAATTTTAGATTAAATGTGGAATTTGCTTGCTATCTCAAAAGAATAATCACACAAAAAGAAATATTTTTTTTTTTTGTATTTTTCTAATTTTTAATGAATTCAATTTTAACTAAGAAACTATATGAACTCTTAAATTAACCAAGTGTTTATAAAATAAAATAAAAAAGTTAGGGTGACAAAAAGTTTAAGCATATTTTTTGAAAAGTAAATCCCATAACAAGCATAAGCCACGAAAAAAACACTTTTGTGAGTTAAGCCTTTGAAAAGATTGGTAGGTAACCAGTGAAAATAGGAGCAATGATTCCTTAATTCCACTGATGCAATAATCAATGGGAATTTAGTAATCATAATATGTTTCACTTTTCATCAGATCACAAGGCCACAAAAAGTTCACTCATGTGAGACAAAAAGCTATGCAAGAACAATAGGGTGATCTCTTCTCCAACTAAGTATATAAGCAAAATTTTTAAACACCTAGCAAATACTAGAATCAAAAGATCGCTCAATCAAAATAACCAAACAAAAATATTGGCTCCATTACACTCCATGAACATACATTCACAAAATATAACACACCTAGGCAAGAATAGCTACACTCCAAATGAGAGCACCAATAGAATATATTATTGCATCAAAATAACAACTCAAAATACATGTTTAATTCTTCAATTTATAAGAAATTTCCTCCTCAATTTATGTTGAGAGTGGGAGATTCCATCTTGAATATAAATGCTTCTAAACTAATAAAACAAATCTATTTATATATAAACTAACTCTCTAACTGGTGCTAAATAGGACTCCAGCCTTGGGTGCATGAGCCTTTACATGTCTTAAAACAAAGAAAGCATGAGAAAATAGGAAGAAGAAAGTTTTCAAAAGATGTAGGAGTCTCTAGAGAAGCCAAAAATAGAAGCTCAACCTTCTTTGGAGGTTTGTAGGAGTTAAATTGTTGTTAGAATACATTTCCAATGATGGAAAGCTCTAAATTTAGAATGGACAGTTAACTATTGGCACAACTCTAACTTCTTCAAAAACTTCCAATGCACCTTTGGAGAAGTGCACCTTGGGAGAAGTGCACCTTTTGTACCTTGCACACCTTGGGAAAAAAATACGTTGGAAGATAGGTCCAAAAAATGTAAAATTTTACCAAGTATCAAAACTAAAATTGTAGCTTCTAGGTTTTGTTCCCCTTCATACCAAAACTATGTCTTGGTATTTGCTCTTGAATTTCTTTATAATATTCATCAGTTGGGTTGCATTAGGAAAATCTAAAGCATCATATTTATACTTTACCTTTTGTTGATAGTTTCCCAACTCAATGCGAGTCTTTGCAAAATCTCCCAATTTCCCATCTAATTCTAGTAATGCCTCTTTGGTTTTAAATGCTTATCTAATATCCTCATCAGTGGAAGCCTCTTAAAAAGTCTTCCAAATTTTTTCAATAATTACTTGTATAGTCATTAGTTTATCCTTGAATCATCTTTAAAAATATCCACGCAAGCATCACTTTTATGTCTCTCTACCTCCAAAATTTGATCTTGGGTTTGATCCTTGAGCTTATGAATATCTGCATGTAATATTTCCATTATCTTATTATCATCTATAATATTCTCTATCCAATCATTTATCTTATCTAACTCATCTACAATATATACATCCATCAACATTTGATACCTCTAACCCTTTATTGACCATAATACTTGTAGGTCTTTACCCTAGGTATGTACTTTGTCCATTAACCCAAATCCTAGTTCAATATAGAAATCATATTATCTATATTATTGTGCATGTGTTATAGCAGTTTAAGATTTCCTTCTATGATCTGCACACATTTCTCTTCAAAAATTTCTTGCCACTGGTGACAAGCCTTCAAAAATGGATCTAATTGTGCAATCTCCTTATCCCTCTTATCAATTGCTACATTTAAAGTCTCCTCAGGATTTTTAGGATCTAATGGACCAACTACTCCATTCAAATAACCTCTTAGGATTTCATCTTTCTTTTAGATTTTTAACACTTCAGACTCATCCTATTCAAAGTATCTAAATAGTTCTTTAATTCCCATAGTGACCATCAATTTGACAACATTCACAATGGGTTTTCCAAGAAAGACCATCTTTTGGAGTCAAATCCTGAATATCTACATCTAGAGGAGGGATAGCAACATGGGAAAAAATTTACTAATTCTAATCACTCATAACAAAGGCCAATGTTCATGCATCACCTATGGGTAGCTTAGGTTTCTTAAAAGCCTCAATTAATTCTATCATTCCATCTTCATTAGTACAATACAATTTCCTTTTGCATCTAACCATCATGTCTTTTCTCAACCATCTTGGAGTATCTTCCATTAGAGATTTATCATTAGATGAAGAGGGAGCTTGTATCACTAAACCTTTCCCTTATCACTCCTCTCTAGGGTCTTTTCCTTTTGTCAAAGATCCACATTAGGCATCTCTATGTCTGTTGAGTCCACAATCATCACCTCTATATCTTCAAAAGTTTGTTGAGGTTCCTCATATATTTTTCCCTCTTACGATACTTCATCAGTGGGTATTTATTTTGGCTCTTCTTCTTCTTTAGCTTGTGCTTGTTCGTCATTACCTAGAGGGAAAGGAGTAACTAAACCTTTATCCAAGCAAGATAAATCTTGACCTAATGATGGTGGAGCAATTTTGGATCCTTGTTGCTAAGGTAGAAATTGACTCCAATCTTCTTGTGGAGGTTGAGTTTTTAGGGTATACCTTATCTTTTCACCTGCTAGCTTAGTGCCTATTCAAAACCTAAAATCTAAAAGACATTAGTCCCTTGGCCTTCTTGCTCATTAATCAATTTTTTTAACTCATCCTCCAAAGTTGTAGGCTAAATAGGTTGCATAGGAATGGATGGTGGTGTTAAAGTAGAGCTTCTTCTTCACTCTACCTCTGTAGCCCTAGAAAGACAAGTCCATTGACTCAAGGGAAGGTTATCCTCTTCATATTGATCATCCTCTTCTTCCTCTTCTAGAATAACTTTTGGGACTTATGGAAAAGGAATAACCTTTCTTATCACATTTTGTCAACTTTTCCTTTTAATTAGATTTTTCATCTTTCTTTTCTTGGCTATTGATGGGGAGGCTTCTTCCTCTTACATAGGTGGAGATACTTCCTATGCTTCTACTTCATCTTCTTGCCCTTTTTCTAATGGTGGCACTAGTGGATTATTTTGAGTCTAGACGACTTCTACATTTTCTGCCCTTTTTGCATTATCTACCCCTTGGTGTTCTAGTGCTTAAGTTGCCCTTTCTTCAGGACCAACTTTTGGAGGGAAAGTTCTTTTCTTTTTGTTTTTACCCATCTGTGTCCTAGAGTATCCAACTTCTCTATCAAGATGATGTACTATTTTTGGCCTTACTAAAGACTAAGCTGTGAATGTTAACACTGTCACCTTCACTCCTGTACCTTTCACTGGGCGGGTTGTATCTTGGAAAATTATAGTTTATGGAATTGAATCCATCTTGAATGGTTTCTTGATCAAATTCTTGGTTAATTGGATGACATGTCCTACCCTATGATTGATATTTGCATTTTCTTCTCTATCAATCTCTGCATTCATGATATGTTGGTTATTTATATTATCTTTGTTATAGAAGGGATCTAAGACCTCTTTAGTATCTTGTTGCACTATCTTTAATGGGATCTTCATTTTCAAGGCTTTTCCTACCAAATAGAGAGTCATCCTACAGTAATCCCTTATTTAGATTTCATAGCCATCCACTGCATTCATCCAATGACCCTCTATGGCATCTTCATGTTAGAATTGTTTCCCCACCAAGTACTAAACTCTGACAATGTTATCAAAATAGGGATGAGGAGAGTTACAATCCTCAAAGGGATACTGATCCCATTTAGACTCAAAGGTCATAATATATTGCTTCTATTTAACACCAAATAGACCTATAGTGATGGGCCATACCTAGGTCTTCTTATTTTGTTTTCTTGCTCTCTCATATGTAGAGAAGAGTTGTGGTGCAATCTCTAGCAATATAAGTCTATCATAGGGATACCTAGGAGATTCTTTGAATTCACAGTTTTACCTACTACCCTCAAATAGGTGAATATCTTAAATTGGATGTAGTAGGTGCTGACTTCCATAATATTTGCCACTACCTCTTCTGACATCCTTTTTGCATAATCTCCCTCAATAAACTGTATGATTTTGGAAATGAAGGCATCATTCACTATTTTGTACTCCTTGCTATGATCTGAAATCTTTTTCCTCACCAACTGGGGGTATACTACATAAGGCCATACATTTTCATCTTGCAAGTTACCCTGCTTAAACAACCCTAGATAATCTATTGCTCCTGTAGCTAAAAGGTACACTAAATAAGATGTCATATAAAAAATTTGGTTGTTCTTGACTGGCACTGGTTGTTCATCTAAATTCTCACTGATAATTGAGGTCTAATTAATTGACATCTTCACTATTTTGATGGTCTCAATAAAGTGTAACATCCATATATTCAAGTGTCCTACTACTGGTAATCTCATGACTCTACTCAAGAGCACTATAGAATGTTTGATATCATCTTTCATATAGCCTCTTGTCATATCTACTTTTCCTACCTTTTTTCTAAGAGGAGTCTTATCAATGAGATATGAAGATTGGATAATTTTTTGATGCTTCTTCTCCATGCTCTCTATAACACCTTTCTACTTGATGATATGTTAACCTAATGTATTGATCTTCTCTTGAAAGATGGAATACTTTCTCTATATTTTTAGGCCTTAGATCTAGGATGATCTCTCTAGTTATGATTTTTACAAATCTCTCCTTTGAAACATAGTTTTCTATTAATGTGGTAATCAATTCAAAAGATTGTACTAAAACTAGGTGTGACACTTTGTTTACTAGCCTTGATCTAATGAGTATAGATACCATAGGGGGCCTTTCATTTGGCTTATTGCATAGGACCATGAATTTTTTCCAGTTAATATGGCCTAGCTTAGTATCTCAGATTTATGAATATTCATCCTTGAAACGTGACTTTGATGGAACACCTTAAAATTTGAAGACCACTAGTTTTAGACTCATCTTTACAGAGAGGGAAGACAAAGATGAAGCCATTTAATCTACCCAAAAACAATATCTATTAGTCCATAGGTGGAAAAATTAATTTGAGTAAATCCTAATTACTAAAAAATTATGACCTAAAAACCCTAAAACATATAAAAACCACTAAAAACCCTATTTTTTTTATCTCTAGAAGACAAAAAAGACTAGTGCACCTTGTGCACCTAAAGGTTGTGCTAGGTGCAACTTTGCTAAAACTAAAACACCACTAAAGGGTGTGTACCTTGTGCACCTTATGGGCTGCACTAGGTGTGCACCCTTATAGTGCATAAAGAAAACTAAGTGTTGAAAGGGGGTGTGCACATAGTACACCTTGTGGGGTGTGCTATGTGCACACCCTCTTTATACTTTAGGGAATACTAAGTCTTTTGAAAGGTGCACAGATGCACACCTTTCACTAGGAGATTTTTTGTTAGCTTTTTAAGTTTCTTTTAAGCTTTGTTTAGGTTTTGCAAAAAAAAGGTGCACACCTTGAGGGTACATATGGTGCACACCTTCCTCTTTTAATGTTTAATATATTTGTGTTGTGTGTGCAGGTGATGAAGCACACCTCTCAATGTGTGAAGGTTCTCTCATCAAGGACTCAAAGGAGAATATGAAGTAAGGAAAGGGGTAGGGTCCTAGGCTTTGTAGGCCCAAGATTGAGCACACCTCTTAGAGGTACGCACCTATGCATGTGCACAGGTGCACACTTCCAAGAGGAGTATGCTCTTCCTTCATATGAATAATGCACTAACGCACCTTTAGGGGTGTGCTAGGTGCACTAGTGTGCCCCTTACCATAAAATTGACTTTTATCCTTTAAATCTTCCAATTCCTGAAAAAAGAGAGTTTTCCAACAGAGAGCTAGACTAAGAAAAAGCACCAGATGAAACCCTAAAAAGCTTAGACCCTAGACTAGGGACCTAGAAATATCAAAAAAATATACTAGGGGGTCCCCATTTCTAGGAGAAATGGGGCATGCATTGTGAAACTACAACAAAAGGATGATGCTTTGTCTAAACAAGTTAAAGATAAGAAGAAGAAAGTTGTATGCTAATAGAGTTTGAGTTTACCAATCAAAAGATGAGTGATTTGGATGGTTAAGAAGATTATTAAGAGAGGAAGACACTTTTCTATTGAGGACGAGGTAAAGGATGAGTTTGCTAAAGCTAAAGAGGTATGTTTGGTTGGTTTTGTTGATCATATTATGGAATGGGATACAAAACTTGCAAATTAAATTTTGTTTGTTACAAAGATACGTGAGCTTACTGAAGAGGTTCATAACCTTGTTGAGTCTAGAAAGGAGGTTGTTTTAATGAGTAGATGGATGGATATGACATGGAAATTATAGAGCATCTTGTTGTGGACAATGAGATTATTGATTGTGAGAATTTACATATGGGTATTTATTTGTATATGGTTTTTGATATGGGTCTAAGTTCATGTTGTTTCTAAGATGATTGAGGATGTGCTAGTTGCTATGGATAATCTAGATTTCCATATTGTTGTATTGTGGATTTGGAAGTTGCTAGTGTGAATTCACTAGTTGTTGGTGTGGTTAATCATGTACATGATACTATTGATTTTGATATGTATGTTCCTAATGTGAACCTTCTTGTGATTGACATGGCTAAGGATTTACATGTTGCTCTTATTGTGGGTTTTTTCTTACATGTTGTTGATTTGATTTTGGAGTTACCTGGTGTTGGTGATAGGTATTTCATGCTTGAGGATGTTAGACTTGCTAGTTGTAATTAGTTGCAAAGATTTTTGATGTATCATAAAATTAAGTTTGTTCCTAGGAGTGATCATGTTGATGGGGTTGTTGAGATTCATATGGTTATTATGTTTGAAAGGATAAAGCATAGATGGTTGATGTGCAGATTGGTTCTCTTGTCCTTGCATGGATTGGAAGCCTTTGGTGAAGATGAAGTTGGTTGAAAAAATTTATTTTTGCATCAAAGTTTGGAATATACTTTTCCATCTAACCGGGGAATCTAATGCATGAGCATCGAGCTTAGATTCGTGGAGTTATGGTTTGTGTAGTTGGGCATGTGTTTGAGGCATATTGAGAAACCTTTTCCTAACTGCACATTGATTCTAGAGTTATCTTCTTATAGTTAGAGCCACATTGGTGAATGTTGGTCTTGTGTTCTTGATTTATTGGCAAAGCTTGAAGATTGCTTCTACAAGCTTTGATCCAAGGGAATTGGCACGTATGCTCTTGGATTTAGATATTTGGATGACACATGGACCTATGTCTAAGTATGCATACTCTTATGTTGTCATATGCATTAGTTATGCATTGTAAACATGGGGCTTGTCCTAAGTGTTTAGTTATCTCATCTATTTAATGTCTATTGCCAAGCCAACTTATGGATTGATGGTTTATTTAATATGTGAGTTTTTTATTTAATAAAATTTTATAAGCCAACATGTGGCTTGGTTTAGTACAAGTAGGAGGTCTTGTTATTTCTTGAGTCATTCATGGATCATGGAGTTCAACATGGAACAACTAAGAGGAGTAAAGTTTAGTAGAGCTAGTAGCTAAGTATGGACATGGGAAACAAGAATGATATTGGGTGGCTTTCAAGCACATGTTTAGATTCTTATTGGAGTTCTCTACTAGATTGTGTATCTAGGCTAGCTAGGGCTTGGATCTTGTGAGGTCTTGCAAAACTGTTATTGTAATTGTTTTATATTTGGCCATAACCTAGAAGGCCTTACACTTAGGCATGTTGGATGTCAATATTATGATTCTATTATGAGAATTAACATTATTTTAGATCTAAAACTCTACATTATTATTTATAATCTACTGTGTGGTTATTTATTGTGGGCTAGGACATCTCCTTTGGGGATTCTCTTGCCTTGTATTGCATCAATCATCTAGACTTCATATAAACATCTATGAACATAGATATATGTTTAGTAATACCTTACATACCTCATAAAATTTTTACATACTTTAGTACTTCAATTTTGGGTCTAATGATTTACTGATAAGTGTTCCCCCTAAGGCAATAATAGTCATTTAGGTTGATGATGAGGGTTTAATGCTTGGAACTATTTCCCCTTTGTTCTCTACATCTATTTACTCTTTTTCTTTCCATACCTCAATGCTCTCAACATTACTTTCCTTTACAAAATTCTTATCAAGATTCTCATATTTAATGATGTAGGAGCATCTTGACCATTGCATTATCCCTCTAAATCTGTTGGTGTTAATAGGAGTTCTTGGTGCATTTAATGTATGTAGTGTGTGATAATGATTTGGATCAATTTAGGAGTTTGTGTGGACCTATTTGTGATCTTGGTTATCTCCTCTATGTGCATTTAAGCTTTTTTGTAAACTTGGGTCTTGTCCTAAGTATTTTATGTGGTTATCACATGTTAACTGTGGGTTAACACGAGTATTAACATGTTTGGTATTTAATGTTTATTGTAAGCTGACTTGTAGCTTAAATATGTATTTAATGCAAGGGGTTTATTTAATTTGTGATTGCTAGGCTAAGTTGTGGCTTAGTTGGGTATAAGTAGGGGGTCTTATGGAGTCTTTTAGGCATTCATTCATGGATGGAGTGCTTCATTCATTTAGAGGAGGACTGAGTGTTGAGAGTAGTTGAAGAGAAAATTTTCCTCAGTTTGTGGATAGAGCGCCAAATGTGAGGTAGTTTATAGTAGGATTTTGATGGAGTTGTGAATGTGTGGACAGAGTGCCAAATGTGAGGCATTTTACACTTGGATCTTGGATAAAATTTGAGAAGGGCTAGTAGTCGTGGCTTGGAAAACAAGGAGATTTCTTGGTGGGCTTGCAAGTACAAGTTGAGATCTTCCTTGGAGGTTTCTACTAGAGTGTGGATCTAGAATAGCTAGTGTTTGTGTTGGATCTTGAGGGATCTTGCAGAATTGTTATTGTAATTGCTTTGTATTTGGTCATAATCAGGAAGGCCTTACAGCCCAACACATTACATGTAACAGTTATTTTATGAATAAATTATTGTAATTTGGTATTAGATCTTGCATTGTTATTCTATTTCCACTATGTGGTTATTTTTTGGGGGCTAGGCCATCTCCTTTGGGGATTCTCCTACCTTGCACTATGTCAGATGGTATTAGAGAGAAGGTTGTCCCTGAGCATATAGACAGATCATCGAAGTTGTGGTAGTTTGCACTAGGACTTTGGTTGGAGAAGTAGATTTGAATTGATCTTGATCTGGTGGTGGATTTTCTTTTTGGAGTTGTATATCTCTTGGTTGCAAGGTGGAAGATCATGGTTTTGTCTTGCAATTGGAGAGGGCTTGCAGATGAATTGATGGATGCAAAGATGGAAGATTGATCTTATTGAGGCATGATCATAGAGAGTTTGTGGATTGTAGATCTTTGGTCCTAGACTTGTGATGTGGTTTTTGATTGTTCATGCGAGGTGGTAGGTTGTGATCTGACATGCAAAAAATTTGAGGTTGTCATAAGGAGCATGGAAAGGATTTGTTGCAGAGGGTTTGTGAAGATCTTGGAAGATGACTCTAAGAGGATTGGACCCTGGGATGATTGCAAATCTTCATGATATTATGGAGAGGAAGATTAATGAGACAATAGCTTAGGTGGATGCTACTTTTTTTAAAATAATTGAGGAACCAAAGAAGGAAGTTATATGCTATTGGAGTTGGAGTCTACCGAATTGGAAGAGAGTTTTTTTTGTAGTTAGAAGACTTGTTCGTTATGGAGTCTTTTAGGCATTCATTCATGGATGGAGTGCTTCATTCATTTAGAGGAGGAGTGAGTGTAGAGAGTAGCTAAAGAGAAAGTTTTCTTGAGTCTATGGATAGAGCACTGAATGTGAGGTAGTTTATGGTAGGATTGTGATGGAGTTGTGAATGTGTGGACAAAGTGCCAAATGTGAGGCAGTTTAAACTTGGATCTTGGATAAAGTTTGAGAAGGGCTAGTAGTTGTGACTTGGAAAATAAGGAGATTTATTGGTGGGCTTGCAAGTACAAGTTGAGATCTTCCTTGGAGGTTTCTACCAGGGTGTGGATCTGGACTAGCTAGTGTTTGGGTTGGATCTTGAGGGATCTTGTAGAATTGCTATTGTAATTGCTTTGTATTTGGTCATAACTGGGAAGGCCTTACAACCCAATACATTGCATGTAACAATTATTTTATGAATAAATTATTGTAATTTGGTATTAGATCTTGCATTTTTATTCTATTTCAATGATCGAGAGCCTAATTTAGAATTTATAATAAGGGCCTAATCATGTTATGTGCACTATAAGTTGAGTGGTTAGATTGAGAACTTATAGATCAATATTTTGGTAATATAGAAATCACACTCTTACAAATGGTATTAGATCTTGGTAATGGGTTTGAATCCTTAGACCCTTGGGTAATGTTGGGGTGGAGGGAATTATTGTAAAAATATTTAACACTCTCCTCAAGAATCAACAAAAGGGCTTAACTCCCTCCTATGTACTATAATTTGAGTGGTTGTTTTAGTCACTTATAGATTAGTCTTTTGGTGTAATTACAATCCCAATATAATACTAACCTTCCTCTCTAACTCTTAACCCTCTCTCTCTAACCCACCTCCCCCCACCTCTCTCTCTCTTTCCTAACCCCTAACCATCTCTCTCTAACCCCTACTCCCTCTCTTTGGCCCCTAACTCCCCTCTCTCTCACTCCCTCCTACTAACCCCTAAGCCCTATCCTCTCCCTCTCCCTCTTCTTTTCCCTCTCCTCCTCTTTTTTAGTTCCTCGTTCTACATAACCCAACCAGGTTCTGTGAAACCCAACCAAGTTATGTGATTATATGGATATTGTATATAGTTATTGTTGCCTTGGTATTAAACTAGAACCAACTTAAAAAAATTTCATCGTGTGCAACTTTGAGCCCTAAAATGATCATTCTTTTATCAAAATTATGATGATATTATGATTGCAAAGTCTCTAGTTTGTTCCCAACTCCATCCAATACTTTGAATTTTTAAAATCTGATGCCTGAGCCAAAAGTTGGGGTTGGTTAAAGAAAGCCCCCAAAACACATATTTTCAATCAAAACATTAATCTTTAAATGTCAAAGAGGCTAAAGATGTTAGACAGGAAAATATAAAAATATGTTTGGAAGCGGCTATCCTCCCACAAAAATGTACAGTTGACCAATTTTCAAAAGATCGAAAACATCATGAATTTATTGAAAATTTTATCATTTGATCTTCATGATTTGCATAGTTTGTGGTTGAAAATAATAAAAAAAATTAGAAAAAAATCATTATGTTTTCATGAATTTGGGAAAAAAAAGTTTGACTTTCTTTTGTCTTTAGGACATTTTTGTGAGAGATTAGCTTGTACTGTAAAATATTAACCTCTCTAACCTCCTAAAAAGAAGGAAGTTAAACAAGAATGTCTAAAAAAATTGATGTATTTGCACTCAAAATCTTAGCCTCATTCCCAATAAAAGAAAAGAAAGTTAATAATATTAAATAAAAGTTAGTTATTTTCTGTGCTCGTACCTAAATGAAGAAATTTCAAATCTCTTGAAGAGTTTTATGAAAGGGGAAATTTGGTCAAGAATTGCTGGCTTTGCTGACATGGAAATGAAGTTCATTAATTTCTCATGCACCATAAAGTGGAGCAAGTTACTAAGTGCAACAATGGAAAACATAGAACTATTTGAAATCATGCTTCTGCCCCATAGGAAATGCACAATCTTTATGAGGAATGGTACAAAATTTTATATGTAAACATACCATCAAGCATGAATATATATTCATGGCACATAATTTGTAACAAGCTCCCAGCTCCCACTCCATTGATTCAATACTTCCATTTGGGATCACGGTATGTAGCCAACACTCCACTGTACTTGTCCCATATACAAGCTCTAGCATAGTCTATATTCACCTTTTCAAAAGTGTGAGGAGTGAGTTTTAGTCAATCACATAGTTCAAATGACTATGAGGAACATAAACAAAGCATGTGAGTTGTATTCTAAAATGCAATTGCCTCATAAAATGGTGGTGGTGAGATTCAGATTTTTAATAATCTCCCAATATTATAGAAGTTATTCCAACCTCTTACCACTTATTCAAGGGACATCACCCAAATGCCAATGACATAGAAGATTGTCATTGCAAGTTATGCACAAGATAGATTTGTTGTAAAGACTTTTAAAATTATCAATTAAGAATAGTCAGATTGATGAAGAAGAGTTCCAAAATGTTTTATAGCATATTCATTATGAAGACAAAGTGGGAGATTTGAAAAATGAAATGAATTTGGATCCTCAATATTCAACAAGGCACAAGTCATGTGTTCAATTCTATGATAACTTTCAAAATTCAAAAAGGAACACTAACAAAGTGTGGGAGCATGAAATCTATTCAATAGAATGCCTTTGCGGATAGGGTTTCCAAAGGTTAAAGAACACACTTCCAACATATTTGGAGCCTGATCTAAGTATTCAAGATTTTATCATTGGCCTCAACTTAGCTTCAGTTGGTAATGGATATGATAACCTCACTACCATGACCTTCAATTTAATACCAATGTAGAAATAAATAGACATGTTTGAAGAGTACAATACAAGTTTGGAGGGTACTGTGTTAAAGGAAAACTTGTTCAATATAATTTGAGAAACCACTATTTCTCATGGTTGCTGATACCAACAATTTTGTACTGAATTACTTGGATCTTCCCACCAGAAGACATTAATTAAGCATAGAGCAGTACCATGATTTTCTAATTGATATTTCTAGCAATCTCATCAAGGATTTGTAGAAAGTGGGTGCTCAAAAAGTAGGTGTTACTAGGACATTTTCCTTTGGAGAGAGACAATGAAATGCACTCGATGGGATCAACTTGCATTGAAGAATTTAAATCCAAATTCCAACCTCCTCCTAGCCCAAGCTAGCAACATGGAATTGGGTTTGAAGACACTCCATTTCTCATCTCTATGACAATTATCTCAGTGTCAAGGGATATTGATGAATGATATCAAAATGTTTATTTTATATATAGTTACATATCAAATTTCAAGATTTCAATATAATATGAAAACATACCATAGAGGCACATGAACTAATTAACATAATTCCCCCATGGAATCATCAAAATATCGCAAGTAGACATAAAATGCCTACAAAGTATGGAAGCATAGAGTTGACATTTATGGAAAATGTGGCAGCATAAGTCAAAATTAAGGATTGTGTGATTTGTTGGACATAATTTTTAAAAAGAAGAAGCAGATGAAAGTACCAACTACTACCCTTGTTTGATGTGATCTAAAAGTATAACGTATAACATGCAAATTGTCTAGTTGGAATGTAGAATGAATAAGCATAAACAATGTAGTTGAACTATTTGACACTATTAGATAGCTGGGGTGGGGGGTCTAGAGGAGGCAAGCTGAATTAGTTATGTTCAATTATCCTACAGTCCTTTCAAAAAATTTCAGTATGAAATTTTTTTTCATAAACATCATAAGTAATCACTTCATATACTCAATCAACTTATCAACTAGACTCACTCAATCACTTTACTCCAAACAGTTCATTCAGTGTTATGTTATAACCACCTGACAACAATATAACTTAGTTATTATTGACCATTAACTTAGTTTTTACTAAGTTATAGTAAAATGAAAATAACATATAAATTAATTTGCAACATAACCACATTCACACATTTGACATCAAGATTTTTAATGTGGAAACCCTGTAATTAGAAAAACCACCTAGGTCTAACAACCCACAATTTTTATTCTTCTAAAATAATCTTTGCTAGGATTCAACCTTGTT
The DNA here is from genome assembly GCA_028749045.1 of Cupressus sempervirens. NCBI lineage: Eukaryota > Viridiplantae > Streptophyta > Pinopsida > Cupressales > Cupressaceae > Cupressus > Cupressus sempervirens. Next base: position 580,732,136 of record CM053788.1, on the reverse strand, counting down.
AAAGGTTCACATACACATTGTTAATGTGACTTTGTTATAGGATTTACACCAAAAGATCATAATACCTTATCACTCCTTGATCTTGTCTAAAGAGTGGTCTACTCTAAAGGACTTATAAACACCACTAATCAATGTTACCATATAGGATTTCAAAGACTCATTAGGTCAACTTAGTCAAAAGATGTTTTTACTACATTGATTAGAGAGTAGTAATACAAATGATCTATTAGGTATAACACCACCTTTCTTGTTTAGATATCCTTTGTGCTCGGTCTCTTTCTGATCTCTATCCTCTAATCTCTTACTCTATTCTCTTGACTAGATGATTCACTCATTCTGTCTTTCTCCTTCTTTCAATTCTTCTCAGTTCACTAGGCTCAAGTATCTTCTTCCATCTTTAACAAATTTACACAATCACCACCTTAATAATAACAATCAACATCAACCAACAACCAAAAATTGTCTTGAGAATCTCCTTAAATAGTCATCTTTATGCTTCTAAATTCTTCCAATTATTGTCACTTCATCATAACCGTCTATCTCAAATTCATACCAAATGTAATGAATTTAGACACTCACAAAATAGAACTTTTATAGAACTTTGTGTCCATCTTTATTCTTCTTCAATATCCATCATTAGATCTTCCTTATTTTCCCAATCATTGATCTTGGAACAATTTTTGACCCATTCCTTGGAACTTCTTGAACATTCTTGAATTCCATAGAAAGTTGGTCTTTGATTCCATCTTTATTTTTACTTGATGAACATAACATTTCACTTAGGTAATATAATACTTGGTTAATACCAAATTTACTTTGGAAATACTAGACTTCCAATTTTACATTGCCAACTACTTAGTGAACACTGTAGTCACTCAACGAATACTGTCTTCCTTCTTTAACCTTGTCACTTAGTATAGCTTGTATAACTCAATACATTACAACATTTTATGATTATAAAAAAATCAAACCATTATTCCATTTCACTATTCAACTAATTCAATCTCCCATTGAATACCATACTTATCAACTTTTCCTTCAAATCATCTTCATCAATCTAATTGACATAGTTGTTCAAGTGGAAAAGGGAGACGCTTTAATAGGATTGATGTCTCCCTATTCCAAATATGATTCCACTTAAGATCCAAATTAGATTAGTTAGAACCTAAAGAAAGAAGGGTGCTAATAGTAAATTTGAGACATAAAGATAAATGAAATACAAGGAAACACTTTCTTTAACCCATGATAGGATACTATAAATGGTAATTGCTTAATTAATAGGAATTTAGATGCTATGTGTATACAATTAGCCAATTAGGGTAAACATATGAAAGGAAATACAATATGAAAGACTCACCTTGAAATGCATAGAGGAAGAGGTACTTTTGCTCTAAAACTCATAGATATGAACTATTTTTGAACTTCTAATCATAGATCTTAGAATATAATGATGGAAGAAATAAAACCTAGAAATATCCCTATAAATAGATACTAAAGGTCTTGGTCAACTTGGAAGGGAACATTTCCACTAGGTTGATGTTTCTTGATGATTTGTAATTAACAACTCCAGAAAGCTTTCAAAAAATAGGTTCAAGATCTGTAATCCTTTTCATTGTCTCCTTGTAAATCAACATAGAAAAGAAAGGTTTTGTGGTTTGGATTTGATGATGGCTTTCCTTGGTCAAGCCTTAGGTTAAGGAATTAACCATAAATGGGAAATGTAAATGATAAAGGAATACTTACATGTAGTGGATCTAAATAATATCAAGTGGAAGATATAATTACCTTTGAAGATGAAATTGACTTTGATATGTCATCAAGTATGTACGTGTAATAGACTTGATTCAAAGAAATCATAAGAAAATCAAATAAGCCAAAACCTCATTTATGAAAATGTATGTGATATGTCATGAATAAATTATAGAGGAAATTTAATGGATTGCAATGATGGATCTTCTCCTTAGAGCCAAACTCCACTACCAACTTGAAGGAAGAAGCTTGATTTAAGGAGATGCTTAGACTTTATTATTTTCTTGAAGAACACTTTGAATACTTTCTTGCTTGTGGATATATTAAGAATGCATGATATGAAAATAAATCCCCCAAGCCCCTCTTTTTACTAGTTTTTAGGTGAGAAAAAAACTTAGGCTGACAGGAGAGTTAAAATAAATTAATTGAAAAACTTGAGGATTTTTAGACCTGAAATCTAGCAATTATTGCGCACAAGGTTAACTTGGTTGACCTTGACCCAGATTAGGTTGACCTAGTCAATCATGACTTAGACTAGGTTGACCTTGTCAACCTAGACCTAGAAAAGGTCAACCTATTTGACCTAGACCTAGGGGAGGGGATAGGTTGGGCTCATAAAGGTTCAGAAGGAGGTGTAGGTTAAACTATAAGATAGCTGACTAAATAGGAGATATGGTCAAAAGTGTATCAAAATGACACCTGGAAGAGTATATCAGAAAGAAAGAGATGACAAAGAAGCATGAAATGGAAGAGAAGAGGAGAAAAATAGAGTGAAATTATACTAAGGAGGGCTAAAAGGTCTCAAAAGGAAGTGTGTCCATTTTAAGACAATATATTTAGTCCCCACTTTAGCTGGAGTATGAGGCAAGTCATACTCTTGGTAAAGGAAGGAGAGAAGAAAGAAAATGTCACATCAAGGTAGAACACTACCAAGCTTAATGAAATAATCCACCAAACCTAGGATCCTAATCTCATTCCCATGCATAAGAGCACAAAAACAAAGCAAAACAAAAGCCAAAGAAAATAAAAAGGAAAACAAGGCCAAAAAGACACAAAAATGGTTAGTACTAAAGCCTAAATAAACTAGTAAAAGAGACCTCATCTAAGGAAATGTCTCATTCATTAATATCATATTAATAAGGCTATTACAAAATATATGAGACTATATAGGAATGAAAAGAGCACCACAAAGGACTATGTACCTCATGATTTTGTCCTACTAACATGAAAGCAAAGAGAGAGAGAGAGAGAGAGAGAGAGAGAGAGAGAGAGAGAGAGAGAGAGAGAGAGAGAGAGAGTGGGGGGGGGGGGGGGGTTTGTGTCCCTTACCATAATTTAAAATGATGGAGGATTGAATGGTCTAGTAGGTTTATGCATTTGATAGTTAATCATAAAAATTAAAAAATTTAAAATTAAAACCTAGATCAAATGATCTAGCGAATTTGTGTGCTCGATAGTCAATCCTATGCATCTATTGATGACTTATGCATGCATTTGTATGTGTGTATGTGTCCACCCATAGATTGAATTCTTCATATCACCATAGAGTGTAAATGTGTGTGCATTATCCTAGGAGGGATTGAACAAAAACAAAAAGGTGCATTTCCTCGAGATAGAGAGATGCCACTAATACCCATAGATGATTTAGAATATGTGCATGTGTTACCCATACATATGAGATTTAGCATATGTTCTTGTTTGTGAAAATAAAGACATGAAGCCACAATGCATATATTTGAGGGTGATGTATAATCATACCAAGAACTTAAGGCTAAAGTACTCCAAGCCATACTTAGAAACTATGTTTGCTCTTCATAGAAACTATGTACAAAGAGGGTATATATATACCCCCCTTCTTAGGATGACTATGTAACGATAGACATCATAAGGAAGAAAATCAAGGATAAATAATTCTATCAACAAAGAGATATCCTTTATTAATAATGTATACCATATAATTAGCAAAGAGCGTAGACTCATATAAGCTAAGGAAATAGATAAATTATGAAAGGACATGTCACAAATGAGAAGACACCCTTGAAAGGAAGAGATCTTGCATACAAGACATATACCTTCAATAAGAGTGTCATGAAAAAAGATACACTTTCCAAGAAGAAAAAGGATGCACTTATTTATTCCCATGTATAGGGAAAATAGTGATCCTTGGAAGAAGGATGATAATCTTTAGAGAACATAGTAAGGGTAAATGTTTATAATGAACAAAGTGTTGTAAATAAAGAAGAGGTGATGATCAAGGACATGCACTTCTTGTATAAGAGAGTCATGATTAAGCCATAATTATTTATAAGAGAAATAATGTCACATAATAAAAAAATGTGACTATACTAAGGAAAGTCATTCCTTAGACAAAAAAGAGTATACAAAAGGTCTAGTCCCCCCAAGCATGAGAGAAGAAAGAAAGTATATGATAATATTAAGCCACAATATCTCATGAGATATAAAAGGTGTAGGAAGCAACCAATAGTCCTACACAAAACATCCCATATCAATAAAGAATGTAATTTCATACCTTATAAGGATAGAAGAAGGAAAGCATTATAGGATGACCTAATCTAAACATCATAAGATTCTAAGAAAAGGTATCTCATATAATGTAAGCTATATATGAATATTAAATGAGAACACTAGAATCCAAGATTTAGAAAAGACATTTTAAAAGAAAAAGATACATCATCCTACATGTAACAAAAGATTTTCATAACCAAATATAAAAATGTATCATAAAATAATACAATCTATAGAGAAATGATTAAAAAGATGAGAACAATTCTATACTTATAATTAGAGGTCACATGAAAGAAGGTGAAACATCCATATAAGTGATATCCTTACAATATGCATAATACAAAGATCAATTTGTACAACTAATCAATGTAAACATATTAAAGAATACACACCTAAAAAGGATAAAGGAAAAGGGCTAACATAAGAGGCTATACCAATACTAAATATGAACCTAAGAAAGGATATCTAGACATCAAATAACAAAAATAGATCCCAAGAAAAAATGATCCTTTTCCCCTAGTGAAGATGAACAAGGAGAAAGGCCTATTGAACCACTCCTAAACATATCATGCAAAATAATAGGGAGTGGTGACAATATGCATTAGAAATACTATGCATTTTTATGAAGAAGAGAGTAAAGATCTTCTGTATAATAAAGTTAACTATCTTCAATGTTGCCATGAATATAGATGATACATTCTATACAATCACAAAGGGAATGTTCATTAGTGTACAAAAAAGGAAATTTAAATATAATGATAAAATTTGGAATTGATGGTTGATATTGTAAGGTAGGAGCTTGCAAAACATATTGACAAACCCTTAAGGCTAAATCTTCCCTAGTATCAATAGGAGAAAGGTATGGAACTAGGAGAAGAAGATGCAAAGGAGATCGAGGTGGAGGAGAACAAGAAGTGATGTAGGAGCATCCTGGGTGTAAGAGAAATATTGCATCAACCAAAAAATCTTTCATTTCAGTTCTTTGAAAGGGTTGTCTTAGTGTAGAGCTACTGTCTATGGAGGATTTCTACTTAATAAGTCAACCATATGTGCTCAAAATTTCCTAATTTTAGAGGTGGATGTTCATCTTAGATATATCAACATATCACTTGAGGCTCAATACAATATCATGAATATTCATGGATTTATTATGGATTTTTGGTTTGTAATTTTGGTATAAATACTTTAGGCTAAGTGTTGAAGGCCTAAATGTACCTAGATGAGGCCCAAAAAATTGATGGATGTGTGCTTTTGTGTTTTAAAGCTTGCAAATTAGAAGTTGAGAATTTTGAAAAGTAGTTATAATGTTGGAAATGATTGAAATGATCATAAGAAGAGTTGTTGGAATAATATATGGAACTGGTAAAGAATGTCCTCAATCATTGTTTTGTCATTGATGTCAAACTTTCTACTTGCAGGAATGACAATTGCTTTAGTGATCCAAATACTATCAATTAGTTGATTGTCAAGGAGGAGGCAATCAATAAGATGTAACTAGATCACGTAGAGAAAGGTTGAAGTTATGATGTTGTAATGAAGTACAAGGATCAGCTAAGCCATTGATGAAAAAGTGTATTTGATGACATAATATAAGATACAAAGAATGGTACACAGAAACATAACAAAGATTTAAGGTTTTAACTAAGTCTTTTGTAAAGCTCAAACTAAGTTCATTAGAGAGAAGGAGCCGAGCAAGCTAGTAAGAGCCAAGCAAATTCCTAGTTGATGCCGAGTAAACTTCAGATGCTGAGTAAACTTCAGATGCCGAGTAAACTCCAGATGTCGAGTAAACTTTAGACGTCGAGTAAACTTCAGATGCCGAGTAAACTCCAGATGCCAAGTAAACTTTAGATGCTGAGTAAACTTCAGATGCTGAGTAAACTCCAGATGCCGAGTAAACTTCAGGTGCCGAGTAGAACCAAGTGTCGAGCAGAACCAAGTGCCAACCAGAACCAAGTGCTGAATAGAAGCAAGTGCCAAGTAGGTATAGGTGCCGAGCACCAGTAACCCAATAATGCTGAGTTGCTGCATTATTTTGGAAATTGAAGATTTTCCAGATCTAAGTTGACAAGGTTGTTATCTAGAAATTTGTAAATTAAAAGGAAGATAAGAATGATGAGCTGGTGGCACAAAACACCATGTAGAACATTTTTCTTTTAAGGATATAACTAGCAAAGTTTCTAGAAGAAACCAAGATATGGTGTAGATACATTGTATCCTACCTAATCCATTTTGAAGCCCTAAAATTGGAGAGGGAGAATTGAGCGGCAAAGGCAAATCAGACTCCTATTTAAGAAGACATAAGTTAATGAATATATATATAGAGAGAGAGGTGGTCAAGCATAAAAGCATGAAGTATTGAAAACGGTGCTAAGGAGAAGAAAGCACAGGAACTTTGTTTGGATAGATGACCAGAATGATGATTGCATTGGCAGAATGAGTAAGAAGACTCAAGGAGATGAAGCTTGAGAGGAAGACAAGTAGTTAGAGCTGAAGTGATTAAAGCCTAGCATAAGGATTGAACTGAAAAGTGTGATCTGAAATCTGCAAAGTATGTTGTAAGTTATATCAGATCAAAAGACCATTATGGTTACTTTCTAGCAATTGTAACAGTAAGTTTAAATCCTATGGACTTAGGTTGGTTTAATAGCCATAAGATAAATCCTTTAACAGGGTGACATTCCAAGTGAATGTTCTAAAGACCTTTTACCAGGCCCATTCCTAACAGTTTGGTGAAATCCTCTAACAAGGTCACATTTAACAGTGTGTTGTAAGCCTTTAACAGGGCGGGCTTTTAATAGGGCATCACTTCAAAAGAGTGAGAATCAAGTAGCATGTTACTGGTGGTTTTTCCCAAATTGGGTTTCCACGTAAATCATTGTGTCATGTGTTGATTTTGGATGTTTTGTCATTGCATATTGATTTACTATAACTTGCTTATATGATTGATTTAAGTATTGGATGTATGAAAAAGTATATGGATTCATTAAAAGTAGCAAAAAGGTATTAATAGGGAATTTTGGACCTTGAATAACTGATTCACACCCCCCCCTCTAAGTTATTCTAAAGAATTCTAACAATTGGTATCAGAGCGGACTGTTGATTCAGTTTAAAGGGACTACAAGCAAAAAAGATCAAAATGGCAAAGAGAGAAGTTCCCAAGATCAACAAAGAAAACTTTGTTGCATGGCAAATTTTGATGAACCTACATCTTGAATCCATAGGAAATTATGCCCAAAATTCAATTGTTATTGGACATGTAGATCCAACAGGTGCTCCTACTACAGAAGACATGAAAAACAAGCAAGAAGACAACCAGACAATTCTGGAAATTGCCTCTACACTCAGCTATGCTGAATTTGATTATATCAAAAGATGTGACACTGCATACAAAATGTGGAAAGCCCTATCAGACATCTATGGAGTAGATCAGAATGTACAAAGAGAAAAAAGAGAAAGTCTCAGAGGAAAGTTTGATGACATGAAAATGGAAGAAAATGAGAATGTTGCTCAGTATGGTGCAAGAATAAAGGAAGTGGTAAGTGCAATAAGATGCTTAAGTGGTCAACTAGATGAAGATACCATTAATAGTAAGTTTTTAAGAACCTTGTTCCCTATCTATGCTATTAGAGTATCAACAATTCAAGAGCTAAGATGTATACCAGGAAATAATCTAAGTTTTGAAGGTATAATCGGTAGACTCACTGCATTTGAGTTATCTAACTTTGACAACTACAGACCTAAAAATGTTGAATATGCTTTTAAAGCCAAGTTATCACTGAAAGATGCTAAATAGATGAAATCAAAGAAAGGAAGAAAAATGAAGTATGTATCCAGTGATAGTAGCACTAATGAAGAAGATGTGGAACAATTGGAAGCATTGCTTGCTAGAAGATTTCACAGGGGCAAAGGAAGATTCAAAGGTAAGATGCCTATCATTTGTTTTGATTGCAATGAAGTAGGTTATATTGCTGCAAGATGTCCATAGAAAAAGGATTTTGAGGAAGGCAAAAAATACAAGAACAGAAGAGATGATGACAGGAGAGATTACAAAGAAAAAGGTAAGAAGTGTTATATTGTTGAAGAAAATTCTAATGATAATGATGATGAAGTTGTTTATGTAGCTATGAAGGACCAATTTGATGAAGAAGAGACCACAACACTGGTAACATGTATAAAAAAGAATGACAGATGGATCATAGACAGTGGATGCTCACATCACATGACAGGAGACAAAAGTAAGTTTATTAACTTTACTCAGTATGATGGAAATAATGTTAGATTTGGTACTGATGCTCCATGTCAAATCAAAGGAAAAGGTTCCATTAAGCTCACAGAAAAAATTTCATGTGACAATGCATACTGTGTTGAAGGATTAAACTACAATTTACTGAGTGTCTCACAGTTAGGCAATATAGGTTGCAAAGTGGAATTTGGAAACAAAACTACAAAAATCTATGATACTGATGGTAAACTGATAGGAAAAGGAGATCAAATAAAGAGTAATTTGTTTTACCTTGATATGGATGATGTTTCTTGTTTATTTGCAAAATTTGATGATGAATGGTTATGGCATAGAAGATTATGTCATGTCAACTTTGATAATCTAGTCAACATTAGTAAAATAAAGAAAGTCAAAGGTTTACCAAAATTGAAGAAGCCTGATAACATCATGTGCAAATGATGTCAGCTAGGAAAGATGACAAAATCAAGTTTTAAAAGAAAAAAATATACATCTAAAGAGATACTTGAGTTAGTTCACACTGACTTATGTGGTCCAATGGAAATACAAAGCTATAGAGGAGATAAATACATAATGCTATTTGTTGATGACTATTCCAGGATGATGACTGTTATGTTCTTAAAACAAAAATCTGATGCTTTTCAAATGTTTAAGTGGTATGTGGCTAGAGTTGAAAAGGAAACTGTAAAAAGCTTAAAATGCCTAAGATCAGATAGAGGTGGTGAATTTACATCAAAGGAATTCGAGATATTCTGTAATAACAAAAGAATCAAAAGAAAAACATCAGCTCCTAGAACTCCCCCACAGAATGGAATTGCTGAAAGAAGAAACAGATCTGTAATTGACTATGCTAGAACATTAATGATGGAAACGAATGTTGCTCTTAAATACTGGAGAGAAGCTGTAAGTGTAGCTGTTCATACACTGAACCAAGTACAAGTCAAGAAAGGTACAAATACAACACCTTTTGAATTATGGTATGGTTACTCACCCAATGTAAAACATTTCAAAGTGTTTGGTTGCAAATGTTTTATCCTTAAAGATGTTAGAAATGGAAAATTTGATGCAAAAAGTGATGAAGGCATATTTCTTGGTTACTCCACTAGAAGTAAGGCATATAAGTGCTTGAATACTAACACTAAAAAAATTGTGGTAAGTGCAAATGTAAATTTTGATGAGCACACAAAAGTCCAAGCTGAAAAACCAAAGAAAATGGAAGAGTACAAAACCTTTGTGTATTCTTATGAAGGAATGACTGTTGATGAGGATGATGTCAATCAAATTGAAACTCAACAACAAATTTCAGTATCAGTCAAGTCTCAACCAGTGAATGCTGAGTTGCATTCAAAAGTCGAGTTGCAGAATGAAGAAAATGCACAATCTGATTCTGAAGACAACATACATGATGAAGAACAACCTGACAACAAAGTGCATAGTAATCCTAAATCTGAAAGATCAAACATGGAAACAAGGGCAGAGCCAAGATTATCTAAATATGTAAAAAGACATCACCCTGCTGAATAAATAATTGGTGACAAAGATGCAAGACCAATGACAAGGAACAGACTAAGACATGAATCATGTCTGATCAGCAAATCTAAACCCAAGATAGTATATGGTGCATTACAAGATGATGACTGGTATAAAGCTATGGAAGAAGAAATTGATCAAATAAGAAAAAACAAAACCTAGAGTTTGGTTCCTAGACCAACTGACAAGAATGTGATTGGCACCAAATGGGTATTCAAAAACAAACTAGATGAGAATGGTGAGATTACCAGAAACAAAGCTAGACTAGTATGTAAGGGTTATGCTCAAGAAGAAGGAATAGACTATGGAGAAAAATTCACTCCTATTGCTAGAATGGAAGGAGTAAGAACTTTACTTGCATATGCTACTTACAAAGATTTTAAAGTCTATCAGATGGATGTAAAATCTGCTTTCTTAAATGGTATACTAGAAGAAGAATTCTACATTGAACAACCAGAAAGATTTTTTGATGAAAACAATAGGGATATGGTGTGTAAGTTACATAAAGCACTCTATGGTTTGAAACAAGCACCTAGAGCATGGTATGAGAGACTTCAGAAGTATCTAGTGCAAATTGGATTTGAAAGAATTGATGATAACAGTAACATGTACATCAAAATAGAAGAAGGTAAAGACATTATTGTATCTAAAATCTTTGTGGATGACATAGTGTTTAGAGGTAAGGAAGTACTTTGCAAAGGCTTTGCTGACAAAATGAAACATGAATTTGAGATGTCTATGTTTGGAGAAATCAAATTTTTTGTTGGATTGCAAGTACATCAACTCAAACATGAAATATTTGTTACACAATCAAAATACATCAAAGAAATTCTTAAAACATTTGGATTGGAGGAATCCAAACCAGTCAACACACCAATGGCCACAGGAAATAAGTTGTCCAAAAATGATGAGTCAGCTGAAGTCAATCAAACAATGTACAGATCCATGATTGGAAAATTACAATATGTTGTACATAGTAGACCAGACATAGCATTAGCAGTTGGAATAGTGGCTAGGTTCTCTACTAATCCTAAAGAAAATCATCTCATAGCAGTAAAAATAATAATGAGATATCTTAAAGGAACTGATGACTTTGGTCTATACTACAAAAAGAATGGAAAATTTGAGCTCAATGCGTATACAGATGCAGACTGGGGAGGAAACCTTGATGAAAGAAAAAGCACAAGTGGAGGTGCATTATTTCTAGGCAAAAGGATGGTTACCTGGACTAGCAAGAAACAAATATGTACATCACAATCCACTACAGAGTCAGAATATGTGGCAGCTGCAGTCAATTGCACAAACATTGTATGGCTCACACATCTATTAGAAGGAGTGAAAGAAAAGGTAACAAAACCTATGATATTGTATTGTGATAATACAAGTGCTATAAAAATATCCAAAAATCTAGTGATGCATGCAAAAACCAAGCATATTGCAATCAAGTATCATTATGTTAGAGAATTGGTAGAAGACAAACAAGTGAAGTTGGAATACATTCACATGAAAGAACAAACTGCAGATATCTTCACCAAACCATTGCCCAAGGATGCCTATGAATATCTTAGAGGCAAGTTGGGGGTCGTACCCCTAACTCAAGTAGTTTAAGGCAACATGGAAGTTGCCTTGCATCAACAAGAATAAATCATTGAAATATTAATAGGTTGATGCAAAGGATGACAATAGAAGCAGAAACTCTAAATCAGTCACAAGCATGGTGACAGAGGGAGAAAATCAACAAGAAGCCAAAGCTTATATTTTGCATGATAAAGATGCTACATTGTTGGCATTTATGTCAAAGAGAGAGAAATATGAAAAATAATGATCCATACAAAGAAAAGAAGGAGATATATATATGAAAGAGGGAGATACGTGAGATCAGTAGTAAAAATACAACAAGACAATGTATACAATCTTGGTGGTAACTAAGTTGATCAATTGATCAGTTTGGTTTGCCATCAATGCCAAAGAGGGAGATTGTTGGAAATGATTGAAATGATCATAAGAAGAGTTGTTGGAATAATATATGGAACTAGTAAAGAATGTCCTCAATCATTATCTAGTCATTGATGTCAAACTTGCTACTTGCAGGAATGACAATTTCTTTAGTGATCCAAATACTATCAATTAGTTGATTGTCAAGGAGGAGGCAATCAATAAGATGTAACTAGATCACCTAGAGAAAGGTTGAAGTTATGATGTTGTAATGAAGTACAAGGATCAGCTAAGCCATTGATGAAAAAGTGTATTTGATGACATACTATAAGATACAAAGAATGGGCACACAAAAACATAACAAAGATTTAAGGTTTTAGCTAAGTCTTTTGTAAAGCTCAAACTAAGTTCATTAGAGAGAAGGAGCCGAGCAAGCTAGTAAGAGAAAAACAAATTCCTAGTTGATGCCAAGTAAACTTCAAATGCTGAGTAAACTTCAGATGCTGAGTAAACTCCAGATGCTGAGTAAACTTGAGATGCCGAGTAAACTTCAGATGCCGAGTAAACTCCAAATGCCGACTAAACTTCAGATGCTGAGTAAACTTTAGGTGCTGAGCAAAACTAAGTGCTGAGCAGAACCAAGTGTTGAGCAAAACCAAGTGCCGAGTAGGTATAGGTGCTAAGCACCAATAACCCAATAATTTTGAGTTGCTGCATTATTTTGGAAATCAAAGATTTACCAGATCTAAGCTACCAAGGTTGTTATCTAGAAATTCATAAATTAAAAGGAAGATAAGAATGATGAGCTAGTGGCACAAAACACCATGTAGAACATTTTTCTGTTAAGGATATAACTGGTGAAGTTTCTAGAAGAAAACAAGATATGGGGTAGATACATTGTATCCTACCTAATCCATTTTGAAGCCCTAAAATTGGAGAGGGAGAATTGAGCAGAAAAGTAAAATCAGACTCCTATTTAAGAAGACATAAGTTAATGAAGATATATAGAGAGAGAGGTGGTCAAGCATGAAAGCATGAAGTATTGAAAAAGGTGCTAAGGAGAAGAAAGAAAAGGAACTATATTTGGATAGATGACCACAAGGATGATTGCATTGGCAGAATGAGTAAGAAGACTCAAGGAGACGAAGCTTGAGAGGAAGACAAGCAGTCAGAGCTGAAGTGATTAAAGCCTAGCATAAAGATTGAACTGAAAAGTGTGATCTAAAATCTACAAAGTATGTTGTAAGTTATATCAGATCAAAAGACCATTATCGTTACTTTCTAGCAATTGTAATAGTAAGTTTAAATCCTATGGACTTAGGTTGGTTTAATAGCCATAAGATAAATCTTTTAATAGGGTGACATTCCAAGTGAATGTTCTAAAGACCTTTTACCAGGCCCATTCCTAACAGTTTGGTAAAATCCTCTAACAAGGTCACATTTAACAGTGTGTTGTAAGCCTTTAACAGGGCATCACTTCAGAAGAGTGAGAATCAAGTAGCATGTTACTGGTGGTTTTTCCTAAATTGAGTTTCCACGTAAATCATTGTGTCATGTGTTGATTTTGGATTTTTTTCATTGCATATTGATTTACTGTAACTTGCTTATATGATTGATTTAAGTATTGGATGGATGAAAAAGTATATGGATTCATTAAAAGTAGCAAAAAGGTATTAATAGGGAATTTTGGACCTTGAATAACTGATTCTCCGCCCCCTCCCCCCCCACCTCTCAGTTATTCTAAAGAATTCTAACAATAGTAGCTAATCGGAGCAATAGTTTGAGAGTTATGGTCTTCCAATGTTGGGTTGACCAAAACTTCCAAAATAAATGTTAAAAATGTATTTGGCCAACTCTATATGTATTTTTAGGTTCTTTTGACCCTAGGTATTAAGTTTGAGTGTCTAAAACCTTCCTAAACAATGTCAAATTGCATATTTAAGAAATGCCCAAACATTGTCTAGGATAGATTTGGGTGATAGTTCGTAGCTTTGTCTTGCATATTATTGTAATAAAGACACCCATGTGGGTTAGCATATTGTAATCCTAAATTCTATAATTTTGCATTTGTGGTGATAATAAGAAGCCCATATTTTATTCCTATAATTTGTTATTATTTCTTTTTTTTTTATGTATTAGAGTTAGAGTTCCTGAGTGTGTAAGAAAATCATTGACTATGAAGTAGTTACACCAGGAATATGATTTGGGTTGAGCATCTCGATAGATCATTGATTGTGAGGAATTTTGCACTAGGGTTTCCACAAAAGTCCAAAAATGCCTCCATGTAGAGAGTGTGGTAGAAGAGTTGTAGGTGTTACTCCCAAGGATTTTAGAGCCATCTAGAGGAAAATGCAAGCATTGCAATAACAAATGCATAAAGGAATGAATCTTGTCATAGGAAATGACAAAAGTGAGGATGAAAGAGAAGAAGGAAACATTGATCAAGTAGTAGAAGATGAAGTTTTGAACCTAGAAGAGGAAAATATTTTAAAGACTATTTCTAAGATTGGAAAAAGACCTAAGTTTGATGTTCCCACATTTTTGGGAAATTTGAATCTAGAGGAATTAATCAATTGGATCAATGAATTGGAAGAGTACTTTGAGTATGAAGGTATTGAGGATCTTGAAAGGGTTAAGTTTGCAAAAGAAAAATTGAAGGGACATGTAAAGATCTAGTGGCAAGAGATTTAGTTAGAGAGACATAGAATAAAAAAGGAAAAAATCACCAGATGAAATTGGATGATAGCTAAATTAAAGAGACACTTCATTATCATGGATTATGAGCTTGATCTATTAAAGAAAATGCAAGGGTTGAAGCAAGCAAGAAGATCCATTCAAGAGTATATTGAGGAGTTCTATGAGTTCTCATTAGAACCAACCATGTAGAAGTTGATGAGGAGAAAGTTGCCAATTATCTTAATAGGTTAAGGCCAAGAATTTAAGAGGATCTGAGTCTAGTTCAAATGACTAGTATTGAAGAGGCATACCTAAAATTTGAGGAGAAGCTGAGCAAAATGTTTTATAACAAGACAATGCAAGAGGTCACACTAGAAGATTCAACGAACATTCTTATAGAGGCCAAAATGATGATCAAAAGAAAAAGGATGATGTATGAAATAGTAGTCAGAACTAGAGGGGAAATAATTCCAACTATTTCCATGATTAGAATAATAGAGATTAGAGAGAAAGAGGAAGAGGACAAGGGTTTGGAAGAGGAGGCTTTTGTGGGAAATGTTTTCACTGTGGAAAAGGGGGGCATAGAGCATTTGAATGTTCCCAATGCTGAGGAAGGAAATATCAAAGAACCAAAGGTCAAGCCAAAGTTGTGCATGTTGATGAAGATGCCATATCATCACATTCTAAAGATATTGAAAGAGAATTCCTAGTTAATAGAACAGTCTTGTGGAGTGGCAAGAATGAACTTGATCAAAGAAGGAGCTTATTTCATATCAAGTGCAAATGTGATCATTGATGGTGGAAGTACTGACAATTTGGTGTTAAAAAAAATGGTCACAAAGTTGAAGTTGAAGAGGTGGAAACACCCACGTCCATACTATATTGCTTGGGTGCAAGATGACCACAAGGTCATGGTTAGTGATTAATGCCCACTAAAGTTCAAGATTGGAAGCTACTAGGATGAGGTACTATGTGATATCATACCTATGGACATATTTCATGTGTTGTTGGATAGGCCATGGAATTTTGATAGGCATGTTGTACATGATGGATGAGAAAATACCTACAGTTTGACAAAGGATGGAGTGAAACATAAGTTGAAGCCATTGAAGGAGAAATAAGAAAAGGTATGTAGTGCTACCATAATATGTTTTATTAGTGGAAAGGAGTTTCTCCAAGGCATGAAGCATGAGCATATGTGTTTTTCTTTAATCCCAAAGATGGTAAAGAGGAAGTAGAGGAGGAACCTATAGAAATTATATATTTGTTGGGAGAGATTCCTGATATTGTCTTAGATAATGTACTTGATGGATTACCACCATTGAGGAATATTAGTTACCAGATGGATTTGATTTTAGGAGCCAATTTTCCAAATAAGGCAGCACACATAATGACACCAATAGAAAGTGAAGAGTTGAAGAGTTGAACAAACAAATTCATGAGTTGTTATAGAAGTGTTTGATTCAAGAGAGTTTGAGTCCATGTGTTGTACCAATAGTATTAGCATCAAAGAAGAATGAAGAATGGAGGATGTGCATAGATTCCTAAGAAATCAACAAGATCACAATCAAACATAGATTTCCATTTCAAAGGATGGATGATATTATGGACTATTTGAGTGGAGCTATGTATTTCAGAAAGATAGCTCTGAAGAGTGGGTACCATCAAATTCACATTAAAGAAGAAGATGAGTGGAAGACTACCTATTGGGCTAATCGATGTACCAAGGGAAGGATTGT
This sequence comes from Cupressus sempervirens, assembly GCA_028749045.1. NCBI lineage: Eukaryota > Viridiplantae > Streptophyta > Pinopsida > Cupressales > Cupressaceae > Cupressus > Cupressus sempervirens. The sequence goes on along the minus strand of CM053788.1, from coordinate 580,715,738 downwards.
ATGAGTGGTTAGTCATGCCTTTTAGGCTAATCGATGTACCAAGAAATTTCATCAGGCTCATGAATGAACTACTAAAGGAGTTTCTAGGTAAGTTTTTCATTATTTACCTAGATGATATTTTGATCTTTAGTAAGACATTGGAGGAAAATTCGATGCATATTCAAAAGGTGTTTGATAAGCTAAGGGAAGAAAAGTTGTTGATAAACCCAAAGAAGTGTAGTTTTGTGAAGGAGTTGGTGTACCTAGGATTTGTACTCCCAATAAAAGGTCTAAAAATGAACCCGGAGAAAGTGAAGGAAGTCCTTGAATGGCCTGCTCCAAAGAGTAGTATAGAGGTAAGATCTTTTCATGGATTGACTAGTTTTTGCAAAAAGTTTATAAGGGGTTTGAGTAGTATTTTTGGACCCTTGATTGAAACAATAAGGGGGATAGGAAAGAATTTAAGGATTGTAGGAGTAGAAAAGAGTTTTAATCTATTGAAAAAGAAAGTTACAAACTAGCTTGTTTTAGCCCTTCCAAATTTTTATAAGGTGTTTCAAGTATATTGTGATACTAGTAGTACTACAATAGGAGCTATTTTGAGCCAAGAAGGTAGACCTATTACTTATTTAGGTGAAAAGTTGCATGATGCCAAATTTTTTATTTTTTTTAATGATTAGGAATTTTATGCTATAGTTCAAGCATTAAAGAAGTGGAGACACTATCTTCTTCCCAAGGAGTTTTTTTATGCAGCACATGAGTGGGAAGTCTAACTAAGTTGTAGATGTTCTTAGTAGAAGACAAATTTTGCTAACAAAGATGCAGATTGAGGTGGTTGGGTTCAAGGAACTCAATAATTTGTATCTAGAGGATCTTGATTTTGGTGAAGCATGGGAGGCTTGTACAAAACCCATTAAACTTGATAGGATGAAGTGGTTGGATTTTATAATCCAAGATGGTATGTTGTTCAAATGAAGCTAGTTGTGTATTCCAAGAGGTTCAATGAGAGAGAATCTCATTAAGGAGAAGTATAATGGAGGATTGGCTAGACACTTTAGTAGAGATAAAATCATTGCTTTGCTTGCTAAGAATTATTACTGGCCATAGTTGCATCAAGATGTGTATAATTTTGTACATAGTTATAGATTATGTCAAATGACAAAATGAGTGAAGCAGAATATAGGTTTGTATCAACCATTACCTATATTAGAGAAGCCATAGGAGGATGTTAGCATGGATTTTGTTCTTGGATTACCAAGGAATTAGTGAGGGCATGATTCTATTTTTTGTGATGGTTGATAGGTTTTCAAAGATGACACATTTCTTTCCGTACAAGAAGACTAGTATTATTGTTCATTTCGTAGAATTGTCTTTTTGAGAAATGGTGACACTACATGGTCTACCAAAGAGTATAGTTTTAGATTGAGATACCAAATTTTTTGAGTATTTATGACATAAATTATGGAAGAAATTGAAGACAAATTTAAACTTTAGTTCACCACATTATTCACATACTAATGGAAAAATAGAAGTAGTGAATAGGATCTTGGGAAATTTGTTGAGATGCTTGGTTGGAGATAAACCAAGGGATGGGATTTGATTTTACCAAAGGCAGAATTTACATATAATAATTCTATTAATAGGAGTATTGGTAAATCACCATTCTAGATTATATATGGAAGTAGTCCTATAAATGCTTTTGAATTAAGTCAATTAGAGAAAGGAGAGATAAGTAGTGTTGATAATAATTATTCAATAGTATATTGTCATTGATGTTACACAAATGTTATTCTCTAACTGAGAACTACCAGTTAGAATTGAGCTCTCAAGACTCCAGTATTAGTTGAGCAAAAATCAGAAGAAGCTAAGTTCAAGAATTCCTTTGTAAACCAAGTTAGGTTGGTTATCAAAGGAGTTCAATGTAAACTGAGTCATCTTGGTTACCAAGGAAATCAGTGGTAACCATGTGACCTAGTTTTCAATTTTAGCCGACCTATAATAGATTAGTTTTATCTATTAGTTGGTTTATGCAAGCCAAATCAGTGGATATTATTTGTTTATTTGTAAGGATATTTAAGCCAACTTGACATTGGGTTTCATATATATGAAATGTCAAGATGTGGATTGAAATGTGTGAGAGAGGAGAAGAAAATAAGATGTGAACAAACAAGGGTATCTTATTTAGAGAAGAGTATCCAAGGAGCTATAAAGAATATTCTAGTTAGGGAGGCTCTAAAGATTAGTTTGAATAGTGATCTAAATCTACAAATAAGTTTCTTCATCAATTAGGTCAATCATTAGTACTCTCTAACTATTGTAGTAGTGAAGAAATCTCTTAACAGAGTTGATTTAACAGTCATTTTGTAAATCCTCTAACAAGGTGGCATTTATAGATTGAAGTGTTTTAAGACCTTTAACAAGGCCACTCCTAATAGGGTGATACAAATCCTTTAATAGGGTCATACCTATCAATGTGTTTTTTAACCTTTATCAGGGTTGGCTCTTAATATGGCTCACTATAGAAGAGTGAAAAGTTGTAATTAGTTGCATTGGTGATTTTCCCAAATTGGGTTTCCATGTTAAATCATGGTATATCATGTGTTCATGCTATTTTATTATTTCTTTATCTTTATGCAACTATGTTACTAAAGGTTTATACAAATCATTATCTTAAGAATTCTTTTTTAATTGAGTTATAGTGAATAGCTTTTTCTAACTAAGGTGTGAGTTAAAAGGAAGTTTGTATTGACATCTAATGGATTTAGAATTATTTTAATGGTAACTAATTCACCGCTTTCCTCTCAGTTACTCCTCTTATATTTCCAATAATTGGTACTAGAGTTGTTTTTGCTTACAGGAAAGGTTTCAAGGGCCTAAACTAAAGATCAAGATGTTTTACAGAAGATAGATTCCTAAATTGAACAAATATAACTTCAAAGCATGGAAGGAACTCATGAAGTTTCATTGGAAACTATTGGAGATAGAGGACTAAAATTCCTAGAGAGCCAATATGTGTCACCTCCTGATCCTTTGACTATGGATCACATGATAGATAAAAAGAATCACAACACAATGATGAATTGATATTTATTTTTCTCTCAACTATGATGAATTTGATGAAGTCAAAGATTGTCCTACTACTTATGGAATGTGGAACAAGATAACAAAGATCTATGGAGGAGATGACAATGTGAGGAGAGACAAAGCATAAAATTTTAAGAGGTCAATTTTATTAGATGAAGATGAGAGAAGATGAGAACATTGCAAAATATAGTGAGAGAATCAAAGAAAGTGTGAGTGCAATCAAAGCTTTAGGAGGAATAATAGAAGCTACAATAGTAGTCAACAAGATATTAAGAACTCTTCTTCTTATTTATGCAATTAGAGTTTCAACTATTCAAGAGATGAGATGTGATCCTTAAAATGATATAAATTTGGATGCACTAGTGGGAAGGTTGACAACTTTGAGTTGGATAATTTTGATAACTATCTTCCCAGATCTTGCAACATAGAATTAGCATTCAAAGATAAACTAATTCTTGGTAAAAAGGGAGGAAAATTTAAAGGAAAACAATTTAATAGTAAAGAAGAAGAAGAATACGATGATGATCATGAAGCTATTGAAGCCCTACTTGCAAGAAGGTTACCAAAAGGAAAAGGTAAATATAAAGGAAAAATTGTATTGATTTATTTTTCTTGTGAAGAAGTTGGTCACATTACTACAAGGTGTCCAAACAAGGAAAGCAAAGATGACAGAAAATCAAACAAGTTCAAAGGAAATAAATATTTCAAGAGCTACAAAGATTACAAAGACAAAAGTAAGAAATCTTGTTATATTGATAAAGATTCTAATAATGATGATGAAGATGAAATAGCATATATTTCTATTAAAGAAGAATTAGATGATGAGGAAAATGAAAAGATGACACTTATTTCTCATGTTAACAAGAATGACACATGGAGAATAACAGTGGTTGTTCTCATCACATGATTGGCGATAAAACTAAGTTTGAACACTTAGAGCACTATGATTGTGGAAATGTTAAATTTGGAAATAATAAATGATCATGGATAACAAAAAATAGCTATTCTCATCTCTTGATTAGTGATAAAAATAAGTTTGAACACTTGGAGCACTATGATGGTGGAAGTGTTGAATTTGGAAATAATGAACCATCTATGTGAAGGGAAAAGGTTGCATTGTACTAGATGATGAAATAAAATTTGATAATGCCTACTAGGTTAAAGGACTAAGACATAATATTCTAAGTGTGGTACAATTGAATAACATTAGATTCAAAGGTAGAGTTCATGAATGGGAAAGCCAAGCTTTTAGATGGTAAATAAAACCTAGTTGGAATTGGAAATTAGACAAAAGGAATTTTTTTTTACCTGGACTTCAATGAATCTACATGTTTGCTATCTCAAATAGAAGAAACCAAGTTTATAGTGCAATCTAAGTTAGAAATAGTTCTAACTAAGTCTTATATAGAGGAACCTTAGTCACAGACTATGGAAACCAAGTCCCAGATAGAGGAAGCTAAATTCTAGATAGAGGAGATATTGAAATCCTTTGAAATGGAAGATTCCAAACTAGTTAGAACACCTATATCTATTGGACATAAGCTATCAAAGAATGATGATTCAAAAGAGTTAAATTAGACTACCTATAGATCTATAATTGGAAAAATTTAGTATGTTATTTACACAAGACCTAATATTGCATTAATAGTTGGTATAGTTACAAGATTTTTTGCAAATCCTAGAGAAAATCATATGATGGTAATTAAAATGACCATGAGATATCTAAAAGGAACTTAAGACAATAGTCTATGGTATAACAAAAGAGGAAACTTCAAGTTGAAATTCTTTACCAATGTTGATTGGGCTACAAGAATTGATGATAGGAAGAGCACCGATGGAGGAACATTCTTTCTTGGAAAGAGGTTAGTGTCTTGGTCAAGTAAAAAATAGAATTACATCTCCTAGTCTACAATAGAAGTAGAATATGTTGTTGCAGTAGTTAATTGATCCAACATAATGTGGATCAAACAACTATTATCAGGAATGAAGGAAGAAATAAAGCATCTAGTGGTTATGTATTGTGATAACACAAGTGTAATCAATATATCTAAAAATATAGTGATGCACACCAAGACAAAACACATTGTAATCAAGTATCATTTTTTGAGAGAATTAGTTTGAGATAAAGAGGTCATATTAGAATACATTAACACAAAGAAGCTGATTACTAACATATTTACCAAACCATTACCTAAGTATGTATTTTTGTATCTAAGAGGAAAGCTAGGGGAAATTCCCCCATCCAATGCTCACTAGCGTACAGATTACTGATGCATCAACAAAACTACTCTAAAGATCTATCAAGTTGATGCAAAGAAGCCATAGCTCATTGCATATGAATTAGTACATTAGGTAGATTGTAAAATCATAGTGTCAAGTCTTTGGCATTTGATGTCAAATAAGGTGAGAATCATGTCATATATTCATTCAGGGAGAGATTGATTAAAGAAGAATTAGAGACAATAATTTGCAAGAGGGAGAACTTGATCTGATGGAGTCCAAAGATAAGATGGCTAAGGGAGAATCTTAGAGGGAAGTCTCATGGATGAATGGAGAAAAATAATGAAACTAAGGATATTATAAAATCTTATAAATCATTTTGATTGCTCTAAGTTTTCTTTTCTTAATGACATGTTGTGTTACCATCAATGCTAAAGAGGGATATTGTTGATAACAATTATTCAATTGTATATTTTTATTGATGTTACACAAATGTTATACTCTAATTGAGCACTACCAATTGGAACCAAGCTCTCAAGACTCTAGTATCGATTGAGCAAAAAATTAGAAAAAGGAAATTTAAGGAATTGTTGTGTAACTTGAGTCAGGTTGGTTACCAAAGGAGTTTAGTCTAAACCAAGTCAGGTTGGTTACCAAGGGACTTAGTGGTAATTGAGTGACTTAGTTTTCAATTCTAGCTGACCTACAATAGATTAGTTTTATCTATTGGCTATTTTATGTGAATGTTATTTGCTGACTTGACATTGGGTTTCATATATATGAAAGGTCAAGATGTGGATTGAAATATGTAACAGTGGAGGAGAAGATAATATGCAAATAAAGAAGGATATCTGATTTAGAGTAGAGTATCCAAGGATTTGCAAAGAATATTTTGATTAGGGAGGATCCAAAGATAAATCAAAATAGTGATCTGATTCTGGAAATTGGTTACTTCATCAATCAGGTCAATCATTGTTACTCTCTAAAAATTATAGCAATGAAGAAATCTCTTGATAGAGTTGACTTAATAGTTATTTTGTAAATCCTCTAGCAAGGTGACATTTATAGATTGAAGTGTCTTAAGACCTCTAACAAGGCCACTCCTAATAGGGTGATACAAATCCTTTAATAGGGTTAAACCTAACAATGTGGTTTATAACATTTATCAAGATTGGCTCCTAACATGGCTCACTTTAGAAGAGTGAACAATTATAACTAGTTGCATTGGTGGTTTCCCCAAATTGGGTTTCTAAGTTAAATCTTGGTATTTGATGTGTTCATATTATTTTCTTATTGCTTTATCTTTTTGCAACTAAGTTACTAAAAGTTAATACGCATCATTATTTTAAGATTGCTTTGTTAACTAAGTTATAGTGAATATCTTGTTCTAACTGAGCTATGAGTTAAAAGGAAGTTTGTATTGACATCTAAGGGATTTGAAATTGTTTTAGTGGTAACTGATTCACCCTTCCCCTCTTAGTTACTCATCTTATATTTCCAACAAGTATTACCAAAGTAGAAGAATTAGCTAAACATTTGTAGAATACCCATGAGGAGGTGAGGAAGTACATTATCAAGATGAACAAACAATACAAGGCTAAGGTAAATGTCATAAGGAGGTATGATAAATTTCAAATTGGAGATAAAGTCATGGTTTATTTGCAAAAGGAGAATTTTCTAGTGGGTACATATACTAAGCTAAAAATGAAGAAGTTTGGACCATGCAAGATAGTGGAAAGACATGATTATTTAAATGCCTATGGAGTGGAGTTGCCTGCTAAATTGGATATTTTACCAGTATTTAACATTTTAGATCTAACATAGCATTTCAAGTAGCTATTTCCTCTACAAACAAGATTGAGGTGATACTAGATAGTTGTATTAGCAAAAGTACAAGGAGAATAACTTATGAAGAAAACCTAGTTAAATAGAAAGGGAGGCTAGTAGAAGGTTCTGTTAGTATGAATGCTAATGATACTACATTGGTGGAGTATCCTAAGCATTGGAGAGTATTGACATGTTGCATTCATGAATGTGTTTTTCATTGATATAAACATAGCAGTAAGTCTATGAAGACTAAAAAAGTAATAGACATAGATGTTAGTTGTACAAACAAGGTTTTGAGTGTCTGGTGATGTGCATTCATGGATATATTTAGTACAGTATCCTAAGGTGAAGGTTAACTATGCAATATGTAAGTCAAATACATACAAAAATTTTACTTGATTTATAGAGAGTAGTACAGAGATAGAGTACCTGAGAAGTGGTTTTTGATGTTTGCATTATATCCTTTGATAGTGATATAATCTAGTGATGCCCAATTAGCTAGTGATAGTGGACAATCTAATGGTGACATTAGCAAGTGCATAGGTCCTGAAGTTGCATGTGTGATGTTTTGTATATACTATGAGCCAACAATGTTATTGTAATTGTAATTAATTAATTATCTTATTATAATTAATTGGGAAAGACTTAAGGTTGACTCAAGGAATTATTTTGAAGATATGGTATAAAGGAAAGATTATTTTATTGTTTGTAAGTGTGTTGAGTATCAAGTATTGTATTGAGTATGAATACAAAATGGAGTAGAGTGTTTTTTGAATGCTAGTAAGAAATCCAAGGGATTATTGGATATGAGTATTGTGATCTAGTTACAAGATAAAAAAGAGTAGAAGTTTGGTTGATATGACATAAATATGAAGGAGCAGTACTATTCATTTCTATTATTTTGCATTTGGACAATAGGTTCATTAATCTTTCCCTTGAAGCTGTTTGGGCAGTAGGTCTAGTTGTCTTCCACAAATTCTAATAGGATTGGCTCAAATCCTAATAGGGTTGGAATCTCCTAGAAGGTATTCAAAGTCTCCTAACAGGGACTAATATGTACTAAATATTTTTATTGACTCCTAACAGGGTTCATATGTACTATCCCCATCGAGGTTTTCCCTTTGATCAAGGGTTTCCCTAGTTAACATATCTGGTGTTATTATGTGTGGGTATCTTGTTGTGGTTTTTGATTATATTGCTTATATGTTTAAAGTTTAATAATGTTGATAATTATGATATTAGTTGGATAACTAATTCACCTCCCCCTCTTAGTTATACTAGTGGACTATATATTCTAAGAGATTCATCATGACTAGAAAAGGAAGAGGTTAACCATCTTGGTTTTCCTATGAACACTTGAGACACGATGAGGTCACTTCTCAAACTATCCTAGGTGTCTAATGTAGGAGCATTCTAGGTGTACAAGAAATCTTGCATCAACCAAAAAATATTTCATTTTAGTTGTTTAAATAAGGGTTGTCTTAGTGTAGAGTTGTTGTTTGTAGAGGCTTGCTACTTAGTAAGTCAGTCATACGAGCTCAGAATGTCCTAATTGTTTGCAATTTTGGTATAAAAACTTTAGGGTCATGGTTGAAGGCTAAATGTGCCTAGATGAGGCCAAAAGAATTGATGAATGGGTGCTTCAATAGATTCAAGCCTGTAGATCATAAGCCGAGGATTCTAAAAAGTGGTTATAATAGCCAATTAGAGAAATGCTTCAAGAGTTATGGCCTCTAGAAGTTGGGTGACCAAAAATTTCAAAATAAATGTCAAAAATGTATTTGGCCAATTCTATATGTACTTTTAGGGTCTGTAGACCCTAGGTATTAAGTTTGAGTGTCAAGAACTTTCTCGAATGACATAAAATTGCCTATTTAAGATATGCCCAAACAATGTCTAAGACAACTTTGGGTGATAATTCATAGCTTTGTCTTGCAGAATATTGTAATGAAGGCACCAATGTGGGTTAACATATTGTAATCCTAAATTATGTAATTCTATATTTGCAGCAATAATAAGAAGCCCATATTTTGTTCTCACAATTTTCTATTATTTCTTTGTTTCTATTATGTGTTTATGGTATTAAGGGGAGCATCCTTCATCAAGAAGGATCACTAGAAGAAAGACTATTACCATTACCTTGCTTATTTTTTTTTGTGTAGGAGAGTTAATAGGTCCCTAATACCAAGACCTAAACCCTTATAATCTTGTCAAGTAATAATGCCATAACTTGTACTATAATTATGATGGAGGGTGGAAAGAGGAAATATTGTAAGAATTTTCCTTAGGGAAAAATTCACCCAAGACCAAAGAACTCAAACAAAAGCACAACAGTAGAACAAGGAGAGTAAAATCAAAATGATGATATGTTCATTCAATATTGATTGTAAGTACACTAGGAGTTCTTGTATATAAAGGCCTTTGGAAAGCTTCTAGAATGCACAGAAGTCAGCAACATGATAAGTCATACAACCAGGCACATGTCCACTAGATATGGGTTATCCTTCACTAAGCATGGGAGTAAGTGTGATGATGAGACGATAAGCCTACAAAGGTGTAGCACACAAAATTGTTGTAAACAACATGTGCTAAAATGGGAGTGTGAATAACTATGTTTTCTACATGACAACTCAGTTAATGATGCAAACTCTAGTGTTGTAAACACCATGTGCTGAATTAGAGTTGCTTACTCCAGTGTTGTCAACATGACAACTCATAAGAGTATACAAACTCCTAAGTGTCTCACATAAATAAATAATAAAATAATGCAATTTAATAAAATAATACATTAACCTAAGTAAACTTAAGTAAAGTGTAAAAAGTAAATACTTATTTACACCAACATGTTGGAAATAATCAAGACTAACAAGGTTACTATTAGGATGAAGCAATGGATCTGATTACAACTGATTGCTGATAAGATCCTTTGCACTTTGATCACCTGATGTGATGAATATATCCTTTCTGCATCAATGTTGACCTTGCTGTATTCCTCTGTTCTACTGGTGATTTGCTTTCCTTCTTCTCAAATTATTGCTACACATCATAATCAACTACTCTCAAAATCTCATCATTTCACATGATATATACTAATCCAATATTTACATTGGAAAGGTCGGCCAAATACAAGTGAACAAGTATTACTGAGTCAGCCAGGTGGTAGAAAACTCGAGTTCCACAAACTGACTCGATGACCTTCTGATACTCGGCATCCACTACAATACACTGCATCTTTGTGCACTTGGTAAGAGTAGAGGCATGGTCCATACTAATCATTCTAAGTAGCTTGGAACTCGGTAACCATTGGTGACTCGGTGAATATTGTGTCACTCGGTAAAAACTGAATCCATTGATAACCTTCTTCACTTGGTAAATATTGATTCCTTCATTTACCTTAATTATTCAGTAGTCACTGATTCCTTCATTTACCTTGGTCACTTGGTAAACACTAAGTTCTTTGTTTACCTTGATCACTCGGTAAACACTAAGTTCTTTTGATGACTCGTTGAGCACTGACTGCTTGGGGAAAATTGTTTTGCTTGGTAACCACTAACTGCTTGGAGAACACTATTCTGCTCGGTAACCACTATGAACTTGGTAAATACTTCTGAACTACCCATATGCTCAGTTTCCAAAGGAATGCTCGGTATCAATTGTTTACCTATGGAGTTTATAAGGTAACTGCTGAATGCTCGGTGTGAACTATAGACTAGGTGATGAGTTCAGTAAGCATTCAGAATTGAATAAGTGTTGTCACTGATGACAAATATATCATAATTCCAACAATCTCCCCCTTTGGCATTAGGGACAAAAACACTTGTGAGTCAAGACTTATATACAATATTTGACATATTGACAACTGATTCTGCTGAATATACATGGCTTCCTTACATATGACTCCCCGATACAATATACATAAGGTATTTACTTGAGTTATATGACTTTTATTTACAGTATCTCTTTGTCCATTTTGTACATTTACCTCACCAATAACTCTTTTTGAGTATCTCTTTCTCCCCCCTTTTGACAATAATGCCAAAGAATAAAAAATGTATTTATATAGAAACAACAAAATGTGAGATAAACTCTAAATGTACCTAAAGAATGAGTTGTAGAGTCTTGTCCCAATTCTCTTGTAGGATGTTGCATGTGGATAGAGCTATTTGAACTTCTATAGAGAGTTCAATCACATGGTCTGCAATGAAGAAATTGTTGTCATGGATCAATTTTTTTGAATGGGCAATGTGCTTTTGCATTGTGTGCATGATGGGAAGGATCATATTCTGAATGTCTAACAATGTAGATCGGATCCTTGACTCTTCTCTCAGCAATTCTACTTGTTTTTCTGACAAAAATTTGATTCTGAGGTGATGAGGTGAGGTTGAACTGGGGTCAAGCTTTAGGTTTTGTGCACTTGCCTTCAGATCCTCATCTATCTTATTCAATTGCTCTCTTATTTCCTTAGTATACTCGGTAACATCACAAAGCTTAGAAAAAAGAGATGCTACATTATTAAAAGAATTTCCAATGTTGGCCAAAACTGTGGTTAATTCAACTTGTTTTATTGCTATATGATGAGCAATGTGCTCAAGCACCTTATTATCAAATTTCTTCTCTGCCTTCTCTATCAACTTTTCTTGACCAGAGGTATCATCATTGAATTTATTGATTTCCTCTTCTAATTGTAGCAAAATGTGTTGAGAAGTATCAACATCAAAACCTATAGCCTCAGTAATTATATTTTTTGCTTCATCAATAATTCTAAATTCTCTATCTCTCTCATTCCTTAGTTGTTTCTGCTTTTCCTTCAGTTCTATTCACTGACTGAGCAGTCTTAGTTCATCAACTAAAGCAGTATCCATATCTATCTTTGGAATGACAATTTCAGTATCCAAGTCTACATCATCATCAATTGTCTTGCCTATAAGCAGAAGTTTTAATGGAGTCTTTGGTTTTTCTGCTATACTAAAATCTTTGCCTTTTGAAACAGAGACAATGGTTGATGAGGTTGGACTGGCTGTCAAAACTAGAATAGGACCAACTAAAGGAAGACTGAGAGAGGGGCTAAATGTATCCAAAATTGATATACTTCCTAGAATTGATGTGCATACCAAAATATTTACAATTGCAGAGCTTACTGGTGCAAAAATTGGTGCTAATGTAGCTAAAGTTGACAAAATTGGAGAGCAAACTAGAAAAATTACTATACATACTGCAGGAGTAATAGATACTTTTGATGTGGTGACTGCTACAGTGGATGACTTGGTAATCGAAGAAGTTGCCTACAACTCGGTAGATGAAGTGGAGGTATGTAGCTCAGTAGATGAAGTGGTAGACACTTCCATTGATGATACCTAGAGCTGAGATGTGGTAGGTGTAGATGATATATTTGATGTAGTTGTGACCAAAACTGTCGAAGCTGACTCCAACCTTGATGATATCACAGTTTTAGGTAGAGAGTGAGGAAGGGATGCAATAACTGCTGCTGCAATTTTCACAGGGTCATCCTCTTCCTTATCTGCCTCTTTAGCTTCTTCCTCCTTGTCTTCTTCCTCCTTATCTTCCATCAGTGTATGCAGCTCTCCTGGTGAGACTATGACAGATGGAGTGCTATCAAGCTCATCATCACTGTCGCTATCATCATCTTTGATTTCTACTGGGTCTACATTGGCCTTATGTAGATGATAGATGTTTTTTCACATGTTTGTAGCATCATTTACAACATGTTCAATGTCTTTAATCAAAATCAAACAAGTGTAGAATCTGATCATCATTTTACCTTCATGGTTTTTCATTTCAAATTTTTCTTTTGCTCAAGTGAGACTTGGTTAGAGATTCCTTAGAGATTGCTCATAAATATCTTTTACCATTTGGGTGGTTAACTCCCATCTCGGTTGCAATCTCTCCAGTAGTTCTTTTGAGATTTGAGGGGCAATCTGGTTTGGGGAGTATTTTCATTTACCCATCTTGTTGAGTACCAGTTCCTCAATCTGCATTTTCTCTGCATCAGTTCTAGTTTCAAATTTCAATGCTTTGAAATTTGTGATTCCAGCTCCTTCCTCCAATTATTTGAGCCTTTGCTTGAATTTGGGTATAGGCCTAACTAGTATAGGTTCCTGCTTACCTTTCCTGGTTCTTCTGGTGAATACTGCAGTAGGCTTCTTTTTGGGTTTGGTAATGATTACCTTACCTTTCTTCTTTGGTTGTTCCTCTGCAAATTTTGCTTCTCCTTCTTCTTCACCTTCTCCTCCTCCTCCTTCTTCTCCTTCATCTTCACCTTTTCCCTCGGCGAGCATAAGAGAACCAGTAGAAGTTTTCAATTTGGCTATTTTCCTCTTGCCCTTGCTTATGGCCTATAGTAGCTTGATTTCAAGCTCAATTCTGGCCTTAGCTTCTTCATAGGTTCCAAAAAATTTTTGTCTTGGGTCTACTAACTCATTTACCAGTGCCTCTATGATATCTCTAGCTTCAACAATATTTACCTCATAAGGAAGAGGTTTTACCCATGCAACTCGGGGTCTGACTGCCTGAATGTATACCTTTTCATAGTCAACCATGAAGCACACATCATCTTTGTAGTCCTCAACAAGTTTAGGATGGATTTTGAATCTATTATTCATTCTTTCCTTGAAGTCTTCAAAATAATTATCCATTATACTATCAAATTTTTCACCCATCTCTGCTAAAAACTCATTTATTTGATACAAAATTGGAATATCTTTCCTCCATGCAACTGTACCTTTTGAAGGGACAAACTTTTGTACATAGAAAAATAAACAAACTAACAAAGAACCAAATTTACAAGAATTGGTTTTTGAGGTCCTTATACTGTCCATGTTCTTATTAAGTTGTTTTAGCAGCACATCTACTAGGTCAAACTCCATGTTTTTCTTCACAACCTTATAGGCTAAATCTACAGCCTCACAGGGCACGCTATTCAATCTGCTGGAACTATACATATTATATGCAATTAAATAAATTCTAAATCTTAACTCTACATCAGATACATTATTAGGTTTTAATCCTCTACCATCCCATTTAGTTAGGGTTAACTTCTGGAGTTCATCTTGACTTAGGGTTTTGGTGGTTTTTGATTTACTTAACATTGGCAAACCCGTGATCTTATGAATCATTTTCTTTGTTATCAAGACGGGTTGCTCTAACCACAACTAACCATTATGTACATGGTTTAAAATGTATCTTATCCATTTCATTTGGAAGTGGTTTCCAGATGTTTGAACTCGAGTTTGAGGGTTCCATCCACACACAACTTGGCTAGGACATTATCCATATCTAGTGTCCCTATTTCTTGAATAGTGCATTTGAAATGAGTATGAATGTCATTTATAAGTAGTACCTTTGGTGTAATTTTTGATTGGGCTTCATGTGGGTCGAGCGATTCAGCTATGGCAGGAACGAGCTTGAAGTTGGGTGCTTTCCATTCTACTCCCTTCACAAGCATTTCAGAGCCTCTTTTTGCCTTGCTACTGTTGGTGCTTGTGGATGCCATTGCTGCTTGGTGAGTGAATGATTTCATTAAAAAAATTCTTCGCTGGAAAATCACTTCAAATCACTTGAACTCTCTTTCACACTCTTGGAAATTTCTTTGCTCTGTATATTCTAAATTCGTGGTGAAAAATGAGAACAAATTCTGCCTTTTTGATGAAAAATCTACCATTAATGCTCAGGTACGAAGGTAGCTGAGATGACCTTAGTGTGAGAATTTGGCTTAGGCCAGAATTCACCAAAGAACTAAAAAACTCAACACAAGCACATAGTAGACCAAAATAGATAAGAGTATGATCAAAATGATGATATTCCTTCAATAATTTGTTGAGAGTACACTAGGAGTGCCTAAATATAAAGGCCTCAGGAGAGCTTCTAGAATGCATAGAAGTCAGCATCATGATATGTCATACAACCAGGCAACCAAATATGGGTTATCCTCCATTAAGCACAGGATTAAGTGCGATGATGTGAGAATAAGCCTACAATGGTGTAGCATGTAAATCAGTGGTGTAGACAATATGTGCTAAATGAGGAGTGCTGATAACTATGTTGTCAACATAACAACTTAGTGAATGATGAATACTCCTATGTTGTAGACACCATGTGCATAATTAGAGTTGCATAACTCAATGTGAGTTCACAAACTTCTAAGTGTCTCACCTAAATAAATAATAAAGTAATGAAAAATAATTAAATAATGCATTAACCTAAGTAAACTTAAGTAAGTGTAATAAGTAAATACTTATTTACACCAACACCCCCCCTTAAGTGCAACTTAGGGGAATGCACTTAAGCTCATGAAATCTAGGATGAAATGCAAAATGGGTCCTGGCTACTAGGCCATATTAGGTACCCATGTACAAAATGATATACAATCTCCCATAAAGCAGGGAAAGAGGGAAAACCTCATGGGAAAAATCCTCCCCCAAAAAGAGAGATAAATAGGGATGCATTGATGGATGGAGTAATCAAGACCCCCCAATTACAATATACATCTAGTATATACATAAGAGAATGATGAGAAGAGGAAGAGAGATAGGATGGGCTCCCCCCCAAAAAAAAGAATGTCGAATAGTGACTGCTTCGATGAAGAAGTTGATCCAAGATGCAGAATGGTGTTCCTCCCCTTAGGAAGAAACAATGCTAAGGGTACAAATGAGATGCTTCCATTGTGTGTGGAAATAATCCCATGAATAAGTGATATCTCTAAAACCTGCTCAACGGGCTAAAGAACCTATCCCAAAGAACTGTCTGTCTCTGCAACTGATGAAGAACCCTACTGCAATTGTTGATTGTAAGTATCCACAATCACTTCAACCTAGGAGCATTGATCATGTAGAGAATGAACAAAAGAGTCTGGAACCCTTATGAAAAGTAAAGAAGGTAATTCTAAATCAAGAAGAAGAGGAAAATCATGAATACTATCTCCCAAATCTATCACTGAACCTATTCTGGAAGACTGGATGTACCCTGCTATTCTAGACCTATCATTGTGGCTATGTATGCATATGGACTGAACTGATAGAGTGACCTCTCACTGTAACTGTCAATAGAACCCCACATGTCTGAAGTTGTTGAAGAACTATCACTAAAATCACTATCAATTTGCACACTATATGATGTGTGAAGAGGAGTAGAGGACAAGCTTGGTGAAATTTCCTCAAAATGTACATCCTTCTCCACAAATATTTGATGCGTCTTAGGATCTAGAAGTCTATATGCCTTTACACCATCTTCATAACCAATGAAGGTACAAGGCCAAGATGACTATGCCTTGCATCCCTTGGAAGATATCTTTGCCCATGCAGGACAACCAAAGACTCTGAAGTGTGCCACAATAGGTTTTCTGCTGCACCATGTTAGGAATAAGGTGTCTCAACCTTGTATAATTCCTATTTTTATTATTTGTTTTGTAAAATGTATTTCTTGCAAATAATGTTGATGTGTTGACATCTTGAATTGTGTGTAAGGAGATCATGACTAAAATGGTTATGACAGATTCCTATGACACGTAAGAGCTATGTTAGGAAGATTCAATGACAAGTGAAGACATGTGGCAACTAAGATATTTGAGTATTGTACACTCTACCCCAATAGTGGGGTGAAATTTTTTTTTGGGGTTCCTATTTTCTCGGAGAATGGTAAAACCCTAATACGGTTTACCTTTTGGAAGTATTCCTAAAGTGAAGCACATGTTATAAGCATTTTTAGGGTTGCGGAGAGATGCGATGCGAAAAAGGTGTATTGTTGGTACTACAAGTAGCTACTGGAGTCTTCTGTTATTGATGTTGAACTTGCATTGCAAGTGCATTTTAACCTCATCTTGAAGATAATACATTGTGCAGGTTCTAAAGGGGTGGGGTTGTTTTACCAAAAGGTTATTCCCCACCAACAAATCCTTGTGTTATGTGTTCTTTTCTCTGTCTATTTTCTGTATGCATGGTTGGCTGCAATATTGTTGTTTGCATGATATTGAATCTATAAGTGTAGAAGATTTTAATAGGATTTGCATCATACTTTCCTTATGAGATTAGTGTAGGAAGCTATTTTCACACCTGAGTTTCCTTACAAGTGGTATCAGAGCTTGATCAACTTTTGATCCTAGTTGTTAGGTAGGGTTTTTTGAGCTAATCTCAAGTTGAGTGGGAGTCTTGTGCAAAGCATCCTAAATCTTATTTGCAGATTGAGATGGTGAGTTCATCATATGGAAGAATGGAGGTGGAGAAATTTAATGGCACTAATTTTGAGTTGTGGAAACTCAAGATGGAAGACATGTTGGAAGATCGTGACCTATGGGAAGTGACTACAAGTGCTACAAGACAAGCAACTATAGCTCAAGCAGATTGGGATATCAAAGACTGTAAAGCTAAGGGTCTCATAAGACTCTAATTAACCGATGCAGTCCTTCTAAATGTTCTAGATGAGAAAACCACATATAGTTTGTGGGAGAGACTTGGGGCCGTGTATCAGGCCAAATCTTTGGTGAACAAGTTGTTCCTAAGGAAGAAGTTGTATTCTCTACGAATGGAGGAAGGTGGATCCTTAATGAATCATTTAAATGCATTTAATCTGCTGGCTGCATAGTTGACATCAGTTGGTGTCAAGTTAGAGGAGGAGGATCATTGCTACACACTTTTGTGTTCTTTACCAAATTCATGGGACCATCTTGTGATGGCTCTCGGAAGAACATTAGTCACCCTCAAAATGGATGATGTGGTGTCTTCACTACTATCAGAGGAGATGCGGAAAAAGGCTTCTATTTCAAAAAAAGAAGCCCTTGCTGTTTGTGGGAGATCCACAAAAAGAGGGAAGAAAAATGACAATAAGTCTAACAATAAGGGTAGATCCAAATCCCGTGGGAAGTCAAAGACTTCCAATAAGTCCAAGGCAAAATGTTGGAACTGTGATAAGACTGGGCACTTCTGTAAAGACTGTAAAGAGCCTAAGAAGAAGAAGAAAGCCTCAAATTCTAGTTCTAAAAAATCTCAAGAAGATGGCGATGCATTCATCATAGCTTTGGTAGCCCATGCATTTGATGATGTGTGGTTGGTTGACTCGGGTGCATCTTTTCACATGACCTCTCATCGAAATTGGTTCTCAAGATCTGAAGAGTTCGATGGTGGAAAGGTGTACTTGGGTGATGATTCTCACCTAAAGATAGTTAGACGTGGAAGGGTCACTATCAAATTTCTTGATGGACGAGTAAAGGGAATCAATGGAGTTATGCACATTCCAGGTTTGACACGAAACCTATTATCTGTAAGTATGCTGAATGATGTAGGTGTGCAAGTTGTTTTTTCTAAAGATGGATGTAAGATGATGAGAGAAGCTATGGTGCTTGTGAAGGGTACTAGGAGAGGTATTTTGTTTCAGCTTGATGCACACATTTCTTAGTGTAATAGTTCTTCTGTTTCAAAGAAGAGAGTAGCTATCACTTCATCCCCACCATCTGAACGAGCAGTAAAGAAGACTGTGGTTAGTGGTTTTGATGGTAGTGCAATAAGTGTACCTAAGGGTGCAAACACTTTGGAAGGAAAGCTTCCTATAGAAAATACAATGTTGTGGCATTTGAGATTTGGTCACATTGGTGAGAAGGGTCTCAGAACCCTAAAAAATAAAAATCTCGTTGAGGGGTTAAATGATTGCAATCTCGAGTTTGACTTCTATGAACACTGTGTATATGGTAAACAAAATCATGTTCAGTTTTACTCTAGTTCTCACAAATCTTTTGATGTTTTGGATATTATTCATTCTGATGTATTTGGTCTTGTAAAAGTTCCTTCAATCTCCAAGTGTGTATTTTTTGTATCTTTCATAGATGATTACAGTAGAAGGACATGGATTTATTTCCTTAAAAGTAAGACACAAGTCTTTAGTCAATTCAAGGAATTTAAAGCCCTTGTAGAGAATCAAACTAGTAAGAAGATTAAGTGTGTGAGAACTAACAATGGTGGTGAGTTTTGCTCAGTAGAGTTTGAATAGTTCTGTAAAGAACAAGGTATCAAGAGGCATAAGACAACTCCATATACCCCATAGCAAAATGGAGTTGCAGAGAGACTGAACATGACACTGATGGAGAAGGCTGGGAGTATTCTTAGTGGAGCTAGTTTAGAACAAAGGTTTTGGGCCGAAGCTGTGGCCACTACTTGTTATCTGGATAATAGATCTCCTACATCAGCCCTTGTTGATGAAAAAGAAAAGGAAAAAGATGTTTTACAGTTGCCTCCTACCCTTGAGAAGATTGAATAGAGAGACCATGTTGGGTCTAATGATGAGGAGAGCTCTTGCAGCTCTAATAGTTCAGAAGAAGAGGAAGAACAACCTTAACCTCAGCCCTTAAAGAGATCCACAAGAGAAAGAAAGCAACCAAAAAGGTTTCGTTATTCTATGTTGGATTCTAGTTGTGCTTTTGCTTTGATTACTAACACTGATGAGCCTAGATCTATGAAAGAGGCTTTGGGCATGGAAGATGCAGGTTCCTGGATTGAGGCTATGGATGATGAGATGGCTTCATTAGAGAAAAACAAAACATGGGACCTTGTACCTTTTCCTAAAGGGAGAAAATTTGTTGGCTGTAAATGGGTGTTCAAGAAGAAATTTTGTGTAGATGGCAGTGTTGAAAGGTACAAAGCTAGATTGGTTGCAAAGGGGTATTCATAGGTAGAGGGAATAGATTATGGTGAAATATTCTCTCCTATTGCAAAGTTGACATCCATTAGATTTTTGTTATCTCTTGCTACATCATATGATTTAGAGATAGAACAGATGGATGTGAAGATAGCTTTCCTTCATGGTGATTTGGAGGAAGAGATTTATATGTCACAGCTTGAGAACTACATTGTTAAAGGTAAAGAATCCTTAGTTTGCAGATTAAAGAAATCTCTATATGGTTTGAAGCAATCTCCTAGGATGTGGTACTTTAAGTTTGATGCCTTTGTGTTGTCAATTGGATTTGTAAGATTGAAATCAAATCATTATGTTTATTTCAGAATTGAAAATGATCGCCTTCTTATTGTTGCATTATATGTTGATGATATGTTGCTGTTTGGTAAGGGTAAGGGTATGATTTCTAATTTTAAATCTTAGTTGTTAGCATAGTTTGAGATGAAAGATCTTGGGGCAGGTAGGTACATCTTGGGTATGGAAATTAGTAGAGACAGGTCTAATAGAAAACTTTGGTTGAGTCAGAGTAAGTATGTGAAGTCTGTGTTGGACAGGTTCAACATGAAAGATTGTAGATCACTATGTGTTCCTATTCCTATGGGAACAAAGTTATCTGTAGATGATTGTCCAATATCTCCTAGTGAAGTGGAGGACATGAGTAGAGTACCTTATGCTAGTGCAGTTGGCAGTCTTATGTATGCTATGGTTTGTACTAGACTAGACATTGCCCAAGCAGTGGGAGTCCTGAGTCGATTTATGGCTAATCTTGGACAAATACATTGGGATGTAGTTAAGAAAGTATTTAGATATTTGAGGGGTACATCAGATCACTCCATATGTTATCATGGTAACTCTTCTGGATGTCCAAATTCAGTTTGTATTCATGGGTTTGTGGATTGAGATTGGGTAGGTGATATTGACCACAGGAGATCCACCAGTGCTTATGTGTTCACTATGTTTGGTGGTGCCATCAGTTGAATGAGCAAGCAACAACCTGTGGTTGCTTTGTCCACTACAGAAGTTGAGTACATGGCTGCTACTCATGCTTGTAAGAAAGCCATTTTGCTTAAGAGATTGTGTTTTGATGTTGGTGTTGATGCAGAACAAATTACTATTTGGTGCGACAGTTAGAGTGCTATTTGCCTTTCAAAGAATCCAACTTTCCATGCTAGAACGAAGCACATTGATGTGCAATATCACTTTGTGAGAGATATGGTGGAAGATGGAAAGGTAAATTTTGAAAAGGTAGATACTATGAAGAATGTTGCAGATGCATTAATGAAACCAATGGGCACTGAGAAGTTTAGAATGTGTTCAAAGTCTATGGGCCTTTTGGCCTATAGCGGTTAGTTCTTGTTATGTTCCTATTGCTCTTACAAGGTGTTCAACAAGTGGAAGAATGTTAGGAATAAGGTGTCTCAACCTTGTATAATTCCTATTCTTATTATTTGTTTTGTAAAATGTATTTCTTGCAAATAATGTTGATGTGTCAACATCTTGAATTATGTGTAAGGACATCATGACTAAAATGGTTATGAAAGATTCATATGACACGTAAGAGCTATGTTAGGAAGATTCAATGATAGGTGAAGACATGTGGAAACTAAGATATTTGAGTACTGTACACTCTACCCCAATAGTGGGGTGAAATTTTTTTTTGGGGTTCCTATTTTCTTGAAGAATGGTAAAACCCTAATATGGTTTACCTTTTGGGAGTAGCCCTAAAGTGAAGCACATGTTATAAGCATTTTTAGGGTTCTGAAGAGATGCGATGCAAAAAAGGTGTATTATTGGTACTGCAAGTAGCTATTGGAGTCTTCTATTGTTGATGTTGAACTTGCATTGCAAGTGTATTGTAACCTCATGTTGAAGATAATACATTGTGTAGGTTCTGAAGGGGTGGGGTTGTTTTACCGAAAGGTTTTTCCCCACTGGAAAATCCTTGTGTTATGTGTTCCTTTCTCTGTCTATTTTCTGTATGCATGGTTGGCTACAATATTGTTGTTTACATGATATTGAATCTATAAGTGTAGAAGATTTTAATAGGATTTTCATCATACTTTCCTTATGAGATTAGTGTAGGAAGCTATTTCCGCACTTGAGTTTCCTTACACACCATGCCTCAAAAGGAGTTTTTCCATCTAAGGCTGGATGAGGAGATCAATTAAGAATGTGAGTGGCACTAGAGATTGCTTTGACTTCTAATGATGGATCTAGAGACTTGGAATGAATCATGAAACTTTCCATAGACTTAAGAGTTCTAATCCTCAGAGCTGCAACATCTATCTTATATGGACTAAATGCTGGTGGAGTCTGAAGATCAATGCGCTCATGTCTGCAAAAGTCCTTAGGTCTTCTGTTCACATCCATGTTTCCATTGTCCATGTGGAGTTCTTTGATGGCCTTTCTATATTTTTTTTCTACATGAGCCTTGAAGTCTAGAAACTTGTCCAACACTTCATTCTTGTTATGCAAAAAGTAGACCCAAATGAACCTTGAAAAGTCATCAACAAAGGTAAGTATGTAGTGACCCTGGCTAAATGCAAAAGGACCTGCTAATACCATGTGAACCATTTTTAGAACACCAATTGATCTAAAATACTTCTCTCTTTATAACTTCCCCTCTAGATGCATATCCACTAAATCTATTGAACACTCACCCTTAGAAAAGTTGATTTGAGGTAGACCTTTCACCATTCAGTATGTGCAAAGTTGCTGAAGATAGCGGTAGTTAGGATGACCATACCACTCATGCCATAATTGAATGTTTGAATTGGATTGAGATAACAAGGCCTTTGAAGGAGACTTGGGTACAAAATGAGAGAAAGAGTACAACCTTTTGTTATTATTTACTTTCCCCACTACAACCAAGGAATTGTCTTTAAGACTGTGCACTTGAAATGAGTTTGGAAGGAACTCAACTCTATGTCCATCTCCAAGGTGGGTGATTTGGTAGATTTATAGGAGATTCAAACTTAGGTTTGGAACATAGAGAACCTCTTCAAACTCTCCATTTTCCATTTCCACATTTCCTTTTCCTTCAACTTCCATTTTGCTATCATTCCCCATGAAGATGTGTGGTACCTTGGAAGAACCCATATGATATGAGGCACCTGAGTCAAATATCCATTCCTTTGAAGAGTTTTTATTTGCCATGAATTCTTGCCCTTTTCCCTTTGTATATGAAGATGATCCTTTCTCCTTGTAAGCATTAGGCAATGGAACATTATGTTTCTTCATGATGTGAGTCAATTCATCAATCTTTTTGAGATAACACTCATGCTCTTCATGACCCATTTTCTTGAAATAAGAACACTTATTTTTCTCCTTATTGTTGTCCCCTTTCTTGTTGGAATTTGAGGACTTGCCTTGTTGATTGGATTGTGGTGTTGTCTTTTTTGCATCCTCAGATTTACTCTTCCACTTCTTCTTACCCTTTCCTTTATTTGAAGACTGTCCAGCTGAATGTTGAGAACCCTCATTGTTGTCCACCAATGCTTTAGATTGAGGTGATTTGAGAATCTCCATTGACTTCAACTTATTTTCTTCATCATCCAATAGTTTAGCATATTCATCAAAAGTGACTTTCTTGTTGGTAGACCCTAAGGTAGTCTTTGAGGTGTTAAAAGAAGATAAAAATGTGGAATATTTCAATGGCAACTTGTTATGGATGAGATAGATCAGTCTGTCATCTTTGATAGAACTCCCAAAATTAGTAACCTTCATCCTTAGTTCATTCACCTTGGTGATGAAATCCTGCATGGAGTCATATGACTTAGGATCTAAGGAAACAAGCTCATCTTCAATTTTAAAAACATCCTCTTCAAACACTTTACCATAAAGGCTTTTGAGGGTATCCCAAGCTTCCTTGGATGTAGTACACTTTTTGATTTGATACATGATATTATCATCTACCCCCAAACATATATCACCTAGGGCTTTCCTATTCATTGCTACCCAATTTGAAATATTACTCGTAAAAAAATTATCACCTACTGGTTTAGGAAGAGTACCATCTACATATTGTGAAACTCCATTATGCATTAAGTGATACAACATTTTGATTGACTATGAAGCATAGTTATGAAGAGTTAATTTAGGAAACTTAAAGTTTCCCATAATGTAGAAAATGAAAGAAAAGTGCAGAAAAGAGAGAACACAACACTAAGAACACCCCCCCTTTTGACTAAATAAAGAAACCCCCACAAAATAGATGCTTTGGGCACTTTATCCATAGTGCAATTACAATGGGCCACTTGCCAATTTTGGCCTTTGTGGACTTCTAATTTTTCTTGTTACAACCTCTTAATAGAGTACAAATGTGGAACTTTACAATGTGCTACAATTCTGAAGCATTACAAAGCAAAGAAAGGACCTATTGCTGAAAGTGAAAATTTCTCTACACAACCTTATAATCTAATGCCAGATCTGGAAAGTAGATGAAAAAATATGCACTTTAAAAAAAAAATAGAACCTTATTTTGACTCCAGGTGTGCTAGTACGGAGCATTTGAAGTTGCAAAATGTAGGATTATCTAGGTACAATTGCCAAAAAAACAATTTCTAAACAATTCGTGCACCAAAACTAGAAAAGAGCTGCACCACTAAATTTTTTAGAAAATTCTACCCAATCTCAAAAAAAATACACCTGATTTGGAGTCTGGATATCTGAGTTATGGCTTCTTGAAGTCAAACTGCAAAATTGAAAATGAATTTGGAGAGTGTTTTCATAAGCGAATGACAGGGTTAAATTTGATAGTCATATGACCATCATAGTAGTTATAAATGCCCCTAGAATGATGTCTAGATGGGTGTCAAATTTAGGCTATTGAAATGATGGCATCAACAAAATTCTCTACCCTCGGATGACACAGTAGCTGATGTGGAATCTGTACTATATGAAATCGTATGATCTGGTATGGAAAAATTGCATGGCAGCTGACTTGGTAGCTGACTGAGTAGATGAGGTGGTAGGTACAGCATGTACATGACTACGTAGGATGCATGGGTCGTGGGAATGAATTAGAAATTTCTACGTGTTATTGAGGAGCAGTACTAGAATTCTTTTTTGGTCGCGATATCCTTGCACTATTGCCAGAATATACCTCCACCTATCAAAAGATTCAGTGGGTAGTGGTTTGTGGCAGGGACATTAGTCCCACATGTGCTGCGCTATGGGATGTGCAGTCATTTAAATGCATATTGCCATAGCGAATGAATGTAAAGGAAGCCCACAAAGATTTAGTGAGGAGGGAACCATTGCTAGTTTAGTGGTGTACTAGATTTTTTGTCGTGGCCAAATTTGGTAGAGTGCGTAGTATGGGTTTGCTTGTAGATTGTTGGCGGGTCATGTGGAATAAAAGGAAAATTTGGCTCTAGATGCTCCCAATTTTTGCGGATCCACCAGATTCGTGTCGAGGTGTTGAAGCATGAAAAATCTCAAATAGCTACATGATGAGAATCCCCCTCAGCTTTGATACCATGTAAGAATTTGGCTTAGGCTAGAATTCACCCAAGAACTAAAGAACTCAACACAAGCACATAGTAGACCAAAATAGACAGAGTATGATCAGAATGATGATATTCATTCAATAACTAGTTGAGAGTACACTAGGAGTGTTTGAATATAAAGGCCTCAAGAGAGCTTCTAGAATGCATAGAAGTCAACATCATGATATGTCATACAACCAGGCACATGTCCACCAAATATGGGTTATCCTTCATTAAGCACAGGATTAAGTGCGATGATGTGAGGATAAGCCTACAATGGTGTAGCATGCAAATCAATGGTGTATACAACATGTGCTAAATGAAGATTGTTGATAACTGTGTTGTCAACATGACAACTCAGTGAATGATGCATACTCCTATGTTGTAGACACCATGTGCATAATTAGGGTTACATAACTCAATGAGAGTTCACAAACTCCTAAGTGTCTCACCTAAATAAATAATAAAGTAATGCAAAATAATTAAATAATGCATTAACCTAAGTAAATTTAAGTAAGTGTAATAAGTAAATACTTATTTACACCAACACTTAGTGTTGCAACATCTATCTTATGTAGACTAAATGCTGGTGGATTCTGAAGATCAATATCCTCAAGTTTGAAAAAGTCTTTAAGTCTTTTGTTCACATATCTGCTTTCATTGTCCATCCTTAGAACTTTTATGGATTTCCTTGATTTTTGTTCAACATGAGTCTTGAAGGCTAGAAACTTGTCCAACACTTCATTCTTGTGACGAAGAAAGTAGAGCCAAGTATATCATGAAAAGTCATCAATGAAAATAAGTATGTAGTGACCCTAGTTAACTGATGTCACTGCAAAAGGACCTGCTAGTACCATGTGAACCAACAAAAGAACAACTGGTGCTCTTGAAGACTTCCCTTTAGTTAACTTCTCCTCTAGATGCATATCCACTAAACCTATTGAACATTCACTATGGAAAAAGTTGATTTTAGGTTGACCTTTAACCATTTTGTTTGAGAAAATTTTCTAAAGATAGCAAAAGGCAAGAAGACCGAACCACTCATGCTATAATTTGATTTGTGAATTGGATTGAGTCAACAAGGCTTGTGAAGAAGACTTAGGCACAAAGTGGGAGAAAGAATACAACCTTTTATCATGATTAACTTTTCCCACTACAAAAATGAATCATCTTTTAGAATGTGCACCTTTATTGAGTCAGGAAGGAACTCAACTATATGACCATCTTCAAGGTGAGTGATTTGGTAATTTGAGAGGAGACTAGAACTTAGGGTTGTAACATAGAGAATATCTTTGAACTCTCCATTTTCCATTTCCACATTTCCTTTCCCTTCAACTTGCATTTTTGTATCATCTCCCACAAAGATGTGTGATACCTTTGACTGCTTGAATGAAGAAAAATCTCCTTTTGAAGAACCCAAATGAAATGAGGCACCTGAGTCAAGAATCCATTCCTTTGAAGAAGTTGAATTTGCCATGAGTGCTTGCCCTTTGCCCTTTGAATCTGAAGAAGATCCTTTCTCCTTGTAAGGATTAGGCAGTGGAATATTATGTTTCTTCATGATCATCATCAACTCATCCATCTTTTTATGATAACACTTATGTTCTTCATGACCCAATTTCTTGCAATAAGCACACTTTTTATTGTCCTTATTATTGTCTCCCTTCTTATTTGAATTTAAAGACTTTCCATATTGATTTGATTGTGGTGTTTCCTTTTCTACATCCTCTGATTTGTTGTTCTTCCATTTCTTATTCTTGACCTTTCCTTTATTTGAAGATTGACTAGTTAAATTTTGAGAACCCTAATTATTGGCCACTACTGCCTTTGACTTTGGTAAATTGAGAATTCCCATTGATTTCAACTTCTTTTCTTCTTTATGCAACAATTCAACATAATGATCAAAAGATACTTTTTGATAGGTAGACCCTAATGTAGTCTTTGAGGTGTTATAAGTAGAAACAAATGTGGAGTACTCAGATGGTAGCTTATTATGAATGAGATAGATTAACCTATCATCTTTAATAGGACTCCCACCATCATCAAGCTTTGTTCTTAATTCATTCACCTTTATGATAAAATCCTCTATAGAATCAAATACCTTAGGATCTAAGGAGACAAGCTCATCTTCAATTTTGAAAAAATCTTCCTTAGACACTTTACCATATAGGTTTTGGAAGGTATCCCAAGCTTCCTTGGATGTAAAAGACTTCTAAATCTGATATATGATCTTGTCTTCAACTCCCAAACAAATATCACTTATGGCTTTCCTATCCATTGTTTGCTAATTAGTGATTTCATTGGTAGATACTTGATCACCTATTGGTTTAGGAAGGGTACCATCTACATACTGAGAAACTCCTTTATGCATTAAATGACACCACATTTTAATGGACCATGTAGCATAATTATGTAGAGTTAATTTTGGAAACCTAAAATTTCCCATGATGCAAAAAATGAAAGAAAAATAACAAGAAAAGAGGAATACAACACTAAGAACACCCCCCCTTTCACTCAATCAAGAACCTCCCCTCCCCCCCCGAAAAAAAGAAGAAGATGCTTTTGGCACTTTATATGTAGTGCATTTACAATGGGCACTTGCCAATTTTGGCCTTAGTGGAATTCTAATTTTTCTTATTATAACCTTCTTATGGAGTTCAAAACTGGAACATTATAATGTATCTCAGATATACAAAATTTTTGAAGATATATAAAAGTATTACAATCCAGAAAAGGACCTAAATCTGAAAGTGACACTTTTGTCCACACAACCCTATAATCTGATTGCAAATCTAGAATGTAGACAAAAAATAATACACTTTAAAAAAAATGAAACCTATTTTCATGTCCAAATGAGCCTGTATGAAGCATTTGAAATTGCAAAATGCAAGATTAGATAGGTACAATCACCAAAAGATGCAATTTTTGACAAATCTATGCACCAAAACTAGAAAAGAGCTACACCACTGTAAAGATTAGGAAATTCTACCCAATTTCAAAAAAAATACACCTAATTTGGAGTCTAGATGACTGAGATATGGTCTCCCAAAGTTGGACTACAAAATAAAAATTGATCTAGAGAGGGGTTGGATCAGCAAAAGATAGGGTTAAATTTGATGGTCATATAACCATCATAGTAGTTCAAATTATCCCCTGGATGATGGTCAGATAACTATCAAATTTAGGCTATTGAACTTGATGATATCAACAAAAATGAGTCCCCTTGATGATGTCAGCATGATGTGTCCTATACAAATGATGACATCACTTGTATAGATTGTATATATTTTTGTAGATGTGTCTAGCTTGTGTGTCATAGCACAGACTACTAATTTAACGTGCTAACTATATCATGATACACTAACTAGGTAGCTGAGTTAGAGGTTGGCTAACATAGACTGTACACTGTGGCAAGGTCATGTGGCATGTGTGGGAGTTTCCACATGGTAGGGTGGTGTGTTGTCTACATGGTAGGGTTGTGGAGTGGCCACATTGCCACAAAATAGTCAGCTAGTACTGCACTGCATGCCAGACTATGACTAAGATCCAGAGTTCTAATTATTCAATTATTGGAGGAGTTGTTCCTAGTAGTTATGAAAATATTAGGATAACTGGGTATGTGTGTTTAATCCCACATCTATTGTGGGGTTAAACTCCCAAGTCTTTAAATTAGGGAGCCCACCAGATGAAAGCAAATCCACCAGAATGGATGGAGACTGCCATGAGTTATATGGTCGATTGGAAAAATGATTGCCAGAATATGTAATTTGGTTTGGTGGTATAAATGTTAAAAAATTATAGGATTAAAGCCCACTGATTGATTAAGGAATATTCTAGTGGAATAACATGAATATTCCTTGTAGGGTTGGGGTGTCATTGCCCAATTTTGCAAAAAAAATTCTCTGCAAGATTTTCTAAAAATACCCACAAATTTGAAAAAATAATGCAAAGAATAAATTAATTTAGATCTAGAAATAAATTAATAGATCGAACAAAAAACCATACCCTGGTTGCAAATTGGTGCCTTCGAGTCCCAGTTTGCAAATTTTTTTTCCTCACGATCGACTTTAGCCCAACATATGCAAATTTATAATTGATTTTCACCGAATCGACATTCTAGATGTAATGGTGAGGTCTAATTTGGCTCTAGACACTCCCAATTTTTGTATATTATCTAGATTTGGGTTGAGGTGATGAAGTAAGAATGGTCTCAAATGGCTATGTGAAGAGAATCTCCCTTAGCTCTGATACCATGTAAGAATTTTCCTTAGGAAAAAATTAACCCAAGACCAAGGAACTCAAACATAAGCACAACAATAGACCAAGGAGAGTAAGATTAGAATGATGATATGTTCATTCAATATTGATTGTAAGTACACTAAGAGTGTCTTTATATAAAGGCCTCTGGAAAGCTTCTAGAATACATAGAAGTCAGCAACATGATAAGTTATACAACTAGACACATGTCCACCAGATATGGGTTATCCTCCATTAAGCACATGAGTAAGTTCTTATGATAAGAGGATAAGCTTACAAAGGTGTAGCACAAAAAATAATATTGTAGAAAATATGTGCTAAAATGAGAGTGTGAATAACTGTGTTGTCTAGATGACAACTCAATTAATGATGTAAACTCTAGTGTTGTAGAAACCATGTGTTGAATTAGAGTTACTTACTCTAGTGTTGTCAACATGACAACTATTACGAGTATGCAAGCTCCTATGTGTTTCACCTAAATAAATAATAAAATAATGCAATATAATTAAAAAATGCATTAACCTAAGTAAACTTAAGTAAATTGTAAATAGTAAATACTTATTTACACCAACAAATATGGTGTTTAAAGAAGTATAAGAAAACATAGTATAAGAAGAAATCAAGAAATCATAAGAGAAGTGGTATGAATAGAAGGTTGAGAAGTTGGATGAGGTGAAAAAGGAGGTAGTTCATTTAAAAACTAAGAAATATTAGAATCATGAACCATACCTTGAATATTTTGAAATGTAGAAGGGGTTTCATCATTAGGAAGAGTAGGCATAAGATTATGATTAGGATTGGGAGGATCGCTAACAAAATCGTGAATACTGTCTAAAAGGTAAATGAGAAAGCCACATAAAAGTCTAATATTATTCTTGAAATATGCTCTATCCCAAAACCTTGTGCTAATTAACCATAAAATAACAAATCCAAAAAAATCATGTAAAGACATGAATAACATAAAGTGATAGAAAATTGCATAAACATTATACACATGATAAAGATATGAAAGAAAAGTAGTAGCCATGATATACCAAAAGAATGCAATGTTTAAAATCCAAAAAATTTAGCCAAAAAAATAAAAACTTAATGAAAATAAGAGAGATCTATATCCAAGGAGTGTTAGAATGTTGGGTTTACCCAAAAGAAGGTAAACACCTAATATAAAAAATCTAACTCCAAAAAAAAATGGGCACGTGTTGGGTTCACCAAAAGAAGGGGGATTTATGTTGGGTTCACCAAAATGTTTAGGGTAAAAGTGAAGGCAATTTAATAGGAATGTAGGTCTCCCTATTCCAAGGTCCACTTAGCCATTGAAATAGATATGTGAAGAAAAGAGGGGAATTTCCAAATATGATTCCACTTATGATCCAAATTAGATTAGCTAGAACATATCGAAAGAAGGGTACCAATAGTAAATTTGAATTATAAAGAAGAATGAAATTCAAGAAAACACTCTCTTTATCTCTTGATAAAATAATATGAATTTAAAATCAAACTAATTACTTAATTAATATTAATTTAGATGCTATGTGTATACAATTATCTGAATTAGGGTAAAGATATGAAAGGAAATACAAAATGGAAGACTCACCTTGAAATGCACAAAGGAAGAGGTATTTTGGCTCCAAAAATCACAGATCTTAAATGTTTCTAAAATTTTGATTATAGATCTTAGAATCAAATGACAGAAGGAATAAAACCTAGAAATCTTCTCAAAAATAGATAAGTTGAAGGTCTAGGTAGACTTGGAAGGGTTCCTTTCTACCAGGTTTTAATGATCTATAACTAATGACTCTAGAAAGCTTTTGAAAAGAAGCTTCTAGATATATAATCATTTTCACTACCACCTTGTAAATCAACATAGAAAAGAAAGGTTTTGTGGTTGGAGTTTAGTGAGGGCTTGCCTTGGTCAAGCCCTAGGTTAAGGAATTAACCATAAATGGGAAATGTAAATGATAAAGGAATGCTTGCATCTAGTAAATCTAAATAATATTAAGTGAAAGATACAAATACCTTTGAATATTTAATTGACTTTGATATGTGATCAAGTATGTAAGTGTAATAGCCTTGACTCAAAGAAACCATAAGGAAATCAAAGAATCCAAACCCTTATGTATGGAAATCTATGTGACATGTCATGGATAAATTATAGAAGAACTTGAATGGGTTGGAATGATGGATCTTCTCCTTAGAGCCAAACTCCACTACCACCTTAAAGGAAGAAGTTTGATACAAGAAGGAGATGCTTAGACTTGAATGCTTAAAGAATGCTTTCTTGAAGAACACTTTGAATAATTGATTTCTTTTAGATGTCCTCAAAATGAATGATATAAAAATGAAGCCCCAAATCTCTTTTATACTAGTTTTTAGGCATGAAAAAAACTCAAGATGGAAGGAAATTTAAATAAATAAATTGGAAAACTTGAAGACTTTCAAGCCCTAAACCCCTTAATTAGTGGGGACAAGGTTGACCTAGTCAACCTTGACTCAGACTAGGTTAACCTGGTCAATCTAGACCTGGACTAGGTTGACCTAGTTGACCTAGACCCAAGGGAGGGGGTAGGAAGTTCTTAGAAAGGTTTAGAAGGTGATGCAGGTTAAAGTGGAAGATAACTGGATGAATAGGAGATATGATCAAAAGAGTATCAAAATGACACCTAGGAAACTATTTTAGAAAGTGGGAGATTAAAAAGAAGCATGAAATAGAAGAGGAGAGGAGAAAAGTAGACCAAAACCTCACTAAGAAGGGATAAAAGGTCTCAAAATGAAGTGTGCCCATTTTAAGATGGTACAATAACACTATATTGAGTTAACATAATTTCTAGCCAACTAAGACTTTGACATCAATGAAAACATAACAGTTGATATGAATCTCTTACATGCATATTGAATTATTAGTTAGGGCTAACAATATTTTCCACTAAAATTTATGGAAACACATAACATATGATTTTATATTACAAAACATTACATAAGATAATTGAATGTATCCATTGACAACAACACAACTTTATAGCTCTTTGTCTTCATCAAGAAGATCTTTGTAACTTGGATTGTATCTTCAACAACAACAATCTTCATCAAAATTTCACCCCCTTAGGATATGATCTTCCTCTATTCAACTTCACTTTGATTCTACTCTCCCTTTGCATAGAATTCTCTAGTTTTCTTCATCTTCATCCCTTTAAGAGAAACAACTCTTTTCCTTACTGATATTCTTTCCTCCTTTGTATTCTTAAGACAATCTCTTTTTCTTATTCTGTTGCCTTTTTATATACATATCTTCCTTTAGTAATTTTATCCCTTTTTGGTTCACTTCTCCCTCTTTGGTAATATTCTCCCCCTTTTACATCAATGCCGAAGGCCATTGTAAGTTCCAATATGAAACTCATAAAAAATTGTAGTTATCCTTGTACCTTGCATGTACAATATACATAAGTTTCATTATAGTCATCTTCAAAACTTTAGGAAACTCCTCAAGAGTGAACTCTTGCATAAAATCCATAAAGATATTTATGTTCATCCAAAAATTTATGCAACATGCATCTTCACCTAGTGAATTTTGGATAAGGGAAAGACCCCCAGTTTACCTGTTGGATACTCAAAAGCATCCTTAAGCAATGACTTAGTAAATATGTTCGTAATCTTTTCTTTTGAGTTTATATATTCAAGACTCACTTTTTTCTCTTTTACTTTATCTCTCAAATAATGATACTTGATTGATATGTACTTTGTTTTTGCATGCATGACATGATTCTTTGATATATTTATTTTACTAATGTTTGATAATAAATAGTAACATGATCAGTTATCTCTTCTTGCATACCTTCCAACAATTTCTTAATCTATACAATATTTGAATAATTAATTTCTGAAACAACATGCTCAACTTCAATATTATATTGTGAAATACCACTATGCTTCTTTCTTATCTATGTTATCAACCTTTCTCCTATAAAAAAAAGGTCCAACACTTGTGTTTTTCTATCATCCACATTACCATCCCAATCAACATCTATGTAGACTTTAAGATTAAATTTATCATCTTTTTTGTACCATATGCCATGATATTTAGTTCCATTTAGGTATGTAAATATCCTCTTCACAATAGTTATGTATGTCTCCTTAGGATTAGAGGAAAATCTTGCAATTATACCAACAACATGTGTAATATCTAGTCTACAATTGGTCTACTATGTACAACATATTATAATTTACCAATCATAGATCTCTATTGTGTTTCATTTACCTCTATATTAGTGTCTTCCCTTTCAACTATAGCAACAAAATGTTAAATATCTAGTCTATAGTGTACAACATATTGTAGTTTACCAATCATGGATCTGTATTATGTTTCCTTTACCTCTCTAGTTGTATCTTTCTTTGATAGTTTTACTCCAGTCACCATAGGTATTCCATCTAGATTAGACTCATCCATCTTCAAGATTTCATTCACATACTTACATTGAGTCAAATATACACCTTTCCTTGTTTGATGGACTTGTAGTCTAATGAAAAACTTGATCTCACCAAACATTGACATATCATATTTTGTACTCATTTGATTAGTAAATGTCTTACATAGCATATCATTTCCTCCAAATATAATTTCATCAACAAATATTTCGATAATAAATACCATATCATCAAATTCACAGTTCAAATATAGATTATTATTCTCACTTATTCTAGGAAATCCAATCTTAATCAAATTGGGATTTAACCTTTCATACCATGCTGTGAGAGCTTATTTTAGTCCATATAATGCCTTGTTCAATTTTCAGACCATGTTCCTCTAATCAAGTTCAATGAATCCTTTAGGTTGTTAAATATAAACTTCCTCTTCAAGTATTCTATTTAGAAATTTAGATTTGACATCCATTTTATAAAATTTGATCTTCTTGTATGTATTATAGGCTAACGATGTTCTTACACCTTCCAATATTGCTACAAGTGCAAAAGTCTTTCCACAATCTATTCCTTCTTCTTGTGCATAATCTTTGTAGGCTAGTCTTGCCTTGTGGCTTACCACTTCTCCATTTTCATTCAACTTATTTCTAAAAATTCACTCGGTTCCTATCATATTCTTATTTGCAAGTTTGAGTACTAATTTCCATGTATTTTTCTTCTCCATTTGATCAGTCTCTTCATTCATAGCATTTATCCAATCCTCATTTTCTAATGCAACCTTTACTATTCTTGGTTCAAAATCAATAATCAAACATGTACTGTCTCTTAATTTACTTCTTGTTTGTACTCAAATGCTTCTATCTCTAATAATTTGTTCAAGGGAATGATTATTTCTCACATATTTTTCCAATATAGGTTTAGTTATTTTACTTTCAACAATTTCTCCACTCCATATGGGTTCAACTTGTTGCTTGAGTTGTACTTTATGGTGTTTGGGTTAAACAATGTGTAACTTAGGTGATTTTCTAGTGCTCAGTGGCTCTCTATTGTAACTAAGATAGTATTTTTGTTGTCTTTGGTTCCTCTTCATATACATATACAAACTTATTGTAATATTTAGGTTCCTTTTTTCTTTACATTTTCACTTTCAATCATCTTGTTTGAAGCCTTGTTCAAAGATTTATATGCCTTTCTCTTAGATGAATCAGCAAGGAATATACCTTCATCTCATTTAAAATAAAATTTACCATTCCTTGAATCCTTGTGAATATAACACCTACTTCCAAATATTTTGAAAAAACTTACATTCAATGTATGACCATACCAGAGTTTATAGGGTGTCTTATTTGTTCCTTTCTTCAATTGAACTTAGTTGAGAGTGTAAACAACTATACTGATTTCTTCTATCCAGAATATATGAGAAACCTCTTTTTCAATCATTAATGTCCTATCACAATCCACAATTGACCTATTTCTCCTCTTAGAAATACCATTCCTTGGTGTAGATAGTTACCTCTTAATACTATTATCAACACAAAAGTTAGTGAATTCAATAGACATAGACTCACCACCTCTATCAGATCTTAAAAATTTCAAAGATTTACCAGTTTCTTCTAACTCTAGCCTTATTATAATTTGAACATATCAAAAGCATGTGATTTTACCTACATGAACATAACATTCATCATTCTAGAATTTTCATTCATAAACAATATGAAGTATTTGTCACCATTATAATTGTCCACACCTATTGGTCCACATAGATCAATATTTACTAGTTCCAAGATATCATTTGAAGTGTTTTTTTTCTTGAAAAATAGATTCTGTCATATTATTGAGCCAACATTATTTATACAATATTCTCGGGTTTTTGCAAATTTGGTAAGTCCCTAACTCTTTTCTTTCTACTGGGACCTTCACTATATTCTCAAAGTTTACATGATACATCCTTCTATACCACAACCATACATCCTCAACTTTAGAAAATATGTATATCTCAACAATAGGATCAAGATAAAATAAGTTACCTCTTGTTTGAATCCCAGTTCCAATCTAATTTCCTTCATCCTCATATATCTTTACTTTTCTATTCTAAAATTCCATCTTGTGGCCTGAATCGTTCAAATGAGAAACACTCAAACAATTATACTTTAGTCATTTCACCTAGTAAGCATCATCACATCTAATCTTATCATTCAACATTAGTGATCCTTTATCTTTGACTGGACATGGAACATCATTACCTAGCTTAATAATTTGACCATCATCAATTGCTTCAAATTTATCAAACTTAGATCACTAGTCATGTGATGAGAGCATCCACTATCGATAATCCATGAATCATTCTTGCTAACATGTGAAATAAGGGAAATTTGACTTTCATACCTTTCACCAATGAGATCTTCCCTGATTTCAACATATACCATTTCAATTACTTCCTTCTCCTCATCAGTACTAGACTCGGTGTGGTCTTCTTCAAAAATGTAACATGACTTGTTCCCTTTATCTTTTTAATCCTTGATCTTCCTATACTTGTAATATTTCTTGTCATTTTTTTCGCTCTTACTTTGGTTAGGACACTTAGCCACAAAATGACCAACTTCATTACACTTGAAACAAATCAAGGTCAGTTTATCTTTATATTTACCTTTACCTCTTGAAAATCTTCTAGCAAGCAATGGTTGAAGTTCATCTGGATCATCCTTAGATTTAGATTCACTTTGTTCCTTACTTTTATTTTCTTTCTTGGAACTTCTAAGGGTTAGTGAATATTTAAATAACTTCCAATTGTAATCATACTATTGTCAAAATTGCTCAACTCAAATATAATTGAGAAACCAACTAAACTATTAAGCATTAGAACATTACCAAGAATGTCTCTCAATTCTTGAACTATAGAAACTTTGATAGCATCATTAGATCATCCTTACATTTTCCTAGTCATTGATCTTGTAACCAACTTTGACTTGTACCGTGGAACTTCTTGAACATTATTGAATTCCATCAAAAGTTATCATTTGATTCCATATTTTCAAACTTGTTCTTCTTACTATTACTCAATCAAAATAAAATTTCACTCAAGTAATATAATACTTAGTTAATATTGAATTTGATGGGGCATTACTGAATTTCCAAATTTACTTTTCCAACTGCTCAGTGAATACTATAGTCACTCGACAAATACTATCTTCCTTCTCTAACATTGTCACTTGGTATATCTTGAATATCTCAATACATTACTATATTTCATGATTATAAAATAACCAAACCAATGTTACATTAGCACCATCCAACTCATTCAAGTTCCCATTGAATAGCATACTAGATCAACTCTATCTTAAACATACTTTATTCAAATCCTCTTCATCAATCAAATTGATATAGAACTCTAGTGAATTAGCATAATGTCTAGCTAACTAAGACTTTAACATGAATGACAACATAACAAATGATACGACTCTCTTACACACTTTGTAGCATCATCAATTGTATTATTAGTTGGGGCTAACAGACATGAAATATGAATTGTCTAATCAACTACATTAAGGGGACATTGACATGTATACCTAAATTAAGACAATATTGCTAAGTGTAGGATCATTGACAATGCCTTTTAAATAAATGGCACATATGCCATCTAAATTATTTATTAGAGGCTATTTTACTTGGATAAATTATTCAAGATTATGCTTAAAAGGTATATGTTTTAAAGTTATGCTTCCATAAATAATATCTTTGGGTTAATTTTGTGAAGGTTAATTAACCAACTCTTTTTACACAAAATTCTTAGGTTAATTAACATTTTCCAAAACACATAAAAAAGAGTTAGTTATTAACCTTAGAAAATTTAGTTATGTGAAAAAGCCTATAAATATGAGGATAATTGCAATGTAAAGGGGAGAGAACTTTTTGTAACTTGGGGAAACTTTGGAGAAATTCTTAAAGAAACCTTAAATTTTTTAGTTTCACACCCTATAGTGCATATGCCCTATAGAGCACATGCCTTATAGTATGTACACTCTATTTAAATATTTGGATTCTACAAACCCTAAG
The DNA here is from genome assembly GCA_028749045.1 of Cupressus sempervirens. Classification (NCBI taxonomy): domain Eukaryota; kingdom Viridiplantae; phylum Streptophyta; class Pinopsida; order Cupressales; family Cupressaceae; genus Cupressus; species Cupressus sempervirens. The sequence goes on along the minus strand of CM053788.1, from coordinate 580,677,744 downwards.
GCTTGGCTTTGCCTTGGGGATCCAACCCAAAGGTTTGGAGTCTCTAAACTAGTTTAAGATGTGTTTTGTAGCAAACATACAAAAAATAATTGTTTTTTCTTGCCTGCTCTCCTTCAAGTTTTCTTGTGGTTGACCATCGATAAAATCAGGTTACATGACATTATAGATCTTTGCGTTAGCTATTTAACCATATAATTTATCTCAAATTTGAATTATTTTAAACCTTTCAACTATAATTTATTTTGAGTGTATGCCCATCTTTTGTCAAAAACCAACATATACTAATTGGGGTGTAGATTTTAGCTCATTCATCAAATTTAAGAAGAACTTAGTTTTTTAGAAACTAGACTCCATTCTACACACTTTTAAGAATTTTTGATTTTAGATTAGTTTTCAATCATTTCTAGGAGAAGCACACAAATATTTCACATTTTTGGGATGAGTCCAATTGCAAAATTCATTAAAAAAAATAAATATTAGAAAATTACTCAAAAAATATGGGATAAAATACATAGTGTTAGGTAACTTTTGACTAGAGCAATTAAAGGATTAAAAAGAAAAATTTAAAATTTTAGGGGAGGCACAGTTTGCACCGTGTTATGTTTTTTCTTGAAAAATAGTACCACTTTCCATGGCACCCTTTTTTGAGGACCTAAAACTAAACCATTTTGAAAAAATAGTAGTTTAGAAACTAGATTCAAAGGATTACTACTTTTTTTTTTATCATATCTTAAAATTTTGAGCATAACTATCTTTAAATTATTGTCAAAGTTTAGAAATTGTTGATTTCAAAAAAAATGTGGCCACTTATACCCCCCTTTTGGCACCACAAGTTGGTGCACTTACCCTCATATTTTATAGTATAATAAGGAATAGAAGGAGGAATATTATCTTTAGGAAGATTACTATTTTCATCCTGTTTAGGTGGTGGAGAAGAAGGATTATTCAAAGTTCAAGAAGAGAAATCATGAAGAAAATTTCTAACAAATAGGTCATGGATATGGTTTTGGAAACAATAAAAGTGTGAGGATTATGAAGAGGGTGAGGTTGAGTAAGGGGGGTAAGATTTGGAGGATTGAAGATAGGTCCATTCAAAAAGACCTTATGTAATCTATATATTCCATATATATTTAGTTATAATGTGAAGAAGGAAGACACACAAAATATTGATAATAGTCTTGAAATATTACTTATAGGGAAAATTTGTATTATTTATCCTCATTATTCCATATACATGAGTACCATGAAGGGAAAAAAAAATTTAAAAAATGATAGAAACTATCATATACTCTAGGGGTTTTGTAGAAAACAAGAAGAAATGTGAGGACATAAGCTATTGCACATCACTCCATTTTAGAGAGATCCATGTTGACAAACACAAAACTAGGGTTCAAAATAGGAATGTAATGTGAAGATGCAAAGGAGATATAACTACCTAATCATAAAGGTGTGAAGAGAGAAAATATGCAATGATAGAAAGGTTTCCTAAAATAGAATCTAACACCAATATTAGAAAGAAGAAATTTAATAAGTTGGGTTCACCAAAATGTATAGTGGGAAATTCTTATCAATGGTACACTCTCACTTCAACACCATGCATTGAAAAAAGGATTTTAAAAATTGACCCACTTTGGAACTAAAATCTGATTAGCATAATCCAAATAAATGAAGGGGTTATAATGAAATATTTGGGTCCTTTAGTGATGTTAATTCTAGTATTTTTATTTCATTTAATGTATAAGAGTATAGAAAATGTGATGTATACACAAGAAAAGTAAAGTATACACTCATTCAATGATAGATGACAAAAAATCATATCTAGGGCATCAAATTAAGTATTATAAAAGGTGGATAAATCATGCAAAGTTATGGGCGACACAAAAAGTTTCTCAAATTGGTAAGACAAAATGCTTCAAAACTATATAGGTACTCAAGTGTTTCCAATGAACCTATATGCCTCCAAATAGTCAAATCACACCATTATCCTTGATTAATAGTTCAAAGGATTACAAACACATTTTCACACCCAACATAGGGTGGTTTAATAGTTTCCAAACCCTAAAATTTTTTATTTGTTATGCAAACCTTTCACAAGTTCTTAACTAGGCCAAAAATCCCAACTAGATATCCTTTTACCGATTTTTGGACTTTTCACCCAAACTCTCCAAAATATTAGCCAAAAATATTTCACTTTGTGATACCAATTTTTAACTAAAATATCATATGTAAAACTCAAATATGGTTTTTGTGGACCAATTTTATAGAAACTTGTTGATTCCACTAAACTTAGGCCTAATAAGGTCACTTTTAAAAAGAAACTACTAACCAAGCTTATCAAAAAATTCCTTACTTTCCAAAGAGTTGTATTATGGTCCAAATCAAAGGTTTTATTGATCCATTTTAACCCATCACTCCATTTTATATGCAAAGTATTAAACCATCACCAAAATAGGCTTAAATATAGGGCTTCTTAGAAAGAAACTTTCATTCACTTCTTAGACCAAATAAATGATCCAACACCATATCTAGTACATTTCCTAAATCTTTTTGACATAAAAAACCACCTCCTTATTGTAGATCTCTGGATTCTATATCCTAGCCGTCATTTTCATGTACCTTTCTCCTTTAACCTCATGGTGTGCACCATCTAAATCATTTCTCCTACAATTTAAACTTATAATTACATCAAATATATGTTACATAGGATCCATACCATGAGAAATAGAAATTATACATTTATGGAATGGATCTCGATTCTCTAAAACGCTCAAATCATTGAAACTAAGTGTCATGTTTTACACTAGTTAGAAATAAAATAAAAATAAAAATTAAATTTCAAATGCTAAAAGTAAATTATTAGATTATAAGAGTGATATAAATTAGTTCCCACTTCATCAAAAATTACCGAATAATCAAATCTATGCGAGAATCATTTAAAAATCTGAAGGAAATTACAAGAAACTTGAGCTTTCATTGCTTGGATTAGTGCACTCCATACAAAAGGTGGAGAGAATATAACTTAATTATTATTATATTTCACTCTTCCTCTACATTTGAGATGGGAAATTCCCTTGTTTGATGGGTTTATTTGGATTTTGTGTACTTTTCACTTAAAAGTATGAAAGGATAGAATATGAAACTAAAAGAAGGTTTGAATATGATTTTTGATAATAGACATATGACTACTAATCAAGATTCATAAAAGGTGACAATACACAAAGGGGTTTTGAGCATATAAATATAATTATGGTGCAAGAAGTCTGACAAATCCTGACATACAAAGTGATGAGCCATATGAATACATCCAAATGAAGAAACCATTAAATGAACATGTTTCTTTACACTAAACTAAATGATCCACATGAATGTATAAAAGAATCACTAGTTTAATATATGATCAATTTGAGATCATAACTCATAAGGGCATTTTATACATATGAACCAAAATACATTCTTCATTATATTCTTGAGAGTATAAAAACTCAAAAATAGTTACACATAATATGCATACTATGTAAATCATTTTTAAATTTAGGCTTACATAGTGTGCATGCGCTATAGTGTGCACACACTTTGTAAGCCTAAATTTCAATAGAAAAGGATGAAGAGAGATGGAAGGAGAGAGGGAGAGAGGGTAGAGAGTGAGAGAGAGTAGAGGATGGGGAGAGAGTAGGAGATGGGAGAGGGTGGGATAGGGGGGGGGGGGGGGGGAGAGAGAGAGAGAGAGAGAGAGAGAGAGAGAGAGAGAGAGAGAGAGAGAGAAGGGGATGGGAGAGTGAGAGAGAGGGAGAGTAGGGGATGAAAGAGGGTGTGATAGGGGGAGAGAGATGTGTATGATAAATATATAGTAAAAGAGACAAGTGAGAGAGATATTTGGCTAGAGAAATGGAGAGAGAGTAGGGGATGGGAGAGGGTGGGATAGAGAGAGAGAGAGAGAGTGAGAAAGGGTGGGATTGGGAGAAGGATAGGGAGGGAGAGGAGAGAGAGAGAGAGAGAGAGAGAGAGAGAGAGAGAGAGAGAGTAGGGGATGGGAGAGGGTGAGATAGAGTAGGGGTTGGGATAAGGAGAGAGAGTAGGGGATGGGAGAGGGAGGGATAGAGAGAGATAGAGGGAGGGAGAGAGAGATAGAGTTGGGGATGGGAGAGGGTGGGATAGGGGGAGAGAGAGAGAGAGAGAGAGAGAGAGAGAGAGAGAGAGAGAGAGAGAGAGAGAGAGAGAAGGGGATGGGAGAGGGTGGGGGGGAGAGAGAGAGTAGGGAATGGGAATGAGAGATGGTGAGATAGGGGATAGAGAGAGTAATGGGTGGAAGAGGGAGAGAGAGAGTAGTGGATGGGGGAGGGTGGGATAGAGAGAGCATAAGAGATGGGAGAAGGTGAGATAGAGAGAGAGGGATGAAGAAATGGAGAGAAAGAGAGAGGAAGTAGGGGATGGGAGAGGGAGAGAGACACTAGGGCATGGGAGAGAGAGAGAGAGAGAGAGAGAGAGAGAGAGAGAGAGAGATGGGGGAGAGAGAGGGATAGAGAGGAACATAGAGAGAGGGAGAGGGAGGGGAGGGGGAGAGAGAGAGAGGGGGGTGGGGTAGGATAGGGGGATAGAGAAAGAGATTAGGGGGAGGGAGAGGGAGAGATAGAGTAGGGGATGGGTGATGAAGGGTGCTCCCCTTAATACCATAAACCATAATAGAAAACAAAGAAACAACAACAAATGCAAGAAAAAATATGGACTTCTTATTTGAGCCACAAATGCAGAATTACATAATTCACAAGTATAAAATGCTAACCCACATGGGTGCCTTCATTACAATAATCTGCAAGAGAAGCTGCAAACTATCACCCAGAGCTATTCTAGACAATGTTTAGGCCTTTTTTAAATAGAAAATTTTATAACACTTGGGAAGGTTCTAGATGCTCAAACTTTATACCTAGAGCTGAAAGACCCTAACAATACATATAGAATGGGCTTAAGGGGCTTTCTATTGAATGGTTCATAAGGCACAACACTTGGTGAAGATTTTGCAAATGGGGTTGCAAGCTTATGGTTTAACCATGGAGGAAAATTCATAGCTAAGCACACTCAAGCTGGAGTAGTAATGGGATGGGTGAGCTCTTGAGAAGTCCCAGTGCTTCAACATTGTGAGCATCACCTAGATCCAATGAGTGCTAAGTGTTCTATTTATTTTCATGAGAGATGGATTCATTTTCAATCACTACTTATGAAACATGGGTCAATGAGTTGGACTCAAAATGACATAGTTAAATCTTGATAGCAATATCACAATTTGACTTGCTGTGGAAAATATCTCTGACTTATCAATACATATAGAGTTGGCTAAATACATTTTTGAAATTTATTTTAGGAAATTTGGGTGGACCAACTTTGAAATGCATAACTCTCAAATAATTTATCTAATTCTCTATTACAACCACTTTTTGATAATGCTATCTCTTGATCTATAGGTTTGAAACCATGTTAGCACCCTTCTATCAAGTTTTCGGACCTCATCCTAGCACTCTAAAGCCTCCAACAGTGAGCCTAAAGATTTTTTTGCAAATGTCTCCATCAAAAATCAACAATAACTTCTCAGATACTTAAGCTATAGCAATGATATTTTATGGTAGGATTATAATTCTCTTTTGAACCTTCATGTAGAAAATGAGAACATTCTAAACTCGTATGACAAACTTACTAAAAATAGCACACTCCCATAAATAGTAACCACCCTATATACTAGTCCTTATTAAAATAGAAAATATTAAAAAGAAAAATATTTTTGGGTGATGCAAGATTTCCCTTACACCTAGGATTCTCCTATGTCAATGGGAGAGGGTGGGAGAGAGAGAGAGAGGGAGAGAGAGTAGGGATGGGAGAGGATGGTATAGAGAGAGTGAAAGAGGGTGGGATAGGGAGAGAGAGAGGAGAGAGTAGGGGATGGGAAAGGGTAGGAGAGAGAGAGAGGGAGCAAGTGGGGATGGGAGAGGGTGGTAGAGGGAGGGAGGGAGAGAGAGAGAGAGAGAGAGAGAGAGAGAGAGAGAGAGAGAGAGAGAGAGAGAGAGAGAGAAGGGGATGGGATAAGGTGGGATAGAGATAGTGGGGCAGAGAAATGGAGAGAGTAGCCAATGGGAGAGGGTGGGATAGGGGGAGAGAGAGAGTAGGGATGGGAGAGGGAGAGGGAGGGAGGGGAAAGAGAGAGAGAGAGTAGAGGGTGGGATAGGAAGAGAGATTTTTCAGATAGTGTGTGCACATTTCATAGTGCATGCACATGTTATAGTGTGTATACACTATATGAAAACACCAAAAAATGGTTATAATGAATGTTTGGGTCCCTACTAACCCTTCTTTTTTTTTGTCTATTTTCTATTCTATTATTTTGACATAAAACGTGGGTTTTATGCTGTTGAAAGTTAGCAAACACCAAATTCAATCATTGGATACAATATTTGAAGGCCATTTGAACATTCTTTCTATAGAAAAAGTTAGTGCAATTCTTTTTAAATATTCTTTGTTACTATAGAGACAAATTTCATTATAATTTGACAAGTTGTTTAATATATATTGTGTTATCATTGATATAATTATAAGTTATATATATTTGAATGATTTGTAATTTACAAATTATAAGTAATTCAGATATTTGAATAATTTGACATATAGAAATCATCATCATGCTAAAGAAGAAAGAAAAAAGTCAAACAACAAAAGAGAGGAAGAGAGATTTGGCAACCAAAAGAGAAAAAATGAAACTATTATGTGGAAAAAGAAAATTGCAATGCAATAATGAAGAATTATCTTTTGAAGAGGAACACAAACCAACAATACAAAGAAACAAAGATGAAGAATTGGAAAGACAAAGAGAAAGAATGAGACTCTTATTCTTAAGAAAACAACTGAATTGTGAAGCTACACCATCTTTCAATGTTGGAGTCGTATCATCATTTCATATTGAAGAGACACTAATTTCTACATTTGACAATGTACACACTCCATTATGTCATGTTGAAGGCACAACATCAACATATCAAGTAGGTGATATTCCATCTTTTTCATCTTATTGCCAAGGCACATCATCTTTGGTTCAAGGTACACAAAACACTCAACCTTATGTTGATATTCAAAATATTAAGGGAATGGAAAAGATTATAAAACCTTCTAGAATTCATTTTAGAAGACCAAAATATTTGATTGATATTGATACTAACATATTGAAATCAATTCTTGACAAGATTATCAAACATACTTGTCAAAGAAAAGTTAATCATATGTGGAGATCATTCTTTGAAGAATTAAATATTATAGGTCAATGTCGATTATTTATTGAAATGATGAAGAATTTGAAATGTAGGTCCATCATGAAGATTATTGGGCTAATAATGATGGATGATTCAAATGAAAAAAGTATTGTAAATAATCTAATGAGTGCATATAAAAAAGTGGGTTCTAAATCATGCACCAAAGATAGTAATATCACAAGATATGTACTTACATCCACAATAGTAAGTACACAAATGAAGAAAGCTTGACACATGAGAGAGACAAGAAAAATATTGAAAATTGGTAGATGTACTCTAAGGAGAGCCATGGTAAGGCATGAGAGATTGGAAGATCTAACAAAAAAAGAGTTATGGACATTTACCAGTAGACTACTGAAAAAAGATAAAGAAATTAGTGAAGCTTTCAAATTATTGATTGAAGATTTTTGGACAAATAATACATGTGTTTCCCCTAATCAAAGATATGTTTTAAGAAGGATGATTGGTAGTCAAAATTGTGATCCACATGTGAAACATTTTTGAACTCAACTCAAACACAATTTTTTGCAAAATTTATTGGTATGTATCCTTAAATTCAAATAAGTCAAATATTTTTTGAGATGGGTAAACCTTTTTATGTGAAGATAAATCACACACACACAACTTGTTGTTGTAGGATATATGTTTAATTTTCTAACCATTTTCATGTTTTTAGGTATATATGTGTGTTTTTGCATTCTAAGTTTGTTTTGTAGGACTGTGACATGAATGATCCACCTAGATCTTCAAGAGAATTCATATCCAACATTTTATGTGAAATAGGGGATGATCAAAAATTTCACAAGACATTATGATTGGATGGTACATACTTATTTTGTGGCTATTTTCAGCTTTTATCAACTTGTAAACAGATGGATAGTACACATGCAATTCAAAATGAAATAGTAGATTATGAAAAATATGAGACAGTGACATATGCTCTTAAAAGATGGGAAATAGGGTAAAAGATGTAATTTAGTCATTGAAAAGATTCTAGTGTATGAGTTCATAAATATTTTTCATGAAAAGATTATTTATGAGTATGCAAGACATACACATAGAGTTTGATGGCTAGATTTGCAATTCAAGTTGTACAAGAATACATTTCCATTGGATACCATTGTTTCAATTGTAGACTTCATAGAGAACTACACACTACAACCAAAAAATGAGGTGGAAGAAAAGTATTATACTTCTCAATTGGTTTTCAAATTTATTCACATATCATTTATGTATTCACCTACAAGTATAGAGGATGACAAGAAGATATTGAGGGAGTACCATTTTTACATTAGCAATGATCGATCATGTTCTATGAAGTTTCTACGTGGTTGTTTTCAACTATTTTATGGAGATTTGGATAACAAGGGCATACCATATCCCCATCACATTATTTGGTCAGACAATTGTGCATCTCAATTCAAGAATACACAGATGTTCTATTAGTTGAGTAGGATGCACGCATTGTCTAGAATTCAATATATGTGGAATTTCACATAGGCTGGTCATGGAAAGGGAGAGCATGATGGTGTAGGTGCATGCATCAAAAGAGCCTTAGCTTATGAAGAACTAAAGTAAAAAGATGAGAAATATTGATAGATGTAAAATCCATTATCGAGTGGTATAATGCTACAATGGGTCTAGGTAAGAAAGGTGAGTCTATGGTTCATAGATTGTTTTGGTTGATAGATAATACTAACATTGCACCATATGAGGATTTTTGCACACTAACAAGATCAAGTGAGTTGCACTCTTTTAGAAGCTCTAATGCAGGTTCATGGAGTATCCACACACATAGAATGGCATGCTATTTTCCATCATGTGTAGAGGAAAATTGGGATGAGCGTGAGTCAATTGAATGGGTGGACAATCAACACCTATCATCCCCCACAAGCACTAGAAATGGTAGAGATGGTTTCATCCATTGATTTTGATTACTTGTCTAATCTAGTGCAACCTAGAAATATATATAATTGTAAATTCAATATGTAACTTTATAACTTTTACTTAAGTATTTGCTGAATTAATGACCACATTTTGCACATTTATCACTACAAGTCATGTTTTTGTTGTTATTGCATCTAAAGACAATGAAGAAGGGACAAATTAATATTTGTGTCATTGTGTCTAGACCAATTTTTTTTTGGTCACTCGGTTATAGATGGTGAAGGTTTAGAGTAACATATTGGTACAGTGGTTGTAACCAACACATGGATTAGATGATATTCTATGAAGAACCCTAACTTGTGGTTATTCAAGGATTGAAAAATATAGAGGAAGATTCTTCATTATTTGAACCTTTTTGTCACATCAAATTTCCACTTGATAAAATATGGTATAAAACCACATAATAATACTCTTTGGAAGGTTCCTAAGTCAAACCATGAGGCAATACTTGAGACATTAAAATGTAGAGTAGATCTAGTTGGTTCATTAGGTTGAATAGGGAGAGAGGGAGGGAGAAATGGAGAGAGAGTTAGAGATGGGAGAAGGTGGGATAGGGAGAGAGGGTGAAGAAATGGGAAGAAATGAAGAGAGAGAGAGAGAGAGAGAGAGAGAGAGAGAGAGAGAGAGAGAGAGAGAGAGAGAGAGAGAGAGAGAACATAGGGGATGCATGGAAGAGATGCTACTCTTGAGGAGAGATCAAAGAGACACAATCCTCTAGTAGGTAATAAATAGTCATTCTGAGAATTTGAATCAACTATATCCAATAAAGAAAAGGCACATCATTAAAGGATATATATGCATATATGAACATTAACCTATAAAAAATATAAAGGAATACTAGTATTAAGTATTGTATACAACAAATATTTTTCCAAACCAAATGCAATAAGTCATTCATAATAGTTAGACAATTAAGAACTAGATATATATGAACTTGATTATTCTTAGATATGTATATAGTATTATTGACCAAATCAAAATTAGCAAAATGATACTGCACATAACCTCCATTACAATAGCTAATCCTTTACAATAGAAAATTTTTACAAGAAATGGCATGTACTTGTATGAGGACATTATATATTACAAAAATTCCATGCCAAAATAGCTAGCTAGCCGCTCGAAAAATAGTAATTGAATGCAAGTAAGATCATAAAGATACCTTAATAAACTAGTATCCCCTTTACTCAAGAAACATCTTGGTTATCTACTTGATGGAGGCATGTTTGGGAATTGACAATCTCCATTCAAACTCAAGTCTCTAGAAGGAATTATATTTGTCAGTTAAGAAGATGCACCCATTTGATCTACAACAACTTTATATTCATTAAGATTTCCACTTCTCTTTGATTGAGACACTCTTTCATAAATTACATCTACCCTTTTGCCAATTTTAGAAATCAATGGATCTATTCATGGACCTCCTAGTAGTTGGCCACCTAAATGAGAACCCTGATATTTACTAGGAACTCCACGAAAGAAATTAGTACCTTGAGAAGCTCTCCATTTGTTAGCTAAATTAAAATGTTAGATTATAGACAATTAGCCTTCATTGTAAGAAGAGTGAGACTTCCTCACCAAAGGTGGCAACAAGATTTTTGTTGTTCTATTAAGATCATTAATATATTTTGATGAACACTTTGAGGGATCATGCCTAGCTTGAGTATCCTAGCTTCCCAAGTCTTGTAAATGCAAGGCCATTGATGAATAGTAATTTATAATTGAAACATATGTGATGCATGGAATGAAGTACATGACTAGATTCTTTGCCTACTAATGAGTCAATTTGAGGATTCACTTCATATTGCTCCATGGGTAGTTCTATAGCACTTGTTACTTCTCTATCTGAAAATTTTGTGTCTGCGTATATGTACATTGAAGATCTTCTATCACTACTTGAGCTACTAGTAGATGGTGATTATTCATCATCATCATCTGACATAGGCTCACATGCATATGTTACTTCTTTCCTTTGTCACTTTCCCCTTCCTAGCTCATCCTCATTATTTGTAACTATTTTCATGGGTCCAAGAAGGTCTTCCCACTCTTTCCCATTAGCCATAGGTTTTTTCTCTTCATCTTGAGTAATTGGCATACCCTAGATGGCACCAATAAGATAACCATTTTCTTCTAACATGTCCTCTTCTCTTAGATTAATATCTCTATTAAGCAGATTTTCTATATCTTCCTTTGCATATTTAATAGATGTAGCTACAATTCCATGCTCATTAAGAACATTCCTTGCACCATGGATTAATATATCATGTAATTCCTTAATAGTTTCTTTCTTATTAGAATTAATAACTAGATTCTCCATGGCCAATTTTCTTCTTGATTTCTACAATATTTTTTCTTCAACTAAACATTTTGCAATCAATTGATATACAATCATAGTTTTCTATTGGCCAATTCTATGGGCTCATGATTGAGCTTGTAGATCTGTAAAAGGGTTGAAATCTAGATCTAGTAGAAGAATAGTATTAGCAAGAAGTCATTCACTAACATCGCATCTTTATAACAACTAAATTTGGGTGCACTATAAGCATTATTTCTCAAAAAAATTAAATAGTACAACATACCATAGATAATAATTGTGTTGGTAGTTGGTTGCATCATATAAAAGGTTGAAATTAGAAAACCATTAAAAAACTTTGTAAAGTAAAACCTACATATCATATACAACCACATCTAGTGAGTTCAAATTAATAGACAACCACTTGTCAAGGGAACAAATGAAGTGTTCAAACTTCAAATAGATAACATGAAACTACTTGGAAGGTGGTGTACAATTTTTTATTGTATTAATTACATTATCCTTGAAAATGGAAGTCATTTGTTTGAATAGATATAAAGTCCACCTTTATTTATTTTAATTTAACATGATCTCCCAAAGTATTTGAGAAAATATTTCATGAAAAGATATGCCTAGGTAAGTTACTAATAATTCAACATCCTTCAATACAAAGATGTCAAGAACATTTTTTTGCATCATCTACAAAATCTTTGTAATTATTGCATTGCTGATGCCACATATGATCTTCACTTTTAGGATCTTTGATTAGTCAATTAACATATTAAGCTTTCCTCCATAGGAATTAGAAGGCATGGGGAGTCAGGCCAACTATTAGTCACTATATTGAAAAAGTGGTTCTTGGCCATGCCATTGATAGAAATAATTTCAATCCTATTTTTAGACTTAGTACCTCATTTGTCTTGAAATAATAATATACTATTTTCAATGTCTTTGAAATATTTGTCGCTGCTAGCCAATTTCTTATTCACTTATTTTTTTCTTCCTCAAGTGGTCAAAAGTTGTATGGATATATTGCATCACACTGTCATTGTTCTTGTGTGGAAATGAAAGTTTGTGACCCTACGATAGATGGTCACTATGAAGTTGGGTGTTATGGAGTAACTCATGCTGCATCATATTTTTTGATAGCTCAATTTAAGGGTGGACATTTAATGCTTGGAAAAATAGTTATATTCCTTGGCTCTTCATTGCCATAGTTCTCATTCCCCTTCTTGATTTTAGGGATCCTCTCAAAACACTGTTTTATTACATAAATATCAAGTGAAATTTCATATCACCATTCATTTACTATTACTAACAATTCATTACCTTTGAATATTTTGAGAAGTTCTAGTTAGTCCTAGATTTTCATTGATGAGCATTCTCAAGCTCACAATAATAGTCAAGAGTGATCGATGATAATACCATAAGCTCCTCCAAAATATTTAGGCACAAAAATTGAAGGATTTTGGTAGCCCATCTAGGTTAACTTCATTTATTTTTGTCACAGTTACAAAGAACTGTGATTACTCATGAATTAGGTAAGTAGTTGTGAGCTAAATCTAGCTGCAACTTATACACAATAATACTTAGCCACAAGTAATAGGTAAAGCTTTCTACAAAATTTTTACAATGACTTGCTAAGTGCACAAGAAAAATAGTTGAAAATTGTCGATGTGAACTAGAGGGTAAATTATAAATTTCATGAAAATAATTTAAAATACGGTGGAAAACCACATAATAAGACTCTTTAGAAGGTTTGCAAGTCAAACCATGAGGCAATATTTGAGACATTAAAATGTAGAACAGATCCAGTTGGTTCATTAAATTGAATATAATTACAAAAACATGGAATCCTAAGGTAAAATATTGTTAGGGTTGGGTAAATAAGGTATTTGGAAACCTAATAGGTCCTAGGAAGCACACAAAATCCTAGGTTGGTCAAAAGTTGTTAGGGTTGTGTAACTAAGGTGTTTGGTTACCCAATAGGTCCTAGGAATCTTAACTATGGTCCTAGAATAGTTCTAGATGAACCATTTGACCTAAATATGTAAAGAGAAAAAATTGCTCAAAAGTTTCAAAGTTTCTCAAAAAGTTGCTTGAGCAACTTTTGTGCAGGCCATAGTAATGGTTCCCACTTTTTGGCCAAGTTTGACACTAACGTAGATTTTTTTAACAAAAACTTGATTTTCAAATGCATATTGCTACAAAACTATAAAGAATTTGATGATGAAGTAAAGTAGTGATTTTTAGAATTTTATATCTAGTGTCTAAAAGTATTTTTTAATTAAAAAAAAAAATCTATTAAAGTTCATTTTTCCATCTCCTTTGAGAACTGGTTTATATGAAAATTGACATTTTCAATGAGTGACGAGTCATTTGATCAAGATAACTTTTTAAAAAAAAGATGATAATGACAAAATTCTTTCAAGGATAGAATAGTAACATCAATATCTAGCAAGTTTAGTTGGTTTCATTCAATTTTATTAAAAAATATAGATTTTATTTAGTGGCAAAGTGACACTAACAATAACATAGACATAGCTTGTTTTTTATCAATATAATTGGAGCTATATTTATCGAAATGAAATTTTTCTCAATTTTCTAGAAAGGTAACACACCTACCTTTGATGGATGTATTTTTGAATTTTCTCATTATCTATTCCTCCCAAAGCTTCAAATCCAAATTTGTGAAATAGCCAAACAACCTATATTAAATAAAACTAAAAATTAAACATCATGATAAAAATAATATATACTAAAAAGATAGTCATTGGAAATATTATTCAGGGTACAACAATTTTTGATATTTAGTTTTAGAATATGGACTTTTTAAGCCCTTGTTTAAGCCATCAAAAGGGAAAAAATTGATAGAAATTTGAGTAAGTTTGTAAAAATTCCAATTTTGGGACCTTCAAATTAAGGGGGCTTTGAATGAAGCCTTTGGAGAGGCTTCAAATGAAGGGGCTTCATTTGAAGCCCCCTAAGGGGTTATTTGGGTGGCCCCAAGGGGTTTGAATGAAGCCCCCTGGTCCACTTTTTGGCCACTTGGTGTCCCCAGGTGGGTTCAAATGAAGCCCCCTAGCCCCCTTTCCAATCACCGATTAGTCCTAGGGCCACTTTTGGTCACCTAATGGCCTTAGGGGCTTAGCTTGAAGCCCTAAGGCTTCATTTGAAGCCCTTTTGGTAGTTGGCACTAAGGGCTTTGAATAAAGCCTAGGGCTTCAAATGAAGCCCTAGGGGGGCTTCACTCAAAGCATAGGTTTCATTCCAAGCCCCTAGAAGATGAGTTTCCCACTTTTCATCTAATTTCTTTGTGATGAAAAGTGGGAACCATTATTGTGGCCTTATGCATTGTAATTTTTGTAAAAAGTTGCAAATGAAGGTTTAGGAAGTTGTAACTATCCATGCTTGGGTATATGAGCATGAGAAACATATTTTGGAAGGTTAGAAGGTTTCTGGTTAGATGTCACACTCCTTTCCAACCAAGTTACATTTTTGAGCAACTTTTACAACTTTTGCAATTTTGCACAAAAGGTGCAACTTTTGCAAAGTTCACTAGATCTCACTTCTACGACTTGGAAAAGGCTCCAAATTACTAAGAAACAACTAAAAAAACCTAATTCTAGGCTATCTTGACCAAAAACTCAAAAAGACCCAATTTTTTCTAATTAGCAACTTTTTCTCATATCTTGCACAAAGTGACCTAGGCATACATATCTTGCTCATATCTTTCTAACCATTCATTGTGGGATCAAACTATCCATTCCATTAGCTCTAAGTGGCTAGGTAAACTCTAGCCCCAAGCTTGTCCCATCTTGGTGAGTGCTCGAACATTCTTGTGCACACCAAACTGAATTGAGCCTAACAATTACTAAATGCAAAAGGGTAGCGATCTTTGATAGGGCATATCTTACAGCTCGTGCGAGGTATGGATGAAATTATGCATGCTATAAGATCGTATTTTTGACACCTATAATAACCTCTCTCTCTCTTTTTGGAGATTAGATTCCATTTTGATTTTGTGGCCCCATCTTAGGTGATGTTGAAATTTGTAGTGTTGGCCAATACAAAGTCATCAAGTGCTAAATCTCTCTAACCATTCATCATGGGATCAAACTATCTATTCTATTAGCTCTAAGTGGATAGGTAAACTCTAGTCCCAAGCTCATCCCATCATGTTGAGTGCTCAAATTTTGTTAGACATGCCAAATTGAATTGACCCTAAGAGTCACTAAATGAAATAGGACAATGATCTTTGATAGGGCATATCTTGGAATTCGTATAAGGTATGGATGCAATTCTAGGTGATACAAGACCATGTTACCGATACCAACTACTAAATCTATCTAACTATTGATGTAGGAAGGGATAGAATAACTAGGGCCAAAGGCTCAACCAGCTATCCAAACCACCCTGCAAGAGTTAACACAATGAAAATGAACACAAAGAACAAAAACCAAAGGAGGAAGAAGAGTGAATTACTTTTGTTAATTCATCAAAATATCTTCATACATGCTCAGCTATAGGGACTTTTGGGTTACGGCCAATTACAAATACATTCACATTCAACGATCCAACTCATGCCAAATTCTTCTCTTCAAAAACTTGTTCGTCTTCAAAAACTTCCTTAACTCTAAGCCTAAACTCTCTATTTATACTTGCCAAAATGGCTTATAGATCATTCTAGAATCATTAGATAAGAGAAAGGCCGACACAAGATCCTAGCATTAAATTCATGAATGAAATTAAATATGCAAGCTAGCTCCCACTAAGAACCAAAAATGGACAACTCGACACCCATTGGATAACTCGGCACCCACTAGGAAATTGGCACTCGACATCAATTGGAAACTGGCACTTGGCATCAGTTGACATCCACTGGAAACTGGCACTCGACATCAACTGGAAATTGGAAACTCGACACATGAAGAAATAATCAGCATACACTGAGTAACTTGACACTTGAGGAATCACTTGACATACATTGGGTAACTCGGCACATGAAGGAATGCTACAATAAATTGGCACATGAAGAGTGCTACAGTAACTCGACACATGAAGAGTGCTACGTTAACTCAGCACCAACTAGGTAACTTGGCACCAAATATAGAATGAACAAAAATGGTTAGGATAACAAGGCAACCCAAGATGCTCCTACATCAGACAACTGGGGTTGAAAGAAATGATTCTCCTGAATCATTGAGATGTCCCAACTTGAGCTGAATCCAACTTAAATTGAGAAATCCATGAAGCATCTTCAATAGGTCTATTCTTCCACTTCACCAAATATTCATAGTAATCTTTTCCTCTTGTACTCTTGCCAATTCTCTGATCCAATATCTATTCAACTTCCTCAATCTATTTCTTAGGATAATCATCTAGTATAACAACTTCATCCTCTGACTCATGATACTTATACAAATCAGCAATATTAAATAAAGGAGGTATATCCATGTCATCAGGTAACTCAATTTCATAAGCATTACCACTCTCAAACTTCTTCAAGATCTTACAAGGTCCATATTTCTTCATCTTCAGCTTACTATATGTTCTAACTAGGAATCTTCCTTTCTTTAGATGAACCATCACCTCATCACCAACTCAAAAATCATGGTGTCTTCTAGACTTATCAGCATTCTTCCTATACTTTTGATTGCTTTGTTATAACCTCAACTTCACTTCTTTATGCAGACTCCATAAAGAAACAAATTCTTCTCCTACAATGCTTTTCTTTTCTCCACTAGCAACATCTCTCAAATCTGATATACCTCTGTAGACACCTAAAATTGTCCAAATCCCCTTTTCATAACCAATTAAATAGATATTTATTATGTATTTAATTCCCCTACCTTTAATTAAATAAATTTACATTTATTTAATTATATTTACCTTTCCTTGATTTAAATGAACTAAGGTTTATTTAAATCCTAACTCATTCACTTTAAATAAGTAAAGTACTTTGTTTCCTTAATTAATCCCTTTTAATCCCACTTGGAATTAAATATTAAATTTAATCCTATTTGAGCACATGGATCCTAACTTTAAGCCTTACCTAACCTCACTTTCCTAACTTAACCCATCCTTCTAACCTAGGTCAATCCACTTATCCACTAATTAATCTTAGTTTCTCATCTAATCACATCACTAATCATTTGCACAATCCTAATCAAAGGATTAGCAAACCCTAGTCACATGTGACATGTGACTCTTACACACTTACACATTTGTCCCCCTTCACATGTGAACCAAATGTGTCTCACACATGTGTGAGGAAACATCATCTTCCACACCTCTTACACATGTCATTGACCCATCACTTTCAAAGGTGTCTCACACATGTGTGAGAAACCTTGAGCCTCCAACCCTCTTACACCTGTCATTGACCTATCACATCAAAGGTTGCTTACACATGTGTGAGCATCTTCCACCCTTTGAATGGTCAAAAATTCTAATCCACATGGAGTCCACTTGGCCTCCACCTTATTGATACCTCATCGATCCTGAGAGATCCTAGCCCTTTATCTTGCATTTGATCTCAGCCATCTGTTTCATCTCATTTCCTATAAAAGGAGAGCTCTCTCCTCATTTTTCACAAGCACTATCTACCTCATTTTTATGATGCTGGATTTGTGAGTAACCACATCCCACAACAATGAAATCATCTACACTTGATGATTTCATGAGGTTTGCATTAGTAGTTTGAGTCATTTTGATTTCCTGTTATGCTTATTTACATGATTATCTTTCATATTTTGAGGTTTGCATGATCATGTAGGAATAGATGTTAGTTGCTTAATGTTTATTCTCTTATTACATTTTTATGCAACACATTTTGGCACACCCAGTGGGACCCACTTCATGGGTTCGAACTAACGATCTAATGTGTTTTTGAGGATTTTGTGAGTTTTCAAGCTTGTAGGTTGAAGACTTGCATTTGGAGATCAAGTTTCACAAGGAGCCTCTAATCGACCCATAAAGCCCATCATTGTGTTTGGAGTGCATAAGGGAATTTTTTTGACATACAACACTTTATATTTCTTATTTCCCTATTTCTAAGTTGTAGGAGTGTATATACATTACGTATACTTCATTAATTGGAAAACTAGAAAAGAAAAAAAAAAATACTCCTTTGTTAATAGATAGATAGGTTTGAAAAAAAAAAGTGGAGGGGAGGGGGGAGGTGAGTTGATTTCATTTTGTTTTATTTTGTTTACACAAATTTCTTTTAGAATCATTTACATTTATATATTAAAAAAAAAAAGAGTTCAGGGGAATAGATATATTAAAAGTTGTTTTTATAATTATCTATATATAAGTTAGGTTAAAAATTTTAAAAAAATCAAAATAAAAATAAATTTAAAAAAAAAAAATCAAAAAAGAAAAAAACAAAAATAAATAAATAAAATAAAATTTCTAAGCTCTATTTTTATTTTTTTGTTGCAGGACGGCTGGTGGCACCGCCCCTACATTCTCACCACCCGCGAGGTAGGTTGCAGCCACTGTAAAAAAACCCCTCATTGCTACCTACTCCTCGGTGGCTCCCCTTTCCCGCCACCTGTCTTTCAACCCTGCGCAATGCCACTCACACCTTTACTTCGTGGCTGCTCCTCCCGTGAAACCTTGTGCTCCCCGTTATTCCTGCTACCTCACCCTGCACTAGTAGCTCCCCCTTCCACCACTACTTCACCTACCTCCACTACCCTTTCTTTGCCACCCAACCGCTCCCTACACCTCCCCTTCTTGCAACTTCCTGAGCGCTGCAACACTTTTCTGCCACGGTCCCCCATCTGCCCCATCCGCCGCCTTACCAACTACTTCCTCATGCTACACTGCCGTAGTCACATCCCAACTTGTAGCAACACTCCACCACTTCTTCCCATTTCCCTCCTCTCCACTCTGTCATTGAGACCTACTTCCTGCCACCAATCCTACTCCTGAGCTCCACTTAGCCGCTAATCTCTTGCGACCCATTGTAACCCCTAGCGCTTGGCCACCAACGAAAAAACCCTCTACGCCACCCCTCCCCTTCCTCCCACCACCGTACCACCTACACCCTCCCATCTGCACTACCACAACCTCCTATCTCCACCATCGTCAAAAACCCAGCTTCATCTCACTCCTTCTAGGCTAACCCCAGCTCAAACCCTGTGTCGTGATCTGCACCAACTGCTACCACCATTCCTCTCCTCTGCTAACCTTCATCCTCCACTATAGCCACATCTCCTTGGTGGCCCTTCCCTTCTCCCTGCCTACTTTCGCCAGTGGCCGCGGCCATTAAAACCCTCCTCTGCTCACTCTCAACCACACCACTTGTGGCCATAACCTTACCCTCCTCCACCATACACCCTCCACACTTTTCATTGTTAAAAATTTTTGATATTCTTTTTCATTTTAAAAACCCAAAGGGGCAAAACAAATTAACAAAAAAAAAAGTGTTTGTCTTTGTCATTGGTTTTTTTTTTTTTTTTAAATTTTTTTTTTAAAATTTAAAATTTAAAATTTTTTTTTTTAAAAATAAGCAAACAAAAATTATCTTTTAATAAACCACTCTAGCTTTCTTTCCTTTTTTTCCAAAAATGTCAAAAAACAAAATTTTTTTTTTTCCTAACATGCCCCTAACCATCAAATTTTTCCTTGCAAGTCACTGACATCATCACTACATTAGCATTCCACATGCCCTTCTAAGCCATAAGGAGCAGCCTTTGGTTTTTTGCTCATAACTTGAGCATACGGACTCCGTTTTTGAAAAACAAAATATTGCCAAAAAGCTAGTTCTAAGCTCGTCATGATGATATTAGTTTCATGAGATTTTGATACTATTTAGATCTTTATTTTCTTTTTCAAAGACTAAATTTTGTGCTAACACTTTCATTGTAGGGTTGTTTCACATTTGTCCTACATTTTAGTTGCCCTAACTTGTGTTTTTGCAAGGATATTTCCTCACTAACCATATGGATTGCAGTTTTTTATTTTAAATTTGTTTTGGAAATGAACTTGTATGCTTAAACACTCATCTTTGAATGCATGGTTAAACACTAAAACAATCAAACTCAATCTTGAATGCATGATTAATTGAATGCTTTTTCTTTGGAATGAATGATAACACAATCTTGCATGTCTAAGGATCCATGAACATTGAAATACACATTTCAATTTGATGCTTAAAATGAACAATCACTCAATCTTGAATGCATAATGAAATTGGTTCTTTCCTTGTCAAATTTGCTTATGCACATGCTCGAATTACTTTATTGTTAATGAATCCACACTTTTTCATTTATGTTGACAACAATTTCAAGTTCGAAGGAACATTGTATGTTATAAACACACGTGTCTTCAAAATAGATTACAAAACCTAAAGCTTCATTGGAAATGAATGTGTGTCTGTTAAACCCCAAGGCCACTTACATATTCTCTCCCCTCACACCTTCGGGTGATCTTGAGTGCACAAGAAATAAGTGTTCTTGTTTTTACGTTTTAGGAGGCCTACTTGGGGATTTCCTCACCCTTTGGGATGACCTCAACTCCAGTGTTTTGGTGAAGTATAAATAGTGGGAGGTGAATCAAAAGACACCTCTCTTGGAAGAAAAATATTGTCACTCTTGGCTAAGCCCTAAAGAACTTTATACTTTTGCGAAGTGAAGGAGGATATTTGGGTTACCGTCTCCCCCTGACTGTGTGGCAATATTTTCTTTCATCTACAAATTTGGGCCTTATGTTCCTTGCATATATCAAGGATGCCCTCTAGTTGATCCTTGTATATCCTAGTTGCAACCTTATAGCTTTGTTGGTGTGTTTGATGTTCTTGAGTGTTTGAAACACACTTATCTTGTATATATTTCCTCGTTTGATTTTGCATTCTAAATTTGAAAAACCCAAAAACATTATAAAACGCAAAAATCCAAAAACATCATAAAACATAAAAATCCAAAAAATCGTAAAACTTCAAAAATCCAAAATAAATAAATAAATTCAAAAACAACAAAAAAAAGTCTTGGTTTAGATTCCCCTATTCAAGTTGTCCACATCATTTCCACATCACTTCTTCTATCCATCAAATTCATCACCCTCACATATCTCTTGTCTTCATCATTCAAACCATTCCTTGCAGTCTTAATCATCTCTATTCATCCAAATCATTTCTTTGTCTTCCTAATCAGTCAATCTACTTCCTAATCTTCATCCTAGTCATGCTTCATCATTGTCCAGCTTCAATTTCCTCTGCCAATCTCATAATTCATTCTTAATTCAATCCTTCACATCATCATTCTTCTAATCTAATGCCTTGTCAAATTCAGTCATTTCTAATCAATTCTTAATTCTATCCATTTACATATTCCTCCATAATCAATCTTTCTAATTTAATTCACATCTTCTTCGAATTCAATCTTTCACCAATCCTCTACTTTGGTCATACGAGCATTGTCACAAACATTGGACTTTAATTCAAATCCCACATTCACTCATTTGCAATATCATAGGGTTTTTATCAAATCAAATCAAACCCTAATTCAATCAAATCATATCCAATCAACATCAAATCAAAATCAAATCAATTCAATATCAAGTGCAATCCAATTCAAATCAAATCAACACAAAGTCCAACATTTCTCCTAGTCTTAAGTTCGTATCTCATCCATCATCAAATCTTTCATCACCCTTGTTCTAACATCTATGGATCTGAATTTGCTTAATCAAATGGTTGACTATCTTCAAAGATAATATGGAGTTCTACCTCCTATTCAACCTACATATTAGATCCATCCTCAACACTTCATATCCAACTCTTATCTATCTCATGTTCATTATTCTTCTACCTTTGACAATGGAAATCCACCTCATTATCCTTCATCTACATATGCTTCCATTCCTAGCCCACACACTTCCTCAAACACAAATGCCCTTGCCATGGAAATGGAACAATTAAAGAATTATCTCTTAGCAAGTCAACAAAAAAAGGCCACCTTTTATGCCATGTGTCCTCTTCCTCCATGTTTTGAAGACCATAGTCCTCATGTCCCATCCAACCCCAACCCTCCATGAAATTCCCCATCCTTTGACCTTCATGCCAAAAACCACAATCCTAATCCTTCAAAAACATCATCCCCACCTCATAAGGGGTATTTCTCATCATTCTTGGCTAAGTGTAAAATACAAAATGAAGAGAGCCAATCACCCAAAGTCATACTCCCAATTCCATCTCAAGATCTTCCTCTAAAGCATGACATTATAGAGTCCTTTTCTCCTTTATATCCAAGCATTTCTGCATCCCATCATTGCCTTATCCCTCAAGATCCATTTATCCCTCCTAGTCCATCTCATGATCCCCTTCGTAATCAAGATCAAGACATTCCATGTGTCACACACATTACCAAGTCCACTCCATCTCAAGCATTAGCTTCCATAGATCCTCCACTCCATGAAAAAATTCCCTCCACTCCATTCACTAATACTCCTCCATGTCAAGCTCAAATCACTCCATCTCATGGTTCCATTCCTTCCATTCCATCTCATGATCCTATTTCATCTCATGATCCACTCATTTTGTTGCATGATCCCCTTTTAAGTCAAGATCAAAGCAC
This sequence comes from Cupressus sempervirens, assembly GCA_028749045.1. Taxonomy (NCBI): domain Eukaryota; kingdom Viridiplantae; phylum Streptophyta; class Pinopsida; order Cupressales; family Cupressaceae; genus Cupressus; species Cupressus sempervirens. Next base: position 580,654,633 of record CM053788.1, on the reverse strand, counting down.
CCCTTCCTTTTCCTTTCAAGATCTCCTTCCATCTCAAGATCCTATTATCCCTCATAATCCCCCTTCTGATCCTCATCCTCCACATGATCCTACCACTCATGAACCCCATCTACCTGGACTAACATCTTGTGTTGAAAATGCTAACTATCCAATTGAAGCAATAATGTCTCAAGATGTTGGTATGCCTTCCACTTCTTCCAAATCCACACTTCCTCCATCCACACCCAAAGTTTGCCATCATTCACCTTCCAAGTCCATTTTTGGCCCTTATATCCATATTCCCACTCCTTCCTCACTTCCATCCATTCTAGATCCTTATATTCCACATCCAAATCCTTCATCCCCTCCTTCCATTTTGGGTCCTTACATACATCCATCCACCATTTCCATGTTTTCCACTTCATTCCCTCTTGGTTCTTGTAAAGATCAACAAAGGCACCCATCCTTGAATTCCTTCCAATGTCCACCATCCATTTTCTCTTCTTCATGCACCCCTACCATAGCCAATGGAAGCAAATTGGATGCTAAAGAAAAAGTGAATGAAGCCAAAAATCCACAAAAGAACAAGGATCAACATGTCCCCTCTAAATGACATGTTCAAGAAAAGACAAATATGATCTAAAGAAAAATCAAAAGGCCGCAAAGGCTGAAAATAAAAAATGCAAAAATTTTGTGGATCCCAAAGCTGCTTAATGTAGCAATGAATCTCAAAGAAAGATTCAACATGACATCCAATTTTTCTAATCCAAAGGCTTCCCTCATTCATAAATCATCCAACCTTCCATTTTCCAAATCCATTTTGGGTCCTTATATTGCAAAATTCAAACTTTCTCCTACATATCCTCCACAATTTTCTCCTTTCCATCACCCTTCAAGGTGTGTGCCCATGATGATCTTTCCACCTCCTTCATCCACTCACTCACAAGTCTTTTGAACTAGCTTCCACCAACCATGTCTTCCTCCTACCCACTCCACCCCCTTAATCTAAACCTTTTCATAGGCCATTGTCCTTTGTTCCCTAATCCACTTCATCCTTCTTTTCACGACCCTACCAACATCTAGGAGAAAATAACAAAAATTCCTTGAAAATAACAAAGAAAAGAGACATAAAAATCAAGGGATGCCATCCATGAAACTAGATGCTTGAGTCCTCTCTTCGTTCTCCTATCATGTATCCATTGTCTTCCAATCCCACTTATCCATCCATTCACTTTTCCTCTTCCACTTGCACTCTACACTAGGGGAAAGCTCCATCCATACCAAACTTCCATACATCTCTTCCATCCTTCCATCTACCATTCCTCATCCTTTTCCATCTTTGATATTGACCTTCATTTTCCTTCCATCCATCCATGCTCACTTTCCATATCCCTTTCACATTATCCACACAATGTCCTACATATTCCCACCATCCATCCACATATTTGATCTTGACATGCTATCCCTCTCTTGCATCTCATGGTCCTTGTCATGTTCATTCATTCATCCATACTCCTATGTACTTCCATCCCTCTTTCATATGCCCTTGATCTTGGTTATCCCTTCCATTTCTCCACTTCATATCCCACATTTAATCCATATCATCACCCCCTTTTCCATACCCTCCCTCCCATATCCCTTATTCATTCCCCTTTCATACCCATTCTTGTGATCCATACCAGTGGCACAATACACAATGTTCATACATGCTTTGGAAGAGCACATGCCTCCACTTCCTCCATATGCTAGCCTTCGCACCCTCTTGCCATTTTCATGCATCATTTCCCACCATAATTCCTTCCATTTTCCTATCCCTGGTATGGGGCATTTGGACTCCTTTGAAACATGGTCCTTGGCTCCACAATTTTTTGATACCATATCATTTGGCCCCTCATATCCTTTCACTATTCCTTTCATCCACCTACTCATGTTGCTTTTCCTCCATTTACCATGCCTTGGTTCTCCCTTGTCATTGGTCCCAATCCATTCTATCCCATCTTTGTTCAATCAATTCATTTCTATCCATTATATGCATTCGTTCATATCACATTCAATCTAATTCTTCCACTCACTTCAATCACATTCATTTATCCTCTAATTCAGTCAATTTTCCCTTCTTCTAATCCTTTCACATCAAATCAATTCTACTCTCATCATTCTTCATCCTATCAACATCCTTCTTCCAATCTCATCCATGTTCATTCTTCTATCCACCATAAAATCAAAAAATATCAAAAAAATCTCACTGTGCAATCAATACTAATCCAATCAATCTAATCTTGCAATCTTGAACATCAATCCTTAATCAATTCATCAATTTGACTCAATCAGCTGATAATCCATTGACCATATTCAAACATTATCATGGGATGAATCCTTCCCAATCCTTGGATGTGCATTATGATTATCATTAGCTTTGCCATCCTTAATCAATCATCACCAATCAATCCATTAATGGGTTTTCAGCTTGACTAGGGGCAAAATGTTGGTTTGCTTTTGGTTTATTATGCATGATTTCTTGCTACTTGTATGCATTAGTATTTTTTGCATGTATCATGGTCTTTGCATCCTATTTTCCCAAAAATCATGGTCTTCCATATCATGGTTTCATAAGGCATATGGTTATATTAGACCCCTTTTCATGTACTTGACACATTGTCATCTTGGTTCCTCATACCTCGGTGCATAGTGTTGAATACAATATCAAACTTAGGTTGTTCACACCATTGCAGCATCACTCTTATCCTTTTCCACTCCCTTCCATACTCCTATCCATTTCGAGAGAACATCCATGTTCTCCTAACCTGCATGTCCTCTCGAGCGGGCATACCCTTTCATCCTTGTCATCCGTCCTCATCCTTCCATGACTGGGGCATCATGCTACTAGTCTTATCCTCCTAGCCACTATATTTTATTCTTCTTTAATATAACATTACTAATGCTATATCAAAGAGGGAAAAAATGTAAACACATAAAATTGTCCAAATCCCCTTTTCATGACCAATTATATAGATATTTATTATTTATTCAATTCCCCTACCTTTAATTAAATAAATTTACATTTATTTAATTATATTTTCCTTTCCTTGATTTAAATGAACTAAGGTTTATTTAAATCCTAACTCATTCACTTTAAATAAGTAAAGTACTTTGTTTATTTAATTAATCCCTTTTAATCCCACTTGGAATTAAATATTAAATTTAATCTTATTTGAGCACATGGCTCCTAACTTTAACCCTCACCTAACCTCACTTTCCTAACCTAACCAATCCTTCTAACTTAGGTCAATCCACTTATCCACTAATTAATCCTAGTTTCTCATCTAATCACATCACTAATCATTTGCACAATCCTAATCAAAGGATTAGCAAACCCTAGTCACATGTGACATGTGACTCTGACACACTTACACATTTGTCCCCCTTCACATGTGAACCAAATGTGTCTCACACATGTGTGAGGAAACATGATCTTCCACACCTCTTACACATGTCATTGACCCATCACTTTCAAAGGTGTCTCACACATGTGTGAGAAACCTTGAGCCTCCAATCCTCTTACACCTATCATTGACCTATCAAATCAAAAGTTGCTCACACATGTGTGAGCATCTTCCCCCCTTTGAATGGTCAAAAACCCTAATCCACATGGAGTCCACTTGGCCTCCACCTCATTTTAACCTCATCAATCCTAAGAGATCCTAGCCCTTCATCTTGCATTTAATCTCAGCCGTTTGTTTCATCTCATTTCCTATAAAACGAGAGCCCTCTCCTCATTTTTCACAAGTAATATCTACCTCATTGTTATGCTGCTGGATTTGTCAGCAACCACATCCCACAACAATGAAATCATCTACACTTGATGATTTCATGAGGTTTGCATTAGTAGTTTGAGGCATTTTGATTTCATGTTATGCTTATTTACATGATTATCTTTCATATTTTGAGGTTTGCATGATCATGTAGGAATAGATGTTAGTTGCTTAATGTAGCCATCTTCAAAAATCTATCCACTACAAAAAATATAGAATCATACCCCTTCACTGTTTTAGGCAATCCATGAACAAAATCCATACTAATGTCAGTCTAAGGTTTCTTAGGAACAGTAATAGGTGTATACAAACCACTATTTTGACTCGCTCCCTTTGCAACTTGACAAACTCCACAACTCTTTAAAAATTTTTGAACATCCTTATACATTTGTGGCTAATAATACTTCTCTTTCAGCAAACTCAATGTCTTATCAATTCCAAAATGTAAAAAATGTCCAGCTAATCCACCACTATGCTTTTTCTTAATCAAATTCAACCTCATAGGAGTTCTAGGAATACACAACTAAATACCTTTGAACAACATACCTTCTTGAATGAAATAGTCATCATACTTACTTATGTGATATGTCAGATTTGGTGCTCTGCACTCTCTCCATGCCTTAGAAAAAATAGGATCAGCATCATATAACTCTTTCATCTCATCAAAACCAAGAACCTCAACCTTCATTTCAATCAACAAAGAATGCCTTCTACTCAATGCAACAGCAAATTTTTTAGTAACTCCACTCTTATGCTTGATCACAAATGTAAAACTTTGCAAATACTCAACCTACTTCATATGTCTTTGATTCAATTTATGTTGACTTCCCAAGTATTGTAAAGCTTTATGGTCAGTATACAACACAAAATCCTTAGGCATCAAATAATGTCTCCACTTCTTCAATGCTTGAACAATAGCATAAAACACTTGATCATACGTAGAATATTTCCTTTTAGCATCATTCAACTTTTCACTAAAGAAATCAACAGGCTTACCTTCTTGACTTAATATAGCTCCTATTGCATTACCACTTGCATCACATTCAACTTGAAATACTTTTTTGAAATTAGGTAAAGCCAATACAGGTAATTCAACAACCTTTTGTTTCAAAGTCTCAAAACTCTTATCAGCTCCATGTGTCCACTTGAATTCCTTTTTATCTCCCCTAATTGTTTCAGTCATAGCATTACAAAAAAACACTAAAATTCTTTATAAAATTTCTGTAAAAACTAGCCAAACCATGAAATGATCTTACCTCACTCACATTCTCAAGTGTAGGCCATTCCAAAATTGCTTTAACCTTCTTAGGATCCATCTTCAAACCATCAGCTAAGATTACAAATCCTAGATACACAATCTCCTCTTGCATAAAAGAACACTTTTTCAAATTAATCAACAACTTTTCCTCTTTCAACCTTTGCAATAATTGTCTAACATGCTCAAGATGTTCTTCCTTAGTCTTGTTGAATATTAGAATATCATCCAAATAAACAATCACAAACTTACCCAAGAATCTTTTCAGAACTTTATTCATCAACCTCATGAAAGTACTAGGTGCATTAGTCAAACCAAAAGGCATAGGAAACCTATATTTCAATGTTATCTTGTTAATGGCTATGGAATTAGTACACATTCTCCATTTTCCATTCTTTTTAGGTGCTAAGATAGCAGGTACAACACATGGAATCAAGCTTTCTCTAATCAAACCTTTCTACAACAACTCATGCACTTGTTTGTTAAGTTCTTCATTCTCTACAGGTGTCAATCTATATGGTTCTTTATTTGGCAAACTAGCTTTAGGGATTAGATCCATACAATGACTTATACTTCTTATAGGAGGTAAACCATCAAGAATATCTTCAGCAATAATGCCTTTATACTCATTTAGAAACTCTGCAATTTCTCCTAGTACTCAGCTTCCATTAGTTTCTATTGTCACTCAGTCACCATTGACTAGCACTCAGTTAACACTATTTTCTTGCACTCAGTTTTCTTGGAATTATAGCAAAAAAGACCTAATTCTTCTTCACTTCCTTTTCAAATTGTTTCTCATTAACCATGCAAATTTTTATAGCAGTAAAATTAACCTCATTTGGACTTTCGATCAAAGGCAACAATGTTTGTTTCTTCCCTTTTACCCAAAGAGTTTATTGATTCAATCTTCCATCATGTACAACATATCTATCATATTTCCAAGGTCTATCCAAAAAAATATGACAACAATCCATGGGCATAATATCACACAAAACTTCATCAACATAATGTCCAATTTTGAACTTCACAAGGCATTTCTCACTTACTAGTATCTTATGCTCATCTTTGATCCATGAAACATGATAAGATTTGGGATGTTTCAACCTCTGCAACTGCAACTTGGTAACCAAATCTTTTGATGCTAGATTTGTATAACTTCCACTATCAATGATCACTTTGCACCATTTTCTAGCCATCTTGCATCTTGTCTTGAAAAGACTTCTCCTTAAAACAGGTTCCTCATTACTTCCCTTATTGCATAAGGTTCTTCTCACCATCAAATTTTCTCCAGCCTTAGGTCCACTTGGTGAACTCTCAATGTCTTCTTGAATCATAGCATTTCTATTATTCTGCCCACCTTCAGAAGATCTACATTCAAAGAATCGATGCCCTTCTTTGCCACATCTAAAACAATTACCATGAAATCCACCTCTAGAATAAGAATTACCTCTTCCTTGGTAACAATTAGTGCCTCCTTGATAAGAATTACCACTTTTCCATTTAGTCTTGCCTTTTTCATCATTATTCCATTCAAATTTTCCTTTATCCTACATAGAACTATCAAATCTACCACTTTCTCCATAAGATCTACCTCTGCCTCTCTAGAATCTACCACCTCTACCTCTCTATCTTTGTTCATGCTTCTTTGTCAAGATCTCCTCAGCTTTCAATGCATATTGATATGCTTCTTCTACACTTTCTAGCTTCATAAAAGTTATTTCATCTTGTATTCCAGATGTCAATCCATTAGTGTACCTTGCAATTTTCTCAACATCATCATCCACATGTCTAGATCTGATGTCTAATCTATAGAATTCCTCAGTATACTCTTTCAAAGTCATGTCATTTTGCTTCAAATTTTTCATCTTTCTCAACAAGCTAACTTGGTAATCAATAGGAAGGAATTTGTTCTTTACCTTGTTCACCATCTTTGGCCAAGTTCTGATCTTCTCCTTTCCTCTCCTTTGTCTATTAGTTTGCAAGTGCTCCCACCATAGTGATGCATGACTTTTCAACCCAGTGACTACAATCTTCACCTTTCTATTATCAGGAGTGTTTTCATACTCAAAGAACTTCTCCATATTAGAGATCCAATCTAGCACAACATTGGTGTCCAATTTTCCATCATAAGGAACAACTTCTACAACAGGTTTTGAATTTACTCTAGACAATACTCTCAATAATCTTGCTTCATCTTGGTCTACTTTAGGTTCTTGATTAGGGTTTGGTGCTACTGCTTCATCATCACTTAAATTATCAAGATGTGCTCCTCTCCTCCAGGCTATCTCCACAGCATCTAATCTGGCTGCAATTTGTCTCAACTGATTCAATATAGCATTATCAACATTATTTCCTCTACCACAAACCATCTTTATAAATTAGGTTCCTGCAAGATTGTAACCCTCTGCAAGTTATAGGTCAAAACAATAGATTTTCCACCCTACAACCAAATCCAAATCAGGGTTCTACATGATCCAATCTCCACAAGGATGAACCTTAAGCTCTAATAGCAATTGACACAGGCAAGGATAGAATAACTAGGGCCAAAAGCTCACCCAACTATCCAAACCACCCTGCAAGAGTTAACACAATGGAAATGAACACAAAAAATAGCAACCAAAGGAGGAAGAAGAGTGAATTACTTTTATTTATTCATCAAAATATCTTCATACATGCCCAGCTATAAGGCCTTTTGGGTTACAGCCAATTACAAATGCATTCACATTCAAAGATCCAACTGCCAACTTCTTCTCTTCAAAAACTTCCTTAACTCTAAGCCTAAACTCTCTATTTATACTTGCCAAAATGGCTTATAGATCATTCTAGAATCATTACATAAGAGAAAGGCTGACACAAGATCCTATCATTAAATTCATGAATGAAATTAAATACACAAGTCAACTCCCACTAAGAACCAAAAATAGACAACTTGACACCCACTGGATAACTCGGCACCCACTAAGAAATTGGCACTTGACATCAACTAGAAACTGGCACTCAGCATCACTCAGTATCCACTGGCAACTGGAAACATGAAGAAATACTTGGCATACACTAAGTAACTTGGCACCTAAGGAATCACTTGGCATACATTGGGTAACTTAGCACATTAAGGAATGCTACAATAACTCGGCACATGAAGAGTACTATAGTAACTCGACACATGAAGAGTGCTACAGTAACTCGGCACAAACTAAGTAACTCGACATGGAAAATTGAATTGACCCTAAGAATCACTAAATGCCATAGGGCAGTGATCTTTGATAGGACATATCTTAGAGCTCATGCAAGGTGTGGATGAAATTCTAGGTGCTACAAAACCATGTTGCCAACACCTACAATAACCTCTCTTTCTTTTTGGGGATCACATTCTAGTTTGATTTTGTAGCCCCATCTCGGGTGATGTTGAAATTTTTAGTGTTGGCTTATACAAAGTTACCAACTGCTAAATCTCTCTAACCATTCATTGATGGAATAAACTATCTATTTTGTTAGCTTTGAGTAATTGGGTAAACCCTAGTCTATTTTCTGCTTGAACATTCTCAGGAATACAAAATCAAATTGACCCTAAGAGTCACTAAATGCTATATGGTAATGATCTTTGACGGGGCATATCTTGAAGCTTGTGCAAAGTATGGATGCAATTATGGGTGCTATAGGACCGTGTTGCCTACACCTACAATAACATCTCTTACTTTTTGGAGATTAGATTCCATTTTGATTTTGTAGCCCCATCTCAGGTGATGTTGGAACTTGTAGTGTTGGCTAGTACAAAGTCTCCAACTGCTAAATCTCTCTAACTGTTCATCATGGGAGAAAACTATCTATTCCATTAGCTTGGAGTGGCTAGGTAAACCCTAGCTTAAATATTGTTCCATCCTATTGAGTGCTTGAACATTCTCCAGCATACTAAACCAAATTGACCCTAAGAGTCACAAAATGCCATAGAGTAACAATCTTTGACAAGGCATATCTTTGAGCTCGCACAAGGTATGGATACAATTCTAGGTGCTACTGGACTATATTTCCAACACCTATAATAACATCTCTCTCTTTTTGGAGATAAGATTTTGTTTTGATTTTGTAGCCTAATCTTGGGTGATGTAGAAACTTATAGTGTTGGCCAATACAAAGTCGCCAACTACTAAAACTCTCTAACCATTCATTATGGGATCAAACTATCTATTTTATTAACTATGAGTGGTCAAGTAAACTATAGTTCCAAGTTCATCCCATCCTATTGACCACTGGAATGTTCTCAGGCACTTCAAACTAAATTGACCCTAACAGTCACTAAATTTCATAGGTCAATGATCTTTGATGGGGCATATCTTAGAGCTTATGCAAGGTATGGATGCAATTCTAGGTGGTACAAGACTATGTTTCCCACACCTACAATAACCTCTCTCTCTCTTTTTGGAGATCAAATTCCATTTTGATTTTGTGGCCCCATCTTGAGTGATGCTGAAGCTTGTAGTGTTCGCCACTTGGAAACATTTTTCCTTACTATGACATTCAAAATTAGATTTCTCATTTTTATCATTTCCCTTACAAAGATATATTTTGAGGAATATTGGAGGGAGAACAATTATAGAAAACCATGACTACCAATTTGAATCCATGGGTGCAAGAGTTTATTCCTCCTACAGTACAATACATGACTCTCCCTCCACACCCAGCCATTTTCCTAATTGCCCCTTAATAGTGAATGCAACCTCGCTGATATCATACAATATTGTTCTAACTCCATTCCAATTGTAGATAAATTAGGTTCCACACGTCATGAATTATATTCTAGAAATTTTTGCACTGATTTTCCCTTGCATGGGTTTCCTAATTCCTTTTCCTCCTCTAAATACTCCCTTTCCTAGTGGAAGAATAGTGGAACCATCTAATTGTCTACCTATTCTTTTAGTTTTCCCTCCTCATGAGCATCAAGGTTTGAAGGGTCCTCCTCCACAACATCATTGTACAAACTTTGACCCACTTTGACTACCTAGTGTCCCTCCTAGTATCTATTAGCTTGTATATACCTAAACAAGACTTAGTCAAACCAACTTGATCTAAGCATGCCAACACACCACCCAGACTTGGTTAGAGTTACAACAACCCTCAAAGAAACAACAACACAAACAAAGCCAAAAAAAAGGTTCTTAGGTGCCCTAAACCAAGATAATGATACCAAAAATATATCCAAGAAAAAATGCAACAATTATATCTATAGGAATCATAAGAAGAGCATATATAATGTATTTCCATAAATGAAGCTCTCGAAGAGATCGATAAGAAAGCAATTTTGAGATCAAATTCCATGAATAAATTATAAACTTTATTTCCAGTCTTCTTATATTCTAAAGATAAAGCATACGATATAAAATCTTCAAATTTTTATGATGACAATAAGATTCAAGCTTAGACATTTACATAATACAACAAACTCAAGACTCAAACTCAATGTTAATTGTATAACAATAGTAAGAATTCAAGTTTCATTGTTCTCATCCCAACATCAAATATAGCTCATACATTAAATATATGTCATACATCAAATATAAAATGTCATGCATCAAATATATGTCATACATCAAATATAATTTCATGCATAAAATATGTCATACATCAAATATAAAATGTCATATATACATCAAATGCATGTTGAATATGTCCACCAATGGATGGGGAACCTTTTAGTTGTATGTTTAATAGTTCTCTAGGATTTTTAAACAATAAACATATGCTATCTTTCTCTATGTCCTTTTTCTTTACATCTTTATAGGATAATTTTTAACATAATATCTTCTTTGTTCATCTCTCTTAACACACCAAATATCCAACTGACCACTAACAGAAGATACATGGCTCATAATGGACTCAAGAGAGGATGCCAATTGTGCTCTAATAGGATTAGTATTCCCACAATCTTTCAACCTACCAATGATTGCTTCTAATTCATTTTTCCCTCTTTCTATTTTATTCATTATATTGTCTTGGGTGGTAGGAGGTCTTTGAATCAGTGGAGGTTGTAGAAGTTCATTTTGATCTTGTGGTGGGTGTTGATTTTGATGTTGTGGAGGATTTTCATTTTGATTTTGTTGATCAGGCTAGGGATTTGGTGGTTAATTATTCACATTTCTTGATAAGAAACCAATTGCATTTTAAATAAATAAATGAATTTGAAGCAAAACTAAAAAAAAATACAAAATAATGCAAAAATATACAAAACATACAAATCAATGCAAAAACAAGAGTAGAAAATATACTATGTGATCCTAATCTTGAAATTCAATGATGAGGAGGCATTTTGAGGAGGATAGTGGGAAAATTCTTCAACTTCTACAAATTTCATGTGTGTAGTTGAGGGGAAAGAAGGCAACAACAACAAAAAAAGCATGAAATGAAATGGGCCATATTTTTGTAGCACATATATAAAAACTTTTAAGTTTTTAAAGTGCACATGCACTATAGTACACACACACTATAGCATGCATGCACTTGGGCTTGGGATCTACAAGCCTATGCTATAGCATGTGAACACTTTTAGAATTGTAAAAATCTAAGTTGTGTGTCATCTTTTCGGCCCCACAACTTGGTGCATTCACCCATGAATAATTTTCCCCTTCTACATTAAATGCAACTTATACTATAGGATATGATATCACCACTCAACAAAATTACAAAGGCTTAGGACTTGGTATTAGTGAATGAGCTGATGGCTTAAATATCACACACTAAGTATTCATTCCTATGCATGTTACAATTATTTAGAAAAATTGATTGGGGTGGGGAAGGGGTGAATCAATTATTCTAGGTGCATATGTACCAATTAAACTTTTAACAATCTTAAACAACTTAATAAAACTCATAAGACAACTCTGTATATATAACATATCATCAGCAAATCAACTTTTCATGTAATTAATTAACTCTATGTTTCCTATATGTGTCGATTACCAATAAAATAAATAACTATAAAATAACATCGACACATGTAAAAAATACTTTGTAGCTTTGCATTCACTAGCTCGCTTGACCTTTACTATGTTTGGTCACTATTATCATTCCTTCATCAACTTTCTCGATAATAACTATCACTCAACTTGAGCATTTTTGTTCAAATGTTACTTAAGCTCCTTAATCTTCTATTCCATCTCCTTCATTGACTGGCTAATAGTGGTACTTAGTGATGCTTAGAGTTTAACTCAAATCTTGTCATTTCACTTAATACATCAATTTCATTTGTCTTCTTAGGTCCATGTATTGGTTAAAAAACACATTATCTTGTCAAGGAATAAATTATCAAGTGCCCATTGTAATTCCATGATACTTCACATTACATCACTCATCAACATTACTAGGTTACCTTTCTATCTCTTCTTTTCAAATCCTCTTCATCAATCAAAAGAGATGGCACCCTACACTGTTAGTAAATGTCTCTCTAGTAGTTAGACAATGTCTTACCAGTAGGTTTGACATCAATGAAAACATAACAATTAATTCCAATTGTAGTTTCCAACAATTGTAAAAGTGTTAAATAGTCAATGTTGACTTATTTTTTCGAGCTTAATTTCTTCCTTAGTATGTGATATTTAAGGATGGCCACAAAAAAGGCATAAAAGAACCTATTAATCCTCCTAAAATGTCTCATTAATATGGTTTAAGTTTCATTAACCCAATTGATTCTTCTCCAAGCCAAATTTCTAAGGGTATTGTGATAGAAAGACTTTAAAATATCAACTTACTATCATTCACAATCTCCAAGTAATTTCTTATTCCTTTGATGAATGTCAACACCTTGATTTTCCTCTTCATGTAATAGATTGTTAATAATTATAACTTCGATTAGATGATTCCAATTGATGAATAGAAATATTTGAATGACCTATTGGCCTTAAATATGTGATATCTATCTTTCTCTATTATAATGATGGAGTATTATTACTATTGATAATAAGTTGTGAAGTGTATATATATATATATATGTATGTATGTATGTATGTATGTATGTATGTATGTATGTATGTATTATATATGTATATATATGTATATATGTATATACATATATACATATATATACATATGTATATATATATATACATATATATATGTATATATATACATATATGTATATATAGATATATATATGTATATATGTACATATATATTTATATGTATATATATGTATATATATGTACATATATATTTATATGTATATATACTTATATATTTATACATATATATGTATATACATATATATTTATATATATATACATATATATGTATATACATATATATTTATATATATATACATATATATGTATATACATATATATTTATATATATACATATGTATATATATATGTATATATACACATATTATATATATATACATACGTATATACATATACATATGTATATATACATACATACGTACATACATACATACATACATACATACATACATACATATATATATATATATGAGATATATTATATGTGTATACACAAATTCTATATACAAATTATTATCATCATGATAATAAATTCAATGTTGTTAATAGGTAATATGAATGAAGAAGAGACATGTCTCTATGGGAGTTATGCATCTTCATGTGATATACATTAGGGAAAACTTTAAGAAACCTTGTCCAGAAAAAGATATAAATTATTGATGAATCTTTCATTATTTTGAAAAACCAAATTATTTATATCTAAAAATCTCTCAATTTTTTTATTTTAAAAATGATTTACATCGGCAATTATTTTGGAATCATAATTTTTGACTAGAAAATATTGGTGAATCTCAATAATAATAGGAAGTTTGCTAATCATCATGGAATATTACAAATCAAAATTGAACATGTTTTATCTCATAGAAATTATGATAATTACATTATATTTTAAGTCAATAGTGAAAACTAAATATTGGTAATATATCCCTAAAGTAACTAATAATTATGAGGCTAGTATTGGTGGTCAGATGGTGCATCTAGGATTTCATGATATTGTGTGTTCAGGACTCCATGACACTATGCCAGTTGTGGTATGTAACTTGAAAAGGCTTGTTTTAAATTCTACTATAGTTGATAAGATCTCTATCAATATGAAAGATTTTGAGGACACTACTGCTATCTTTCAATTTAAGGGTTTTTTCCCTTCTCTTTCAGATTTGCATGCATGGATTTCCCATGTTTGGGAGCCCTTCATCTCGGAGACTACCCAGATTTATCCCTTTGGCAAGGGGTTTTCTTTTTGTGAAATTTGATACAATTGAAGAAAGAAATGCTATTTTCAACAACAACTTTTCTTGGGATGAGAAGTTAGCTTTGATGGCTAAAATTTGGCACAAGGATTTCAACCTATTGACAAAAACTTTTAATAAGTTCCCTCTATGGGTAAGGTTGCTAAATATCCCCCTTCACCTTTGGCGACAATCTATCCAATGGGAGGTGGAGAATACCCTTGAAGACTTTGTGATGTCTAATAGGGATACTTCTAAAGTGTTTCAGATGATGTATGCTCACATGCTGGTTGAGATCGACATTTCTAAGGACTCCTAGAAATGATTTCATTGGACTCTCCTCTTGGTTCTTGGAATATTTTTCTTGACTATGAGGGCATCCCTTCCCGCTATAGGAATTACCTAGGAATTGCCACATAACTAGTCACCTAGCTGCCAAGTGCTCTTCCGATAAGTCTAGACCAAAAATGTCCCCTTCTTGGTGGAAGGGGGTCTTGGAAGACTACTACACATTCCAAAAGGTCCCTTTTGCGGAGAATGGTGACTCTCTACAAGAAACTTTAATGGTGGATTCTACTACTATTTCTCATAAACTATCTTCTCCTGGGAAGGATTCTCCTCTAACCCCTTCTGTGGTGGTAGCTGGTCTATCTTTGGATTCTACTATTCTAGCTTTTGGTGTGGATATTTTTGCTATCTCTTTTAGTTTGTCCTCTCCTTTAGCTCCTTCTATGATGGCAACTAGTTTGTCTCTAGATTTTGCTATCCTAGTTTCTAGCATGGACTTTGCTGGTGCCTCTGTTTGTCCGTCCACTCTTGTCTTGTTTGTGGATCTGAAGTTGTCTGTGATGGTTGCTAGTCCAATTGATTCTATTGTTCTGGTTTCTAGTGTTTCTCAGTTACATTTTCTAGGTGATGCTTTTATGGCATTCTCACTAGTTTTGGGGGTTTTTAGAACTAGCTATGAAGGAGCTAATTTTAAGTGGCAGAAGGCTACTAGTTTGGTGGAGGATGGATGGACTAAAGTAAAGGGAAAAAAGGTCAAGCCATCCAATCCCACTTTTGATATGGCACTACAGTCTAGTAAGAAGGGTTCTAAAGGAAAAGTTTGATACCTGGTTTTCAGGCAGTTATCTTTGTATTATCTTTTGGCCTTTAGTTCTTTGTAGTGTGTCTCATCATGGAGTTTTATGATTCTAGTCAAAACCTATTTTGTGGCTGTAGTGTTCTATTTTATTTATGTTGCCACATAGGTCACCTTTTGTTTGGTGACTCATTTCACCTTCAGTGGTTGTTTTGTATAGGGTTTAAGGTACCCTTCAAAACTTGTTTGGGGTTTCAGGTGCCCGCTCAAAACCTATTTGTGTGGCTAAAGAGTGTTGTGTTATCTGTGATGCCACTCTCATCACTATGTCTTGTTCGGTGACCTATTTCACCTTAGGTTTGATTTTTTTTTATTTGGGCTTCATTGAAAATTTCTTGATTTTTAAAGGGTTTTAGGCTCCCTTCAAAACCTATTTTTCTTATCAAAAACTAATAATTATGGTAGTTTTTGGTGAATTAATTTTAATTTCTTTGATAATATATAATATTTAGGCGAATCACATCTAATCATGTATCAAATATTGTGGAAAATCTTTGAGTTTAATTTTTTTGGTAAAATAAATTATTGAGAAATTTTTAATATTTTAGAAATAAATTTAATAAAAATGTGACAATTTAGGTTGCATTAAATCTTAAATTATTAGCCAAATTACTAACAAAAAAATTCTAAATTTTTCAAAATTATGAATATTCATGACTAAAAAGTACCTTAATTTATACATATGCATTATAAGAATAACTTGAGATACACATAAATTGATAAGTACTATTAACATTTATTGCAACAACATAATGAATCTTCACAACATCTAGAGAACAATGATTAGAATCTAAAATTTCCAATTTTCTATAAAGCTTACCAAAATTTCAGCATGGTATCAGAGTTTTAACATGACCCCAGTCCAAGGAGAGGAAAGGAAGGATCAGATTCAATAGTCATTGATTACAAGATAAGAAATAATCTACCTCTTAATAGGAGAAACCACTTGTATTTTTGTGTTTCACTATAGACTTATCCCTTGACAATGCTTGGATAATTGTGTGGTGAGCCAAGTTATAATTGAGTGGTATTCATGGAACATAGGACTATGATAGAGCACACTCTTTATTAAATCATGATTGCAACAATATTTTGATGTGGTACACTTGTTTCTATATATTGTTTCCAAGGAAAGAACAATAGCAATGTTACTACCATGGCCACCTCCTCCCCTATATTGCTAGCATCAAATTCATGTGTACATTTAGAATGGGATGAGGTGGGCATGATATGATTAATGGACAATGAAAATTAATATCTAATATATAAAATATTAGGATATTAGTTTGTCTTTAGGACTCAACATAGTTCTATTATATTAGGATTATGCACATATATTTATTCCTTAGAATGACAACAAAGATATAAATTGTTCACATGTAGGCATACCATGACAAGAATATTCTCTAAAAATGATATAACATATATTAGGGAGTTTACATACATACCTAGAGTATCCATATTTGATGCTATTGACATGAATTGAAGATGAATGACCTATTTACAATGGGTAAAGATTAAAGACAAGGGTGAAGATAGTAGTGTGGAGGAGCTCTCTAGTATTGAAGCTAAATAATGTAGGAAACATGTGGATGACCACACCCATGAACATTGATCTTATCATGATAAGAAACAAAACTAAATGAGTGAATCATCATTGTTAGATAATAATGGGGATATCCATAGTCTAAAAGGAAATAACCAAGGGAAAATATAGAAGAAATATCAGATGGATCATTAGGAAAATTTTACCCATATCAAAGGAACATGATTTTATGAATTCTAATTTATTTTCAAGTATTATTCAAAGGATCCAATTCAATATTTATGTGGTACTTCTCCTTATTGGTTCATTACCAAGTTTTTCATGAGTAAGATTAATGATAATTATTCTTGAAAGGTTAATATTCAAGTCAAATATTTAATTTGAACATTGTTTATGGAATAAAATAATGATCAAATACTTGAAGGAGTGATAATCATTTGATGGGGAGACTTTGACCAATATTGGATACCACCTTTTATGCTCACTCCTAAAATATAACATGATGTCCTTGTTGCAATTGGGTCATACACTAGCACTATGATTGTATCCACATTTGAGAGGAGGCACTATGGGTGCAACATCAAATCATAACTTGAGCTTGGGTCTATCCACATGGCATCATACATGCACTCTACTGACCATATGATGAGAAGATTTTCTTGATTGTCTCGAGCATGGAAAAAAATTGATTGTGTATTGTTTGTAGTTGTGGAGAGACCAAGAATATTGGAAGAATTATTATTTATTGGTTTCACAAAGGGATGTTAAAATGATGGATTTATGTGAAGGTTGAATTCATATCTCTTATTTGACCACTTAAATGTCATTAACATGAGTGCACTTCCATGTGCATTTGGTCTTAGTGAAAGAGATATGACAAACGTTGAATCTATTATCATTTGATGGTCTATATTTATACTTCATTGTGGGAGTCCTCTTAAAATGAGTATTAGACCATCATCTTGAGAAGGTAAAACAACAAAACAAACTATGAATTCCTAGTTTTTCATTTCCCTCCTAAATAGTGAGATAAGTGTTCTTTCTTGAGTAGTGTATTTACTTTGCAAATAATCTCTTATTTCTATCTATGTATGTGCTATGAGATCTATTTTCTTTGTTATTATACAATTATTTTATTTGATCTTCAAGGATGTTCTTGTAGGAAAATAGGATTTGTGCATTAGGCATGCTACCAAAATATGGTGTGGGAGTACTCAATCTTATGATAACAACACTAAAGTATTTTGGATCTAGGATTCAGATAAGATAAGACTATTAGGAGTAAAATAACTTCTATGATTTGGATTATGAGTATTCTTCTATACCAAGAAGGAGACTAAAATTTTAGTAGAAGCTAGCTAGGGTGAAGAGATCAAGAGGTTGATGAATGTACTTGAAGCTTCAAAAAGACATTATATCAAACATTTTTGTTTACAAGCTGGGGGATACATCCATAGTATAGTACATTCACTCATGTTACTTTAAATCAAGGTAGACCTTCATGACAAAGGGATTATATATAGGATATGATTTAGTTAGCTTTTGAGGATCTTGATCATATCGATTTAGAGGGAGTAGATCACATTGAGTTGGGTTCTCTAAAGATCAAGAAATTATATGTCATATCTACATTTTAAGATAAAATTTTAATAATAATTAGATAATACAATGTTATTAAATAAATAATGATAATAAAGTTGTATTAAAACTAATACTAAAATATAAATATAAGAAATAATATTTTAATCTATATTATCAATGAAATAATATTTAGCATTTTAAATAAAATAATAATAATATTACAATGAATAAATAAATAAATTAAATTAAATTCAAGAGATAATATTGTAGAAAGTATGTTAACTTTCTAAATAAAATTTAATAATAAACACAAATAAGTAAATAAATAATATAACATAGAATAATATAAAATAACTAAATCTAATAAAAATTCAAGAGATATTTAAAAAATAGACACAACTCCTTAAAATTAAGATATAAAGGGAGGAAAGTTTATTTTAGAGGGAAAAAAGAAGAGGATAAGTAGGAGTTCAAAAAGGAAAATTGGAAGAGGAAAGTAATATGAAAAAAATAGGAAGTGACTTTCTATAAAGGTATGAATGACATTGAAAGGATATGAACCTTCAAAAGGATCATAATTATGAATAGTTGTGACTCTTCAAAAATATTGTAATTATAAAGTATTGAGACTTTTCCAAATGATCTTAGCTATGAAGTTCTGTGACTTTTTGAAAGGATTATAACTATGAAGTGTTGTGAATTTTCAAAGGATTTATATTGTGAAAGGTTGCGACTCTTGGAGAACAAGAAACAAAAAAAGTAGATTTTATCCTTTTCTTATAATTAGAAAAGGAAGAATTTTAGAAAGTAAATATATAAGTGTTAGATAATCTAGAAGGAATAATTCATTGAAGGATTGACTAAGAATAGATCCACAAGGGCTAAGCAAAAGGAAGGTAAGAAAGGTATGTTTGTGGATTATATTTGTTTAATTATGTTTATAAATTTATTTATATTAATGAATCATACTTGTTGATAATTTGTACATATACATATGTATTTATGTAAATGTGGAATTCAAAATAGATAACACACATGACTTAATGATTAATGGTTTAAGATCAAGAGAGCCCTTTTTTGATTAATAAATAATCTTAATGTTCATTAAAGGTTACTTGATCAATACAATCTCTTATGGGGAGGATTTGATCATAATTTCTAAAGTGGCAATATTAGAGATGGGTGTAATCTCCCATTTGACTGACACGATGAAGTAGACCACAAAGTCTTAATGTCAGTATTAGAGATGGGTATAACTACCCATTTGGATAACATAATAGAGATGGACATAAAGTGTTGGAATCAAAGATGGGTAAAATGCCCAATTGGACAAACACTACCTAAAAGGATATAGCCTCTATAATGTTTCTATGCAAGAAATGTTATCTCCATCTGACTAGCATGCTCAAGGAAATATAACCATAAGAATATTTTGATGGTGTCAACATATGCATATGTGAGTCTTAATGGGCACACTCTAGAAAATATAGTTGAATAACTAAGGGTTTGGAAACCTGATGTAGATATATTTTTAAGGTTTTGGTTTAGGCTAGAGGGTAGGAAAGTATACTAAGATTTTTTATTATTAAGATCCTAACTTTTATTTTTGTAGGTTTTGCTAATTCTAGTAGCAGGGATAGTATAGTGGTATTTGAGCATGATCTTTCCATCCTATAGGGTTAAAGATCATCTACAAACATAATTTATATGAAAGACTAATTTATAAAGCTAATGACTATTAGAAACAATTCAAACATATCCATGATAGCAATGTAAAAATTTGGACTAAAAGAAATATTTATTTTAACTCAATAGAAGAAAATATCTAATTGATTGAGGACAAGCAATTTGAGGAAGGGTGGAATGTCATATCCTCATTTTAAGATATAATTTTAGTAATAATTAGATAATACAATGTTATTAAATAAATAATGATAATAAACTTAAATGAAAACTAATACTAAATTATAAAAATAAGAAATAATTTTTTAATCTATATTATCAATGAAATAATATTTAGTATTTCAAATAAAATAATAATAATATTACAATGAATAAATAAACAAATAAAATTAAATACAAGAGATAATATTGTAGAAAGTATGTTCAATTTCTAAATAGAATTTAATAATAAATAATAATAAACACAATTAATTAAGTAAATATATTATATAACATAGAATAATATAAAATAATGTAAGGCCCCTACCCTAGTACCATATTGTTATCCCTAAATAGCACATATATGGTAAGAACTATGAAGCATGAGGAGGTGAGGTGTCATGTCCTTGTCTCTCATGTATGGTATGTGAATTAAAGATTGTCATCATACACCATATGATAGAATGATGATAAGTAGGCTCTAGGATTTAGGTACGTCACAATTGAAATTTTTCTTTAATATTGGACCTAAGATCTAATTAAGACTAATATACATTGCAGTCATTTGTCATAAATATCATATTCAAAATGTCATTAAGTTAGTAAGCTAGGACCCTGTGGAATAAAGACTCGAGATGTTGTGACTTGAAAAACTATGCCGATGGGTTCATAGAATGTTATGATCTATTAGGATAGTTTTTTAGGAGATCTTTGTGAAAAGATGAATTAACACCCACTCTTATAATGTAATATCTCATTATGATAATGAGATACTATTAGTAATCAAACTATATATAATTGAATGAAAGAATATGTTAGAAATGATTTAGAATAAGGGGGGGGGGGGGTGAATTAGTTATTCAAGGTCCAAATATCCTAATAAATTTTTTTCACAATGATTTATGTGGAAACCCAATTTGTGAAAAACCACCAATAACATGCTACTCAATTCTCACTCTTTTCAAGTGATGCCCTGTGAAAGTTCTATCCTTTTAAAGGCTATAACACACTACTAACTGTGACTTGGTTAAAGGATTTAACCACCCTATTAGAAGTGGGCTTGGTTAGAGGACTTTAGAACATTCACATGGAATGCCACCTTGTTAAAGGATTTACAAATGGCTATAGTATTTTTACCTAATTGATAAAATTGTTAGAGAGTAACAACAAGGGCTTTTCACTTGATACAACTCACAACTTAACTTACAGATTTTAGATCTCAGTTTGACTCTCAAAATTTGGCTAACTTTCAGTCTCTGCAACTCTAACAACTTGTTCTCCTTTCAAGCTATGTCTCCTTGAGTCTTCATGCTCGATGTGCTAGTGCAATCTCCTGTATGGACACTTATCAAAGTAGAGTCTCTGTGGTCTATTCTTCCTTCTCAATGCCTTCTCCTTGACACCCTTCAACAACTTCATAACTTGGCACCCCAAAAAATCTTTCTTCTTGGCTTATGACTCCTTAAATAGTAGTTTGGAATCCTTTTCCTACTCGAATATTCCTACTCTTTCTTTTAGTTCGAATGGACTAGGTAGGATCCAATGAATCTACCCTATATCTTGTTTCTTTTAGAAACATCATGAAGAATCCTCCTGAATTTGCTCAAAAATGGTTTACCTAAAATTGTGTGCCTCCAGCTCATCATCCTTATCCTCCATCTGGTTCACAAAATTTAAAGTAATAAACTTGTCAGCTCACATCTAATGAATCTTTGAATTTTCAAATAATGCAGTAGCTTGACACCATTAAAATTCTAGTGCTTGACTCATATTGTGTTACTCGGCACCAACTATGTTTTACTGATGCTTAGAACCTACTGTGGATTCACTCAACATCCACTAAGTTTTCTAATGCTTAGTACCTAAACTTTCTCAGCTCCTTCTATTTCACTCGACACACACTAAATTTTACATTTTCTCGACACTTACTAAAAATTTGCTCGACATGAACTAGCTTGCTCGACATCCACTAATGAACTTAGTCAAGCTTTGCAAACAACCTTGTTACAACTTATAGTTCTAGAGTTTCTAAGTGTGGCCAACCTCTATATCTTCAAGTATATTATCAATACATCATTTTATCATTGTCTTAATTGATCCTTATACTTCATTAAAAAACCATAACTCAACCTTTTCCTTAGGTACTTTTGTTACATCTTGTTGATTAAATCCTCTTCATCAATCAACTAAGTGATAGTACTTGGATCTTATAAGAAATTTTCATTCTAGCAAATAGCAGATTTGACATCAATGACAAAACAATGATTGAAAACATTTTTTATCAACAATATCCCTCTTTGCAAACAATATGATCTTTTCAGTCAAATTTCTAATAATCTCCCTCTTTGGCATTGATGGAAAACCAAACTGATCAACCAAGTTATCAAAATACTAACTAGGTTAAAATAGTAAATAAAATGCCAAAAGAAAATTTTGTTACCAGATCTAAGCTATGCATTATTTTCTCCCTCTAAGCTGCTATTTCCTTTCTCTTTTCATTTTTTGCCATTCTCCCTTTACACTTTTCTAATTAGCTTCTGTATGTCTCCCTCTTTTCTATAACATACCATTTTGATTAATTCTACTCTTCCTCTTAACTGCTATTTCTCTCTCTTACATTGTTTCCCCCTGTACATGCATTGATCAATTTAGCTATTTGATTCTATAGATTTGATCAATTTCTACTATTTCTCCCTCTTTGACAACAATGCTAAAGACATACTAATTTAGCATGTCATCATGCAAGTATAGCATTTGTAGGAACTTCCAATTTCTCCCTTTGTCACCTTGCTTGTGACTTGTCTAGAATTTCAATACTTAGATTACTTCATGCAAACAACTTAAAGTATCCTATGCATCAATTTGTAACATTTCAACAATCAACTCATTTGATTCAAGGCAATCTTACTATTGTTCAAAGAGCCTTGGATAGGGGTATCACCCCTAACTTACCTCTCAGATACTCAAATGCATCTTTAGGTAGTGTTTTTGTGAAGATGTAAGAAATTTGTTCCTTTGAGCTAACATATTCCATCCTTGCTTGTCTTCCACCAATTCTCTTACAAAGTGATACTTAATTGCAATGTGCTTTGTTTTGGCATGCATCATAGGATTCTTTGATATGTTGATGGAACTTGTGTTGTCACAATAGAGTATCATAGGTTTAGTTATCTCTTCCTTCATACCTTGCAACAAATTTTGATCCATATAATATTGGTGCAGTTGATAGTAGCAACAACATACTCAGCTTCTGTTGTGGACTGTGAGGTACAACATTTCTTTTTGCTAGTCCAAATAACTAATCTTTTACCTAAGAATAGTGCTCCTCCACTAGTGCTTTTTCTGTCATCAATATTACCTCCCCAATCTACATCAATGTAGGCTTTCAACTCAAAATTTTCACTCCTCTTGTAATATAAGCCAAATTCATATGCTCCTTTTAGGTACCTCAATATTCTTTTTACTCCCATAAGATGATTTTCTCTTGGATTTGTAAAAAATCTTGCCACTAGTCCAACAATTAATGCAATGTCTGGTCTACTATGTACAACATACTGCAACTTTCCAATCATTGATCTATATATTATCTGATTTACTTTAGTTGATTCATCATTCTTGGATAACTTATGTCATGTTACCATTGGCGTATTAATTGGTTTTGAATCTTCTAGCCCAAATGTCTTAAGTATCTCCTTGATATATTTTGATTGGGTCACAAATATGCCATGCTTTAGTTGATATACTTGCAATCCAAAAAATAATTTTATTTCTCCAAACATTGACATCTCAAACTCATGTTTCATTTGATCAGCAAAATCTTTGCATAGGGCATCTTTTCCTCCAAATATTATATCACCAACAAAGATTTTAGATATCAAAACCTCTTTACCTTTTTCTACTTTGATATATAGGTTTTTATTTTCATCTATTCTCTCGAATCCAATCTTCACAAGATATTTGTGCAATCTCTCATACCATGCTCTAGGTACTTGCTTCAAACCATAGAGTGCTTTATGCAGTTTACAAACTATATCCTTATTGTTGGCATCAAAAAATCCCTCTGGTTGTTCTATGTAGACTTCCTCTTCTAGTATACCATTTAGAAAAGTAGACTTCACATCCATTTGGTAGACCTTGAAACCTTTTTAAGTAGCATATGCAAATAGTGTTCTTACTCCTTCCATTCTTGCAACAGGGGCAAATGTTTCCCCATAGTCTAGTCCTTCTTCTTGTGCATAACCATTGCAGACCAATCTGGCCTTATTTCTTATGATCTCACCATTCTTATCTAACTTTTTCCTAAATACCCATTTGGTACAAATCACATTCTTATCAACTAGTCTTGAAACTAAAGTCCAAGTTTTGTTCTTCTCTATCTGATCTATCTCTTCTTCCATAGCTTTATGCCAATTATCATCTTGTAGTGCATCTTTCATTATTTTGGTTTCAATCTTTCTCAGTAGACATGATTCATTTTCTTAGTCTAGTCCTTGTCATTAGTTTAGCTTCCTTATCTTCAATGATTTTTTTTGCAAGGTGATGTCTTCTCAAATACTTGGATAGTCTTGGTTCTGTCCTTCTTTCCATGATTGATCTTTCAGCTTCATAGTCATTGTGCACATCTCTTTTTGTTATTTCATCATCTCTCTCATGTGTACTAATTTTAGAATCAGAATGTGCATTATCTTCATTCTACAACTTGGCTTCTGAATGCATCTTGGCATTCACTGGTTGTGACTTAGTTAATATTGAAACTTGTTGTTGATACCCAACCTGATTGGCAACTTCATCTTTAGTAGGCATTCCTTCATAGAAGTATACAAAGGATTTGTATTCTTCTAATTTCTTGATTTCATCATCTTGAACTTCTGCAAGCTCATCAAAATTTTCATTTGCACCCTCCACAATTTTTTTAGTGTTAGTATTCAAACACTTATATGCTTTACTTCTAGTGGAGTATCCAAGGAATATGCCTCAATCACTCTTTGCATCAGACTTTCCATTTCTAGAATCTTTAAGAATATAGCATTTATAACCAAACACTTTGAAATTTTTTACATTGGTTGAGTGACCATACAATAATTCAAAAGGTGTCATATTTATACCTTTCTTGACTTGAACTCAATTTAGGTTGTAGATAACTATATTTATAACTTCTCTCTAGTACTTTAGAGCAAAATTTTTCTTCATCATTAATGTTCTGGTATAGTCTATCACTAATCTATTTCTTCTCTCTACAATGCCATTTTGAGGTGGAGTTTGTGGTGCTAATGTTTGCCTTTTAATTCCTTTTTTATTGCAAAATGTCTCAAATTCTTTTAATGTAAACACTCCTCCTCTATCTCATCTTAGGCACTTTGGACTCTTTCCTATTTCTTTCTCAACCTTGGCCAAATACCACTTAAACATTTGAAATGCACTAGATTTTTGTTTTAAGAACATAGCAGTCATCATCCTAGAGTCTTCATCCACAAATAAAATTATGTATCTATATCCTTGGTAGCTTTGTAATTCTATTGGGCCACATAAGTTGGTATGGACTAGCTCTAATACTTCTTTGGAGGTGTAGGTTTAGCTTTTGAAACTTGACTTGGTCATCTTTCCTAGTTGACATTGTTTGCACATTATATTTTTAGGCTTCTCTAGCTTAGGTGAACCTCTAACTTTCTTCATTTTGCTGAAGCTGATCAGATTATCAAAGTTGACATGACATAGCCTTTTATGCCATAACCACACATCATCAAATTTAACAACAAAATAGGATACATCTTCCATATCTAGTTAAAATGAATTACTCCTAAATTTTTCTCCTTTTCCTATTAGATTTCCATCAGTTTTATAGATTTTGGCAGTTTTGTTTCCAAATTCTACTTTGCAACCTATATTGCTTAATTTTGACATACTTAGTAGATTGTAATTCAATCTTTCAACATAGTATGCATTATCACATGAAATTTTCTCTATAAGCTTAATGGAACCTTTTCCTTTGATTAGACATGGAGCATCATTTCCAAATCTAACACTATTTCCTTCATACTAAGTAAAGGTAATGAACTTACTTTTGTCTCCTATCATGTGATGTGAGCATCCATTGTCTATGATCCATTTGTCATTCTTGTTCACATAGGTTACTAGTGTTGTTGCCTCATATTCATCTAATTAATCCTTCATGGTTACATAGACTACCTCATCATCATTTTCATCAGAATCCTCTTCTTCAACAATGTAGCACTTTTTGTCTTTGTCTTTGTAATCTCTACTATCATGTTCTCTTCTATTCTTGATCTTGTTTCCTTCTCTATAATTCTTCTTCTATGTGCATCTTGCAACAATATGTCCTACTTCATTGCAATTAAAAAAAATGATAGGAAGCTTACCTTTGAATTTTCCTTTACCTCTATAAAAGCTTCTAGCCAACAGTGCTTCTAATTGTTCCACATCTTCTTCATCCGTGTTGCTATCACTAGATGCATACTTTACTCTTTTCTTCTTCACTTTCATCTCCTTGGTATGTTTTAATGATAGCTTGGTCTTGAAACCATATTCAAGATTCTCAAGTCTATAGTCATTAAAGTTGGACAACTCAAATGTAGTGAGTCTTCCCATTATACCTTCAAGAGTTAGCTAGTTTCTTGGGACACATCTTAATTCTTGTATGGCTAAAAATTTAATAGCATAGATGGGGAGCAAGGTTCTTAAGAATTTTCTATTAACTGTGTCATCATCTAAATGACCACCCAAATTTCTTATTACACTTACTACTTCTTTCATTCTAGAGGCCACCCGAATTTCTTATTACACTTACTACTTTTTTCATTCTAGAGGCATATTGGGCAACATTCTCACCTTCCTCCATTTTCATGTCATCAAAATTTCCTCTGAGGCTTTCTCTTTTTTCTCTTTGGACACTTTGATCTCCTCCATGGATACTAGTCAAGGCTTTCCACATCTTGAATGTAGAGTCACATCCCTTGATGTCATCAAATTTAGCATAGTTAAGGGTAGAGGAAATCTCCAACATTGCTTGATTGTGCTCCTTCTTTTTCTTCAAATCTTCTATAGTGGGTACAACTAGATCAACATGCTCCACTTCAATTGAGGTTTCTACATGATCACTTATTGATCTAAGGTGCAACTTCATTAACTTTTTGTCATGTAGTGAAGTTATCTCTATTAAGGTTGGGAACTTCTCTCTTGGACATCTTGATCTTTTTGCTTCTAGTACCTTTAAACTAAATCAACAGATGGATTTGATACCAAATGTTAGAGATTCTTTAGAATAACTAAGAGGGTGGGGGGGTGAATAAGTTATTCAAGGTCCAAATATCTTAATGAAAAAAATTCACCAAGTAAAGTGAGCACATTAAACAATTCATCCATCCAAGCTTAAATTTCCTACTTAGCAAGTTATTGTAAAATCAACATGTAGGAGTAACACATGAAGAAACAAGACATAACATAATGATTTATGTGAAAACCCAATTTGGGAAAATCCACTAGTAACATGCTATTCAATTCTCACTCTTCTGAAGTGATGCCCTATGAAAGGTCTTTCCTATTAAAGGCTACAACACACTATTAAATGTGACTTGGTTAAAGGATTTAACCACCCTGTTAGAAGTGGCCCTAGTTAGAGGACTTTAGAAAATTCACTTAGAATGCCACCCTATTAAAGGATTTAAAAATGGATGTTAAACCAATCTAAGTCCATAGGATTTTATCCTAACTGATACAATTGTTAGAGAGTAACAACAAGGACTTTTGACCTGATACAACTTAGAACTTAACTTGCAAATTTTAGATCTTAGTTTAACTCTATAAATTTGCCTGGCTTTTAGTCTCTGTGGCTCTGAAAACTTGTTCTTCTTTCAAGCTAGGCCTCCTTGAGTCTTCATGCTCGATGTACCTATACAATCTCCTATATGGCCACTTATCAAAGTAGAGTCTTTGTGTTCTGTTCTTCCTTCTCAATGCCTTCTCCTTGACACCCTTCAACAAATTTGCAACTTGGTACCCCAAAAACTCTTGATTCTTGGCATGTGACTCCTTAAATAGAAGTTTGGAATCCTTTTCCTGCTCAAATCTTCCTACTCTTTCTTTTAGTTCAAATCAATTAGGTAGGATTCAATGAATCTACCCCATATCTTGTTTCTTCTAGAAACATCATGAAGAATCCTCTTGAATTTACCCAAAAATGGTTTACCTAAAATTTTGTGCCTCCAGCTCATCATCCTTATCCTCCATCTAGTTCAAAAAATTCAAGGTAGCAAACTTGTTGGCTCAAATCTAGTGAATCTTTGACTTTTCAAATAATGTAGTAGCTGAGCACCATTCAAATTTTGGTGCTTGGCACATATTGTGTTACTCGGCACCAACTATGTTTTGTTGATGCTTAGCACCTACTATGGATTCACTCAGCATTCACTGATTTTTTTGATGCTCAACACCTATTACATTTCTTGACACCTAAACTTGCTTGGCTCCTTCTATTTCACTCAACACACACTAGATTTTGCATTTGCTCGACACTTACTAAAAATCTACTCAACATGAACTAGCTTGCTCGACATCCACTAATGAACTTAGTCAAGCTTTGTAGACAACCTTGTTCAAACTTATACTTCTAGAGTTTCTAAGTGTGGCCAACCTTTGTATCCTCAAGTATATTATCAATACATCATTTTATCATTGTCTTAACTGATCCTTATACTTCATTACAAAACCATAACTCAACCTTTTCCTTAGGTACTTTTGCTACATCTTGTTGATTAAATCTTCTTCATCAATCAACTAAGTGATAGTAATTGGATCTTATAAGCAATTATCATTCCAAAAAATAGCATGTTTGACATCAATTTCAAAGCAATGATTGAAAACATTCTTTATCAACAATCTCCTGCTTTGCAAACAATATGATCTTTTCAATCAAATTTCTAACAGAATAATAGCTGTGATGATTTCATTTTTTGTTGTGTTAACCTTAGGTATGTAATCAGAACTAATTTTCATGATTGGTTGATTTATAAATATAGATCCAACACTTCTTCAATTGATAGGAAATGTATTAGAATGTGGTTCAGAATGTCAATTGGATCATTTTATTAGAAAATTATTGTTGATGTGTAGATTTTAACATTTTAACATTTCAAAAACTTTGTATGAAAATGATTGAGAAATAAAAGTTGATTATGACAATTAAGTATGTTAAAATTGACTATATGATTTATGATTATATATGATGTGTAGATTTTGATATTCTAACATTTTGAATGAACTATTTGAAATGATTAGGAAAGGAAATTTAATTTAAAATATGTTGATATGGATTTTGTAGAATTTGAAATTTGATGCATTTATGATAAATTTTTTATATGACCTCCTTGGACTATTGATTCTTGAGTTTAATATGCAGAAAGTGGAACCATGGAAATTCTTGGGGGAAACTAGTTCCAAACTTTTGTACACACAGTTCAACCAAGGTGAATCTTTGGAAGATTAAAAAAGTCTCATTGTTAAAGTATATTTCTTTGTAAATGTGAGTTTTCTTGCATGTGGAAATGTTAATCATACAGATGCATTGGGGACATGTCATGTTGATGTGGAATGTGTTTTTATGTGTCACTTGAAACTTGTGAATTTTGTGTGCAATGACATATCATGTAGGGTTTTGGTCAAGGTGGTATTTTACCCTAAAACTAATTACCATGTTGATGAGTAAGTAAACCCACTTGAGAAGGGGTAAGATGGGTCACAATGAAAGGAAATTAAAATTTTGACTTGGTTAGGGTTTTGAGGGGTCATTAGCTGGTTCCAAAATGTCTTTTATGTGAAAATGAGCTTCCCATGTGATAGTATAACATGTTAGGGACCTAATTTTGACCATGATAGTGATTAGACAGCCTAGAGGGCCCCTTTACCAATGCCTTCTCCCACCAATTCGAAATTGGAGTTGTCACATGTGTTTTCTCCCATGTTTCTACAAAGTCAAATATAGAAAATTTAGAGGAGACAAGATTTTGAAATGAAGTGGCTAGGTGTCTTTGCTAAAGTAGTTAGTAAGAAGGCCTTTTTAGAGAGTCTTGGTCAAGTTAGTGGGTTGTGCACCCATTCTCTAATTTTAGAGATAGTTAGGGTTTGGAGGAAGATTAAGGGAGCTCTACTACAACTATCTTTTCCTTTACCTTGGAACAAGGTTGGTGTCTCAAACAATGTTTCATTTTCTTTCTTTTAGTTTTGCAAAATAAATTTGCAAGTATGGAGAATTTGTTAATGGAGTATATATTGTATTGTGAATCTTTGCATTGTGGGTTTTGGTATTGTGTTTTGGAATGTGAATGTGTACTTTGTTCTTGAAGACTTATTAGTTTTTCCTTCTTGATTTTCTTGTTTGGATTAGAATGTTGAATGTGATCATGGGTGTGAAGGCTTCACTCACCCTTGGGAGGGAAGAGAAGCCTTGGGTGAAGGGATCTGTTGGGTTCAACTTTGTAGTTGAGAAGGTTTACCTCATGACTAGGAGTTGTTTTCTTTCATGGAGTATGGGCTCCACTAAATCCATAAACCTCTGTTGTTTTGGGAGATACAAGGGGTTTTTTTGTGTGAAGGAGGATATTTTTAATGATGGCCTTGAGAGGAAAATGTGATTATAATATGATTTTTATGTTGGTTATGGTATCTCCTCTTTGAAGAGCCCACCTTCACCAAATGTGAAATGATTCCAATGGTGAATCAATGTAAAATCCATGGGAGGGATTTGTTTTGTGTTATGTGTTGTGTTCATGATGCAGGAGCATCCAGAGGTATAAGGGCAATCCTGTGTCACCCAAAAAAATGTACTTAGACTTAGTTTCTGTTTTATATCTTTACATTTTTGGATACCCATTTGGGTCAAATAAAGGTTCCAACTCTCATATTTCAACTATCAATGTGCTAGAAAATCTCAAAAAAATAGGAGCATGCAATTTGGCCATCATTTTGGTGACCTAGAAGGTGTGAATTGGCCAGATGAATGTAATTGTGATTTAGAGCATTCCAAAAAAAGAATCAGGTCAAAAGGCCCCACGGTTTGAAAGTTATTGTAGTTTTTTGAGTTTTGGAGACCTCCTAAGAATGCTTCAAAGTCAAGTTAGGGGCATTAAATGACCTCAAAAAGGGTCAAAAAATGGGGGATGAGTGAAGCTTGTCCATAGGGCTATAGAGCACCTTGAGAGCTTTCAAAAAATGTAAACGGTTTGTCAATCGGAGCTACGGTTCAAAAGTTATGCCTCCCGAAAGTTCGGTTACCGTTTCTAGATTCTTCTAGATTTGCACCGACTTGCAATGCAGCTTTTGGAACCTTCTATTTGGTTGGTGGATGCCTACTAGTACTTTCTAGAATGTACTCCTAGTCCTTAACCCTCTGGGGTCTATTTAAGGAGATTTCTGGCATTGTAAAAGGCAGTTCGGAGTGGAGTTTGAGAGGAGGTATTGAAAGGAGAAATTATCTCTAGATTTATGCTATTGTAAGCCCTTAGGGCATGTTTTGAAGATTATTTTCTCATTACTATTT
This sequence comes from Cupressus sempervirens, assembly GCA_028749045.1. Classification (NCBI taxonomy): domain Eukaryota; kingdom Viridiplantae; phylum Streptophyta; class Pinopsida; order Cupressales; family Cupressaceae; genus Cupressus; species Cupressus sempervirens. Next base: position 580,622,649 of record CM053788.1, on the reverse strand, counting down.
GTACTAGATTATTTTCTCAGTGAATATAATTTCCCTTTTCTGTTGTGTCCATTCTGTTCTTGGGTTGTGTCCCCATCAAGTGGTATCAGAGCTAGTTTTCCTGAGTGTGTAGACAGAACGCCGACTGTGAGGCAATTTGCACCAGGACTATGTGGTTGTGGGATCGAGTTAGAAGATGCCTCCATGAAGAGAGCATGGTGGAAGGGCTAGAGCTATTAATCTTGAGGAGGTTAGAGCCCTCCAAAGGCAAGTGCAAGCATTGCAAGAGGAGCTCCGTAGAGGAGCAAATGTTGCCGCTGGTAATGACAGTGAGGATGACAATGAAGAAGAAGTAATGGAACTAGAAGGGGAATTTGATAGGGAAGTTCTGAATCATGCAGAGGAAAGGCTTTTTAGGGCCATTACTAAGTTTGGGAAAAGACCCACGATTGAAGTGGGTATATTTTCAGGAAATCTGAAACCAGATGAGTTGATCGATTGGATCAATGAACTGGAAGAATACTTTGAGTATGAGGATATCAAGGACCTAGATAGGGTTAAGTTTGCAAAGGCCAAACTGAAAGGCCATGCCAAAATCTGGTGGCAAGAGGTTCAATTGGAAAGAAATAGAAGAGGAAAGGAGAAGATCACAAGATGGGATCGCATGGTGGACAAATTGAAGAAGCAGTTCATTCCTATGGACTACGAGCTTGATTTGTTTAAGAAGATGCATGGGTAAATGAAAGAGTCCTACTAAGTGGTGAGATTGAATAAGGAAAACAGAGGAGTTTGTTCTATACTAGATGCAAGTGTGAGGATAAATGTTGTGATGTGATCATTGATGGTGGTAGCACTGATAACTTGGTATCAGAAGAGATGGTCTCTAAGATGAAGCTCAAGATGGAGAAACATCCCCACCCCTATCGGATTGCTTGGGTAAAAGATGATCATAAGGTCCTGGTAAGTGAACAATGTTTAGTAAAATTCAAAATTGGGAGTTACCATGATGAAGTTCTCTGTGATGTTATTTCGATGGATGTTTGCCATCTATTGTTGGGTAGACCATGGCAGTTTGATAGACATGCAGTACATGATGGACATGCAAACACATACTCCCTGACAAAGGATGGAGTTCGCCACAAATTGAAGCCCATGAAAAAGGAAGGTGAAAAGGTATGTAGCAGTGCTAGGATTTGTCTTGTTGATGAAAGGATGTTTTTAGATGGCATGAAACATCAGCATATGTGCTATGCTTTGATTCCTAGGAAAGATAAAGAAGGTAGTAGTGAAATATCACTTGAAGTTTCAGATTTACTAGGGGAGTTTGGAGATATTATCTCTGATAATGTCCAAGATGGATTGCCACTAATAAGGCAAATCAGTCATCAGATAGATCTGATTCATGGAGCTAGTTTGCCTAACAAGGCTGCTCACAGGATGACTCCTACTAAAACAGAGGAGCTAAATAGATAGGTTCAGGAGCTATTGAGGAAGGGCTTGATCCTAGAGAGCCTGAGTCCATGTGTAGTACCTGTAGTACTCGCACCAAAGAAGGATGGAGAGTGGAGGATGTGTGCAGATTCTCGAGCTATAAATAGGATAACCATCAAGTACCGATTTCCTTTGCCAAGGATGGATTATCTTATGGACTGTTTGAGTGGAGCTCAATACTTCACAAAGATAGATCTCAAGAGTGGCTATCATCATATATGGATTTGAGAAGGAGATGAGTGGAAAACAAAATTCTAGACCAATGAGGGTCTTTATGAGTGGTTAGTCATGCCCTTTGGATTGATGAACGCCCTAAGCACCTTCATCCGACTCATGAATGAGGTACTTAAGAAGTTCTTGGAAAATTTGTTATTGTCTATTTGGATGACATTTTAATTTTCAGCAAGATTTTGGAAGAACATTTACTACATATTCATAGTGTCCTTGAAAGGCTGAGGGAAGAGAAACTATTAATTAATCTAAAGAAATGTATCTTTGCAAAAAGGGAGTTAGTCTATTTGGGGTTTGTTATATCACCCGAAGGTCTCAAAATGCATCCAGAGAAGGTAAAAGCCATCTTGGAATGGCCTACTCCAAGGTCTGCTACTGAAGTAAGATCATTTCATGGTCTGGTTAGTTTTTATAGGAAGTTTATTAAGAATTTAAGTGGCATACGTGCACCCCTAACTAATAAAATAAGAGGGGATAGAAAAGAGTTCAAATGGACTACAACAGCTGCGAGAAGTTTTGAATTGCTGAAGAAGGTGACAGAATAGCCTATGTTGGCACTTCCAGATTCTAGAAAAGTGTTCCAGGTGGATTGTGATGCTAGTGGTAGCACTATTGGGGCTGTATTAAGACAAGAAGGTAAGCCTATCACATATTTTAGTGAAAAATTGAATGATGCAAAGAAGAAGTATTTTGTTTATGATCAAGAGTTCTATGCAATAGTTCAGGCCTTAAAGAAATGGAGGCATTATTTATTTCCAAAGGAGTTTGTTTTGTATACTGATCATCAGGCATTGCAGTACCTAAATAGCCAAGGTAAATTGAATCAGAGGCATATGAAGTGGGTAGAATTCTTGCAGAGTTATACATTTGTGTTGAAGCATAGAAGTGGAAAATCTAATAGGATTGTAGATGCACTAAGTAGAAGACAGTCATTGCTTACAGTAATGCAGGTTGAAGTAGTTGGGTTTGATGAACTCAAGAATCTGTACCCCGAGGATCCTGATTTTGCTGAAGCATGGAAAGCTTGTAAAGAACCTATTGTTGTAGATAGAACCAAGTGGTTAGACTATTTGATTCAAGATGGCATGTTGTTCAAGGGTAGTAAATTGTGTGTTCCAAGGAGTTCCATGAGGGAAAATTTGATTAAGGAGAAACATAGTGGAGGGATGGCAGGACATTTTGGTCGAGATAAGACCATTGTCATTCTTAGAGAACATTATTTTTGGCCTCAAATTTCACAGGATGTGAAGAAGTTTGTATAGAGTTGCTAGGTTTGTCAAGTTGCCAAGGGGTTTAGTCACAATACTAGCCTACATCAGCCATTGCCTGTTCCATCAAGGCCATGGGAGGACATAAGTATGGATTTTTTTCTTTGATTGCCAAAGACACAAAGGGGTAATGACTCAGTATTCATGGTGTTTGATAGGTTCTCCAAAATGGCACATTTCATTCCATGCCACAAAACTCATGATGCTGTCCATATTGCAGACTTGTTTTTCAAAGAGGTGGTAAGACTACATGGTCTTCCAAGGAGCATAGTTTCTAACAGAGATGCTAAATTTGTGGGGTATTTCTGGAGGACATTGTGGAAAAATTTAAGAACCGACTTGAAATTTAGTTCCACGCATCACCCACAAACTGATGGCCAAATAGAAGTGGTAAATAGAAGTCTGGGCAATTTGCTAAGATGTTTAGTAGGGGATAAGCCCAAGGGATGGGATTTGATTCTACCACAAGCAGAGTTTGCTTATAATAACTCTGTAAATAGGAGTACTAGAAAATCACCATTCCAAATTGTATATGGGAGTAGCCCAAGGACTGCACCAGAGCTGAGGAAGATAGAACAAGGGGAGAGAACAAGTGCTGAAGCTGAGGAATTTGCTGAACATATCAAGCGTCTACATGAGGAGGTTCAAGCACATATTACCTAGATGAATCAAGAGTATAAAGCTAGGGCTGATCAAAGGAGAAGACATAAGGAATTCCAAGTAGGGGATCTAGTCATGGTGCACTTATGAAAAGAAAGATTTCCAGTTGGTACTTACAACAAGCTGAAAATGAAGAAATTTGGCCCTTGCAAAGTTTTGAAGAAACATGACTCAGGAAATGCATATGAGGTGGAGCTACCAGATGGTATTCACATTTCTCCCATTTTCAACATTGCAGATTTAATAGAGTATCATGATGATGGTGCAGACGAGGAGCTAGTGTTAGAGCCATGTCTGATTCCTGCTTCTAAGGAGGAGATAGAAGACATTCTAGATCATCATGTGAGTAGGAGTACCAGAAACAAGCAGTATGAAGAGTATTTGGTCAAATGGAAAGGACGGCCAATCGAGGACTCAACTTGGATTTCAGTAGCTGAGGTTTCCCATTTGGGATTTCCTCTACCATCCATAAAGTGACAGGGTCACTTTTCAATCTACCCTGGGTGTCTGATGCAGGAGCATCCAGAGGTATAAGGGCAATCCTGTGTCACCCAAAATAATGTACTTAGAATTAGTTTCTGTTTCATGTCTTTACATTTTTGGATACCCATTTGGGTCAAATAAAGGTTCCAACTCTAACAGTTCAACTATCAGTGTGCTAGAAAATCCCAAAAAAATAGGAGCATGCAATTTGGCCATCATTTTGGTGACGTAGAAGGTGTGAATTGGCTAGATGAATGTAATTGTGATTTAGAGCATTCCAAAAAAAGAATCAGGTCAAAAGGCCCCACGGTTTGAAAGTTATTGTAGTTTTTCAATTTTTGGAGACCTCCTAAGAATGCCTCAAAGTCAGGTTAGGGACATTAAATGACCTCAAAAAGGGTCAAAAAATTGGGGATGAGAAAATCTTGTCCATAGGGCTATAGAGTGCTTTGAGAGCTTTTCACAAATGTAAACGGTTCGTTAATCGGAGCTACGGTTCAAAAGTTATGCCTCCCAGAAGTTCGGTTACTGTTTCTGGATTCTTCTAGATTTGCACCAACTTCCAATGCAGCTTCTGGAACCTTCTATTTGGTTGGTGGATGCCTACTAGCACTTTTTGGAATGTACTCCTAGTCCTTAACCCTCTGGGGTCTATTTAAGGAGATTTTTGGCATTGTAAAAGGCAGTTCGGAGTGGAGTTTGAGAGGAGGTACTGAAAGGAGAAATTATCTCTAGATTTATGCTATTGTAAGCCCTTAGGGCATGTTTTGAATATTATTTTCTCTATACTATTTGTACTAGCTTATTTTCTCAGTGAATATAATTTCCCTTTTCTCTTGTGTCCATTCTGTTCTTGGGTTGTGTCCCCATTAGTTCATGCAATAGCAAGTGATGTATGTGTGTAACCCATTTGGATCTTGTTTCCCTTACTTGGTGGGTGGCTTCATAGAAGCCTAGGTTGGGAGGTGAGCCTCCATGGTTATAGTTTGTGTGTTATGTGCAGGTTTTGTGAAGATGGATTCCTTGAATATATTAGGATTTCACCCTTGACATGTTGCAAAATCAATTGTGTAAGGAGAGATCAATGTTTTATGTCATCTCAAATGTATTGTGGCTTTTAAACCTTCATTGTTATTGCATTTTGATGTAAAAAAGATTGTTCATCATTATATATTGTTGGAATTGTGTAAGGGAAGGTTAAGAAATTGTACATAGTTCTCTTGAAAGGAAATATTCATTGTAATCCTTTACATATGTAATTGATGCAACATGGGAAAAACATGTAAATGGAATAATTCTCCTTTTAATGCAATAATTGTAAATTTTTTATAGAGGTGGCAAGTTGTTTCCTTGGAAATGGTTGATTTAATTCAACACATAATTGGTTGTAGTATGAATGTATAGGCTATGTATTCAATAAATGAAAGGTATATATCCTACTTGATAGTTCATTTTGTGTACAAAAATAAAATAAAATCATTTATCTTTGCAAGTCCTAATAGATTTTTAGGTTAGGTAATACATCACACCATTAAACATATTCTCAAGGAAAAGAAAAAATCATGGTAGAATTAGGAGAAAACTAGTTTGAAAATGGAGGCATAGTTCAAAACCCATAAGAGGACAAGCCTGTAGGTGCACATTAAACCTTTGGAAAATTTATGGGAAAGAAAAATAATTCCCTTCACTAGATTACAAAGCATTAAAATAATTGAAGGAATATTCTTAGAATCTTGTGCATAGCATAATAATAAGAGAATATCTTGGCTTAGAGTAAGTCTCAAACAACAATAAAACATCTAGTCCTAAAACTTTTAAAAGGAAGGATTCTCATAAATCTCTTGACCCTTGTGTCACTATCTTAGAAAACAAACAAAAGAATACACACACACACACACACACACATACTAACACTAGGAAGTAACCTATGTAAATCCTCACAAAATAATAATGAAATCCCAAACAAATTAAAAAGTAAAATCTTAACTGAAACCTCTCTATACACATGGTACATTGAAAAATATAAAAACATAATAAAAAGACTAGGGAGACTTCGCAAGGCCAACCACCCTGGAAGCCTCCCCAACACTTGTTCTTTCTCACATGTGGTAGGGCCAATCAAGCATTAGAAGGCTATCTCTAGGTTTGTTGAAACAAAAAAATTCTTGCAAGAAGAAGACAAAAGTCTTATACTTAAAATAACTAATATCCCCTCCCTAAGTTCCCAAGGGAAAACACATTGCAGAAAGTTCTTCTTTAAGCCCATGTCACGTGGACCTAGGAAGGAGGTGGGCCACATTGGAGATGGGAAGTAAGAGGGGGGGGGGGGGCTTGAAATAAGAGAATTAAGTGCCAGATTTGAGGGGACAAAGGGTAATATGGTATTAGGTTGTGTTAGAATGTAGAAAAGGGTATTTGAAGTTGTCGAAAGATATTTATGGGTTTGGTTAAATGGGATGAAATACTTGGCTTAGGCTAGAGGGGATGGTAGCCATTAAAGTAAGTGACTTTATGTTATTTATTTTGCTTATTTATGTTATAAGTAGGTCAAGTTAGGAAAAAGAGGATATAGGGGTAGTTAATTATTAAATTTAAGAATACCAAGTTTGGATTAATGTATGATGAATTTTTATTTTAGTTTATTGTTAGAATATTTAAAGGAAAATTATTATTAAACAAAGGTTAGTAAAATTGTTTGAGAAGATTTAAGTTAGTATGGGAAATATCAAAGCAAATCTAGGTTAATGGATTTGTAGTGGATAGACATGGTATGGTAGAGTTTAATTTAGAAAATTGAAAGGAATAAATAAATAAGCAATTAGGAATAAAGGAAATAGTAAAATAAACTAATATAGAAAATCAAATAAATAATTAATAATTGGAATTAAGTTGTAACACATAATTAGTAAATTACCAGAATGATCGAAGTGGAAAGGGGATGATAGATAAATAGTTCATTAAGAGATTTATATATAAGTATTTAAATGAAAATGAGAGGTAAATAGGAAAGGTGTGACAGCTTGTGTTCAAAACATATAGGTCTTTTATCAAGCATCACTGCATCTACAAGCCCTAGAACCATCCCAACTACATTAATACGATAATCAAATTCCACTTGCATTTGTGAAGTGTTTTAATTAAGAGTATAGAAGGTGAAAGGTTATAGCCAAAATATCATTATAACTTAGTATTGCAACCATTGATAAACAACCAAGTGGTCCCTCATAGAAAACTTGTAATCTAGTGGAAATATACATGGTTATCCGAACAACTCACCACTCAGTGGAACATTCATAACAAGTATAGATTTATGTATTTTATCTTTAGGTTCATCTGTCAAAAAATAAAATTGGGTTTTGTTTTTGCCTCATAACTTTAGGGCATGACAAATAACTAAATCTAATGAAAAGTCAAGAGGTATTTAACAAATAGACACGACTCCTTGTAAGAATTTGCCTTAGGAAAAAATGACACCAAGATCAAGAAGCTCAAGAACTCATTACAATATGGACCAAAAATGTATGGTCATAATAACAATATTAAAATGAATTATTGATTAATACACACTAGAAGTGCATGTATATGAAGTCCTCTAGAATGACTAGGAGTAAGCAAAGTGATAAGCCTCACAACTAAGCACATGTCCACCAAGAGTGGATTATCCTCCATTGAGCACAAGAGTTTGCGTGATGATGAGAGGATAAGCTTACATAGGTGTATCTCATAAAGAGATGTTGTAGAAACCATGTGCTCAATTGGAGTGCGAACAATTATGTTGCCTACATGACAACTCAGATGAATATGCAAACTCCTATGTTGTCAACAAGACAACTCATATGACTATGCATACTCCTAGGTGTCTTCATGAAAAATAATATAATAATGCATTAACCTAAGTAAACTTAAGTAAACTTAAGTAAAGTGTAAATAGTAATTAATTATTTACACTAACACTCCTTTAAAATAATATATAAAAGGGAGGAGAATTTATTTACACTAACACTCCCCTTAAGTGCAACTTAGGGGAATGCACTTAAGCTCACAAAAGCTATGATGGATCTTGACTACTAGGCCATGTTAGGTACCCATACACAAATGCAATGATGGACATACAATGTTATGCAATGCAATGCAATGAAATATCTCTGAAAAATGGAGAAAGAGGGAAAACCTCATTAAAAAACCCTCCCACAAAAAGAGAATATGTACAATAAAGAAGAGAAGTGTCATGTGACCCCCTTGATGAAAAATCTTGCACCCCCAAGAGATCTCACAAATTAAGATACTTGACCTCAGTGAAGGGCTTGGTGAAGATTTCTACAATCTATCACTCTATAGGACAATACTATAGTGCAATTACCTACTCATGAATTAGCTCTTTGACGTAGTGCATATGAACCTCAATGTGTTTGGTTTGCTGATGTTGCATAGGATGTTTTGAGATTTCAATGGCACTTTGATTATCACAATTTATGATTGTGGGTCAAGGTATGTTAAAACCAAACTCTTTTAGAATTTGTTGTAACCAAATAGCCTCTATAGCCACATTGATAGTTCCTCGATACTTAGCCTCAGTAGATGAAAGAGAAATGGTGTTCTACTTTTTATTCTACTAATAAATTGGGCTGAAACCAAGATGAGACATGTATCCTAAAGTAATTTCATGAGAATCAAGATCCCCTACATAGTCTAAGTCAGTATAACCCACTAACTATAGTCTAGTACGAGTTGCATAGCATATCCCATATGTATGTTTACTCTAGATATAGTGCAAGATACATTTGGTTATGTTCTAGTGAAGTTCATGTGGCTCTTGCCTGAAGTGATAAACCATGCCAACTAAAAATGATATGTCAAGGCATGTATGTGTCAAGTAGATGAGACTTCCAACAACCTATCTATATAAAGTAGCATCAACAAGTGGAGTGGAACACTTTGCTTCTAACTTAACACCTACAAGAAATTGAGTAGATGTAGTCTTGCCTTCACTCATGTGAAATTGAGCAAGTAGATCAAGAGAATAATTGGGTTGTGATAATGTGATCCCTAATGAAGACTGGTCTATCTCAATACCAAGGAAATAATGAAGTAGGCTCAAATCTTTCCTCCAATGTAGCCTTGACACTATTAATGCTAGATGTTGTACTCCCTATAATGATTAAGTAATCAACATAAAGAAAAAGTAGCAATTGATAATCATCCCACTAAAGAATGTAGACATTCAAATCTAAATGACATCTAGTGAACCCTACTGATAGAAGGAAAGAATCCATCTTGGTATACCAAGCTCTTGGATCTTGTTTAAGTCCATAGATAGACTTTTTCAACTTGAAAACCAAGGTAGAATCCTAAATGAAACCCTATGGCTGCTCCATATAAATCTCCTCATAAAGATCTTTAAGAATGCACTCTTCACAACCATCTAATGAATAACCCATCTCTAAGCTACAACTATAGCTAGTGTCAAATGAATGGAGTTCATTTTTGCAACAAGAGTAAAGGTCTCAGTGTAGTAAATACTAGGCACCTAAGAGAAATATTTTGCAACAAGTCTAGCCTTATACTTATCCACACTTCCATCTACTACAAACTTGGTTCGATAGATCCACTTACACCAAACCAATTTTCTTCCCTTAGGAAGAGAGACTAACTCCCATGTGTCATTTCTCATAAGAGAATTATATTCTTTCTCCATTGCTTGATCCCATTATAGAATTCCTAAAGCTTCTTTAATTGATTGAGGATCATAAACAACTATTATATAAGCATGAGGGGGTGAGTTGTGTTGTGATCTTTTCCTCCTAATATTTGAAGGATTCCTTGCCAATGGTCCTACTGCATCTAATGTCTACTGAGCCCATTTAGGTCTTGTGGAAGAAGATGTAGATGTAGAAGGGATATCCTCAACCTCATCTATCTAATGCCTCTATTTGGGCTATGGAAAAACATCTTCCAAGTCACTCTCATCACTGTCACTCTCTTTAATGAAGGAGGAAGAAGGAGGAGTTGAAGAAGTAATGTTGGGACTACTTTCTTCAAAGTGTACACTCCTCTCATAGAAAATTTCATGTGTCTCTAGATCCATCAACTTATGGGCTTTATCAGAGTTTTCATAACTAACAAAGATGCAAGGTTTACTTTGAGGTTTCAATGCCTTGCATTTCTATGGAGGTATTCATGCCCATGCTGGACAACCAAAGACCTTCAAGTGATTTACAAAAGGTTTCCTTCTAGTCCAAGCTTCAAAAGGAGTTGCACCATCCAAAGCTTTATGAGGACTCCTTTTCTAGATGTAATTTGCATAATTTGTTACTTCAGCCCAAAAGACTTGATCAAGAGACTTATGTAGTAGAATGCATATGGTCATCTCCTTGAGGGTTCTATTCTTCCTTTTTGCAACACCATTCTACTATGGAGTGTATGGTACTAAATGCTGAAGGTCAATTCCCTCTTGAGTACAAAGGTCTATAAGTCTTGAGTTCACATACTCCCCTCTGTTATCTATTTGAAGAACTTTGATGGCTTTCTCTAACTACTTTTCTACTTGAACCTTGAAGCTAAGAAATCATTCAAACACTTAACTCTTATGAGCCATGAAGAATACCCAAGTATAGCGAGAGTATTTGATGGAGACACAACCCAAGAACCAAAATGGACACAACAGAAAGAGAAAATTATATTAATTCAGAAAATAAGATAGTACAAATAGTACAGGAAAATAACTTTGAAACAGGCCCTAAGGGCTTACAATAGCATAAATCTGGAGATAATTTCTCCTTTCAGTACCTCCTCTCAAACTCCACTCCGAACTGCCTTTTACAATGCCAAAAATCTCCTTAAAGAGACCCGAGAGGGTTAAGGACAAGGAGTACATTCTAGAAAGTGCTAGTAGGCATCCACTGACCAAATAGAAGGTTCCAGAAGCTGCATTAGAAGTTGGTGCAAATCTAGAAGAATCTAGAAATGGTAATCAAACTTTCGGGAGGCATAACTTTTGAACCGTAGCTCCGATTGATGAACCGTTTACATTTTCTGAAAGCTCTCAAAGCACTCTATAGCCCTATGGACAAGCTTTGCTCGTCCCCTATTTTTTGGCCCTTTTTGAGGTCATTTAATTCCCCTAACTTGACTTTGAAGCATTCTTAGGAGGTCTCCAAAACCCAAAAAAATGCAATAACTTTCAAACCGTGGGGCCTTTTGACCTGATTCTTTTTTTGGAATGCTCTAAATCACAATTACATTCATCTGGTCAATTCACACCTTCTAGGTCACCAAAATGATGGCCAAATTGCATGTTCCTATTTTTTCAAGATTTTTTAGCACACTGATAGTTGAACTGTGAGAGTTGGAACCTTTATTTGACCCAATTGGGTATCCAAAAATGAAAAGACATGAAACAGAAACTAAGTCTAAGTACATTTTTTTTGGGTGACACAGGATTACCCTTATACCTCTAGATGCTCCTGCATCAGACACCCAGGGTAAATTGAAAAGTGACCTTGTCACTTTATGAATGGTAGAGGAAATCCCAAATGGGAAACCTCAGTTGCTGAAATCCAAATTGAGTCCTCGATTGGTCATCTTTTCCACTTCACCAAATACTCTTTATACTGCCTATTTCTGGTACTACTACCGACATGATGATCTAGAATGTTGTCTATCTCCTCCGTCTTAGAAGTAGGAATCAGACATGGTTCTAACACCAGCTCCTCATCTGCACCATCATCATGATACTCTGTTAAATCTGCAATGTTGAAAATTGGAGAAATGTGAATACCATCTGGCAGCTCCACCTCATATGCATTTCCTGAGTCATGTTTCTTCAAAATTTTGCAGGGGCCAAATTTCTTCATCTTCAGCTTGTTGTAAGTACTGGCTGGAAATCTTTCTTTTTGTAAGTGCACCATGACTAAATCTCCTACTTGGAATTCCTTATGTCTTCTCCTTTGATCAGCCTTAGCTTTATACTCTTGATTCATCTTGGTAATGTGTGTCTGAACCTCCTCATGTAGATGCTTGATATGTTCAACAAATTCTTTCGCTTCAGCACTTGTTCTCTCCCATTGCTCTATCTTCCTTAATTCTGGTGCAGTCCTTGGGCTATTTCCATATACAATTTGGAATGGTGATTTTCTAGTACTCCTATTTATAGAGTTATTGTAAGCAAACTCTGCCTCTAGTAGAATCAGATCCCATCCCTTGGGCTTATCTCCAACTAAACATCTTAGCAAATTGCCCAGACTTCTATTTACCACTTCTGTTTGGCCATTAGTTTGTGGGTGATGTGTGGAACTAAATTTCAAGTCGATTCTTAACTTGTTCCACAATGTCCTCCAGAAATACCCCACAAATTTAGTATCTCTGTTAGAAACTATACTCCTTGGAAGACCATGTAGTCTTACCACCTCTTTGAAAAATAAGTCTGCAATATGGACAACATCATGAGTTTTGTGGCATGGAATGAAATGTGCCATTTTGGAGAACCTATCAACCATCATGAATACTGAGTCATTACCCCTTTGTGTTCTTGGCAATCCAAGAACAAAATCCATACTTATGTCCTCCCATGGCCTTGATGGAATAGGCAATGGCTGATATAGGCCAGTATTGTGACTAAACCCCTTAGCAACTTGACAAACTTGGAAACTCTGTACAAACTTCTTCACAACGTGTGAAATTTGAGGCCAAAAATAATGTTCTCTAAGAATGGCAATGGTCTTATCTCAACCAAAATGTCTTGCCATCCCTCCACTATGTTTCTCCTTAATTAGATTTTCCCTCATGGAACTCCTTGGAATGCACAATTGACTACCCTTGAACAACATGCCATCCTCAATCAAATAGTCTAACCACTTGGTTCTATCTACATCAACAGGTTCTTTACAAGCTTTCCATGCTTCAGCAAAATCAGGATCCTCAGGGTACAAATTTTTGAGTTCATCAAACCCAACTACTTCAACCTGCATTACTATAAGCAACAACTGTCTCCTACTTAGTGCATCTGCAACCCTGTTAGATTTTCCACTTCTATGCTTCACCACAAATGTATAACTCTGCAAGAACTCTACCCACTTCATATGCCTCTGATTCAATTTACCTTGTCTATTTAGGTACTGTAATGCCTAATGATCAGTATACAAAACAAATTTCTTTGGCAATAAATAATGCCTCCATTTATTTAAGGCCTGAACTATTGCATAGAACTCTTGATCATAAACAGAATACTTCTTTGCATCATTAAATTTTTCACTAAAATATGCAATAGGCTTACCTTCTTGGCTCAATACAGCCCCAATAGCACTACCACTGGCATCACAATCTACCTGGAAAACCTTTCTAAAATTTGGAAGTACCAACACAAGCTGTTCTGTTACCTTCTTCTTCAGCAATTCAAAACTTCTCGCAGCTACTGTAGTCCATTTGAACTCTTTTCTATCCCCTCTTATTGTGTCAGTTAGGGGTGCACATATGCCACTGAAATTCTTAATAAACTTCCTGTAAAAACTAACCAGACCATGAAATGATCTTACCTTAGTAGCAGACCTTGGAGTAGGCCATTCTAAGATGGCTTTTACCTTCTCTAGATCCATTTTGAGACCTTCAGGTGATATAACAAACCCCAAATAGACTAACTCCCTTTTTGCAAAGATACACTTCTTTAGATTAATTAACAGTTTCTCTTCCCTTAACCTTTCAAGGACACTACGAATATGCAGTAAATGTTCTTCCAAAATCTTGCTGAAAATTAAAATATCATCCAAATAGACAATAAATTTGTTTCCCAAGAACTTCTTAAGTACCTCATTCATGAGCCGCATGAAGGTGTTGGGGCGTTCGTCAATCCAAAGGGCATGACTAACCACTCATAAAGACCCTCCTTGGTCTTGAAGGCTATTTTTCGTTCATCTCCTTCTCGAATCCATATTTGATGATAACCACTCTTCAGATCTATCTTTGTGAAGTACTGAGCTCCACTCAAGCATTCCATAAGATCATCCATCCTTGGCAAAGGAAACCAGTACTTGATGGTTATCCTATTTATAGCTCGAGAATCTGTACACATCCTCCACTCTCCATCTTTCTTTGGTGCAAGTACTGTAGGTACTGCACATGGACTCAGGCTCTCTTGAATCAATCCCTTCCTCAATAACTCCTGAACCTATCTATTTAGCTCCTCTGTTTTAGTAGGAGTCATCCTATGAGCAGCCTTGTTAGGCAAACTAGCTCTTGGAATCAGATCTATCTGATAACTAATTTTCCTTATTGGTGGCAATCCATCTGGGACATTATCAGAGATAATATCTCCAAACTCCCCTAGTAAATATGAAACTTCAAGTGGTATTTCACTACTACTTTCTTTATCTTTCCTAGGAATCAAAGCATAACACATATGCTGATGTTTCATGCCATCTAAAAACTTCCGTCCATCAACAAGACAAATCCTAGCACTGCTACATACCTTTTCACTTTCCTTTTTCATGGGCTTTAGTTTGTGGTCAACTCCATCCTTTGTCAAAGAGTATGTGTTTGCATGTCCATCATGCACTGCATGTCTATCAAACTGCCATGGTCTACCCAACAATAGATGGCAAACATCCATCGAAATAACATCACAGAGAACTTCATCATGGTAACTCCCAATTTTGAATTTCACTAAACATTGTTCACTTACCAGGACCTTATGATCATCTTTTACCCAAGCAATCGTATAGGGTTGGAGATGTTTCTCCCTCTTGAGCTTCAACTCAGAGACCATCTCTTCTGATACCAGGTTATCAGTGCTACCACCATCAATGATCACGTCACAACATTTATCCTCACACTTGCATCTGGTATGGAACAAACTCCTCTGTTGTCGTGGTTCAATCTCACCACTTAGTAGGACTCTTTCATTTTCCAATGTCTCTCCTCTTTCTGCATCCTCTGAATGTGATGATTGTGCATCCTCATCCACATGAGCAACCCTAGCTTGGCCCTCAGCTCGCCTATCTATCCTTCCTTGTCGTTGAGGACATTCAAAGGCATGATGACCTTCTTCATTGCAATGGAAATAGGTACCATGAAAGCCTCCTCTTCCTTGTCCACGTCCTCTACCTCTTCCTCTTTGATTTCCAAAGTCTTGGTCACGGGAGCGGTTGAAACCCTCATTCCTTTGGTTCCTGCTAGTACCCTCATCTTCATTTTTCTTTTGGGTTTCATTGCGGCCTCCAGATGACCTACCACTTCCCCTTCCTCCTTGACCGCGCCCTCTTTGTCTGCCTTCAAACCTTTTATTTAGCTTCTCTTCAACTCGTAGGGCAAATTGGTATGTCTCTTCAATGCTGGTCATTCTTACCAGACTTAATTCCTCTTGGATGCTAGGTCACAACCCACTGATATAATGAGAAACCTTCTCCTTATTTTCTTCTGCATGCCTCGCTCTAATCAAGAGTCAGTAAAATTCCTCTGTATATTCTTGGATTGATCTTCCTGCTTGCTTTAACCCATGCATCTTCTTAAACAAATCAAGCTCGTAGTCCACAGGAATGAACTACTTCTTCAATTTGTCTACCATGCGATCCCATCTTGTGATCCTCTCCTTTCCTCTTCTGTTTCTTTCCAATTGAACCTCTTACCACTAGATTTTGGCATGGCCTTTCAGTTTGGCCTTTGCAAACTTAATCCTATCTGGGTCCCTGATATCCTCATACTCAAAGTATTCTTCCAATTCATTGCTCCAATCGATCAACTCATCTAGTTTCAGATTTCTTGAAAATACACCCACTTCAATTGTAGGCCTTTTCCCAAACTTAGTAATGGCCCTAAAAAGCCTTTCCTCTGCATGATTCAAAACTTCCCCATCAAATTCCCCTTTTGGTCCCATAACTTCTACTTCATTTTCATCCTCAGTATCGTCACCAGCGGCAACATTTTCTCCTCTACGGAGCTCCTCTTGCAATGCTTGCACCTACCTTTGGAGGGCTCTAACCTCCTCAAGATTAATAGCTCTAGCCCTTCCACCATGCTCTCTTCATGGAGGCATCTTCTTAACTCAAAACCACAACCACACAGTCTTGGTGTAAACTGCCTTACAGTTGACGCTCTGTCTACACACTCAGGAAAATCGGCTCTGATACCACTTGTTGGGGACACAACCCAAGAACCAAAATGGACACAACATAAAGAGAAAATTATATTAACTGAGAAAATAAGATATTACAAATAGTACAGGAAAATAACTTTGAAATAGACCCTAAGGGCTTACAATAGCAAAAATTTGGAGATAATTTCTCCTTTCAGTACCTCCTCTCAAACTCCACTTCAAACTGCCTTTTACAATGCCATAAATCTCCTTAAATAGACCCCGGAGGGTTAAGGACTAGGAGTACATTCTAGAAAGTGCTATTAGGCATCCACTAACCAAATAGAAGGTTCCAAAAGCTACATTAGATGTCGGTGCAAATCTAGAAGAATCCAGAAACGGTAACCAAGCTTCCGGGAGGCATAACTTTTGAACCGTAGCTTCGATTGATGAACTGTTTACATTTTCAAAAAGCTCTCAAAGTGCTATATAGCCCTATGGACAAGCTCAGCTTGTCCCCCATTTTTCAGCCCTTTTTGAGGTCATTTAGTGCCCCTAACCTAACTTTGAAGCATTCTTAGGAGGTCTCCAAAACCCAAAAAATTGCAATAACTTTCAAACCATGGGGCCTTTTGACCTGATTCTTTTTCTAGAATGCTCTAAATCACAATTACATTCATCTGGCCAATACACACCTTCTAGGTCACCAAAATGATGGCCAAATTGCATGCTCCTATTTTTTCAGGATTTTCTAGCACACTGATAGTTGAACTGTGAGAGTTGGAACCTTTATTTGACCCAAATGGGTATCCAAAATTAAAAGACATGAAACAAAAACTAAGTCTAAGTACATTTTTTTGGGTGACACAGGATTGCCCTTATACCTCTGGATGCTCCTGCATCAGTAGTCATCAATAAAGGTAAGTACATAGTGAGACTTTCCAAATGATGGCACTAGAAATGGGCCTACCACATCACTATGAACTATTTCAAAAAAACTTTGTGCTCTCCAAGACTTCCCTTTGTATAACATTTTTTTTGGATGCTTCCCAAGTGTGCAACCTAAACAAAACCCTCCAAAAAATTGGACTTGAGGTAGACCATGAACCATGTTCTTGTTACTAAGCTACTGAAGATAACTATAGTTGAGATGTCCAAACCTCTCATGTCACAATTTTCTTTTTGTATTTGAATGCATTAACAAGGCTTGTGCATTAGATTTAGGCACAAAGGAAGAGAAAGTGTAAAGCCTTGAATCATGTTTAGCTTCACCTATTGCAACCATAGATTCATCTTTGATGATTTACACTACCACTGAATCTTGAAGAAATTCAACCCTATTTCTACCTCCATAGTGAGTGATTTGGTAGACTAAAAGAAGGTTGGAGGTAATATTAGGAACATTTCTATCTTAGCTTCACCTTTTCCTTCAACTTCTACTTTAGTATCATCCCCTACAAAGATGTGAGGTACCTTTGAAGGTGTCATTGAAGAAAAATCTCTCTTTGAAGCACCTATGTGATGTGTGGTACCTGAGTTAATAATATATTCTCCCTAACTAACAATATGTGTGAATAAAGCTTACCCTTTGCTCTTAGAATCTCAAGATGAAGACCCCTTTTCCTTAGAAGCATTAAGAAATGGAACATTGTGTTTCTTCATGATGTTTTCCAACTCATCAATCTACTTGTAATAATGTTGATGTTCATCATGACTAGTTCCTTTACAATAGGCACACTTCTTCTTTTCCTAATTATTGTCCCCCTTTTTGTTGGTATTAGGGGAAGACTTTCCTTGTTGTTGATTTGAATTAGGTGTCAATTTTTTTGTGTCCCCTTGTTTTCTATCTTTCCACTTCTTCTTTTTGCCCTTGCCTTTATTTGAAATTTCACCAGTTGGATTTTTGGAGCTCTCATTGTTAGCCACCAATGCCTTAAACTTTGAAGACTTGAGAATCCCCATTGCTATCAACTTAGCTTGTTCATCTTCTAACAACTAGGCATAGTAATCAAAAGTGATTTTCTTATAAGAGGCCCTTAAAGTAGTTTTTGTTGTGTTGAAAGAAGAGACAAATGTGGAGTATTCTAATGGAAACTTATTATGAATTAGATAAATCAACCTATCATCTTTAATGAAACTACCACAATTATTAAGTTTTGTTCTCAATTAATTCACCTTAATGATAAAATCCTGGATAGAATCAAAGCTCATAGGATCTAGGGAGATAATCTCATCTTCAATCTTGTAGACATCCTCCTTAGTCACTTTCTCATATAGGTTTCTAAAGGCATCCCAAGTTTCGTTGGATGTATCATATTTTATGATTGTATAGAGGATCTTATCATCAACCCCTAACCTAAGGAGTCTTAAGGTTTTCCTATTTGTTATTTCCCAAGCACAAATTTCACTTTGAGATATTTGATCACCTATTGGTTTTGGAAAAGAAAAGATCCATCTACATATTGAAAAACTTCTTCATTCATTAATTCACACCATTTTTTAACTGACCATGTGACATAATTATGTGGTGTTAATTTTGGAATCTTAAGGTTTCCCATAATGGAAGGAAAGAAAGAAAAGAGGAACACAACACCAAGAGACACCCCCCTTTTCACTCAATCAAAAAAACACCCCAAATGAATGTTTAGGCACTTTATATGTAATGCAATTACAATAGCCACTTGCCAATTTAGGCCTAAGTGGACTTTTGATTTTTCTATTTACAACCTTTTTTGGAGTTCAAATCTAGTACTTAGCAATGTAGCTTAGATGCACAACAATTTTGAAGTTTGATTAAAGTAATACAATGCAAGAAAGGACCTATTTTTGAAAGTGGTATTTCTATCCACACAAGCCTATAATCTAATTATAGATCTGAAAAGTAGATGAAAAATTATATACTTTCAAAAAAAATAAAACCTGAATATGTGTCCAGATGAGCCCATACAAAACATTTAAATTTGAAAAATGTAGGATTAGATAGGTATAGTCACTAAAAACTAATTTTTTGACAAATCTATGCACCAAAACAAGAAAATAATAGCATCAATAAAATTTTTAGGAAATTTTAGCCAAAATCAAAAAAATTGCACCTAATTTGGAGTCTAGATGACTAAGATATAGCCTCCCAAAGTTGGACTATCAAATCAAAACTGCATATGGTGAGGGGTCTACCCTGATGACATCAAGAAATTGTGAAGTTAGATTTGATGTTCAAATAGCCATCACAATAGTGCAATATGGCCTTCTTGGGACAGTCAAATGAACATCAATTTTAGGATCATAAAATGATAATGTCAACAAAAAATGGCTAGGTAGGCTAACTATGCAGTTTGTACTATATGGATAACTAACATAGAAGTTGACATGGATGCATAGAGACACTGATAGGGTAGTGACATGTCTATTGCATTGGTGGGTGGCATGGGCTTGATAGTCATTGATGTGGTGCACAATCAGATGCTAATGTGGCACCACATGGCTACTGATGTGAATCTGCATGAGCTCTGACTAAGTCACCATTGGCGGTGATTTGGAAACCATGTGGTAGGAGTACAGGGATCCACATGGAGTATATTTTTCACTGATAGAGGTGGCTAACAAGAGTCATTATATGGTGGCCAACAAGAGTAGATTAGTCAATGCAGGTGAAGGGGTGATCGGTGGCTACAATAGCAATGTTGGTGGTATCAGGAAGCGGTGTTTTTGGGTGGTGGGTGTTGGAACTTAGTCCCACATTCATCGTATGGTGAAGGCCAAGGTATATAAAACATGGAACCCACTGGTGTTAAATCAACTTAAGGAGTTGATGGTTCTTTGATCCATCATAAGTTGACTCTCCTATAGGCCTAATGGCCAAATTTTTTCAAAAAATGTAGATCTGAAAAATGCAAAGATGCAAATGAAAAAAATGCAGATATGAAAATCAATTGCATATATCTAAAAAATCATACCAATTTCACAAATCAAGCCTTTGGATTCTAGTTTGTAAAAAAATTGTGCGTCAATTTTGACTATGGCCTATGGTAGGCAAATTTATAGTCAAAATTCACCGAATTGATGCTCTGGATGCAATGGTGATGTCTTATTTCACTCTAGATGCTCCCAATTATAAGGAAACTTAGAAAGAAAGAATATAATCATTTCCACATAACCCATAATAGATCTAAAATAAACATGGAATTAAAATCTACATGCAAGAGAATAGACAACATACCCACAAAAATGTGACACAAGATATACCCTAAGAAACCCTCATTGAGGGAAAAAAATCCAGCCTCCAAAAGCATCCATCACCATGTATTATTTAGCAAAAAAATATCATTGCAATACAATCATGGAGTTATTCAAAGCTATAGCCACAACCAAGCAATCTATGTGAACAAGCATGAAACCATACATCCCATGCCATGCTTCCAACCTTCACAAATGCTCCTTTGGCTAACCTATCAAGCCTTCTCCCACTTGACTTTTTTCTTGTTTGCCTTCTTTCTTCTCACACTCACCAATAACTACCTTTGTGGCTGCTTATATAGTAGCAAGTCTCAAAAAACCACCAAGTGGTGTTACATAAACCATGTGCTACCTAACCCATTGACCCCACATTTAATATTAGAAATTTAATTCTTTTTCCCAATATTAAATAATTACATCAAATATTATCACAATGTTATAATACAACTCATCAAAAATATCCCATGGGAATCTTTCCATGTTGCACATCCATCTAGATGCAACATTACATAATAAAATAAAATAAAATAATATAAAAAATATAATGCAATGTGTGCAACACCCATTATCTCAGTAGTCTCCCACTTGTTGTATACATTGCATAGGGTCAATCTATAGCCACATAAATGAACAAGGGAAAAATTACCTCCAAGCACATCCACCATTATGGATCAAAGTACACCATGTGCTCAATCCTAGTACCTACAAAAAAAAGTTAAAGTATCTAGCATCTCAAACATGAATGATCTCACCTCCTATTATGCCATTGCCATCAAACATACATAGAAGCCATCCAAAGAGAAAGCCACCAAACCTGTTGCATTAGAAGATCATAAAATCTTGTACCAACTGAAATGCTAAGAACAAAAAACCTAATCCAAAGGTAACCACATGTATTTGTAGTTATCAAAATATCCATAGTTGAAATATCACCCACAACAAGTACCAAATCTATCCAACTATCCATACCTCCAAAGGTATGCCAAGTGAATCTCACATCATCAACATATCCAATATGTAGCCTACAATCACAAGCCTCAAGAGAAATACCTAACACATATATACCAAGAAGCTCCCACTACAAAAGCTAATGTCAAATCTATAACCAATCCACTCACAACATCTCAAAGAAGTGAATCCATGCAGTATCAAGGAAATCCACAATACATAAACCAATAACCTATAAAAACAACTCTCATAACAAGTCACCAATGCTCTCCTAATGTCTCCATAACCAATATAGGAAAGAGATAAAGGAATAACCATGTCATCTCTCGCATGACATATATCAACAAAAAATAGTGATCACAATCACCAACCGATCTCAATTCTAATGTAAGTAAAATTGAACATCTAGGAAGATAACCAATACCAAAGAGAAACCATGCAAATCATAACCTGTATCATGTCCTTTTACACACACCTCTAGATGTAAATTGTGCAAGTATGATCTCCTCCATAAAACCCCAACAAGAAGTCTAAACAATACCCAAACCATACCATATAACTAATCATGGATGTAAGCCTCTCATAAGAATATCAAACTCATAAACCATTCTTAAACCAAGAAATAACTATTCCTAATCCAAGGAATATGCCTAATATAAAACCATCTCCCAATCTCAACCAGCATAACAACATATGAAAATGGAGATAACCAATGCTAAAACATCTATCAAATGAATCCTCCATAGCTAACTTATGTAATATAGCTCAAGATCCATATCAATGAAAGATAAGCATAAAAATAATGCACCTGAGAGAAATAATGGGTTATACCTCTCAAGTAGCAAACCACTGAGTAGACCAAGAACAGAGAATGAGAATTCTCATCAAGATATCCAAGTCTTAAACCAAGACTCATCTAAGAATAATCTCCTCTCAAGTCCATATAAGGTGAATTCCCCTCAGACTTCCTATTGAAACCAAATAACCATGATCCTTAACTAAGAATATATACTAGCATAACCAAATTAGAAATCTAAAATAATAAACATTAAGGATGTACTTGTATATCCAATCATGTCATGACAAATTCCATGGCACCATGATCACATCCATGAACTGAGTATTTAACTCTCAATGTGTCCAACCTACAATAAATTTGAACTGATGTGTAGAGCTCTCCAAGAACTTTTCATTGACTACTTGAAGTCCAAAATCCAACTTTGTATGCCAAATTTATGCCCTAATTTGTGCTCAAAATAAATAACATCTAAATTTTGGATTTTTAAAACCTAACAAAATGTCAAAATCATAGAACCAAACCTACACCAATTTGTAGTGCTATGAATTAGCTTTCCAATGCTTGTAAGAAGTCTAAAATTTGATACCCTGAGAGAAAGTTATGGTCGTTATACTACGACAATATTTTTACCATTTTCACTGCAATTTTTTTTTTGTGATGAAAATTCTAACAAAATTTAATTTGACAGCTATTACGTGCTGAAACTTTAAAAATGTTTCATTTCATCTAAACATGGCTAAACTGGGGCATATTATATATCAAAATTTATGGAAATGTCAGCTCGGATCTAATGGTGAGGTTTGCTTTTATCTAGGAGGTCATTTTGCAAGCTACCCTCTAAAACTCTCATTTAAATAAAACATCTGAAAAACCCTTTTGTCTAACAATTCACATACCCAAAATCTACCAATGTCCCATCATAATATCAAACCCAAAACCCTCATATCTGCAATAAACAACTCATATATCTTTCACTTTTTTTTATCCTCTCATGCATTTCCATGGATTCAATCTAGAGTTACAATAATAAAACTGTAGCTCTGATACCACTTGTAAGGAAACTTGGCAAGAAAGAATATAACCATTTCTACATAACTCATAATAGATTTGAAATAAAAATAGAATTAAATCCACATGCAAGAGAATAGAAAACATACCCACAAAAATGTGACACAAGATATACCATAGGAAACCCTCATTAAGGGAAAAAACCTAGCCTCCAAAAGTATCCATCACCATGTATTATTCAGCCAAAAGAAATACCATTGCAATAAAACTATGGAAGCCTTCAAAGTCATAGCCACAACCAAGCAATCCATGTAAAAAAGCACGAGTCCATACATTCCATCCCATGCTTCCAACCTTCACAAATGCTCCCTTGGCTAACCTATCAAGCCTTGTCCCACTTGACTCTTTCCTTTTTTTCCTTTTGTCTTCTCACACTTACCAACAAGTACCCTTGTGGATACTTATATAATAGCAATTCCCACAAAACCACCAAGTGGTATTACATAAATGATGTGCTAAAACCATGTGCTACCTAGCCTATTGACCCCATATTTAATATTGAAAATTTAATTCTTTTTCCCAATGTTAAATAATTACTGTTGTCAGTTAGGTTTGCACCCTTGTCCAAAGCCTATGCATCAGGACAACCTAGTGAAACATGAAAACAACTTCCAAGCTGTGGGACTTGAACTATGAGGTTGAGTCTCTAGAGAAGGTCGGCTTCCTCTTGCTATCAGGATGCACCTAAATACTCTTGGGCAGGAAAAGTGAGAAGTAGAGCATGAAAAAAAATCTACCTAATCTAATCCAAAGAGGTGATGCACCAAAATAGAGTGTTTAGACCAATCTCTGCCCATATATGCACTATTAAACCAGAATGAAACTAAGGATATACACGTTTAGACTTTCTTTAATCTAATAATCACATGTAGATTAGAAGACCAAGATGAATGACACAAGGAAAGAGAGATTCACTTATATTATCATTCATAGGCCAAGGAGATATAGTCATGCAGATCATAGATCTCTAAAAAACACCAGTAAGAGGTAAAGAGTTCTTACACTTTCATACCAATGGCTGAAAGAGATAAGGTAGAAAATCATGGAGTTCAGAGGCATAGGGGAATTTACACTAAGAATCTACAGAGCAGTAACAAAGAAAATAGATAAAGGTCGATGACCCCTACAAAATTTACCAAAATTGCCTTTATAGTTCAGGCATAACTGAGATGTCCTCCAACTATAATTACTTCACAACAACCTGCCATTAAGTCCTATAGAGAATAATAATGGGGAAAATTTGATCTAGATAGGGATCCAGATGCAATGATATCTGATCTTCTATGTCAAATAATGCCTTGAGAGGATGGAAATGGTGCCATTGATTATCCCGATCAAGTAGATGGATCAACTGGGGGGGTGGTGGAGTGCTCTTCCTTGTCTCGCATTCATTCTAGGTTGGTTGGGATTGATTACAAAGATTAAATTGCATAAAAAATATCGACTTTCCTCATTCCTAAGCACTTGAATCAGTAGGGTCAGCAAGTCAACTAAACTCTACATCGAAAATGGGCTACATGGGCCAATAACCTCCTTTTATCTTGCCACCTCACAAGAGTCCTACATGGTTTCCATCTCTTTTCATTACTAACTGCGCCAACCCTACAAACCCTAACCACGACAGTCACATTAACTGCCAGTCGCTAACTGTTACTGCCTCTGTCAGACCCATTGGGACACATGTCATCGAGGTGCTATGTTGCTATGCATATCCTCCAAGCACTTTCCCATAGCGAGATAGCGCCCACCGTGGATCTAGACTAATCTGATGATCGTGAAGACTCACCATATTACTGTGCTATCTCCTTAAAAGAGACTTGAAAACCTAGGCCCACGAACCACTTGGCAACCACTTGGCACAACTTGGCATCTTCATCTTGGTGAGACCTGGCCCCACTAATCCACATGGCATAATGGTGCTATGTTACTATGGGTAATATCCTCGCAACTTTCCATAGTGAGATAGCACCTATCGTCAATTTCCTTAGATCTGACAATTGTGAAGACTCGCTGTATTACTGTGCTTTTGCCTTTAAAACTTTTGGGCCCACGAACCAACTCAACACACCTGGCATCTTACTCAACCCGAACTAGTATCGCCTTTACGATTTTATAACACTCAGCCCCACCCTACCACGCATCACCGAGGTGCTATGTCACTATGGGTAACATCTTCACAGCTTTCCATAGCAAGATAGCACCCACCGTCGATTTCCTTAGATCTGACGATGGGGAAACTACAAGCTTGTAGAAATAAACCTAGGAAATAAAGGATATCATAAGGTTCCATCATTTAATTTTTTTGATATTCCTGAGATGATTTAAAATAACATTAAATTGGGAAGTGACCATTGGGCAGGTAAGTATTTAAAATTCAAATATTTGGAAGGGGCACAATATGTAACAATTACATCAAATATTATCACAATGTTACAATATAACTCATCAAGTATATCTCATGGGAATATTTTCATGTTGCGTATCCATCTAGATGCAGCATTACATAATAAAATAAAATAATACAATATAAAAAATATTATGCAATGTGTGCGACACCTATTATCTCAACACCAATAACTATAGATACTCTAGATCTAAATCATGGTCCTCCAAGAGGTGAAGCAAAAATGATCTCTAGTGGCTGTGAAATGAAGCTCTCTCAACTCTAATACAATGTAAGAATTTTCTTTAGTGTAAAATGACACCAAGATCAAGAAGCTCAAGAACTTAGCACAATATGGATCAATAATGTATGATCATAATAACAATATAAAAATGAATAATTGATTAATACACACTAGAAGTGTCTATATATAAAGGCCTCTAGAATGACTAGGAGTTAGCAAAGTGATAAGCCTCACAACTAAGCACATGTCTACCAAGAGTGGATTATCCTCCATTGAGCACAAGAGTTTGTGGGATGATGAGAGGATAAGCTTACATAGGTGTATCTTGTAAAGAGATGTTGTAGACACCATGTGCTCAATTGGAGTCCAAACAACTATGTTGTCTACATGACAACTCATATGAATATGCAAACTCCTATGTTGTCAACAAGACAACTCATATGACTATGCATACTCCTAGGTGTCTTCATGAAACTAATATAATAATGCATTAACCTAAGTAAAATTAAGTGAAGTGTAAATAATAATTAATTATTTACACTAACACTCCTTTAAAATAATATATAAAAGGGAGGAGAATTTATTTTAGAGAGAGAAAAAAAGGAGGAGAAGTAGGAGTTCAAAAAGGAAATTTGGAAGATTAAAGTAATATGAAGAAAATATGGAAGTGACTTTATGAAAAGGTATGAATGATATTGAAAGGATGTGAACCTTCAAAAGGATCATAATTATGAATATTTTTGACTCTTCAAAAATATTGTAATTATAAAGTATTGGGACTTTTCCAAATAATTTTAGTTGTGAAGTGATGTAATTTTTTGAAAGGATTATAACTATTAAGTGTTGCGACTTTTTAAAGGATTTATATTATGAAAGGTTGTAACTCATGGATAAGAAGAAACAAATAAAGTATATTTTATCATTTCCTTATAATTAGAAAATGAAGAATTTTAGAAAGTAAATGAAGAGTTGAGATAATCTAAAAAGAATAATTCATTCAACGACCAACTAAGGATAAAGCCACATGGACCAAGAAAAGCAAAAGGTAAGAAAGGTATGTTTGTGGATTATATTTGTTTAATTATATTTATGAATTTATTTATATTAATGAATCATACTTTTGGATAATTTATGCATATACATATGTATATTTAAGGAGGGGTGAATTAGTTATCGTTAGGTCTAGATGTATCAATTCAACTTTTAATCACTTCAAATACTTCATATCTAATCATTTCTCTATAGAAAATAATCAATAACATAAAACTTGCAGTTCACTATCCTAATAGTAACAAACTTTTAAAATGTAAAAAATTATAGTAAAACATCTCAAATAACATCCATACAAGTATGGCACTGTGATTTGATGTGAAAACCCAATTTGAGAAAAACCACCAGTAACATGCAACCAAACTTTCACTCTTCTAAAGTGAGCTCTATGAAGAACCAATTCTATTAAAGGTTAAAATACACACTATTAGGTGTGACCCTATTAAAAGATTTATTTAACCTATTAGGAGTGGCATAATTAAAGGGTTTAAGAATATTCCATTAGAATTTTAACTTGATTAAAGGATTTCAAATTGATACAATGGTTATAAAGTAACAAAATGTGGATCTAAATAAGTACAACTCACCTTGAAAATATAGACCAAAATGTAGCTCGTATGTTGATCCACTGATTGACCCCATTATTATCTCTATCTCTAATCTACTTGGCAATCCTTCAAGTGATCACACTTCACCTCTTTATAACTCTTCTCAACCTCTTTCATAATTTTTCTAGTCAATAGAATCAACAACTATTCACACATTGCTAAGGTCTTCACTAGCACTACGCACCTTTTTTAGATTAGTCCTTTTGCCTCCTTAAATAGGTAATTTTGATCCTTTTCTACTTAGACATCACCATAGATCTTAAGGTTTAGTCATATTCATCAAATCCTTCCATCATTTCATTCTTATTCTCCCCATCTAGATACTTTTTAAAACTTCTCTTTGAATCCATGCCTAAGAGTGCACAAACACAATTTATCATGCATCAAAATCTCTAGGGAATCCATCCTTATCTTCAACATGTTTTACATGTTCCAAGAACTCTATTATGTCAGCTAGAAATCAAGATTTTCTCACAGACTATCAAATGCTAACACTCAATCATCACAGTCTTTTGACACTTGATCATCACTAAATTACTCGGTCAATACTGACTATTTTTTTCAGCATACTTTCTTATACTCAATTGATAATGATGCTTGGTTGACATTTTATTCTTCTTAACTTGTATTCTCACTTAGTCAACACTAGCATCACTTGGTATATACTTCCTGTTCCTTAATCTTCTATTCTTTTGCTTGATCAAGCCTATATATTTGGTCTTCCTTTGATCATTCCTTCTATGCTTCACTACAACTTGTCTTCTCCACTTAGGTTATGATTAAATGATCACATTATCTTATCAAAGTCTAATTGATCAAATTCACATTGTAGTTTACCATAAGTCAACCTTTTTTCTAGGTCCTTTTGTTATCTCTTCTTATCAAATCTTCTTCATCAATCATCTTGGTATGAAACTCTTCTCAGATAGAAAATATCTTACCAATAAGGTTTAATATTAATGAAAACATAATAATTTTTCTAATTGTAGTTCCAATAATCTCCCTCTTTGGCATTGATGGCAACACTTCTAGTTACCATGCTATCAAGAAAATATGTAATTTATTTAAGAAGATCCCTCTATATTTAGTATCAAATCTTTATTAATATCCTTATTTTTATTCTAATTCACATCTTAGTGTCCAACGATATCCCTTTTGAGTTTCATTCTAATTCTTATCCATGCAGCTGTGATATGCAACACATAGACTCCCTCTATCATATTAGAACATGAAATCAATCATCTCCCTCTTTGATACACAACTTCTAAACTTTTGATTTCCTTGATTGATGAAAACACCTTTCACTAATTTATCTTTCTTAATGCATTCTACCTCTTTTTAGTATCACTTTACTCATCTCTCTTTTCACAATTGATGGTAACTGTATAACATCGCCCCTTGGATATAACTTATATTCTCTTAATCTTTAAAAATAATACTAAAGTCACTTCATCTTTCTCATACATATTCATCATGTAGATATCTTCATGCCATTTATCTAAATTTGATTCACCATTTTTCATCTTTTCTTATGACTGATACAATATCTTGTGCTTCTCTTTGCAACACTTTATGTGGCTCCTAAAGTATGACTCTCTATATCAACTCGTAAGATATATTGCTCAACACATTTGATGCAAGGCTCCTTGTTAGCTTAAGTAGGCCCAACTAGGGGAATCACCCCTAATTTACCTCTTAAATACTCACGTGCATCCTTAGGTAAAGCTTTAGTAAAAATATTAGCTATCTATTCCTTAGTGCTCACATACTCCAATCTTACTTCTTTTTCTTGGACTAGTTCCCTCAAGTAATGATACTTGATAGATATATGCTTGGTTTCTAAGTACATCACATGGTTCTTTGATGTATTTATATAACTTTTGTTATCATTATAGATAATAGCTAGATTAGTGATCTTTTCATTCATTCCTTTCAACAATTTCTTGATCAACACAATGTTATAACAATTAACTACTGCTACTACATATTCAGCTTTTACCATTTATTGTGAAATGTAGTTCTACTTCTTGCTTGTCCATGAGACCAATATCTTTCCTAGAAAGAAAGCTCCACCACTTGCACTCTTTCTGTCATCAACATTTCCTACCCAATTGGCATTTGTATATACTTTTAGTTTACATTTTTCTTTCTTCTTATAATATAGTCCATAGTCCTCTATTCCTTTTAGATATCTTGATATTCTTTTCACTATCATCATTTCATTCTCCTTAGGGTTTGCAAAATGTCTTGCAACAATCCAAACTACCAATGCAATATCCAATATGTCGTGAACAACATATTATAGCTTCCCAATCATTGATCTATTGAATGTATAGTTCACATCAATAGAATCATCATTCTTAGAGAGTTTATGTCCAGTAGCTATAGGTGTGCTAATTGGCTTGAATCTTTCATCCCAAATATTTTTAGTGTCTGCTTGATATATTTTGATTATGTGATGTAAATACATTTTTTCATTTGATATACTTGTAAACCAACAAAGAATTTAATTTCCCCAAACATAAACATTTCAAATTCCTTCTAAATATCAATACAAAATGATTTGCATAATGCATCTTGTTTTCCAAATATGATATTATTTACAAATATTTTTACTAACAATATCCCTTTTCCACCTTTAGTTTTCAAGTACATATTATTGTTGTCATTGGATTTTGCAAAACTAATCTTTACCAAATAGTTGTGTAACCTTTCATACCATGCTCTAGGGGATTGTTTCAAACCATATAGTTCTTTGTGTATTTCACATACCATTTTCTTCTTACTTGGATCAAAAAATCCTTTTGGTTGCTTAATATATACCTCTTTTCTAGTATTTCATTCACAAATGCAGATTTGACATCCATTTGATATACTTTAAATTCCGTGTAAGCAAAATATGTAAGTAGATTTATAACTCCTTTCAATCTTGCACTATGGAAAATGTTTCTCCATAGCCAATTCCTTCTTCTTGTGCATATCCTTTACAAACTAATCTATCTTTTTTCCTTGTGACTTCTCCTTTCTCATTCAACCTATTTTTGAATACCCACTTAGTTCCAATAACATTCTTGTCTTTCGGTCTAGACATAAGTGGCCAAGTTCTTTTCTTCTCTATTTTTTCAATATCTTCATTAATTTCTTCCATCTAGTATTCATTATCAAAATAATCCTTTGCAGATTTAGGCTCAAACTCACAAACCAAACATGTGTCACTTCTTGTTCTTTTTCTTGTCATAACTCTAGAATCTGTGTTTCCAATGATTTGTTGAGCTACATGATGTCTTCTCACATACTTTGCTAATGTATGTTATCTTCTTATTTCTTCTTGTTCATGTTTATCTTTCATATTTACTTCACATAGTACTTCATGCATCTCTTCTTATTTTTCTAGTTGCTCAACATTAGTTTCCTGGCACTTGGCAACCCCTTGTTGTAGCTTGACATCATTCTACTGATGCTCAAATCCTATAGTCTATTGTTTGGCAGCCTACTATTGCAACTCAACATTCATAGTTAATTGATGCTTGGTATCCTTATTCTCCAACTCAAGTAAGGTGTAGGGCACACCTTTATTGAAATATATAAATGTGTTGTAATCTTCAGGTTCTTTCTTGCATTCAACTTCACTCTTTTATTTTTTGACTTGTGCTTGGTTCAATGTATAAACTATTGTGCTAACATCTTCTCTCAAGTATTTCTATAATACATTCTTCTCAATCATCAATGTTCTAGCATAATCCATGATTGACTTGATCCTTCTTTCAATGATTCCATTCTATGGAGGGGTCCTGGGTGATGACATCTCTCTCTTGATTCCTCTATCATTGAATATACTAAATTCATTGAAGATAAACTCACCCCCTATGTCAAATCTTGGTCTCTTCAAGTTTTTGTCTATTTCTTTTTCAACTCTTGGCAAGTACCACTTAAATAATTAAAAAGCATCATATTTTTCTTTTAGAAACATCACATTCATCATTTTAGAGTAGTCATTAGGAAATAGAATGAAATATTTATCACCACAGTATCTTAGCACACCAATGGGACCATAAAGGTCAATATGAACCAATTTTAGAATATCATTAGATGAGTAAGTCTTGCTCTTGAAACTAGACTTTTTCATGTTACACAATTGACATTATTTACATATAAAATTATCAAGTTTCCTCAATTTTGGTAATTCTCTTACTCATTTCATCTTACTAATGCCTACCAAATCATCAAATATCACATGACATAACCTCTTATGCCATAACCATATATCATCAAATCATGTAAACAAGCATGTCTCATCAGATAAATCTAGATAGAACAAGTTACCTCTACTTTGGTCTCCACTTCCAATTGATTCTCCTAAGCCATTGTAGATCTTTTCCTTCTTATTCTCAAATTTAACTTTGTAGCTCAAATTATTCAACTATGTAATAGTCAAAAAATTACAGTTCATTCCTTCAACCCAATAAGAATTGCCACATCAGATCTTATTAGTCAATTTTATTAACCCTTTACCTTTCATGAGACATGGCGCATCATTACCAACCTTAATGTAGCTACCTTTATATTGTTCTAAGATTTCAAAATTACTTTTATCACCAATAATGTAATGTGAGAAACCACTATCAGTTATCCATCTATCACCTTTACTCACATAGGAAATCAATGCAACTTTCTCATCTTCATCATTATTATTAGAGTCATTGTTAGTTTCTTCTTCAGCAATATAACATGATTTTTTAACTTTATCTTTGTAGTCCTTGTTTCTTCTACTATTTCTATCATCTCTTCTACCTTTATACTTGATTTCCCTTCTTTCATCATTGTCTTCTTTGCTAGGACTATTGAAATATGATTGAAAAGATTATTATTGAGAGAGATCACTAAGAAAGGGAGATTGTTGAAGAAGACTATGTGTTTTAATCATTGTTCTATCACTAATGTCAAACCTGCTATTTTTTGGTAAGACAAATTATTATAAGATTCAAGTACTATCACTTAGTTGATTGATGAAGATGATTTCATTAATAAGATGTAACAAAAGAACCTAGAGCAAAGTTTGAGTTATGATTATGTAATGAAGTACAAGGATCACTTAAGACAATGATGACATGATGTATTGATAATCTACTTAAGGTTACAAACGTTGGCTACACTTAGAAAGTTTAGAAAAACAAGCTACATAAAGATTGTTTGCCAAGCTTGATTGAGTGGATAGTACGTGCCAAGAAAAGTTAGTATAAGTCGAATAGAAAGTCAGTTGGAGCTGAGTGAAAGAAAATTCTAGTAGATACTAAACAAGATAGTTGATGCCAAGTAAAGTTTAGTTAATGTCAAACATTAGTAAACTTTAGTTGATGTTGAGTGATTTTATAATTGATGTCGAGCAATGCAGTTATACTGAGCATTAGAAGGTTGATAATGTCGAGCTGTTGCATTATTTAAAAAATTGAAGATTCATAAAATCTAAGCTAAGAAGTTTTCTTTCTTGAAACATGTAAACTAGGAAGAAGATAAGGATGATGAGCTAGTGGCACAAAACTTGATGTAAACTATTTTTAGGTGAATTTAAATGAATTCTAGGAGAAGTTTCTAGAAGAGATATTAGAAATGGGGTAGATATATTGTATCCTACCTAATCCATCCAAACCCTAAATTGGACGATGGAAAATGAGTGAAAAATATCCTAATTTCTTATTTATAAGAATGTTTGGTCATGAAACAAAGTTGTCATGTGTGAGAACCCATAGAAGAGAAGGAATTAGTGGTTTTGCTTTATCAAGTGACCCAAGAAAAGAGTCTACAATGGCATGTTAAGTAAGAAGGCTAAAGGAGATGAATGCTTGAAGAGTGAATAAGTTGTCAGAACTACAAAGTATGAAGGCAAAGTAGAATTAAGGACTAAAGAAAGATCTAAAATTTACAAGAGAAGCTGTAAGTTATATTATATCAAAGCTCTACTATTACTCTCTAACAATTGTACCAGTCTAGTGTAAATCCTTTGGATTAAGGTTGACCGAACAGTCATTTCTAAATCCTTTAACTAGGTGGCATTCCAAGTGAATGAGCTAAAGTCCTCTAGTAAGGCTCACTTCTAACAAGGTGATTGAAATCCTTTAACCAGATCACATTTAATAGTGTGTATTGTAACCTTTAATAGGGTTGGCCTTTCACAATGCATCACTTTAGAAGAGTAAAAAGGAGTAGCATGTTACTAGTGGTTTTTCTCAAATTGGATTTCTACATAAATCATTGTGTCAAGTATGCTGATGAATCTGTTATGTTTCATGCTTTACATTTCTACAAGTTGATTTGATAGTAACTTACAAGTTTTAGTGATTACATAATCTTATCGACGGATGCATGGTTATGAATGTTTTATGGGTTCACTAAGCTGTGAAATTTTTTATTTATACATTTGGTCCTTGGATAACTGATACACCCCCCCTCTCAGTTATTCTAAAGAATTCTAATAATTGACATTAGAGCCATCTACTTAAGAGGACTAGTTTGAAGGTACTAGAAGCACAAAGATTAAGATGTTGAAAAGAGATGTACCCAAACTTAATAGAGATAAATTTCTTGCATGGTAAAGTTTGATGAAGCTACACCTTGGAGGACTTAGAGATCATGCACAATGTATCATTTTAGTGGAGCATGTTGATCCAATTGGAGCCCTAGATGCTAAAGATATGATGACGAAGAAGAAAGAACACAATTAGGTGATGTTGGAGATTGCCTCTACTCTAAGCTATGCCAAATTTGATGATATCAAAGGCTGTGACACTGTAAACAAAATGTGGGATGCCCCACACACTATCTATAAAAGAAGACAAATATGTTAAAAAATTCAAATATGAGAGTCTCAGAGGTAAGTTTTATGATATGAGAATGGAAGAAGGTGAAAATATCGCTCAATATATTGCTAGGATAAAAGAAGTTGTTAGTGTAATAAAATGAGCTACTCATCATATAGATGATGATATTGTGCTAAGAAAAGTCTTGAGAACACTACTACCTATTTATGCTATTAAATTTTCTACAATTCAAAAACTAAGATGTATTCCAAGAAATGATCTAACCCTTGAAGGTTTGGTAGGTAGACACTATGTTTGAGCTATCTAACTATGATAATTACAAACCTAAAGGTCTTGAATCTACTTTCAAAGCTAAAATTTCATTGAAGGACTCTAATGAGGTGAAGTAGAAGAAGAAGAAGAGAAAGATAAAATATGTTTCTAGTGATAGTGATATAGATGAATATGATGTTGAAAAATTGGAAGCACTACTGACAAGAAGATTTCATAGAGGAAAAGGCAAATTCAAAGGTAAGTTACCTATCATTTGTTTCAACTATAATGAAGTTGGTCATATTTTTGCAAGATGTAAATAGAAGAACTATAGAGGTGGTGACAAGTACAAAAGTAGAAGAGAAGATGACAACAAAAATTACAAAGATAAAGGAAAGAAGTCATGCTACATTGTTGAAAAGGAAACAAGGGATGATTCTAATGAACATGATGATGAAGTGATGTATGCTGCAATGAAGGATGAATCTAATGAAGATGAGGTGACTACACTTGTTACTTATGTGAACAAAAAGAGATAGATAGATCATTGACAATGGATGCTCACATCACATGACTAGAGACAAAAGTAAGTTTATTACCTTGAATTATTATGATGTAAATAGTGTAAGATTTGGTAATGATGCACCATGTTTGGTAAAAGGAAAAGGCTCTATAAAACTCATAACAAGATTTCATGTGACAATGCTTACTATGTTAGAGGACTAAACTATAATCTTTTAAGTGTGTCACAATTAAATAATTTGGGATGGAAGGTTGAATTTGAAAATAAGATTGCTACGATATTTGATACTAATGGAAAATTGATTAGAAAAGGTGATCAAACTAGAAGTAATCTATTCTATTTTGATATAGAAGATGTTACTTGTCTTGTTGTAAGATTTGATGTATGTTTATGGCACAAGAGGTTATGTCATGTTAATTTTGATAACTTGGTTAGTATTAGTAACATGAAGAAAGTTAGAGGTTTGCCTAAATTGAAGAAACTTGACAATACAATCTAAAAACAATGTCAATTAGGCAAATTGACAAAGTCAAGCTTTAAGAGTAAAGCTTATACCTCTAAAGAAATACTAGAGATTGTTAATACTAACTTGTGTGGACCAATTGAATTGCAAAGCTACAAGGGAGATAGTACATAATGATATTTGTTGATGATTATTTTAGGATGATGATAGTTATGATTTTGAAATAGAAATCTGATGCTTTTCAAATGTTTAAGTGGTACTTAGCAAGAGTTGAAAAAGAAATAAGTAAGAGTCTAAAATGTTTGAGATCAGACAGAGGAGGAGAATTTACATCCAATGAGTTTGAGATGTTTTGTAATGATAGAGGAATCAAGAGATAGAAATCTTCTCCTAGAACCACTCCACAAAATAGAATAGCTGAAAGGAGAAATAGGTCTATAATGGACTATGCTATAACACTCATGATGGAGAAGAATGTTGCTTTAAAATACTAGAGAGAAGCTATAAGTATAGCTATCTATACCTTGAATCATGTACAAATAAAAAAAGGTGAACTATGGTATGGATATCCACCCTATGTGAAATACTTTAAGGTATTTGGAAGTAAATGTTACATTCTTAAAGATGTTAGGAATGGAAAGATTGATGCAAAAGGTGAAGAAGGAATATTTTTTAGATATTCCACAAGAAGCAAAGCTTATAAGATTTTAAATAATAACACTAAGAAAGTTGTGGAAAATGAAAATGTGAATTTTGAGGAATATACAGAAGTACATGAGGCTGAACTTATGAAAGAACCTAAAGGATAAAAATCATTTGTATACTTTTATGAAGGAATTCTTGTTGAAGAAGATGCTATAAATCAAGTTGAAAACCAACATCAAGTTTCAATGACTACTGAGTCACATCCTATGAGTGTTGAGTTGCATTCAGGAACCAAGTTACATTTAGATGTTGAGTTACAGAATGAAGTGGATGCACATTCTAATTCTAAAATTAGTACACATGAAAGAGATGTTGAGATACTTGATAGAGATGTACATACTAATTTTGAATTTGAAAGACAAAATGAAGAAATAGGAGTTGAGCCAAGATTGCCAAAATATGTCAAAAGACATCATCCTATTGATTAGATTATTGGAAATAAAGATGCTAGGCCAATGACAAGAAAAAAATTGAGAAGTGAATCATGTTTGCTAAGCATGAAGGAACCCAAAATATTAAAAGATGCATTAGAAGATGTGGACTGGTATAAAGCCATGGAAGAAGAGATTGAACAAATAGAGAAGAATAGAACATGAAGTCTAGTTCCTAAACCAGAAGACAAAAATGTGATTGGCACCAAGTGGGTATTTAGAAACAAACTAGATGAAAATGGTGAAGTCACAAGGAACAAAGAAAGATTAGTTTGCAAGGGATATGCATAAGAAGAAGGAATTGATAATGGGGAGACATTTTCCCCTATTGCAAGAATGGAAGGAGTAAGAACTTTGCTTGCTTATTCTACATACAAAGGGTTAAAAGTTTATTACATGGATGTTAAATGTACATTTCTAAATGACATATTAGAAGATAAAGTTTACATAAAATAGCTAGAAGGTTTTTTTGATGTTAACAATAAGAACATGGTATGTAGATTGCACAAAGCTCTATATGGTTTGAAACAAGCACCAAGAGCATGGTATGAGAGACTTCATACTTATCTTGTGAAGATTGGATTTGAAAGGACTAATGATAATAGCAGTTTTTACATGAAGATAGAAAAAGGAAAATGTATTTTATTATCTAAAATATTTGTTAATGATATCATATATGGAGGTCTAGATGCTTTATGTAAGGATTTTGCAAATCAGATGAAGCAAGAATTTGAAATGTCTATGTTTGGAGAAATCAATTTTTTTGTGAGTTTGCAAGTATATGAGATGAAATATGGTATATACATCACTCAGTCAAAGTATGTCAAAAAATTACTGAAGATTTTTGGATTAGAGGATTCCAAATCCCTAAGTACACCTATGGTGATAGGACTCAAGTTGTTAAAGAATGATGATTCAAATGAGGTGATTCAAACATTATATAGGTCTATGATTGGCAAATTGCAATATGTAACACACAAAAAACTTGATATTGCATTATCTGTAGGGATAGCTACAAGATTCTTTGCTAATCCTAGGGAGGATCATTTAATGGATGTAAAGAGAACAATGAGATGTCTAAAAGGAATAGAAGAGTTTGGTTTATACTACAAGAAGAATAAAAAGTTTGAACTGAGAACCTATATTGATGTTGACTGGGCTAGAAACATTGATGACGAAAAGAGCACCAGTGGAGTGGCATTTTTCTTAGGCAAGAGACTAGTTACATGGACTAGTAAGAAAAAAAGTTATACTTCACAATCTACTACTGAAGCTAAATATGTTGTTGTTGCTATAAACCACACAAACATTGTATGGGTCAAATAGCTACTCAAAGGAATAAAGGAAGAAATCA
The DNA here is from genome assembly GCA_028749045.1 of Cupressus sempervirens. Taxonomy (NCBI): domain Eukaryota; kingdom Viridiplantae; phylum Streptophyta; class Pinopsida; order Cupressales; family Cupressaceae; genus Cupressus; species Cupressus sempervirens. The sequence goes on along the minus strand of CM053788.1, from coordinate 580,584,600 downwards.
TAGAACCAATGATACTTTATTGTGATAATACAAGTGCTATCAATATATCAAATAATATAGTGATTCACACAATGATAGAGCACATTGCAATCAAGTATCATTACTAGATAGAGTTAGTTCAACATAAAGAGGTGAAGATAGAATATGTTAACACAAAGGAGCAAATTGCTGATATCTTCACAAAACCATTACCTAAAGATGCTCATGAATATCTAAGAGGTAAAATAGGGGTTATACCCCTATCAAAGGCTATCTAAGTAACAAGAGGAGTGCCCTACATCAAACAACCTAATATTCATATGTTATAAATTAATGCAGAGGATCTTACTTTAGGAGCTTCCTAAAGTAATGATGGGGACACAACCCAAGAACAGAATGGACACAACAAAAAAAGGGAAATTGTATTAACTGAAAAATAAGCTAGTACATTCAGTACAGAGAAAAATAAACTTCAAAACATGCCCTAAGGGCTTACAATAGCATAAATGTGGAGATAATTTCTCCTTTCAGTACCTCCTCTCAAACTCCACTCCGAACTGCCTTTTACAATGCCAGAAATCTCCTTAAATAGACCCCGGAGGGTTAAGGACTAGGAGTACATTCTAGAAAGTGCTAGTAGGCATCCACCGACCAAATAGAAGGTTCTAGAAGCTGCGTTAGAAGTCAGTGCAAATCTAGAAGAATCTAGAAACGGTAACCGAACTTCCGAGAGGCATAATTTTTGAACCATAGCTCCGATTGACGAACTGTTTACATTTTCGGAAAGCTCTCGAAGTGCTCTCTAGCCCTATGGACAAGCTTTGTTTGTCCCCCATTTTTTGGCACTTTTTGAGTTCATTTAATGCCCCTAACCTGACTTTGAAGCATTCTTACGAGGTCTCCAAAACCCAAAAAATTGCAATAACTTTCAAATCATGGGGCCTTTTGACCTGATTCTTTTTCTGGAATGCTCTAAATCATAATTACATTCATCTGACCAATTCACACCTTCTAGGTCACCAAAATGATGGCCAAATTGCATGCTCCTATTTTTTCAAGATTTTCTAGCACACTGATAGTTGAATTGTGAGAGTTGGAACCTTATTTGACCCAAATGGGTGTCCAAAAATGAAAACACATGAAACAGAAACTAAGTCTAAGTACTTTTTTTGGGTGACACAGGATTGCCCTTATACCTCTGGATGCTCCTACATCAAGTAATCATAGAGCTGAAACTTCAAATTAGTCACAAGCAAGGTGATAGAGGGAGCACCTAAAGAAATTGCAAAAGCTTATATCTGCATGTATTAAGATGACAAGTTTTTGGTATACATCTTTGGCATTTTTGGTAAAGAGGGAGAAAGTACATTAAACTAATCATCATTAGAAGGAGAAAGTATAAAAGTTGAGAAGTGTTACTGATCTTAGAGGGAGATTAAACAATTTCTGGTGTTGTTGATTAAGAAGAGGACACATGTATGACGAGGGAGATAGAGAAGAATGTAAGAAAAAGGGAGAAATCCTAATCTACCTAGTAAGAGGGAGATATAGGAAGAAACTCAAAGGGAGTTGTAAAAAAGAGTTTTGTAACCTAATCAGAAGATGGAAGTTGCTAATAGAGAGAGAAATTTTGATACAAGTTTTCTTTTTGGTATTGTTTTACTATTCTAACCTAGTTAGTTTGGCGAAATAAGATGTTTATCATTTGATTGACTTAGTTGATCAGTTTGGTTTGCCATTAATGCCAAAGAGGGAGATAGTTGAAATATGATTGAAAAGATCATTATTGAGAGAGATTATTGAAAGAGGGAGATTGTTGAAGAAGACTATGTGTTTCAATCATTGTTTTGTCACTAATGTCAAACTTGTTATTTGTTGCTAAGACAATTGCTTATAAGATTCAAGTACTATCATTTAGTTAATTGATGAAGAGGATTTGATCAATAATATGTAACAAAAGCACCTTATGCTAATGTAAATAATTATTTACTATTTAAACTTAATTTTACTTATGTAAGTAAAATTATAACCCACAAATGTGGGATAATTCAAAAGAAAACCAGTGTTTGCAAGTTTGAAAATTGACGACTTGCAGCGAAAACCCAAAACAAAAAATTAATTTGAAACCCAAAAAAAATTTGCGACCTATGCAAGAACTCTGTGGAAAGAATTTTGCCACATGTTGCCCTTTTCCCAAGCCATGCCAACTACCTACATTAGATGCTTATGTGGAAAGCCATGTCAACTACTCACCTATCAACTACCATATGTCGAATAAGCACACACGGGTATGTGTAGGATCATGGTGTGCCAAAAAGTGGTGATCTAAAAAATCTATAGTTCTAAAATATCTCAAACCATTTCAAAATCTATTCCAACTTTTTTTCCACCCACCCTAATACTAAATGAAAAAAATTAATATCTTTATAAGGTCTACTATATTTTTTGATACCAAACCTATATGGTCAACTTTAAAAATATCCTAAAAATGTGTTTTTGGCCTATTTTTATGCGATTTTTACTTCAAACATGTAGTTGAAAACTTTTTTTCCACCAAAATTTGATGAAATGAAAAGGGTTTCTTAAGAATGTCCTTTTCTGTACACAAATGTAAGGTTTGTCAAGTTATGAGTTTAGTAAGTAATTATTACTTATTTTCTAATGTAGTTATGTATAAAGTGCTGACTGACACACCATTTGAAAAACAACTATAAATTTCAAATGGCACAACATTTTTTAAATACAAAAGATGCATCACATTCTATGTTTCTTCTACTACAAGGGAAACAAATGAAAACTTGAATTTTACAGAGTTTTGAATTAGTTAAGGTGGTCAAACACGAGAGTTTTTTTATTCCAAAACTACTAAAGTCAAAAATTAATTATTAATTAGTTATTTAGAATAAAAATACCCAAAAATATGTGTCACATCTAGGCATGAGTCTACTACTTATATCTAGAATATTATTAAAAATAATTATCATTTGATTTTGATTAAGATGGTCAGACATATGTCTACTACTCTTTTTTTTTTGAATTTTTTGTAATATTGCATTAAAATTCAAAATTTTGACCAATCAATTTATTTATTTTTGAGATAAGTCCTAGTATTTTAGAAACTAGATTCAATTTTCTAGAGATTCTTTTCTCTCAACTTTTTGATATAAAGTTAATAACAAGTAGAAAATTGCATGTCAAGTTGACATAACCCTATTTTCTAATTTTTTATTGCCACTTAAGGGCATAGTTTGGTTGACCATGATCCTGCACATACCCACACATGGATGCCACATCATCAATTTGTATAGTCCAATGTGGAGTATAGTTAGTAGTACACATCATCCTATACTATATGATTCCATACAGTCTATACACTGATGTCACTATGCGTACTACTGACATCATCACTTATGTCATCATAGGCTTGAAGGGCACTAATGTCATCTTTTTATGAGATTAAATTTGATGGCCATCTAACCACCATTCTAGGGAAAATTAGAACTACTATGATGCCATATGACCATCAAATTTAACCTCATCTTTTGCTGATACAACCCCTCTCTAGATTAATTTTTGATTTTGTAGTCCAACTTTGGGAGGCCATATCTCAATCATCTGGACTCCAAATCAGGTGCTTTTTTTTAAAAATTGGATAGAATTTTTAAAAAAATTTAGTGGTGCAACTCTTTTCTAGTTTTGGTGCATGGATTTGTTAGAAATTGCATTTTTTGGTGACTATACCTCCATAATCCTACATTTTGCAACTTCAAATGCTCTGTGCAAGCACATCTGGACCTGAAAATAGGTTCTATTTTTTTTGAAAGTGTGTTATTTTTTGTCTACTTTCTAGATCTATAGTCAAATTGTAGGGATGTGTGGACAAAAGTGTCACTTTTAGAAATAGGGTTTTTCTTTGCTTTGTATTGCTTCAAATTTGTTGTGCATTGTAAACTTCTAGATTTTTAATCCATTAAGAGGTTGTAACAAGAAAAATCAAAAGTCCATGAAGGCCAAAATTTGCAAGTGGCCATTGTAATTGTACTATTGATAAAGTGCCAAAAGCATTTATTTTGGTGGGGGATTCTTGATTTAGTGAAGGGGTGGTGTTCTTTGTGTTGTGTTCCTTCTTTTCTACAATTTTCTTTCATTTTTTACATTATGAAAAATTTTAAGTCTCCAAAATTAACTTCACATAACTATGCTACATTGTCCATCAAAATGCGGTATCATTTAATGCACAATGGAGTTTCTCAATATTTAGATGGCACTCTTCCTAAACTAGCAAGTGATAAAGTATTAGCTAGTGATATTTTAGCTTGGGTAGCAATGGATAGGAAAGCTCTAGGTGATATATGTTTGGGGGTTGATGACAAGATCATGTATCAAATTAAGAAGTGTTCTACATCCAAGGAAGCTTGGGATACCCTTGAAAACCTATATGGTAAAGTGTCTAAAGAGGATGTTTTTGAAATTGAAGATTAGCTTGTCTCCTTAGATCCTAAGTCATTTGATTTAATACAAGATTTCATCATTAAGGTGAATAAACTAAGGAAAAATCTTACTGATTGTGGGAGTCCTATCAAAGATGATAGATTGATCTATCTTATTCATAATAAGCTATCATCAAAGTATTCCACATTTATTTCTTCTTATAAAACCTCAAAGACTACATTAGGGTTTGCCATACGAAAGTCTCTTTATATGAATATGTTGATCCGTTGGATACAAAAGAAAATAAGTTGATATCAATGAGGATTCTCAATACACCTAAGTTTAAAGCATTGGTGGCCAATAATGAGGTTTCTCAAAATTCAGCTAGACAGTCTTCAAATAAAGGAAAGGGTAAGAAAAAGAAGTGGAAGGAAAAATTAGAGGATGTAGAAAAGACAACACCACAATCCAATCAACAATGAAAGTCTTCCTCAAATTCTAAGAATAAGGGAGACAACAATAAGGAGAAGAAAAAGTGTGCCTATTGCAATAAAATGGGTCATGAAGAACATGAGTGTTATCATAAGAAGATTGATGAATTGACCAACATCATGAAGAAATATAATGTTCCATTACCTAATGCTTACAAGGATAAAGGGTCTTCTTTAGATTGAAAGGGAAAAGGGCAAGCACTCATGGCAAAATCAAATTTTCAAAGGAATGGATTCTTGACTCAGGTGTCTCTTATCATATGGGTTCTTCAAAGGAGTATTTTTCTTCAATGAAGCTATCAAAGGTACTACATATCTTCATAGGAGATGATACTAAAATGGAAGTTGAAGGAAAAAGAAATGTGGAAATTTAAAATGGAGAGTTTCAAGTTGTTCTCTATGTTCTAAACCTAAGTTCAAATCTCCTCTCAATATACCAAATCACTCACCTCAAAGATGGACATAGAGTTGAGGTACTTCTAGATTCAGTACAGGTGCACAATCTTAAAGATGATTCCTTGGTTGCAGTGGGGAAAGTGAATCATAACAAAAGGTTGTACTCTTTCTCCCATTTTGTGCCCAAGTCTCTTTCAAAGGCCTTGTTAACTTAATCTAGTTCAATAATGCAATTATGGCATCAATTGTTTGGTTATATTTCCTTTCACTACCTTCAACAACTTTGCACAAATAGAATGGTCAAAGGTCTACCTCAAATAAACTTTTTCCATGGTGAATGTTCAACAAATTTAGTGGATATGCATCCAAAGGGGAAGTTACAAAAAGGAAAGTCTTCAAGAGTGCTAGTTGTTCTACAAATGGTTCACATGGTATTAGCAGGTACTTTTGCACTCAACCAGGGTCACTATATACTTTCCTTTGTTGATGACTTTTCAAGATACACTTGGGTCTACTTTCTTCATCATAAGAAGTGAAGTTTTGGACAAGTTTCTAGCCTTCAAGACTCACGTTGAGTAAAAATTGAGAAAAGCCATCAAAGTTCTAAGAATGGACAATGGAAGCATGTATGTGAACAAAAGACTAAAAGACTTTTGTAGACTTGAGGGAATTGATCTTCATAATTTTTCATCATTCGGTCCACATAAGATAGATGTTGCAGCTTTGAGGATCTGCACTCTTAATTCCATGGCAAGTTTCATGATACAAGCCAAGTCTCTAGATCCATCATTAAAAGTCAAAGCAATTAGTAGTGCCACTCAAATTCTAAATAGGTCTCCTCATCTAGCCTTAGATGGAAAGACTCCTTTTGAGGCATGGTGTAACAAAAAACCTATTGTGACACACTTCAAAGTCTTCAGTTGTCTTGCATGGGAAAACACATCTTCCAGGGGATGCAAGGCATAATCACCTTGGCCTTGTACTTTCATTGGTAATGAAGACTGTGTGAAAGCATACCAACTATTGGATCTAGAGAAACATTAGATTTTTGTGGAGAAGGATGTATATTTTGAGAAAATTTCATCAAGCTTGTCCTCTACTCCTCTCCACACATCATACCATGTGGAAGCTGATAGTGACACCAGTAATAGTGCTTCAACAGATTCAAGCACGTGGGGTTCTATCGACAATTTTAGTGAGAGCTCACTACATCAATTTACTCCACATGCATACATAGCCATAATGATAGGTCTAGCATAGTAGTGTACATCTAGTCTTCCAAGTTCAACTTCAGTGAAAGATTTGGGGGACACTATTGATGATCTACCTCTTCTTTTTGATGTAGCAACAACTTCTTCACTTGTCACGAGGGCTCCATCTAACCCTCTTGTTCATTCTTTATATGATTGATCCTCATAGTTTGAAGTGATTATGGATACTTATGATTAATAGTTTTAGAGGACTTCTTCATTAGTTGAGTAGACAATAGTTCTTTGAGATAGGCTCTTTAGCCAGTTGAGTAGGTTTTAGAGACATCACTTACCTATGGGATTCTTTCCATGCATAGCAGAAGCATCTCATTTGTACATTTGACATTGTTTCTTCCTAAGGGAAGGAACATCATTCTACAATCTTGGATCAACTTCTTCATCATACTAGTCATTGGTAGGCATTCTTCTTTAGGGGGGAGCATATTCTATCTCTCTTCCTCTTCTCATTTTTCTCTTATGTATATACTAGATATATGTCATAATTGGGGGGTCTTGATTACTCCATCCATCCATACATCATGTGTTTTTAATCTCTCTTTTTTGGGGAGGATTTTCCCATGAGGTTTTCCCTCTTTCTAGACTTTATGAAAGATTGTATTTCACTATGTACATGGGTACCTAATATGACCTAGTAGCTAGGACCCATTCTATATTTCATCCTAGATTTTGTGAACTTAAGTGCATTCCCCTAAGTTGCACTTAAGGGGGGGGGGGGGGGGTGGGGGTGTTGGTGTAAATAAGTATTTACTATTTACACTTACTTAAGTTTACTTAGGTTAATGCATTATTTTATTATATTACATTATTATATTATTCATTTAGGTGGGACACTTAGGAGTTTGTGTACTCTCATGAGTTTTTATGTTGACAACACAAAAGTACGCAACTCTATTTCAGCACATGGTGTCTACAACACTAGAGTTTGCATCATTCATTGAGTTGTCATGAAGACAATGTAGTTATTCACACTCCTAATTTAGCACATGTTGTCTACACCATTGATTTGTGTGGTACACCATTATAGGCTTATCCTCACATCATTGCACTTACTTTTGTGCTTAATGGAGGATTACCCATATCTAGTGGACATGTGCTTGGTTGTATTACTTATCATGATGCTGACTTCTATGCATTCTAGAAGCTTTCCAGAGGCCTTTATATATAGGCACTCCTAGTGTACTTGTATATGACATATTGAATGAATATATCATCATTCTAATCATACTCTCTCTTTGGTCTAAATTTGTACTTGTGTTTGAGTTCCTTGGTCTTGGGTGAATTCTGCCCTAGGCCAAATTCTTACACCTAGAGAAAAGGTTGAGTTATGATTATGTAATGAAGTACAAGGATCAGTTAAGATAGTGATGGCATGATGTATTGATAATCTACTTAAGGTTACAAATGTTGGCTACACTTAGAAAGTTTAGTAGAACAAATTACACAAAGATTGTCTACTAAGCTTGAGTGAGTGGATAGTAGGTGCCGAGAAAAGTCAGTGCAAGCCAAAGAGAAAGCCAACTGGAGCTGAGTGAAAGAAAATTCTAGTGGATGTCAAGCAAGATAGTTGATGCTGAGTGATTTTATAATTGATTCCAAGAAATGCAATATGTGTTGAGCATCAGAAGGTTGATAATGCTGAGCTATTGTATTATTTTAAAAATTGAAGATTCATCAAATCTAAGCTAACATGTTTGTTTTCTTGAAACTTGTGAACCAAAAAGAAGATAAGGATGATGAGCTGGTGGCACAGACCTTGATGTAAACCATTTTTAGGAAAATTCAAATGGATTGTAGGAAAAGTTTCTAGAAGAGATATGAGATATGGGGTAGATACATTGTATCCTACCTAATCCATCTAAACCCTAAATTGAATGATGGAAAATGAGTAGGAAAATATCCTAATTTCCTATTTATAGGAATGTCTAGTCATGAAAAAAAAAGGTCATGTGTGAGAACTCAAGTAAGAGAAGGAATTAAGGGTTTTTATTCATCAAGTGACCCAAGAGAAGAGTCTGCAATGGCATGTTAAGCAAGAAGGGTTAAGGAGATGAATGCTTGATGGGTGAACAAGCTGTCAGAATTGCAAAGTATGAAGGCCAAGCAGAATTGAGGACTAAATAGAGATTTGAAATCTATAAGAGAAGTTATAAGTTATATTAGATCAAAGCTCTACTATTACTCTCTAACAATTATATTAGTCTAGGGTAGACCCTTTGGATTATGGTTGACCTAATAGTCATTGTAAATACTTTAACTAGGTGGCATTCCAAATGAATGGCCTAAGTCCCTTAACAAGGCTTACTTCTAAGAGGGTGATTGAAATCCTTTAACCAGATTACATTTAATAGTGTGTATTGTAACCTTTAATAGGGTTGATCTTTCATAGGGCATCACTTCAGAAGAGTGAAAAGGAGTAGCATGTTATTGGTGGTTTTTCCCAAATTGGATTCTCACCTAGATCATTATGTCAAGTGTACCGATGGATCTGTAATGTTTCATGCTTTAAATTTCTACAAGTTAATTTGATAGTAACCTACAAGTTCTAAGGATTGCATAATCTTATGGATGCATGCATGTGTATGAATGTTTTATGTGTTCACTAAGCTATGAAAAATTTTATTTATGCATCTAGACATTGGATAATTGATTCCCACCCCCCCGCCCCCCCCCCCCCCCCCCCCTCCTCAGTTATTCTAAAGAATTCTAACAAGGACACTATGCAAAAATATGAAAAGCTTTGTTACATGAAAAACATATTAGAGAAAGTTTACCTTTGAATTTTCCTTTTCCTCTTGGAAGTCTCCTAGCCACTAATGCTTCAAGCTCATCAAGATCATCATCAAATATATCACTATCACTATTCACACACTTTCCTTTTACTTTCTTATTTAAAAGTAATTGAGATTTGAAATTTGAGTCAATAGTAGGAGTAAAATTATCAAAATTTGACAATTCAAAATTAGTAAGTCTGCCAACTAATCCTTCCAAAGTCAGATTATTACTGGGGGTACATCTCAATTATTTTATTTTAGAGACTCTAATAGCAAAAATATGAAGTGGGGTTCTCATTACCTTACTAATCAAAGTTTCATCGTCAATCTTTCCATTGGATCCTCTTATAGCATTTAACACCTCTTCAAATTATCCATAATAGTGATCAATAGTTTCACCTTCTATCATTACCATCTCATCTAACTTCCCTCTCAAGATTTTTGATTTTTCTCCTAAAATATTTTTGTCTCCTCCATAGATAGTTTGAAATGTATCCCACATTTGGTTAGAATTAGTGCATTCCTTTATATCATCAAACTTGGTGCAACTTAGGGCTAATGCAATCTCCAACATTGCATAATTGTGTTCTTTCTTCTCTTTCATCTGTTATGTTTTCATAGGCCTTGGTATCTCTATGTATGCATATTCCACATAGTATATTGCTCCTCCAATTTCTTCAAGATGCAACTTCATCAAGCTCTACCATATAGGGAAGTTCTCCTTGTTTAGTCTTCACACTTCCTTTTTGTACATCTTGATCTTTAGCTTTAAGTACCTTCAAAGTGTTCCTTACAAGAACCAACATCTCTTATACCAATTATTAGAATGATTTAGAATAATTGAGAGAGGGGTGGGGGTGAAATAGTTATCCTTAGGTCTAAATATACTAATTCAACATTCAATCACTTCAAATACTTTAGATCTAATCATTAAGTAGCTTAGTCTCTATAGAAAATAATCAGTAACATAAAAGTTGTAGTCCATTGTCCTAATAGTAATAAACTTGTAGAATGTGAAACATCTCAAATAACATCTATAGAAGTATGGCACCAAAATGTAATGTGAAAACCAAATTTGGAAAAACCACCAATAACATGCTACCAAATTTTCACTCTTCTAAAGTGAGCTCTATGTAGAGCCAACCTTGTTAAAGGTTACAATACACATTGTTAGGTGTGACTCTATTAAAATATTTAATCACCCTATTAGGAGTGGTCTAGTTAGAGGGCTTATGAACATTCCATTAGAATGTCACCTTGATTAAATGATTTACAAATGTCTTTTAGGTCAACCTTGATTACAAGATTTCAAATTGATATAATGGTTATAAGTAATAATAGATGATCTAAATAAGTACAACTCACTTTTCAAATATAGATCACAAGGCAGCTCATTTTTTGATCCAATGACTAACTTGCATTATTATGTTTGTTTATGATTTGCTTGGAAATCCTTCAAGTGATCACACTTCACCTTTGTACAACTCCTCTTAGACTCCTTAAGTTCACCAATCAATAACATCAAGAAATGCTCCAACCTTGCTCAGTTCTTCCCTAACACTGCTAACCTCGTTTAGATTCATCCTTATGCCTCCTTAAAAGGTAACTTTGATCTTTTGTTGGTTGAAAATCATTGTAGATCCTAGGGTTTGGTTAGATTCATCAAATCCTTCCATCATTTTGTTCTTCTTCTCTCCTTCTAGATACTTCTTAAAACTTCTATTTGAATCCACTCCTACAAGTGCATAAACATGGTTTATCATACATTAAGTGCTATATTTAATCCATCCTTATCTTCAACACATTTTATATTTTCTAAGTATTCTAGTTGTAAATCAATATTTACTCACAAAATATCAAATGCTAACAATTGTTCATCAAAATATTCTAACACTCAATCATCAATGAATTACTCATTCAATACTAATTGTTCTATTCAACACACTTTCTTATACTTGGTTGATATTGATGATCGATCAACAATGTATTCTTCTCAACTTATATTGTTACTTAGTTGACACTAGCATTACTCACCATATACTTCTAGTTCCTTAATATTCTTCTCTTTTTCTTAGTCAAGCCTATGCTTATGCATTTGGTCTTCTTTTTATCATTCCTTGTATGCTTCAATACAACTTGTCTTCTTCACCTAGGTTGTGATTAAACAATCACATTATCTTGTCAAGGTCTAACTGATCAAATGTCAATTGTAGTTTCACATAACTCAACCTTTCCTCTAGGTCCTTTCGTTATCTCTTCTTCTCAAATCCTCTTAATCAATCATCTTGATATGGAACTCTACTAAGATAGAAGCTATCTTACCAATAAGGTTTGTGATGCAGGAGCATCTAGAGGTATAAGGGCAATCCTGTGTCACCCAGAAAAATGTACTTAGACTTAGTTTCTATTTCATGTCTTTACATTTTTGGATACCCATTTGGGTCAAATAAATGTTCCAACTCTCACAGTTCCACTATCAGTGTGTTTGAAAATCCCAAAAAAATAGGAGCATGCAATTTGGCCATCATTTTGGTGACCTAGAAGGTGTGAATTGACCAGATGAATGTAATTGTGATTTAGAGCATTCCAAAAAAAGAATTAGGTCAAATTGCACCACGGTTTGAAAGTTATTGCAATTTTTTGAGTTTTGGAGACCCCCTAAGAATGCTTCGAAGTCAGGTTAGGGGCATTAAATGACCTCGAAAAGGGCCAAAATGGAGGACAAGAAAAGCTTGTCCATTGGGCTATAGAGCACTTCGAGAGCTTTCTGAAAATGTAAACGGTTTGTTAATCGGAGCTACGGTTCAAAAGTTATTCCTCTCGGAAGTTCGGTTACCATTTTTGGATTCTTCTAGAATTGTACCGACTTCTAACGTAGCTTTCGAAACCTTCTATTTGGTTCGTGGATGCCTACTAGCACTTTCTAGAATGTACTCCTAGTCCTTAACCCTCTGGGGTCTATTTAAGGAGATTTTTGGCATTGTAAAAGGCAGTTCGGAGTGGAGTTTGAGAGGAGGTGCTAAAAGGAGAAATATTCTCTAGATTTATGCTATTGTAAGCCCTTAGGGCATGTTCTGAAGTTTATTTTCTCTGTACTATTTGTACTAGCTTATTTTCTCAGTTAATATAATTTCCCTTTTCTGTTGTGTCCATTCTGTTCTTGGGTTGTGTCCCCATCAAGTGGTATCAGAGCGAGTTTTCCTGAGTGTGTAGACAGAGCACCGACTGTGAGGCAGTTTGCACCAGGACTGTCTAGTTGTGGGTTCGAGTTAGAAGATGCCTCCACGAAGAGAGTGTGGCAGAAGGACCAGAGCTATTGATCTTGAGGAGGTTAGTGCCCTCCAGAGGCAGGTACAAGCATTGCAAGAGAAGTTTCGTAGAGGAGCAAATGTTGCCGCAGGTGACAATAGTGAGGATGACAATGAAGAGGAAGTAATGGGACCAGAAGAGGAAGTTGACAGGGAAGTTCTAAATCCTATAGAGGAAAGGCTTTTTAGGGCCATTACTAAGTTTGGAAAAAGACATACAATTGAAGTGGGTATATTTTCAGGAAATCTGAAACCAAATGAGTTGATCGATTGGATCAATGAACTGAAAGAATACTTTGAGTATGAGGATATAAGGGACTCAGATAGGGTTAAGTTTGCAAAGGCCAAACTGGAAGGCCATGCCAAAATCTGGTGGCAAGAGGTTCAACTGGAAAGACTTAGAAGAGGAAAGGAGAAGATCACAAAATGGGATCGCATAGTGGACAAATTGAAGAAGCAGTTCATTCCTGTGGACTACGAGCTTGATCTGTTTAAGAAGATGCATGGATTAAAGAAAGTAGGAAGATCAGTCCAAGAATATACAGAGGAGTTTTACCAACTCTTGATTAGAGCGGGGCATGTAGAAGAAAATAAGGAGAAGGTTGCTCATTATATCAGTGGGTTGAGACCTAGCATCCAGGAGGAATTGAGTCTGGTAAGAATGACCAGCGTTGAAGAGACATACCAGTTTGCCCTACGAGTTGAAGAGAAGCTGAATAAAAGGTTTGAAGGAAGAAAAAGAGGGTGCAGTCAAGGAGGAAGGGGAAGCAGTAGATCATCTAGAGGTCACAATGAAACCCAAAAGAAAAATGAAGATGTGGGTACTAGCATAAACCAGAGGAATGAGGGTTTCAACGGCTCCCATGATCAAGACTTTGGAAATCAAAGAGGAAGAGGTAGAGGACATGGACAAGGAAGAGGAGGCTTTCATGGTACCTGTGTCCATTGCAATGAAGAAGGTCATCGTGCCTTTGAATGCCCTCAATGACAAGGAAGGACAGATAGGAGAGTTGAGGGCCAAGCTAGGGTTGCTCATGTGGATGAGGATGCACAATCATCACATTCAGAGGATGCAGAAAGAGGAGAGACCTTGGTAAATGAAAGAATCCTACTAAGTGGTGAGAATGAACTAGGAAAATGAAGGAGTTTGTTTCGTACCAGATGCAAGTGTGAGGATAAATGTTGTGATGTGATCATTGATGGTGGTAGCACTGATAGCTTGGTATCAGAAGAGATGGTCTCTAAGCTGAAGCTCAAGAGGGAGAAACATCCACAGTCCTATCGGATTGCTTGGGTAAAAGATGATCATAAGGTCTTGGTAAGTGAAAAATGTTTAGTAAAATTCAAAATTGGGAGTTACCATGATGAAGTCCTCTGTGATGCTATTTCGATGGATGTTTTCCATATATTGTTGGGTAGACCATGGCAGTTCGATAGACATGCAGTGCATGATGGACATGCAAACACATACTCTCTCACAAAGGATGGAGTTCGCCATAAATTGAAGCCCATGAAAAAGGAAGGTGAAAAGGTATGTAGCAGTGCTAGGATTTGTCTTGTTGATAAAAGGAAGTTTTTAGATGGCATGAAACATCAGGATATGTGCTATGCTTTGATTCCTAGGAAAGATAAAGAAGGTAGTAGTGAAATACCATTTGAAGTTTCAGATTTACTAGGGGAATATGGAGATATTATCTCTGATAATGTTCCAGATGGATTGCCACCAGTAAGGCAAATCAGTCATCAGATAGATCTGATTCCAGGAGCTAATTTGCCTAACAAGGCTGCTCACAAGATGACTCCTACTGAAATAGATGAGCTAAATAGACAGGTTCAGGAGTTGTTGAGGAAGGGCTTGATTCGAGAGAGCCTGAGTCCATGTGTAGTACCTGCAATACTTGCACCAAAGAAGGATGGAGAGTGGAGGATGTGTATAGATTCTTGAGATATAAATAGGATAACCATCAAGTACCGATTTCCTTTACCAAGGATGGATGATCTTATGGATTGCTTGAGTGGAGCTCAGTACTTCACAAAGATAGATCTGAAGAGTAGCTATCATCAGACACAGATTCAAGAAGGAGATGAGTGGAAAATAGCCTTCAAGACCAAGGAGGGTCTTTATGAGTGGTTAGTCATGCCCTTTGGATTGACGAACGCCCCAAGCACCTTCATGCAGCTCATGAATGAGGTACTTAAGAAGTTCTTGGGAAAATTTGTTATTGTCTATTTGGATGATATTTTAATTTTCAGCAAGACTTTGGAAGAACATTTACTGCATATTCGTAGTGTCCTTGAAAGGCTAAGGGAAGAGAAACTGTTAATTAATCTAAAGAAGTGTGTCTTTGCAAAAAGGGAGTTAGTCTATTTGGGATTTTTTATATCACCTGAAGGTCTCAAAATGGATCCAGAGAAGGTAAAAGCCATCTTGGAATGGCTACTCAAAGGTCTACTACTGAGGTAAGATCATTTCATGGTCTGGTTAGTTTTTACAAGAAGTTTACTAAGAATTTCAGTGGCATATGTGCACCCCTAACTGATACAATAAGAGAGGATAGAAAGAGTTCAAATGGACTACAGCAGCTGCGAGAAGTTTTGAATTGCTGAAGAAGAAGGTGACTGAAAAGCCTATGTTGGCACTTCTAGATTTTAGAAAATTATTCCAGGTGGATTGTGATGCTAGTGGTAGCGTTATTGGGGCTGTATTAAGCCAAGAAGGTAAGCCTATTGCATATTTTAGTGAAAAATTGAATGATGCAAAAAGGAAGTATTCTGTTTATGATCAAGAGTTCTATGCAATAGTTCAGGCCTTAAAGAAATGGAGGCATTATTTATTGCCAAAGGAATTTGTTTTGTATACTGATCATCAGGCATTACAGTACCTAAATAGCCAAGGTAAATTGAATTAGAGGCATATGAAGTGGGTAGAATTCTTGTAGAGTTATACATTTGTGTTGAAGCATAGAAGTGGAAAATCTAACAGGGTTGCAGATGCACTAAGTAGGAGATAGTTGTTGCTTACAAAAATGCAGGTTGAAGTAGTTGGGTTTGATGAACTCAAGAATTTGTACCCCGAGGATCCTGATTTTGCTGAAGCATGGAAAGCTCGTAAAGAACCTGTTGCTGTAGATAGAACCAAGTGGTTAGACTATCTGATTCAGAATGACATGTTGTTCAAAGGTAGTCAATTGTGCATTCCAAGGAGTTCCATGAGGGAAAATCTGATTAAGGAGAAATACAGTGGAGGGATGGCAGGACATTCTAGTCAAGATAAGACCATTGCCATTCTTAGAGAACATTATTTTTGGCCTCGAATTACACAGGATGTGAAGAAGTTTGTACAGAGTTGCCAGGTTTTGTCAAGTTGCCAAGGGGTTTAGTCAAAATACTGGCCTATATCAGACATTGCCTATTCCATCAAGGCCATGGGAGGACATAAGTATGGATTTTGTTCTTGGATTGCCAAGGACACAAAGTGGTAATGACTTAGTATTCGAGGTGGTTGATAGGTTCTCCAAAATGGAAAATTTCATTCCATGCCACAAAACTCATGATGTTGTCCATATTGCAGATTTGTTTTTCAAAGAGGTGGTAAGACTACATGGTCTTTCAAGGAGTATAGTTTCTGACAGAGACACTAAATTTGTGGGGTATTTCTGGAGGACATTGTGGAAAAAGTTGAGAACAGACTTGAAATTCAGTTCCACGCATCACCCGCAGACTAATGGCCAAACAAAAGTGGTAAACAGAAGTCTAGGAAATTTGCTGAGATGTTTAGTTGGGGATAAGCTCAAGGGATGGGATTTGATTCTACTACAGGCAGAATTTGCTTATAATAACTCTGTAAATAGGAGTACTGGAAAATCACCATTCCAAATTGTATATGGGAATAGCCCAAGGACTACACCAGAATTGAGGAAGATAGAACAAGGGGAGAGGACAAGTGCTAAAGCTGAGGAATTTGCTGAACACGTCAAGTGTCTACATGAGGAGGTTCAAGCACACATTATCAAGATGAATCAAGAGTATAAAGCTAGGGCTAATCAAAGGAGAAGACATAAGGAATTCCAAGTAGGGAATCTAGTCATGGTGCACTTATGAAAAGAAAGATTTCTAGTTGGTACTTACAACAAGCTGAAAATGAAGAAATTTGGCCCCTGCAAAGTTTTGAAGAAACATGACTCAGGAAATGCATATGAGGTGGAGCTGCAAGATGGTATTCACATTTCTCCCATTTTCAACATTGCAGATTTAACAGAGTATCATGATGATGGTGCAGATGAGGAGCTGGTGTTAGAGCCATGTCTGATTCCTGCTTCTAAGAAGGAGGAGACAGAAGACATTCTAGATCATCATGTGGGTAGGAGTACTAGAAATAGGCGGTATGAAGAGTATTTGGTCAAATGGAAAGGATGGCCAATTGAGGACTCAACTTGGATTTCAGCAGCTGAGGTTTCCCATTTGGGATTTCCTCTACCATCCATAAAGTGGCAGGGTCACTTTTCAATCTACCCTGGGTGTCTGATGCAGGAGCATCCAGAGGTATAAGGGCAATCCCGTGTCACCCAAAAAAATGTACTTAGACTTAGTTTCTGTTTCATGTCTTTACATTTTTGGATACCCATTTGGGTCAAATAAAGGTTCCAACTCTCACAGTTCCACTATCAGTGCGTTTGAAAATCCCAAAAAAATAGGAGCATGCAATTTGGCCATCATTTTGGTGACCTAGAATGTGTGAATTGACCAGATGAATGTAATTGTGATTTAGAGCATTCCAAAAAAAGAATTAGGTCAAAAGGTTCCATGGTTTGAAAGTTATTATAGTTTTTTGGGTTTTGGAGACCCCCTAAGAATGCTTTGAAGTTAGGTTAGGGGCATTAATTGACCTCAAAAAGGGCCAAAAAATGGGGGACAAGAAAAGCTTGTCCACAGGGCTATAGAGCGCTTCGAGAGCTTTCTGAAAATGTAAACGGTTTGTCAATCGGAGCTACGGTTCAAAAGTTATGCCTCCCGGTTCTGGATTCTTCTAGAATTACACTGACTTCTAACGCAGCTTTTGGAACCTTCTATTTGGTCGGTGGATGCCTACTAGCACTTTCTAGAATGTACTCCTAGTCCTTAACCCTCTGGGGTCTATTTAAGGAGATTTTTGGCATTGTAAAAGGCAGTTCGGAGTGGAGTTTGAGAGGAGGTGCTAAAAGGAGAAATATTCTCCAGATTTATGCTATTGTAAGCCCTTAGGGCATGTTCTAAAGTTTATTTTCTCTATACTATTTGTACTAGCTTATTTTCTCAGTTAATATAATTTCCCTTTTTTGTTGTGTCCATTCTGTTCATGGGTTGTGTCCCCATCAGTTTGACATCAATGCGAATATAATAATTGTTCCATGTTTAGTTCTAAAAATGTATTCTTGGACATACTATTATAATTGATGCTAGGAGACTTAGTATATGGAGACACCATGTGCAAATATTTTTCTCTAGTAGACATCATGAGAGCTAATGTCAATGTACATACTAAGAAAATAAATAAAGAAAATATCACACTCCTAATGTTATAGTGAGCTAATAGTAGTACACTATGTTGTTTCTTTAGGTAGATATCATCATCCCTAGCTAAGAGGGAGTGTTAATAATTGTAGCTTTGATCAAATGATTCTAATCAATGAGATCAAATGTTTGGATGACTTATTAGCCTTAAACATTTGATATCCATCTTTCTCTACCATTATCATAGAACATTATTACTATTGATAATAAGTTTGATATGTGTGTGTGTGTGTGTGTACATATATATGTATGTATATGTATATATATATATATATACATATACATATATATATATACATACACACACACACACATATATATTTATATACATATATATACATATATCATATGTATGTATACACACACACACACACACACACACACATATATATATATATATGCATGTATATTATAAATGATATATCTTATGCGTACAAATATTCTATATATAAATTATTGTCATCATGATAATTCATTGAGTAGGTATTATTAAGAATTAATATGAATTAAGAGGAGCCATGTTTGACGAAGGGTTACTCCACCCTTACAAATTTATTGCCAAAAACACAACAATATGGAGACAAAGAGAAGACAAAATGGTTCACAAAGCATTCTTTTATTATATTTGAAAATCCTTACAACATCAACAAGATGATATATAGCTATTTTTTCTCCAAAAAGAATCTTATAAATTCTACAAGATGAGAGAACTTCCAAGTAAGAGCTTCCAAACTAAGAGATTCCATAAGAAGAGCTCACAACTAAAGAGCTTGAACCCAAAGAGATCACCAAGAAGAACTTCCCAACTAAGATCTTATACACTAAGATCTTTCACCTCCAGTAATACCCCAAAATTGGCACATTGGCATTTTGAACCAATTTTGGTGCATCAACCTTACAACATTAATTTCTTGATCATTTAAGTCATATCATACTAGGCATTTCTTATTCCGATTTCCTTTACTTGACCTAAGTTTGATATGCAAAAAAACCTTAATCTACTTCAATCATACACTTGTATTTAATTCCTAAACATTGACTTAAATTGGCTAAATAAAACCAGTAATTGAAATAATTTAATTATAAGTCCTAGCACTTTAATTAAATAAATTCACCCCCTTTAGCTAATACACATGACAAAAGGAATTATACACATTTAATTAAATTGAATACCCTCATCCAAATTGTTGAATTTAATAATTTAATTATAAGGTCACATTTAATTCTTTAAATCAACTATTATCTTCAAATATTATCTCTAGTTATAAATTGAAAATTGTGAGTCAACTAAAATTAAAAAGGAAATAAAATAATTAATTACATCATTCACTCTGAAAGTAATTATTTAACTCTTGTAATCAAGGAAACGTGTCATTCTAAATAAATATTCTTCAAATCTACATTGTTCACGTCATTTGATCTTGATCATTGATTGATGCTAAGATTCTATAAAAGGAGCCTTCTACCTCTCATTTTAGGAGGATGCAATTGATGATTACATCATTGCATCAATCAAATCTTGTGCTTTGAATCTGATCTAAACTTAAAGTCCTTATCACTAGGAGCATCCTTGTTAACTCTATCTAGCATCATATGTTATCTATTTGACATATTGATCAATTACATTGATCAAACTAATGACAGTCATAGCTTGATGGACATATATCTAGGCATTTTGTCTAGACTCTTGAGGGTTAAGCCTCATTAGGGATAATCCTACGATTCATGATAGGTCTTGTTATATCTTTAATGGACCAGTATTTAGGTGTTCTATCTAGACTCTGGAGGATTAAACTTTGTTCTAGAGATAATCCTAAGCTTTCTTTTAGTAACTATTTAATGGACAGGTATCTAGGTGATCTTCCTAGACTCTTGAGGTTTAAGCTTCATTATATGGACAATCCTATGGATTTTAATTGGTCTTGTCATCTTTTCATGAATAGGCATTAGGGCATTATAACCTAGACTCCTAAGGATTGGGTCTTATTCTGAGAACAATCCTACAAATCATGACAATCTTTGTTCTTCTAGATCAGTATCTAGGTGTTCTATCTGGACTTCAAAGGGTTAAGCTTCATTTTGGAGATAATCCTAAAAATCTCATTAATTGGTTTTTGTATCATCAATCTTGGACAAAATCTTAGTTCTTGTTCTATGCTTTAGACTTTTGATTTCTTTGAATCAATGTGCTACTTGTACATTTATTCAAAGAGGGGCAAATGCAATGCCCCAAAATTGGCACATTGACATTCTAAACTAATTTTGGTGCATCAATCTTTCAACATCAATTTCTTAATCATTTAAGTTCTATTGTAATAGGCATTTCTTATTATGATTGTCTTTACTTGAATGAAGTGTCAAATGCAGAAAACCCTTAATTTGCATCAATCATACACTTGTATTTAATTCGTAAACATTGACTTAAATTTTCTAAATAAACATGCTAATTGTATTAATTTGATTACAAGTCCTAACACTTTAATTAAATAAATTCACCCCCCTTTAGCTATTACACATGAAAAAAGGAATAAAATGCATTTGATTTAATTAAATACCCCCATCCTTTTTTTTTTGGCAAAGTGGTCAAGCCATATATATATATATATATATATATATATCAGTGGCTTGACCACTTTGATAAATTTAAAATTGGTTCAAGAGCTCAACTAGGAAAGAACCAGTAAAGAAAACTCAACATCGTCGCAATATGTACAAATTACAAGCATTGATATTGACAATCATAATTTATCAATGGAAAACACATAATTTTGCCAAAATTTAGCCTTTATCAAGTTTTGCATTTTTTGAGCATATCAAAATAGCAAGCCTAACAACCAAAATTTTCAAAAAATTTACAAAACATGCTTGAAGTTTAGAAGAAAAGTCCAAAAAATTAGAAGACTGCCAATAAAATATTTATCTTCCATATCCTTAGTAGCCTTTGCAATAGTTTGTATTGAGTGACCCCAGCCAAAATTAGAGCATGATAGTGGAGCCACCTCCCATCCTGAGATTGAGCCTTCAACAACATGAGAAATTACCCCCTAGGCTGGTTTGAGATGATCCAAATGGGGTTTTTGGACAAGATGTCCCAAGCCAACAACACTTAGAGTAGGAACTAACCAATCACCAGTTTCACAAACCATCTGAATTGAGGAAGCTAGAGGTGTCTTCTTATGAGCATATAATGCATGTGCATCAAAAATTGGAACACCCAAAATGTCAAGTAGTGCCAAACCAATTTTCTTCACATCTTCAGACAACTAAAAACTTACAGATTTTGTTATGATTTGCAAGGTCTTAGTCAAGAACCATGAGTTGTGCTTTTCACATGCCTTCTGTAGTGCCTTGAAAGTCATCAAAACTTCATATTTTCACATAATCATGGTCCTTAAAATATGTCCTCCCACAAAGGCATCTCTAGACCACAAATCATAATTATGCATAGCCCACTTAAGTTTATTTTGAGCTCAAAACTTTGGTCTGATCACTTTGTAAGAAATGATTTCTAGTCTCAATGTTGACTA
This sequence comes from Cupressus sempervirens, assembly GCA_028749045.1. NCBI lineage: Eukaryota > Viridiplantae > Streptophyta > Pinopsida > Cupressales > Cupressaceae > Cupressus > Cupressus sempervirens. Next base: position 580,562,876 of record CM053788.1, on the reverse strand, counting down.
AATAAGATCCATAGTATTAGATAGAAAAATGGAGACCAAATTTGAGGGATATAACATTTGTCTAGAAGTTGCAGAGAAGAAGTCCTCCTCAATGACATTTTGAATCACATGAGAGGATGAAGAAGAAACCATAATGAACATAGTATTCAACATCTCATCATCCAAGGGATGAGAGAGCATCTTCATCTACTTCCAGTTGAAAGAAAATTGTGTAATTTTTGGGTAGGATGCTCCTATGAGACTGATGACAAGACTTACATTTCACACAAGCATCCAATGATAACGACATTCTAGAAATTGAAAAGGAAATCAAAGGGAATAGGGAAGAAGGAATCAAAAAGGAAATCCATTAATCACATATAAAATCTCCAACAAACACTCAAAAGGTATGACACACCTACTCCCATATGAGTAATAAATAAGGTGCCATTGAATCAAATCCCAATTGCAACTGTATAGAGTGAAGAGCAAGACTAACAATCCCAAAATTTAAAATGGAAAAAACCTTATTACCATCTATTAATGTCATCCTTAATCAACTTGAGACACACTTTTAACTTAAATGTAGATGTGATCTTGCCAAATGTAAAACCACACAAAGTACTCAAGTGATGACAACAAAGAATGATACTAAACAATGCAGAAAGATTTAGTATGACTTCACCATAATCTCACACATGAAAACCTCCTTGAACATCAAAGTAGCTTCATGCCACTACAAAGACCTTAGCAAACATGAACACCATACCACCACATGGACCTGAATCACCAAGATCAAATAGCTTGGTCAACATACCCATGTGCACTTAGTAAAAACTATGAACAAATAACTTGACATGAGCCTCTTCCTTGTTAACTCAGAAAACATCTGGCTAGAAGTGAGTCAATATCCCACTTGGGGTAACTCAGTAATTAGTAAATTGAATAGCTCAGCAATCCTCGAGTAACTTGAGCAATACTAAACCAATGCTTAGTTGGTAAGCATTGAGCCAAGGGTGACTCGGTCAATAATGAACTCAAACTTAGTGAACTTGATCAATACTAAACTTGGTAAACACCAGGCCAAGAGTAACTCAGTCATATTGAACTTAGTAACAATAATCTAGGAGTAGAACTCAGTCAATACTGAACTTGGTAAACACTGAGCCAAGAGTAACTTGGTCAAAACTAAACTCAATAACATTAATCCAAGAGTAACTCAGTCAATACTAGCTAGGAATAACTTAGTCAATACTAAACTTGGTAGACATGAAACTAGGAGTAACCTGGTCAATACTAAACCTAGACTTATATTTTTTGTGCAACCATTATAAAATGATAAAGGGATCAAGCTAGTATTAAAAGATTTTCTCTTTCTGAATTAAGGTAAATAAAATGGGAAAGTTGGTAGGATTAAATTATATAGTACTTGCCTCATTAGTCTTCAAGTCACAACCAATATTAGATAAATTATTTGCAACCTAGTTTCCCTCCCTAAGGGTATGAGAGAAGGATGCCCCTTTAAATTTATCAATCATTGTCCAAGCTTTTTCTAGAATATAACCAAACTTTCAATTCTCTATTTTTTTCTTTACATGAGAATTAATAACCACTAAAGAATCCACCTCAATGTGAATATTAACTATGTTTAGCTAAAGTTCTAGTTCTAAACCAAGAAGGAGCCATGACTTAAACTTTTTTATTTGTACCAACTGACAATTTTTGAACCAACATACCTAACACCCACCCATTATGATCTCTTATACACACTCTAGCTCCTAATTCACCAGGATTGCCTCTCAAGAAACCATCAAAATTTAACTTGCAATCTCCCCTTATAGGAGGGATCCATTTCACAACCTTTCTATTAACTTTCTCATGAGGTTCACCAGATGTAATGAATTGATAATATGGAGAAGGTGAAGAAGTCCATCTATTAGTCAAAGCAATATCCCACCTATAACAATAAGATGTTTAGAAGTTCTTTTGATATAGGCTACCACAACTTCCCCCACTACAACTTCTAATGCTAACAATACAGTTTCCAATATCAAAGATTTCTTTTGAAAGATCCTTTTATTCTTCTCCCACCAAATTTATCAAATAAAAATTATTGGGATACACTTCCAAATACATGAATAATAAGAGTGGTTAATTGGACTTGGCCAATATTGAAACATGTCTCATAAGGTATTTGGGAGGGGCATACTAAAATTTAGTTTTTGAAGGATGAATTTCCAACATTGATATGCTATTTTACACTGAATAAAAGGGTGATCAACATTCTCCCCTTCCTCCATGCATAATATACATTTCATATTCTAAACAATATTCCATTTTGATAACTTTTCTCCTGTCAAAATCCTCTTTTTAAAAGCTAACCAAGCAAAATTTGAATGCTCAAAATGACTCGTTACCAATTTCTAGGTTCTTGGTAGCTAAGTAGCCCAGTTTTACTGAATATCTACCCTCTTGGTGTGGGGCCTAGATTAGTGTATTTGGGAGATTAAATACTAAAACAGTCCTTGTATTACATATATTAACAAATTCTTTTTTAATCTGATCAGGAATTGGTAACTTGTCTAGGTTTTTCCAAGTAACCCTACCTGAAATTGGATCAATGGATTGGAAATAATCAACTACATAGGGGCCCCATTCAGTACAAAAAATTGTAATCCAATTGTCAAAGGATTGATTATTACAAAGAGGAGGAAGGCCATTCCATGAATCCTACCAAAAGATTGCCTTAAAACCATTATTAAGTTTCCAAGTCAAATATCTGGTAACCAAATCATGAGATTCCACCAAGAAGTTCCAAACAACTAACCCTTTAGGCAAGTGATCCATAGTGAAAATTTTGCATGGGTCTAAAGAATCTAAATATTTTCTCTAAAAGATTCTACACCATTTAGCCTCTTCTTTCTCATACAAAGACCAAACTAATTTTCCTCCAAAAGCAATATTCCTTAAAGCCAAATTAGGAAGATTAATCCCACCTTGATGCTTCTCTAAAGACATTTCCTTTAAAAAGATGAGAGGGATTTTACTATTACCTGACATATTTTCCCTCCATAAAAAATCTTGAATAATGCCTTCAATCTGCTTCATAATGAACCTAGGTGCTGATAATACTGAGAAGTAATAATTTGGGATAACTAATAAGACAAACTTAACTAAAAGAATTTCTCTGGATAGAGAAAGCCATCTTACCTTCCAAGCCATTGTTCTACCTTTAATTCTATCTGCTATATTTTCCCAATAAGAAGCTTTATTACTGCCCATGAAAAAGGGGACACCCAAATATGTAGATGGTAATTTATCCTCCTCAAAACCCAAAATCTTTTTAATCCTTTGTGTAATAGGTGGAGTTGTGTTGAAGAAGAAGATTTTAGATTTAACCATGTTGATCTTCTAACTTGAGAACAATGAATATTCATCCAGTAAATACTTAATATGCTTGGCTTCATTAATGTTTGTAGATCCAAACAACAACGTATCATCTACAAAGAGTGACTGAGTGAATACTAGATCATTTCCTCCAAATTGAATGCCTTTCCAAAGCTCCAACTATTGAGATTGAATTATGGCCTTGCTAAAGGCATCTACCATTAGAATAAATAAGGCAGGTGAAGGGGGGTCACCTTGACTGATTCCTTGAGAAGATTTGATGTACCTCTCTAGAGACCCATTAATAAGAACAAAAATGTAGCCCCTGAAATACAAGCTTTAATCCATTTACACCAAGCTTTACTAATACCAAATTTCTCCAATACTTTGACAAGAAAGGACCAATTAACTCTATCATACACCTTCATCACATCCAGTTTAATAAAAAAGAAAGGAATTTGGTTTTCTTTGATATGATGAAGAGTTTCATGAGCCACAATTGCCCCTTTCAATATCTCTTTACTTAACACAAAGCCACCTTGTTCTAGAGAAATGAAATTAGGTAACAAAACTTAAATCCTAGAATAAATAACCTTTGTGAAGATTTTATATATAGTGTTGCACAAAGAAATTGGTCTGAAATTAGTGAAATTCTGAGGATCGCCAGACTTAGGAATGATGGAAATATCAGTAGAACTAAAATTACCATACATGTAACCCTTGTGTCAGGAGGATTCTAGGGCCATAAGTAAATCCCACCCTAGAACATCCCAACATTTTTGAAATAAGAGAGCTATAAAGCCATCAGAACCAAGCGCTTTATTTGGTGGCAAGGAATGAACTATTTTTTGAATTTCCTCCAATGTGAAGGGTTTTATAAGAGCATCATTATCTTGATCTGATATAATTCTTGCAAGTACCTCTAAGAATGAGTGAAGTTGAAGATTATTTATATTTGACCCTTTCCCTTTTGATACTTGCCTCATCTAATAATTTTTTACCCGTAAGCTATTCTATGATAGGTTTACTTGCCTTTTTTTTACTTGTTGAAGCATGAAATAATTTTGTCTTATGGTCACCATCACTTAACCATAATTCTCTAGATTTTTTCTGCCAATATTCTTCCTCCCTATGACACAACTCTACCCATTGAAATTGTTTCTCTTTTTGATGAGCATATGAATTTGAATTCAATCCAAAACTGATGATTTCTTCATTAATTTCTTGAAGTTCCTTCTACACCTTGTTTTTCTCCTCAAAAATATTTTTAAAAACTTGTTTGTTCCAAATTCTAAGTTTACCTTTAAGATATTGGAGTTTCTAATAGAACTAAAACATACTATTACCTTTCTCCTATGGAGCACTAACCCACCATTGTCTAATTAAGGGAAAAAACATTAGATGTCTGAACCACATTCTTTCAAATTTAAAAGAAAATTTATAACTTGATGTTGTCTAGTCCACTCTATTTTCTAAGGATAAAGAAACAAGAAAGTGATTTAATTTTGGGAAAGAGAGAATTTCTACCAAGAATATGATAGATGTTATTTTCCATGCTTTTGAAACTAAAAATCTATCAAGTTTCTTAGCAATTTATAGGAAACCATCTCTTCTATTATGCCAAGTGAAACATCCATTGGACGTTTCAATTTCAAAAAATTCATTAGTAGTGATAAAGTTATCAAATTCCTCCATAATTTTCAAAGATGGAAAAATTCCTCCTTGTTTCTCCTTATTATTTTGAATTGCATTGAAGTCACCACCTATGATACAATTTTGTTGTGATAAAGATCTAAGTTTTTCTAAAATGACTTTCCACAATTTAACCTTTTTTGAAATACTTGTGAGACCATAAATGTTAAACATAACCATCAAAATTTCAAAATATTGAAACTTAAAACATTGCCAACCCAAATCTTGTCCTATTAAGCTTCCAGAAACAACCTTCGAGTTCCACAAAGTGGTCAAACCTCTTGAAGCCCCAACACTAGGACAATGAATAGATATCCATTATTTCCATTTAGAAATAGACTCCTCATACTTTTCATCTAATAACTTTGTCTCTTGAATAATATAATGTCTCCTTTCGACTCATCAAGTAGTTTTTTAATCCTACTTCTTTTTTTAGGGGCATTGATACTCGTGACATTCCATGTTATGATCTTCATCCTTCCACTAGAGGACACTTAGTCCTTCTAGTGATTCTTTTTACTAATTGAAAGTTTTCTTCCAAAGTGGATTGAATGCTTTCTGCAATTTCTTCTTTAGCTTTTGTACTTTTTCTCTTTCTACCATGAGTCTTTGGAGTAGAAGATACCATTATGGGATCTCTAGGTGACTTCATAATTGAAAGGGTTTGTGAGAAATCAAAAGTGGACCCACAACCATATTTCCATTGGCCATTTTTTCAGGTTAGAAATCTTGTAATTGCCTTTGAGCTTCCTTGAAATTATCTACTGATATCTAGGCCATATCTTCTTGCATAACTTCTACAATTAATTGAAATTGTTTTGATACCACAAATGCTGAAATCTCATTAGGTAATTGATGTAATTCAGATTCCACATTACTACCCAACCTGAGGCCTTGCATAGTATGTTTACATGTTGGAAAAAACATTTCTAGAGGGGAGTAATTAAACATAACATGATGTGTGACTAAATCTATTGTAGACCAACTTTGTTTAGACCAATCAAACAAACTAAGATCCTGATAATTCAACTGCCTACAAATGGTTTGATGAAATTAAATGTTTGGAATTTTTGAGCATGCACCATCAAAACAAATTGATTTTTAAAACTTAATCCTAATAGATATATTGGAAACTATTTTGCAAAATGACATTTGATGAGGCCCCTTCTGTCCATAATCTTATGACAATGCTCTAAAATATTGGAAATTTGTAGTTCCAACCTAGGACTAGTTTGGATATCCTTACCTACCTCCATTGTAGGTTTTACACAAGAGTAATGACCTAAAAAAGAGAGGGATGAATGATCTAAATAAAGAGTACCCTCAATGTTCGAATTTGATGCAGGGATATGATCTTGTGAATACTCATTTGATACATCCAAGTCTGGATGAGAAATAGGAAAAGTAGCATCATTGATACAAGTAATATATGTACTATTTGCATTAGCAACCTACCTAAATTTACATTTTTCAGGCATTGATGAATGATCCTCACATACCATAATATATTTTGAATTAGCACCTTGGCAATTGACATTCAAATGGATCAAAATCAAAGAATTTTGATCAATTACCTCCAATTCTTGAATGTGAACAATTTTTTTCCAATCCCCCCATTTGGAGTGGAAAATTATATATTGTGGAATTGGTTTTTGATTTCTCAGAAGTGAGCAAACCCTAACTGGGCAAAAAACTTGTTCAAAAGGGATGAGATCATGCCTAATAAAGATACCCACTTTGTTTGCTATCAATTCAACAATTTATGTGTCTCTATATTCAAGGGGAAAATCTAATAACTTTATATAGCAGGGGAAAAAGATAACATCACTCAATTTAGGGAAAAAATTTGGGGAAAATGGATAGGTAGATATGCCAAAACCTTTAGAAAACCATCCTTTGAATTTATGCATCCAATCCCTAGTCTCAGCTGAAGTAAAGAGAATAGTAAAATAGTTCAATACTTGATTAACATCAACTTCCCATTCTTTCAGTAACCCTAGTTCTATGTCTGAAATAGAAGGATGCCCATTACCTTGCTGATTGGGGATAACAACATCCATAACCCTTTTCTATTCAACTGAATCCTACAGAGGACCATTGAGTGGCATCTCTTTTTCACAAATGTCAAAGGGCACCTGCTACTTAGATTTAACATTATTGTTGATATGGAACCTAGGGTTTAAGAAAAAGGGTTTTTCCATGCATAATGGCCCTTTAGACAAATATTTCATCCCAAGATTTGAGTTGTTTTCCTTTGGTGTGTTGAAACTAATCCACCTTGGTAGGCTGCTTAGAATACTAAAATTTCTTTACAAATCTCCATGTCTACCATTGCCTACTATCATGTCATGTCTACCATTGCCTACTATCATGTCACAATGCCTCCCTATTTGCCTCCATTATTTGACCCTTCCTTTTTTTCTACTAAGAGGGAGAAAATTAAAGTAGAGTAGTAATAGGAAAACTACAGAGACAAATCCAAGCATAATCTTAGAGATAGTTGGTATGGATGATAATTACCCCCATCCCAATTATTTAATTTAACTATTCAATTAATTAGAATATTCAACTATGACATCACATTTAATTCTTTAAATAAAATATTTTCTTCAAATATTCTCTTTAGTTCTAAATTAGAAATTATGAGTTAACTAAAATAAAAAAGGAAATAAAATAGTTAATTGCATCACTCACTCCAAAAGCAACTAGTTAACCCCTCCAATCAAGGAAGCCTACAATTTTGATTGAATATTCTTCAAATCTCCACCATTCATCTAGTTTGATCTTGACTATTGATTGATGCTGAGATTCTATAAAAGGAGCCTTCTTCCTATCATTTCAAGATGATGTAATTGATGATTACATCATTGCATCAATCAAATCTTGCTTCAAATTTGATCTAAAATTAATGCCCTCATCACTATGGGCATTTCATCACTAGGGCATCTTTGTTAACTCTATCTGGTATCATATGTTATCTATCTCATCTATTAATTAATTACCTTGATCAAATTGATGACAATCCTTATTATAGCTCAATGGACAAGTATTTAGACATTATGTTTGGACTCTTGAGGGTTAAGCCTCATTTTGGGGATAATCCTACAATTCATGAAAGGTCTTGTTATATCTTTGATGGACCAGTATTTAGGTATTCTATCAAGACTATGGAGGATTAAGATTCATTCTAGAGATAATCCTAACCTTTCTTTTAGTCATTATTTAATGGATAGGTAGTTGATTGTTCTACCTAGACTCTTGAGGATTAAGCCTCATTCTAGGGACAATGCTATGGATTTTGATTGATGTTGTCATCTTTTAATGTATATGTATTATGGAATTCTAACCCAGAATTTTGAGGATTGAGTCTTATTTTGGGAACAATCCTATGAATCATGACAATCTTTATTCTTCTAGATTGGTATCTAGGTGTTCTATTTGGACTCTGGAGGGCTAATCTTCATTATGGAGATATCCCTAGAGAAATCTCATTAATTAGTTTTGTATCATCAATCTCATAGTCAATCTCGGTTCTTGTTCTATGCTTCATACTTTTGATTTCTTTGAATCAACACACTACTCACACATTTATTCAAAGAGGGGAAAATGTAATACCCTTAAATTGGCACATTGACATTATGAAATAATTTTGGTGCATCAATCTTACAACATCAATTTCTTAATTTGATTGTCTTTACTTGACCTAAGTGTCAAATTCATAATACCCTTAATTTTTATCAATCATACACTTGTATTTAATTATTAAACATCAACTTAAATTGGCTAAATAAACTTGCTAATTGAATTGATTTAATTATAAGTCCTAGCACTTTAATTAAATAAATTCACCCTCTTTAGTTAATACACGTGACAAAAGGAATTCAATTCGTTTGATTTAAATAAATACTCTCATCCTAATTATTGAATTTAATTATTCATTTTATTAGAATATTCAATTATGAGGTCACATTTAGTTCTTTAAATCAAATATTATCTTAAATACTCTCTCTAGTTCTAAATTGGAAATTTTGAGTCAAATGAAATAAAAAAAGAAAGTAAATAAAATAGTTAACTATATCATTTGCTCCAAAAGAAATCAATTAACTCCTCCAATCATGGAAACTTTCTAGTTGAACTCAACTCTCTTCTAATCTAAACCATTTACTTGATTCAATCTTAATTGTCAATTGGTTATGAGATTCTATAAAAGAGACCTCTTGCCTCTCATTTCAGGAAGGAGGCATTTGTTGATTAATGAAACTTTATTGTTTTGAATACTCAAATACTCCTAGATTTGAATACATATATCCTAGCTAATTTTCTTTCAATTTAGATTATATTGCATATATTTAGATCAAATTTTCTTATCTTTTTCTTAGATCAATTTGCATTTGATCTAGATTAATTCATATCTATTTGCATAAGGAAAGTCTCAAAAGATAGATTAATCTACATACATTCTAGTTTAAATCTACATTCATATAGCTTTTAGAATCCTTCGTTCTAGTTGGTCTGGTTATTGAACTCTCAATTATGAGAGAACATAGTAAAACCCCATCTAGTTATAAGATAGTAAGTCACCTTGTTCAACCATTTAAGATGAACAATCTCATGTTCATTCTTGGATGTATTTGACAAATAATGATCATGTTGAAGTGTGTGGTTGAACCACCTCCAAAGTTTTTTTACAAATGCTCATATGCCTTGCTTATATAGGCACTTACTACCTAAGATATTACAAACACAACCAATATAGGATAAATGGTAAATGTAACTACCTTACAAAAATTATTAAATACCCACTTAGTGCCAATTAAGCATTGCCATTATGAATAACAACAAATATTAAATGCATGATTTAGGGAACTTGCCACAAACTTTTAAAATGACAACTTTTTATATGTTTTTCTTTTATGCCACCCATGCACCTTGGTAAATGAAATTCCCCTTTTCCCTCTTTATCTATTTTCTATCTTTCAAAAAAAAAATCATCTAATTTTCCTTACTTTCTCTTTCCTCCTTTTTTTAAAATCCCCATTTTATTTTGTGATGCAATATTCTCTTGCATCAAGCACCCATGGTAGGGATTTTTTTTGTGAATATGAATTCACAAAATGAAGCATCCATTGATGATATTTTCTTTTCTCTTCTCTTCTAACACTTAGCTAGAACAAGCACTTGATGTTTATATATTTCATTCTTTCTTATTTTCCAACACCTATATAGAACAAGTACCTCTATTAGGAATACTCCTCTCCAATTAGCTTCTTCCAAGTGTAACTCTCATTCTCTTCCAACATTGTAGGATCTAATGCATGTAATAAACTTTGTAATACCATAAAAATCATCTTTTTCATACCACACATCACTAACAAGATCCTCATTGAAACCATCATTATCTTTCAAATTCATCTCAAATTCAATATTCCATGATTCTTAGATATTTGCATCTCCCACATTATCATCATTTTTTGTTGCTCTCACATCTTCAACAAGGCATGTAACCACTTCACTTATTTGACCTCTAATCAAGTCATGCAGTCTTTAAATCATATTTATCTACTTCAAATTCATAAATATTTTTATCTTCTTCCTCTTGCTCTTTCTTTGTATTGCATGTGTGACACTCCACTAGATCTTCTTTCTTTTCCGCATCCAAAGAATTGTCAACATCTATTTTATGAAAAATACTCTTATCTCTTGAAACTCTTCTTCTAAATTATTCTTTTGTAAATCCAAGAATGCAACTTGCATTATGTCTTGTTGTCTCTCTCTAATTTTCTCATGTCTAGGAACACTTAGCATCCATCCAATCACAAAGGTCATCTTTTTCTTTCTCTTCTCCATACTCAACTCTTCATAAGAAAAATTCACTCAATACAAGTAACTCACGCAAATAGCTTCATAGTCGACGATCTATCTATATGTTCAAGAACTTGTGCAATGACAAACTTCACCCTGTAGACACCTAAAAATCCTTTAGAAAATAAAGTATTTTTATTTTCTGAAAAATTCTCGATGACATCATCATTTATTAATTAATTAATTATTTAATTAATTAATTAATTTTTATGCCATTAAATCCTTTTATCTTAATTAAAAATATTTAATTAAGGAATCCCTCCCAAAAATGTTTAAATCTTATTTAAACATTATTTCCTTATTTATTAATTATTTAATTAATAAATTGACCAAAAATCCTAAAATAAATAAAAAATTTATTTTTTTCCCAAAAGTTGGCCAATTTCCTTATGACCAATAACCTCTTCCAAAATCTTCTAATCCTTCTTTAATTTTGATTAAAGGCTAATCCCATCATTTCCTACCCCTAATCCCAACTCAAAATATTTAATTAAAATTAAATATTAATCCTCATGTTTATTAAAAAAGTTTTAATAAATATCTCCTCAACCCAAACCCTTGAAATAAATAAAACTTTATTTATTTCCTAAAAATCTAATTTATCCTCACCCTAAGAAGTTCTAGACTCTTCTAGAAAGTCTTCATCCTCATCCTAGGAAATTCTAGACTATTCTAGAAAGTCTTTATCCTCCTCCAAAATCTAGACTCTTCTAGAAGATGTCTTTAAACCTAATCCTAATCCCCTCCTAACCTTGTCACATTCCCTAAACATGGGTTAAGACTTACTAACCCAAGCCAAAGTTAACAAATATCTCCTCCTTCACCCACCCTCATTAAATGTCATCCACTTGCCTATCCCTAAGCTAATCCTAAACCATCCTAATCCATCCTCTAATCATTTGCACAAGCCTAAACAAGCTTAGAACCTTCCTAATCAAGTCCAAGTCGAATTTGCTCTCATCACCCTCAAAATATCTCAACCATAAAATTTTATGAAGTCCACTAGGTCATAAATGACTCTTACAAGCCCTTTTATTGCTCTTACAAGTCATTATGAGGGTCTTTATGAAGATTTTATCTCTTGAGTCTCTTTTGTTGACTCATCCTTCCCCTTTCCTCCATCCTCTCACCATGTGACATGTGTCACTCCTTGATTGGCTATAAGGAAGCACAATCCATGTGCTCTCCTCTCATGCAATCTGAGCCCTCCATAAGCTTTTTCCCATCCTTGCATCTTAGCCCTCAATCCCTCAAGCCTCTTGCCTATAAATTGGATCCTTCCCCTTTGCAAAATAACACAATCCATGAAGTAAAGTTATAATGCTATTTTGAGAGCCAAATCCATACTAAAGCCATCTATCCACACCAAAAATCCACAATCATCCATTGAAGCCCTTTTTGAAGCATAAAGCTTGAGCATACATCCTATCTATTTAGACAAAGCTACTCAACAAGAGAGCTTCTTATTGAGAGAGCCCATTAATGGCTCATATTCTCAATTAAGAGCTCATCTTAGTCTATCTTGAAGTTTATGAATTTTGTTTAGTTTGTAGAAGCTTTATTTAAATTTGGTTTCTATTAGCATACTAACATTTTCTCATATACACACCCAACCTAAGGTCCTGGTGTAAATTGCCTCATGCTTAGTGATCTATCCACATGCTTAAGAACTCTTTCTCTGATACCTATGACAAAGGGTCACTCCACCCTTATAGACTCATTTCTAAACACACAATAATATGGTGACAAAGAGAACACCAAATTCTTCACAAAGAATGATTTTATTATACTTGAAAATCCTTACAACATCAACACAATGATATATAGCTATGGCTACTTCAAAAAAATGCTTAAATTTTTTTCAAGATGAGAAATCTAAAATAAGATCTTCCAAACTAAGAGCTTACAACCAAAGAGCTTCACCAAGAAGAACTTCCCAACTAAAATATTATACACTAAGATCTTTCACCTCCAAATCTTTCTTTAAAATGCCCATATGCCTTGCTTATATAGGCACTTACTACTCAAGATATTACAAACACAACCAATGTGGGATAAAAGGTAAATGTGACTACCTTACAATAATTATTAATTACCTACTCAGTGAAAACTAAGCATCACCATGTGGTCGATTAGAATATTTCAATTGCCTTTGCGGATCACAACAAATATTAGATTCATGGTTTAGGGAATTTTCCACAAACTTCTAAAATGCCACCTATACACCTTGATAAATGAAATGACAAATTTTAATATGTTTTTATTTTATGCCACCCATGCACCTTGGTAAATGAAATACCTTTTTCCCTCTTTTTCCATTTTCTATTTTAAAAATTATTTTCCTCTAATTTTTGTCACTTTCTCTCTCCTCCAATTTTTTTTTACAATACTTTTATCATGCCCCCTTATATTTTGTGATACAAGATGCTCCTGCATCAATGTCTCTCTGGGAGATAGGCCTCTTCATGTCATATATATTGGTTGTAAGTGTAACTTGAAATATACATTAATATATAAGTTCTATTACAAGTTACTATAGTAATAGATTGAATCTTCACATATATTTGGAGAATAATAATTAAAATTTGAAACTTCCTATTTCCTATAAAGCTAGCTAGAATTTCAACATAGATGATGTACCTCTATCCTCACTTCATACTCCTAAGGAACATCATGTTACTTATATGGAACAATGTTCTCCTTCTTCATCCCAAGCAAAACCCCCTCTTGACATCCTTTTTCCTACTCCATCTCTTGATATATCCCATTTTTGTAATACATGGCCAAGGAACCCAAGAGGATATCATAATTATTAGAGGATAAAGAAAAAAATATGTTTCTTAAAATAATTGACATTAAAGTGCTACACATACATTGAAATATGGTTACTTTTAACATTAACCGGCCCCAATATTAAAGACAACATAAATGTTTATCATTACTAGGATAACCAAGTCCTCTTATATTCCTTGATGTCACTGCTAGTATAGCATGAAAATATATTAAGGACATCATGAAACTATCGAAAAACTAGCATTATAAATACAATTTTACAATTATATAGGCTAAAGATACAATTAAAAGTCCAAGATGTACATATCCATTTCTTTTTTATTTCACAATTAAGCATAGATACATGTACTATCGTAATAGATTGAATCTTCACATATATCTAGAAAACAATGGTTAAAATCTAAAATTTCATATTTCCTATAAAGCTGGCTAGAATTTCAACCTAGATGATGTACCTCTATCCTCACTTCATACTCCTAAGGAACATCATGTTACTTATATTGAACAATGTTCTCCTTCTTTATCCCAACCAAAAACCCTCTTGACATTCTTTTTCCTACTCCATCTCTTGATATATCCCATTTTTGTAATGCATGGCCAAGGAATCGAAGAGGATATCATAATGATTAAAGGAAAAAGAAAAAAAAAATTTTCTTAAAATAATTAACATTAAAGTGCTACATATACATTGAAATATGGTCAATTTTAACATTGACCAGCCCCAATATTAAAGACAACATGAATGTTTATCATTTCTTGGATAACCAAGTCCCCTTAGATTCCTTGATATCACAGCTAGCATAGCATGAAAATATATTAAGGACATCATGAAACTATCCAAAAACTAGCATTATAAATACAAATTTACAATTATATAGGCTAAAGATAAAATTAAAAGTCCAAGATGTACATATTCATTTCTTTTGTATTTCACAATTATGCATATATACATGTCTACTTTTACAAATTACAAGTATTCATTACATCATGTTTTAATATACTTTTCACATTTGTCTCCTTAAGGATATTTTCATACAACATGAATACATCAATACAATAGCATAGTTGTGAAATATCATTAGGAAGATGTATAATAAGTGTAGACACTTAAAATTGTCCCAAACACTATATTAGTTGATTTAATATCTCCCTTGACACTATAATTAATTAATTATATTTGTCATATTTTTCTACTTATTTAATTAAATTTATTCAATTAAATAGGTTCATTTTCCTAATGTAATAAAATTTAATATAAATACTTCCCCCTAATATATTAAATTCATTTAATGCATAAGTGCTCCATAAATCCTCTTTTAAATAAATTAAATTTATTTAATCCCCTCCACTTTATTAAATTCTATAATCTTATGATTAAGTTAAATCTTATTTAATTTAATCCTAATCCTATCCTAAAACTTTGTCTACACCCATCACTCTCATCCTTCTAAGCCTATCCACTACTTAATCCCACTTTATTATCCTAAACCTCTCTTAATCACCTTTTTAGCAACTACGTGGTTGCTCACACATGTGTGAGCAACACATGATCTAATAAAGCTTCCACTTCATTTACTCCTCTTACACCTCTTACACATTTGTCCCCCACTCCTTCCCCCAAGGTTGCTCACACATGTGTGAGCACACGTTGAGCTTCTCAAACATTAAAGGCTCTTTTTGACTTTTGCATGGCTTGTCCTTTAGCTCATGTGTCTCTCTTGTGGCACCTATGTGGATGCCACATAGATGCCACCTCCCCAAGGCTTCTCTCAAACCTATAAATAGAGCCCTTGTCTCAAGCATTTTCCATCTCCCTCATTTGCATTGTTATCATGCTAGTTTCTTGTTAGAGCTTTTTAGAGAGTTTCATGCTTAGAACTAACCTTTTGTAGTTGTTTGCATTACTTAGATTTCTAGTTTTCATTAGCCTTTATGGTAGTATGATGTTGTAGGTTTCTTTCTTGCATTGCATTTCCATCTCACTTCTAGAATTATTTGAGGATTGGCTCATCCATAGCTATTCCCTCAAGGTATTCTCCATACATTTAGTCATAGATTCATCTCATTTTGCATATCATTTATTACTCAAGGGATTCAATAATTTTGTTTTGGGAGAGCACATCTACATCCCTCACACTTGAGCACACCAAAAAAACCTCTCATGGGTGCCCTTGTTGATCTACTTTGCGGTTATGTGAGGATTTTATTTGTGGTTGCACAAGTAGTTAAACTCAAGTAGACTAAGTGGTTTTATCAATCTTATTCGAATATTGAATGCATATGCTACTAACATTTTCTTTTTTATGTGTGCTCTCAATAGGTTAGGTTTTCCCATATACAATAAGATATTGTGAACCATAGAAATATCTAACCACATGAACATGAAGTTGGACAAGAAAATATAGCATGATCATCCAAGGGCCAAAAAAAAATTCGGTAAAAGTACTAGATGGATGAAATATTTTTTTGTCCAACCATATGGAACCTTGTGACCTACTCCCTTGAGCTTGGAGATAACAAAGACCTCAGACCAAGATCAATAATATACATGGAAATATAATGATTAGTAACCCCAAGGCTTACCAACAATATGCTATAGAGAAAACACACACAATATCCTATAATAGAGGAAAATATAGATCAAACATGAGGAAAAACCTAAGATACAAATGAAAGGGTGTCATCATGTGGTTCCTTACTAGTGCCACCCCACAACATCTCCATACTTGGTGTCTAGAGGGCCACCGTGTGTAAATGATCACCTCACCATATAAAGGTGTTGCACTACTAGATAATTGACCTATAGACATCCAAGCCTTCTTAACCCATCCTCACAAAAAAGAACATGCATATTTTAGACATAAGTGAGGGACCATTATCTTTTATTAAAGTGAAATTCCAACCTAAATAATTTGGTGCAAAAACACCCACATCAAATGAAGAACCTTCAAATTCATAAGAACCTATAGGGTAGGTTAGTTTTAACATCTAAGTATTTGGACCTACTTGTAAGGCCTACTTCCAAGATTGGCAGAATTATAAGCCCTTGGTTAGCTATTGTCGACTATGGTCAAATGGCTTAAAATATTAGGATATTTCATGTTTTCATTTTTTTGACATGTTTTTATCCTAGTTGGATCATTTAGTTTAGGTTTGAACATATTTTCTTCACAATTTACAAAAGTTGCATAAAATACAAAAATGGCTCAAAAATTGTCAAGCAACTTTACAAAAAAAATTGCAAAATCTTGTAAATTGATTCCCAACAAAAAAAATGGTTTGAAATTCTGTTATGACCATTGGGTAAGCCTAAATAAGCCATTTCAGGTGGGTTTTAAGTACAACCATGTACTTTTGTATTCAAATCAATAAAAATAACTCAAATTTCCTACCAAATTGATGTTGTAACAATGTGTACAAAATTATACAGACACACCAAGGTGTATATCCCACATTTTTAGAAAGGTGGATGAATCATATTTCCAATTCACTTGGTTTGAGGTCTTGATCAATCTCCTAACTCAAGATGTCTACATTTTTTTGTAGAAATAGTTCAAAAAAGTTGTCATACCTAGGGTTTCACAAATAATTCATCATATCTCAGGATTTCACCATGGGAATTTGATGGTCTCTAGTGAAATCCAATTATATATTATGTAATTTAAGATGTGCTTGGTCTTAGACATGTATGTATAGGTGACCAAGAGAAATTTGATGCCCTAGGCATGCAAGACCCATGCACATGCTCACAATGTTGATCAACATCTCCAATAACTTGCTCCAGGAGTGACACCAGGTCTTGAAATCTGGTTTAATATCTTTTTAAGATTTCCATTTTATGTTAAAATCATTGGTTTAAAGTTTAGGCCTTTTCAAATTATATCTCCTTTGTATTTGGAGACCTAATAGGGCTAATTACCTAGTGAAGAAATTGGTAAAACCTACTTTGTTTGTATCTTCCTATCCTAGTGTTTAGGTATGTTTAGTGAAATAGAAAAGGGTACTTTAATATGTTATTTAACCATACGGTTATGTCAATATTGTTGAAGTTAAGTCATATTTTCATGAAAAAGGGCTACAAGCCTAATATGGTGGATTTGTGAAGCAACTATATCTGAAATGTTGCATAGTTTGGTTTTAACCATCATTTCAACTTATGTTAGACCTAAATAGAATACAAGGCAATCCTTGAGTCTCCCCTAGTATTATTTTGCATTTGGGGTTCTTATGTCGAAAAGTTGTCAATTTGTGCATTTTTGGGAAATTTGGGATAAGTTGTCTATATTGAAGGATCTTCCTTGTGATTAGGATTTCCTTGTATAGGGGGTTGGTTTTGATAACCTAAAATCCTCTTTGAGCACTTTTGATTGGTGCTTTAGTACATTTGGGTAGGATAAAGGACATTATTGTTTGGCACATCTTTAGTGAAGGGGATCTAAGGACTAGTTACTCACGAAAGGACTATTCCACTAGGCTCCATTGAATCAAGTAGTATTAGAGCCATATATCTTACTAAAAGAGAAGAAATGCTTGCAAGGGTAACAAATTTTAAACTTGTAAAAATCATGAAAGAGAAAAGGACAAATAATGCTTCTCTAGAAGAGAGGTTGAAGGAACTTGAAAGCAAGTTGGATAAGAACAAAGGGACACAATATGAAGAAGACCAAAATGTTGAGGCTGAAAACCTTGAGGAAGATGGTGAAGTTCCTGCAGAACAAAGACCTCTCTTAAATGCTCTCAAGTTGATGGAGAAGAGAACCATGGAGGGAAATTTGGAACTACTAACTTTCAATGGAAAGATGAATGTTGATGTGGCCTTAGATTGGATTGAGCCCCTAACAAGTTTCTCTGAATGTGAAGACATTCCAAAGAAACAAAGAGTAAAAATGGAAAAGTTGTGAGGCCTCACCCTGGCCCATCATAGCATATCATAGTAGTTTATTTGCGTTTTAGATACTTCATCATAGCATATCATACCAATTTATTTACATTTTAGATACTTTATATTTTGCATTGCAGATACTTTATATTTTGAGACCTTGTTATATGTTGGATTATTTTGGACCATTACTCAGACTATTTGATACTATGGGACATTTTATTTTATGGTAATCATTATGATGTTAAGACTTATTTATGATGCTTGATGATGTTACATTCATGTACTTGGTTGGTTATTTTATTAATGAGTAGGAAATTATGTTTCAATAAAAATGTTAGATGGATTATATATATGTATATGAAAATCATAAAATGTTGCAAAAGAGTCCTATCATGTTTAGTTCAATAACGGTAGTATTATATATGCACAATGGTTAGAAATGGAAAAATGTTATTCAATTGAGTAATGCCTTATGTTTTGATTCAACTATGAATATAGAATTAATTGAAGATTTATATGTGCATATGTTTTATTTATCTTGGACTACTGATATGTGGGTAGAGTGTGCAAGAAATAACCATGGTAAAATGGAGAACCAAGACTATACCTTTGTATTAATTGAGATTTTCAAGGTTAGATCTAATAAAGAGATCTTAACCTCGTTATTGAGTATTTTACTTTGTGAACGTAATGTGAATGGATGTTTTAGATTAGATTCTTTTTTGTGAAAATTGATTTGTCACTCATAATGTTAAATGTATATTTATAGTGTCATTTGACACTTGTGTTGTTATGTGTTTAGTGCCAAGTCAAGTTGAGTCATTAGCAAAAGATACCCAATCTTATTCCTAACTAGTTAGAAATGTTTAAGTTTTCACCCCCTTGCATAAAATATCTTATGAAAGGTTTAATTAAATTTAAATTTCGAATTTCAAGTTTAGGGTGACTTTAGAGGGCTTTGTTTGAGTCTTAGGGTGTTCTTTTAGTTAAATTAAGTTACCTACATGTTAATACTATATGTTAGGGCTTTAATTTTGGCTTTAATGGAGTTAAAATCTCTTCTCTAATACTTTTAAAATCTCATATCTTAAGTATTGCGAAAATGGAAGAAGACTTACCCAAATTCCCATCTTATCTCCAGTGAGTCGATAATACCTACCAAATAGGGAAACTTAGGTTGAGTTAAAGTGTTTATTCTCTTTCATGATGGAGAAAAATTAGGAATGTTTTTCTTTTAGAGGGAATTTGGAAAATAGAGTGGGCATTCACGAACTCTCTAGTTTTAGAGATTTTTGGTTTTGGAGATTAGATGAAGCAAGGATAGAGGGCTTTTCTCAAATCGGGTCATTTACCATAGCTTGGAGAAATGTTGGAGCTTTTGCCATGTTTTTTTTAGAAATTATTTGTTGTAATGTTTCTTTTCTTTTTGAATAAAAGATGTGTAAATTTTACTACAGATGCATATGTGTGTGTTCATTGTCCCTGTGGTATTACTGGGTGTGGATGAATTTCTATTACTTTATTTTTATTTGATTTTGAGAGTGTGATGTTATGGGTGTGGAAGGACACGACTCACCCTTGGGAGGGAAGAAGTGGCCTTCAAGGTGAAGGGGTTAGTTGGGCCTATCCCCTGAGTGTAGAGTCTCATCCCTAGAAGGAAGAGGGATAAGCATGTAGTATGGGTTGCATGTGCCAGTATTTTGTTATGCACTTTGGGGGTGATAAGGAGAGAAATTTGTGAGAGTTGGTATTTATTTTGTATGTCTTGTGAAGGAAAATTTGGTTTTCTATATTTGGCTTCTCCTTGGGGTTTTAGGCACACCTTCACCCCTTATATTGGTTCTCTAGTAACTTACTGTGTAAGCTCAAAAGAGTGTTAAAAGTTGTAACATATATTGTTGTTTTATATGTGTGTGCTTGATTGTTACCCAATTGGTCTTGGTTCTGCAAGCTCGGTGGGTGGTCTCTTAGAGACCTACGTTGGGAGGTGAGCTCTCCATTGTATACATGGTTGTTTTCTATAGGTTTTTTGAATGGATATGTGTTGAAGAAAAACTTGGAAGATTTTCACTTTCTGCTGAAGATTTGTAGATGATTCTTTTATGCACATTTGTAAAAGTTATGTAATGTAAACTATTAGCAGTAGATCTTCATGTGATTTGTAAATTGATGTAAGGATCCAATTATGATTGTAATATTTGAAAAAAAAAATTAATACTATGAGTTTATATTTGTTTTAAAAATTTCTTAAATGGTTTCCAAGAAATAAAATTGAATGTTATTATTGTGTGTGTGTGAGTCTTGTTCAAGATAGTTGGGCATGACATTTTGGTATCAGAGCCAGGTTTAGAAAATATTGGGGCAAATAGAGTCATTGTTGAATATAGAATTATAAAAATTTTATTATTTCAGTATTTCTATTTCCAATTGAAAATAGACTTTACATCTCATCCAAATTCAATAAAAAATAGTCGAGCGAGAAACGAAAAGTTGCAGAGCACAGTCCTCTTGTTCAAAATTGTTATAAATAGATTAAAGTTAAGTTGATATTAAACTGTGATATTAAAGTTAAAGTTGATAGTAAATTGGGGTATTAAATTTAAGTTGATATTAAACTGGGGTATTGAATCTGAGATTTGTTCGTGATTTCCTGCATCCCTAACCCCTCCACACTCCCTGCCATTCTTGGAGTCTGTTTAACATATATATCTTGAGGATAGCAGGGATGGTTATTTCTTGAAATTAAATTTTAGAAACATGTATAATTTATGCATAATGTACAAAATTAAACACACGATTGCAAACAAATCAGAGGTATTGTCAAATCATACATGTTAATGACAATTATCGAATAAAATATTGTCAAATTTTAAACATACATAATAAATGTATGTATGTTATAATATTAGTGTTGCAAAGCTAAAGGTCTAGCAACACACAGGCATTGCTTAAACTACTGCCGTAAACTAACCAGTGACAAAACTGTGTCAAGGGTATATCTGAAACCCTGTTGTTCCATTTAACTTATATTCTCAAAATGAAGTGTTCTAAATTTTTTGAATCGACTGACATATCAGCAATCCATCCTATGGAGAAACTGCAAGTCCAGAAAATGGTCAATCCAAATCCTTGAGACAGAGGAAGCTGAAGCCGAATTTCACAGTAACTTTGTAAAAGATAAATTCCCGGAGGCCCACATCATCAACATATTAAACAAATCAAATCCAACGTCGTATAATCACATGCAACAATTTTGTTACTGATTCTAAGTAATTATTTTTCCATCTCCCATAGTCATAAATCCTCCTTTCTTCATTGACAACACCATGAGTATAAACCTACTTACTTTTGCAGTCTTCGTTATCCACGGATAGATGAAAAGGCATTGACAGAAAAGCAATGGTGGGGGAAACTAACAGCAGGGCATATTCTAAAAGTTTGTAGATGTTTCGTTTTTTCGCTAATAGTAGATTTTTCTAGAACATTGTATGCTTTCTTATAAAAGATTGTATGTACTCATTTGATATGAGGGTGAAATCAAATATAACATAGTTTATTGTGCGGCAGCACATCGTATTGTTCTGTGCGTTTATTTTTTATCCTCTGCCTATCCATCATTAGAGAGATGAGTTTGCATATTTTGTATTGAGGGAGATCCAAAAGACTAGAGAGCCTCTGAAACCTATGCCTTCCTAGCCGTTGCCATTGTCCATCACTTGACGCCTCCATTTCTGAAAATAGAAGACGACCTGGACAGCGACGGCGGAATTGATCATGGGAGTTTGCAGCTAGTCAATAACACGCTTTGTTTGATGTGACATGCACGAAATAGATATTTTGAGAGAATATATTTGTTTAAGTTGCAACTGCCCCAGGTAGACATGCATGCGAGCTCATTCCACACCTCCGCAGAGAAGGAAAATATCGGCTGTGACTTGCTCTCCGCCGATATTCCCTTTGAAAGTGGCACCAACGATGCCGCCGCCTGTAAATCTGCAGTCAGTATAAACCACGGCAAAGATCTCTGCTGAGAACACGAATAGTAATGGGCTACCTGGTAACTGTATGGCTGAGATATGTGATTGTTGTTGACTGATTTGATGGATCAGAACTCATAGCTACAACCTCGTATCATGGATATTGCCCAAAAGTATCTTATCAAAAACTTCGCTGACTAAACAAGACGTGTGTCTTGAGACCCCTTTGACTAAACTTGGAAGCGGCACAGCTCAATATAGATGACTTGTAAGCGCTCAGGCTGGAGTAGTACTGGGATGGGTGACCTCTTGGGAAGTCCCAGTGCTTCACCCCTGTGAGCATCACCTAGATTCAATGAATGCTAAGTGTTCCATTTATTCTCATGAGAGATGGATTCATGTTGAATCACTACTCATGAAACATGGGTCATCGAGTTTGACTCAAAATCACACAGTTAAATCCTGATATTCACATCACAACTTGTAACTCCCCAATTCTACTGCCACCGATCTGATTTGTACATATGAAATGAAAATTTTTGCCTCTCCCATCAACTTCAATCACCTCCAAAATCAATCCTTCAATAGCTCTCTCTAGTTGATTAATCACTGTGAATACATGCTAAGCTCAAGCTAAGAGGATCCGGCTTGAATATTTCGAGAGTTTTCATTCTAAAAGCTAAATCTGTTGTAACCCTGTCAATCAGTGCTACAACAACAATTTGGGATAAAATAATAAAACTTGGATGATTCAAAATGAGGTCCAGTTCACCTTTTAACAATTCTTCCTCTTCCCAATTGGTTCAAACCCTTAATAGGATTTCTATGCATTATTAATAACTTTTAATTTATTTAAATTCCTCTTCCTACAAATTTGAACCAAAAGCCTTATTTCTCATTTTAAAGTTGGCCCCTTTAAAATAACAACTTATCAAATCAATTGCCTAGGGAAATGAGCTAGGGCTTTATTACATTTTATTATAACGTAAAATGATTTTATAAAATCACTTCAATATTATTAGATTAATCCAACTTTGGAAATAACAGAATATTTTCCAATATAATTTAATGATATTTATTTATTAAAGGTTATTTAATAATTATTTAATGCAACATGTTATATTATAAAATTCATTATATAATTATTAATATGAATTCATAAATAAGATAATAAAATAATAAATATAATTTAATTTTTTTTTTATCAAGTATAGTTGTACATAAGTATTGCAGTAATAAACTTATAGGATTATATAATTATATTTTATTTCTAAATTGCTAGAAAATGTAGTATTTGACTTGTGCAATAATGAGGTTATGAACATTATTTTGTAAAATAAATATGATTTGGAAAATTTAGATGAATTTTTTAATATCGAAATATATATTTTTTAAAATAAAAATAAATTAATTAATAAATTAATTTAAAAAAAACAAAAAAATCATCCAATTAAGTAATCATCAACTTAAAAAAAGCAACCCCCTTCTTAAATTTGAAATTTTACAACTCAAGATATCTACATAGTATGTTTTCTCTTTATTTAACAAAATGTGACTACTCTTAGTATTATGAACGTTCAAAATAACCTTTTTACATTTGACTTATGAAAGCTTAAACCCTTGTGTAGGATGCTAGTTGTCACACGAGCCCATAGAACTGGTTGAGGTGGTCAAGGAGGTAGGGCTGCTAGAGCCTCTCGTTCGAAAAATATTGAGATAGAGTAGCATGAGGATGAAGTTTTAGGAGGAGATCATGTACTACAACCTAACCCATCTTTAAATCCTAATCAAGACATTTTGGATGCACTTCATAACCTAATTGGAGTTGTTCAGTAGCACTTACCACTTGTACTACCATAGTTAGAGCAGAGAAATCTAGGCAACCATAGGGTAGTTATCAGGGAGAGGACTAGGAGTCCTCTAGCTAGCTGGGTTGAGGGTCATGATGATCATGAGGTTGAGTCAGTTCAGTAGGTATTGCCATGTCCTGACCTAGTGGCACACATAGTGGAGAGAGCTCCTAGAGACATTGGAGACAACATTACAAGATTGATCGACTCAAACCTCCCCTATTCTTGGAAGATATAGATGGTATTGGTGCAGATGAATGGTTACAGAGTTTACAACGATGCTTTGGATTACGTCCTTATGGAAGCAATCTGAAGGCACGACTTGCAGTACATCTCCTTCGTGAGTCAGCTTCTACCTGGTGGTAGCAGGAGGAGGCCTTAAGTGAGGTGCATATTGACACTCTCACATGGGAATCCTTTCTGAGTAGGTTTAGGGACAGATACCTTTCTGAGCATTTTAGATAGGGACAGCTAGATGCATTTCATGACTTGTAGCAGAAAGGAGGTACTGTGGCATAGTATCAGCATAGATTTCTTGAGCTCTTTCCCTATGTTTATTTTAGATACTTCATCATAGCATATCATACTAGTTTATTTGCATTTTAGATACTTTATATTTTTCATTGCAAATACTTTATATTTTGAGAGCTTGTTATATGTTGGACTATTTTGGACTGTTACTCAGACTATTTGATACTATGAGACACTTTATTTTATGTTAATCATTATGATGTTAGGACTTATTTATGATGCTTGATGATGTTACATTCATGTACTTGGTTGGTTATTTTATTAATGAGTAGGAAATTATGTTTGAATAAAAATGTTAGATGGATTATATATATGTATATGAAAATCATGAAATGTTGCAAAAGAGTCATATCATGTTTAGTTGATAATGGTAGTATTATATATGCACAATGGTTAGAAATGGAAAAATGTTATTCAATTGAGTAATGCCTTATGTTTTGATTCAATTATGAATATAGAATTAATTGATGATTTATATGTGCATATGTTTTATTTATCTTGAACTACTGATATGTGGTTTGAGTGTGCAAGAAATAACCATGGTAAAATAGAGAACCAAGACTATACCTTTGTATTAATTAAGATTGTCATGGTTAGATCTAATAAAGAGATCTTAACCTCATTGTTGAGTATTTTACTTTGTGAACATAATGTGAATGGATGTTTTAGATTAGATTCCTTTTTGTGAAAATTGATTTGCCACTCATAATGTTAAATATATATTTATAGTGTCACTTGACACTTGCGTTGTTATGTGTTTAGTGACAAGTCAGGTTGAGTCATTGGCAAAAGACACCCTATCTTATTCCTAACCAGTTAGAAATGTTTAAGTTTTCATCCCCTTGAATAAAATATCTTATGAAGGGTTTAATTAAATTTAAATTTGGGATTTCAAGTTTAGGGTGACTTTAGAGGGCTTTGTTTGACTTTAGAGGGCTACATTCAAAGAGGTAGTTGAGAAAGCCCTAGTAGTGAAGGATATTCATAAGAGGGGGAAAAATTAGTTTCAACATCGAAACAACTCAGGATGATTTTTAGGTTAGCAGAGACCCCCTTGGAAAGGGAATAAGAATCAGTCAGGAGGATCCTTTAAAGTTTCTCAACCATAGTAGGATTACATATAGGGATCATCACAGGCATAGAGGGGTTCTAAGCCTAAGAAACATTGGCAATATTAGGGCCCTAAATAAGATCAAAAGACATAGATGCCTTACACATAGCTAGGTAGGACTTAGCAATCCAATAGGGTTGGTTTCACTAGATCTAGTCAGACTAGAGGTTCGCAACAGACCAGGTCACAAGGTATTTAGATTCAGTCTAGAGGACCATGCTACACTTGTGGTGGTATGGGTCACATTGCTAGAGATTGCCCATAGGGCCTAGCATCAAACTATCATAAAGGGGTTGTTTCAGAGCCCAGAGTAGGTGACATGGGCAGGTCTCATAGAATATTTGTAGCAGTTGATAACTACCAAGCAGACCATCAGGCCACAATCATTGAGACTGTAGGTATGATATGAGGTAGTTGAGTCTCTATTCTATTTGATTCTGGAGCTACTTATTCTTTTATATCTCCATTAGTGTTGGAGCATTGCTTGCTAGTGGAAATTAGATAGGAGGTCAATTGGGAGGTAGAGTTAGCCTCAAGTGCTAGAGTGTTAGTTGATTCCTTGGTTCGTGACTATGAGATTAAGATTGGAGACATGACTACCATGGCTGATTTTTGCATTACCACTTTTGGTACCTATGATGTAGTCCTTGGCATGGATTGGCTTTATGCCCACAATTATCAATAGAATAGGGTAGAATGTGTTGATAGTCATGGCATTTCCATGGTGATTTTTGGAGTATAGCGGCCCATATCTCTTCATATGATATCTTCTATATATATAGCTAAAGTGGTGCCTACGTAAGGGATTCCAACTATTTTCCATCACTATCAATGACAGGGATGAGGATTCTGAGAAGGAGACTTCCCTTGATGATTTTCCTATCTTGCAAGAGATTGCAAATGTTTTTCCCTCAAAGCTTCTTGGTATGCCTCCACCTAGAGCAGTTGATTTCCACATTGATCTTGTGCTAAGAACTGAGCCTATTTCTTGGGCACCATATAGGATGACCACACAAGAACTCAATGAGATCAAGATTTAGTTAGAAGAGCTCTTGTAAAAAGGGCATATTTGTCCTAGTTTGTCACCTTGGGGTGCTCTAATCATCTTTATGAAGAAGAAGAATGTATCACTTAGAATGTATATTGACTACTGACAACTAAGAAAAGTAACCATTAAGAACCAATACCCAATACCTAGGATTGATGACCATTTCAATCAACTAAAAGGTGCCTGTATCTTCTCAAAGATATATCTTAGGTCAGGTTATCATCAGTTGAGGATAGTAGAGAGTGATATCCACAAGTCTTCTTTTCGTACGAGGTATGGCCACTATGAGTTCACTGTAGTGCCTTTTAGCCTCATGAATGCTCTAGTTATATTCATGAGTCTTATGAATGGGGTATTCTATGCGTTTCTAGATAAATTTGTGGTGGTGTTTCTTGATGACATTTTGATTTGTTCTCAAGATGAAAAGGAGCATGAGGAGCATTTGTGATAGGTACTTCAAATTTTGAGAGAGAATTAGTTGTATGGTAGTTTGAAAAAGTGTGCCTTCTTCAAACTTGAGATACATTATTTAAGCCATATGATTATAGGTCATGGGATCTTAGTAGACCCATCTAAGATTCAAGCTATTATGGAATGGGCAGCACCACCAAATTTCACGGAGGGAGGAGTTTCATGGGATTGGTTGGCTATTATAGACGCTTTGTTTTAGGTTTTTCTAGGTTGGCTCATTCCATTTCATCTCTTCAAAGGAAGGGAAATAAGTTCATCTGGATAGAGAAGTGTGAAAGAGCCTTCTAAGAGCTCAAGAGAGCTCTCACTAGTGCACCGATACTTGCAGTGCCTGACCCATCAAGGGATTTTGTTGTGTGTACAAATGCATCTTTGGATGGCATAGGAGCAGTTCCTATGTAGGATGGATAAGTTATTGCATATGAGTCTAGGAAGCTTAAGACTCATGAGCTAAATTATCCTACTCATGAACTTGATCTTGTAGTAGTAGTCCATGCTTTAGTAAGGTGGCAACATTTTCTCTTAGGTCACCATTTTGAGCTTCATTCAAATCATCACAGTTATCAATACATCTTTTCTCAACCAAATCTTAATGCTAGGCAGAGAAGATGGATGGAGTTCTTATGTGAATATGATTTTGATGTTTATTACATCAAGGGCAAGGAAAATGTGGTTGCAAATCCACTAAGTAGGAGATGACATATGATATCATCCATGACTACTACTTTAGCTAACTCATCATTCTTGGATAACTTATGTCCTATTACCATTGGTGTACTCGCTGGTTTTGAATCTTCTAAACCAAAATTCTAGAGTATCTCCTTGATATATTTTGATTGGGTCACAAATATGCCATGCTTCAGTTGATGTACTTGGAATCCAACAAAGAATTTGATTTCTCCAAACATTGACATCTCAAACTCATGTTTTATTTGATCAGCAAAATTTTTGCATAGGACATCTTTTTCTCCAAATATTATATCATCAACAAAGATTTTAGATATCAAAATGTCTTTACATTTTTATTCTTTGATGTATAGGTTGCTACTATCATCTATTCTCTCAAATCCAATCTTCACAAGATATTTGTGCAATCTCTCATACCATGCTCTAGGTGCTTGCTTCAAATCATAGAGTGCTTTATGCAGTTTGCACACCATATCCTTGTTGTTGTCATCAAAAAATCCCTCTGGTTGTTCTATGTAGACTTCCTCTTCCAATATACCATTTGAAAAAGTAGATTTTACATCCATTTGAAGACTTTAAAACCTTTATAAGTAGCATATGTAAGTAGTGTTGTCACTCCTTCCATTCTTGTAACAAGGAAATTTTTTCCCCCATAGTCCAATCTTTCTTCTTGTGAATAGCCCTTGTAGACTAGCCTAGCCTTATTTCTTATGATCTCACCATTCTCATCAAGCTTATTCCTAAATACCCATTTGGTATCAATCACATTTTTATCAGCTGGTCTTAGAACTAAGGTCTAGGTTTTGTTCTTCTCTATCTAATCTATTTCTTCT
This sequence comes from Cupressus sempervirens, assembly GCA_028749045.1. Taxonomy (NCBI): domain Eukaryota; kingdom Viridiplantae; phylum Streptophyta; class Pinopsida; order Cupressales; family Cupressaceae; genus Cupressus; species Cupressus sempervirens. Next base: position 580,533,773 of record CM053788.1, on the reverse strand, counting down.
TCCATAGCTTTATGTCAATTATCACCTTACAGTGCATCTTTCACTATTTTGGGTTCAATCTTGCTTAGCAAACATGATTCATTTCTTAGTCTGTTCCTTGTCATTGGTCTAACTTCCTTCTCACCAATGATTTTTTTTGTAGGGTGATGTCTTGTCACATACTTAGATAGTCTTGGTTTTGTGCTTCTTTCCATGTTTGATCTTTTAGCTTCAGAGTCACTGTGCACATCCTTGTCTAGTATTTCATCATCTTTCTCATGTGTACTAATCTCAGAATCAAGAAGTGCATTTTCTTCATTTTATAACTTGGCTTCTAAATGTAGCTTGTCATTCACTGGCTATGATTTGGCTGATATTAAAATTTGTTGTTGATTCCCAACATGATTGGTAGCTTCATCTTTGATAGGCATTCCTTCATAGAAGTATACAAAAGATCTATAATCTTCTAGTTTCTTGAATTCATTGGCTTGGACTTCTGCAAGCTTATCAATTTTTACATTTATACTATCACAATCTTGTTAGTATTAGTATTCAAACATTTATGTGCTTTACTTCTAGTGGAGTACCCAAGGAATAAGCCTTCGTCACTCTTTGCATCAAACTTGCCATTTCTAGTATCTTTAAGAATATAGCATTTATAACCAAACACTTTGAAATGTTTTACATTAGGTGAGTGACCATACCATTATTCAAAACATGTTGCATTTTTACCTTTCTTGACTTGTACTCAATTCAGGGTGTAGACAACTGTACTTACAACTTCTCTCTAATACTTTAGAGCAACATTTTGCTCCATAATTAATGTTCTAGTATAGTCTATCACTAATCTATTCCTTCTTTCTGCAATGCCATTTTAAGGTGGAGTTCTTGGTGCTGATGTTTGTCTGCATCAGATTTTTGGTTTAAGAACATGAAAGTCATCATCCTAGAGTAGTCATCCATAAATAGCATTATGTATCTATCTCCTTGGTAGCTTTGTACTTCTATTGGGCCACATCAGTGTGTATGGACTAGTTCTAATACTTCTTTGAAAGTGTAGACTTGGCTTTTGAAACTTGACTCGGTCATCTTTCCTAGTTGACATTGTTTGGACATTGTATTTTTAGGCTTCTTTAGCTTAGACAAACCTATAACTTTCTTCTTTTTGCTAATGCTAATCAAATTATCAAAGTTGACATGACATAGCCTCTTATGCCATAACCAAACATCATCAACTTTTACAATAAGATAGGTTGCATCTTCCATATCTAGGTAAAAAAAATCACTCCTTGTTTGTTCTCCTTGTCTTGCTAGATTTCCATCAGTGTCATAGATTTTGGCAGTTTTGTTTCCAAATTTTACTTTGTAACCTACATTGCCTAATTGTGACACACTCAACAGATTATAGTTCAATCCTTCAACATAATATGCATTATGACATGAAATTTTCTCTATAAGTCTAATAGAACCTTTTCTTTTGATTTGACATGGAGCATCATTTCCAAATCTAACACTATTTTCATCATACTAAGTAAAGGTAACAAACTTACTTTTGTCTCTTTTCATGTGATGTAATCATCCACTATCTATGATCCATTTGTCATTTTTGTTCATACAGGTTACTAGTGTTGTTGCCTCATCTTCATCTAATTCATCCTTCATGGCTACATAGACTACCTCATCATCATTTTCATTAGAATCCTCTTCTTCAACAATGTAGCACTTTTTGCCTTTGTATTTGTAATCTCTGCTATCATCTTCTCTTCTATTCTTGTTCTTGTTGCCTTCTCTTTAGTTCTTCTATTGTTTGCATCTTGCAGCAATATGTCCTACTTCATTGCAATTAAAACAAATGATAGGAAGCTTACCTTTTAGTTTACCTTTCCCTCTATGAAATCTTCTAGCCAAAAATGTTTTTAATTGTTCCACATCCTCTTCATCTGTGCTGTTGTCACTAGATGAATATTTTACCTTTTCTTCTTCTTCTTTGGTTTCACCTCCTTAGTGCCTTTTAATGATAACTTCGCCTTGAAAGCAGATTCAAGGTTCTTAGGTCTGTAGTTATCAAAATTGGACATCTCAAACACAGTGAGTCTTCCTATTATACCTTCAAAGGTTAGTTGGTTTCCTAATACACACCTTAACTCTTGGATGGCTGAAACTCTAATAGTATAGATGGGAAGCAAGCTTATTAAGAATTTTCTATTAACTGTATCTTCTTCTAAATGACCACCCAAACTTCTTATTGCACTTACTACTTCTCTCATTCTAGAGGCATATTGAGCAACATTCTCACCTTCTTCCATTTTCATGTCATCAAACTTTCATCTATAGCTTTCTCTTTTTGCTCTTTGAACATTCTGATCTCCTCCATAAATATCAATTAGGGCTTTCCACTTCTTGAATATAGATTCACATCCATTTATGTCATCAAATTCAACATAGTTGAGGGTAGAGGCAATCTCTAGCATTGCCTAATTATGCTCTTTTTTCTTCATATCTTCTGCAGTGGGTACAACTGGATCAACATGTTCTACTTTAATTGAGGTTTATGCATGGTCACTTATTGATCCTAGATGTAGCTTCATCAACTTTTTCCATGCAATGAATTTATCTCTGTTCAAGTTGGGAACTTCTCTCTTGGACATCTTTGATCTTCCTACTTCTAGTACCTTTAAACTAAATTAGCAAATGACTTTGATACCAAATGTTAGAAATGCTCTAGAATAACTAAGAGGGGGGTTAATTAGTTATTCAAGGTCCAAATGTCCAATTAAAACTTTTTCATCAAGTAAAGTGAGCCCATCAAACTGTTCATACATCCAAGCTTAAACTTTCTTATTTTAGCAAGTTACTATAAAATTAGCATGCAAACATAACACATCAAAGATCAGAAAATAACATAGTGATTTACATGGAAACCCAATTTGGGAAAAATCAACAATAATATGCTACTCAATGCTCATTCTTTTGAAGTGATGCCTTGTGAAAGGCTTGCCCCATTAAAGGCTACAATGTACTATTAAATGTGACTTTGTTAAAGGATTTAACCACCCTATTAGAAGTGGGCCTTGTTAGAGGACTTTAGAACATTCACTTGGAATGCCACCCTATTAAAGGATTTACAAATGGTTGTTAAACCAACCTAGGTCCATAAGATTTTACCCTAGCTAGCACAATTGTTAGAGAGTAACAACAATGGCTTTTGACTTGATATAACTCACAACTTATCTTGCAAAATTTTGATCTCTATTCAGCTCAAAACATTGCTTGACTTTTAGTCCCTGCAGCTCTGAGAGCTTGTTCTCCTTTCAAGCTTTGTCTCCTTGAGTCTCCATGCTTGATGTACTGGTGCAATCTCCTATATGGCCACTTATCGAAGTAGAGTCTTTGTGGTATGTTCTTCCTTCTCCTCCTTGACACCTTTCAACAACTTCAACCCAACAACTCTAACTTCTTGGTCTATGACTCCTTAAATAGAAGTTTGGAATGCTTTACCCTCTCAAAACTTTTTTCTCTTTCTTTTAGATCGAATGGATTAGGTAAGATTCAATGAATCTACCCCATATATTGTTCCTTCTAGAAACATCATGAAGAATCCTCTTGAATTCGCCCAAAAATGGTTTACCTAAAATTCTATGCCACCAATTCATCATCCTTATTCTCCATCTAGTTCACAAAATTTAAGCTAACAAACTTGTCGACTCAGATCTGGTGAATCTTTGACTTTTCACATAATGCAATAGCTTGAAACTATTGAAATTGAAGTGCTTGGCACATACTATGTTACTCAGTGCCAACTATATTTTTCTAATGCTTAACACCTATTATGGATTCACTTGGCATCCACTAAGTTTTTCTAATGCTTGGCACCTATTAATTTCTCGACACCTAAAATTGCTTAGCTCCTTCTATATCACTCAACATACACTAAATTTTTCATTTTCTCAACACTAATTGAAATTCTACTTGGCATTAACTAGCTTGTTTGGCACTCAATAATGAACTTGGTAAAGCTTTGCAGATAGCCTTATTACAACTTATACTTCTAAAGTTCCTAAGTGTTAATAGTTTCCTTTGGAGCACTCTAACCTCCTCAAAATTAATAGCTCCGGCCCTTCCACCATGCTCTCTTCATGGAGGCATCTTCTTAACTCAAACCCACAAATAACACAGTCCTAGTGCAAACTGCCTCATAGTCGGCGCTCTGTCTACACACTTAGGAAAACTAGCTTTGATACCACTTGATGGGGACACAGCCCAAGCACAAAATGGACACAACAAGAAAGGAAAAAATTTATTTATTGTGTAAATATGCTAATACATTTAGTACAGAGAAAATAGACTTCAAAACATTCCCTAAGGGCTTACAATATCATAAATCTAGGGATAAATTCTTCTCCCAATACCTTCTCTCAAACTCCACTCCGAACTGCCTTTTACAATGCCAAAAATGTTCTTAAATAGACCTCGGAGGGTTAAGGATTAGGAATACATTCTAGAAAGTGCTAGTAAGCATCCACCAACCAAATAGAAGGCTCTAGAAGTCGCATTAGAAGTCGGCACAAAATTAGAAGAATCTAAAAATGGTAACCGAACTTTCGAGAGGCATAACTTTTGAACTAAAGCTTCGATTGACGAACTGTTTACATTTCTAGAAAGCTCTTAAAGCACTCTATAGCCCTATGGACCAGCTTCACTCGTCCCCAATTTTTTGGCCCTTTTCAAGGTCATTTAATGCCCCTAACCTAACTTTGAAGCATTCTTAGGATGTCTCCAAAAATAAAAAAACTACGATAACTTTCAAACCGTGGGGCCTTTTGACCTAATTCTTTTTCTGGAATGCTCTAAATTACAATTAAATTCATCTGGCATATTTAAACCTTCTTGTTCACAAAAATGATGGATCAATTATATATTCCTATTTTTTTAGTATTTACACATATCCCAAGGTGATTAAAAACTCTAACCAAGAACACTAATAGTGGAACTGTGAGAGTTGGAACCTTTATCTAACCCAAATGGGTATCCAGAAATGAAAACACATGAAACATAAACTAAGTCTAAGTACAATTTTTTGGGTGACATAGGATTTCCCTTATACCTCTGGATGCTTCTGCATCAGACACCTAGGGTAGATTAAAAAGTGACCCTGTCACTTTATGAATGGTAGAAGAAATCCCAAATGGGAAACTTCAGCTGCTGAAATCCAAGTTGAGTCCTCTATCAGCCATCCTTTCCACTTGACCAAATAATTTTCATACTACCTATGTTTGGTACTCCTACACACACGATGATTTAAAATGTCTTCTATCTCCTCCTTTTTAGAAGCAAGAATTGGACATGGCTCTAACATCGGCTCCTCGTCTACACCATCATCATGATACTCTCTTAAGTCTGCAATGTTGAAAATAGGAGAAATGTGAATACCATCTGGCGACTTCACCTCATATGCATTTCTTGAGTCATGTTTCTTCAAAATTTTGTAGGGGCCAAATTTCTTCATTTTCAGGTTGTTGTAAGTACCAGCTGGAAATCTTTCTTTTCTTAAGTGTACCATGACTAGATCCCCTACTTGGAACTCCTTATGTCTTCTCCTTTGATCAGCCCTAGCTTTATACTCTTGATTCATCTTGGTAATGTGTACCTGGACCTCCTCATGTAGATGCTTGATATGTTCAGCAAATTCTTCAGCTTCAACACTTGTCCTCTCCCCTTGCTCTATCTTCCTCAATTTTGGTGCAGTCCTTGGGCTACTTCCATATACAATTTGGAATGGTGATTTTCCAGTACTCTTGTTTATAGAGTTATTGTAAGAAAACTTTGCTTGTGGTATAATAAAATCCCACCCCTTGGGCTTATCCCCAACTAAACATCTCAGTAAATTGCCTAGATGTTTGTTTACCACTTCTATTTGGCCATTAGTCTATGGGCGATGTGTGGAACTAAATTTCAAGTCTGTTCTCAACTTTCTTCACAATGTTCTTCAAAAATACCCCACAAATTTGGTATCTCTGTTAGAAACTATACTCCTTGGGAGACCATGTAGTCTTACCACCTCTCTAAAAAATAAGTCTACGATATGGATAGCATTATGAGTTTTGTGGCATGGAATGAAATGTGCCATTTTGGAGAACCTATCAACCACCACAAATACTGAGTCATTACCCCTTTGTGTCCTCGGCAATCCAAGAACAAAATCTATACTTATTTCCTCCCATGGCTTTGATGGAAAAAGCAATGGCTGATATAGTCCAATATTGTGACTAAATCCCTTGGCAACTTGACAAATCTAACAACTTTGTACAAACTTCTTCACATCCTATGAAATTTGAAGCCAAGAATAGTGTTCTCAAAAAATGGCAATGGTCTTATCTCGACCAAAATGTCCTGCCATCCCTCCACTATGTTTCTCCTTAATCAAATTTTCCCTCATGGAACTCCTTGGAATGCACAATTGACTACCCTTGACTAACATACCATCTTGAATTAGATAGTCTGACCACTTAGCTCTGTCTACAGCAACAGGCTCTTTACAAGCTTTTCACGCTTCAACAAAATCAGGATCCTCAGGGTAGAGTTTCTTGAGTTCATCAAACCCAACTACTTCAACCTGCATTACTGTAAGCAACAACTGTCTCCTACTTAGTGCATCTGCAACCCTGTTAGATTTTCCACTTCTATGCTTCAACACAAATGTATAGCTCTGCAAGAACTCTACCCACTTCATATGCCTTTGATTCAATTTACCTTGGCTATTTAGGTACTATAATTCCTAGTGATTAGAGTATAAAACAAATTCCTTTGGCAATAAATAATGCCTCCATTTCTTTAAGGCTTGAACTATTTCATAAAACTCTTGATCATAAACAAAATATTTCTTTTTTGATTCATTCAATTTTTCACTAAAATATGCAATAGGCTTACCTTCTTGGCTTAATACAGCTCCAATAGCACTACTGCTAGTATCACAATCCACCTGGAACGCCTTTCTAAAATTTTAAAGTGCCAACATAGGTTGTTCTATCACCTACTTCTTTAGCAATTCAAAACTTCTCACAGCTACCACAGTCCATTTGAACTCTTTTTTATCCCCTCTTATTGTGTCATTTAGAGGTGCACATATGCCACTGAAATTCTTAATGAACTTCCTGTAAAAACTAATCAGACCATGAAATGATCTTACTTCAATAGCAGACCTTGGAGTAGGGCATTCCAAGATGGCTTTTACCTTCTCTGGATCCATTTTAAGACCTTCAAGTGATATAACAAATCCCAAGTGGACTAACTCCCTTTTTGCAAAGATACACTTCTTCAGATTAATTAATAGTTTCTCTTCCCTTAACCTTTCAAGGACACTACAAATATGCAATAAATGTTCTTCCAAAGTCTTGCTGAAAATTAAAATATTATCCAAATAGACAATAACAAATTTTCCCAAGAACTTGTTAAGTACCTCATTCATAAGTCGCATGAAGGTGCTTGGGGCGTTCGTCAATCTAAAGGGCATGACTAACCACTCATAAAGACCCTCCTTGGTCTTGAAGGCTATTTTCTACTCATATCCTTCTCATATCCATATAACTACTCTTGAGATCTATATTTGTGAAGTACTGAGCTCCACTCAAGTAGTCCATAAGATCATCAATTCCTTGTAAAGGAAACTGATACTTGATGGTTATCCTATTTATAGCTCGAGAGTCTATACACATCCTCCACTCTCCATCCTTCTTTGGTGCAAGTACTACAGGTACTGCACATGGACTCAAGCTCTCCTCAATCAAACCCTTCCTCAATAGCTCCTAAACCTATCTGTTTAGCTCCTCAGTTTCAGTAGGAGTCATCCTGTGAGTAGCCTTGTTAGGAAAACTAGATCCTAGAATTAAATATATCTAATGACTGATTTGCCTTATTGGTGGTAATCCTTCAGGAGCATTATCAAAGATGATATCTCCAAACTCACCTAGTAAATCTGAAACTTCAAGTGGTATTTCACTACTACCTTCTTTATCTTTCCTAGGGATCAAAGCATAGCACATACACTGATTTTTCATGCCATCTAAAAACTTCCTTCCATCAACAAGACAAATCCTAGCACTGCTACATACCTTCTCAGCTTCCCTTTTCATGGGCTTCAGTTTGTTGCGAACTCCATCCTTTGTTAGAGAGTATGTGTTTGCATGACCATCATGTACTGCATGCCTATCAAACTACCACGGTCTACCCAACAATAGATGGAAAACATCCATTGGAATAACATCACAAAGAACTTCATCATGGTAACTCCCAATTTTGAATTTCACTAAACATTGTTCACTTACCAAGACCTTATGATCATCTTTCACCCAAGCAATTCGATAGGGTTGGGGGTGTTTCTCCCTCTTGAGCTTCAGCTTAGAGACCATCTCCTTTGATACCAAGTTATCAATGCTACCACCATCAATGATCACATCACAACATTTATCCTCACACTTGCATCTAGTACAGAAAAAACTCCTCCTTTGTCTTGGTTCAATCTCACCACTTAATAGGACCCTTTCATTTACTAAAGTTTTTCCTCTTTCTGCATCCTCTAAATGTGATGATTGTGCATCCTCATCCACATGAGCAACCCTAGCTTGACCCTTAGTTCTCCTATCTGTCCTTCCTTATCATTGAGGGCATTCAAAGGCATGATGACCTTCTTCATTTCAATGGAAACAAGTACCATAGAAACCTCCTCTTCCTTGTCCACGTCCTCTACCTCTTCCTCTTTGATTTCCAAAGTCCTGGTCATGGGAGCGGTTGAAACCCTCGTTCCTCTAGTTCTTGCTAGTACCCACATCTTTATTTTTCTTTTGGGTTTCATTTCGGCCTCTAGATGACCTACCACTACCTCTTCCTCCTTGACCACACCCTCTTTGTCTCCCTTCAAACCTCTTATTTAGCTTCTCTTCAACTCGTAGGGAAAACTAATATGCCTTTTCAATGCTGGTCATTCTTACCAGACTTAATTCCTCCTAGATGCTAGGTCACAACCCACTGATATAACGAGTAACCTTCTCCTTATTTGCTTCTGCATACCCTACTCTAATAAGAAGTCGATAAAACTCCTTTTTTATATTCTTGGACTGATTTTTCTACTTGCTTTAACCCATGCATCTTCTTAAACAAATCAAGCTTGTAATCAACAAGAATGAACTACTTCTTTAGTTTGTGCACCATGCAATCCCACCTTGTGATCTTATCCTTTCCTCTTCTATTTCTTTCCAATTGAACCTCTTGCCACCAATTTTTGGCATGTCCTTTCACTTTGGCCTTTGAAAACTAAACCCTATTTAGATCTTTGATATTCTCATACTCAAAGTATTCTTCCAGTTCAAAGATCCAATCGATCAACTCATCTGGTTTCAAATTTCTTGAAAAATACACCCACATCAATTGTAGGTCTTTTTCCAAACTTAGTAATGGCCCTAAAAAACTTTTCCTCTTCCTAATTCACAACTTCCCTATCAAATTCTCCTTCTGGTCCAATTTCTTCTTCTTCATTATTGTCCTCACTTTCGTCACCTACAGTAACATTTGTTCCTCTACAAAGCTCCTCCTGTAATGCTTGTACCTGCCTTTGGAGGGCTTTAACCTCCTTAGGATTAATAGCTCTAGCCCTTTTACAACACTCTCTTCATGGAGGCATCTTCTTAACTCAAACCCACAACCACACAGTCCTGGTGCAAACTGCCTCACAGTCGGTGCTTTGTCTACAAACTCAGGAAAACTAGCTTTGATACCACTTGATGGGGACACAACCCAAGCACATAATGGACACAACAAGAAAGGGAAAATTTTATTCACTATGTAAATATGATAATACATTCAGTACAAAGAAAATAGACTTCAAAACATGCCCTAAGGGCTTACAATATCATAAATCTGGGGATAAATTCTTCTCCCAGTACCTTCTCTCAAACTCCACTCTGAACTGCCTTTTACAATGCCAAAAATGTTCTTAAATAGACCCCAGAGGGTTAAGGATTAGGAATACATTCTATAAAGTGCTAGTAGGCATCCACCAACCAAATAGAAAGCTCTAGAAATCGCATTAGAAGTCAGCGCAAAATTAGAAGAATCCAGAAATGGTAACCAAACTTTTGGGAGGCATAACTTTTGAATTGAAGCTCCGATTGATGAACCGTTTACATTTTTACAAAGCTCTCAAAGCGCTCTATAGCCCTATGGACTAGCTTCACTCATCCCCCATTTTTTGGCCCTTTTTGAGGTCATTTAATGCCCCTAACTTGACTTCAAAGCATTCTTAGGATGTCTGCGGAAATCAAAAAACTGTGATAACTTTCAAACCGTGGGGCCTTTTGATCTGATTCTTTTTCTAGAATGCTCTAAATTATAATTACATTCATCTGGCCAATTTACACCTTCTTGTTCACCAAAATTATGGCTCAATTACATACTCTTATTTTTTTGGCATTTACACGTATCCCAAGGTGATTAAAAACTCTAACCTAGAATAGTAATAGTGGAACTGTGAGAGTTTGAACCTTTATTTAACCCAAATGGGTATCCGGAAATGAAAACACACGAAACATAAACTAAGTCTAAGTACATTTTTTTGGGTGAAATAGGATTTCCCTTATACCTCTGGATGCTTCTGCATCAGACACCCATGGTAGATTAAAAAGTGACCCTATCACTTTAAGAATGGTAGAGGAAATCCCAAATGGGAAACCTCAGCTGTTGAAATCCAAGTTGAGTCCTCTATCAGCCATCCTTTCCACTTGACCAAATACTTTTCATACTGCCTATGTTTGGTACTCCTACCCACATGATGATTTAAAATGTCTTCTATCTCCTCTTTTTTAGAAGCAAGAATTGGACATGGCTCTAACATCAGCTCCTCATCTGCACCATCATCATGATACTCTGTTAAGTCTGCAATGTTGAAAATAGAAGAAATGTGAATACCATCTGGCAACTTCACCTCATATACATTTCTTGAGTCATGTTTCTTCAAAATTTTGTAGGGGCTAAATTTCTTCATTTTCAGGTTGTTGTAAGTACCGGCTAGAAATCTTTCTTTTCTTAAGTGTACCATGACTAGATCCCCTACTTGGAACTCCTTATGTCTTCTCCTTTGATCAGCCCTAGCTTTATACTCTTGATTCATCTTGGTAATGTGTACCTGGACCTCCTTATGTAGATGCTTGATATGTTCAACAAATTCTTCAGCTTCAACACTTGTCCTCTCCCCTTGCTCTATCTTCCTCAATTTTGGTGCAATCCTTGGGCTACTTCCATATACAATTTGGAATGGTGATTTTCCAATACTCCTATTTATAGAGTTATTGTAAGCAAACTTTTCTTGTTTTATAATCAAATCCGACCCCTTGGTCTTATCCCCAACTAAACATATCAGCAAATTGCCCAGACTTCTGTTTACCACTTTTGTTTGGCCATCACTCTGCGGGTGATGTGTGGAACTAAATTTCAAGTCTATTCTCAACTTTTTCCACAATGTTCTCCAAAAATATCTCACAAATTTGGTATCTCCGTCAGAAACTATATTCCTTGGGAGACCATGTAGTCTTACCACCTCTCTAAAAAACAAGTCCGCAATATGGACAACATTATGAGTTTTGTGGCATGGAATGAAATGTACCATTTTGGAGAACCTATCAACTACCACAAATATTGAGTCATTACCCCTTTGTTTCCTTAGCAATCCAAGAAAAAAATCCATACTTATGTCCTCCCATGGCTTTGATGGAATAGGAAATGGCTGATATAGTCCAGTATTATGACTAAATCCCTTAGCAACTTGATAAATCTGACAACTTTGTACAAACTTATTCACATCCTATGAAATCTGAGGCCAAAAATAGTGTTCTCAAAGAATGGAAATGGTCTTATCTCGACCAAAATGTCCTGCCATCCCTCCATTGTGTTTCTCCTTAATCAGATTTTTCCTCATGGAACTGCTTGGAATGCACAATTGACTGCCCTTGAATAACATACCATCCTGAATCAAATAGTCTAACCACTTAGTTCTATCTATAGCAACAAGCTCTTTACAAGCTTTCCATGCTTCAGCAAAATCAGGATCCTCAGGGTACAGATTCTTGAGTTCATCAAACCCAACTACTTCAACCTATATTACTATAAACAATAGTTGTCTCCTACTTAGTGCATCTACAACCCTATTAGATTTTCCACTTCTATGCTTCAACACAAATGTATAGCTCTGCAAGAACTCTACCCACTTCATATGCCTCTGATTCCATTTACCTTGGCTATTTAGGTACTGTAATGCCTGGTGATCAATATATAAAACAAATTCTTTTGGAAATAAATAATGCCTCCATTTCTTTAAGGCTTGAACTATTGCATAGAACTCTTCATCATAAATATAATACTTCTTTTTTGCATCATTCAATTTTTCACTAAAATATGCAATAGGCTTACCCTCTTGGCTTAATACAGCTCCAATAGCACTGCCACTAGCATCACAATCCACCTGGAACACCTTTCTAAAATTTGGAAGTGCCAACATAGGTTGTTCTGTCACCTTCTTCTTCAACAATTCAAAACTTCTCACAGTTGTGCGTAGTCCATTTGAACTCTTTTCTATCCCCTCTTATTGTGTCAGTTAGAGGTGCACATATGACATTGAAATTCTTAATGAACTTCTTATAAAAACTAATCAAACCATGAAATGATCTTACTTTAGTAGCAAACCTTGGAGTGGGCCATTCCAAGATGGCTTTTACCTTTTCTAGATTCATTTTAAGACCTTCAGGTGATATAACAAACCCAAGTAGACTAACTCCCTTTTTGCAAAGACACACTTCTTCATATTAATTAACAGTTTCTCTTCCCTTAACCTTTCAAGGACACTACGAATATGCAATAAATGTTCTTCCAAAGTCTTGCTAAAAATTAAAATATCATCCAAATAGACAATAAAATTTTTTCTCAAGAACTTCTTAAGTACCTTATTCATAAGCCGCATGAAGGTGCTTGGGGTGTTCATCAATCCAAAGGTCATGACTAACCACTCATAAAGACCCTCCTTGGTCTTGAAGGCTATTTTCCACTCATCTCCTTCTCGTATCCGTATCTGATGATAGGCACTCTTGAGATCTATCTTTGTGAAGTACTGAGCTCCACTCAAGCAGTCCATAAGATCATCCATTCTTGGAAAAAGAAATTGATACTTGATGGTTATCCTATTTATAGCTCGAGAGTCTATACACATCCTCCACTCTCCATCCTTCTTTGGTGCCAATACTGTAGGTACTGCACGTGGACTCGGGCTCTCTCGAATCAAGCCCTTCCTCAATAGCTCCTAAACCTGTCTATTTAGCTCCTCAGTTTCAGTAGGAGTCATCCTGTGAGAAGCCTTGTTAGAAAAACTAGATCCTTTAATTAAATCTATCTGATGATTGATTTTCCTTACTGGTGGTAATCCTTATGGAACATTATTAGAGATGATATCTCCAAACTCACCTAGTAAATCTGAAACTTCAAGTGGCATTTCACTACTACCTTCTTTATCTTTCCTAGGGATCAAAGCATAGCACATACGTTGATGTTTCCTACCATCTAAAAACTTTCTTCTATCAACAAGACAAATCCTAGCACTGCTACATACCTTTCTAGCTTCCCTTTTCATGGGATTTAGTTTGTGGCAAACTCCATCCTTTGTTAGAGAGTATGTGTTTGCATGACCATCATGTACTACATGCCTATCAAACTGCCATGGTCTACCCAACAATAGATGGAAAACATCCATTGGAATAACATCACAAAGAACTTCATCATGGTAACTCCCAATTTTGAATTTCACTAAACATTGTTCAGTTACCAGGACCTTATGATCATCTTTCACCCAAGCAATCTGATAGGGTTGGGGGTGTTTCTCCCTCTTGAGCTTTAGCTTAGAGACCATCTCCTCTGATACCAAGTTATCAGTGCTACCACCATCAATGATCACATCACAACATTTATCCTCACACTTGCATCTGGTACGTAAAAAAATCCTCCTTTGTCTTGGTTCAATCTCACCACTTAGTAGGACCCTTTCATTTACTAAAGTCTCTCCTCTTTCTGCATCCTCATCCACATGAGAAACCCTAGCTTGACCCTCAGCTCTCCTATCTTTCCTTCCTTTTCATTGAGGGAATTCAAAGGCATGATGATCTTCTTCATTGCAATGGAAATAGGTACCACGAAAACCTCCTCTTCCTTGTCCACATCCTCTACCTCTTCCTCTTTGATTTCCAAAGTTTTGGTCACGGGAGTAGTTGAAACCCTCATTCCTCTGGTTCCTGCTAGTACCCACATTTTCATTTTTCTTTTGGGTTTCATTTTGTTCTCTAGATGACCTACCACTACCTCTTCCTTCTTGATCACAGCCTCTTTGTCTCCCTTCAAACCTCTTATTTAGCTTCTTTTCAACTCGTAGGGAAAACTGGTATGCCTCTTCAACGCTGGTCATTCTTACCAGACTTAATTCCTCCTAGATGCTAAGTTGCAACCCACTGATATAATGAGCAACCTTATCCTTATTTGCTTCTACATGCCCTGCACTAATCAAAAGTCGATAAAACTCCTCTGTATATTCTTGGACTAATTTTCCTGCTTGCTTTAACCCATGCATCTTCTTAAACAAATCAAGCTCGTAGTCAATAGGAATGAACTGCTTCTTTAGTTTGTCCTCCATGCGATCCCACCTTGTGATCTTATCATTTCCTCTTCTATTTCTTTCCAATTGAACCTCTTGACACCAGATTTTGGCATGTCCTTTCAGTTTGGCCTTTGCAAACTTAAACCTATCTGGATCTCTGATATCCTCATACTCAAAGTATTCTTACAGTTCATTGATCCAATCGATCAACTCATCTGGTTTCAAATTTCCTGAAAATACACCCACATCAATTGTAGGTCTTTTTACAAACTTAGTAATGGCCCTAAAAATCCTTTCCTCTACCTAATTCAGAATTTCCCCATCAAATTCTCCTTTTGGTCCAATTTCTTCTTCTTCATTATTGTCCTCACTTTCGTCACCTGTAGTAACATTTGTTCCTATACGGAGCTCCTCCTGCAATGCTTGTACTTGCCTTTCGAGGGCTCTAACCTCCTTAGGATTAATAGCTCCAGCCCTTCCACCATGCTATATTTGTGGAGGCATCTTCTTAACTCAAACCCACAACTACACAGTCCTGGTGCATATTGCCTCACAGTCAACGCTCTGTCTACACACTCAGGAAAACTAGCTCTGATACCACTTGATGGGGACACAACCCAAGCACATAATGGACACAACAAGAAAATAAAATTTTTATTCACTGTGTAGATATTCTAATGCATTTAGTACAAAGAAAATAGACTTCAAAATATGCCCTAAGGGCTTACAATATCATAAATCTGGGGATAAATTCTTCTCCTAGTACCTTCTCTCAAACTCCACTCTGAACTACCTTTTACAATGCCAGAAATGTTTTTAAATAGACCTCAAAGAATTAAGGATTAGGAATACATTGTAGAAATTTATAGTAGGAATCCACCAACCAAATAGAAGGCTCTAGAAGTTGCATTAGAAGTCGGCGCAAAATTAGAAGAATCCAAAAATGGTAACCGAACTTTCGAGAGGCATAACTTCTGAACCGAAGCTCCGATTGACGAACCGTTTACATTTCTAGAAAGCTCTCAAAGCACTCTATAGCCTTGTGAACTAGATTCACTCATCCCCCATTTTTAGGCACTTTTAAAGGTCATTTAATGCTCCTAAATTGACTTTGAAGCATTCTTAGGATGTCTCCAAAAACTAAAAAACTGCGATAACTTTCAAAACGTGGGGCCTTTTGACCTGATTCTTTTTCTAGAATGCTCTAAATTACAATTACATTCATCTGGCCAATTTAAACGTTCTTGTTCACCAAAATGATGGCTCAATTACATACTCCTATTTTTTTGGCATTTACACGTATCCCAAGGTGATTAAAAACTCTAACCTAGAACACTAATAGTGGAACTGTGAGAGTTGGAACCTTTATTTAACCCAAATGGGTATCCAGAAATAAAAACACCTGAAACATAAACTAAGTCTAAGTACATTTTTTTGGGTGACACAGGATTACCCTTATACCTCTAGATGCTCCTGCATCAATATATCTATTTTACATAATACTTAATCAAGTCTAAAAAAAAAGACTTTAAACCAAGAACAATCCTTAGCTTTTTTTTTAGGATCTATATACCAAATTGTGTATCTTGTACAATAATAAATCTAAGTCTAAGAAGAGAATATTTATAGGATAGAATGATATTACAAAGAGAAAGAGATATTAACTTAGATCTAAGAGGAAAGTAATTGATAATTCTAGTTAAAATCTAATTCTTTATTTAAAAGTGTTAAGAAGAGAGTTAGGTACCTTGTATTTCTTTTCCAATAAAATTTCCTATACTTAGACAAATTAGAAAAAGATGTGGGTACATTATAATTAATAGTCTAGTTATATCTTGGGGAGAATTCTATGAGATAAACACCAAGGAAATTTAACATGAAATCGAAGAATCAATGGCATAATGAGACGTAAATAAACTAACAAAAGAGTATAATCAAAATTAGAAGTTAATTTTTCCCACTTCCTTTAGTGGAGTTTCCCCCCAATTTTTTTTAGTGAGGATTTGGTCTATTATATTGGAGTTAGTTTATATTGGACAATATATTCTAGTCATGATTTTTTAACTAACACAAGTCTTGTATAAAACAACTTAGGGTTAGGTGCTTTATGATGTATGATGATTTAGTAGCTTCTTGTAGTAGTATTGAGTTGAAAGGGATTGTAGATTGTAATCAAGATAAATCAGTAGATAATAATATTAGACATAGTTTTTGGTGGACATAGACCAAGGATTGGGTTAACCACATTAGATCTTTGTTTCTTCTATTCATTTATGTATACTTTATTCCTTTTCAATATTAGTTAAATTTGCATGAAACTATTATTTCCTTTCTAGCTAATCCTAATACATGAACAATATATAACCAAAAAATTAATCATCTTTGGTGTGATAGGTTTCTTGATATCATTGAGAGTAGAATAAGAGATGATTATGATAGTTTTATAGTTAAAAAATTTAGGTTTTTACCCTAGATATGCACAAAATGGATTAGTAGAAATATTTATAAATTTTCAAACAAATGCAACTAGGCGAAGAGTTAGAGTCAACTATACTTTATCAACACCCTTGCTACCTAGGATAAAAATGGAAGCTTTGTAGTAGGGAATGAAACTCTTACAAGGTATAATGATGGTGTGTTTTCTCAAAATAAAATATTGAGAGCTATTGGAAACTTACAATTGGAACAATTGTTGTTTTGTCACTAATGTCAAATATATTAATGAGACATATTGCTACTTAATCTAAATGTCATATCTATTTAATTTATGAAGAGAATTTGAGAAAGTTCTCATAACAATAGCACCTAGAGGAACAATTGAGTAATGAAAAGGAAGCTACAATGGACATTTGATTAGATAGATTTTGATAAAACCAAAAAGATTATTTATGTCAAGAAATTTAATCCAAGCTGAGCAATAGAGTAAATAGAAAAGGAATGTTGAGTGATGCTAGTGTCAACCGAACCATGATTAGTGCTGCAAAAATCTAGTGTTGATTGAGGATTAGTATCTACTGAGCAAGCTAGTCGATATTGAGCTAGAAAGTCTTACAATGAGTGAGTGTTTAGTGATGACTAAGTATCATAAATTAGTGATTTGTAAATAACATTGTTGAAGATGAATTCAAGGAAATTATGATTCCCAACTGATTTAGTTGTTTTCTTAAGAGATGTAAATTGCATTGAATATAAGATTTATGAGTTGGATCATAGAATTCAAGGCAAGGATTAGGTAAAGACCTAATAGAAAAGTTCTAGAGAAGTTTCTAGAAGAAGATCAAAATGATGAGAAGATAAAGTGAATCAAGTTGAACCTAATTGTAGATGCTAAGATCTACGATGATCAGGAAAATGGTAAAACAAGAATTGCCTATTTAAAGAGGCATAAAGCAAAATAATGTATGTGTTGAAAATAATTATGCAATTATATATTGTCTTTGATGTTAAAAAAACTATCAATTCTTTATTGAGCAATTGGTATCAACCAAGCTCACTCTAGCATTGAAGGAAATTTCTAGTGTATGCTGAGTGTTCCAAGAATGTGAGTAGGTAAATAGTGTTAACTCTATTCATTCAGTTACCAAAGTAAGGTTGGCATGGAACCATTATTATCTAAGCTCACTTAGATACCAAAAGAAGTCTAAAGGAAAGTCTTTTTTTGAGTTACTGTTGACCAAGTTGGGTTGACAAATGAAGGATCTTTCTATATTTGTTAGAATTCTTTAGAATAACTGAGGGGGGGAGGGAGTGAATCAGTTATCTAAGTTCCAAATGCCCTAATAATACTTTTTCTTAAATTATAGTGATCCCATAAATCTTTCGTCCATCCAAGCTTAAAATAATCATCCTAGCAAATTATAGTAAATCAATATGCAGCGATAAAACATGCAAGATCAACACATGACACAATGATTTATGTGGAAACCCAATTTGGGAAAAACCACCAGTAAGATGCTACTTGATTCTCACTCTTCTAAAGTGATGCCCTGTTAAAGGCTTACAACACACTATTAAATGTGACCTTGTTAGAGGATTTCACCAAACTGTTAGGAATGGGCCTGATCAAAGGACTTTAGAACATTCACTTGGAATGTCACCCTGTTAAAGGATTTACCTCATGGCTATTAAAGCAACCTAAGTCCATAGGATTTAAACTAACTATTACAATTGCTAGAGAGTAACGATAATGGATTTTTGATCTGATACAACTTACAACATACTTTGTAGATTTCAGATCTCACTTTAGTTCTATCCTTTTGCTTGGCTTTAATCACTTCAGCTCTGACAGCTTGTCTTCCTCTCAAGCTTCATCTCCTTGAGTCTTCTTACTCATCATGCTAATGCAATCATCCTTGTGGTCGTCTATCCAAATAGAGTTTCTATGCTTTCTTCTCTTAGCACTTTCTTCAGCACTTCATGCTTTTATGCTCAACCACCTTCTCTTCTCTTTGCTTCATGACCTTATGACTCGTTAAATAGAAATCTGGTTTTCCTTTTTTTCTTAATTCTCCCTCTCCAATTTTAGGGTTTCAAATGGATTAGGTAGGATACAATGTATCTACCCCATATCTTGCTCTTATCTAGAAAACTTCATCTAGAGTCCAGTTGTATTCTCCAAAAATATTCTACATGGTGTTCTATGCCACCAACTCATCATTCTTATCTTCCATTTAATTCACAGATTTCTAGATAACAACCTTGTCGGCTTAGATCTGGCAAATTTTTTATTTTTAAAATAATGCAGCAACTCAGCACTATTGGTTTACTGATGCTCGACATCTCTATGTTACTCAACACTTGTATCTACTTGGAACTTGATTCTGTTGGGCACTTGGTTCTTCTCGACACTTTTTTTTACTCAGCACTCGGCAGTTGATTATGCTCAACATCTGCGGTTCACTCAACACTTGAAGTTGAACTTGCTCCGCTTCAACTAGGAATCTATTTGGCACCTACTAGCTTGCTCGGCTCCCTCTCTCTAATGAATTTTAGTTAGGCTTTACAAATGTCTTAGCTAAAACCTTACATCTTTGATATGTTTCAGTGTGCCCATTCTCTATGTCTTAGAGTATGTCATCAATACACTTTTTCATCAATGGCTTAGCTGATCCTTCTACTTCATTCCAACATCATAACTTCAACCTTTCTCTAGGTGTTCTAGTTACATCTTATTGATTGCCTCCTTGTCAATCAATCAATTGATAGTATTTGGATCACTTAAGCAATTGTCATTCCTGCAAGTAGCAAGTTTGACATCAATGACAAAATAATGATTGAGAATATTCTTTACCAGTTCCATATGATCATTCCAACAATTTTCCTCATGATCTTTTCAATCATTCCAACAATCTCCTTCTTTGGCATTGATGGAAAAACCAAAACTGATCAATTGATCAACTTAGTTACCATCAAGATTGTATACATTGTTTGCTACTTTTCCTGGTTACTTGCATCCTTACTACTAATCTTATATATCTCCCTCTTTCATATATATCTCCCTCTTGCTTTGTATTGATCAGGGTTTTGCATATTTCTCCCTCTTTGACATAAATGCCAAAGATGTAACATCTTTAACATGCGAAGTATAAGATTTGATTTCTTGATGTCTTCTCCCTCTATCACCATGCTTGTGACTGATTTGGAGTTTCTGCTCCTGCTGTCATCCTCTGCATCATTCTTCTGATATTTTAATGATTTGTTCCTGTTGATGCAGGGTAGCATCCTTGGTGCTTTAAACTGCTTGAGTTAGGGGTATTACCCCCAACTTGCCTCTAAGATATTCATAGGCATCCTTGGGAAATAGTTTGGTGAAGATATCTATAGTTTGTTCCTTTGTGTGAATGTATTTCAACTTCACTTGTTTGTCTTCTACCAATTCTCTAACATAATGATACTTGATTGCAATATGCTTGGTTTTTGTATGCATTACTAAATTCTTGGATATGTTTATAGCACTTGTATTATCACAATACAGTATCATAGGTTTAGTTACCTCTTATTTCATTCCTTTCAATAGATGTTTGAGCCACATAATGTTTGTGCAATTGACTGCAACTGCTACATATTTTGATTCTGCAGTTGACTGGGATGTGCAGGTTTGTTTCTTGCTAGTCTAAGTAACTAGCCTTTTACCTAAAAATAATGAACCTCCACTTGTGCTTTTTCTGTCATCAATGTTGCCTCCCCAATCTGCATCTGTATATGCATTGAGTTCAAACTTTCTAGTCTTTTTGTAGTATAGACCAAAGTTATCAGTTCCTTTAAGATATCTCATTATTCTTTTTACTGCTATGAGATGATTTTCTTTGGGATTAGCAGAGAATCTAGCCACTATTCCAACTACTAATGCTATGTCTAGTTTGCTATGTACAACATATTGTAGTTTTCCAATCATGGATCTGTACATTGTTTGATTGACTTCAGTTGATTCATCATTTTTGGATAGCTTATTTCCTGTTGCCATTGGTGTGTTGACTAGTTTGAACTCCTCCAATCCAAACATTTTAAGTATCTCTTTGATGTACTTTGATTGTGTCACAAATATGCCATGTTTTAGTTGATGTACTTGCAATCCAACAAAAAATTTGATTTCTCCAAACATAGACATCTCAAATTCATGTTTCATTTTGTCAGCAAAGCCTTTGCAAAGCACTTCCTTTCCTCCAAACACTATGTCATCCACAAAGATTTTAGATACAATAATATCCTTACCTTCTTCTGATTTGTTGTACATGTTGCTGTTATCATCAGTTCTTTCAAATCCTATTTGCACTAGATACTTGTGAAGTCTCTCATACCATGCTCTCAGTGCTTGTTTTAGACCATAGAGTGCTTTATGTAATTTACAAACCATATCCCTATTGTTCTCATCAACAAATCCCTTTGGTTTGTTCAATGTAGACTTCTTCTTCCAGTATACCATCTACAAAAGTAAACTTTGCATCCATCTGATAAACTTTGAAATCTTTATATGCAGCATATGCAAGTAAAGTTCTTACTCCTTCCATTCTAGCAACAGGGGCAAATGTTTCCTCATAGCCTAGTCCTTCTTCTTGAGCATAACCCTTGCATACTAGTCTAGCTTTGTTTCTAGTAATCTCACCATTCTCATCTAGCTTGTTTCTGAATACCCACTTGGTGCCAATCACATTCTTGTCAACTGGTCTAGGAACCAAACTCTAGGTTTTGTTCTTCTTTATTTGATCAATTTCTTCTTCCATAGCTTTATACTAGTCATCATCTTGTAATGCACCATATACTATTTTAGGTTCAAATTTGCTAATTAGACATGATTTATGTCTTAGTCTATTCCTTTTCATTGGTCTTGTATCTTTGTCACCAATAATCTATTCAGTAGGGTGATGTCTTTTTACATATTTGGATAATCTTGGTTTTGTCCTTGTTTTCATTTTTGATCTTTTTGATTCAAGGTCACTATGCACTGAGTTGTCAGGTTGTTCTTCATTTATTTCATGCGTACTGACTTCAGTATTAGATTGTGCATTTCCTTCATTTTGCAACTTGGCTTTTGAATGTAACTCGACATTTACTGGTTGTGACTAAAATTTGTTGTTGGATTTCAATTTGATTGACAACATCCTCATCAATAGGCATTCCTTCATAAGAATACATAAAGGTTCTGTATTCATTTGTTCTCTTTGGTTCTTCAGCTTGGACTTCTGTATGCTCATCAAAGTTTACATTTGCACTTTCCACAATTTTGTTAGTGTTAGTATTCAAACACTTATATGCTTTACTTCTAGTGGAGTAACCAAGGAATATGCCTTCATCACTTTTTGCATCAAATTTTCCATTTCTAGCATCTTTAAGGATAAAGAATTTACAACCAAATACTTTGAAATGTCTTACATTGGGTGAATGACCATACCATAATTCAAAAGGCATTGTATTTGTACCTTTCTTGACTTGTACTCAGTTTAGTGTATGAACAACTACACTTACAGCTTCTCTCCAGTATTTTAGAGCAATAGTCTTTTCCATCATTAATGTTCTGGCACAGTCAATCACAGATCTATTTCTTCTTTCAGCGATTCCATTCTATGGGGGAGTTCTAGGTGCTGACATTTGTCTTTTGATTCCTTTATCATTACAAAATATCTCGAATTCTTTTGATGTGAATTCACCACCTTTGTCTGATCTCAGGCATTTCAAGCTCTTTCCTATTTCCTTTTCAACTCTAGCCACATACCACTTAAACATTTGAAAGACATCAAATTTTTGTCTTAAGAACATAACAGTCATCATCCTAGAATAGTCATCAACAAACAACATTATGTACTTATCTCCTCTATAGCTTTGTACTTCCACTGGACCACATAAGTCAGTATGAACTAACTCAAGTACTTCTTTAGATGTATAGTTTTTTCTTTTGAAACTTGACTTTGTCATCTTTCCTAACTAACATTGTTTTCACATGATATTATCAGGCTTCTTCAATTTTGGTAAACCTCTAACTTTCTTCATTTTACTAATATTGACCAGATTGTCAAAGTTGACATGACATAGCCTTCTATGCCATAACCATTCATCATCAAATTTTACAAAAAAACAAGAGACATCATCCATATCAAGGTAAAATAGATTACTTCTTGTTTGATCTCCTTTTCCTATCAATTTACCATCAGTATCATAGATTTTTGCAGTTTTGTTTACAAATTCTACTTTGCATCCTATATTGCCTAACTGTGAGACACTCAACAAATTGTAGTTTAATCCTTCAACATAGTATGCATTATCACATGAAATTTTTTTTGTAAGCTTAATGGAACCTTTTTCTTTTATTTGACATGGAGCATCATTACCAAATCTAACACTATTTCCATCATACTAAGTAAAGTTAACAAACTTACTTTTGTCTCCTATCATGTGATGTGAGCATCCACTGTCTATGATCCATCTGTCATTTTTGTTCATACATGTTACCATTGTTGTAGGCTCTTCTTCATCAGATTGGTCCTTCATGGCTACATAAACAACTTCATCATCATTATCATCAGAATTTTCCTCAAAAATATAACACTTCTTGCCTTTGTCTTTGTAATCTCTCTTTTCATCTTCTCTTCTACATTTGTATTTGTTTCCATCCTTGTAATCCTTTTTCTATATACACCTTGCAGAAATATGTCCTACTTCATTACAATTGAAACAAATGATAGGCATCTTACCTTTGAATTTTCCTTTACCTCTGTCAAATCTTCTAGCAAGTAGTGCTTCCAATTGTTCCACATCTTCCTCATCAGTGCTACTATCGCTAGATACATATTTCATCTTTCTTCCCTTTTTTGATTTTACCTATTCAACATCTTTCAGTGATAGCTTGGCCTTGAAAGAAGATTCAACATTCTCAGGTCTGTAGTTGTCAAAGTTAGATAGCTCAAATGTAGTGAGTCTGCCCACTATTCCTTCGAAACTTAGATTATTTCCTGGTACACATCTTAGTTCTTGTATTGCTGATACTCTAATAGCATAGATAGGGAGCAAGGTTCTTAAGAACTTACTATTAACAATATCTTCATCCAATTGACCACTCAAACATCTTATTGCACTTACCACTTCCTTTATTCTTGCACCATATTGAGCAGCATTCTCATTTTCCTCCATTTTCATATCATCAAACTTTCCTCTAAGGCTTTCTCTTTTTTCTCTTTGGACATTCTAATATCCTCCATAGATGTCTAATAGGGCTTTCCACATTTTGAATGTAGTGTCACATCCTTTGATATCATCAAATTCAACATAGTTGAGTGCAGAAGCAATCTCCAGCATTGTCTGATTGTGTTCCTATTTGTTTTTCATATCTTCTACAGTAAGAGTACCAGTTGGATCAACATGTTCAGTAACAATTAAATTTTGGGCATAATCTCCTATGGATCCAAGATGTAGCTTCATCAAACTCTT
This sequence comes from Cupressus sempervirens, assembly GCA_028749045.1. Classification (NCBI taxonomy): domain Eukaryota; kingdom Viridiplantae; phylum Streptophyta; class Pinopsida; order Cupressales; family Cupressaceae; genus Cupressus; species Cupressus sempervirens. The sequence goes on along the minus strand of CM053788.1, from coordinate 580,509,199 downwards.
CCATGCGACAAAGTTTTCTTTGTTGATCTTGGAGACTTCTCTCTTAGGCATTATGATCTTTTCTGCTTATAGTCCCTTTTAAACTGAATCAATAGTTTGGCTCTAATACCAATTGTTAGAATTCTTTAGAATAATTGAGAGGGGGGGGGGGTGAATTATTTATCCAAGGTCCAAATGCCCTAATAATACTTTTTCTCAAATTATAGTGAGCCCATAAACTTTTCATCCATCCAAGCTTAAAATAATCATCTTAGCAAATTACAGTAAATCAATATGCAGCGATAAAACATGCAAGATCAACACATGACGCAATGATTTATGTGGAAACCCAATTTGGGAAAAACCACCAGTAACATGCTACTTGATTCTCACTCTTCTAAAGTGATGCCCTGTTAAAAGTCTACCCTATTAAAATCTTACAACACACTGTTAAATGTGACCTTGTTAGAGGATTTCACCAAACTGTTAGGAATGGGCCTAATCAAAGGACTTTAGAACATTCACTTGGAATGTCACCCTATTAAAGGATTTACCTCATAGCTATTAAACCAACCTAAGTCCATAGGATTTAAACTAACTGTTACAATTGCTAGAGAGTAATGATAATGGCTTTTTGATCTGATACAACTTACAACATACTTTGCAGATTTTAGATCTCACTTCAGTTCTATCCTTTTTCTTGGCTTTAATCACGTCAGCTCTTACAGCTTGTCTTCCTCTCAAGCTTTGTCTCCTTGAGTCTTCTTAATCATCATGCCAATGCAATCATCCTTGTGGTCTTCTATCCAAACAGAGTTTTTGTACTTTCTTCTCCTTAGCACCTTCTTCAGCACTTCATGCTTTTATGCTCAACCACCTTCTCTTCTCTTTGCTTCATGACCTTATGACTCCTTATATAGAAATCTGGTTTGCCTTTTCCACTCAATTCTCCCTCTCCAATTTTAGGGTTTCAAATGGATTAGGTAGGATACAATATATCTACCCCATATCTTGCTCTTATCTAGAAAACTTCATCTAGAGTCCAGTTGTATTTTCCAAAAATGTTCTACATGGTGTTCTATGCCACTAGCTCATCATTCTTATCTTCCATTTAATTCACATATTTCTAGATAACAACCTTGTCAGCTTAGATCTAGCAAATTTTCAATTTTTGAAATAATGCAGCAACTCGACACTATTGGTTTACTGATGCTCGACATCTTTGTGTTACTCAGCACTTGTATCTACTCGACACTTGCTTCTGCTCAGCACTCAGTTCTGATCAGCACTTGTTTTTACTCGACACTTATTTTTACTTAGCACTTGGCACTTGATTCTACTCAACATCTGATTCTGCTTGACATCTGCAGTTCACTCAGCACTTGAAGTTGAACTTGCTCGACTTCAACTAGGAATCTATTTGGCACCTACTAGCTTGCTCGGCTCTCTCTCTCTAATGAATTTTAGTTAGGCTTTACAGATGTCTTAGCTAAAACCTTACATCTTTGATATGTTTCAATGTGCCCATTCTCTATGTCTTAGAGTATGTCATCAATACACTTTTTCATCAATGGATTAGCTGATCCTTCTACTTCATTCCAACATCATAACTTCAACCTTTCGCTAGGTGTTCTAGTTACATCTTATTTCTTGCCTCCTCCTTGTCAATCAATCAATTGATAGTATTTGGATCACTTAAGCAATTTTCATTCCAACAAGTAGCAAGTTTGACATCAATGAAAAAATAATGATTGAGAACATTCTTTACCAATTCCATATGATCATTCCAACAATTTTCGTCATGATCTTTTCAATCATTTCCAACAGTATCAACATGTTGGATCTAAAAATTTTGTCAATTAGTTCTATCCAACTCAAGAGATGAATATTATATGTTTTAAAGTGTATTTAAGCTTATTTGATAAGGTAATATAAATATAAGGTGAAGTTGAGGATTGAATTGTAAGAAGCATGATATTGAAAAAGATAAATTAAGGAATTGGAAGGATATCAGAGTATCTAAGTTGACAAAGCTATAAACAACATTCTGATCAAGGAGGATCATGCATTCAAGCCAAAATAGATATCTAAAATTAGAAAAGACAATTGCATCAACAATTAGGTTAAGTGATTGTTACTCTCTAATAATTGTAGTAGTGAATCAAATCTCCTAATAGAGTTAGCCTAATAGCTATTTGTCAAATCCTCCAACAAGGTGGCATTTCTAGATTGAAGTGTCTGTAGACCTCTAATAAGACCACTCCTATTTGGGTGAACTAAATCATTTAATAGGGTCACACCTAGTAGTCTATTTTGTGACATTTAACAGGGTTGGCTCCTAATAGGACTCACTTGAGAAGAGTAAAAAATAGTAACTAGTTCCAATTGGTAGTTTTCCCAACTTGGGTTTCCATGTTAAATCTTGGTGTCTCTTATATTCATGTTATTTGATTTATTTTTTTACAACTAAGTTAATTAAATTTAAACACACTAAACATCTTGTTAAGTGATTATTTCAATTTTTACTGAGTGAAAATAATTCTTAGTGCAAACTAAGTGTTCTCATGTTAACCAAGTTACAACAGTATTTAAGCTTTAGTAGATTTTTAGTTTTTATTGTATTAACATCTTAATAGATCTTAGATTTATTTTTGTGGTAACTAATTCACCCCTCCCCTCTTAGTTACTCCTCTTATATTTCCAACAATTAGTATCAGAGATTTTGGTGATTGCAAAGAAGGATTCAAGGACTTGAGCTAAAGATCAAGATTTCTTACAAAAGGGAGATTCCTAAGCTAAATAGAGATAACTTATAAGCATGGTAGGGACTCATGAAGCTCCATTTGGCAACCATTGGTGATATAGGCCTAAAATATCTAGAGAAAAAATATGTAGCACATACAAGAATTTTGACTATGTTTTCATGAATAATGATGATACTACATTAGGGGAGTATCCTAAGCATTGTAGAGTATTGATATGTTGCATTCATGACTGTATTTTTCATTGATGTCAACATAGCAGTAATTCTATTAAGACTAGAAGAATAGAAGTCAGTAATCTTAAGATGCATAGAAGCTAAGGAAGTTTTAGATGATGCACAGTGTAGGACATGTTCTAGAGGTTGTCCTAATGATGTGGTTTAAAGGATTAAGTCTAATTTGATGTTGTATAGAAGTTACACTTGTTTTACTAGAAGTGGTGTAGAAAAATGCATTGGACAATAGAGTTCTAAAGATCTATCCATCTCTTTCATCTAAGATGCAATGAAGGTGATGTGCTAATAATAGTTCTAGAGGATGATCATGTGGTGACACCAATATGTGTGTATGATGTGATTTTACATGCGTAAAGCTTTGTATAGACTCTAAGCTAACAATGTTGGTACAATTGTGAATTAATTAATTATCTTATTTTAATTAATTGGGAAAGCTTCAAGGCCAACCCAAGGAATTATTATGAAGATATGGTATAAATGAAAGTTTTTTTATTTGTAATATGAATAATATTTAAAGGATCAAGTGGAATGAAAAGTATAAGTGTGTAGTGTAAGGAGGAGAAGAATTCTTTTTGAAAGCATGTAAGAGATCTAAGAGATCATTGGATGTGCAATATGAAATCTAGTTACAAGATCTAAAAGAGTAGAGGTTAGGTTGATATGATAGAGATAGAGGAAAAAAGTACATTTCAATTCTATTATTCTATAAGGAATAATACAGAGATCATTTGGAAAGTGCATTTTTTGATCTTAACATTGAAACTATTTGGGCAATGGGTCCAATTGTCTACTAGAACTCCTAACAAGGTTGGTATAACTCCTAATAGGATTGAAATCTCCTAGCAGGGATTCAATGTCTCGTAATAGGGACTCATATGTACTGAATGGTATAATAGACTCTTAAAAGTAACAAGGAATATTTATATTAGTACATCATCTTGTGGGTACCATCCCCATTGTGGTATTCCCTCTGATTAAAGGTTTCCCTAGTTAACATATTTGGTGTTATTTGTATATGAGTATCTTGTTCTAGTTTTAGTTTATATTACTCACATGGTTAAGTTTGTTTAATCTTAATGGTTATGATGATAGTTGGATAATTGATTCACTTCCCTCACCAAAGTTATATCAATGGATAAGATATTCTAATAATTGGTATCAGAGCATCAAGTCCTTCAAGATAAGGCTTAACAACTTTGGGAGATTAATAGTGAATATGTTCAGAAAGAATAGTGCAAGATTCGATGGGGAAAACTATGATAGTAGGAAGGAAACGATGAAAACTTGTTTACTTTATATGGGTCTGAGAAATTGGCTTTTGATGGAAGTTAAGAAGGAAATTGTTGAAGAATCAAAGCTAGAGAAATGCGATATGTGTAACATGAGAGCCAAAGAAGCCCTACTATAATCTCTTCTAGAGAATGAATACAATTAGGTAAAGACATTTCAAACTTCTCATGAAATTTGAAAAGCATTACTAGTTACTTTTTAAGGTGATGATCATGCAAAAAGAATAAAATTACAAATTTGGATTTGCACATTTCAAGATGATAAGATGATGGAAGATGAATCCATTAGAAATTGTGTAGGAAGAATATCCAAAATCATTGTAGGTATTCGATATCTTGGTGGAACTAAATATGATGATGAGGTTATATGGAAGATCTTGAAAATTTTATCACCACCATTCAAGAAAAAAGATCAAATGATTCAGCTAGTAATTCCTTGCACGAAATATTTTACAAAGGAAACTTTTCTTGGAAGATTAGAATCTATAAAAGAAGAAATGACACAGTATAGAGAATTAGCTAGACTTGAGACAACATTTAGTGCTATGCACATTCGACCTAATATGTTAAGAAATACAAGTGAAAGAGGATACTTTTCTAGTAATAGTAGATCTAAAGAAAATAAGAATATTAAAGAAGGAATAGCCCTTCTAGTAAGAAGAGAGAAAGATGGTGAGAAAATCTTTAAGTCTTTGACTTGTGATGGATTGTTGGAAATAATAAAGACTAGTTAGGTTACTGAGAGGGGAGGGGTGAATTAGTAACCACAAAAACTTTAATTTAATTTAGCACTTAATCAACATAATCCATACACCATTAATTCATCTAATCTACTACATGCATGAAAAACTGAAAGATAAACATTCATGACACATGAACATAGTATTTGGTGACCTAGAAACCTTCCAAATAGAAAGTAAAACTAGGGTGGGGATGATACCCAAAAAACTTCACTACTGCAGTATAAAGTTTGCCTATTAAAGCTTACATTGACCACTTCTCATGATCTACCCTATTAGGAGCAATTTGGACTACTAGACCCACCTTGTTAGAGGTTTTACAAACATACAATGAAGTATGCACTCTGTTAAGAGATTTAAAGAAAGACTATCAAGTCTACCCTATTAAAGGATTTAGAAAACTAATTCACCTATTAGGATGAAATAGTAGATTTGACTTACAACTTGATTTTTGATTAGATCCTTGGAATATAGATCACCTCTTGTGATAGATATGACTTTACTGCTCCTTGTAGACCTTGCTGAATACTCTACTCTACTGTTGATTCACATTGACTCTTCTCAAAACATTACTTATCCATTCATCCATACATGCATACTCTCATTCATTAAAAATGATACAATACATTACATAAATACCATTCTAATATTCACAAATACAAGATCAGCTAAAACACAAGTAAAAAAAATTTACTAAGTTAGCTAAATAGTAGAAACTTAGGTTTTGTAAGCTGACTTGGTGAACTTTTGATACTCAGTGTCCACTACATTACTCAGCATTTTCATACACTTGATAGAAGTAGAGGTATAGTCAATACTAATCACAAAACATAGCTTCTAACTCAATGACCATTGGAGAATCAGTAGATATAGTGTTACTTGGTAGATATTGAATGCTTTGTTTACCTTACTTGCACTTGGTAAACACTACTCATTCCATCACTTGGTAGACACTGGCTTCACATCATAAAAAATGATGACTTAGTAAACACTATGAAGCTTGGTGACCACTACCTACTCGGTGATAACTGCTAGACTACACATAATCTATTTTCACTCAGTAGCTTCTAGAATGCTTAGTATGAACTGCTTAACTACTGAAATCACTTGGTAATCATTGAATGCTCAGTAAACGCTAGAGACTAAGTGATGAGCTTGGTAACCATATAGAACTAAATAAGTGTTGTCACTAATGAAAAACATAACTTAATGCCAATAATGAATATGGTCATTATGCATCTAAATGTCATAAAAGAGAGAACACATTTATAGGAAGATTTAAGCCTAGAAGAGATAAGGATAGAAATTGTTTATATCCTAACGAGGATGAAGAATTTGATGAAAAAATTAGAATGAAAGTGATGATGAATTAGGATTTTTGGCTATTAAGAAAGATAACCTTGATAGAGAAATTATTGAAGAGAGAGCTCTAGTTATCCAAGTTGATAGGAAATAAAATTGGATAATTAATAGTGGATGTTCACATGACTGTTGATATGAAAAAAATTGTTAAGTTCAAAACTCATGATGATGGTTTTTTTAGAGTTGGTAAAATTGCATCCTCTCATATCACAGGGATTGAATGATGATATTTACTTTTTTGATGGTTTGAAACATAATTTCTTAAGTGTTGGATAATTGTTAGATAGGGATATCTTTTGTAGTTCATAGAGAAGACTTGTATTGTCAAAGACAAAGATGGTAAGCTGATTGGTACTAGAACCAAATATAGAGGTAATGCATTTCAATTGAATCCCACTGAAATAACATGTTTGGTTGCAAATTTTGATAATAGTTGGTTATGGCATAGAAGGTTTTTTCATATAAAATTTGATAATATTGTGAAAGTTAGCAAAAGATTTATAGTAAGAGATCTGCCTAAGATTATTAAACCTACTAATGTTGTCTACAAGGAATTTTTTTTGGCTAAGTAGAGGAAATTATGTTTTTCCTAGCAAGAAGTTCTTTACTACAAAGAAATTGGAGATTGTTCACACAGATCTAAGTGGTCCTACAAGAACTAGAGGATTCTATGGTGAAAGGTACTTTATAATTTTTGTTGATGATTTCACTAGGATGATGTGAGTAGCATTTCTTAAACAAAAGTTTGAAGCTTTTGAGAAATTTAAGATATTCAAGAATAGAGTTAAATATGAATTTGGTGTCAAGATTAAGTGTTTAAGATAAAAAAGAGGAGGATAATTCACTTCTAGAGAATTCAATATTCTCTGTGAAGAGACAAGAATCAAAATACATTTATCTTCACCTAGGACTATTGAATAGAATAGGATTGTTGAAATAAAGAACAAGTCATTAGAAAAAGCAACAAGAGTGATGTTATTTGAGAATGATGTCTCAAAGACATTTTGGAGAGAAGTAGTTAACACTATAGTATATACTCTAAACATAGTGCAAACTAGAAAAGGTATGAGCAAGACACCTTATGAGTTATGGTTTGGTCACTCACCATTAGTCAAGTACTTCAAAATATTTAGAAGTAAGTGTTACATAAAGAGAAATGATGATATTGGTAAGTTTGATCTTAGAAGAGATAAAGGTATGTTTCTTGGTTACTCATTAAACAGAAAAGAATATAGATGTTTCAACTATAGAACTAAGACAATAGTTGAGTGCAAAAATGTAAGGATTGGTGAAAATTTTTGTACTAAAGAGAAGATGGTAGATTATAATTTTGATGAAGAAGAGGATAATTCTAGATTTGTTAAAAAAATTGTTGATTGTTGAAGTTCTTTTTAAGACTAACAATGACTTGCTAAATGATGTATTTTTTGAGTATAGAGAAGAAAAAAGATATGAACCTAGGGAAGAGATTAGAGTTGAGATGTCAACCCCTACTTCTAGCAGAAACATGAAAAAGAATCACCCTCTAGAGTAGATAATTGGGAGCAAGGATAGAGGTGTGATGACAAGGAATAGAGTGAATGAGGAATTGTGTCTAATTTCTCAAGTGGAACCTAAGAGCATACATGAGGCATGTAAGGATGATCACTAGATGCAAGCTATGAAAGAAGAACTAGATTAGATTGTGAAAAATGAAACATGGGAATTAGTTCCTTGACCTTAAGACAAGAATGTGATAGGAACCAAATGGGTATTCAGAAATAAGATGAATGAGTAGGGAGAAGTTGTGAGAAAAAAGGCTAGACTTGTTTGCAAAGGTTACTCACAACAAGAAGGCATAGATTATGAAGAAACCTATATATCCATGGCAAGAATGGAAGTAGTAAGGATGTTCTTAGCTTATGCAATAAGAAATAATTTCAAGGTTTATTTGATGGATGTCAAGTTAGCTTTTCTAAATGGAGAACTTGAAGAAGATGTCTACATTGAGCAATCTGATGGATTCCCTTTGAAGGAAGATAAATCTTTTGTATGAAAACTAAAAAATGTACTGTATGGTTTGAAGCAAGCACCTAGAACCTAGTATGCAAGGTTGGATAGGTGGTTATCAAAGCTTTGATTTATCAAAGGTACAAGTAATGGTAATTTATATTTGAGGAAAACTAATGATGGCTTATTTATCATTGTAATATTTTTGGATGGCATAATATTTTGAGGAAATGATAAAGAACGTGAAAAGTTTGTCAAAGAGATGAAAAATGAATTTGAAATGAGCATGATATGAGAAATGATTTTTTTCCTAGGATTATAGATTGTGTAGAACAAAGATGTGATATTTATTTCACAAACTAAATATTCAAAAGATTTTTTGAAAATATTTAGCTCGAATAGTTGCAAACCTATTGGTACACCCATGATAAATGGTCACAAGTTATCCAAAAAAGGTGAGACACCTATAGTTGAGCACAAAATGTATAAATCTATGATTGAACGATTGCAATATTTGACTCACACTAGACCAAATATAGCAAATAAGGCTGGGATTGTATCAAGATTTCAAGATGATCCAAAAGAGTATCATTATGCAACAGTAAGGAGGATATTTAGATATTTGAAGGGTACATATGATTATGGAATATAGTATGATAGATCAAGTGATTTCACCTTGTGTGCATATACTAATGCAGATTAGGCAAGTAGTATAGATAATAGAAAGAGAACCAATGGCAAAGCATTCTCTCCTAGAGGAAGATTGGTTTCTTGGTTGAGAAAGAAACAAGATTGTATATCTCAAAGTATAGTTGAGGCAGAGTATATTACAACAACAAATAATAGTAATCAAGTTATGCGGATGAAAAAAAATGTTGAAGGATATTAGAATTGAGTTTATAGAACCTGTCATCATTTACTATGATAATATAAGTATAATAAGAATGTCTAAGAGTCTAGGAAATGGGGGAGAGTTATCTCTCTAGAGAGATTTCAAAATATTCATGGAAGTGTGGAGAAGGAAATGCAAGTGTGCAAAAGTAAATGCAAATGCATAGTCAAAAGTGTAAGTATGCAGATGTAGCCAAAAATTTGTAAGTTGTTTTCTATGAACAACTATTGTCGATCCTAAAAGAAGAAGAAAAATAGTATAGTATTCCAAGAGATTTTAGATTGATGAAGAGGATTTGAGAAGATGACAACAATAGAGTACAGTTTGATATTCTTGGAACTTAGATGTTTTAAATCTATCTTGCCATCAATGCCAAAGGGGGAGATTGTTAGCATGAATACTAATGATACTACATTGGGGGAGTATCCTAAGCATTTTAGAGTATTGATATGCTGAATTCATGATTGTATTTTTCATTAACGTCAACATAGTAGTAACTCTGTTAAGATTGAAAGAATAGCAGTCAGTAATCCTAAGATGCACAAAAGCTGAGAAAGTTTCAGATGATGTATAATGGATGACATATTGTGGAGGTTGTCCTAATGATTTTTTTTAAAGGACTAAGTATGATTTGATGTTGTATGAAAGTTACACTTGTTTTACTAGCAGTAGTGCAGAAACAAAATATTAGAAAATAGAGTTTTGATGATCTATCACTATCTTTCATCTGAGATATAATGAAGGTGATGTATGTGGTGATGCCAATTTGTATGCAAGACATGGTTTCACATGTGTAAATCTTTATATAGACTACAGAGTTGACAATTTTGTTACTATTGTGAATTAATTAATTATCTTATTTTAATTACTTGGGAAAACCTCAACGCTAACTCAAGGAATTATTATGAAGATACAATATAAAGGAAAGTTGTTTTCCTTATTTCTAATGTGACTTGGATATAGAGGATCAACTAGAATGTGAAGTATTAGTGTGTAGTGCAAGAAGGAGAAAAATGCTTTTTGAATGTGTGTAAGCAATCCAAGGGATCATTTGATGTGCAGTATGCGATCTAGTTACAAGATTTAAAGGAGAAAAGATCTGGTTGATAGGACAAAGGCATAAGAAGGAAGTATATTTCAATTCAATTATTTTATAAGGAATAATATAGAGATCATTTGGATAGTGGGTTCTTTGATCTTAACCTTGAAGCTATTTGGGTAGTGGGTCTAACTATCTTCCAGAACTCCTAATAGGTATGGAATCTCCTAATAGGGATTCAATGTCTCCTAATAGGGACTCATATGTACTGAATGTTGTAAAAAACTCCTAACAAGGTTTATCCTCTAACAAGGAATATTAATATTAGTACATCATCTTGTGGGTACCATCTCCACTAGGGTATTCCCTTTAATCAAGGGTTTCCCTAGTTAACATATTTGGTGTTAATTGTAGATGAGTATCTTGTTCTAGTTTTAGTTTATATTACTCACATGGTTAAGTTTGTTTAATCTTAATGGTTGTGATTATAGTTGGATAACTGATTCAATCCCCCCTCCCCACCTCCACTCAGTTATATTAGTGGACTATATATTATAACAAACTATGGATTAGAATGTGGAAAAGAAGAATCATAACATAATGATGATTGACATTTCTTCTACTCTTAATTGTGTTGAATTTGATGAAGTCAAATATTGTTCTACTGGTCATTAAATGTGGAACATGCTAAAAGATATTTATGGAGGTGATGAAAATGTAAAGAGAGTTAAGGCAGAAAGTCTTAGAGGCTAGTTTGATCAAATGAAGATTAAAGAATATGTGAACATTGCATAGTATAGTGAAAGAATCAAAGCTAGTGTGAGTGCAATTAGAGCCTTAGGTAGGAAAATTGATGTTGTAATAGTGGTCAATAAGGTACTCAAAACTATACTTCCTATTTATGCAATTAGGGTTTCATCTATTTAAGAAATGAGATGTGATCCCAAGAATGACATAACTTTGGATGGACTAGTGGGAAGCTTGACAACCTTTGAGTTAGATAACTTTGATAATTATGTTCCTAACTTGGGGAATATTGAGTCTGCATTTCAAGATAAACTATCACTCAAAAAGAAAGTTACAAAATCTAAAAGCAAGAAGCCTAACAATGAAGATAAAGATGGTTCTAATGATGATCTTGAAGTTATTGATGCATTGCTTGTAAGAATGTTTCCCACGGGAAAATGAAAATACAAAGGAAAAATTTCTTTTATATGTTTTTCTTGTGAAGAAGTTGGCACATTGTTGCAAGGTGTCCAAACAAAGAAGCCAAAGAAGAAAAAAAATATTAGAAGTACAAAGGAAAGAAAGATTTCAAAATCTACAAAGATAAAGGTAACAAATATTGTTACACGACTAAAGATTATGATAGTAGTGATGAAGATGGAATAGCTTACATTGTTGGTAAGGATGAATTAGATGATGAGAATGGTAAGATGGCCCTCATTTATCATGTTAGCAAGAATGACACATGGATCATAGATAGTGATCGTTCTCACCACATGATTGGTGATAAATCTAAATTTGAGCACTTGGAACACTATGATGGTGGGAGTGTTAGATTTGAAACTGATAAACCTATTTATGTAAAAGGAAACGGTTGTATTAAACTAACCAATGAACTTAGATGTGACAATGCTTATTAGGTTGAAGGACTGAAACATAATCTACTTAATGTGGCATAGTTGAATAAAAGTGGACTCAAGGTAGAATTCATGAATAGGAATTCCAAGTTGCTAGATGGAAAATGAAATGTAGTTGGGACTAGAAATCAAACAAGAGGTAATCTATTTTATCTAGATCTAACTAAAAATTCATGTTTTATAGCTCAAGTAGAAGAAAGTTGGTTATGACATAAAATGTTGTGTCATGTGAACTTTGATAACATGGTCAACATAAGAAAGAATAAAAGGGTTAGATGCATTCAAAGCCTAAAAAAACTTAAAATGGACATGTGCAAAAATTGTCAAATTTGAAAGATGGGAAAGACAAGTTTCAAATGCAAGAATTATCATTCTGAAGAAATCTTGGAGCTAGTTCATACAGACCTTTGTGGACCTATAGGCATACAAAGTTACTATGGATATAAGTACTTTATCTTGTTTGTTGATGATTATCCTAGGATGATGAAATTTATGTATATAAAGGATAAATTAGAAGGTTTTCAAAAGTACAAGTGGTATCTGGCTAGAGTTGAGAAAGAAATAGGAAAGAAACTAAAATGTTTAAGGACAGATAGAGGAGGAGAATTCAATGAATTCTATAGTGAAAGAGGAATCAAAAGACATGTATCTGCAGTTGGTACTCCTCAATAGAGTGACATAGTAGAGAGAAGGAATAGATCAATTATGGATTATGCAAGAACATTGATGATAGAGAAGAATGTTGCTATCAAATACTAGAAGGAAGCATTCAACACAATAGTTCATACCTTGAACTGAGTTCAACTAAAGAAGGACTTAGTTCAAACAACTTATGAATTATGGTATGGCTATAAACCTAAAGTTTTCTATTTCAAATATTTGGAAGAAAATGGTATATCTTGAAGGAGTTAAGAAAAGGAAAATTTGATGTGAAAAGTGATGGCTTGGCATATTCCCAGGGTACTCCAACAAGAGAAAAGCATATAAATGCTTGAATCTACCTACTCTTAAAGTTATAGAAAGTGCACATGTAAAGATTGATGAATGTTAAAAAGAGTGTGAATAATAAAGCATAAAAGAACTTAAAAATTACATAAACTTTATTCATAATGAATTTGATACCTTAGCTAAAGTTCAAGCACATGCAATTGGAAGTCAACAGTCTTCACCAGCCAAGTTCCAAAAATCCTTAGTTCAACCTGAGTTGCGGCTAGTGCAACTTGAGTCTCAATCAAAAGGACCTATGTTTTAGACAGTGCAAATTGAGTCATCTGATGGACTTGAGTCATAGATAGTGGGACTTGAGGATGATTTAGATCATTTTGAGCAAGGTGGACTATGTTGATTATCAAAATCATTGATTAGAAACCTATGAGCCTTGCCTACTCAATGTTGGGATTTCTAATTGATTTTGGCCAAATTGATAGGATCAATTGAATTGATTCAAATCCTCTATGCTTTTGGCTCTACTAAACTAAGACTTGTTCACCTGAATCCTACATAGAAAAACTTGGATCCAAGATGATTTACAATAGATTATAACACAAAAATAAATTCCTCAAGTGGCAAGGATTCGAGGAAACCTTCTAGATTGTGATTAATGATTATTATTCTTCAAATTTTGATTACTTTATTAGAATTGTGCATTACTGAAAGGAAAATTAAAAAAAATTACAAAGAAAAATAAAATCAAACCCTTAAAGGAAAGAAGCTAAAATATTGGCAGCATTTGAATTGGAATTTGTGAGAAAATTTGTGAGCAGTGCCAAAGTTTAATTGGGTAATAGAGCCAAATATACATTTCTTATATACAACTTTATGATACTGGTTACTTTATCCTCCTTCATTACCCATTACTCAAGCTCTTGAACTCCCTTGCACTTGTATATATGCTCCTGACCCTATTAGAGAAAAAATGCATTCTGCTTGCCTCAAATAGTATTGCACAACATAGAAGTGATGAATACACTGATCTCTTTTCTTTCATAGGCTGGATATCACTCTAAAGATGTTATTACTAGATATTTTATTGGGTTGAAAGAAACAAAACTACCCTCGATAATTTTGTAATCATCATCAAGAGAAATCCTAACTGCAAAGGTATGCTTTATGATTTTGCCACACCAATGATATCAATAGTTGTGCCATGTTTATATTGGGAAGACACTATAGCATTATAATCCATCACCAAAAACTCAATCTGAAACCCTGGACAAGGCACATTCCTCTTGTCAAAACCATCAAGATCAGAGGGGTTCAAAATCTACCTATTTTCTATCATTGTTGTGTTAAGCCAATAGTAAAAATCTCCATGTTGATCAAGAAAATAGACCTTGAACTCCCCCTCAACTATGCAAGACCCCTTTCTCTTGGAAAAGCATACACCATGACTCCTTTCTATGGTGCACTAAAGAAAAAATCATTGGCATCATACCCTTCATTCTTGGGTGCTTCTTTGTTGAAGAAAGAACACCTTCATGATCAGATACTATGATACAGGGCTAAACCCAGTTTGGGCACTAATGAAGATGGAATCCCCATAGTATGCACCTCCTTCTAGATTGAACTTCACCATTGAAATATGTAAGAACTCATTCAAAATATTTCATATAGTGAATTTGACTTGGAAAAACAAGACCCTTCCCATCTGTACAACATTTCTAATTATAATAAGATATTGACTCTTGCATAGTCAGGTAGAACGAAAAGCAGAAGACTTGCTATCATAAGCCATGTTCTTGCCATGCCAACTTTATGTTGGATGTTCATTTTGCACAAGGTCAACGGTAGGAATCCATAGTGTAATTCCCCTCTTGAAAAACAAATCTTTTTTAAGGATCCACTCCAAGGTTTAGTGTTTGTCTTGCGATGTACCAAAACCAACTCAGTAGAAGATAAATGTGAGTGTTCACAAGGAGGCCTTTGCTGGTTCTAAAAGCTCTCTTATCTTGGAATTGAAGTAAAATTTGTTTGCTATCTCAAAATATCACACCAAAAGAACAATATTTTTTGTATTTTTCTATTTTTCAATGAATGCAACTCTAAAAATGCAACTACTATGAGGTCCTACTCTAACAACGAGTTAGTAAAGAAAATAATGAAACTCAAAGCAAATAACATGAAATTGAAATTCCTAAATAGAAAAAAGCTACAGAACACAACACACTGTGAGTTAAACCTTTGAAGAAATGAGTAGAAAACCAATGAAAATAGGAGCAGTGCTTCCTAGAATCCACTTATGCAATCATCAATGAGAATCTTTAAAAAATTGAATGATGTTTCACTCTTCATCAAATCGCAAGGCCACAGAAAGTGCGCTCATGCAAGACAAAAAGCTATGTAGACACAATTGAGTGATCTCTTCTCAAGCTCATTATGTTAGTAGAATTCATATATCTATAGCAAACACTAGAACTCAAAGATCACACAATACAAAACAATGCAATAAACCTTTGGCTCAATCACAATCTCATGAATAAAATCCACAAAACAATGACACATTTAGGCAAGAATAACTACACTCTGAATGCTAGCACCAAAAGCATAATTTTATTGCATAATAATGGTGGCCCTTTTTACATTTTACAATGGGGTATTTATAAGAAATCATCTCCTCAATTTGTGTTGAGAGTGAGAGATATCATGATGCAATAAAATGCTTTTAAAACATTTAAACAAACTAAATATATACAAACTGACAATCTAACTAGTGCTTAGAGGGACTCCATCCATATTTTATTCATAAATTGGATGCATGAGCCCTTTACATGTTAAAAAAAATGAAAGCATGAGAGAGAAAGTAGGAGGAAGCCATCAGTCAAAGTAGAAGTACATGGAGGCATCAAAAATAGAAACTAGCCCTTCATTAGGCATCTATCAGAGTTAACTTGCCATCAAAATGTGCTCTCGATGCATGGAAAGTGTTATTTTTGGAACTAGAAGTCAACTATTAGAAAACCTTTGAATTGCAGAGCTATGGACCTGTAGACCTACGAACCTTGACTGGGTCAAAAATCTCAAAATTTTACAAAGTGTCAAAATTGAAATTTTGGCATCTAGGTTTTGATCATCTTTATCCTAAAGATATGTTTTGATGTTTGCCCTTGAATTTCTCTATAATCTCGGTAATCTTAGTAGCATCCAGAAGATCCAAAGCCTCATACTTGTCTTTGACCTTCTATCTTTAGTTGTCCACCTCAATTCAAGTTTCTACAAAATCTTCGAGTTTGGTGTCCAACTCTAATAGTGTTTCCTCTATCCTAAAGGCTTGTCTGATGTCTTCATCACTGGATGCTTCCTCTAAAGTCTTTCTAAAATTTTGCACAACTACCTCAACTGGCAAAAGCTTCTCTCACCCTTCATCTTAAAAAATGTCCAAGCATGCATCACTATACAACTTTTCTACTTCCAAAATTCGCTCTTAGGCTTGGTCCTTGAGCCTCTGTATCTCATCATGCAATGTTTCCATCACTTTATTTCCATCTACAATCTTTTCTATCCAATCATCTATCATGTCTAACTCCTCTCCGGTATATACATCAGTCAAAATGTGGTACCTTTGGCCTTTTATGGCTTGTAGAGTTTGTAAATACTTGCTCCATATCCATACCACATCCATGATGCTGAAGTCCTACCTCAAAATTGCCATGATCTTATCAAAATTCTCTTGTGTAGCATGCAATAACTTTAGACTTCCTATGATTATAGTGATACCCTTATCCTCAAGGTTGTCTCGCCAATCCTAACAAGCTCTCAAAATGGACTAAGTTGTACACCTTCCCCTTCTCTAAGAATGGTATTCAAAGTCTCCTCATGGTGTTCAAAATCAAGAGGACCAATAACTTTAGCTAAATATCCCTTTAAGATCTCAACTTGCCTTCAAAGTGTTCTAATTTCAACCTCATCCTATTCCATATGGTTGACAACCTCCTTGACTCCCATAGTCATCATCTATTGGGAAGTATCTCGTGTAGCCTTTCCTAACATGATATCTTTCAGTTCATAGTCTTGAAGGATAACAACTTCTTCATCTATACCTTCCAGAGGGTGAGCCACTTGTACAAATAATTCCTACTTCCGTGTAGTAGTAATGAACACAAATGGCATTGCATCATGTAATGGAGAGTCAAGCTTGTTCAAAATCTCCGCAATGTCACAAATATCATCCTTTGAAGCAAGAAATCGATGCTTAGCACTTCTCATTATCTCCTTCTAAAACTATCTTGGCATATTTCTTTCTATAACCTTGGCTCTAGATGATGAAGGGATGTGTTCAACTACCTCCTTCCCTCTATCACTCTTGCGTGGAGTCTCCTATTGTGAGGGTTCTTCTTCTGTAGTCTCAATTTTTGTAGATCCTGTAGTTTGATCCTAAACTTCCTGAGAAGGTTGTTGTATACACTCTACTATCTATGTTTCTTTTGATGGCTCATCAATAACCCTTTATTTTGGTTGCCCTTTTAATGATGGTTCCTTCTAAACATATTCTTCTGAACTCGAAGGTGGAGGTGTCACTAAAACCTTATCTACCATCATAACCTGAGGTGAAGATGGGAGAGTGAGATGAGGACCTTGTGTCTCGGGTGGAATTTGTGTCCAATATTGTTGTCAAAGTTCACCTGTAGGAGTATCTTTGATCTTATCTCCAACCAATTTTATACCCACTAGCATGAAATCAAAATCTAGGATGGAAAGAACATCATCACCTAGTTCCCTCTACTCATTCACCCATCATTGTACTTCATCTTTCGAAGAAGAGAGTTCTACCATTTTCGTTTGGGTGGGTGGTGGGGTATTTGTGACACTCTTCCTTCTTTCCAATTCTATGGCTTTGGCTAGCCAAGTTCTCCTTTATAGAGGCACTTTCTCCTCCTCTTCATCTGACTCTCTTTCCACTTCATTTGATTTTTCCTTGAGAATGATTTCAGGAATAGAGGGATTAGGCACTAATCTTTTATGAACTCTTTACCTCTTGTTCATTCTAACCTTGATCCTCTTTTGTTTCTGTGGTACTATATGAGAAGCAATCTCTTCATGGACTAGATGAATGGATGTATCTAGAATTTCTCCCTCTTCTTGTTGACTTGACAAAATAGGAGGCAATGGAAATTCAACCTAGATATGAGAAGCTCCACCATCTTGGGGTTCTTGGGGAGTGGATTCCTGTCACTGTAAAAGGGCTTGTTCTTCAAAAGGCTCTGCCTGAATCCTCTGAGGAGAGGCTCTCTTCCTCTTTTCCTTCTTCTTCTCTTGAGGGTGGTAGTATCCCACTGGATGATCAAGCTGGTAGACTATTTCTAGCCTGATAGAAGACTGGTGTGCAAAGATAGGAACTATGACTTTCTTTCCCTTTCCCCTTTCTGGGCGAGCATGTGCATGGAATATCATTGTATCCATAATTGGATCAAGTGGAAAGGGTTTCTTGATCCAACTCTTTGTCATTATAATGACATGTCTCGCTCGATGATTAATATCATCTCCTTCCTCTCTATCAATTTTTGCATTCAGAATGGGCCTCTCACCAACTTTAGCTGCATTGAATAGGGGATCAAGTATGATCTAGGGGATGAAAATTACTAAAAAGTAAAATGTCCCCAATGCTCCAAGAATCAACATAATTACAAGTGTTCACAATTTTGACTCCAACATAACTTGAACAATCAAAATTGGAGTTCAAGTGCAAAAATTATGACTGGTCAAAATTTGGTCAAACTGGGACCAAAGGTCGTAAAAGGGTGAAAAAATAATCATCTCAAAAGTATTTGACAATGGATTCCAAATGAAAGAGCTCGTCAAAAGCTTTCCAATGGCATTCGTTTCATCAAGAACGGAGATCGGATATAAAAGTTATGATGGTTTCAAATTCCAGTAAAAGTATGGATTTCGATGACATCAGCATGACATCACGAAATCATAAAGAGAGGGAAAAAATTCAAATTTGAATTAAAATAGCTATTTAATTCGAATTAAAGGAATGAGATAATGGGAGTTGAACTCCTAACCATTGGCCTCCTAAAATTAAGGCCAACCAATGGGCTATTTATGGCATATGTAATATTAAGGGAAGAGTTGTTATTTATTCATAACAAATCCGCCCAAGCTTATTTAATTAGGGGTATTTGTAGAAAACAAACCCTTAATTTTGGTGTCAAATCATACCCAAATAATGGTAAAAGGGGTAAATTCGAAATATGTAACCAAAATGGGGGATTTTGTTAGTTAATTGTTTTAGCCCATTTTTGGCTAAATTTGATGTATAAAATGGGGGTAGTAGGCTTTGGAAAGGCATCCAAGTGATGAGAAGGAGATTATGATTTTGGAGACTTGATGATTATTCCTGCACATTGGAGAGTAATGCTGTAATTGTGCTTGAAGGGAAGATCTTGAACACTTGTAATTGATTTTGGAGCAAATCGGATTGGTCCCTCTATTGGAGCAGGACCCAGAGATGTAGTCCGACCCGCGGATGAACTCCGTTATCAATCGTGTTTTGCCTTATGTCTCTCTACTCTCTTTCTTTCAGTCATTACCTTTTTATGCTTTGTTCATTTCAGCATTTAAGTTGTGTTAATTTGCTAATTAACGCTTTGAAATTTTACTTTATGAAATAATGTTAAGCATTTCTCTGTAATAGTCTTAGATCCTAATCAGATCAAAGTAGCTCCTGCAAGTCCTGTAGCCTTATCTCATCCAGGATGGTCAAATGGAGGGCCTTCTCTGCTAAATACAAAATCATTCTACAATAGTCTTTGATGTGCACATCGTAGTCATTTTGGGCATTCATCCAATGATCTTCAATGGCATCCTCATGGTAGAACTCTTTTCCTGCCAGGTTTTCCACTTGACCAACATTGTTGAAGAATGGCCAGGGAGAGTTATATTCTTCAACAAGATAATTCTCCCATTCCCACTTGAAAGTCGGGATATCCTACTTTCTCTTTACCTGGTATGCTCCTATTACAAAAGACCAATCCCAACAAGGCCTTCATTGTCTTTTGATCCTCTCATAAGCTGACTCAATCTGCTGTGATATTTCCATCAGAACTAACTTGTCACTTGGGTACCTTGGGAGTTTCTTTGGATGGATGGATGCACCACCAACCCAGATGTATGTGAATGTCCAAAATTGGATGAAATATGCATCTAGAGCTATGATCTATGTCTTAGCTTCATCAACCAACCTCTTCCCATAATCCCCTTCAATGAATTGAATGATGGAAAATACTAAGGCGTCATTCACAATTCTGTACTCCTTACTCTATAGTGAGACCTTCTTCTTCACTAGCTGAGGATAGACTATATATGGCCATGCATTAGGGTCCTACATACTACCCTTCTTGTACAACCTGGGATAGTCGGTTGCCCTTGTTGCAAGTAGATACACCACATAAGAAGTCATATAGAACTTCTTCTTGTCCTTTACTATCTATAGCTGGTCACACAAGTTCTCACTAAGTGTGGTGGCCCAATCCAGTGGCATCTTTGTGTGTCTGATGGTCTCAATGAAGTTGACCATGAATGGAGCAAGATGACCTACTGCAGGCAATCTTATAACTCTACTCAAGAGAATGATTGAGTATCTAATGTCATCCTTCATGTATCCTCAAGTCATATCGACTTTGCTGATTTTCTTCCCCCAAGGTGGTTTCTTAATGAAGTATGAGGAATATATGATGTCAATGGCCTCTTGGTAATGCTCTTTATGCCACCTCTTAGCTGCTTCATATGAAAGTCTGATGAACTAATCAGCTCT
The DNA here is from genome assembly GCA_028749045.1 of Cupressus sempervirens. Taxonomy (NCBI): domain Eukaryota; kingdom Viridiplantae; phylum Streptophyta; class Pinopsida; order Cupressales; family Cupressaceae; genus Cupressus; species Cupressus sempervirens. Next base: position 580,488,516 of record CM053788.1, on the reverse strand, counting down.
AGGTAGATGAAAAACCCTCTCAATATTATTAGGTTGTAGATCCAAGACCACTTCCCTAGTGGTGTTCTTTACCACCCTTTCATCAGGAACAAAATGTCGAGATAGGGTCATAATCAATTCATCTAACTACATAGTCTCGGGATGTGATGTTGCATTTACTAATCCAGAATGGATTAGGGTGGACCTCAAAGATGACCTTTTGGTTGGATTGTTACAAACTCTCAAGAACTCTCCCAAGTCCATGTGTCCAAGTTCTATATCTTTGATCTTAGATTACTCATCATGTAACCATGATTTTGGGGTTACACCTTGGAACTTGTAAACAACTAGTTTTGCTACTGATCTGGATGTGGACGCCATCTGATTATATCACCTGCGCATCACGAAAAAAAACCATGATTAATTATTAGATATCGAAAAAGAAAAGAACCATGTTAAAAAAAGTCCCCCTTAGGAATTATTTATTTTGTTATTTATTTATTTATTTATTTTATTTATTTATTTATTATTATTATTTTAAGGCTCTAAAATTCTAACTTCTAACCAAATTTTCTTCTTTGGACCCCTAAACTATGAGTCTGGGAGTCGAAAAAAAGTAGGGGGTCCCCTTTCCTAGTGAGGAATGGGGCGTGTGTTGTAGACACCACAAAAAATAGCCCTGCAAAAAGGAAGAAATGACCAAGGCATTTATTTATCAACAAAAATTCCTTCGATGTGTGTCAAACACTAACCAAACTTCAAACACCTCAAGTGTATTTTGGATGACTTTGTAGTTAAAATCTCTGAAGTCAAAAACTTCAAACTCAGTGTGTGCATTGTGTATTCATTCCCTTTGACATGTTAGGATGCAATCAATCAAAGTTTTTTGGCAACTCAAAATATTCTTCCACTCCTCCTAGCTCATTCATTCAGAATTTTCACGATTCTTTATCAGTCAATTGCTTGACCAGATGAGAGAATCAGTTTGAGGGCTTTTGGTAGGATGCCATGTTCTTTTAATTTCTAGCCTTTTGCATAATTGTTCCATGTCATTCAACATGTTACTTTTGATGAAACAATACTTTTGAATACAAGAAACTTTTTTTTGTAATGTATCTTTAGCCATTTCGAATCTCTAGAATCCTTTAGACTTAATACTGTCTTTTCTTCTTCCTTTTTTTAATTTTAATTTTTTTGTATCCTGACTATGCTTAGACTATGTAGCCAGAACATCAGTGTTGTTTCTTGGATTTGATCTCTTATGAACCTCCCTTGAGTTCCTCTTTTAGAACTTTTAGGAAACTCTCACACCAAAAAATGATCTCAGTAACCTTTTGAGGAGACCCCTCCTGCTTGAACCAGCTGAAGTTTGGATCTTTCCTCATTGTCTTTGACTTTAATTCAATAGCACCCAAAATGATTGAATCTTAAAATTTTCAAAGTGTCGAGAGCCTGTTGGTCTAGGCTTCTAATTTCCACACTGAAAGTCCCTTATTTCCACAAGAAACATCTATTTCTTGGTTGGTATAAGACACACAACCATCCAAATGTTTTGACAAAAAAATACCTCCTCTTGAAATTGGGACCAAAGAGTGGTTAGTAAAATCTTGAGAAAAATCCCAAGTACACCTTACCCCCTAGGACTAACACAACTTTGAAAATGAAACACACAACTAAAAGGAAACACATGACTGAAAGCAAACACACAACTTAAAAGAAAACACTCTTGCATAAATAAACAGACTTGTAGAAATGAAAATCTAATCTAGCTGCAGAAATAAAATCTAACTAATTTTTTTTTAGGCTTTGAAATAATGTTTCAAAAATTGCTCATTTACGGGAAAAGGTAGAAATTCCCCTTGTAAGGAACTTAGCCTAAAAGTGTTTTCAATGAGAATTTCCACAATCTGATAAAGGTTTGTCCACAAGTGTTGAAACTTGGTATGGCTGCCCAGCTTTTCTTTCACCTTATCCCATAGTAGAACAAGGTCAAAAATACTAAAGAATTTTATCGTGGCCCTCTTGTTGAACCATCTCTTAACAACAACTTGATGTTTAGCCACGTGATCTAATGTAGCTATTTTCTTCTCATCCATTTCAAGAATATTCATCAATTGAATTTGTACTCTGTAAATGTCATCAGTATACCCACTCATGAATTTTAAGACAAGAATCTTGAGATTGAGTGGGAATACTAGTTCTTGCCCATGAACAAGTAGATTTGGAGAAGTCCCCAAGGCTTTTTTAACTCTGACTTGATCCATACACAAGGAATATTTCAATTGTGTATGCCAATCCCTAGGGTTCTCCTTAAGCAATAATTTTATCACAGTGATTAAGTTCTTGTTTGTAGACTTTGCTACCCCATTTCCTTGCGAGTAGTAATTTGAGGAGAATTTAATAATGACTTTGTTTTTAGATGCCCATTATGTCAAGAATGCAGATGCAAATGCATACCCATTGTCACATACAAGAGTGAATGGCATTCGAAATCTAGTAACAATATGTTCTTCCAAAAAGTTAGTCACCACCTTAGCAGTACAATTTTTGAAAGTCTTTGCCTTCGTCCATCGTGTGCAGTAATTTGTAGCTATAAGAATGAATGCATGTCTAGTTGATGATGGTGGGTTTACTAGACCAATGAAATCTAGTCCCCACTTTGTGAAAGGGCACACCTCATATACCAGTTGTAGTGGCATTGTTGGATGCCTCTCTTTGTTAGCACTAGTTTGGCATATATGACAAGAATGCACATGTTCAAAATTATCCTTGAATATCGAGGGCCAAAAATAACCCAATCTTAAAATCATGTGAGTTGTTGCTTCTACTGAACCATGTCCCATACCATACTTGTCATGAAAATGTTCCAGGACATCCTTAGCTTCTTCACGTCCTAAGAATTTCAAATAAACCCCTTCGTAGTTCCTTTTATATAGCTTGTTATCAAGTAACTTGTAAGACTTGCATTTCATCTTAGGTCCCCTACATTGTGAACTATTCATCCATTTGGGGCATTGATCTTGTAAGAGATAATAGAAAATATCTTGGTACCACACATCTATCACCACACCTTGATTAATATCAACTTTTGATATAACCATCTTCTTGTGATCATCTTCATCTATTTCATCATCAAATTTGAATTCCTTTTGGTTTCCATCCTGGTTGTCAATGATCATTTTTGACAACCCTTGGCCTCCGACTAATCTCATAGATTGAATTTTGAGATCAAATTCCTGAAGTATTGCCATCCACTTTCCCCTTCTTTCACCAAGTTCATTCTGCATCAAAAGTGTCTTCATTGTTGGGTCAGGTACAATTGCATACACCTTACTTCTAAGTATGTAGTGACGAAACTTCTTTACTACCTTGATTAACACAAAAGATTGTTTATCAAGATTTGAATATTTCAACTCGGCGTTCTCTAGAGGACAACTCATAAAAGCAATTGGTTGCTCATCTTCCTTCTCTCTTTTTTGTGTCAAGATCCCTATGCAAAAATGTTTAGAATCAAAGGAATAAATCTTGAATGGTAACTTGTAATTTGGAATTACCAAAATTGGGGCTATGGAAATGGAAACCTTAATATCTTGGAATGATTTTTTATCTCTGGTACCCATTCTGTTTTAGCTCCCTTTTTGAGTAAATCATTGAGGGGGAAAACTATCTCTATGAAACCACTTATTAATTTGCATACAAAGTTTATCTTTCCAAAGAAAGATTTCAATTCCTTTCGACTATGTGGAGGTGCTAACTTCAAAATAGACTCAACACTATCTAGATCAATGGAATTCTAACTTCAAAAATGACATGTCCCAGAAGCTTCCCTTTAGTAACACCGAATGAACATTTCTTGGGATTGAGTGATATGCCATACCTATGACATCTATTGAATACCTAATTTAGATCAGCAATATGAGTACTTTGATCTTTTGAAAAGACAATCAAGTCATCCATGTAGATGACTATACACCTATTTATCAATCCTTTGAAAGCTTCATCCATTGCTTATTGAAATGTAGCTCCCACATTAATTAACCCAAAAGGCATCCTTCTATAAGAAAACATTCCCCACTTGGTTGTGAAAGCAATCTTTAGCCTATCTTCTTCATTGACCATCACTTGGTTATATCCTAAGTAACCATCTAAGAATGACATCATTGTTGAACCATTAGCAATTTGCAACACCTCATCTAGTGAGGGTAGAGGGTAGTTATCCTTTTGAGATGCTAAATTCAAGTTGTGAAAGTCAACACAAAGACAAATCTCTCTAGTCTTCTTCCATAAAGGAACCAAATTTTCCACCCATGTGGAATTATGGATAGGAAATATGATCTTATCATCTAGAATTTTCTTAACTTCTTTCATAATCAGTGGTTCAATTATTAGATTTATTAGTCGTTGTCTTTGTCAAAAAGGTTTAGCATCTAGTTTTAATGGGATGTCATGTGTGATAATCTCAAGATCATAAGTTTTTAACTCTTCATAGCTCCAAGAAATAACATATTTATACTTGGTGAGCAATTTGAGCATGTCATCCCTTTCTTTTTAATTGCATGCTTTTCCTATTTGCACCATTTTGGTTCTTCATCAGTACCCAAATTGTATGAGTCACATTCTTCGATTCCTTTCTCTTAAGTTTCCCTTCTATTGAGTGTTGATTCGTCATGGTCAAAGATGAGTTCAAGTTCAACCATTCCCTTTGGAATGCTATTGGTTTTAAAATTAAGGATTCCATCATCATTCTCAAGCTCATCATCTTCAGGCTTGTCCTCAGGTGTATCATCAATCTCTTATCCTTGAAAATGGTGACTGCACATAATAAAATTGAGTATATGTTGATCATCCTGAAAGACCTAAAAGTTCATGATATTATCGGGAATGGAAGGAATGACAACTAGTTTGACTGAGAATCTTTTTAACTTTATTTTTTCAATTGGTTGCAAAGCACTAGTTGAAATAGCAAGGGTGTCTGCTACCACATTCTTTCTTCTTGGATTGGATTTGATGTTTAGAGCTTCAAAGTCATCCATTATATCCCATACCCTTTTCCTATAAGTGATTAATATTTTTTCATTGCATGAGCATATGGATTTTACTTGTCATATAACTAGTTGAGAATCCCCTTTGATTATAAGAGAGGTGACTGCTTTTTCCAATGCAAAGAGAAGTCCTCAAATCAAAGCCTTGTATTCTGCACCATTGTTAGTACATCTAAACTGCAATTGATATGTGGCATAGAAACACCTACCTTTTGGGTTGATTAGTTCAATACCTACATCGGCTCCTAATTTGCATCTGGAACCATCAAAGTAGACTATCCAAACTACATTTTCCTTGGGTTTTCTGACTTTGTGCTTATTTGTCCTTAACTTTTCTTTTACTTGAGCCTTGAATGACTATTTCTTGGGAATCCATTGTAACTTTTCTTGTGTAGGGCTTGACGAATCTCCTTCATATCCTATGGATAGAGGAAGAGTGTGTTTCTCTTGTTTCTCATGAATTTCCCCTATTAGCTCTTTAATTTTCGCAACTTTAGGCTCAAGATGAATGACTATTGAAGTCCATTCTTCACCTTTGACATATCATCTTCTTCTCTAAACTTTAATCATCCTTGGAGGAGGAGAAGATAAATCTCCACCATCTAAAGAGGTATCACTATATGATACATTTAAATCTTCACTTTCTTCTTCAATTTGTTCAATAAAGTTGGATGAATTCACTAAATCTTGACTTTCAATAATTTCATCTTTTGAGGTCTTTGTACTCTTGTTTTACATTATTTGTGTCAATACCTTTGCTACTACATCTTGGCATATTGAACATTCAAACTCTAAATGACTAAGTTTGTGTAACTAGAAAAAGCCTGGAAGGAGGAGGATACTAGGGTTAGCTTCCTCTCCTAAACAACGTAGATTAGTCACTATACTCTCTATGAATTGTGTCACGGTCACACTTTTGGGTACCAACACCTTAGGTTCTTCATTTTGGTCTTGAGATGTATTGTTTGGAACCATGTTAAATACTATCACTTTGTACAAAGCCAAATCTAATTGTAAGAATTCTATCTCATTCAGGGCATTGTAATCTGTGATCATTATTTTCAGTTTGGGCTCAGCATCTATCTTGATTTGATTGTTCAATCCTTTCCATGACAACCATAATTGAGTGAATTCTATAGAGAACCATCCTCTGAGACATTTTTTCCATTCTCTACTTAGGAGTAATCCATATGTCTCTGGGATATCAACCACATGTATGTTAATAATATCCTAGATTCGAGGACCAACTGTTAACTATATCTACAGATCTTTCAATACACCAATGATTTTTACCTCTATTTTATCCAACTATATTGCCACTCGGTTAGATGGTTGAGGATTAAATCCTAGCCTTTGAGCTATTGATAATGGCATCACATTACATGAAGCTTCTGAATCAATAAGACAATTGTGAAGATTCTTCCCATATATCCTTATGCTTAGCGAAAATGGGGATACCTCAAATTTGTCCTTGAACATAGTGGGCATTGCTTCTACAACATTTACTTGTTGCAGCACCGTCTTTTGAGGGACATTATTCATATTATGGGAAACCTTTGTATTATCCAATATCTTAATGAGTGCTTCTCTTTTATTTTGGACAATTCTGCAACATGTCAAACATGGACATATTGGCTTTTATTTTCTTCAGATCTTCAACCGCATTATACTTTTCAATAGACCAAGTAGGGTTCTTTAGTATTGTTGGTATGTTCACTTGATTATGATACTGTTGTCCTCCTTGGGATGGACTTACCAGTGGTGGATTGTTGTTTTCTCTAGGATCAAGTATAGTTGGTTGCAAACCAAGAGGAATTCCATTGGCCAAAGGATCCCTTTTATTTCTAAGATTATATGTATTTCGATTGTCATCTCGAAAGGAAAACATCTCATCGTGTTGAAGATTGGGTACTTGACTAAAAGGGAATGAGATTTCCTCACTTTCTTGTTGTTCCACTTGTACATTTTGTGTAGAATCATAAGATTCTAATAGCATTTCATTGAATTGAATAGGAGGAGGATTATCATTCACTTGTGGGTTTTGATTCACCTCCTGATTACCATTATAGTATGCACCATCATTGCTAGGCATATTTTGGCCAACATCATACTGATTGATATCAGCATATTGAATGTTGTTGTTGTTGTTGTTAGAAGGAATGCTTCCATTATTTGGTTGAGTATTCCATTTTTCATTTTTGTCTTTGGAAGCCATTGTTGCGATCAGGAGGATTGAAGTTGTTTACTCTGCCATTGTTTCCTGCATTGTTGTTATTGTTGTTGTTAAACTTCCTATTGTAATTCTGATCAAATTTGTTGTTGTAGGGGCCAACATTATTTCTTTGGAAGTTGTTATTTTTTCTTGTGAAAATCTAAGACGTGTCAGCTCGTTATTAATTTGTGACATGGTCTTCTTCATTTGACCAACTTTTGAAAGGAGATTGTTATCTACTTCCATAGGAACTATTGCTTTTTGTTCAAATAAAGCTATTTTTAGGGTCTCATAACCTGGATACATTATCGCTTGAGTTTGTGGAGTGGGTGCCTACAGCAATGAAACTGGGTTCATAGGTATGAACTGACTAGACATGGTGGGTGCTCCCATAGGGTATGTTGGCATTATAGGGACTATTTGTGTAGGAAGCATCATTCCTCCCCCATTAGGATTAGCTTGCTTCGTGAATGTGATTGCTTCTACAAAGACTCTATCCAATGTATCAATATTTGCTACAAGAAGTCTTCTTAGAAAGATCATAGTAAGAGGGTCCATAGCATTCAAATAAACTTGGATGGTGGCTTTAACTGGTATTGTGTATGGTGTTTCCAAATTGTGATAGGCCATATGAAAGTGATGATTGAAGTGTGAAACTATCTCAGCTGGGTCCCTTTTTATTGATATCAATTGTTGATGTATCACTACTAGATTGATGAATGTTTTGAATTGTTCCGAGAATAATTTTTCAAAAGCGTCCCAGTATCCAATACATCCTAGTGGTAGGTTCATGTACCAATTGAAGGCAATTTCCCCCAAAGAGTAGAGAAATAAATGAAGAACCACATCTTCATTAGCAATTTGCTTTCGGTTGCAAATTTCCTTAAAAACCTTGACATGATCTTTGGTAGTTCTTGTTTCTCTATAAATGAACCTTGGAAAAAAATTCTTAGGATTCTTAGGGAGGTCATGGAGGGCACCTCTCAAGTTAATGGGTGAATCAACTACATTTGTGAAAAAGGCCATTGGAGGATTTTGTGGACCTAAAGGTGGCTGGGATGGCGATGGGACTATTGGAATATATGAAGGATCACCTGGTGGTTGCATGGGTGTTGGAGTAGAAGAAGAAGATGAAATTGTTGAATGGAAGTGGTTGAACTCAGGGTCTTCCTCTGTCACTACGTGGCTTACAAAAATGAGTAAGCTCTAGAAATTCTTGGGCACTTGGTGAAGATTTTAACGCTCACTAGAATGGGGATCTTGGATCAATATCCTCTAGCTTTTATCAATTCTATAAAAAGTGCACCTCTGCAGAAGTACACTTCCTCGCTTCTTCTAAATTTTGTACACCACAGAGTTCTACAGACCTATGGTCCTGAATACCTGCAGACCTATGAAACTATGAATCTAAATTTCTAAAAATTTTACAAGTGATTTCTGAACTTTTATGGAGTGTATATTATTGCCAGGGTGCAAAAATTTTGAAACTTTATCAAATCTTTTTTGTTTCCAATAGTAAGTTCTTTGTTTTGGGCCTTCCTTCTAGTGCCACTTCTATTGGGCGTTCATTTTGCACGAGGTCAATGGCAGGAATCCATAGTGTAATTTCTCTCTTGAAAAGCAAATCTTTTTTAAGGATCCATTCCAAGGTTCAATGTTTGTCTTGCGACGTACCAAAATTTGCTTAGTAGAAGATAAACGTGAGTGTTCACAAGGAGGCCTTTTTTGGTTCTAAAAACTCTCTTATCTTGGAATTGAAGTAAAATCTATTTGTTGTCTCAAAATATAACACCAAAAGAATAATATTTTTTGTATTTTTCTATTTTTCAATGAATGCAACTCTAACAAGGGGTTAGCAAAGCAAATAATGAAATTGAAAGAAAATAACATGAAATCAAATAACTTGAAATTGAAATTCCTAAATGGAAATAAGCTACAGAACACAACATGCTATGAGTTAAACCTTTGAAGAAATCAGTAGAAAACCAATGAAAATAGGAGCAATGCTTCGTAGAATAAATTGATGCAATCGTCAGTGAGAATCTTTAACAAATCAAATGATGTTTCATTCTTCATTAAATCACTAGGCCACAAAAAGTGCACTCATGCGAGACAAAAAGCTATGTAGATACAATTTGGTGATCTCTTCTCAAGCTCGTTACATCAATAGAATTCATACCTCTATAGCAAAAACCAAAACTAAAAGATTACACAACCAGAAACAACACAATAAACCTTTGGCTCAATCACAATCTCATGAATAAAATCCAAAAAACAATGACACATTTAGGCAAGAATAACTACACTCCGAATGCTAGTACCAAAAGCATAATTTTATTGCATATTAATGGTGGCCCTTTTTACATTTTACAATGGGGTATTTATAAGAAATCATCTCCTCAATTCGTGTTGAGAGTGAGAGATTTCATGATGCAATAAAATGCTTTTAAAACATTTAAACAAACTAAATATATACAAATTGACAATCTAACTGGTGCTTAGAGGGACTCCATCCACATTTTATTCATTAATTGGATGCATGAGCCCTTTACATATCAAAAATAATGAAAGAATGAGAGAGAAAGTAGGAGGAAGCCATCAGTCAAAGTAGAAGTGCATGGAGGCATCAAAAATGGAAATTGGTTCTTCATTAGGCATGTCTTGGAGTTAACTTGCCATCAAAATGTGCTCCTGATGCATGGAAAGTGCTATTTTTGGAACTGGCAGTCAACTGTCAGCACACCTCTGAATTGCAGAGCTATAGAGCTATGGATCTATGGACTTGCATAGCTTTGGAGCTATATACTTGTGGAGCCATATACCTATAGACCTATGGACCTTAACTGGATCAAAAATCTCAAAATTTTACTAAATGCCAAAATTGAAATTTTGGCATCTGGGTTTTGCTCATCTTTATCGTAAAGATATGTTTGGATGTTTGCCCTTGAATTTCTCTATAATCTCAGTAATCTTAGTAGCATCTAGAAGATCCAAAGCCTCATACTTTTCTTTGACCTTTTGTCTATAGTTGTCCACCTCAATTTTAGTTTTTGCAAAATCTCCGAGTTTGGTGTCCAACTCTAACAGTGCTTCCTCTGTCCTGAAGGCTTGTCTGATGTTTTCATCACTGGATGCTTCCTCTAAAGTCTTTCTAAAATTTTCCACAACTACTTCAATTGGAAAAATCTTCTCTTACTCTTAATCTTCAAAAATGTCCAAGCATGCATCACTGTACAACTTTTTTGCTTCCAAAATTTGCTCTCGGGCTTGGTCCTTGAGCCTGTGTATCTCATCATGAAATGTTCCCATCACTTTATTTCCATATACAATATTTTCTATCCAACCATCTATCATGTCTAACTCCTCTCTGATATATACATCAATCAGAATGCAGTACCTTTTCCCTTTTATGGCTTGTAGAGTTAGTAAATCCTTGCTCCATACCCATACCTCATCCATGATGCTGAAGTCCTGCCTCAAAATTGCCACGATCTTATCAGTATTCTCTTGTGTAGCAAGCAATAACTTCAAACTTCCTATGATTATAGTGATACCCTTATCCTCAAGGGTGTCTCCCCAATCCTGACAAGCTCTCAAAAATGGACTAAGCCATACACCTTCCCCTTCTCTAAGAATGGTATTCAACGTCTCCTTAGGGCATTTAGAATCAAGAGGACCAATAACTTTAGCTAAATATCCCTTTAAGATCTCAACTTGCCTTCAAAGTGTTCTAATTTCAACCTCATCCTATTCCATATGGCTAAGAACCTCCTTGACTCCCATAGTCATCATCTATTGGGAAGTATACCGTGTAGGCTTTCCTAACATGATATCTTTCACTTCATAGTCCTAAAGGCTAATAGCTTCTTCATCTATACCTTCTAGAGGGTGAGCCACTTGTGCTAATAGTTTCTTCATCATGTAATGGAGAGTCAGGCTTGTTCAAAATCTCCACAATGTCACAAATATCATCCTTTGAAGCATGGAATTGATGCTTGACACTTCTCATTATCTCCTTCTGAAACCATCTTGGGATATGTCTTTCTATAACCTTGGCTCTAGATGATGAAGGGATATGTTTAACTACCTCCTTCCCTCTATCGCTCTTGCTTGGAGTCTCCTATTATGAGGGTTCTTCTTTTGTAGTCTCAATTTTTGTAGATCCTATAGTTTGATCCTCAACTTCCTAAGAAGGTTGTTGTATACATTCTACTATCTGTGCCTCTTTTGATGGCTCATCAGTAACCCTATGTTCTAGTTGCCCTTGTAATGATGGTTCCTTCTAAAAATATTCTTCTGAACTCAAAGGTGGAGGTGTCACTGAAACCTTATCTACCATCATAACCTAAGGTGAAGATGGTGGAGTGAGATGAGGACCTTGTGTCTTGGTGGGCATTTGCATCCAATCTTTTTGTTGAATTTAACCTATAGGAGTATCTCTGATCTTATCTCCAACCAATTTTGTACCCATTGGCATGAAATAAAAATTTTGGATGGAAAGAACATCATCACCTAGTTCCCTTTCCTCATTCACCATTCATTGTACTTCATCTTTCAAAGAAGAGAGTTCTATAGTTTCCACTTGGGTGGGTGGTGGGGTATTTGTGACACTCTTCCTTCTTTCCAATTCTGTGGCTTTGGCCAGCCGAGTTCTCCTTTATAAAGGCACTTGCTCCTTCTCTTCATCTGATTCTCTTTCCCCTTCATCTGATATTTCCTTAGGAATGGTTTCAGGAATAGAGTGATTAGGCACTAATCTTTTACAAACTCTTTTCCTCTTGTTCATTCTAACCTTGATCCTATTTTGTTTTTGTGGAACTGTAGGAGAAGTAGGATCTTCATGCACTGGATGAATGGATGTATCTAGAATTTCTCCCTCTTCTTGTTAACTTGAAAAAACAAGAGGCAATGGAAATTCAACCTAGATATGAGAAGCTCCACCATCTTGGGTTCTTGGGGAGTGGATTCCTGTCACTGTGAAAGGGCCTATTCTTCAACATGTTCTTCTTGAATCCTCTGAGGAGAGGCTCTCTTGCTCTTTTCCTTCTTCTTCTCTTGAGGGTGGTAGTATCCCATTGGACAATCAAGCTAGTAGACTATTTTTGGCCTGATAGGAGACTGGAGTGCAAAGATAGGAACTGTGACTTTCTTTCCCTTTCCCCTTTCAAGCCGAGCATGTACATGGAATATCACTATATCCAGAATTGGATCAAGTGGAAAGGGTTCCTTGATCCAACTCTTTGTCATTCTAATGACATGTCTCACTCGATGATTAATATCATCTCCTTCCTCTCTATTAATTTATGCATTCAAAATGGGCCTCTCACCAACTTTATCTGCACCGAATAGGGGATCCAGTAGCTCCTGTGAGTCCTATAGCCTTATCTCATCTAGGATGGTCAAATGGAGGGCCTTCTTTGCTAAATACAAAGTCATTCTACAATAGTCTCTGATATGCACATCATAGTCATTAGTGGCATTCATCCAATGATCTTCAATGGCATCCTCATGGTAGAACTCTTTTCTTGCCAAGTTTTCCACTTGACCAACATTATCAAAGAATGGCTGGGGAGAGTTATATTCTTCAAGAGGTTAATTCTCCCATTCCCACTCAAAAGTCAGGATATCCTTCTTTCTCTTTACCTAGTATTCTCCTATTACAAAAGGCCAATCCCAACAAGGCCTTCATTGTCTTTTGATCCTCTCATAAGCTGATTCAATCTACTGGGATATTTCCATCAAAACTAACTTGTCACTTGGGTACCTTGGGAGTTTCTTTGGATGGATGGATGCACCACCAACCTGAATGTATGTGAATGTCTAGAATTGGATGAAATATGCATCGAGAGCTATGATCTACATCTTGGCTTCATTGGACAACCTCTTCCCATAACCCCCTTCAATGAATTGAATGATGGCAAAGACAAAGCCATCATTCACAATTCTCTACTCCTTGCTCTATGGTGAGAGCTTCTTCTTCACCAACTGAGGATAGACTATATACGGCCATGCATTAGGGTCTTGCATACTACCCTTCTTGTACAACCTAGGATAGTTGGTTGCCCTTGCTGCAAGTAGATACACCACATAAGATGTCATATTGAACTTCTTCTTGTCCTTTACTATCTACAACTAGTCACACAAGTTCTCACTAAGTGTGGTGGTTGAATCCAATGGCATCTTTGCGTATCTGATGGTCTCAATAAATTTGACCATGAATGGAGTGAGATGACCTACTATAGGTAATCCCATAACTCTGCTCAAGAGAATGATTGAGTATCCAATGTCATCATTCATGTATGTTAGAGTCATATCCACTTAGCTAATTGTCTTACCCCGAGGTGGTTTCTCAATGAAGTATGAGGAATATATGATGTTGATTGCCTCCTGGTAATGCTCTTTATGCCACCTCTCAACTGCTCCATATGAAAGTCTGATGAACTGATCAGCTCTAGGTAGATGAATAACCCTCTCAATATTAGTAGGTCCTAGATCCAAGACCACTTCCCCAGTGACACTCTTTACCACCCTTTCATCAGGAAAAAAATGTCGAGATAGGGTCATAATCAATTCAGCTGACTACATGGTCCTAGGATGTGATGCTGCATTTACTAATCCAAAATAGATTAGGGTGGATGTCAAGGATGACCTTTTGATTGGATTGTTACAAACTCTCTAGAACTCTCCCAAGTATGTGTGTCCAAGTTTTGTATCTTCGATCTCAGAGTACTCATCGTGTAACTGTGATTTTGGGGTTATGCCTTGGAACTTGTAAACAACTAGTTTTGCTACTGATCTAGATGTGGACGCCATCTTATTATATCACTTGTGCATCACGGAAAAAAAACCATGATTAATTATTAGATATTGAAAAAGAAAATAAAAACGTAAAAAAAAAGTCCCCCTTATGGACTTATTTATTTTGTTTTTTGTTTTTTTATATTATTTATTTTTATTTTTTTAAGGCTCTAAAATTCTAACTTCTAACCAAATTTTCTTCTTTCTACCCTCGAAGTATGAGTCTGGGAGTCAAAAAAAGCAGGGGGTCCTCTTTCCTAGTGAGGAATGGGGTGTGTGTTGTGGACACCACAACACTTTATAGTGAACAACAACTACATTCTCAATATCTTCCTTCAGCCATGATTATGCACTTTGAAAAAATTATACTATTAGATGGATTGGAGGAAAATTATGATCATCAAAAGGGAAACAAGAAACCTTTCCCTCAAACAATGAAGTGTCATACAACCTTTCAGAGCAAAGATTGTAAACTTTGTATTTTCCCATTTCGCATAAGTGATAATCTCCAACATATATTGTTCTAGAAATCTTTGACATCCATGACCACACTTATTTCAAGTCTCCAATATCATAAATGAAGACCAAAAATTTGGGGTCCATCAGTGGCTCTTTTTGGGGACACATGCTCCTTGTGAGCATAGTGAGCATCTCAACTATCCCTAGAGGAGCATATTGAGCACCCATGCTTAGCATGGTGCACGATGAAATTTAGTGGCCCTGGGCCCCCCATAAATGAACATTGATTCTTCCCTCTATCAAACACATAGTTTTGTCAATTCAACACTTTGGATCTCTTGAATATGATATCATATTGGCCATTAGTAAAATCTCATCCATTAGTACATATAAAAAAATCATCACATGTCATGTTCTTCTCCTATTCAAGATTAGATTTTACATATGCCTTATCAATAGGATCTTTTAAAAAGAAATAAATTTGATTATTTAATTCAAGCATGTGATTTCTTACTTCATTGATTTGATTAGTATAAATAAAATAAAAATCCTCAAAAGATGGGTGATGAAAACTTGAAAATAATTCTTTAAGCATATTATTAACAAATATTATCATAGGGGCTTCACGGACACTTACCTTAGTATGCTGCATATATTTCATACCTATATCAAATATATTAGCCTGATGAGAAATACTTATTGATTGTTCTTCATTAATGTAATCCTTGGCATATGACTTTTGTTTTGCTACTAAGGAGTCATTTACTGTGTTGTGATCATTGTTGAACAGAAAGTTCATATGTATGTAATCAATCATACTTGCATTAGAATGAGTCACCTTTGTTCAATTTTTGTTTTGCGCATAATCTTCCCCACATTTCAAATGATACTCTTCACAAGAAAATTTTGAACATAACCCACATTCAAGCATTATTACTTCCATTTTATCAAGAAAATGATCAATTGAGATATTTGAAAAAAATTTAGGACTAATTTCCAACATGTCCTCCTTATTATATACATTCATTTCATCTTCACATTTTAAAAATTAATCATAAAATGGATTTTAAAATGGGTCTTCTTCGAGGGATGCAACTTTTCTTTTACCAAGAGTTTGGTGAGATATGAAATTTGGAAATTATTTAGAACCATGTACATATGATTGCATTTCTTGTTCATATAATAAACTAGGAGATGTCTCATCTTATAAATAAATATCATGAATTTTGTCAACTTTAAAATCATTAGATATGTGATAGTGTTGATATTTATGATTTCATTAAAGATCTTTTTTCAAATGATGAATTCAACAAAGTATCCCTAGGAATATCTTTATGAGAACTTTCATTTGAAACCTTTTCACATTCCTATGTTGTTTCACATGTATTTTCTTCCTCTCCCTTAACGTTTGTTTTTATTTTCTTCAAGATCTAGAATTGTATAAGAGGTAAATTCTTAAATCCCTTGCATTAATTCATCATGTATAGGATCTAAAGATTCTTTAAAATTGTATTTGAATAGATCATTTTTCGTACTTAGACCACAAGGAACATTTTCAATAAATATGTCATCCTCTAGATAACTATATGCTCCTTCCAATTCATTGGTATCCTCCTCATGACAGTGATAGGTTTTTGACAAGGTGACTAAATTTTCTTGTTCATTGAATGTTTCATACAATACATCTATTTGCTTCTCCTTGTGTATGGGAAGAAAAAATTGACCACCCTTTTCAACATGCTTTTGATTTTCCATGTCTAGCAAACTCAAAATCTCATCCATACTCAAAGAATCCTCTTCATTATTTCCAGATTCTTCATATTCCAATTCCTTACTAGTCTTATCATGGTCAAATTCTTCTTCAATTTCTTTTACATTTGAATCTGAAACATCATTATCTTCTCATATTACTTTAATATCTTTTCCTTCATCTTTAATAGCTTGATTCCATACCTAAAGAATAAGCTTTACATCGGGGTCCTTTGGACATATTCTCAACTTAACAATCCTTCTTAGCAATTCCATGTAAGGAGGTTTGATGTTCAATGAGATCTCATGATAAGTGTTCATCACCCTAAAAAAAAAATTGTGTTGATGTCTCACCTTCATATCTTTCTATATTGTAAAAGGCATCAAGTAGAGATATGCCAAGATCCTTCTCCATGTTGAAACTTTGATCTTCATATTGTTCATAACACATCTCTTCTTCATGGCTGACATCATCACATTCAGATAGGAACCATCCTTCAAATTATTTCTAGGATGAGATGCATTGTGTGGGTAATGATTCATATGCCTATCTTGCATTGTCCGTCAAAGTCCTAGCAAACAACTTCATTACCCGATCTTCCAAAAAAATCTCATAATCTTTTACAAATGTATAGAATGGATCCAAATGTTGAATTTTTGATTCATCCCATTCTCCATGGAACTTTGGTAGGAGTTGGGAAAGATTTGGAGATAACTTGCTAGGTTCATAATGAAACTTGTTGAAATCCAATGGCCTGATACCATCTGGAATAAAAGGCTTTCTCTAAAATGATCAATGCATTTAAAAGACCATTTAAAATTTCCTTTTGAGTCTACTTCCTTAGTAGAGTCACTGATGATCTGGGCCCTTCCTTTGTTAAAGTACCAATCAAAATGCAATAGAGCCACCACCTCAAAATAAAGGAAATGAATAATCTTCAAGAATCTAAGTTCTTCCTTCTGGTAGAGTATAACTCACCAAAAATCAAATTTATAGAAAAAGCTTAGATAAAAATATCGAATGCTTCTACAAGATCAAATCTTTATAAAGTAATTCAAGATTTATAAAATAATTTTAAGAGATTACAATCTTTAAGGAAATTAAAATGTAGTGTAAAAACTTATCAATTTATAGTTTCAAACATATCAAAATGTTTTAACAAATTAAATAGAATCTAACTCTTACTAGTCTATAATCAAAAACTCTTAGGGCTTGTTTTGTAGTGAACCCAGTAGAATTGCCAATCTGATTATCAAAATTGTTGATTAGAAACCTATGAGCCTTGCTTTTTTAGTTCTAGGATATCTAATCAATTTTGGCCAACTTGATAGGATCAATTGAGTTGATTCAAATCCTCTGCACTTTTTTCTTTGCTAAACCAAGGCCTGTTCACCCAAATCCTAGATAGGAAAACTTGAATCCAAGATGATTTACTGTGAATCATAGCACAAAAATAAATTTCTCAAGTGGCAAGGATTCAAGGAAACCTTTTGGATTGTGATTAATGATTATTATTTTTCAAATTTTGATTACTTAACAGAATTGTGCATTACCGTAAGACAAATAAAATCAAACCCTTAAAGGAAAGAGGCTAAAATATTGCCAGCATATGAATTAAAATTTGTAAGCAATTCATGATCAGTGCCAAAGTTTAATTGGGTAATAGAGTCAAATATACATTTCTTAAATACAAATTTATGATACTGGTTATATTATATTTGTAAATAATTCAGTTATTATGATGCCTCAAATTGTTACAGTTTTGCATATTTAGATTAGTCTATTATGCTTTAACCCTTATATGGACACAATAGATACAAACAAAGGAAATGATTATATCTTGCAATATTTGCATTTATCAAATCTAAATAGTGATGAAAAATTCAATGTACCTATCAAAATAATAAATTATAGACAAATAAACAAAAAAAATCACAAAGGATGAGTCACATATACTTCAACTCTAAAACAAAATGAAGATGTTATAGATTATATTGTCAAAAAATTGGTACTGAAGACACTGTGATTTTCAATGCTCCATTCAATACCACTTTGATCCCATATAATGTATAGCAATTATACTCACAAAATCTAAATCTCACTTTCTTGGTTCAAATCTCATACTCTTCCTTAATAGAACTTAATAATATTTGTGCCCCTTTTAAAAATCCAGAACTTCTTTTAGAACAAAAATGCCAATGGTAGTCTCATTTGATTTTTTACATCACATATTTATAAATATTTTAAGGGCATCGATTACTCAACCAAACATTGCACCTTTTCATTATAAAAACTAACTAATGTTTATATATTTTAATCAAACACCAAGAACAACCGCCCATTTGTTCATATGTTTTATATATCTTACATGGTGGATGTTTATAACTCTTGTGCATGTTGTGCTTGCACATAACTCCACATTTTCTCCATATGTGTCCATAGTTAAACATCCACAAGTAAAAACCTCTCCATATCTGGGCACTCTAGTGGTTCCAAGAAAATTTGGTTCATCTTCAGGTCTTTTGCCAATCTCCCACTTTTGCATATCACCGGCTCAATCCAAACATGGATCCTTTGACTTCATCATGTAAGAAAAAGAATTGGCGTATCCTCCTTTGTTACCCATTACTCAAGCTCTCAAGCTCTCAACCTCCCTTTGACTTGCATATGTGCTCTTTACCCTGCAATAGACATGCCAAACATTAGATATGACAACATTAGATATGACCAAAATTAGAGAAAAAATACATTCAACCTGCCTCAAATAGTATTGCATAACATAGAAGTGAAAAATACGTTGATCTTCTTTCTTTCATAGGCTAGACATTTTATGAGGGTTGAAAGAAAAACAACTGCCCTCCATAAATCCTTAATATTCATCAAGAGAAACCCTAACTACAAAGGTCTGCTTTCTAATTTTGCCACACCAATGATATCCATATTTGTCCCATCTTTAGATTGGGAAGACACTATAGCATTACAATCCAACACCAAAAACTCAATTTGAAACCCTGGACAAGGTAGGTTCCTCTTGTCAAAACCATCAAGATCAGAGGGGTTCAGAATTTGCCTATTTTCCATCATTTTTCTATTTAGCCAACACTAAAAATCTCCATGTTGATCATGAAAATTGACCTTAAAGTCCGCTTCAACTTTGCAAGACTCCTTTCTCCTAGAAAATAAAACACCATGACTCCTTTCTATGGTGCTCTAAACAAAAAATCATCTGACATCATACCTTTCATTCTTGGATGCTTCTTTGTTGAAAAAAGAAAACCTTTATGATCAGATATTGTAATAGAATGTTGAACCTAGTATGGGCATTTATGAAGATGAAATCCCCATAGTATGTACCTCCTTCTTGGTTGAACTTCACCAATTGAAATATGTAATAACTTGTTCAAAATATTTCACATAGTGAATTTGACTTGGCAAAACAAGGCTATTCCAATCTGTATAGCATTTCTGATTATAATAAGATATTGACTCTTCCACACTTGGGTAGAACTTGAGGAAAATAAGAAGACTTGATATCATAAGCCCTATTCTTGCCATGCCAACTTTAAAGTGAACAACAACTACATTGTCAATATCTTCCTTTAGCCATGAGTATTCACTTTGGAAAAATGATACTATCAGTTGGATTGGAGGATAATTATGATCATCAAAAGGGAAATAAGAAATCTTTCCCTCAAACAATGAAGCGTCATACAACCTTTTAGAGAAAAGATTGTAAACTTTATATTTTCTCATTTCGCATCAGTGATAATCTCCAACATATATTGTTCTAGAAATCTCTGACATCCATGACCACAATTCTTTCAAGTCTCCAATATAATAAATGGAGACAAAAAATTTGGGGTCCATTAGACTAAGTGAAACATGTCCAAAATCCAAAAAGAAGGATCCTAAACTTGCTAGATATGTTAGAAGGCATCATGCACCTGAGAAAATCATTAGAGATCAGTCATAAGGAATAATGAAAAGGAAAAAATTAAAAGGTACATATTTTCTTATTGAGCTTAAACTGAGAATCGTTAAGGATGCATTAGTAAATGAAAGTTGAATTGAGGTAATGAATGAAAAGATTGATCAGATCAAAAGGAAAAAAACATGAACTCTTATTCCTAAACCCAAGGATAAAAATGTAATTGACACAAAATGGGTATTAAGAAATAAGATTAATGAGAATAAAGAAGTTTGAAGAAATAAAGCAAGGGTTAGTATGCAAGGGTTATGCTTAAGAAGAAGTTACAGATTATGGAGAGAATTTTGCTCCTATTACAAGACTAGAAGGTGTTAGAACACTACTTACATATGCAACACACAAAGGATTCAAAGTATATTAGATGGATGCGAAATCAACATTTTTGATTGGAATCTTAGAAGAGGAAGTCTACATTGAGCAAGCGAAAGGTTTCATAGATCCTAACAAAAGGGATATGGTTTGTAGATTACACCCTGAGAAGGTTGAAGTCATTATCAACTGGCCTCTGCCAAAGAATCAAGGTGATGTATGGAGCTTCCATGACCGTACCACTTTCTATAGGAAATTCATCAAGAATTTTAGTCATGCATGTACTCCTATTCTAGATACATCAAAGGAGGCAAATGATTCTTTTTAGCATTTGAAGAATAGAGTTTCTTAATACCCTTTCTTAGTGCTCCCTAATTTCAATAAAGTCTTCACTATGGAGACTGATGCAAAAGATTTGGCCATAGGTGTAGTCCTAAGACAAGAGGGAAAACTAGTAGCATTATTTTTAGAAAAATTGAATGAGGCAAAGAAGATGTACTCTACATATGAAATAGAGTTGTATGCTATGATAAAAGCCATAAAGAAATGGATACACTACCCAATCCATAAGGAATTTTTAGTTTACACTAATAATCATGAATTGAGTATTCTAAATTTTAAAGAGAAGTTATTAGTTAAGCATCTCAAATGGATGGTGTAACTACACACATACACTGTTAATATTGAAAACATAAGAAGGGTGTGGCAAATAGAGTGGCTGATGCCCTTAGCAGAAGAGTGGGATTAGTTGATGAAGTTCAACTCTAGATATGGGCATAGAATCACAAAAACATTTGTATGCAGGTGATCTAGATTTTGGAGAAGCCATCAAAGTATGCACAAAAATAGTAGAGAACTACCATACTAATTTTTCTGAATATCTGCTTTAGAATGGACTCCTATTCAAGAGGGCTCAACTAAGCATTCATAAGTGTTCCAAAAGGAAAATCATTATAAGGGAGAAGAATTGTTGTGGCTTAGGTGGTCACTTTAGAATAGAGAAGAAAACATACATGGTAAAGAGGAGTTAGTTTTGGCTAAAGATGGGAAATGATGTCAAGAAGTTCATTGAAACATATACCATTTTACAACAAGCCAAAGGAGTACCTAGAAATTAGGGATTATATCAACCTTTACGAATTCCCACAAGGCTTTGGGAATCCATTTTGATGGATTTTGTAATGGGTTCACCTAGAACCAAACAAGGATTTGATAATGTGCTTTTCGCACTAGACAGATTTAGCAAGATGGTCCATTTGTACCATGCAAAAGGACTAGTGATGCATCCCAGATTGTGCACCTCTTCTTAAAAGGAAGTTTTCAAAATCCATGGCTTACCCCAAACCATTGTATCAGATTGAAATGTAAAGTTTCAAGGGCATTTTTGGAGGAAACTTTTCAAAAAGTTGGTAACTAATCTGACCTATAGCTCCACCTATTACCCACAAACTAATGGGAAGACTAAAGTGGTGAATAGGTCATAAAGAAACCTCTTAAGCTACCTATCTAAGAAACATGCTCAAAGTTGGGATTTGATCTTACCCCAAGCAAAATTTTTCTTCAATGACTCCATGAATAGGTCTATTAGAAAAACTCCTTTCCAAGTAGTCTATGGCCTTTATCCCAAGGTCCTTTGGATTTCGTTGAGTTATCATCTAATTTTAAGGTAAGTGCACAAGGAGAGGAACTTGCAAAGCTCATCACCAAGGTGCAACATGAGGTGAAAGAAGAATTGCAAAAATATTCCATGAAATAAAAAGAACAAGAAGACAAGAGAAGAAGGGAAGTCCATTTAAAAAGTGGAGACAAGGTATGGGCATTCATGAGGATAGAGAGACTACCTAAGGGTAGGTAAAAAAAACTACACATAAAAAAGGTTGGACCATGCTCCATAATAAACAAAATGAGTATGAAATATCTCTTCCCTATACCTTGTAGATCTCTCCAATTTTCAATGTTGTAGAACTCACTCCTTATAGGTTTGATAGGTTCAACAAGTGAATAGAGTCAACAAACTGAAATGGATGAAGACTATGTTACTAATCTCAAAGAAAACTAGTTGAGTTGGAGGAAATATTGGATACCAAGTTGCTAAAACAAATAAGGCATATCAAGTACATGCAATATCTAGTGAAATGGAAAGAACTCCCTAACATTGATACAACTTGGATGATAGAGAATCAAATTCAACAACATGGCACCTTTGTGGAATAGTTAACCTCAAGTAGGAATTTGAGTTCAAAAATTCAAGGAGAATATGGTGCAAGAGTACCCACATCTAATGAAGAACATTCAAAGTCATAAGAACCTATACCATAGGTTTTTTTTAACATGTAAGCATTTGGACCTACTTGTAAGGCCTAGTTCTAAGATTGGCATAATTATAAGCCCTTGGTCAACTATGGTCAACTATGGTCAAATGGATTAAAATATTAGGATATTTCATTTTTTCATGTTTTTGACATTTTTTGATCCTAGTTGGATATTTTTTATAGGTTTGAACATATTTTGTTCACAATTTACAAAAGTTGCATAAAATGCAAAAATTGCTTAAAAGTTGTCAAGCAACTTTTAATCAAAAATTGTAAAATCTTGTAAATTGATTCCCAATGACCAAAAATGGTTTCAAATTTTTTTATAACCATTGGCGAAGCCTACATAAGCCATTTTAGGTGGGTGGTAGGTACAATCATGTACTTTTGAATTCAAATCAATAAAAATAACTCAGATCTCCTACCAAATTGATGCTATAACAACAAGTACAGAATTTTATGGATGCACCAAGGTGTCTAAACTAAATTTTTAAAAAGGAGGATGATAATATTTCCAATGAACTTTGTTTTAGGCCTCGATCAATCTCCTTACTCAAGATACCTGCATTTTTGTAGAAGTGGTTCAAAAAAGTTACCATACCTAGGGTTTTACAAATAATTCATCATATCTTAGGATTTCACCATGAGTATTTGATGGCCTCTGGTGAAATCCAAGTGTAGATTATTTAATTTAATATGTTTTTGGTCTTAGATTTGTATGTGTAGGTGGCCAACAAAAATTTGATGCCCTAGGCATGCAAGACCCATGTGCATGCTGACAATGTTGATCAACATCTCCCATAACTCACTCTAAAAGTGACACCATGTATTTAAATAGGGCTTGGTATCTATTTATTCTTCCCCTTCATGTTCTAACAATTTTTTTTAAGTTTAGGCATTTGCAAAGTATATCTCCTTTGTACTTGGAGACCTAATAGGGCTAATTGCTTAGGGAAGAAATTGGGAAAACATACTTTGTTTGTATCTTCCTATCCTAGTGTTTGGGTATGTTTTTGTGAACCCCAAAAGGGTACTTGAATATGTGATTTAACCATGGAGCTATGTGGATATTGTTGAAGTTAAGTTAGATTTTCATGAAAAAGGGCTACAAGCCTAATATGGTGGATTTGTGAAGCAACTATATCTAAAATGTTGCATAGTTCAGTTTTTACAATAATTCCACCTTATGTTAGACCTTAATAGACTACAAGTCCATCTTTAAGTCTCCCCTAGTCTTATTTTTCATTTTGTTTTCTTCTGTCAAAAAGTTGTCAATTTGTGCATTTTTGGGCAGTTTGGTATAAGGTGTCTAGATTGAAGGATCTTCCTTATGATTAGGATTTCCTTGTATAGGGGGTTGGTTTTGATAAGCTAAAATCCTCTTTGAGCACTTGTGATTGGTGCTTAAGCACATTTGGGTAGGATAAAGGTCACTATTGTTTAGCACATCTTCAATGAAGGGGATCTAAGGACTGGTTACTCACCAAAGGATTATTCAACCAAGCTCTATTGTGTCATCATTTTAGTTAAGTTCTCACTTGATTAAAAACTCCATAATGTGTTACCCATGACTAGCCACTTTGGGCTCCATCCCACATCGTGAGACACCCTTGAAATTATGTTCCTATAATTAAAGAGTAAATAAAGAAAAAAATCAAATGGATCCATACAAAATTTTCATAATCTAATAATCCATTAAGAATGCATTTTGAGCATAGAAGAAAAGTCACCAAAATGATCCACAATGCCAATATCACAAATATGATATAAAATCTTTAAGAAAAATCACATGGGAATGATCTAGGTTCCAAATCATATCCATAATTCCAAATATGGTTTAGTTTCCAAATAATCCTAATTTGAATCCATGCAAAAGATTTATATTCAATAATATATATTAATTAAAAGCATAACTAAGTTCCTAGAAAATAAGTAATGTAAAATAATAACATCTTGTCCACTTTGTTTAGCTTAAAAGAAGCACATTAATCAAAATCTCAACATCACTAGTCATAATAATAAGGTTCCAAGAATATGAGAAGGATTCTAGCATGACCCCAATTACACACTTTAGTCTGAGTTATACAACAACACAAAATTATTAGAAAACATTAATCAATATGAGAAACAAAGTTTATAAGATGTAACCATAAATAAAATGGAAACATCAAAACATCCCCAAACCTCTGGCATACACAAAGAATGGCCCAATCACCAACATCTCACACCCAAGTCATAAAATAATGTAAGAGACATACTTAATTACATCATTAGAAAAGTCCTACAAAAATTTCTATGAGTTTATAATGTTAAAATATCTAAACTTGAGATGAATCCTAAATCACCAAGTAAGAAAGGAAGTATGATCCTCACATGATATTTTAGCTCAGTTAAACCAAAAGATCACAATACATACAATATAAATACTTCAAAATCTTAATTATCCAAACTTGCTCCCAAATGAAATAAGAAGCCAATAACATATATAATATTATAATTAAAAATCAAGACAAAGAAAATACTATATTTATAGTTAAACACTCAGAGATGCACAATGTAAGCTTATTTAACACAAAATTTAAGGTAAGACTAATCAATGTGAAAAAAAAGAGAATACATTAAAAATTCAAACAAGTTCTAAGGACATGCATATGTTATATTTATCATGAATTATAATGCCTACATCATGAGCCACATTACCAAGATAATATATCAAAGACCAAATATGTCTTGAAATAACTTATATTCTCCAAATAATAGATAAATCTAATACCTCAATTACCTATCTAAGTAGTTGTTATCAATATTAATAGAAGACAAAAGATATACTGCTAACTATTAATCATAGTTAATGCTTAATCTATTTTTTTAAAATACTAGGTTAACATTTTATAGAATAATATTAAGTAATATATTATATTCTAACCACAACGTTTAATTAGTTCTAATTTACATTCATTATTAAAAAATGGAAAACAAGTTAGACTAACTAATCATCCATTCTAATTAATCAACATTTTAATTATCTTAACTACTAATTAGAATATATCTATTTTAAATAATACCTAATAAATCCTCAAAAAAGAGACTTTAAACCAAGAAAAATCCTTAGCTTTTTTTTAAGGATCTATATACCAAATTGTGTATCTTCTACAATAATAAATCTACGTCTAAGAAGAGAATATCTATAGGAAAGAATGATATTCCAAAGAGAAAGAGATATTAACTTAGATCTAAGAGGAAAGTAATTGATAATTCTAGTTAAAATCTAACTCTTTATTTAAAAGAGATAAGAAGAGAGTTAGGTACCTTGTATTTCTTTTCCAATAAAACTTCCTATACTTAGACAAATAAAAAAAAGATGTGGGTACATTATAATTAATAGTCTAGTTATGTCTTGGGGAGCATTCTATGAGATAAACACTAAGGAAATTTAACATGAAATTGACAAATCAATGGCATAATGAGATGTAAATAAACTGACAAAAGAGTATAATCAGAATTAGAAGTTAATTTTTCCCACTTCCTTCAGTAGAGTTTCTCCCCAATTTTTTTCAATGAGGATTTGGTATATTATATTGGACAATATATTCTAGTCATGATTTTGTAACTAACACAAGTCTTGTATAAAACAACTTAGGGTTAGGTGTTTTATGATGTATGATGATTTAGTAGCTTCTTGTAGTAGTATTGAGTTGAAAGGGATTGTAGATTGTAAACAAGATAAATCACTAGATAATAATATTAGACATAATTTTTGGTGGCTATAGACCAAGGATTGGGTTAACCACATTAGATCTTTGGTTCTTCTATTCATTTATGTATACTTTATTCCTTTTCAATATTGGTTAAATTTGCATGCAACTATTATTTCTTTTCTAGCTAATCCTAATACATGAACAATATATAACCAAAAAATTAATCATCTTTGGTGTGATAGGTTACTTGATATCATTGAGAGTAGAATGAGAGATGATTATGATAGTTTTATAGTTAAAAATTTAGGTTTTTACCCTAGATATGCACAAAATGGATTAGTATAAATATTTATAAATTTTCAAACAAATGCAACTAGGTGAAGAGTTAGAGTCAACTATACTTTATCAACACCCTTGCTACCTAGGATAAAAATGGAAGCTTTGTAGTAGGGAATGAAACTCTTACAAGGTATAATGATGGTGTGTTTTCTCAAAATACGATAGTGTAATGAGCTAGTCAATTAACATGAAAATTTTGGAATAATAAAGAAGTATTGAAAATTAATTTACAAAATGTTATATTGTAGGTTACAAGGAGACATCTAACATTGAAAGAGAAACTCCATGATTGACATATTGGTTAAAAAGAATGAATGATATTATCATCTCAAATAACAAACCTTATGAATTAAGCACAAAGATTTAGAACATTACTATATCAAGATAATAGATACAATAAAAAAAATGAATATAACAATCATAATGCAACCATATCTCCTACCTCCAATTTCTGATGTGAAGGGAAGTTTTTCATTGGATACTATAAAAATGAGAACGAGTCTTAAAAATATACAACCTAGATATTGTACATAATGTACCACTTTATCTCTTTCTTGGGAAGTTTCCACAAATTCAATATGGTTTTACAAAAAATGTGTGATTCTTAAACTAGTATAATCTAAAAAACCATCCAACCTATTCTTATTTTCTTCCCTCTATCATTTTCTACTCTAGAAATATCCTTCCCTCCTAATATGTGTACCATTATATTTTTCATATCTCATCCTTCCATAGTGTTCCATTACATAACTTGATCCTACCCTCACAAAAAATTCTTTTAACTTTTTAAAAGTTATCTTTGTAACTATTGTACAATTTCTAAAGCCCATGTCCCTTCCTTTCATCAATCTACACCCCCTTTGATTCATGACCTTAGAGATAGGTCCACATGTGCTCCAAGAATCCATGTGCAAACCCACATAAGATTGTATACATGTAATAATTATGGATAAGTAAATTTCCAAATGCTACATGAGGTACCAACAAAGAAAATATCTCAAACAAAGATAAATGGGAATTCTCTAGCAATAAAATATTGAGAACTATTGGAAACTTACAATTGGAACAATTGTTGTTTTGTCACTGATGTCAAATATATTGATGAGACATATTGATACCTATTCTAGATGTCATATCTATTTGATTTATGAAGAGGATTTGAGAAAGTTCTCATCACAATAGCACCTAGAGGAAAAATTGAGTAATGAACAGGAAGCTACAATGGACATTTGATTAGATACAATTTGATGAAAACAAAGTGATTATTTATGTCGAGAAAGTTAATCCAAGCTGAGGAATAGAGTAAATAGAAAAGGAATTTTGAGTGATGCTAGTGTCAACCAAACCATGATTAGTGCCACAAAAATCTAGTGTTGACTAAGTATTAGTATCTACTGAGTAGGCTAGTCAATATCGAGCCAAAAAGTTTTACAATGACTGAGTGTTTAGTGATGACCAAGTGTCATAACTTAATGATTTGTAAATAACATTGTTGAAGAATAGTGCAAGATTCGATGGGGAAAACTATGATAGTTGGAAGGAAAAGATGAAAACTTGTTTACTTTATATGGGTCCAAGAAATTGGCTTTTGATGAAAGTTTAGAAAGAAATTGTTGAAGAATCAAAGCTAGAGAAATGTGATGAGGGAGAAAGAAATATATTCATGTGTAACATGAGAGCCAAAGAAGCCCTACTATAATCTCTTATAGAGAATGATTACAATTAGGTAAAGACATTTCAAACTTCTCATGAAATTTGGAAAGCATTACTAGTTACTTTTGAAGGTGATGATCATGCAAAAAGAATAAAATTACAAATTTGGATTTTCACATTTCAAGATGATAAGATGATGGAAGATGAATCCATTAGAAATTGTGTAGGAAGAATATCCAAAATTATTGTAGGTATTCAATATCTTGGTGGAACTAAATATGATGATGAGGTTATATGGAAGATCTTGGAAAGTTTATCATCACCATTCAAGAAAAAAGCTCAAATGATTTAGCTAGTAATTGCTTGCACCAAATATTTTACAAAAGAAACTTTACTTGGAAGATTAGAATCTATAGAAGAAGAAATGACATAGTCTAGAGAATTAGCTAGACTTGAGACAACATTTATGTTGCCACAAAAGTTTGCACCCTTGTCCAAATTTTTTACCTAAGGACAACCTTGTGAAAGATGGAAACAACCTCCAAACTATGGGACTTGAACTATGAGGTTGAGTCTCCGGAGAAGGCCAACTTCCTTTACTATCAGGGTGCACCTAACTACTCTTGGAGAGGAAAAGGGAGAAGGAATGCATAGAATAAAATCTACCTATTTTAACCTAAGGAGGGTGATGGACCAAAAATAGAGTGTTCAAACCAATCTCTACCCATACATGCACTATTGAACCATCATGACACCAAAATATATACACATCTAGACTTACTTTAATCTAACAATCACATGTAGATAAGAAAAAACCCAAATGAATGACACAAGGAAAGAGAGGATTCACTTATATACCATTCATAGGCAAAAAGAAATACAGTCATGCAAGATTGCAGATATCTACAATACACCAATGAGAGGCAAATAGTTCTTGCACTTCACATCAATGGCTAAAGGGGATAAGAATGTCATACAATTTAGAGGCAAAGGGGATTTATAGTTAAATTGTTGAGCAACATCAAAGAAAATAGAGAAGAGTCGACCTCAACAAAATCTACAAAAATTGCCTTTATAGCTTAGGCATAACTGAGATGTTCTCTAATTGAAGTAACTCTACAACCACTGCCATTAAGTCTCTTTAGAGATCTGGAGAAAATCTGATCTGGGCACAAATTCATAAAAAATGAAATCTAATATTTTGTTGAAATAGGGCCCTGATAGAAACAATTCCATTAAACCATTTTGACCACGTAGATGGATAAATTGGGGTCGTGGAGTGCTCTTCTACTATTTATTAGGTTTAGCATTCATTCGAGAGTAGTTGGAATTGATCATGAGGATCAAATTGTGCAAGAAAACTCAATTTTCTTCATTTTTGTCTCATCAGTCAGCAAAGTCAAAAAGTCAATTGAATCTTGCAACCAAAATGGGCCACGCAGGCCAATAATTTCATTTCATTTTTCCACCCCGTAAAGTCTCCACGTGGTTGACCACATCTTCTCAATTAACTGAGCCACCTTACCAACTTAACCATGATGTCACATAACCATCAACCTTAACTGTTAATGTGTTAGCTGGGCCCATAAGGACACATGTCCTTTAGGTGATTTTCCGCATTGTTTAATTACCTTGCATCTTCATAATGTGGGAAACTGTTGATCGTTAATCTTTGTAAGATCAATGATCATGAAAGATCTTCATTATATTGCACCTGCCCTTAATACTTCTAGGCCCACAAACCATTCAACATACACCTCAACATGACCTGGCTCCACCTGGCATCACCCTGTGGCTTATGAAATTAACCTGACCCCACAAAGACACGTGATAGAAAGGTGCATCTTCATAATGTGGAGAAGTGCCCACCATAGATATGTTTGAATCAGACAATGGATCTTGCTTTGAGAAGAATGGGTGCATGATGTCATTATTAGCTAGGTGTCATGAAGGGGCTTGCCTGCATTCCTTAACATCTTTGCATCTTCATAATGTGGGGAAGCACCCACCATAGATCTATGTGCATGAGATGGTGGATCTTGCTTTGAGAAGAATGAATGCATGATGTCATTATCAACTATGTGTCATGAAGGGGCTTGCCTACATTACTTAAAACTCATACACTTTCATATTGTGGGAAAGCGCCAGCCCTTGATCTTTGCTAAATCAATTATCACAATGCCTACACTGTAAAATATTAATATCATGAAAAGACCAATCAATGACATTGTAAGAAATTCAAAACATGCATGAGGAACACTAACAACTCTACAATAGGTCTGACTACTTCTGACAACCAAGAAATTTTGTAGTGCACTGAGGTTTGAATGTCAGTAGGGGCTACATGGCGTAAAGGTGCTTTCCTGTATTAGGTAAAGGTAGTGCATTTTGAGAAAGCAGGAAAGCATCCAATGTAGATCAGGAAAGATCTGATAGTGAGGGAATTGTTGGCAAGTAGAAACATTAAAGTGCACAATTACTTAGAAACAAGGAAATGCATTAAGGTTTTATTTTATTTATTTTTGTATTTCCATAAAATTTTAAATACTTAAATATGGAAAGTGACCGTTGGTTGGGCTCAAGTATTTGAATTCAAATTTTTGGTAGGAGGAAAATATGGTTAACATTTCTGGCAACTCAGAGGGGATACAAGCTAGCTATATGTATGCCTAGTGACCTTATGCATGCATTGGGCCATAGAGTCATAAAAAAGGTGGATCTCATGCATTATGAAACCCTAACCCTACCTCTAAGGTAGTAAAACACTAAAATCTCTGTCTTTGCTCCTCTGCAACTCAGTAAAACACATGTGCTCATGCACTTCTTGGAAAGCTGAAAACCAACAAGAAGAAAACTAAGCTACCTATGTACATGAGACCTCAACCCATGTTAGAAACATGGTTTGAGATAGATCCCATTGACTGGTATAGGCAAAATTTCACCCCCAGGCTTGCTTGATTGAAAAGCATTAGCTTTCTTGCAACTAACAATCACATAGGGGCACTCCATAGTGCATCAAATTTTGAGTGTCTCCCTGGTTTTTCCCTATCTGCATCCCATTTGAAAACCAAATCACCTTCTTTGAAGATTTTTACCCCAACCTTCTTGTCAAAGCTCACTTTCACCTACTAGTAATGTGTTTCTAGGGTCTACATGGCCTGACTTCTTTTCTCTTCTAGCTCCATCAACTTTGTCATTCTCATTGTTATGGCATCATCCTCAATTAGCTCTAGCTAATGAGCTAGTTCTAGGGATGGAAATTTTGATGAAATTGAAAGCCTTGCTTCTCTGTTATATACCAACATAAATGGTGAATTTCCTATTGACCTCTTATGTGTTATTTTGTCAGCCCATAGTGCAGTCCTCAAATTTTGATGCCAACACCTCCAGTTATCCTCTATAGTTCTTTTCATAATCCTAATTAGGTTTTTGTTGGATGACTCAACCAAACCATTTCCTTGAGGATAGTATTTTGAGGACATGCTCAAGTAGATATTATGGTCAATTGTCCATGCACAAATCTAAGCTCCTACAAAATATTTTGCATTATCTAAAATAATGGTTGAAGGGGCACCAAACTTGGTCACAATTCCATCAAGGAACTCAACAACTGAAGATTCTATGGCATCCTTCAATGAAACTACCTTTGTCCATCTAGTGAAGTAATCTATAGCAGCTAAAATCCATTTGTGACTAGAACTAGAAGAATGATTGATAGGGTCTATGAAATCCAATCCCCATTGAGCAAAAGGCTGGTCCACCTAAATGGGATGAAGAGGAAGAGCTAAAAGCTTTTTCTTACCAGAGAAGAAGGCACATTTTTCACACTTCCTCACATACCTATGAAAATCATAGAATAGGGATGGCCAATAGTAACCAGCCCTCATGATCTTCATTGTAGTTATCCTTGCTAAGAAGTAACCACCATCAGGACCATCATGAAGCTCTTTGATCATTCTTTCAGCTTGGTCTATTTCAATGCATCTTAATAGGGCTCCATTAAAATCTTTCCTAAAAAGGATACCATCAACTGTAACATTAGGAATTGACAGTAATCTATACTGTCTCCTTTTAGTTCTATCTAATCCTTGAAGATATTCGTTTCCTAATAAGAAATTCTTCATATCATCCATCCAATTCCTTGGGTCATCATTTCTTGTCTCTTGCTGTTCTATTAGTATCATAGCAAATTCCTCATCTGATTCCTGATATGATATCATCTATTTACACAACTACCTCCCTCTTACTAGCTTAGTGATCTAGATGTCAACATCATATTACATTACTTTAGTAATCCAACCAGCTCTCTTCTCACTAATATCATTTCTCAAAAGGAAATCCTTCACACTTGCATGGGGTACTAAGAAATGAATTTTATTATGAGACAAGAGGTGTCTAAATTTCTTTAAATCTCTGATGATTGCAAGGGATTGCTTCTCTACATAGCTATATTTGTCTTCATACTCTTTAAGCCCTTCACTAAAGAAGGCTATGGGATGCTCTTCATCTTTATCATTTGTTTGAGTCAAGAGAGAAAAAATGCTTGACTCACCACTGAGGGCATAAAGGATGAAATCTTTTTCAAAATTTGGATTAATGAGAGTAGGGGCTGAGGCTATGGCTACCTTGATCTCTTCAAAACTTTCCTTCCCTTCCTTGGTCCATGCAAATACCATACTTTTCTTGAGCATAGTTGTAAGGCGTTTTACCATGGTAACAATATTAGGGATAAATCTTCTCACAAAATTTATCCTAACAAGGAAACTTTGCAACCCTTTCTTATGTTTATGAAAAGGGAGAGAAAGTATTGCTTTTGTTCCTTCTGGATCAATGGTTAAACCATCCTCAAATACAATGTGTCCTAATAATTTTACTTGATTGGTAGCAAAGACACGCTTGCTTGGGTTAAGGGATACCCCAAACTCTCTACACCTTAGGAACACTTGTCTCAAATGATCAAAATGATCTTCTACATTCTTTGAATACACTGTGATATCATCAAGGTAAACTAATACAAACTTTTCAATCATGTCTTTGAAGGCCATCTCCATTGCCTTCTGAAATGTAGCACCTGCATTGGTTAGTCCAAATGGCATCTTACAATTAGCATGGGTACCCCATTTGGTGGTAAATGTAGTCTTGTATCTATCAGACTCTTTGACCAACACTTGATTGTAGCCAAAAAATCCATCAAGAAATGAGAACCTCTTTGAACCATTGACCTTGGACAAAATCTGCTCCATGGAAGGGAGAGGATGGTGATCTTTAAAGGAAGCTTGGTTAAGGTCCCTAAAGTCCACACACAAACTAATTTCTCCATTCTTCTTCCTAAAAAGAACAAGGTTTGCTACCCATGATGAGTTCTTGATGGGAAAAATTATATTGGCCTCAATCAATTTGGATAGCTCTTTTCTCATTAAGGGTTGAATTTTGGGATTCACTGGCCTTTATTTTTGTTTTACTAGTTTGATATTATCAATTAAATCTATGATATGCTGAAACAACCTTGGGTCAAAACCCTTTAAATCATCATACATCTAGGCAAATACGTCATTAAATTCTTTACATAGATGAATAAAACTTTCTTGCTCAATCTTTGAACATACCTTCCCTATGTTTAAGGATTTTCCATTAGCGATTGTGACTAGGGTGTGATCTTCTTTGTTAGGAGCTAGGTTCATGACTCTGCCTCTTTCTTGGTCATCAGGATTGAAAACACTCTCTAAGGTAAAGAGACCCTTAAGCAATTTTTTGGAACTAAGATTAATGATTTGATCACCATACTAATCCTACAGTCTTGAATGGTTTCTATCTAAAAATTCTACTTCATTTTGCAAGAAGCTTACAATTTGTTCATCAGATTCAAACACTTGCCAATGGATGTTGTTGTTAGGGATTGTAGGCCTTACTACCATTTTGATTTGTTGCTTCTTCTTCTCCTCAATATTTCCTGGCACATCATGAGATGCACCTATTGTTGTAAGTCTATCAACATATCTATTTTCTTTTCTAGGGATGCTTTGAATATTAAATGCATCAAAACCCTCAAGCAAATCCCATATCCTATGTTTATAAGAGTTGAGAAAATTGTTCTTGGTGATATTCTGATTTCTCACTTGATTAACCACCAACTCACTATATCCATATACACTCAAGGCTTGAATTCCTATTTTTTGAGCAAGTAGGAGACCCTGAATCAAGGATTCATACTCGGCCACATTATTAGTGCAACTGAACTAGAGCCTAAAGGAGAAGTAGTACTTTACTTGTGCAGGAGAAATCAACATCACACCAGCCCTTGATCCATTCTTATTCCTTGATCCATCAAATTACATACTCCATATCTCACTCACATCTTCTTTAGTCTCCACAAGATTGGGAACTAGAGCATCCTTCTCTAATATACAATATGTACTGAGGCATGTATGAAGGGTTTCTAACATAGGATCAAATTGATATGCATTATCCCATTCATCTAAGAGAAAATTAGGTATCTCTACTAGGGAAGTAGTAGGCTCATTCACTATGTCATTCTCATCCATTTCTAGGATAGTGCAATTCATGTTGATGAGACTAGGGATGTATGATGGAGGGCTAGAGGCTCTACTCTAATTGAAGCTTTGGTCCCATATCTTGTTCTAAAAGACATATATGACCAATTAGAAGATATGTAACCACCTATTTGGGTAGTGAAGTCTCTTCACAGACAGATGGAAAAATGTGGTTTGACTTCAGCAACAGATATATCTTGAGTTACAATACAACCAGGG
This sequence comes from Cupressus sempervirens, assembly GCA_028749045.1. NCBI lineage: Eukaryota > Viridiplantae > Streptophyta > Pinopsida > Cupressales > Cupressaceae > Cupressus > Cupressus sempervirens. The sequence continues at coordinate 580,453,207 of CM053788.1, read as the reverse complement.
CATGCATGTAGGGCCATTTCCACATTCATAAGGATCCCTATAGTCTTGATAGTACTACCATCCAACTATAATACATCTCTAGTAATGGGCTCATATTTCATTTCAAAAGCATCAACAACACACCTAGGCATCACTGAACTACTAGCCCCTGAATCAATCATGCAATTGTGGACTAGTTTACCCCCTATAATTAGAGAAACATAAAATGGAGGCGGTCTAACCTTTTTACTTGTTTCTACCTACTTTGATGGTTGTACTAAACTTGTGGCACTTTCCATGCTAGGTGGCTGACCCTTTGGTTCAATACTTTCTGATTCTTCCTGCAGAAACATCTTTTGCATGGGTATAGTAGCAACAACATCCCACATGGAAATATTCACATTTATCTTCTTCATTTGTTCTATCACACTAAATGGAATAGTAAGTACTGTATACACTAATATGTTAGCAAGAAATACTAATCTATTAAGAGAACAAATAATTAACTAACAAAACTAATATAACATATAAGAGAGACTAAAGAGAAATCCCTAATTAGGAATGTGAGCCAAAGGAATGGACTCTCCCAATAGGAATTAGCTCTTTTCTTGGTAGATGAGTCCATGTAAATGATTGGTATGTATGCTCAAGGCTTCTCAAACTATGCTTCAATGGAGATGGAAAATGAAAAATTGGTAGCTTTGTGAGCTCTCAATTTGGCATTATAAGGGTATGGTAAAACGCTTTGTTTCTCAAACTAGCATTATAACTTTGGCTTAAAAGTTGTGATGAAATGGCTTGGGAGGGGATTCAATTTATAGGAAAAGGGCTTGAGGGATGGAGGGCTAGGATGCAAGGAGAGATGAAAGCTTAACAAGGGCTAGGATGCACTCAAAGGGGAGCACATGGATTGTGCTTGTTTAGCACCAATCAGAGAGTGACACATGTCACAAGGTGAGTGGATGGAGGGAAGGGCAAGGATGAGTCAACAAAGGAAGCTCAAGAGATAATATCTTCATAAAGACCCTTCATAAATGGCTTGTAAGAGCAATGAATGGGCTTGTAAGAGTCTTTATGGCCTTGTAAGAGCATTCATGGTTGGGTGGTTGGGATATTTTGGAGGGAGTTGAGATTGTTGACTTTGCTTGGCTTAGGAAATTCTTAGCTTGCTTAAGGAATGTGACAAGGTTAGGGGGGATTAGGCTTGGGTTTAGGATTAGATTAGGGATGTTAGAGATATGCAAGTGGATGGCATTCAATGAGGGTGGGTGAGTTAGTAGCTAAGCTTGGTTAGTATGGGTGGATGGGGTGGATTAAGCTAAAAAGGGGGTTTAGAGAGAGGTTTAGGAAGAGGATAAAGTCCTTCTAGAAGAGTCTAGAACTTCATAAGGTTTTGAGGATAAATAAAGTTTATTTATCTCAAGGGTTTGGGTTGAGGAGATATTTATTAAAACACAATTAATAAATATGAGGGTTAATATTTAATCTTAATTAAATATTTTGAGTTGGGATTAAGGGTAGAAAATGATGGGATTAGCCTTTAATCGAAATTAAAGAAGGATTAGGATATTTTGGAAGAGGTTAGTGATCTTAAGGAAATTGGCCAAGTTTTGGGCAAAAAATAAATAAATTATTTATTTTGGGATTTTTGGTAAATTTATTAATTAAATAATTAATAAACAAGGAAATAATGTTTAAATAAGATTTAAACATTTTTGGGAGGGATTCCTTTATTAAATATTTTTAATTAAGATAAAGGGATTTAATGGCATAAAAATAAATAAATGAATTAAATAATTAATTAATTAATAAATGATGATGTCATCAGAGACTTTTTTTTCAGAAAATAAAAATATTATTTTCTAAAGGATTTTAGGTGTCTACAGGTACTTTGGTAGAAGCCTTGGGAACTGCATTTGTAGGAGGTTTAGATGGAACAACCTAAGGATCGCTTACATCCTTTCTGCCATTATTTCACCTTTGCTGCTGAAAGGTATTTGATTGATCCTTTACTGCTTGTTCATGAGGTATTGCATTTGAAGTTGAGGCATGATTGGGAGGAGGAGAGTAGCATCTTCAATAGCTCTTCTTTTGCTCCTAGTGTTGTGAGCAATGCAATTCTAGTTTACATTACAATGTTCCTCCACCTGATGATTCATAAAGGAGCAATCACCTTGTCCTTGCATATACAAGGCATCTTTAAATTGGTCCTCCTTGTATGATTGTCCTGTTATAGGCTCTTGGATGGTCAAAGCCAAATAAGATTCAACCTTCTGACACATGCAACAAGCATAGCAGTAGTTATAGGAGGGACAAAATTTTTGATCTAGGGCCATGTTGTTTTGAGGAACTATAGCCCTACTTTGGTTTACATTTGAGGTTGAAGCATGGCTATTTAGGCTATTTTGATCAAAAGAATGGTTCCCATGATTATTGTAAGAATTTGGCTTAGGCCAGAACTCACCCAAGAACTAAAGAACTCAACACAAGCACACAGTAGACCAAAATAGATAGAGTATGATCAGAATGACAATATTCATTCAATAACTGGTTGAGAGTTCACTAGGAGTGCCTGAATATAAATGCCTCAGGAGAGCTTCTAGAATGCATAGAAGTTAGCATCATGATATGTCATAAAACCAGACACATGTCCACCAAATATGGATTATCCTCCATTAAGCACAGGATTAAGTGCAATGATGTGAGGATAAGCCTACAATGGTGTAGCATGCAAATCAGTGTTGTAGACAACATGTGCTAAATGAGGAGTGTGGATAGCTATGTTGTCAACATGAAAACTTAGTGAATGATGCATACTCCTGTGTTGTAGACACCATGTGCATAATTAGAGTTGCATAACTCAATGAGAGTTCACAAACTCCTGAGTGTCTCACCTAAAATAATAATAAAATAATGCAAAATAATTAAATAATGCATTAACCTAAGTAAACTTTAAGTAAGTGTAATAAGTAAATACTTATTTACACCAACACACCCCCTTAAGTGCAACTTAGGGGAATGCCCTTAAGCTTACAAAATCTAGGATGAAATGCAAGAATGGGTCCCAACTACTAGGCCATGATAGGTACCCATGTACATAATGATATGTAATCTCCCATAAAGTGGGGAAAGAGGGAAAACCTCGTGACAAAAACCCTCCCCCAAAAAGAGAGATAAATAGGGATGCATGGATGGATGGAGTAATCAAGACCCCTGCATTTTAACATACATCCAATATATACATAAGAGAATGATGAGAAGAGGTAGAGAGATAGGATGGGCTCCCCCTCCCAAAGAAGAATGTCGAATAATGACTACTCCAATGAAGAAGTTGATCCAAGATTGTAGAATGGTGTTCCTCCCCTTAGGAAGAAACAATGCCAAGGGTACAAATGAGATACTTTCACTGTGTGTGGAAATAATCCCATGAATAAGTGATGTCTTTGAAACCTGCTCAACTGGCTGAAGAACCTATCCCAAAGAACTGTTTATCTCTGCAACTGATGAAGAATCCTATTGCAACTGTTGATCATATGTATCCACAATCACTTCACCTTGTTAGGATTAATCATGTAGAGAATGAACAAGAGAGTCATATGGAACCCTTGTGACAACTAAAGAAGGTAATTCTGCATCAAGAAGAAGAGGAAGATCATGAATACTGTCTCCCAAATCTGTCACTAAACTTGTATCTGGAAGACTAGATGTACCCTACTATTCTGGACCTATCACTGTGGTGATGTATGCATGTAGATTGAACTGATGAAGTGACCTCTCACTATAACTATCGATAGAACCCCATGTGTCTGAATCTATTGAAGCACTATCGTTGGTGTCACTATTAGTATCCACACTGTATGATGTGCGAAGAGGAGTAGAGGACAAGCTTGGAGAACCTTCCTCAAAATTTACATCCTTCTCCACAAATATCTGATGTGTCTTAGGATCTAGAAGTCTATATGCCTTCACACTGTCTTCATAACCAATGAAGGTACAAGGTCAAGATGATTGTGCCTTGCATCCCCTGAAAGATCTCTTTGCCCATGTAGGACAAACAAAGACTCTAAAGTGTGTCACAATAGGTTTTCTACTGCACCATGCCTCAAAAGGAGTTTTTCCATCTAAGGCTCGATGAGGAGAACGATTAAAAATGTGAGTGGCACTTGAGATTGCTTTGAATTCTAATGATGGATCTAAATACTTGGCATGAATCATGCAACTTGCCATAGACTTGAGAGTTTGAATCATCAAAGCTGCAACATCTATCTTATTTGGACTGAATGCTGCCAAATTTTGAAGATCAATGATCTCATGTCTGCAAAATTCCTTAAGTCTTCTATTCACATCCATGTTTCCATTCTCCATGCGAAGTACTTTGATTGCCTTTCCAGATTTTTTTTCTACATCAGCCTTGAAGGCTAGAAATGTGTCCAACACTTCATTCTTAATATGTAGAAAGTAGACCCAAGTGAACCTTGAAAAGTCATCAACTAAGGTAAGTATGTAGTGACCCTAGTTGAATGCAAAAGGACCATACCGCTCATGCCATAATTGCATGTTTGAATTAGATTGTGATAATAAGGCCTTTGAAGAAGACTTGGGTACAAAATCAGAGAAAGAATACAACCTCTTGTGATCATTCACTTTCCCCACTGCAACCAAGGAATTTTCTTTAAGACTGTGCACCTGAACCGAGTCTAGAAGGAACTCAACTCTATGTCCATCTCCAAGGTGAGTGATTTGGTAGATTGAGAGGAGATTTGAACTTAGGTTTGGAACATAGAGAACCTCTTGAAACTATCCATTTTCCATATCCACATTTCCTTTCCCTTCAACTTCTATTTTTCTATCATTCTCCATGAAGATGTGTGGTACCTTGAACTGCTTCAACAAAGAAAAATCCTCCTTTGAAGAACCCATGTGATATGAGGCACCTGAGTCAAATATCCATTCCTTTGAAGAGTTCGAATTAGCCATGAGTGCTTGCCCCTTTCCCTTTGAATCTAAAGATGATCCTTTATCCTTATATGATGTAGTACTGCTCTGCTACCACTAACAAAGGTATGCTCTGATACCATTGATGAAGGGCCAACAACAAACTCACAGCCAAGATCACAAAAATATGGAGACAAGAGATGACAAAATGATTCATAAAGAATCCATTAATATTTGAAATTCATTAGAAGAGATTACATTTGAAGAGCTTACAATTCAAGAACTTCTATTTCTCGAACTTCCATTAGAAAAGCTTCCATTTCTCGATCTTGATTACAAATGATAATAAGCCTTGCTTAAATAGACACTTCTAACCCAAGACATTACAAACACAACCAATGTGGGATAAAAGGTAAATACAACTACCTTTAAATAAATATTAAATTCCCACCCAAATACAACTAAGCACCCAACAAATATTAAATACATGATTTATCCAAAATCTTCTAGAATTTCCACCTACACACCTCAATTAATGGAATGACAACTATTTTTCTTATTTTTCTTTTTACGCCACCTATGCACCTTGAAAATAGAAATTTCTTTTTTTATTCTTCTTTTCTCCTTTTTCCCTTATTTTATTTTTTTATTATTTTCTTTCCATTTTCGTCACTTTCTCTCTCTTCCTTTTTTTTTCTTTTTCTCTCTTTATTTTTATTTTTTTTGAAATTTAATTTTCCCATGCAAGATGCTCCTGCATCGGACTCCCTTGGTAGATAGAAAAGTGTGTCCCACACTTTGACGCCAAAAGAAAGATATACAACCATCTTCATCTTCACCACAAGCTTCCACCTCAATAGAGACAAGAAAACCAACATGCAAATCTTCCACATTTTTTTTCTTTTTGCTGATGCATGATGCTCCTACATCCGACTCCCATGGTAGGAAAAATTTTGTGAGTATGAATTCACAAAATGAAGTAGCCACTATTGACATTTTTTTTTCTCTTCCTCCAACACATAACTGGAACAAGTATTCGATGCCGATATATTTCTTTCTTTCTTCTTTTCCAACACCTAGTCGGAACAACTATTTGCTGCTGAAAATACTCCTTCACAATGAACTCTATCCAAGTATAACTCTCATCCTCATCCAATCTTGTTGAATTAATCACACCTATAATAAACCCAGCAACACCATACCAATCTTATTTTGCATACCACACATGACTAACAAGATTCTCATGCAAACCAATATCTTTCAAACTCATCTTAAATTCAACATCATATAATTCATAAGAATTTACCTCTTTGACATAGTCATCTTTGCTTGCCTCTTTCATTTCATCAACAATGCATGTAACTACTCCACTTGCTTGATCTCCAATGAAGGCACTATACTTTTCCTCCATTTCTGCAATCTTCAAATCATCTTGATCTATTTCAGGTTCATAAATCTTGCCATCTTCATGCTCTTCCTCTTTTCATTCATCTTCTTCAACTTTAGGTTCGCAAATGATTTCCTCTTCATCCTCTTGCTCTTCCACTGTATCATCTTCCTTTTTTGCATCCAAATAATTATCAATGTCTCTTTTCTGGTAATGTGCTCTTCGTTTCCACAACTTTGCTTCTAATCCATTCACTTGCTTCTGCAAATCAACTAGCAATGCCTCTTGATTTCTTGCCCTAATTTTCTCAAGTCGAGGGATCCTCAAAATCCATCCAATCACAAATGTCATCTTCTTCTTTCTCTTCTCCATAATCAAGTCTTTAGAAGACAAATCTAGTGCAACACAAGAACCTCGTGCAAACTGCCTCACAGTCGGCAATCTATCTACACAATCAAGAACTTCTTGACAAACTTCACCCAACTCAAGGTCCTGGTGTAAACTGCCTCATGTTCGGCGATCCATCCGCATGCTCAGGAACTCCCACTCTAGTAAACTTCAGCCAACCAAGGTCCTGGTACAAACTGCCTCACACTTCGGCAATCTGCTTGTACACTTAGGAACAACCTACTCTGATACCACTGATGTAGTACTGCTCTACTACCACTAACAAAGGTATGCTCTGATACCACTGATGAAGGGCCAACACCACCCTTACAAACTCACAACCAAGATCACAAAAATATGGAGACAAGAGATGACAAAATGCTTCATAAAGCATCCATTAATATTTGAAATTCATTAGAAGAGATTACATTTGAAGAGCTTACAATTCAAGAACTTCTATTTCTCGAACTTCCATTAGAAGAGCTTCCATTTCTCGAACTTGATTACAAATGATAATAAGCCTTGCTTAAATAGACACTTCTAACCCAAGACATTACAAACACAACCAATGTGGGATAAAAGGTTAATACAACTACCTTTAAATAAATATTAAATTCCCACCCAAATGCAACTAAGCACCCAACAAATATTAAATACACGATTTATCCAAAATCTTCTAGAATTTCCACCTACACACCTCGATTAATGGAATGACAACTATTTTTCTTATTTTTCTTTTTACGCCACCTATGCACCTTGAAAATAGAAATTTCTTTTTTTATTCTTCTTTTCTCCTTTTTCCCTTATTTTATTTTTTTATTATTTTCTTTCCATTTTCGTCACTTTCTTTCTCCTCCACAAATTTTTTTAAAAAAAATTTTTTTCTCTTTTTTTCTTTTTTTCTTTTCTCTCTTTTTTTTTTTTTTTTTGAAATTTAATTTTCCCATGCAAGATGCTCCTGCATCAGAATCATGCATCATTATAAGCATTAGGCAATGAAACATTATGTTTCTTCATGATGTGAGTTAATTCATCAATATTTTTGAGATAACACTCATGCTCTTCATTACCCAATTTCTTGCAATAAGAACACTTCTTCTTCTCCTTAGTTTTGTCCCCTTTCTTGTTGGAATTTGAGGAGTTTCCTTGTTGATTGGATTGAGGTGTTGTCTTTTCTGCATCCCCAAATTTTCTCTTCCATTTCTTCTTACCCTTTCCTTTATTTGAAGATTGTCTAGCTGAATTTTGAGAACCCTCATTGGCCACCAATGCTTTGGATTGAGGTGATTTGAGAATCCTCATTGATTTCAACTTCATTTCTTCATCATACAATAGTTTTGCATATTCATCAAAAGTGATTTTCTTGTAGGCAGACCCTAAGGTAGTCTTTGAGGTGTTAAAAGAATATACAAATGTGGAATATTCTGATGGCAGCTTGTTATGGATGAGATAGATCAGTCTTTCATCTTTGATAGAACTCCCACAATCAGTAAGCTTCTTCCTTAGTTCATTCACCTTGATGATGAAATCCTGTATTGAGTCATAGGAATTAGGATCTAAGGATACAAGATCATCTTTGATTTTGAACACATACTCTTCAGACACTTTACCATAAAGGCTTTTGAGGGCATCCCAAGCTTCCTTGGATGTAGTACACTTTTTGATTTGATACATGATCTTATCATCTACCCCCAAACATATATCACCTAGGGCTTTCCTATCCATTGCTACCCAATCTAAAATTTTACTTGTTGATACATTATCACCTACTGGTTTAGGAAGAATACCATCTACATATTGTGAAACTCCATTATGCATTAAGTGATACAACATTTTGATTGACCATGAAGCATAGTTATGAGGAGTTAATTTAGGAAACTCAAAGTTTCCCATAATGCAAAAAATAAAAGAAAAGTGCAGAAAAGAGAGAACACAACACCAAGAACACCCCCCCTTTCACTAAATCAAGAAAACCCCCCCCCAAAATAGATGCTTTGGGCACTTTATCAATAGTGCGATTACAATGGGCCACTTGCCAATTTTGGGCTATGTGGACTTTTGATTTTACTTATTACAACCTCTTAATAGAGTAAAAATTTGAACTTTACAATGTGCTACAATTTTGAGGCATTACAAAGCAAAGAAAGGCCCTATTGTTGAAAGTGACATTTTTTCCATGCAACACTACAATTTGATGTCAGATTTGGAAAGTAGACAAAAAAAAATGCACTTTCAAAAAAATAAAACTTGTTTTTGAATCTAGATGTGCCCGTATGGAGCTTTTGAAGTTGCAAAATGTAGGATTATCCAGGTATAGTCACCAAAAAATTCAATTTCTAAACAATCCTTGCACCAAAATTAGAAAATTTTACCTAATTTTGAAAAAAATTGCACCTAATTTAGAGTCTGAATGTGCGAGATATGGCCTTTTGAAGTTGAACTGCAAAAACCAAAATTGATTTGGAGAGGGGTTGCATTAGCAAACTACGGGGTTAAATTTGATGGTCATATGACCATCCTAGCACTTGTATTTTTCCCAAGAATGACATCCAAATGGGTGTCAAATTTAATCTACTAGATTGATGATGTCAGCAAACTCTTTGGCCTCGAATGATGTCAAGATGACATCACTTATGTACAGATTTGTAGGGATAGAGTGGACGTGGTAGCCTGCAGACTATATATTGCCGCATGGCTAGGGATTCAACAGCTAACATGGCCTTCGTACTTTTGCTAACTGTGTAGGCAGTGATGTGAATTTTTTGTGTGTTGCCTGCAAATTGGGCTACATGAATGTTAGTGTCTGATGCTGACTATCTGCATCATTGTCTATATGTTTACTGAGGTGGCGACGTGTTATAGGGCAGTTGGTCAGCATGCTACTAACATTGCTTATGTCATTTTTGGTGGTAGTGAACCAGAAACTACTGCATGACACTGTGTGCAGGAGTTTTAACTCCACTAAATAAGTGTCACGTGGCACTGTCTACAGAGCTATAGCAGTGGTGCCAAAGATCCTTTTTTCGGAGTCAAGTTTGGAACTGCGGTGTTGGGATGAGGATCTTTTGTGCCAAAAAGTGAGGATTTATCCCACATTCAGTGGGATAGCGCTGATAGTGCTATTTAAATAGAGCCTTTGGCCACTCTTAAAGCAAAGACTTGCTCGCAGGTTGCCTTGTCTCCCGGGATATAAGAGTTCACTGGGAGTTGATAGGCTAGGCCTCTGAGATGTATGGATCCAATGTGTTATGTCAGCGGCTAGATTTTGATAGAGATATTCGATCTCTCTGAAATTGTAGAGTACTGCCCGAACTTTGCAAAGATGGTCGTAGATTCAAAAGCTCTGAAATAAATAAATAATTTCGTCCAAAATCATAGAGCTGAGCCAGGGTGTCACTGCTCGGTTCGACAAATTTTTTTCTCTGCTTCCTATTAAATTCTGAAAATAAAATTTGAAAAATATCTAGATAGGAAAATAAATTGCACAAAGGAGATAATATTCAAATCTAAAACATAATAATCAAATCCAAAAATGACCATACCCGAATTGCAAATCTGGGCCTCTGAGTTCCGATTGCAAAAAAAATTTGCCTCATGATCAAGTTTCACCCAATATAGGAAAATTTATACTCGATCTTTACCAAATCAATGCTCTAGACACAACAATGAGGTTAGATCTAGCTCTAAACACTCTACAGATCTTTCGAATTCATGTTGAGGTACTGAAGCATGAACAGTTTCGAATGGCTATGTGATGAGAATCTTCCTCAGCTCTGATACCATGTAAGAATTTGGCTTCGGCCAAAATTCACTCAAGAAGTAAAGAACTCAACAAAAGAAAACATTAGACCAAAATAGACAAAGTATGATCAGAATGATGATATTCATTCAATAACTAGTTGAGAGTACACTAGGAGTGCCTGAATATAAAGGTCTCAAGAGAGCTTCTAGAATGCATAGAAGTTAGCATCATGATATGTCATACAACCAGGCACATGTCCACCAGATATGGATTATCCTTCATTAAGAACATGATTAAGTGCGATGATGTGAGGATAAGCCTACAATGGTGTAGCACACAAATCAGTGGTGTAGACAACATGTGCTAAATGAGGAGTGTAGATAACTATGTTGTCAACATGACAACTTAGTGAATGATGCATACTCCTATGTTGTAGACACCATGTGCATAATTAGAGTTCTGTAACTCAATGAGAGTTCACAAACTCCTAAGTGTCTCACCTAAAATAATAATTAAATAATGCAAAATAATTAAATAATGCATTAATCTAAGTAAAATTTAAGTAAGTGTAATAAGTAAATACTTATTTACACCAAAAATTATGATTTTGGGGCCTACCACTATTCAAAGTTTGATATTGCAATTGATGAGACTTACAACCTTGAGCTCGCTATCTCTCTAAAGTCACCACCTTGTTGCTCACTTTTTGCATCATAGAGACGCTATCCTCTAGCTTCTTCTCTTGGCCCTGCAATATTTTATCTATGTTCTTTATGTTTAGCATCATAGATTGCATCCATCTCCTTGATTTCATCTGTTCCATTTGAAGATGTGGAAGCTTGAGTGACTAGAGCAAGGGATTGTGATGTGGAAGTTGGGGGAAGAGGAGCCATTGCTAGTTACTGAATTGGAACATTAGGGAAGAAAGGCATAGGAAGCCTTGGAGCTAGCTTACCTCCTTGTATTAGGATGTTTTCTGACTTTATTGCTATGTCATAAGCATTAGGCAAGGTATTTGCTCCCATAGTTTGGATTGTAGTTTCAATGTCACTTTTAAAAGCTCTGAGGTAATGCAAGAAGGCATTACCAGGGGTAGGATTTACTGAAGTAGGTATTCTATCCCATGTCTTTTGAAATCTATAGTTGAAATCAGTCATACACTCATGGGGGGCTCTTTTTATAGTAGTCAACTATTCTAAAAGTGATAAATGGTCCCTTTTTTCCTCAAAGTGTTTGCACAGTCCTACTCCTAATCCATCCCAATCTTCTATAGAACCATGAGCCAAACCTCTATACCATTGTAGTGCTTTTCCTTTCAAGGATGAGGCAAGAAGCCTAACTGCAACATCATCTTCTGTAATACCATGGATATTGTAGACATTTGCAAGTTCTTGAATGTGTTCTAAGGGAGAGATAGAAGTTTCACTAGTAAATTCTAGTATACTTTTGAGTGTAGCTATTGGTATGTCATGTCTTTGGGCCAATAAAATAGTACTTCCACCATTAAAGGTGGCAAAAGCATGAGCGCTAGGTTGTGCCATATAGACAAGTGATCTATTGATATGTGTTGATGAAAATCTAGGCTGAGATCTAATAGCAGGGGGAGTAGAGATGGATCTTGCAAGTGTATTTGTTACTATTGCACTCCTAACTGGTGATAAAGACACTCTAGTCTTCCTTCTTCTAGGATTTGAAAATGAAAGCTCTTAGTACTGAAATTTACCTCTAGAAGATGCCCTTGTTTCAGCATTGGACATGAATTATTGCAACTTTGGTCTGGAACCAGATGTATTTGAAGGTTAGAGTCACCAAGTACTTGAAGAATGAATCTCTTGAAGGCTTGAACACCAAAGCCAGTACTATCTCCTTGGTATTAATCTTGAAATCTTCCTTTTGACAGTAGTATACTTGAAATTTTTTTGAATGCAATCCCATCGAGCATGCCAAAAAATGTTCTCACAAAATTTTGCACCCTTGTCCAAAGTTTTTACCTAAGGACAACCTTGTGAAACATGGAAAAAACCTCCAAGTTGTGAGACTTGAACTATGAGGTTGAGTCTCTAGAGAAAGCTAGCTTCCTTTACTATCAGGGTGCACCTAACTACTCTTGGAGAGGAAAAGGGAGAAGGAATGCATAGAAGAAAATCTACCTATTCTAACCTAAGGGGGGTGATGCACCAAAAATAGAGTGTTCAAACCAATCTCTACCCATACATGCACTATTGAATCATCATGACACCAAAAGATATACACATCCAGACTTCCTTTAATCTAACAATCACATGCAAATCAGAAAAAACCCAAATGAATGACACAAAGAAAGAGAGGATTCACTTATATACCAATAGGCCAAAAGAGATACGATCATGCAAGATTGTAGATATCTACAATACACCAATGAGAGGCAAATAGTTCTTGTATTTCACATCAATGGCTGAAGGGGATAAGAATCACATAGAATTCAAAGGCAAAGGGGATTTACAGTGAAATTGCAAAGCAACATCAAAGAAAATAGAGAAGAGTCGACCTCAAAAAAATCTACAAAAATTGCTTTTATAGCTTAGGTATAACTAAGATGTTCTCTAACTGAAGTTACTCTACAATCACTACCGTTAAGTCTCTTTAGAGATCTGGAGAAAATTTAATCTGGGTACAGATTCAGATACAATGAAATTTGATATTTTGTTGAAATAGGGCCCTGACAGAAACAATGCCATTAAACCATTCTGACCAAGTAGATGGATAAACTGGGGTGGTGGAGTGTTCTTCTACTATTTATTAGGTTTAGCATTCATTTGAGAGTAGTTGGAATTGATCATGAGGATCAAATTATGCAAGAAAACTTGATTTCCTTCATTTCTGGCTCATCAGTTAGCAAAGTCAAAAATGTGGGAAAGCATTGATCGTTGATCTCCATAAGATCAATGATCATGAAAGATTTCATTATACTGTGCCTACCCTTAATACTTTTGGGCCCACAAATCATTCAGCATACACCTCAGCAGGACCTGGCTCTACCTAGCATCACCCTGTGGCTTATGAAATCAACCTGACCTGTGATAGCGAGGTGCTTCCCCACATTATTTAATTACCTCACATCTTCATAATGTGGGAAAGCACCCACCATAGATCTATTTGCATTAGAAGATGGATCTTTCTTTGAGAAGAATACATGCATGATATCATTATCAGCTACATGTCATGAAGGGGCTTGCCCGCATTCCTTAACATCCTTGCATCTTCATAATGCAGGGAAGTGCCCACCGTAGATCTATTTGCATTGGACAGTGGATCTTGCTTTGAGAAGAACAAATGCATGATGTCATTGTTAGCTACATGTCACGAAGGGGCTTACCCGCATCAGTTAAAACTGATGCACTTTCATATTGTGGGAAAGCGCCAACCCTTAATCTTTGCTAAATCAATGATCACAACACCTAAATTGTAAAGTATTAACATCATTAAAATACTAGCCAATGACATTGCAAGAAATTCAAAACGTGCATGAGGAACACTGAAAACTCTACAACAGGTCTGACTACTTTTGACAACCAAGAACTTTCGCAGTGCATTGAGGTTTGAAAGTCAGTAGGGGCTATATGGCATAAAGGTGCTTGCCCACATTAGGTAAAGGTAGTGCATTTTGAGAAAGCGAGAAAGTGGCCACTGTAGATCATGAAAGATCTGACAGTGAGGGAATTGTGAGCATGCAGAAACATTAAAGTGCATAGTTACTTAGAAACAAGGAAATGCATTAAGGTTTTATTTCATTTATTTTTGTATTTTCATGGCATTTTAAATACTTATTTGAATTCAATTTTTTGGCGGGAGGCAAATATGGCTAACAATTTAGTGCTATGAACATTCAACCTAATATGTTAAGAAATACAAGTGCAAGAGGAGAATTTTTTGATAATAGTAGATCTAAAGAAGATAAGAATATTAAAGAAGGAATAACCCTTCTAGTAAGAAGAGAGAAAGATGGTGAGAAAATATTTAAGTGTCTGACTTGTGGTCAATTGTTGGAAATAATCAAGACTAGCTAGGTTACTAAGAGGGGAGGAGTGAATTAGTAACCTCAAAAACTTTAAATTAATTTAGCACTTAATCAACATAATCTATACACCATTAATTCATCTAATCTATTGCATGCATGAGAAACTGAAAGATAAATATTCATGACACATGAACACAGTATTTGGTGACCCAGAAACCTTCCAAATAGAAAGTCAAACTAGGGTGGGGATGATACTCACAAAAATTCACTACTATATTATGAAGTTTGTCTGTTAATGCTTACATTGACCACTTTTGATGATCTACCCTGTTAGGAGCAATTTGGATTGCTAGACCCACCTTGTTAAAGGTTTTACAAACATACAATGAAGTATGCACTCTATTAAGATATTTAAAGAAAGGCTATCAAGTCTACCCTATTAACGGATTTAGAAAACTGATTCACCTGTTAGGATGAAACAGTAGATCTGACTTACAACTTGATTGCTGATTAGATCCTTGAAGTATAGATCACTTCTTGTGATCAATATGACTTTGCTGCTCCTTGTAGACTTTGCTAAATACTCTACTTTGCTGTTGATTCACATTCACTCTTCTCAAAACATTACTTATCCATACATCCATACATGCATACTCTCATTAATTGCAAATGATACAATACATTACATATATACCATTCTTATATTCACAAATACAAGGTCAGCTAAAACACAAGTAAACAAAATATTACCGAGTCAGCAAAATAGTAGAAACTCGAGTTCTGTAAGCTGACTCGGTGAACTTATGATACTCAATGTCCACTGCATTACTCAGCATTGTCATGCACTCGATAGAAGTAGAGGCACTGTTCATACTAGTCACACAACATAGCTTCAAACTTAGTGACCATTGGAGAATCAATAGATATAGTGTTACTTGGTAGATACTAAATGCTTTGTTTACCTTGCTTGCACTTGGTAAACACTACTCATTGCATCACTTGGTAGACATTGGCTTCACATCATAGAAACTAATGACTTTGACCTAGTAAACACTATGAATCTCGGTGACCACTACCTACTTGTTGATAACTACTAGACTGCACACTGTCTATTTTCACTTGGTAGCTTTTGGAATGCTTGGTATGAATTGATTAATTTCTTAACTCACTTGGTAATCACTGAATACTGAGTAAACACTAGATATTGAGTGATGAGCTCGGTAACCATACAAAATTGAATAAGTGTTGTCACTAATGACAAACATAACTTAATGCCAACAATGAAAATGGTCATTATGCATCTAAATGTCATAAAAGAGAGAAAAAATTTATAGAAAGATTTAATCCTAGAAGGGATAAGGATAGAAATTTTTTATATGCTAATGAGGATGAAGAATTTGATGAAAAAATTAGAGTGAAGTTGATGATGAATTAGGATTTGTGGCTATTAAGAAAGATGACCTTGATAGAGAAATTATTGAAGAGAGAGCTCTAGTTACCCAAGTTGATAAGAAATCAGATTGGATAATTAATAGTGGATGTTCACCTCACATGACTAGTGATATGAAAAAAATTGTTAAGTTCAAAAATCATGATGGTGGTTTTGTTAGAGTTGGTAAAAATGCATCCTCTCATATCATAGGGATTGAATGATGATGTTTACTTTATTGATGGTTTGAAACATAATTTGTTAAGTGTTGGATAATTGGTAGATAGGGAAATCTTTTGTAGTTCACAGAGAAGACTTGCATTGTCAAAGACAAAGATGGTAAGATGATTAGTACTAGAACCAAATATAGAGGTAATTTATTTTAGTTGAATCCCACTGAAATAAAATTTTTGGTTGCAAATGTTGATAACAGTTGGTTATGGCATATAATATTTTGTCATATAAATTTTGATAATATTGTGAAAGTTAGCAATACATTTATAGTAAGAGATTTGCCTAAGATTATTTAACCTACTAATGTTGTCTACCAGGAATGTATTTTGGCTAAGTAGAGGAAAGTATCTTTTTCCTAGCAAAAAGTTCTTTACTACAGAGAAATTGGAGATTGTTCACATAGATCTAAGTGGTCCTGCAAGAACTAGAGGATTTTGTGGTGAAAGGTACTTCATAATTTTTGTTGATGATTTCACTAGGATGATGTGGGTAGCATTTCTTAAAGAGAAGTCTAAAGCTTTTGAGAAATTTAAGATATTCAACAATAGAGTTAAATATGAATATGGTGTTAATATTAAGTGTATAATATCAGATAGAGGGGGATAATTCACTTCTAGAGAATTAAATATTCTTTGTGAAGAGATAGGAATAAAAAGACATTTATCTTCACCAAGGACTCCTAAATAGAATAGGATTGTTGAAAGAAGGAACAAGTCATTAGCAAAAGCAACAAGAGTGATGTTATTTGAGAATGATGTCTCAAAGAAATTTTGGAGAGAAGTAGTTAATACTATAGTATATACTCTAAACATAGTGAAAATTAGAAAAGGTATGAGCAAGACACCCTATGAGTTATGGTTTGATCACTCACCATTAGTCAAGTACTTCAAAATATTTAGAAGTAAGTGTTACATAAAGATAAATGATGATATTGGTAAGTTTGATCCTAGAAGAGATAAAGGTATGTTTCTTGGTTACTCATTAAAAGGAAAAGCATACAGATGTTTCAACTATAGAACTGAGACAATAGTTGAGTGCACAAATGTAAGGATTGGTGAAAAATTTTGTACTAAAGAGAAGATGGTAGATTATAATTTTGATGAAGAAGAGGATAATTCTATATTTGTTAAACAAATTTTTGATTGTTGAAGTTCTTTTTAAGACTAACAATGACTTGCTAAATGATGTATCTATTGAGCATAGAGAAGAACAAAGATATGAACCTAGGGAAGAGATCAGAGTTGAGATGTCAACCCCTACTTCCAGTAGAAACATGACAAAGAATCACCCTCTAGAGTAGATAATTGGGAACAAGGATAGAGGTGCGATGACAAGGAATAGAGTGAATGAGGAATTGTGTCTAATTTCTTAAGTGGAACCTAAGAGCATCGATGAGGCATGTAAGGATCATCACTGGATGCGAACTATGAAAGAAGAACTAGATCAAATTGTGAAGAATGAAACATGTGAATTAGTTCCTTGACCTTAAGACAAGAATTTGATAGGAACCAAATGGGTATTCAAAAATAAGATGAATGAGTAGAGAGAAGTTGTGAGAGACAAGGCTAGACTTGTTTTCAAAGGTTACTCACAACAAGAAGGCATAGATTATGAAGAAACCTATGTGCTATGCACATTCGACCTAATATGTTAAGAAATAAAATTGTAAGAGGAGACTTTTCCAGTAATAGTAGATCTAAAGAAGATAAGAATATTAAAGAAGGAATAACCCTTCTAGTAAGAAGAGAGAAAGATGGTGAAAAAATCTTTAAGTGTTTGACTTGTGATGAATTGTTGGAAATAATCAAGACTAGCTAGGTTACTGAGAGGGGAGGGGTGAATCAATAACCTCAAAAACTTTAAATTAATTTACCACTTAATCAACATAATCCATACACCATTAATTCATCTAATCTACTACATGCATGAGAAACTAAAAGATAAACATTCATGACACATGAACACAATATTTGGTGACCCAGAAACTTCCAAATAGAAAGTAAAACTAGGGTGGGCATGATACCCACAAAAATTCACTACTGTAGTATAAAGTTTGCTTGTTAAGGCTTACATTGACCACTTCTGATGATCTACCCTGTTAGGATCAATTTGGACTACTAGACCCACCTTGTTAGAGGTTTCACAAACATACAACAAATTACACACTCTATTAAGAGATTTAAAGAAAGACTGTCAAGTCTACCCTATTAAAGGATTTAGAAAATTGATTCACCTATTAGGATGAAATAGTAGATCTAACTTACAACTTGATTTCTGATTAGATCCTTGAATTATAGATCACCTCTTGTGATAGATATGACTTTACTGCTCCTTGTAGACCTTGCTAAATACTCTACTCTACTACTAATTCACATTCACTCTTCTCAAAACATTACTTATCCATACATTCATACATGCATACTCTCATTCATTGCAAATGATACAATGCATTACATATATACCATTCTAATATTCAAAAATACAAGGTTGGCTAACACACAAGTAAACAAAATATTACTGAATCAGCCAAATAGTAGAAACTCAAGTTTTGTAAGCTGACTTGGTGAACTTCTGATACTCAGTGTCCATTGCATTACTCGACATTGTCATGCACTTGATAGAAGTAGAGGCACAATCAATACTAATCACACAACATAGCTTCGAACTTAGTAACCATTAGAGAATCGGTGGATATAGTGTTACTCATTAGATACTAAATGCTTTTTTTACCTTGCTTGCACTTGGTAAACACTATTCAATCCATCACTTGGTAGACACTGGCTTCACATCATAGAAACTGATGAATCGGTAAACACTATGAAGCTCAATGACCACTACCTACTCAGTGATAACTACTAGACTGCACACTATTTGTTTTCACTCGATAACTTTTGGAATGCTCAATATGAACTACTTAACTATTGAACTCACTTGGTAATCACTGAATGCTCAATAAACACTAGAGACTGAGTGACAAGATCAATAGCCATATAGAATTGAATAAGTTTAGTCACTAATGAAAAACATAACTTAATGCCAACAATGAAAATGGTCATTATGCATCTAAATGTCATAAAAGAGAGAAAAATTTTAGACGAAGATTTTAGCCTAGAAGAGATTAGGAGGGAGAAGTTGTGAGAGACAAGGCTGGACTTGTTTGCAAAGGTTACTCACAACAAGAAGGCATAGATTATGAAGAAACCTATGTACCCATGGCAAGAATGGAAGCAGTAAGGATGTTCTTAGCTTATGCAGCAAGAAAGAATTTCAAGGTTTATCTGATGGATGTCAAGTAAGCTTTTCTAAATGGAGAACTTGAAGAAGAAGTCTACATTGAGCAATCTAATGGATTCCCTTTGAAGGAAGATAAATCTTTTGTATGAAAACTAAAAAATGCACTGTATGGTTTGAAGCAAGCACCTAGAACCTAGTATGCAAGGTTGGACAGGTGTTTATCAAAGCTTTGATTTATCAAAGTTATAACTAATGGTAATTTATGTTTGAGGAAAACCAATGATGGCTTATTTATCATTGTAATATTTGTGGATGACGTAATATTTGGAGGAAATGATGAAGAATGTGAAAAGTTTTTCGAAGAGATGAAAAATGAATTTGAAATGAGTGTGATAGGAGAAATGATTTTTTCCTAGGATTGTAGATTGTGTAGAAAAAAGATGTGATATTTATTTCACAAACTAAATATCCAAATGATTTGTTGAAGAGATTTAGCTCTAATAGTTGCAAGCCTATTGGTACACCCATGATAAATGGTCACAAGTTATCCAACAAAGGTGAGACACCTATAGTTGAGCACAAAATGTATAAATCTATGATTGAAGGACTCACACTAGACCAATTATAGAAAATATAGTTGGGATTGTAGCAAGATTTCAAGCTAATCCAAAAGAGTATCATTATGCAACAGTAAAGAGGATATTTAGATATTTGAAGGGTACATATGATTATGAAATATAGTATGATAGATCAAGTGATTTCACCTTGTGTGCATATACAAATGAAGATTAGGCAAGTAGGATAGATGATAGAAAGAGAACCAATGGTGGAGCATTCTCTCTTAGAGGAAGATTGGTTTCTTGGTTGAGAAAGAAACAAGACTGTATATCTTAGAGCAAGTTGAGGCAGAGCATATTAAAACAACAAATAATAGTAATCAAGTTATGCAGATGAAAAAAAATGTTAAAGGATATTAGAATTGAGTTTACAGGACCTGTTATCATTTACTGTGATAATACAAGTACAATAATTAAGTCTAAAAGTCTAGTTTTTCATTCTATGAAAAGCACATATCCATAAAGTATTGTGTTTTGAGAGAGAAGCAACAATGAAAGAAATAAAGTTGGAGTTTTTAAGAACTAAAGATTAGATTATAGATATCTTTATGAAGCCTTTTCCTAAAGATATCTTTGAGTATCTAAGAGGTATGCTAGGGGTTATGCCCCTACCTACTTCAGCGTAGTTGATGCAAGGAGTGCACCAATCTAGTGGTATAGAGCACTATGGTTAGACTAGACTAAATTCTAATGCTTCCTATATAGAGGAGTATTTGATATGTACTGAGTCATGAAGGACTCTTGGTAATTGGTATTTGGTATTGAACAATTTCTTTGGACACTCAAGTTGGTTAATGATTTAAAGATGATTAGCAATTGGTATGTAACAATTTTTATTATGATTTACATCTTTGACATTGATGAAAATAGGGGAGAGAATGTACATGAAAAACATATTGAGAGAATATAAATAGGAAATGGGGGAGAGTTATCTCTCTAGAGAGATTTCAAAAGATTCATGTAAGTGTGCAAAAGTAAATGCAAGTGAATAGTCAAAAGTGTAAGTATGTAGATATAGCTAGAAAGTATTGTTAGTTGTTTACTATGAACAACTATTGTTGATCCTAAAAGAAGAAGAAAAATAGTATAGTATTCCAAGAGATTTTAGATTGATGAAGAGGATTTGAGAAGATGACAACAACAGAGTATAGTTTGGTATTCTTGGAACTTAGATGTTTTTAATCTATGTTGCCATCAATGCCAAAGGGGGAGATTGTTAGCATGAATACTAATGATACTACATTGGGGGAGTATCTTAATAATTTTAGAGTATTGATATGCTACATTCATGATTGTATTTGTCATTAATGTCAACATAGTAGTAACTTTGTTAAGATTGAAAGAATAGCAGTCAATGATCCTAAGATGTACAAAAGCTGAGAAAGTTTCAAATGATGCAGAATGGATGAAATATTGTGGAGGTTGTTCTAATGATTTGGTTTAAATGACTAAGTATGATTTGATGTTGTACAAAACTTACACTTGTTTTACTAGCAGTAGTGCAGAAACAAAACATTAGAAAATAGAGTTTGAGAATAGACTTGAAGTTCAATTCTACACATCACCTGTAGACTGATAGACAGACTGAAGTGGTAAATATAATTTTAGGCAATTTGGTGAGATGTTTAGTTGGGGATAAGCCCAAGGGGTGGGATTTGATTCTACCACAAGTAGAGTTTACTTACAATAACTCTATAAATAGGAGTACTAGTAGATCACCATTCCAAATTGTATATGGAAGTAGCCCAAGGACTATACTAGAATTGAGGAAGATAGAGCAAGGGGAGAGGGCAAGTGCTAAAGCTAAAGAATTTGTTGAACATATCAAGCATCTACATGAGGAGGTCTAGGCACACATTACCAAGATGAACCGACAGTATAAAGCTAGGGCTGATCAAAGGAGAAGACATAAGGAATTGCAAGTAGGGGATCTAGTCATGGTACACTTAAGAAAAGAAATATTTCCAGTTGGTACTTACAACAAGCTGAAAAATGAAGAAATTTGGCCCTAGCAAAATTCTAAAGAAACATGACTTAGGAAATGCATATGAAGTGGAGTTGCCAGATGGAATTCACATTTCTCCTATCTTCAACATTGCAGACTTAATAGAGTATCATGATGATGGTGCAGATGAGGAGCTAATGTTAGAGCCATGTCCAATTCCTTCTTCTAAGAAGGAGGAGATAGAGGAGATTCTAGATAGTCGTGTGGGTAGGAGTACCAGAAATAGGCAGTATGAAGAGTATCTAGTCAAGTGGAAAGGACGATCGATAGAGGACTCAACTTGGATATTAGTAGCTAAGGTTTCACATTTGAGATTTCCTCTACCATTCATAAAGTGATAGGGTCACTTTTCAATCTACCCTGGGTGTCTGATGCAGGAGCATCCAGAGGTATAAGGGCAATCTTGTGTCACCCAAATAAATGTACTTAAAATTTAGTTTCTATTTCATGTGTTTTCATTTCTAGATACCCATTTGCGTCAAATAAAGGTTCCAACTCTCATAGTTCCACTATCAGTATTCTGAGTTACAATTTTCAATTACCTTGGGATACGTGTAAATGTCAAAAAAATAAGAGTATGTAATTGAACCATCATTTTGGTGAACTAGAAGGTGTAAATTGGTTGGATTATTGTAATTTTAATTTAGAATATTCCAAAAAAAGAATCATGTCAAAAGGCTGCACGGTTTGAAAGTTATCACAATTTTTCAATTTCTGGAGACCTCCTAAGAATGCTTGAAAGTTAGGTTCAGGGAATTAAATGACCTCATACAAGGTCAAAAAATGGAGGAGGAGCATAGCTCGTCCATAGAGCTATAGAGCACTTTGAGAGCTTCTAAAAAATGTAAACAGTTCGTCAATCAGAGCTACAGTTCAAAAGTTATGCCTCCTGAAAGTTCGGTTACTGTTTCTGGATTCTTCTAGTTTTGTGCCAACTCCTAACATGGCTTTTGGAGCCTTCTACTTGGTTGATGGATGCCAACTAGAACTTTCTAAAATTTATTCCTAATCGTTAACCATTTGGGGGTCTATTTAAGAACATCTTTGGCATTGTAAAAGGCAGTTCGAAGTGGAGTTTGAGAGAAGGTACTGGGAGAAGAATTTATCTCTAGATTTATGCTATTGTAAGCCCATAGGGCATGTTTTGGAGTATGTTTCTCTTCACTAAGTGTACTAGGATATTTTCATAGTTAATAAAATGTTCCCTTTCCTATAGTGTCCATTCTGTGCTTGGTTTGCATCCCCATCAAGTGGTATCAGAGCTGGTTTTCCTGAGTGTGTAGACAGAGCACCAACTGTGAGGTAGTTTGCACCAGGACTGTGTGGTTGTGAGTTTGAATTAAGAAGTTGCCCCCATGAAGAGAGCATCATGGAAGGGCCAGAGCTATTAATCTTGAGGAGGTTAGAGCCCTCCAAAGGCAGGTTCAAATGTTGCAGGAGGAGCTCCGTAGAGGAACAAATGTTACTACAGGTGACAAAAGTGAGGACGACAATGAAGAAGAAGAAATTGGACCAGAAGGGGAAGTTGATAGTGAAGTTCTAAATCAGGCAAAGGAGAGGCTTTTTAGAGCCATTACTAAGTTTTGGAAAAGACCTAAAACTGATGTGGGTGTATTTTAATGAAATCTAAAACCAGATGAGTTGAACGATTGGATCAATGAACTGGAGGAATACTTTGAGTATGAGGATATCAAGGATCCAAATAGGGTTAAGTTTGCAAAGGCCAAATTGAAAGGCCATGCCAAAATTTGGTGACAAGAGGTTCAATTGGAAAGAAATAGAAGAGGAAACTAGAAGATCACAAGGTGGACAAACTAAAGAAGTAGTCCATTCCTATTGACTATGAGCTTGATTTGTTTAAGAAGATGCATGGGTTAAAGCAAGCAAGAAAATTACTCCAAGAATATATATAGGAGTTTTACCGACTTCTGATTAGAGCAGGGCATGTAGAAGCAAATAAGGAGAAGGTTGCTCATTATATTAGTGGGTTATGACCTAGCATCCAAGAGGAATTAAGTCAATAAGAATGATCAGTGTTGAAGAGGCATACCAATTTTCCCTACGAGTTGAAGAGAAGCTAAATAAAATGTTTGAAGGGAGACAAAGAGGGCATGGTCAAGGAGGAAGGGGTAGTGGTAGGTCATCTAGAGGCCAAAATGAGACCCAAAAGAAAAATGAAGATGTAGGTACTAGCAGGAACCAGAGGAATGAGGGTTTCAATCATTGCCATGATCAAGGCTTTGGAAATTAGAGAGGAAGAGGTAGAGGACATGGAAAATGAAGAGGAGGCTTTCGTGGTACCTATTTCCATTGCAACAAAGAAAGTCATCATGCCTTTGAATTCCCTCAATGACAAGGAAGGATAGATAGGAGAGTTGAGGGTCAAGCTAGGGTTGTTCATGTGGATGAGGATGCACAATTATCACATTTAGAGGATGCAGAAAGAGGAGAGAATTTAGTAAATGAAAGTGTCCTACTAAGTGATGAGATTGAAGCAGGACAAAGGAGGAGTTTATTTCATACCAAGTGCAAGTGTGAGGATAAATGTTTTGATTTGATCATTGATGGTGGTAGCACTGATAACTTGGTATCAAAGGAGATGATCTCTAAGCTGAAGCTAAAGAGGGAGAAACACCCCTAGCCCTATCGAATCACTTGGGTGAAGGACGATCATAAGGTCTTGGTAAGTGAACAATCTTTAGTGAAGTTAAAAATTGGGGGTTACCATGATGAAGTTCTCTATGATGTTATTCCAATGGATGTTTGCCATCTATTGTTGGGTAGACCGTGGCAATTTGATAGGCATGTAGTACATCATGGTCATGCAAACACATACTCTCGAACAAAGGATGGAGTTCACCACAAATTGAAGCCCATGAAAAAGGAAGGCGAAAAGGTATGCAGCAGTGCTAGGATTTGTCTTGTTGATGGAAGGAAGTTTTTAGATGGCATGAAACATCAACGTATGTGTTATGCTTTGATTCCTAGGAAAGATAAAGAAGGTAGTAATGAAATACCACTTGAAGTTTCAGATTTACTAGGTGAGTTTGGAGATATCATCTTTGATAATTTTCCAGAAGGATTGGCACCAGTAAGGCAAATTAGTCATCAGATAGATTTAATCCCAGGAGCTAGTTTGCCTAACAAGGCTGCTCACAGGATGACTCCTACTGAAATTGAGGAGCTAAATAGACAGGTTCAAGAGCTATTGAGGAAGGGGTTGATTTGGGAGAGCTTGAGTCCATGTGTATTACCTATAGTACTAGCACCAAAGAAGGATGGAGAGTGGAGAATGTGTATAAACTCTCAAGCTATAAACAAGATAACCATCAAGTATTGGTTTCCTTTGCCAAAAATGGATGATCTTATTGATTATTTGAGTGGAGCTCAGTACTTCACAAAGATAGATCTCAAGACTGGCTATCACCAGATATAGATATGAGAAGGAGACGAGTGGAAAGCTACCTTCAAGGCCAAGGATGGTCTTTATGAGTGGTTAGTCATGCCCTTTGGATTGACGAATACCCCAAGCACCTTCATGTGGCTTATGAATGAGGTACTTAAGAAGTTCTTGGAAAAATATGTTATTGTCTATTTGGATTATATTTTAATTTTCAGCAAGACTTTGGAAGAACATTTATTACATATTTGTAGTGTCCTTGAAAGGTTAAGGGAAGAGAAATTGTTAATTAATCTGAATAAGTGTACCTTTTTTAAGAAGGAATTAGTCTACTTGGGGTTTTTTATATCATCTGAAGGTCTCAAAATGGATCCAGAGAAGATAAGCCTATTGCATATTTTAGTGAAAAATTGAATGATGTGAAAAAGAAGAATTCTGTTTATGATTAAGAGTTTTATGCAATAGTTCAAGCCTTAAAGAAATGGAGGCATTATTTATTGCCAAAGGGATTTGTTTTGTATACTAATCATCAAGCATTATAGTGCCTAAATAGCCAAGGTAAATAGAATTAGAGGCATATGAAGTGGGTAGAGTTCTTACAGAGCTATACATTTGTGTTGAAGCATAGAAGTGGAAAATCTAACAAGGTTGTAGATGCATTAAGTAGGAGATAGTTGTTACTTACAGTAATGCAGGTTCAAGTAGTTGGGTTAGATGAACTCAAGAATCTGTACCCAGAGTATCCTAATTTTGCTAAAGCATGGAAAGCTTGTAAAGAACCTGTTGCTGTAGATAGAACCAAGTGGCTAGACTATTTGATTCAGGATGGTATGTTGTTCAAGGGCAGTCAATTGTGCATTCCAAGGAGTTCCATGAGGGAAAATCTAATTAAGAAAAAACACAGTGGAGGGATGGTATGAAATTTTAGTAGAGATAAGACCATTGCCATTCTCAAAGAACATTATTTTTGGCCTCAAATCTCACAGGATGTGAAGAAGTTTGTACAAAATTGCCAGGTTTGTCAAGTGGCCAAGGGATTTAGTCAGAATACTAGACTAGATCAGCCATTGCCTATTTCATCAAAGCCATGGGAGGACATAAGTGTGGATTTTGTTCTTGGATTGCCAAGGACACAAAGGGGTAATGACTCAGCATTTGTGGTGGTTGATAGGTTCTCCAAAATGACACATTTCATTCCATGCCACAAAACTCATGATGTTGTCCATATTGCAAACTTGTTTTTCAGAGAGGTGGTAAGACTACATGGTCTCTGAAGGATTATAGTTTCTGACAGAGATACTAAATTTGTGGGGTATTACTGGAGAACATTGTGGAAGAAGTTGAGAATAGACTTGAAGTCCAATTCTACACATCACCCACAGACTGACGGATAGACTGAAGTGGTAAATAGAAGTCTGGGCAATTTGCTGAGATGTTTAGTTTAGGATAAGCCCAAGGGGTGGGATTTGATTCTACCACAAGTAGAATTTTCTTACAATAACTTTATAAATAGGAGTAGTAATATCTCACCATTCCAAATTGTATATGGAAGTAGCCCAAGGGCTGCACCAAAATTGAGGAAGATAGAGCAAGGGGAGAGGACAAGTGTTGAAGCTGAAGAATTTGCTGAACATTTCAAGCATCTATATGAGGAGGTCCAGGAACACATTACCAAGATGAACCAATAGTATAAAGCTAGGGCTGATCAAAGGAGAAGACATAAGAAATTCCAAGTAGGGGATCTAGTCATGGTACACTTAAGAAAAGAAAGATTTCCAACTGGTACTTACAACAAGCTGAAAATGAAGAAATTTGGCCCCTACAAAATTTTGAAGAAACATGACTCAGGAAATGCATATGAAGTGGAGTTACCAGATGGAATTCACATTTCTCCTATCTTCAACATTGCAGACTTAACAAAGTATCATGATGATGGTGCAGATGAGGAACTGATGTTAGAGCCATGTCCAATTCCTACTTCTAAGAAGGAGGAGATAGAGGAGATTCTAGATAGTCATGTGGGTAGGAGTACCAAAAATAGGCAGCATGAAGAGTATCTGGTCAAGTGGAAAGGATAGCCGATAGAGGACTCAACATGCATATCAGTAGCTGAGGTTTCTCATTTGGGATTTCCTCTACCATTCATAAAGTGACAGGGTCACTTTTCAATCTACCCTAGGTGTCTGATGCAGGAGCATCCAGAGGTATAAGGGCAATCCTGTGTCACCCAAAAAAATGTACTTAGGTTTAGTTTCTATTTCACGTGTAATCATTTTTGGATACCCATTTGTGTTAAATAAAGGTTCCAACTCTCACAGTTCCATTATCAGTGTTTTGGGTTAGAGTTTTCAATTACCTTGGGATACGTGTAAATGCTAGAAAAATAAGAGTATGTAATTGAGCCATCATTTTGGTGAACTAGAAGGTGTAAATCGGTTGGATGATTGTAATTGTAATTTAGAATATTCCAGAAAAAGAATCAAGTCAAAAGGTTGCACAGTTTGAAAGTTATCGTAGTTTTTCAATTTTTGGAGACCTCCTAAGAATGCTACAAAGTTAGGTTCAGGGCATCAAATGACCTTGTATAGGTTCATTGAAGCTCATCCATAGGGCTATAGAGTGCTTTGAGAGCTTTCTAGAAATGTAAACAGTTTGTCAATCGGAGCTACGATTCAAAAGTTATGCCTCCTAGAAGTTTAGTTACCATTTCTAGATTCTTCTAGTTTTGCACCGACTCCTAACGCAGCTTCTAGAGCCTTCTACTTGGTTAGTGGATGTCAACTAGAACTTTCTAGAATTTATTCCTAATCCTTAACTCTTTGGGGGTCTATTTAAGAACATTTATGGCATTGTCAAAAGCAGTTCAGAGTGGAGTTTGAGAGAAGGTACTAGGAGAAGAATTTATCTCCAAATTTATGCTATTGTAAGCCCATAGGGCATGTTTTGGAGTCTGTTTCTCTGCACTAAGTGTACTAGCATATTTTCATAGTTAATAAAATTTTCCCTTTCTTGTAGTTTCCATTCTGTACTTGGTTTGTGTCCCCATCAGTAAAGCTTTATATAGACTATGAGCTGACAATTTTGTTACAATTGTGAATTAATTAATTATCTTAGTTTAATTAACTGGGAAAACCTCAAGGCTAACTCAAGGAATTATTATGAAGATGCAATATAAAGGAATTTTTTTTCCCTTATTTCTAATGTGACTTGGATATAGAGGATCAACTAAAATGTGAAGTATTAGAGTGTAGTGCAAGAAGGAGAAAAATGCTTGTTGAATGTGTGCAAGCAATCCAAGGGATCATTTGATGTGCAATATGAGATCTAGTTACAAGATTTAAAGGAGAAAAGATCTGGTTGATAGGAAAAAGGCATAAGAAGGAACCACATTTCAATTCAATTATTCTATAAAGAATAATATAGAGATCATTTGGATAGTGGGTTCTTTGATCTTAACCTTGAAGCTATTTGGGTAGTAGGTCCAACTATCTTCCACAACTCCTAATAGGGTTGGAATATCCTAATAGGGATTAAATGTCTCCTAATAGGGAATCATATGTACTAAATGTTGTAACAAACTCCTAATAGGGTTTATCCTCTAACAAGGAATATTAATATTAGTACATCATCTTGTGGGTACCATCCCCACTAGGGTGTTCCCTTTAATCAAGGGTTTCCCTAGTTAACATATTTGGTGTTAATTGTAGATGAGTATCTTGTTTTAGTTTCAGTTTATATTACTCACATGGTTAAGTTTGTTTAATCTTAATGGTTGTGATTATAGTTGGATAACTAATTCAATCCCCCCTCCTCACCTCCTCTCAGTTATATTAGTGGACTATATATTATAACAAACTATGGATTAGAATGTGGAAAAGAAGAATCATAACATAATGATGATTGACATTTCTTCTACTCTTAATTGTGTTGAATTTTATGAAGTCAAAGATTGTTCTACTGGTCATTAAATGTGGAACACGCTAAAAGATATCTGTGGAGGTGATGACAATGTAAGGAGAGATAAGGCAGAAAGTCTTAGAGGCCAGTTTGATCAAATGAAGATTAAAGAATATGTGAACATTGCATAGTATAGTGAAAGAATCAAAGCTAGTGTGAGTACAATTAGAGCCTTAGGTGGTAAAATTGATGATGTAATAGTGGTCAATAAGGTACTCAAAACTATACTTCCTATTTATGCAATTAGGGTTTCATCTATTTAAGAAATGAGATGTGATCCCAAGAATGACATAACTTTGGATGGACTAGTGGGAAGCTTGACAACCTTTGAGTTAGATAACTTTGATAATTATGTTCCTAACTCTGGTAATATTGAGTCTTCATTTCAAGATAAACTATCACTAAAAATGAAAGTTGAAAAATCTAAAAGAAAAAAGCCTAAAAATGAAGATAAAGATGGTTCTAATGATGATCTTGAAGTTATTGAAGCATTTCTTGTAAGAAGGTTTCCGATGAGAAAATGAAAATGCAAAGGCAAAATATTTTTTATATGTTTTTCTTGTGAAGAAGTTGGCACATTGTTGGAAGGTGTCCAAGAAAAGAAGGAAAATAAGAAAGAAACATGAGAAGTAAAAAGGAAAGAAAGATTTCAAAACCTACAAAGATAAAGGTGAGAAATCTTGTTACATGTCTAAAGATTCTGATAGTAGTGATGAAGATGAAATACTTTACATTGCTGGTAAGGATAATTAGATGATGAGAAAGATAAGATGGCCCTCATTTACCATGTTAGCAAGAATGACTCATGGATCATAGATGATGCATAGTGGATTACATATTGTGGAGGTTTTCCTAATGATTTGGTTTAAAGGACTAAGAATGATTTGATGTTGTACAAAAGTTATACTTGTTTTACTAGCAGTAGTGTAGAAACAAAGCATTAGAAAACAGATTTTTGATGATATATCACTATCTTTCATCTGAGATATAATGAAGGTGATGTACAGATAAAAATAATAGAGAATGATTGTGTGGTGATGTCAATGTGTGTGCAAGACATGGTTTCACATGTGTAAAGCTTTATATAGACTATGAGCTGACAATTTGTTACAATTGTGAATTAATTAATTATCTTATTTTAATTAATTGGGAAAACCTCAAGGCTAACACGAGGAATTATTATGAAGATACAATATAAACAAAAGTTGTTTTCCTTATTTCTAATGTGACTTGGATACAGAGGATCAACTAGAATATGAAGTATTAGTGTGTAGTGCAAGAAGGAGAAAAATGCTTGTTGAATGTGTGTAAGCAATCCAAGGGATCATTTGATGTGCAGTATGAGATCTGGTTACAAGATTTAAAGGAGCAAAGATCCAATTGATAGGACAAAGGCATAAGAAGGAACTACATTTCAATTCAATTATTCTATAAAGAATAATATAGAGATCACTTGGATAGTGGGTTCTTTGATCTTAACCTTGAAGCTATTTGGGTAGTGGGTCCAACTATCTTCCACAACTCCTAATAGGGTTGGAATCTCGTAACAAGGATTCAATGTCTCCTAATAGGGACTCATATGTAGTGAATGTTGTAACAAACTCCTAACAAGGTTTATCCTCTAACAAGGAATATTAATATTAGTACATCATCTTGTGGGTACCATCCCCACTAGGGTGTTCCCTCTAATCAAGGGTTTCCATAGTTAACATATTTGGTGTTAATTGTATATGAGTATCTTGTTCTAGTTTCAATTTATATTACTCACATGGTTAAGTTTGTTTAATCTTAATGGTTTTGATTATAGTTGGATAACTAATTCAATCCCCCCTCCCCACATCCTCTCAGTTATATTAGTGGACTATATATTATAATAGACTATGGATTAGAATGTGGAAAAAAAGAATCATAAGATAATGATGATTGACATTTCTTCTACTCTTAATTGTGTTGAATTTGATGAAGTCAAAGATTGTTCTACTAGTCAATAAATGTGGAACACGCTATAAGATATCTATGGAGGTGATGACAACGTAAGGAGAGATAAGGAAAAAATGGCTTAGAGGCTAGTTTCATCAAATGAAGGTTAAAGAATATGTGAACATTGCATAGTATACTAAAAGAATCAAAGCTAGTGTGAGTGCAATTAGAGCCTTAGGTGGGAGAATCAGTGATGTAATAGTGGTCAATAAGGTAATCAAAACTCTACTTCCTATTTATGTAATTAGGGTTTCATATATTTAAGAAATGAGATGTGATCCCAAGAATGACATAACTTTGGATGGACTAGTGGGAAGCTTGACAACCTTTGAGTTAGATAACTTTGATAATTATGTTCCTAACTCTAGTAATATTGAGTCTTCATTTAAAGATAAACTATCACTCAAAAAGAAAGTTGCAAAATCTACAAGAAAAAAGCCTAACAATGAAGATAAAGATGGTTCTAATGATGATCTTGAAGTTATTGAAGCATTACTTGTAAGAAGGTTTCCCAGGGGAAAATGAAAATAGAAAGGAAAAATTTCTTTTATATGTTTTTCTTGTGAAGAAGTTGGCACATTGTTTCAAGGTGTCCAAACAAAGAAGGAAAAGAAGAAAAAAAACATGAGAAGTACAAAGGAAAGAAAGATTTCAAAAGCTACAAAGATAAAGGTGAGAAATCTTATTACACGGCTAAAGATTCTGATAGTAGTGATGAAGATGGAATAGTTTACATTGTTGGTAATGATGAATCAAATGATGAGAATGAGAAGATGGCCCTCATTTATCATGTTAGCAAGAATGACACATGGATCATAGATAGTGATTGTTCTCACCACATGACTAGTGATAAATATAAATTTGAGCACTTGGAACACTATGATGGTGGGAGTGTTAGATTTGAAACTGATAAACCTTGTTATGTAAAAGGAAAAGGTTGTATTACACTAACTAGTGAACTCAAATGTGACAATGCTTATTGGGTTGAAGGACTGAAACATAATCTACTTAATGTGGCATAGTTGAATAAAAGTGGACTCAAGGTAGAATTCATGAATAGGAATTCCAAGTTACTAGATGAAAAATGAAATGTAGTTGGGACTAGAAATCAAACAAGAGGTAATCTATTTTATCTAGATCCAACTAAAAATTCATGTTTTATAGCTCAAGTAGAAGAAAGTTGGTTATGACATAAAAGGTTGTGTCATGTGAATTTTGATAACATGGTCAACATAAGAAAGAATAAAAGGGTTAGAGGCATTCCAAGCCTAAAGAAACTTAAAATGGACATGTGCAAAAATTTTCAAATTTGAAAGATGGGAAAGACAAGTTTCAAAAGCAAGAATTATCATTCTGGAGAAATCTTGGAGCTAGTTCATATAGACCTTTGTGGACCTATAGGCATATAAAGCTACTATGGATATAATTACTTTATCTTTTTTGTTGATGATTATTCTAGGATGATGATATTTATGTATATAAAGGATAAATTAGAAGCTTTTCAATAGTACGAGTGGTATCTAGCTAGAGTTGAGAAATAAATAGGAAAGAAACTAAAATGTTTAAGGATAGATAGAGGAGGAGAATTAATTGAATTCTATAATGAAAGAGGAGTCAAAAGACATGTATCTACACTTGGCACTCCTCAATAGAATGACATAGTAGAGAGAAGGAATAGAAGAATTATGGATTGTGCAAGAACACTGATGATAGAGAAGAATGTTGCTATCAAATACTAGAAGGAAGCATTCAACACAACAGTTCATACCTTGAACTGAGTTCAACTAAAGAAGGACTTAGTTCAAACAACTTATGATTTATCGTATGGCTATAAACCTAAAGTTTGGTATTTCAAATATTTGGAAACAAATGTTATCTCTTGAAGGAGTTAAGAAAAGGAAAATTTGATGTGAAAAGTGATGGATTGGCATATTCCTAGGGCACTCCAACAATAGAAAAGAATATAAATGCTTGAATCTATCTACTCTCAAAGTTATAGAAAGTGCACATGTAAAGATTGATGAATTTTAAAAAGAGTGTGAAGAATAAAGCATAAAAGAACTTAAAAATCACATAAAATTTTTTTATAATGAATTTGATACCTTAGCTAAAGTTCAAGAACATGTAATTGGAAGTCAACAATCTTCACCACCCAAGTTCCTATAATCCTTAGTTCAACCTGAGTTGAGGCTAGTGCAACCTGAGTCTCAATCAGAAGGACCTAAGTTTTAGACAGTGCAAATTGAGTCATCTGATAGACCTGAGTCATAGACAGTGGGACTTGAGAATGATTTAGATCATTTTGAGCAAGTTAGACTATGTTGGTTATCAAAATCATTGATTAGAAACCTATGAGCCTTGCCTACTTGATGCTGGGATATCTAATTGATTTTGGCCAACTATACAAGATCAATTGAATTTATTCAAATCCTCTATGCTTTTGGCTCTGCTAAACCAAGGCTTATTCACCTATATCCTATATAGAAAAACTTGGATCCAAGATGATTTACAATAGATTATAACACAAAAATAAATTCCTCAAGTGGCAAAGATTCAAGGAAACCTTTAAGATTGTGATTAATGATTATTATTCTTCAAATTTTGATTACTTTATTACAATTGTGCATTACTGAAAGGAAAATTTTAAAACAAATTACTAAGACAAATAAAATCAAACCTTTAAAGGAAAGAAGCTAAAATATTGCCAGCATATGAATTGGAATTTGTGAGCAAATTTGTGATCAGTGCCAAAGTTTAATTGGGTAATAGAGCCAAATAAACATTTCTTACATACAACTTTATAATATTGGTTAATTTATCCTCCTTCATTACCCATTACTCAAGCTCTTGACCTCCCTTTCACTTGTGTATATGCTCCTAACCCTACAATAGACATGAAAAACATTATATATAACCAAAATTAGAGAAAAAATACATTTTGACTGCCTCAAATAGTATTGCAAAACATAGAAGTGACAAATACACCGATCTCTTTTCTTTCACAAGCTAGATATCACTCTAAAGATGTTATTACTAGGTATTTTATGTGGGTTGAAAGAAACACAACTTCCCTCCATAATTCCTTCATCTTCATCAAGAGAAATCCTAACTATGAAGGTCTACTTTATGATTTTGCCACACCAATGATATCAATAGTTGTGCCATGTTTAGATTGGGAAGGCACTGTAGCATTATAATCCATCACCACAAACTCAATCCAAAACACTGGACAAGGCATGTTCCTCTTGTCAAAACCATCAAGATCAGAGGGGTTAAAAATTTGCATATTTTCCATTATTATTGTGTTTAGCCAATAGTAAAAATCTCCATGTTGATCATGAAAATAGACCTTGAACTCCCCCTCAACTCTGCAAGACCCCTTTCTCCTGGCAAAGCAAACACCATGACTCCTTTCTATGGTGCACTAAACCAAAAATCATTGGCATCATACCCTTCATTCTTGGGTGCTTCTTTGTTGAAGAAACAACACCTTCATGATCAGATACTATAATACAAGGTTGAACCCAGTTTGGGCATTTATGAAGACAGAATCCCCATAGTATGCACATCTTTCCAGGTTGAGCTTCACCATTGAAATATGTAAGAACTCATTCAAAATATTTCATATAGTGAATTTGACTTGGCAAAACAAGACCCTTCCCATCTGTACAACATTTCTAATTATAATAAGATATTGACTCTTCCATTGTCAAGTAGAACTTGATGAAAAGCAGAAGACTTGCTATCATAAGCCATGTTCTTGCCATGCCAGCTTTATAGTGAACAAAAACTACATTCTCAATATCTTCCTTCAGCCATGATTATGCACTTTGACAAAATGATACTATTAGTTGGATTGGAGGACAATTATGATCATCAAAAGGGAAAGAAGCAACCTTTCCCTTAAACAATGAAGTGTCATACAACCTTTCAAAGAAAAGATTATAAACTTTGTATTTTCCCATTTGGCATCAGTGATAATCTCCAACATATATTGTTCTAGAAATATTTGACATCCATGACCACACTTCTTTCAAGTCTCCAATATCATAAATGGAGACCAAAAATTTGGGGTCCATCAGTGGCTCTTATTGGGGACACATGCTCCTTGTGAGCATAGTGAGCATCTCAGTTATCTATGGATGAGCAGACTGAGCACCCATGCTTAGCATGGTGCATGATAAAATTTAGTGGCCTTAAGCCCCCCACAAATGAACATTGATTCTTACCTCTATCAAACACATAGTTCTAACCATTCAACTCTTTGGATCTCCTGAATATGATATCATATTGGCCATTAGTAAAATCTGATACATTAGTACATATAAAAAAAATCATCACATGTCATGTTCTTCTCCTATTCAAGATTAGATTTTACATATGCCTTATCAATAAGATCTTTCAAAAAGAAATAAATTTGATTATTTAATTCAAGCACGTGATTTAATACTTCATTGATTTGATTAGTATAAATAAAAGAAAAATCCTCAAAACGTGGGTGATGAAAACTTGAAAGCAATTCTTTAAGCATATTATTAACAAATATTATCATAGGGGCTTCATAGACACTTACCTCAGTATGTTGCATATATTTCATGCTTGTATCAAATATATCATCCTGATGAGAAATACTTACTAATTGTGCTTCATTAATGCAATCCTTGGCATACGACTTTTGTTTTGCTGCAAATGAGTAATTAAGTGTGTTGTGATCTTTGTTGAATGGAAAGTTCATATGTATTTAATCAATCATACTTGAATTAGAATGAGCCACCTTTTTGTTATTTTCCTTTTGCACATAATCTGCCCCACATTTCAAATGATACTCTTCACAAGAAAATTTTGAACATAACCCACATTCAAGCATTATTACATCTATTTTATCAAGAAAGTGATCAATTGAGATATTTGAAAAAAATTCAAGACTAATTTCCAACATGTCCTCCTTATTATATACATTCATCTCATCTTCACATTTTAAAAATTAATCATAAAATGGATTTTAAAATGGATCTTCTTCAAGGAATGCAACTTTTCTTTTACCAAGAGTTTGGTGAGATATGAAATTTGGAAATTATTCAGAACCATGTTCATAGGATTGCATTTCTTGTTCATATAATAAACTAGGAGATGTCTCATCTTCTAAATACATATCATGAATTTTTTCAACTTTAAAATCATTAGATATGTGATAGTGTTGATATTTATGATTGCATAAAAGATATTTTTCAAATGATGAATTCAAGAAAGTATCCCAAGGAATGTCTTTATGAGAACTTTCATTTGAAACCTTTTCACATTCCTATGCTATCTCGCATGTATTTTCTTCCTCTCCCTTAATGTTTGTATTTTCTTCAAGATCAAAATTGTATAAGAGAAAAAATTCTTCATTCCCTTGCATTAATTCATCATGTATAGGATCTAAAGATTCTTTAAAATTGTATGTGAATAGATCACTTTTTGTACGTAGACCACAAGGAACATTTTCAACAAATATGTCAGCCTCTAGAGAACTATATGCTCCTTCTAGTTCATTGGTATCCTCCTCATAAAAGTGATAGGCTTTTGACAAGATGACTAAATTTTCTTCTTCATTGAATGTTTCATACAATACATCTATTTGTTTCTTTTCGTGTATGGGAAGAAAATTTTGACCATCCTTTTCAACATACTTTTGATTTTCCATGTCTAGCAAACTCAAAATCTCATCCATACTCAAAGAATCCTCTTCATTATTTCCAAATTCTTCATAGTCTAATTCCTTACTGGTCTCATCATGGTCAAATTCTTCTTCATTTTCTTTTACATTTGAATCTGAAATATCATTATCTTCTTATATTAATTTAATATATTTTGCTTCATCTTTAATAGCTTGATTCCATATCTAAAGAAGAAGCTTTACATCGGGTTCCTTTGGACATATTCTCAACTTAACAATCCTTTTTAGCAATTCCATGTAAGGAGGTTTGATTTTCAATGAAATATCATGATAAGTGTTCATCAACCTCAAAAAAAAATGTGTTGATGTCTCACCTTCATATCTTTCTATATTGTAAAAGGCATCAAGTAGAGATATGCCAAGATCCTTCTCCATGTTGAAACTCTAATCTTCATATTGTTCATAACACATCTCTTCTTCATGGCTAGCATCATCACATTCAAATAGGAACCATCCTTCAAATTCTTTCTAGGATGAGATGCATTGTGTGGGTAATGATTCATATGCCTATCTTGCATTTTCCTTCAAAGTCCTAGCAAACAACTTCATTACCTGATCTTCCAAACAAATCTCATAATCTTTTACAAATGTATAAAATGCATCCAAATGTTTAATTGCCGATTCATCCCATTCTCCATGGAACTTTGATAGGAGTTGTGAAATATTTGGAGATAACTTGCTAGGTTCATAATGAAACTTGTTCAAATCTAATGGCCTGATACCATGTGGAATAAAAGGCTTTCTCTGGAATGATCAATGCATTTAAAAGACCATTTACCATTTCCTTTTGATTCTACTTCCTTAGTAGAGTCACTAATGATCTAGTCACTTCCTTTGTTAAAGTACCAACCAAAATGCAATAGAGGCACCACCGCAAAATAAAGGAAATGAATAATCTTCAAGAATCTGAGTTCTTCCTTCTAGCAGAGTATAACTCACCAAAAATCAAATTTACAGAAAAATCTTAGATTAAAATATAGAATGCTTCTACAAGATCAAATCTTTACAAAGTAATTCAAGATTTATAAAATAATTTTGAGAGACTGCATTCTTTAAGGAAATTAAAATGCAGTGTAAAAACTTATCAATTTATGATTTCAAACGTATCAAAATGTTTTAACAAATTAAATAGAATCTAACTCTTACTAGTCTACAATTAAAAAATCTTAGGGTTTGTTTTGTAGCAATCCCCAGTAGAAACACCAATCTGTTGGTTATCAAAATTCTTGATTAGAAACCTACGAGCCTTGTTTGCTCAATGCTGGGATATCTAATCAATTTTGGCCAACTTGATAGGATCAATTGAATTGATTCAAATCCTCTATGCTTTTTTCTTTGCTAAATCAAGGCCTATTCACCCAAATCTTGGATAGAAAAACTTGGATCCAAGATGATTTACAACAAATTATAGCACAAAAATAAATTTCTCGAGTGGCAAGGATTCAAGGAAACCTTATGGATTGTGATTAATGATTATTATTCTTCAAATTTTGATTACTTTATTAGAATTATGCATTGCTGAAAGGAAAATTTTAAAATGAATTACTAAGACAAATAAAATCAAACCCTTAAAGGAAAGAGGCCAAAATATTGTCAGCATATGAATTGAAATTTGTGAGCAATTCATGATCAGTGCCAAAGTTTAATTGGGTAATAGAGTCAAATATACATTTCTTAAATACAACTTTATGATACTGGTTATATTATATTTGTAAATAATTCAGTTACTACAATGCCTCAAATTGTTACAGTTTTGCATATTTAGATTAGTCTATTATGCTTTAACCCTTATATGGATACAATAGATAGAAGCAAAATGAAATGATTATATCTTGCAATATTTGTATTTATCAAATCTAAATATTGATGAAAAATTCATTATACCTATAAAAATAATAAATTATAGACAAATAAACAAAAAAAATCACAAAGGATGAGTCACATATACTTCAACTCTAAAACAAAATGAAGATCTTACAGATTATATTGTCGAAAAATTGGTACTGAAGACACTATGATTTTCAATGCTCCATTCAATACCACTTTGATCCCATTTAATGTCTTGAAATTATACTCAAAAATCTAAATCTCACTTGCTTAGTTCAAATCTGATACTCTTCCTTAAAAGAACTTAACAATATTTGTGCCCCTTTTAAAAATCCAAAACTTCTTTTAGAACAAAAATGCCAATGGTAGTCTTATTTGAATTTTTATATCACATATTTATAAATATTTTAAGGGCATTGATTACTCAACCAAACATCGCAACTTTCCATTGTAAAAAGTAACTAATGTTTATATATTTTAATCAAACACCAAGAAAAATCGTCCATTTGTTCATATGTTTTATATATCTTATGTGGCAGATGTTTATAACTCTTGTGTGTGATGTGCTTGAACATAACTCCACCTTTTCTCCATATGTGTCCATAGTCAAACATCCACAAGTGAAAACTTGTCCATATCTAGGTACTCTAGTGGTTCCAAGAAAATTTGGTTCATCTTTAGGTCTTTTGCCAATCTCCCACTTCTGCATATCACTGACTCAATCCTAACATGGCTCCTTTCACTTCATCATGTAAGAAAAAGAATTGGCTTATCCTCCTTTTTTACCCATTTCTCAAGCTCTCAACCTCCCTTTCGCTCGCGTATGTCCTCTTGACTCTGTAATAAACATGCCAAACACTAGATATGACCAAAATTAGAGAAAAAATACATTCCACTTACCTCAAATAGTATTACAAAACATAGAAGCGAAAAATACATTGACCTCCTTTCTTTCGCATGCTGGATATCACTCTAAAGATGATATTACTTGATATTCTATGAGGGTTGAAAGAAACACAACTACCCTCTATAATTCCTTAATCTTCATCAAGAGAAACCCTGACTATGAAGGTCTACTTTCTAATTTTTCCACACCAATGATATCCATATTTGTGCCATCTTTAGATTCGGAAGACACTATAGCATTACAATCCAACACCACAAACTCAATTTGAAACCCTGGGAAAGGTAGGTTCCTCTTGTCAAAACCATCAAGATTAGAGGGGTTCAGAATTTGCCTATTTTCCATCATTGTTCTATTCAGCCAACACTAAAAATCTCCATGTTGATCATGAAAATAGACCTTGAAGTCCCTTTCAACTTTGCAAGACTCCTTTCTCCTAGAAAAGAAAACACCATGACTCCTTTCTATGGTGCACTAAACTAAAAATCATCTAGCATCATACCCTTCATTCTTGGATGGTTCTTTGTTGAAAAAAGAACACCTTTATGATCAGATATTGTAATAGAATGTTGAAGATGAAATCCCTGTAGTATGCACCTCCTTCTTGGTTGAACTTCACCATTGAAATATGTAAGAACTCATTCAAAATATTTCACATAGTGAATTTGACTTGGCAAAACAAGACTGTTCCCATCTATATAGTATTTATGATTATAATAAGATATTAACTCTTCCACAGTTGGGTAGAACTTGAGGAAAATAAGAAGACTTGATATCATAAGCCCTCTTCTTACCATGCCAGCTTTAAAGTGAAGAAAAACTACATTCTCAATATCTTCCTTTAGCCATGAGTATGCACTTTGATAAAATGATACTATCAGTTGGATTAGAAGATAATTATGACCATCAAAAGGGAAACAAGAAATCTTTCCCTCAAAAAATAAAGCATCATACAACCTTTCAGTGCAAAGATTGTAAACTTTTATTATTATCTCATTTCACATCAATGATAATCTCCAACATATATTGTTATGGAAATCTTTGACATCCATGACCACACTTCTTTCAAGTCTCCAATATCATAAATGGAGATAGAAAATTTGGGGTCCATTATACTAAGTGAAACATGTCCAAAATCCAAAAAGAAGGATCCTAGACTTGTTGGATATGTCAGAAGGCATCATGCACCTAAGAAAATCATTAGAGATCAGTCATAAGGCATAATGAAAAGGAAATAATTAAAAGGTACATGTTTTCTTATTGAGCTTAAACTGAGTACCATTAAAGATGCATTAGTAAATAAAAGTTGAATTGAGGTAATGAATGAAAAGATTGATTAGGTCAAAAGGAACAAAACTTGGACTCTTGTTCCTAGACCCAAGGATAAGGATGTAATTGACACAAAATGGGTATTAAGAAATAAGATTAATGAGAATGAAGAAGTTTTAAGAAATAAAGCAAGGTTAGTATGCAAGGGTTATGCTTAAGAAGAAGGTATTGATTATGGAGAGACTTTTGCTCCTAT
Organism: Cupressus sempervirens; assembly: GCA_028749045.1. Lineage (NCBI taxonomy): Eukaryota > Viridiplantae > Streptophyta > Pinopsida > Cupressales > Cupressaceae > Cupressus > Cupressus sempervirens. Next base: position 580,411,949 of record CM053788.1, on the reverse strand, counting down.
TACAAGACTATAAAGTGTTAGAACACTACTTGCATATGAAACACACAAAGGATTCAAAGTATATTAGATGGATGTGAAATCAACATTTTTGAATAGAATCTTAGAAGAGGAAGTCTACATTGAGCAAGCAAAAGGTTTCATAGATCATAACAAAAGGGATATGGTTTGTATATTACACAAAGCTTTGCATGGTCTCAAACAAGCCCCTAGAGCCTAGTATAAAATATTACATAACTATCTCATAAAGATAACATCAACCTATACATCAAAGAAGGACTATATAAGAAGATAGTGTTGGCATAAATTTTTGTGGATGACATATTATTTACTAGAAATGATGAATTGTGTATATATTTTTCTATGGAAATGTGTAAAGAATTTTAAATGTCAATTTCTAGAGAGATTAAATTCTTTGCGGGCTTACAAATTCAATAGATGATAAATGGTATCTCCATTACTCAATCAAAATACATCAAGAAGATATTGAAGAAATTTGAAATGAAAGATTCTAGACCACTTTGAAAACCTATGTCTACTAGACATAAGATTTCCAAAAATATGATTCCAAGGTAAACAAGACTACATATAGATCAATGGTTGGAAAAATTTAGTATGTAGTACACACAAAACTACCTATTTCATTAGAAATTGGTATAGTGGCAAGATTATCTACTAATCCTACAGAAAATCACATGATGAAACTAAAAAGAATCATAAGATATCTAAAAGGTACTAAAGATTATGGTTTGTGATATAGGAAAGGACACAACTTTGAATTGAAAGCATTCACTAATACTGATTGGGTAGGAAGTGTTGATGATATGAAGAGAACTAGTAGTGGAGCATTCTTTCTTAGAAAGAAGCTAGTATCTCAGACAAAAAGAAGTAGAATTGTATCTATCAATATACAGTAGAAGAAGAATATGTTGCAGCAATAGTAAATTGTTCAAACATTATTTGGTTCAAAATAACTATTGTTAAATTTGAAGGAGGAGATCAAGGACCTAGTTGTTATCTTTTGTGATAACACTATTGTAATCAACATATCCAAGAATCTAGTGATGCATACAAGGACTAAGCACATTGCAATAAAATATCATTTCTTGAGAGAATTGGTGCAAGACAAGGAGGTGAGATTGGAATATGTGAATACAAAAGAATAGACTGAAAACATATTCACCAAGCCATTACCTAAGGATGCATTTTTGTATCTAAGAGGTAAGATATAGGTCATTCCCCTATCTAAAGCTCACTAAATAATGTTTAGTGATGCATCAACCTAGAATTTTGAACATTAATCAAGTTGATGTAGTATTGATAGAACAAATTTCATATGAATTAATATATCAAGTACATGGAAATTAAATTGATTTTCATCTTCGGCATAAGATGTCAAAGAGGGAGAGTTTGTAATATTAGAAATCATAAATTTTGAGTTAGATATCAAAGAGGCAAGTTTTTTGTTAGAAGGAGATATCAAAGAAATTAGAGAGATTGATGTCACAGAGAATTCACACTAATAGAGCGACTTCCCATGGATGAGAAGCATAATAAATCTAAGAATATTTTCCTTTTATTTTTTCTCTAAAAAATTCTTTGTATCATGATAGTTTATGTTGCCATCAATGCAAAAGAGGGAGATTGTTGAAAATAGTTATGCAATTATATATTGTCTTTGATGTTAAACAAAATTTCAAGTCTTTGCTAAAAAATTAGTGTCAGCCAAGCTCACTCTGGCATTGAAGAAAGTTTCATATGTATGTTGAGCAACCTAGGAAAGTGTGTTGGTAAATAGTGTTAACTAAGTTCACTCAATTACCAAAGGAAAATTGGCATGGAACCATTGTTAACTAAGATTACTTAGTTATCAAAGGAAATCTAAAGGAAAGTCTTTTCTAAGTTGGTGCTGACCAAATTGGGTTGGCTAACAAAGGATTTTTATGTATCAACATATTGGATTTGATAGTTTTGTTGGTTAGTTCTAGCTAACTCAAGGGATGACTATTATTTGTTTGAAAGTGTATCCAAGTTAGCATGAAAAAGGTAAATCATATAAATATAAGGTCAAGTTGAGGATTGAATTGTACGAAGCATGGGATTGAAAATGATAAATTAAGGAATTGGAAGGATACCAAGGCATTCAAGTTGACCAAGCTACAAAGAACATTCTAATCAAGGAGGATCAATTATTCAAGCTAGAACAAAGATCTAAAATCAACAAAGATAGTTGCATCAACAATCAATTCAAGCCATTATTACTCTCTAATAATTGTAGCAGTAAATAAAATATCCTAATAGAGTTAGCCTAACAACTATTTACCAAATACTCTAGTGAAATTTCTAGATTTAAGTGCCTGAAGACCTCTAATAAGGCCACTCCTAACAAGTTGAACTAAATCCTTTAATAGGGTCATACCTCACAATGTGTTTTTTAACCTTTAAAAAGCTTGGCTCTTAACAGGGCTCACCTAAGAAGAGTTAAAAATAATAACTAGTTGAAATTTTTGTTTTTCCCAAATTAGGGTTCGACATTAAACCTTGGCATCTCTTGTCTTCATTTTATTTGATTTATGTTTTTGCAGCTAAGTTATTTAAGGTTAAACACACTAAACATCTTAAGAACTGATTATTTTAATGTTTACTGAGTGATAGTAATTCTTAGTACAAACTAAGTGTTCTTGTGTTAACAGAGTTACAATAGTATTTCAGTTTCATCAGAGTTATATTTTTTTATTGTATTGACATCTTAAGGGATCTTGGATTTTTTTTATTGGTAATTGATTCACCCATCCCCTCTTAGTTACTCATCTTATGTGTGCAAGTACATATGTGAAGAGAGGCATATAGAGCAAGGTGGATTAGAGACACACAAGTGTAAGAGTCAATGCGAAGCTAAAAAAGATTTCTTATGGAGATGTTGTTGATAGTAATGAGTGAAATCTAAGTAAGAAGGCTTAAGTTTTGTTTAAGGGGGAAGACTAATTACTTGAGGGGTTTCTAAAAGAATCAAGAGCATAGATGATAGTGGAGAAATTATCAGTGAACCAACACCTGAACCAAACATAGATCTAAATTTCAAAGTGAGTTGTAATCACACAGATCAACACCTACTATTTTATTTCTAATCATTGCAAATAGTTTGTATTAAAATCCTTTTAACATAAATTGACCTAACAATCATTTGAAATACTTATTAGTCTATGTAAATCCTTTCACAAGATGACATTTTAAATAGAATGATAAAAGTCCTTTGACAAGGCCATGCCTAATAGGGTGATTAAATTCTCTGACCAAGTTACATTTAATAATGTGTATTGTAACCTATAATAGGGTTGGCTCCTAACATAGCTCACTTTGAAAGAGTGAAAAATTGGTGACATGTTGGTGGTGGGTTTTCCCAAACTGGATTTCCATGTAAAAATCCTAGTGTCAAATCTATGTTGAATGCTTTATATGTCTTACATTTTATATTCAACAAAGCATGTTATATTTGGAATGGTAAATTTTGTTTATAGTAGAGACTATGTAACAATAGAGACTAAGCAATAGAAGGATAAGTAGAACAATAACAATATTATTTTTTTAAGTACAAATGGTACTTAAGGACCTTGAGTAACTAATTCACACCCTACCCCCAATTATTCTAAACATTTCTAACAATTGGTATTAGAGATTAGTGCTTACAAAGAGAAGTTTGAAGGTTTAAAGCTAAAGATCATGGCTCACAAGAGATATGTACCCAAGGTAAACAAGGAGAACTTTCCTACATAGAAAACCTTGATGAGGATGCATATATCTAGTATTAGTGATGCTACTACCAACTTTGTGGACAATGAGTATGTAAAGGTGAACACGACTTCTTTGAAAGTTGATCATCTGAAGCAGAAGCAATAACACAATCAAGCAATGTTGGAGATTACCTCTACCCTAAGCTATGCTAAATTTGATGATCTGAAAGACTATGACAATGCAAAGAAAATGTGGGACAAACTAAAGACCATAGATGGAGGTGATGATAATGTTTTGAGAGCCAAATAAAAAAGCTTGAGAGGTTAATTTGATGACATGAGAATGATGGAAGGTGATAATATAGTGCATTACTACACAAGAGTTAAATAAGTTATTAATTCTATTCATGGTGCAAATGGAGAATTCAAAGATGAAACTATGATAAGAAAGGTTTTGAGTACTCTTCTCCCTATTTATGCCATTAGAATGTCTACAATCCAAGAATTGAGATGCACACCAGGTAACACTTTAATCATAGAAGGTGTAATTGGTAGTCTTACTACTTTCAAAATGTCTAACTTTGATAACTAAACACCTACTACTATTGAATCTGTATTTAAGTCACAATTGGTCCTTAGCAAAAAGAAAGGAAAACATGTGAAGAGTGACCATGATAGTTCCGATGATGAGATTGATGAACTTGAAGCCCTTATTGCAAAATGATTTGGAAGAGGAAAAGGTATATACAAAGGTAAAGACCCTATCATCTATTGTTCATGTAACAAAGTAGGTCATATTGCTACTAGGTGTCCTAATAGAGAGGATAAGGATGAAAGAAAGGAAATAAAGTACAAAAGAAGAAGAGATGACCTAGACTTCAAGAGAAAAAAGGATGAGAAAGGTAAGAATTCTAGTTATATTTCTGAAGAAGAAAATGATAATGAATCTAAAAGTAATGATGATGAAGTAGTCTATGTTACTATGAAAGTAGACTTTGATGAAGCTGAGAAAATTACATTGGTTTCATATGCAAACAAAAGTAACAAATGCATAATTGATAGTGGATGTTCAAATCATATGACTAGTGATAAAGAAAAATTTGAGGACATTGGTCCATACAAAGGTGGATGTGTAAACTTTGGCAATGATATTCCATGTGTTGTAAAAGATAAAGGGACTATTCATGTAATGCCCTGCCTAGAGATCCTTAGAGCAAGGATGAAATACAAGCCAAGATTAAAAAAATTATAAGCATGAGTGCACATGAAAACATCATACATGGATCACAAAGATCACAACATAGGACTTAACCACCATCTTGACAACCAAAAAATCTCCAAATGCCACTACTTAAACTGACATGACCAACTCAAGGACAAAAAACCACTATGGCAATAGAACTTAAAATCTCTAAATTGCACAAGAAAGGAAATACTAGAAAACCCAAAGGGTACTAGAAACACCAAAAATTGATCCCTGAAAACTAGAGGAGATACCCCCTATTTTTTACGTGCGGACAAAAAAATGATAGAATATTGCATGAGAAAGTGCAAAACAACCCACAAGGATCTACCTTTCCCATGAGGATATGCATCAAAGGATGCGAGCAAGTGCTTGGCCCAAAAACCAAAGCACCCCAAAACTAGAGTGGGATTTTGTGCAGGAAAGTGCCAAAGGCCATGCGAGAAAACCTAATAAACCACATGAGATCTTTCATTCTCATGAGAGAAAGTAAAATTTTGCATGAGAATCCCAAACAACATGCCAAAAAACAAAAACATAAAAAAACTTAGAAGAAAAATTTCTTTACACTGGGGAGTACTAGATCCACATAACAAGGAGAGATACTCGATCAAATAACTAAAAGATAGAAGCTAAAACTAACCATCTAGAAAAGTAGTGAAGGGAAATAACTAAAAGAAGCATCACAATGAACTAAAACAATGAACTAGGTGCACCATTCCTCTCAACTATAATAGCATCATGAGACCTCAAAGGTCCTAGAAATCCCTAGAGTGTAACATCCCAAAATACCAACTAGATAGTCAGAACTGTCTTATAAGGATGTAACTACTAAAGTGTAATAACATCATAAGAACAAGAAATCTAACATGTTAATCAAAAGCAATAGATACTCCAACTAAGTAGATAACATCATCTATCATATACTAAACATCATAATAAGGAAATGTGCCAATAATATAACATCATCTAAACAAAATATACAAGCATTCTAATGAAAGCATAATTTACAAGAAAGCATACTCTAGAACCTAAAGTACCAAGTAAAAACATCTAGCAACAACCACACTAGTTAAATAGATTGTCTTTGTACACTAGTCCCTGATAGTGGTGAAGGTAACTACACTTCCCAACTATGTAAAACCTATAGGTCCACTCCCACCATGCTAATGGAGATAATGATCCAAACACAAACACACATAAAATAAATGTCCATGGCTAACACTCACGCTATACAATATAATGATGGAAACCAAAATCAAAAAAAATGTAAAAACTATAGGTCCTGGTTTGACACTCAATGGGCTACTAAGTAGGGGCCAACATTATGGAGAGTCACTTGGCATCAACAATCCCAATCTCGTATTGTGTTGCTCAACTCCTCAATGGAAGGTTCTCACACATACATTTTATTATCTTAAGTTTTATTACCGCCTAGTATTTTCTTTGATTATCACTTGATTAAAAATTCTCTATGCCAACCCTCAAGAAATAGACATCAAGCTATGAAAAAGAAGCCCCCTCCATATGCTACCCTACCCTACCCATGCTCATCCAATGATGAGTATGTGTGGACATGTATATTCCTAACCCAACTCCAATAATCATAACTCCCAGAAGTACCACAAAAGATCAAGCCTCACAAGTCACTCAACAAATTTACACACACATACTCATGTGTGGTGCACAACCATCACAAAGATCATAACACAAGGTCTAGATAAGAACACAATACAAAAATATACTCAATCAAAATTAGACTCAAGAGAAAATGATGTGACAATCATCCCAATGCAACATAAATAGAAATAATGGTCAGAATGACATCCAAATGGATGATCTAGTCTACAAACAATATCATGCCAAGAAAACCCAAGAAAATGGGGTGGTATGAAAAACAAGGTAAAGGCCCCAAAAACTAGAAAACTTTGAAATTAAAACCCATTTGGTCTTTAAACACCAAAGCCTCAAAAATCCAATAAAATTTGGGTTTGGACACCGTATGCAAAAATTACCAGTATAACAATGTGAAACCCCAAACCCCCATCTCTAAAATAGGGAAAATGTTCAAACCTGACCAACCGGGCATAACTAGCAAACAAAAATAGAGGGGAACACTATTTCTTAGCCTCCTAACAAATGACTACCAAATATAGATACAAAATCTAAGCTAAAGCAATAAAATAGGAGAACCCTACCGAATAGAAAAAGGGGCTAAGCCATTAAATAAAAGAGTAAAATAAATCTCCTGTAAACATGAAACTACTAGAAATCTCAACAAAGCAAGGTCTACTTGAGCTAGATCCAATGAGACTAATTGTGTGAAGATCCTATGCCCACAGCTCTAACAATGAGTAGAAATGTCATCCTCCAAAAGAGGATTCTCGAAAAAGAACTCAAATATGTGTTTTATAAAAGTGAGAAGTGAGGAATTAAATTCCTCTTTTCATACTTATTCACCTTTTGAGTGAATAATCAATTAGGAAAAATAGCCAGTTAGACTAGATAGAATTTGAATTGACCCAAACAAAAATAGGCTATTCCTAGAAATAGGAATTCATCTATGGAAGAGCTACCAGAAATTGAATTCAATAAAATTTAAATCCTAAAAACCCAAAATCAATGAAATTTCCTAAACAACTTTTGTGACAATGTAAACCTCTAAATGTAAAGTCATGCTCACTAGTCTAGTCACATAATGCAAATGAGTTTGGATTTACTAATCACTAAAAGTTTTAATTTAAATAGTTAATTAAGGATACATCAACCATACAAAGATGACATTGGTAAAAGATGAATAGTTGAATCATTAACTCCATGTGCCACTACCAAGAATATAATTCCTACATATTAAAACACATGATCAAGTGCAATTGCATATAATATTATAGCCAAAGTAAAAAATGCATTAAATGACTAATTTATCCATTTATTTAGCTATGCTAAAATAATCCATTTACATCATGCACATTCGCATAAAGTATAATGAAACAAGTATGAAGTAAATATCCATAGAATAAAATCCATCACATAATAGAATTAGAGATATGTCCAAATAAGAGATAACCAAATATCATCATAGACCTACTGTCATCTCATAATAGCATCAACTTGAAAATATGATAAACTGAACAACATAGTGGTATAACATCTATGATACTAAAATCAAAGTATAACATATGACCCTCATATCATCTCAAAGTACAAAAAAAAAGAGTAAAAAGTATCTCTCAAATCAAAATAAACAAGTTAAAGACTACAAATCATTTGTGTAACCTATGAAATCACCCATAGGATTTGGCACTACAAGGACTGGTACACTAGTCAAATACTCCTTAAGAGCATTAAACATTGACTCACACTAATCTGACCAAACATACTTCTTCCCTTTCCACTAAAGAGAAGTGATGGGATGAGCTACTTGTGAGAAATCCTTGACAAAGTGATGGTAATAACCTGCTAATCCCATCAAAGTACAAATCTCAAAGACATTAGTGGGTACTGACCAATCTATGATAGCATGAATCTTCTTTGGATCTACTGCAATTCCATCACCAATGATGATATGCCCCAAATACTTCACCTCTGACTAGAAGAACCCAAATTTACTCAAGTTTCCATACAACTAATGGTCTCTCAAGCACTACAATGCTTGACATAAATAGACCTCATGTTCCTCAATAGTCTTCGAATAGATCAATATGTCATCCAAGAATACAATGACACATTGATCGAGGTAAGTGAAAAATAATTCATTCATCAAACTCATAAATATTGATGGTGCATTGGTTAACCCAAAGGGTACAACCATGAATTCATAATACCCATACTATGTACAAAAATTTGTTTGATGAATGTTTGCCTCTTGGATACAAAGGTGATGGTATCCTAACTTTAGATCATTCTTTAAGAACACTCGTTCTCTCTTTATTTGATCAAACAAGTCATTAATCCTCAATAAAGTCTATTAGTTCTTCATTGTCACCTTATTCAACTATTGATAGTCACTGCAAAAATGCAAAGATCTATCCTTCTTCTTCATGAAGATGATCGGTGTACCCCACATAGATACACTCGGATGAATATGGCCCTAGCCAACAATTACTCTAACTACAATCTAAGCTCACTCAACTTTTGAGTAGTCATGCAGTAAGGAGCTCATGAAATTGGCGCTACTCCAAGTATGAGATAAATCCAAAAATCAATGTCGCACTACGATGGCATACCTAGAATATCATCAAGAAACACATCTGCATACTCATAAAAGAGTGGGTGGTCATCTAGTATCACTACATGACTGCCATCTTCCTTGAGATCATTGATAGAAACAAGAAGCAATTAACAACCCTTCTACAGACTCTACTTTAGTTGATTAGCTAAGATCATTCAAAGTGAGACTAGTCTGTAGACTCCTAATAGTTCCACACCCACCGATGCCATTAACACATTGTACCAACTTATGATGGTAATTAATATTCAACTTATAGGTAGCTAACCAGTCCATGATCTTAAAGGTAGGACATGAAGATCCACTATGGTGGTGAAGGTTTCCAATTTCAAAATACAACCTCTGACAAATGAGTCTACTACCACTTTGGAACTTGTGTCTAACTTGACTTGCCACCTATCAACCTAAATTATTGTCACTAGCCCACATCACTAAATAAGAGATACTGAAATGAAATAATTTGAAGCACTAGAGTCAAATAACATTGTAGAGGAAATACCATGCAATATAACTATAGCTTTAACTACTATACCTTGATGCTCAACTTGACTATTGTCAATCACTGCAAACACTCGATGATTCCTACCAGCATCTCCCACTACAGGCTTAGATCTAGTTGCATCTTACGAGGTCCTATGGATGGTTTGATGGAACACTCAAAATATTTATGGTCAAGTTGACCACAAGAATAATAGTTTCCCCTAGAGCTAGAACTTGTCTCATGGCCACCCAAAGCTAGAACCTATCCTACTAAGATTTTTGGCATTGACTCTAGCTATCTCCCTTCTTTCCTAAGGTACTAAATTTTTTTCCACTTTTGGTCCAATACCCCTTCTAACTATTATGACAAAAATCACCTTGAAAGGGGGTTGATTGGGTTTGATGCTTCCCTGAAGCTTGGGTTAGCTATGCATCTTGATCATAATTTTGTGCACTTTGGTTTTGATAACTAGATTTACCACTAAAACCTCTAGCCAAATTTTCCTCTACAATATGTGCCTTCTCAACAATGAGAACAAGAGTCCTAGGTTGATGCATATAGACTTCTCCATTAAGGGCATCCTTAAGGCCTCAAATGAAATGATGAGTTAGGAGTAAATCATCATAATTGTAGCATGAGTACTACCTAAGCTCAAAAAACCAAATCTCATACTGGTCTACTATCATGTTACCTTGTTTGATCTTGTAAAATTCATTAGCATGGGCCTCTCTAAAATAAGGAGATAAGAATTTCTCTCTAAACCTCTCCTCAAAGATATCCTAGGTGAGATCTGCAATGCTAACCTAGAGCTTCCACCCCTCAATATTACACTATAGGGATGCATGGTCCCTCAACTGCATAATTACACAATGATCCTTCATATTGGTTGCATATGGGTACATGGTGAAGCAATGTTCTATGTCCAATAACCAAGTCTTCTCTTTGAGACCACATCCCTTACCATCATACAATGGTGGTTTAGATTGTTGAAGAGACTTTGTGATATCAAAATGGATGGAATCTTCACTATTTTGGTCCCTACCACCCCAATGGTGCTCTTGACCACCTAGTAGAGTATGAGAATATTCACAATCACACTCCTCCTCTCTATGCTCTAATTGATGAGATCCCTCTTCCTAATCATGATTGTGTTGGCACTTCTCTACATAAGGTAACAACCTAGCAAGAACCTCTTGAAGAAATGGCATCATTACCTCAATTCCACCCTAATTGTTATTACCTTGATCTCCCTCACTAGCCTAATGTTCTTCCTCTGGGTGTTCTTCATGGTTATTTCTATGGGTACCATCTTGACCACCAGGTCTATGTGTAGGAGCTATCACTATGGAAACAACAAGATAAGGTTAGAACAAACAAGTCACCAGCATAAGAGTCACAACAAGATATCAAAATAATAACTAGTAACTAGCAATACACATATAGAAAACAAAACCATAGTAGAAGAATAACACAAAGATCTCAATATAACAACATGAGATCTAATACTAGATGTAATGCCTCACCCCATGATCTTTGGAAAAAGGATGAAATACAAGCCAAGGTATTTTTTTTAACAAGTATGAGTACACATGACAACATCATACATGGATCACAAAGATCACAACAAAAGACTTCACCACCATCTTGGCACCCAAGAAAACTCCAAATGTCACTACCTAAATTGACATGACCAATTGAAGAACAATAAATCCCTATGACAATAGAACCTAAAATATTTGAGCTGCATAAGAAAGGAAATACTAGCAAACCCAAAGGGTACTAGAAACACCAAAAATTAATCCCCAAAAACCAAAGGAGATACCCCCTATTATTTGCACGAGGACAATAGAATGACATAATTTCATGTGAGAAAGTGAAACACTGCCTACAAGGATTTTCCTTTCATGTGAAGATACACATTGAAGGATGTGAGGAATTGCTTGGCCTAGCTAAAAAAGAACCCCAAAACTAATGTGGGCTTTTGTGTGAGAAAGTACCAAAAGCCACATAAGAAAACCTAGCACACCACACAAGATCTTTCATTCTTGCAAAAGAAAGTACAATTTTGTGCGAGAATCCCAAATAGCATGCCATAAAACAAAAAGGTAAAAATAATAAGAAGTAAAATTATTCCACACTAGGGAGTATCAGATCCACATATCAAGGAAAGACACTCAATCAAATAACTGAAAGATGGAATCCTTGATGCATTAATTTTGGGTAGATTGTGTGATAATTTTTGCATCAATATTTTAGATCACCCTCTGTGATCCATCATCAGGATGAAAGAGTTAAAGGGTGAAAGATGGAAGCTAAAACTAACCATCTAGAAAAGAAGTGAAGGGAAATAACTGAAAGCAACATTGCAATGAACTGAAACAACAAACTAAGTGTCTAATTCCTCCCAACTATAATAGCATCATGAGACCTCGAAGGTCCTAGCCATCCCCCAATAGTAACATCCCAAATTGCCAACTAGATAGTTAGAACTATTTTATAAAGACATCACTACTAAAGCATAATAATATCATAGGAATAGAAAATCTAACATGCTAACCAAAAGCAATAGATACTCCAACTAAGTAGATAACATCATCTATCATATGCTAAACATCATAATAAGGAAATGTGCCGATAAACTAACATCATTTTAAAAAGATATACAAGCATCCCAATGAAAGCATATCACAAGAAAGCATAGTTCAAAATCTGAAGTACCAAGTAAAAACATCCAACAATGGTTGCACTGGAAAAATAGACTATCTCTACACACTAATCCCTAGCAATGGTGAAGATAGCTAGGCCTCCCAACCATGTGAAACCCATAGACCCACTCCCATGATGTTGATGGAGATAATAATCCAACCAAAAACACACATAAAATAGATGTCCATGGCTAACACTCATGCAAAATAGTATGATGATTGAAACCAAAATTAGAGACAATGTAGAAACTACAGGTCCTAGTTAGACATTCAATGGGCTACTAAGAAGAGGCTAACATAATGGAGAGTCACTTGGCATCAACAAGCCCAAGCTCAAATCATGTAGCTCAACTCTTCAATAGAAGGCTCTCACACAAACATTTTATTATCTTAAGTTTTATTACCACCTAGTATTTTCTTTAGTTACCACTTGAGTAAAACTTTTGTGCACCAACCCTTGGGAAATAGACACCAGGATCTAGAAAAGAAACACCCTCCATATGCTACCCTACCCTACCCATGCTCATCTAATGATGAGTGCCTATAGGAATGCATATTTCCAACCCAACCCCAATGATCATAACTCCTAGAAGTACCATGGAAGATCAAGCCTTGCAAGTTACTTGACAAATGTACACACACATACTCATGTGTGGTGCACCACCATCACGAAGATCATAACATAAGGACTAGATGAGAACATAATGCAAAAATACATTAAACCAAAAATAGACTCGAGAGGAAAGATGAGACATGCATCTCAATGCAACATAAAAGAGCAAAAATGGTCAGACTAAAATTCAAACAGATGATCTAGGTCTATGACCATATCATTCGAAGAAAACCTAAGAAAATATGACGACATGCAAAATAAGGGAAAGTCCCCAAAAATTGGAAAACATCAAAATTAAAACCCATTTGGTCTTTTGGCACAAAAGCCTCAAAAATTCAATAAAATTTTGGTTTGGACACCATATGCAAAAATGGCTAGCATAACACCATAAAACCCCAAACCCCCATCCCCAAAGTAGTGAAAATATTCATACCCATCCAACCGAGTAGAACTAGGAAACAAAAACAAAGGGGAACACTAGTTCTCAAGCTCCTAAAAAATGGATACCAAAAATAGATATAGAATCTGAGTTGAAGCAAGAAAATGAGAGAGCCCTACCTAAAAACAAAAGGGGTTGAAATAGGAAACAACATAGTAAAATAAGTCACCCACTAAAACTATAAGAAATCATGGAAAAAGGTCTACCCAAGCCAGATCCAATAAGACTAAGCTCGCAAAGATCTCATGCTCACAACTCTTAGAGCAAACATAAATGTGATACTCCAAAAGAGGATTCTCAAAAAAGCTCTCAAATTTGTGTTTTGCAAAAGTGAGAAATGAGGAATTAAATTCCTCTTTTCATACTTATTCACTTTTTGAGTGAATAATCAATTAGGGAAAATAGCCAGTTAGACTAGCTAGACTCTGAACTGATCCAAATGAAAATAGGTTATTCCTAGAAATAGGAATTTATCTATGGCAAAGCTACCAAAAGTTAAATTCAATAAAATTTAAAGCCTAAAAACTCAAAATTTCTGAAATTTCCTTAATGACTTTCATGACAATGCGAACCTCTAAATGCACAAACACAATTACTGATCTAGTCACATAATGCAAATAAGTTTGGATTGACTAATCATCAAAAGGTTTAATTTAAATAATTATTTAAGGAGACATTGATCGTACAGGGATGACATTGGTAAAATATAAATAGCCGAATCACTAACTCCATGTGCCACTACTAGGGATATAATTCTTGCACACTAAAACACACAATCAAGTGGAATTGCATATGATATCATAGCTGAAGTAATAAATCCATTAAATGACTAATTTAATCATTTATGAAAATATACTAAAATAATCCATTTACATCACCCACGTTCACATAAAGCATAATGAGGCAAGAATAAAGGAAATATCCATAGCATAAAATCTATCACATAATAGAATCAAATAAATGTCCAAATACCAAATAACTAAATATCATCATAGGCCTACTATCATCTAAAAATAGCATCAAAATGTAAATATGATAAATTGAATAACATACTAGTATAACATCTAACCCTCAAGTCATCTTTGAGTATAAAAAAGAAAAGAGTAACAAGTATCTCTCGAATCAAAACAAATAAGGTATAGACTACAAACATGAGAGGCACTACAATTCAATTGACTGATAAGATAAAATGTGACAATGTTTACTAGGTTGAAGGACTTAACTATAATTTGTTGAGTATTTGACAATTGGACAGATCAGGTTACAAAGTTGAATTTCGCAATAAGAAGGATAAGATACATGATGTTGATAGTAAGCTAGCTCAAAGTGGTGAATAGACAAGAGGCAACTTATTCTATCTAGATTTATCAAATGAGACATGTTTGTTTTCACAACAAGAAGATGTTTGGTTATTGCAAAAGTGTCATGCCCAAAAATTATGGGAAAAACACAACTAATTTTTTTTTATTTTTTTAAAGATAAAACCTATAACATCACATAAGAACTAATACATTGGAAACTAGGTTATCAATTGGGTAGGAGTTCAAAACACATCTAGTCAAGGTTTTCTAGTAACAATCAAGTTACTATAATCACTAAATTGAAAAGCAATCCCTTAAATGAGTTGATATAGCATAGGGTAATATAGTTAATAGTTTAAGGTTGCATTAACATTTACAAATAGGTCTTAGGTAACACAAGCTAAATAACCATATTTTGTTTAGCTATAACTTTATTAAATATCCATTGTAGATCACAACTCCTAGATGGATAATTTCTACATAAAGTTAAGAGATCCATATGATGATGTGGCATTTAATAGTTCAAGTTAAGGAATCCATTTATAAAATGATTTGAATTAATAAAGCCAACTATCAATACAATTAGATATCTAATTATATTTATATGCATATATAGGAACATTACATCTTCACACTGACCAATTTGACTATGCTAGATAATGGTGACTCAAATAGATTATTGTTTAGTATCATAACCCCTTTATGAATATGATACTTCAACTACTACCTATATCTGGTAATCTATGACCACCTTAGCACCAATCATTTTGATGCAAAATTTCACTTTAAACTGATCTTAATATTACACACATACCCATATATATTCACATCCAAGACATTGCTCTATATTTCACTTCATCACATTATACATTTCAATGTTAACACTAAATAATATTTATTAGATGCCTATTAAATATTATCAATATCCACACTAACATAGATATTATACTTCTATGACACCCTGACCCTTATACTTTAATTATTATATTATATCAAGAAAATTACAATTTAAAAAGTATCTAATAAATAACTTCTACAGAATATACATATATATATATATATATATATATATATATATATATATATATATATATATATATATATATATATATATATATATATATATATATGATAACATGTTATAATCATAATACTTAATATATCTATACTAACTAACATATAATTAGATATATCATTATTTATAGATCTAATAAACATCATATAATAATAATAATTATTATTATGTCATAACTAACCTATCTCAACTCAACAAAAGCTGACCCAAGATGCGTAATGATGTAGGAGCATCTTGCATAACAAAAAAGGGGGTGTGATCAAAATTATTAAAAAAAAAAAAAAAAACTAGAGCAGAGAGAAAGTGACAAAAATTAGAGAAAAAATAATTTAAAAAGGAAAAAAAGGAGGTTAAAGGAATTTCTATTTTCAAGGTGCATATGTAGGGTAAATAGAAAAATAAGAAAAATAATGGTCATTCCATTTATCAAGGTGTGTAGGTGGCATCTTAGAAGTTTGTGGAAAGTTCCTTAAATCATGCATTTAATTTGTGATCCAAAAAGGAAATGTAATTTTCTAATTGGTCCACATGGTGGTGCTTAGTTGTATTTGGGTGGAATTAAATATTTGTTCAAAGGTAGTTGAATTTACCTTTTATCTGACATTGGTTGCCTTTTCAACATCTTTGATGGTAAGTGTCTATTTAAGAAAGGCTTATGATCATTTGTAATCAAGCTCTTCAAGTATAAGCTCTTCAAGGAAAAGCTCTAAAAGTGAAGGATCTTAATGTGTAAGATCTTAGTTGGGAAGTTCTTCTAAGTGAATCCCTTTGGGTTCAAGCTCTTTGGTTGTAAGCACTTCTTGTAGAAGCTCTTGGTGTGCAAGCTAGTTGGAAGCTCTTGGTTTGGAAGCTTTCTTTTTTAAAACTCTCTCATATTGTAAGAATTTGGAGTTCTCACATTTGGAGAATATTTTAATGAATTTAAAGTATTAATGGATGCTTTATGAAGCATTTTGTCTTCTCTTTATCTCCATATTATTGTGTTTTTGGTTATGACTTGGTAAGGGTGGTGTGGTCCTTCATCAAATGGTATCAGAGTGGGAGTTCCTGCGTATGTGGATAGATCACCTAATGTGAGGTAGTTTGTACTAGGACCTTGGGTTGGGTGAAGTTTATCAAGAAGGAGTTTTTGATTGTGTAGACAGATTGTCAATTGTGAGGTAGTTTGCATGAGGTGCTTGTGTTGCACGATATTTGTCTTATAAAGACATGATTATGGAGAAGAGAAAGAAGAAGATGGTTTTTGTGATTTGATGGATTTTTAGGATTCCTGTACTTGAGAAAATTAGAGCAAGAAACCAAAAGGTATTGCAAGTTGCATTCTTTGATTATAGAAGCAAGTGAATAAATTAGAAGTTGAGTTTTGAAAGAGAAAAACACGTCACTAGAAAATAGATGTTGACAATTCTTTGGATGTGGAAAGGAAAGAAGATGCAATGGAGTATCACACATGTGATACAAAAGAAGAGCAAGAGGATGAAGAGGAAAATATTAGTGAGCCTAAAGTTGAAGAAGATGAAAGAGAAGAGGAATAACATCAAGATTATGACAAGATTTGTAAGCCAGAAGTAGATAAAGATGATTTAAAGACTATAGTAGTAGAAGATGCATACAATTCCTTGGTTGGAAGTCAAACAAGTGAAGCAATTACTTTCCTTATTGAAGACATGGAAGAAGAAATCAAAGATGAAGTTGTGAAACAGGTAAATGTCTATGAATTATGGGATGTTGAATTTGAGATGAATTTGAAAGATGATGATGGTTTACATGAGGATCATGTCAGTGATGTATGGTATGGAAAGGATGATTGGTATGGTGTTTCTAAGATTTTTCAAAGGTGTATTAAATCTTATAATATTGGAGGAGGACAAGAGTTATACTTGGATAGAGTTCATTGTAGAGGCATATTTTTAGCAATAGATACTCGTTCTAGCTAGATGTTCCAAATGAAGAAAAAAGGAAATATATCAGCAAAAGATACTTATTCCATCTAGGTGTTGGAAGAGAAGAAATAAAAATGTTAGCAATGGCTAATTCATTTTGTGAATCCATATTGACAAAATTTTCCTACCATGGGTGCATAATGCAAGAGCATCTTGCATCACAAAAAAGGTGGTGTGATCAAAATTTTTTTAAAAATTTTTAAAAATGGAGTAGAGAGAAAGTGACCAAAATTAGAGGAAAAATAATAAAAAAAGGGAAAAAGGAAACAAATTGAGATAAAAAGGAATTTCTATTTTCAATGTGCATAGGTGGCGTAAGTAGAAAAATAGTGGCCATTCCATTTATCGAGCTGTGTAGGTGGCATCTTAGAAGTTTTTGGAAAGTTCCTTAAATCATGCATTTAATATTTATTTTGATCCACAAAGGAAATTTAATTTTCTAATTGGTTCACATGGTAGTGATTAGTTGTATTTGGGTGGGAATTAAATATTTGTTGAAAGGTAGTTGCATTTACCTTTTATCCCACATTGGTTGTGTTTGTAACATCTTTGATGGTAAGTTCCTATTTAAGCAAGTATTATGATCATTTGTAATTAGTCTCTTCAAGAATAAGCTCTAAAAGTGAAGTATCTTAATGTGTAAGATCTTAGTTGGGAAGTTCTTCTTAGTGAATCCATTTGGGTTTAAGCTCTTTGTTTGTAAGCTCTTCTTATGGAAGCTCTTGGTGTATTGTAAGAATTTGGAGAATATTGTCATGAATTTCAAGTATTAATGGATGATTTATGAAGCATTTTGTCTTCTCTTTGTCTCCATTTTTTTTTTTTTTGGTTGTGACTTGGTAATAGTGGTGTGGCCCTTCATCGTGTGATTATCCTACTAATCTTCCCACTAACCAACTTACTGCATCCCTAACTACCACCCATTGATACATACCCATCATCAATATCTAAACTTCTATCCACCAATTCACTAATCCACTAATCTTCCTAACTCATTAAACTTCTATACTAATCAATCCCTTTATACTCTATCCCCATTCCCACATGGCCTTGCCTAGGCTTCTTAGCTCTATATACTATAATCCAAGGCCAAGTCACATACCCTTCCATAACCCAATCCTAATTTAACTCCCATGAACACCCCTTTATTGTGCACCCTTCCTTAGGTGAATCATATTTAAAGCACTCTATGCACTATGTGCTATGTCCAAAGTGCTTGGTAAAAGTACTTTCCTAATCCCATACAACCCCACTATATTCCCTCACCCTAACTTCTAACCATAATAATATGAAATTTCCCCATACTATGTTGTCTTACACATTCCTTGTTACCATGCACATGAAGAGGTCATAGTGTACTGAGTGGATACCATGCATACCAAAGTGAGGGGATTTGAGATAAAGCTAGGGTAAGCGGCCTTTATAGGTGTCTTGCAATTAGTGAATGGAGGAGGAGGTGAGGATTACATGATCTCCCTCCCTTCCTAAGCCATTCAAAATTCTTTAAAACTTTAACACAAGGTTTATATAAATGTTGAGATTCCTTCCTACCTTTAAACCCATTTTCTTATTTATTTTTTGTTTGTTATTTTATTTTATTGCTAGGCATATGAGGATTTTTGATGGGACATGGAGTTGACCCATTTTGAACTTGTACAATTCATGTAAGACTAACATATTCAAAGGAATGCTATAAGACATATTTATTTATTTCTTTGTGGGTGAATTAAAGGGAATATACTTGAAGATTATTTTATTGCTCTATAATTGGAGAAAATTTATTTCCTCTCCCATATAAATTCCAAACAGTAAAAGTGCATCTATAGAAAGGTTTTCACTATGAGTTTTATGCTTTCTTTATTTCTTCTCATTTTAGAAGATTTAAGAACGTGAGTTTGTTGGTGGTCTGATTTGACTTCCTTATTATTTTAAATAGTATATTATATGTTCCTCTATTGCATCCACCTAATCTATATGACAAATAATATTTGAAAAAATCAAAAGTTTAGCACACAAGATGCAGTTTGTACAAGATCAAATATATGTTTTCAAATGAGGATAAAACTCTATATGGCATTGCTATTAACTTGAGACCTAGAAAAATATTTCTCTTACATACATTTGACTAACCTAATATAAAAAAAATTATTGCCTTGTATCATTTTACATAACATGAAATCTTTAAAATGAAATCACTCAAGTTTTAAATGGAATTGTTATTACAAAAAAACTCTCCCATATAAGAAATCTATGAAATATATATATTTTTTGATTCATGAGTCTATATGAGAAGAAATATCTTATTTACATAACTTCTACATGGACTCCATAACAATGATTATTCTTTCACAAGAGATTATTTCCTTCCTTTCCTATAGAACTATT